>JASAUF010000382.1:5547500-7947500 GCA_030180095.1 Magnolia changhungtana | reverse complement strand
TCCAGGTTTAGGGAGTTCCAAATCCCAAACAGGCCCTAAGTTTCCTAATATAAGGTCATGTGCTGGAAGCCTAACTGGCCACCCTGATATTTGTGAGAAATCCACCCATCCATTCGTTTTGTTAGCTTATTTTAAGACTCGAGACCAAAAGTGAGTAAGATCCACGGCTCAGGTGGGTGGCATTAAAGTAAAAGGTGGGCAGGAAAATTCCCACCATTGAAACCTCAACAGTAATGTTTACATACCATGGCATCTATACTGTTTATAACATCATTCCTATTAGGATGCACGTAAAACAAAAATATTAGCACAATTCAAAACTTCCTTGGCCGTATAAATATTTCAATTGTGGACGTTCAATCATCACATTTTCAGCCCACTTGAGCATTCGATCCGGCTCATTTTTTGCTTCATATCCTAAAATAATCTCACAAAATGGATGAATAGGGTGGATTTATCACAAAAATAATGGTGGGCCCCACCTAAGTTCCAAAGGCTTTGGAAGGGAATCCGCGTCCAATTTTTAGGCTCATAACATAAAATGAGCTGGAGAATTGGATGGACGGCATGGATATAATGCACATACATCAAGGTGATCCCCACAGTCAGCGATCCACTGAAGTTGCCTTCATAATTAAAGGTACATATCATACGATTTCGGTAGCATCAGCCATTTCAAACAACCAAGAATGACAATGTTGGGTGCTGTTTTTTTTTAAACAAAAGGGATGATGTGGCCAATCTATATTTTGTGCGGTGGTATATGAAAGTTGCCTCTCTCTTTACACGCGTCGTTTCCGAGCTTAAGAGCTGGAAGAGATGTTACGTTAAAGTGCCCTCTTTCTTTATACAAGTCATTCACAAGCTTAAGGCTGAAAAAGATGTTACCGGACGAACCACGGAACATCACAGCCAACCCTCTATTATATGTGGAAGAATCCATAAAACAGGTAACTTTGTGTTTGGTGCTTGTTTTGTTTCTTGTCTAAGTGTAATGCGTAAGAACCGGAATAAGCTGATACATTTATTATAAATGTATATGATCAAATTTTAGATAGAATTAGGGGTGTACACGGGTCGGGCTGAGTTGAACTGGCCTCAGCCCATTCAAGCCCGTTCAACAGCCACACATGGCCCGAACCCGACCGAGCCTGGTCACCGGGCCAACATCTTCAGCCCGAACCGGGCCCGGGCCGAGTTCGGGCCAGTTTCGAACCTTCGAGTTCGGGTTAATTTCGATCCCGAGTTTGGGCCAGTTTCGAACCTTACAGCAAGTGCATGGGAAGGACTTTGGCAGGTAATTCGCATCCTATTACAAGGCCCCTCGATCAACGGTTTAGATAGTTGAACTATAGACTCCACAAAAAATCTAACTAGTCAGGACATTTACATACATTTGACAAAGCATAAAATAAAACATTTTATACAAATTAAATACAGTCATATACGGGTCGAGCTGGGCCGGGGCGAGTCAGATTTCGGATCGAGTCGGGCTAAACTGGGAGGTATCCAAACTCGACCTGAACTCACTTTCAAGCAAATTGGCCCGTCCTGACCCGAACTCAGTTCCGGGTCAGGCCGAGTCAGGATTTTTCGGGCCGGGTCAAGCGAGCTAACCGGGCTAGCTCGGTTTGTGTACACCCCTAGATAGAATGATCACTTGCTCAACCACTTGCCAAATTTTATAATTATTAATTAATGACAAAAGGGTAAAGTTTTTTAATGTTAAAATAGTTACTTTGTATCTTTCATGGTAAAAGGCTTTTATCATATAGGTGTAAATCAAACAAATGGAAAAACCTATCATTAATTATCAGGAGCAACTATAAGAAAGTGCCTCTTAAAAGAACTGAGTGATATTAGATAAAAGACAAATCCAATATATGAGTTCAATTTAGATTACAACTACAACTATAGGTAAGAATTATTATTACTTGATTATCGCTACTTTTAGAATAAGTTGAGATAAAATAAGTTAATAGAATTGTTTGGTTTGATTTGTAAATGCTTGGTGATTGACAGTCTCATTCTATTGGATTCCCCTACTATTTAGAGATCTCTCCCACCATGCAGCTTATTTTTCTAGATCCTTCTTCTATTGCTTCAAGGGTTGCAAGAGTTATAGTAGTTAAAATTATTTTTTTTCTAAATTTTTTTTTTGTTACATTTCTCTTTTATGGTTGTTCCTCTTTTATCGCCCAACTTTGCATATCTCAGTTACTTTCGATATCATGAACCACTTGATACATACCTCTCTCTGCTTATTAAACTTTTAGATAAATCAATTGCATTACTTCTTCAGCCATTTACTTAAAAATACTCTAAGACCTTCCATTTCTCATACAATACCATATGTTATATTTTTATTGACTTTTTCCAAAATGGTCAAAAATATGGTGCAGTAAAAGTGTTGTCCATTAATTATCCAATTAGTGGGCCTCATATTGGTGGAGTATTTTTTTGTAATCATGCACTAACCATCCCTTTTCCTTCCTTTGTAGCACTCAATTTTGGTCATTAATTGTTTTTCTTGCCCACCGTTGTTGACTCGAGGGCCGGACCAGGATCATTCTTCCAATAACTTGAATTAATTATCTTCCTAAATCAGTGAAGTGATCCAGCATGCTGAATGCCACTTACAATAATAAAATAAATTATCCACATGCCTGAGCTGTGCTCATCCATACGCAGGCGCGTGTGGCAATATAGGTCATATGTGCTTGATCAATTCTTTCCATTAAGTGGGGCCTTACATTTAAGATCTTCTCGACTCCAATTTAGCCATTTTTTAAACCTCATCTTGGCCACATCATGTTTTTTTTTAAAAATGGATGGCTAGAAAGAGGTATTCTAACCGTCTGTTTACTTTATACACTGTGGCCCACCTGAGGAGTGAAACGACCTTACTTTTTTGGTAAGAGGACCTAAGTATTATTTCTAACCCGATGGAAAGCTCTGATTCACACATTAACTCTTCACCGTATGCTGGCGTGTGTGTGGATGGGTTGAGGTACACGCGCGTGGAATTAATACAAATTCACGTACTGATGCGCGTTTTTCACTACTTCCCACCATCCTCCGGTGTTTGTTTGGTTGAGGTTTATGAAATAGGATTGCGTACGGAGTTACTCAGTGCGCTTTTATCGTACTGAGTAAACTAAGTTGGGCTTACTACGAATGTATGTGGGTTATCCACGCCGTCCATCCGTTTTTCCAGATCATTTTAGTGGTTGAGTCCAAAAATACAAGTATGTCCAAGCTCAAGTGGACCACACCAAAGGAAACAGTGGGATTACTGACTTCCACCGTTGAAACCTTTCTAGGGCCCATAGTGATGTTTATTTGTCATCCAACCTGTTCATAATATCACACCGTCATGGATGAAGGTAAAACACAAATATCAACTTGATTCGAAAATTCCGTGGGCCCTAAGAAATTTTCAACGGTGGAATTTCAATTCACACACGGAGTTTACTCAGTACGCTTACCGTACTGAGTTACTCAGTACGCAATCCGCATCCGAGGCTTGTACGATGCTAGAGATATTCTACGTTTATGTTTTCAATTTTTTTATAAGTGGGGTCCACTTCCGGTGATCCAAACCGTTGAAAGTATGTGCCCATCTTGGGTGTTCCATAAATAAAAAATAAAAGAAAATTTTCCCATGCAAAAAAGATTTAGGCAGTTGGTGAAACGGTTAAGAAAAGAAATTGACAATAGGTTCATGCAACGAATAAAATGCCAAACATTCTCCGATCTTCCAATCTGGGCCATCCATTGCAAATCCCATCGTATCGATATTTTGGGTTAGGGAAACAGGGTCCCACTTGTACAACCTGAAAAGATCTCTCGGTCCCAAGCTTTGTAATCATGCATGCACCCTCTATTGGAATATTAGTTACGGTCCACGGAGCACATAACTCCCAACATTTCATGTATGAGACATCTAAACCGTCCAATAGGTTAGAACCCTCGATAAGATCACTTCATGCAAAATTCAACCATCCACTCATAAGGTTGGAGCAAACTTGTATTTTGCCATCTACCAGTTTCTATACATTGTTTTCTATGATGTGGCCCAAATGATGCGTAGATGGGGCTGATTTTTGTAACAAACGATATGCGTCATGGGGCCAACTTATTTGAAGGGTTGGATGTTTAAGTGTACTTAAAAAGTTGGAAGTAATCTGCTGGGCGGACTATGACTTGTAGTCCAACCCATTGGACATAGAAACCTCCTCTAATTATGGGTGAGGTTTGTTCGATTACGTTATTAAGTGCTTGCATATAATGGTTCGGGAATCTAGCAGTTGAAAATCATATCAGTAGCACATGGATGGTGCTGATCTTTGTGTTTTATCTTCATCAGGGTGTATGTAACTTTATGAATAAGTTGGATGGAAAATAAATATCAGGTGGGACTGTGAGAATTATTATTACCGCTTCTTCCTGTGGTGTGGTCCACTTGAGATTTGGATTTACTTTATTTTTTATTTTATACCTTAAAATGATCCAAATAAAAAATGGATGGATAGTGTAGATAATATCCATACATCATAGTGGCCACTCAAAGCTCCTGCCTGCTCCCAGCTGGAGACTGGTGAAGGAAGGATGCAACCATTTGCAGAGATTTGAAGGGATTTCAAATACCCCATTGTTTGGCAGCATAAAATAACTGGCGGGAATTTCAAATCCGCTAAGAGGGGTTTGAAATCCATGATGAGAGCTTGGATTACAGGATAACCTGTCATGTCATTATTCCCAACCCAACCTAACCTAAGTACTCGAACTTGCTCGACCCTAACCCAACCGGACCCTAACTTGGGTTCGATCAATAGGACAACCTGAACCCAAGTTGCAGCCCCACTTCATGAGGTGTACTTTTAAGAAAAAGATGCAAACACCCTTTTCATTGCTATCCGGTCTCCAATCAAACTTTTGAGAGAAAACCTTAAATATGAGCGTGATGGATGATACACAGATACTCATAAATTACTTAGAAATTGTATACATAATATACAAATAATTTAAATTTAACTGTCCAATTTATGTATACAGATTTAGTTGTATCACAAACCCAAAATTATACTTATTTTATTGTCTTACTATCATTTTTCTGAACATTTATTAGATGGGGCTGAAAATGAGAAATATCCAATAGTCAAAAAGAAGTATCCACCAATTAGAGGTTAGAAATGTGCACCAAATCTTGATTCTTGAAATGATTTCTTTCTTCCTTTCACACAGGCACTCTCACCCCTTCGCAGTGCCATGCACTCATATCACAATGGTTTTTCATGACAATCGGTAAACCTGTGACCTCATGTTGAAACTCTCTGTGAGGCCTGTGTAAGGACCCATTTTGGACTGTAATTTCCCCACTATGAGCTCCACAATTTAGCAAGTTAATTTTTTACCACGTGTACCATTTTGAAGTGCATACGTATGAAGCATCATACATAACTAGAGTATCAAATAAAACTCCCCAACTTTCTATATCAAGCTAATAAAAGTTCCTATCTGACATTATCTTTATTGATGATATTTCCTGGGCTGCACCAGTCCTATCATTATTGAATTAGACCTTACCACCTTCATAAATGACATAGAAGGACAGGAAAAGGAAAAGGAAAAGGCATTTTAGCTATTAAAGGGGCATTTAACTATGGTAAAGCTATATTTCAAACCACACCAAAAGAAGATGTTTACCATTCATGTGTGAGGGTGTACTAGAGCGTCTGATATGGACCTATTATGTGTGACGGCGTACTAGAGCGTCCGATGTAGACATACTACCTAGAGGTGGGCATTTCATACCCGATCCGCTGGATCCGACCCGATCAGACCCGATTCGAACAGAACCGACGGTCAAGATCGAGGAGGATCGGGTATATATATATATATATATATATATATATATATATATATATATATATATATAATGGGTGAAGGGAAATCACAAATATCAGCTTGATCGAAACCTTCTGTTGTCACCAACAATTTTTTAATGGTATATGTTCAATTCACACTGTTTTTAGTGGTGTGGTCCATTTGAGGTTTGGATATACTCCAATTTTGAGATAATGCCCTAATATTATCTTTCAAAAGAGATGGACGGAGTGGATAAAATGCATGAATGCCACTGGGGCCCACTGAGTTTACTTAGTACGCAATCCGCTGCCCTTGTACCGTTGTACAAAGCTTCTTCAAGAAGCTAATACAAAGCTTCTTCGAGAAGCTACCTTACAAAAGCTTCTTCAAGTAACAGATGTCCCAAGACGAGCGGTGGAAGATAGTAACCCGTCGTACAGGGAGTTATTTTGTCTACTTAGGAAAGTATGTGGGGCCCGTTTTAAAATTTTTTTTGGTTTATCCACACCGTTCATCAGTTTTTTCAGATCATTATAGGACATCGTCTAAAAAATGAATAATATTAAAAGATCATCTTGACCACACCACAAATAGAATTAGAAAATGATTTTCACCATTAAATAATCCGTGTGGTCTACTGGATAGTTAGATCTGTCTTATTTTTCGTCTCAAGCCTTAATACAAGGTCACAAAATGAATGGACGGTTTGGATATAACATATATCCCATGATTAAATCCACACAACTAACTATTATATATATAAAATCAAAACTTTGCATGTATTTAAAAAGCAAACTTACGTCAGTTACGTGCCGTGTTAATATATAGTGAAAACATGAGTACGAAAGTGAAAAGCTCTTTCAGAGCTATGTAGGGCCCACCTTGATGTATATGTTTTATCTAAGCCGTTCATCCATTTTCTAACATTTTGAAGTGCATATGTATGAAGCATCATATACATAACTAGTCACTGGAATTCTAATTATTGAATTAGACCTTACCACCTTCATAAATGACATAGAATACGTGAAAAGGAAAAGGAAAAGGCATTTTAGCTATTAAAGGGGCATTTAACTATGGTAAAGCTATCAATTTAGCCTTTGATAAAAAAAAATGGCATATGTTAAAGGTTGAAGTGGACCACATTATATAAAAAGTTAAATTAAATTTACACATGTCCGAATCGTATCCAACTGGATCCGACTCAGTTTTTCTGTCCGGTTCGGGTAAGGTGAATCATGTATAGGATCTGTCGATTCGGTTACTCGGATTTGATTAGGATCTGATCGGATTCGGTCCAAGCCTTACAAGGTCACAAAATGCTATTTCGGATCTGATCGGGTTAAACCCAATCCGTTCCTATCAGGACCGATGCCCACCTCTAATCATGTATAGGATCTGTTCGATTCAGGTTACTCGGATTTGATTCCGGATCTGATCGGATTCGGGTCCAAGCACTGCTATTTCGGATCTGATCGGGTTAAACCCAATCCGTTCCGATCGGGACCGATGCCCACCTCTAATACTACCTAAGGACTATAGTTGTTAGAACAGAGACTGCGTTTAGTGATCCATTGATATTATGAGATGAGACATGCAATTGATGATGGTTGTCTGCAGTTGCCTTGAAAACCTTGAAGATTAGAAGATCCAAAAATTTTGATAAAAAAATCCCAAAATAGCATCATTCAAAGTAATACACTTAAACCCCATCCATGTCAAGTCCTGTAATATAAACAATTTAGATCATTCATATATGGGTCATATCCAATTGTTAGTCTCATATCACAAAACAATACAATTACCTCGTAGAAAAACCCTACTTTTTTCAAATACTTCATCACTTCCTGTGACCTGCATTGCAGGTGCGAACTATTACTAATATCAAGTACCTAATCTCATACTGGAATTTGGTGTCCTTTGTAGTTGACAATGTCTACAATTTGAATATTGGGGACCATGGATGGATAGACCTATCATGTATTGCCCTAGGCTAAAAAAAATTATTTTGATAAGATAATCCCACCCATGTGATACGTTTATAAACTGAGGTACATTCAATCCTGGGTGCAAATGGGTTGAGTTGTCCCAATGGGTCATTGGATCCGATCTAAAAATAAGTGGATCCGGATCTAAAATTTTGCACTTGTAGAGAAGTTCAGTTCAAAAGTTTGACCTAATTAAATTACTAAATGAAAGTCTAAGACTTCTCAAGATTGATCCAATGTGAGCCGACATGGACACGGGTTTCAAATTAGTTTGATTTGGGCCATCTTAAAATGAACTTAACTCAAACTCAAACTAGGTCCAAATGCAACATGCATTAAAGAAAAATAGGTTATTAATTTAAGCATATCAAATTCTAAAGTAAATTTAATTACTACTTATATCATATCGAAGATTAGTGACGCTTGGATGAGACCCAACAATGAATGCTAAACCCATCATAAATTGAAAAATTCAAGTGGACATTTTGGATTTTGAAGAAAATTACACTAGAATATTATTTACATAAGACCACACTTATAATTGTTTATTTGACCCATTAAATAAATAGACCAACTATTTTTAAAAAAAAAAAAAAAAAAAAAAACTTGGGCTCAATCAAAACATTTGAGTTGGTTTTGGGGTCAAAACTCTTACCTGATTATTAAATATGTTGTTTTTGGGATATGTCCCATGAACCTGACCTAACCCATTTGCACTTGTATATACAAACGGGGTATTGTTGGTCTGAGATAATGTTAGAATTTTTTGAAAGATCAAGCTTAAACTTTCGAAAAATAATCAATTTTAGATGTATCTTAGGATCCCATGTATAATACGATTAAAATCCTAAAGTGTACAAATCAACAGTGGAGATTATACCTTGATTTAATCATAAATCATGTTGTATAAAATTTACGTTTATCTTCTCAGGTAGGAGATTTCTTCTTAATTTATCCTAAATGAAAGAGAAAGCAAAGAGACAATGTACACTGCCCTAAAATAAGGCTAGGGTGAGTACAAGAGGAAAGCCATCCACCAAGTGAGGTCCACACATGAGGAAGTGTAAAGGACGGCCGGGGTGGTGGGGAGATGATTTTCTCCCACTCCTCTCTTCTCTTTTCTTTTTCTATAGGTGAAAATGAAAGGGAGTATGGACATTCAAGATCTCTCTTCTAACTCTTTCCATCCGGGTAAATAAGGAAGAATTATGGTTTTTTTTTTTTTTTTAGAGATGCATTTGTTATAATACAATTTATTCCTGCAAACTTTTATATGCCTTACCACATCAAAAGTTTATGATCTTGTCTATCCATGTATCCAAATTTATGTAATCTCTCGAATAATCATTGTTATTTAATCATGAACCATTATCCATGTAAACCAACTAGTGGACCACAAAACTTAATCATTGGATATATATCAAGTGAGATAAAAATATTTTTTAACAATTAAAAAAAAAAAAGATCAATAGTCGAAAACATTTAATAAATATTTTAAAACTAATAAGTGCTAGGCATAATTTTTAAAAAAAAAATTAAAAAAAATTAATTGATGGTCTAATTATCAAAATTTAAGTTATAAAAGTGTTCCTTGGCAACTAGTGGATCCCTTATTAGAACTTATGGACCTCATTTATGTCCTTGTGCATATGCCCAATTACACCACATACAGAGCCACTAAAGTGACCTCTTATGAAAGGCTAAAGCATATTACACTAGAACTCAAACTCCTCATATGTCCTCAAATTTAAGTATTATTAAAAATTGGCACATACATAAGTCAATCTAAACTAGGTACGATGGTCTCTTGTTCTAGCTACATAAAGTTCTCCAATATAAGTACGAGCGCTCACACTCTGATATAAGGTAGGGCAAAGTCACCAACTTGTCGTCAATATAGGGTGGCGAAAAATCACTAACTCCTTATTGAGCCTCATAGTGTAGACTTTCTATCTCCACTTATCATTGGTACACCTAAGGATGATCATATAAAAATGCCCACAAGTTCATCTTCAAACTTGTTTCGGCTCATGGAATAACAAGATTCTAAGATCCATAAAATATAACTCTCTCAACATGTGCCCAAACTTAAAGTTCCCAATACAATTAGAAAGCCCTCTATCTTTAACTCAAGAATACATGCTTGGTTAAGATAAATAGATATATTAATGATGACATTAAAACAAGTAGCATAGGATATGTGATCTTCACAAGGAGCAGTCAAGATCAACATTAGCTTTTCTATGACTACACGCTACCTATTACTCCAATAATATTATGTTAATATCTATAGCTGTCCTTCAAAGGAAAAAGCTTTCTAGGTGGACAATCCATAATACATGGTGGGCCAGTATCATAGTTCTAAGAGAAAAAAGTAAAAATAAAAGAGAAGGATGGGAATCTTTCATCATTTCAAACTTATTATAAAGAAAGACAGCTAACTTCAACTCATTGCTTTTCGCTTACAAGGACCAAGAGCCTTAGCCTTTCTACCGACCATTAACTTGAGGGGTGTTTGTTCCCACTTAAAATGTCCCCGAAATCTGAAAATCAGATTTCAGTCAATACACTATTTTGGGTGTTTGTTTAACACACTTAAAACAAGTACTTAATGTAAATTAAACACGGAATTTATTTAAGGATGGTCTATGGGCTGAAAGTGATAAGTGATATGTCCGGAATGCCACAAGTTATTTTACATTATATATTATTATTATTATTTTTAAATGGCAACTTTGCCCTTTTCCTTGTGTAAGTGATTGTGATTGGGAGTGGACTTCATTTTTACGTGGTAAAGTCCTATAGACCCAACTATGATGTATTTATTATATTATGACATAGTATAGTAAAGGGCCCGTTTTATAGCATGGATTTGGTACCCCTTGATTTGAAATCCTCCTATTGTGTTTGGCACTTTGTTTGGTAATCAACTTTAATCCAGAAGTAGTTATGCATGCTATATTTATAGGGGTTTGAATTTTATGACTAAATCAACTTTAATATCTCTAATTAGCGAATATATGTAATGTTCGACACAATGGTTGTAAAAGTCCACTGAAATATATACTTTGCTAGAAAATGATGAAATTCCAAGTCTCAAATGAGTCACAAGGATGAGATCATGTTTGAGTGACTAATTAACGATTTTTATTTAAATGGACAATGTTTGGATGACACTGATCATCATATCAAAGTAATTATAGCAATGCAATTGATAATCTAGTTGCTTTGAGATATCATTAGTGGGTCATGTGCTCAATAGTTTAATACTCTAGTGACGCACATGTTACACATGCAATTCTTGAAAGGATTTTAGATGTAATCCAGGCTCTCACCATGGATTTCAAACACCTCCTTCACAGGGATTTGAAATCTTCTAGATTTGAAACCTTCGGTTACTTTATGGTGGGATATGAAATCCATAGTGCCAAATGGCACCTCAAGCTCAAGTGGACCATGTCATAGGAATCCATGTGAATTGAATATCTACCATATATTGAAAAATTCTTAATGGCCATAGAAGTTTTGGGTCAAGCTAAAACTTTGTGAATTGAATATCTACTATATATTGAAAAATTCTTAATAGCCATAAAAGTTTTGGATCAAGCTCATATTTAAGTCTTCCTTTATCATGTCTGTCTACTTTTGTGAACAGGTTGGATGGCAAATAAACATCACTGTCCGTCCTATCAAGTTTTCAACAACATAAATCATTATTTCAACAGTGTAAATCATTATTCTCACTATTTCCTATGGTGTGATCCACATAAGATTTGGATGTGCTTTAATTTCGGGCTCAACTATTAAAATGATCCCATGAGATGGATGGACAGCATGATAAAATACATTCATTCATGCTGGCCCAACGGAGCTTTATCTCACTTAGTAACTCAGCACGCAATCCGATTTCCCGTTGCCTCTAGCTTCACGCTGGAAGCGGATTGGCTGGTGTACCACACACGAACGTATGGCTGGTGCGTTGACGTCACAAAGTTATTTGAGTCCCATCATGAGGTATGTGTTATATCCAAACCTTCCGTCCATTTGGCGAGTTGGTTGTAATGCTTGAGCTAAAAAATAATACAGATCCAAATATCAAGTGGACCACACTGCATAATGTAGTGGGGGATTGAACGTCTACCATTGAAACTATTTTGGGAGTCATATGAGTTTGGATCAATATGATATTTGTTTTTCCTCTTAATGACCTTATTAACATATTAGATGGAAAATAAATTTTATAGTGGGCCCTACAAACGTTTTAACGGTGAGATTAGATTCATTGTCCCACTGCTATTTGTGGTGTGGTCGACTTAAGCTTTGGATAAGACTCATTTTTGGAAGCCGGCTGCGAACTGAGGAAACTGTGAGGTTCACCGTCATTTGTGTATTTTATCCCCTCCGTCCATCCATTTTATATGATAATTTTAGTACTTGAGCCAAAAAATGTAACATATCCAACTGTTAATTAAACTGACCACAGCATATCCAACAGTTAAAATGACCACACCACGTGAAATAGTGTGAATTGAGCGTCTACGGTTGAAAATTCTTGTGGGCCACAAAAGTTTTGCATGGAACTTATATTTGTGTTTTCCCTTCATTCATATCCGCGGGATCTTATGAACATGTTGGATGGAAAGTAAACAGCAATGTGCAGCCAGTAAAGTTTCAACTATGAAAATCATTATTCCCACTGTGACCCGTGGTATAATAAACTTGAGCTTTGGATATGCTTAAATTTTGGGCTGAACCCCTTGAATTATATGAAAGAATTGATGGATGGCATAGATAAACTAGATACATTTATGGTGGGCCCAACTGAGTTTACTCAGATTTTTAGACTCATGAGCTCAAATGATCTAAAAAAATGGATGAAAAAAATTGGATGAATGGGGGTGGATTTTAGGAATACATTGTTGTGTAGACTATGTTACTTTTGATGGGTTTTTTTTGACCCGTTGTCCTTTCGCAACCGGGATGCGCAAAGTCCTTTCGCAACTAGGATGCGCAAGTCCTTTCGCAACTAGGATGCAGAAAGGAGTTTCCTAAAACTATAAAAAGGGGTCCCTAGGATTTTTCTATGGATATATTGTGTTGATGAGAAAAATACAAGAGGGCTATCAAAGGTGAGAGAGAGGGAGAAAAAGAGAGAGGAAGCTTATAGAAGGGAGGTTCTGCTCGAGGAGGTTTTTCTACTTTGCAATTTATATCTCAGCATTCTATGTTCTCATAATCGGTTAGATCTCTTCGTTTTCTCTATTTCTCTTATTGTTCATTCACTCCCGCATGAGTGAAGAAGGTTGTAAACGTTCTACTTCATAGTGGATTGTTGATCTGGACGAGGTCCCGTGGTTTTACCTCTTTGAAGGTTTTCCACGTAAAAATCTCTTGTGTGGTGTGTGATTGATGCATTGATTATTTTCATTGCTTTATTATCCATAATTCTGGTTTGTTCTGGAGGGCTAGATCCTAAGGTTTTGTGCAAGGCCCCCAACAAAGTGGTATCAAAGCTAAGTTCATTGAACGGGTAGGATCGGTTTTGAATTATGGAAGGTGGCTCAGGATGATCGGCCTCATGGTTCTAACTGGACCATATGGAAGGCTAAGATGGAAGACTTGCTTTATTGCAAGGACCTATATTCTCCAATCTCAGGCATATCAGCAAAATCCAAGGATATGACTGATGATGATTGGAAGAAGATGGATCGAAAGGCGGTGAGGTTTATTAGACAATGGTTGGATGATTCTGTGTTCCACCATGTGTCTACTGAAACCTCACCATGAAGCTATGGCTAAAATTACAAGGGTGTATGAGAGGAAGACAAATAGGTAATAAGATATTTCGATAAGGCGACTTGTAAATCTCAAGTTCAAGGATGGTGGTTCTGTGGCCGAGCATATGAATGAGGTCAGTAATATAGTGAACCAACTCACATCTATGAAGATGGTCTGGATGATGAATTGCGAGGCTTTACTATTGCTTAGTTCATTGCCTGACAGTTGGGAGACATTGGTGGTGTCTCTAAGTAACTCTGCGCCGGACGGAAAGATATCCATGGAACAGTAACCGGTTGTCTCTTCAATGAGGAGACAAGGAGGAAGTCTCGTGGGTCTACTCGGCAAGAAGAGGCTCTTGTGACGCAGAAACGGGGAGAGGAAAGAACAGGAAGGGCGGAAAGGCCCGAGATAAATCAAGAGGCAAGTCGAGTAACAGAAAAGATGTTGAATGCTGGAACTGTGGCAAGAAGGGCCACTACAAGCATGAATGTCGTGGTAAGAAAAATGACAAGAAAGGAAAAGGGAAGGAAGATGAATCAGATTCCACTGCGGTCGCTTCAGATGGCGACATGGTAGTTATTCTTTCTACAGATCACGATGTATGTCTCACAGCTACGAGTCAGGGCACCGACTGGGTGATAGACTCGGGAGCTTCTTTTCATGCGACTCCACACAGGGACTCCTTCACAAGCTACAAGTCAGGTGACTATGGGACTGTGAAGATGGGAAATTCTGGCGTATCAAAGATCGTGGGAGTTGGTGATATTTGTGTGAAAATTGATGTGGGCTGCACATTGGTTCTCAGGGATGTGAGGCATATCCCAGACCTTCGCCTCAACTTGATGTCGACGGGAAGGTTGGATGATGATGGCTATGAAAGCCGGTTTGCTGATGGGCGATGGAAGCTCATCAAGGGTTCATTGATCGTGGCTAGAGGAAAGAAGTGTTGCACCCTTTACAAGGCAAGTGTCAGTATGTGCAAGGGTGGGTTGAACGCAGCGGAAGATTCACTATTGACATGTGGCACGGCGTCTGGCCACATGAGTGAAAAAGGGCTTCGGCTACTAGCGAGGAAGCAACTCCTTCCAGACGTGATGGTATGCCTCTCAAAACTGTCTTGATTGTTTATCGAGGAAACAAAGATAGAGTTTCATTCATTAAAGCTCGCTTCTCATGTTAATAAAGTGCATGCATTAGATTTGGTTTATTCTGATGTTTGTGGTCCTATGAGGACAAAAACCTTGGGTGGGGCATTGTATTTTGTCACTTTTATAGATGATGCATCTAGGAGGGTTTGGGTTTATGCTTTGAAATCCAAGGACGAGGTCTTTGGTGTGTTTAAGTTGTTTCATGCTATGGTCGAGAGAGACAGGTAGACCATTGAAGTGCATCCGCACTGACAATGGTGGTGAATACATTGGCGACTTTCACGAGTACTGCAAGTCCCAGGGTATACGGCATGAACAGACGGTTCCCAAGACCCCCCAGCATAATGGTGTAGCTGAGCGAATGAATCGCACCATTGTTGAGAGAATTAGATGCATGTTATCCCATGCGAAGTTGCCCAAGACGTTCTGGGGAGAAGCAATGCGCACGGCGGTGTATTTGATAAACAGGTCTCCATCAGCCCCGTTGAATGGAGAAGTACCTGAGAAGGTATGGACTGGACATGATCCATTGTACAGTCATCTCAGGGTGTTTGGATGCAGGGCATCCGTTCACGTACCAAAGGACGAGAGGTCCAAGCTCGATATGAAGATCAGGCAGTGTGTGTTCTTAGGGTACGGTGATGAAAAATTCGGTTACAGGTTATGGGATCCGACCGAGAAGAAGCTCGTCAGGAGCGAGATGTGGTTTTCTTCGAAGATCAGTGTATCGAAGACATTGGTAAGCCAGAGAAGAACCAGCCTAGTTCAGGTGAGCTAGAGGACATGGATCCGATTACTCCTCCCGTGGTGCCTGATGACGGGGAGTACAGTAGGTGCGAGAACGAGGGAGTTCCTTCGGAAGATGGACCAGGGGAGCAAATTTCCACTTGATCCACTGTTGAGCCACGGTGAGGAGGTCATCTAGGGACGGACATGTAGTCCAAGAGGTACTCGCCGCATGAGTACATTATGCTAACCGATGGGGGAGAGCCGAAGATTATTCTCAAGCCCTACCGACGAGCATAAGGGGAGTGGTTGAAAGCTATGCAAGAGGAGATGGAATCCTTGCATAAGAACCACACCTATGATATGGTGAAATCGCCCAAGGGCAAGAAAGCTCGAGCAACAAGTGGGTGTTCGAAAGAAGATTGAGCGTAAGAATTCACGGGACGAGGTTCAAGGCCGACTTGTGGTGAAAGGGTTTGGTCGAGAAAAGGCATAGACTTCGAGGAGATATTCTCACCGTGGTGAAGATGACATCCATACGGGTGTTGCTTGGGTTGGCGGCTAGCATGGATCTGGAGATAGAGCAGTTAGATGTTAAAACTGTCTTTCTCCATGGTGACTGGAAGAAGAGATCTACATGCACCAACCAGAGGGGTTCGAAGTCAAGGGCAAGGAGCATATGGTGTGTAGGTGAGAGGAAGAGCTTGTATGGGCTGAAACAAGCTCCACTAGGCAATGGTACAAGAAGTTCGATTCGTTCATGTTACAGCATGGGTATGACAGAACGGAGTCGGACCACTGTGTGTTCACGCGCAAGTTCTCAGATGGTGATTTCTTAGTTCTGCTCTTATACGTTGATGACATGCTCATCATGGGAAAAGACATCAAGAAGATCGACAGTGAAACAGGAGTTGGGCAAGTCTTTTGCGATGAAAGACTTGGGCCCGGCTAAACAGATCCTAGGAATGGAGATAATCCGTGACAGAAGCAGCAGAAGCTTTGGCTGTCACAAGAGCGATATATTGAAAAAGTCCTAGAGCGGTTCAATATGAATGCAAAGAAAGCCGGTCAAGACTCCAATCGGATGGTCACTTCAGATTGAGCGACGCAGACGGTGTCCCAAGACGAAGGCGTAGGTGGAAGAGATGCAGAAAATACCCTACGCGTCACCGTAGGGAAGTTTGATGTATGCTTATGGTGTGTACACGCCCGGACATAGCATATGCAGTTGGTGTTGTCACCAGATCTTGCCACCTGCAAAGAGCATTGGGCAGTGGTGAAATGGATACTACGGTATCTAAGAGGCTCATCCAGGTTGAGCCTATGCTATGGTGATCGGTAAACCCGTGTTGAGGGCTACACGATGCGAGATATGGCAGGTGACATGACTCCAGAAGTCTACATCGGGGTTCATGTTCACATTTGCGGGGGAGCGCTTTCTTGGCGAGCAAGTTACGAAAGGTCGTAGCATTGTCAACTACGTGTCGAGTACATTGCATATCACGAAGCATGTAAAGAGATGCTTTGGATGAAGAGGTTCCTACAGGAACTTAGCCTAAAGCAGGAGGAGCACGTGGTCTATTGCGATAGTCAGAGTGCTATACACTTGAGCAAAAATCCAAGTCAGCATTCCAAGTCGAAGCACATAGAGATTCGGTATCACTGGATCAGGGATACTTTGGAACAAAAGGTGTTACAGCTTGAGAAAGTCCACACGGACGATAATGGGTCAGACATGATGACCAAGGCTTTGCTCAAGGGCAAATTTGAGGTTTGTAGAAACCTGGCTGGCTTAAAGAAGGTGAATCCCTCCTGGGTCAAAAAGGGGGAGATTTGATGGGTTTTTTTTTACCCGTTGTCCTTTCGCAACCGGAATGCGCAAAGTCCTTTCGCAACTAGGATGCGCAAGTCCTTTCACAACTAGGATGCGCAAGTCCTTTCGCAACTAGGATGCAGAAAGGAGTTTCCTAAAACTATAAAAAGGGGTCCCTAGGATTTTTCTATGGATATATTGTGTTGATGAGAAAAATACAAGAGGGCTATCAAAGGTGAGAGAGAGGGAGAAAAAGAGAGAGGAAGCTTATAGAAGGGAGGTTCTGCTCGAGGAGGTTTTTCTACTTTGCAATTTATATCTCAGCGCTTCTATGTTCTCATAATCGGTTAGATCTCTTCGTTTTCTCTATTTCTCTTATTGTTCATCCACTCCTGCGTGAGTGAAGAAGGTTGTAAACGTTCTACTTCATAGTGGATTGTTGATCTGGACGAGGTCCCGTGGTTTTTACCTCTTTGAAGGTTTTCCACGTAAAAATCTCTTGTGTGGTGTGTGATTGATGCATTGATTATTTTCATTGCTTTATTATCCATAATTCTGGTTTGTTCTGGAGGGCTAGATCCTAAGGTTTTGTGCAAGGCCCCCAACAACTTTGATATTCTTTGAACCGTTGGGTACAACTTGGAGCTCTAGAGTGACACATGCCCACACCGGCTATAACGGTGGTGTGTGGTACAACAGCCAATCGCTTCCATTCACGTTGGCCTAACAGGGAAGCGGATTGGCTTGGCTAGTGTACCACACACCAACTATATAGTTGCTTGTGGGAAGACGATCACTTACGTTCCTCGAGATCTGAGTTGTAATAACGGTTTAAAGCAGATCAAAGTTACATGGCCCTACAATGATGTATTTATTATATTTACATCATTCATCCCATTTTAGAACATTATCCAAAAAAAAAAAAAATCATTAACCATATCACAAATTGCAGTGAAGATAATGATTTTCACTATTAAAAAATTGTAAGGCTCACCATAACGTTTATTTTCCATCTGTTCATAAGGTTGAAAAGTCATGAACGAAGAAAAATATATTTATTTTTTCATACTGATCCAAAACATCTGTAACTCCAAAAAGGATTTCAATGGTAAACATTCAAGCAGTGTGGTCCAATTGATAGTTAGATCTGTCTTATTTTTCATCCAAATCCTGACAAGCTTGCAAATGAATAAACAGTTTTGGATATAACAAATATGTCATGATTAACTCAGTATAGCTGGTGTAAGGTACACCAGCCAATCCGCATCCTCCCAACATAGCTTTATCGTACCGAATGACAAATCTTTTTATCGTACTGAGTAAGCAATCCGAATTTCCTTTTGGCTCTCGTACCCTACAATGACCACGAAGCCCTGCCCGTGGAAAGCGGATTAGCTGGTGTAGATAGTGTCGTGCGAAGACGAGCGCCGACGCTCCTCAATCTGGACGCAGATTTCCTACGAAAGCCTTTCGCAGTAAGTTGCCGTGCAAGGATGCTGGGTGGGGCTACTACCATGTTTGTGAGAAATATATTACATTTATCCATTTGGCGAGCTAATTTTAGTACAAAATATTTAAAAAAATTGAGGTGAATACAAGACTCAAGTGAGCCACATGAGAGGAAACAGTGGAGATTCAATGAAAACTGTTGAAACATTCTTATGACCATAAAATCTTTGTTTCAGGCTATTTTATTTTTTATTTTCACTTCATCTATGTGGTAATGACCTTATAAACGGTTAGGATGGCATATAAACATTAAGGTGGAGCCTGAGAAGGTTTCAATGGTACGTATTTCTTTTTCCAATTTTCCCTCTGTTGTGGTCCACTTTAGCTTCGGATTCATCACTTGTCCTAAAATTAGCTCGCCAAACGAATGAACGAGTATATTTTCCAAAAATATGATGGTGGACCCCACCCAACATCCTTGCGTAGGAACTTCCCTCGAACGGCTTTCGCAGGAAATCTGCGTCCCCTCGAGCTCAAGTCGTACGAACCATCAAAGTTACATGGCCCCACAATGATATTTTTATTATATCCATACTGTTCATCCAATTTACGAGATTATTTTAGAGCAATAAACAAAAAATAAATCATATCCGAAGCTCAAATGGACCACACCAAAAATATCAGCAAGATCATGATTTTCACCATTAAAAATTCGTAGGGCTCATCATAACGTTTATTTTCCATTCAATTTGTTAATAAGGTCAAAAATACATGGATGAAGAGGAAAAACAAATTTCATATTGATCTGAAACTTCTATGACCCCAAAAGGTTTCGTTGGTAGCCGTCCAATCTCCCACTGTTATTTGCAGTGTTGTCTACTTGATCTTTATATATATCTTATTTTTCTACGCAAGCCTTAATACGACCTCGCCAAATGGACGGACGGTTTGGATATCACACATACCTAACGATGCAACCCACGGAACTTGCTGACGTCAATACGTCAGCTATATAGCTGGTGTGTGGTACACCAGCCTGCAGTCCTCTCAACCATGGCCACAGCCAATGGGTGGACCCCACATCCCACTACTCATTTTCAATTCTGACTGCGGCTGGGTTTCTGGTACATGCTTCGGATGATGAGCCCCTGCACTTTGGAAATATAGGATCATCCACACCAATTGCAACTTTCATCCGTAGCCCACCTAAGGTGGTGGGCCCCACCTTGAAAACCTTCCAACCATTGACTTTTTGTAAGAGGAAGTGCCGAATCCCGTGGCATGAAACATGCAAAGCGCTCTCAACGCTTCGTTTTATACAGATGGGACTCCTTCGATCAATGAATCACAGACAGACTGGTGGTGAGCATGGTCATCAATCCCCATACTGGACGCGGATTTCCTGCTCAAGCTACCTGCGCTCGGATGCTAGGTGGGGCCACCATGATGTTTGTGATAAATCTATTCCGTCCATTCATTTTTAGAGATTATTTTAGGACAAGCGACCAAGAATGAGGTGGATTAATCAAAACTCAAGTGGACCACATTAGAGGAAATAGTGGCGATTCAGTGACCGCCATTGAAACATTCGCATGGGCACAAATTTTTAGTATCAGGCTATGATTTTGTGTTTTCACTTCATATCTAAGTGGAAATGACCTTATAGACGGTTTGGATGGCACATAAACATCAAGGTGGAGCTCACGAAGGTTTCAACAATAGGCTACTCTTTTCCCTGTTTCCCCTCTCTTATGGCACACTTGAGTTCTGGATCCACTTGATTTTTGCTAGCATATCTTAAAGTGAGCTCTTTAAACGGATAAACGAGGTGAATTTCTAATAAACATCAAAGTGGGCCCCACCTAGCAGCCCAGGAACTTTCTTCACAGGCTTTCGCATAGTCAACGTAAGGCCTGAACGTTCGGGCCTTACGTTGGCTAAGATCTCCCAACATAAGGCCCGAACGATTGGATAGCTAAGATTACATGTGGGCGGGCCCCAAGGTGACTGGTAGGCTACTGTGTAGCTGTGTAACGCCCTGAAATTCGGGGGTCGAGTATGAACTCAACTCCCGAGTTCCAACGCATCACTTATGCAACATACACAATGATGGTTAAATGTTGTCTGAGTTAGAGCAATAAACATGAATGAGATTATACCAAAACAGTAAATCATACTCCAGTTCAATTGTATAAAGGCAAGCGGAAGACTGAAATTTTATATTCAAAATATGTAAAGTAACAAAATTTTATGAACTCCAGAGTATGAGTACTAACTGAGTACCAATATACATATATTGTTTCTAAGTCAAAAATCAAAATACAATCCTCAAGAGAGGCCCTGAAAATCCCGCGATGCAGCACGTCCTAAGCAAAGCCGTCAGAATACTGCATAAAGGAGAACTCCTCCTGATCCTCATCAAAGTCGGGCTCCGACTCCTGAACCAAGGCGCCATCTACACCTGTGACAGAGTCTGGTGGGTGTTGCAAACACCGTCCCGTAACGTAAGAGTGAGTAGCTAACTCAGTGGAACAATAAAGCATAGGTTAACATGTTATCAAATCAATCAAGCAGTAATAATAAAGCAGAACAAATCAAACATTTCTAACTACTCTTGTTAAGTGCAAAAATGATATGACATGATGCTGTATGCCCTTGTCAAACCACCCTCAAGCGACATCATCTTACGTTCGCGAATGCTTACTCCCTCAGTGCACCACATCTACAAAGAACATGCGGTGCGATGATGCTCATGATTACCAAGTTTTTATTAGTCCATTTCAACAAGCAGTATTGGGAAACTAAGGTACCTCCCTTGTATCATTCCCAAACATGATCCATTCTAGGGTCGCCAATCCTAGTTAATCTCATACGATATTATGGTTTGAGAAGCGTAGTGAAGGCATCGCAAAGGGCTCGTCACCCGTCAGCGTGGATACAGATCTCACCGTATGCGGCTCAATTGCTGGCCGTCAGCTCGAGTACAGGTCTCACCGTACTCGGCTCAATCACTAGCCGTCAGCTCGAGTACAGGTCTCACCGTACTCGGCTCAACTCATACTCTAGTTGCTGTGAAAGACTCGTCGCCAATCACAGACACTTGGAGTACACTCGATGATACTACGGAGGACTCGTCGCCCGTCAGCATGAGCACAGGTCTCACCGTACTCGGCTCTCACCGTAAGTATCGACAGCTCGAATACAGTGTCTCATACCACCGTATTCGGCTCACGAGTTTTGGTTGCGCAATGGTCACTACGGGGAGGCACATGGCCCCAGCGTAGGCCGACAGCTCGACCACGGTGACCCATACCACCATGCCCGGCTCATGCGACTTAGCGGATCGAGGTACCATGGTTAAACGGGATCGCTACTGGTAAGTTTGGTACCCTAGGTTCAAGCAGTAGCGACCAAACATGGTGAACACACAATACATTTCGGTTTACTTGACGAGCCTGACTAGCTCGAGCGCACCACAAGTTGAGCGATATGGAGCGCAAAAGCACTCCGTGTGGCCAACCACTATCGCCAACCGAAGTACGACTCGGGTTCGCCAGACACATCCGTTGTGGCGATATGAATCTCAGCCACAACTGCAAGTCTGGTACCGAATATTTGGACTATAGACATAGTCTCAAACTCAAACAGTTTTCATCAATAGCATGTGGAATAAAGCATAATAAACAAGCAATACAAGCATGTTAGCAGGCATGTTATAAAGCATGAAGTAAAACATGATGTAAAGCATGTTGTAAAGCATGTTGTGAAGCATGTAGTAAAGCACTATCCACATAGGGATACAATTACGTACACATTACAAGGGAGTGGTTATAGCGAACCACCGCATGGAGGGGATCCTACATGTCTCTAAGGAGTCGGGATCTCATATCGTACCTCTCTAAGGCACTAACGCTCAAGCATTTACACACACAAGCATCTACACAAACACTTAGAATACACTATTCCAACATACATGATGTATGTTAGCAAAATACGTGTTAGGGCTGTCCCTTCGCCACGTGAGTATTTTACCCATGTATATCATAATCATACAGCAAATAATCATTACAATTGTATTTTCAAAATTCACACGTATGCGGTATTTCTAGAATACACAATTTCAACATACTAGGCATTTACAAGCGAACATGTATTTCAGCGATTCCTTTCGCCAAACTAGTATTTTATACATATATTATATAATCATACATTAAATAAACATGTCATACATTTTTCCAAAAAAAATACGTATACGGTATTTCTAGAATACACTATTTCAACATACGTAGCATTTACACATGAACATGTATTTCAGCAATTCCTTTCGCTAAATTAGTATTTTATCCATATATCATATAATCACACATTAAATAAACATGTCAAACGTTTTTCCAAAAAAAATACGTATACGGTATTTCTACGTATACCTAGAGTATGTGAAATTCCAATTTCTACAACGTTAATCGAAACAGGAAACGGAAAGCACTTTGTACATGTGCAATTGCATGCAGATCATGAATCTACCATTATCTGACATTGAAAGTGTTGAAAACCGTAACTTATACACTTAAAGTCCTCACTTTTGCACTTGGAATTCCAACGAATTAGCAAGGGTAGTAGAGCTTCCGTATACGGGAGTTTTCTAGCTTAAAGAGCGGAATCGGTTAGCCTTTTCATAACCCACAACGATCCTACCTTAAATCAGACCTAGGGTTAGGGTTTCTTACCTTCAAATGGGATGGATACCGCCGGGAAAACACCTAGAACGGGGCGGTGTAGGCCGTGCGACAACCCAAAGCAGTAGGAGGAAGATCAGCAACAAATTCTAAGCTTTTCTCTCTCTTTTCTTTCTCTCTCTCTAGGGTTTTTCTCCCAAATTCGTATGGCTGTGAGAGGGGCTGTTCTAAGCCCCTTTTATAGCCAAAAACATTTCCAAAATAGACTCAGGTTCAAGGGTGACTGCATACGTAGGCATTTCGCCACTTTTCCAGCTCAAAAGGGAGGTTCTGGTGGCCCTCCTTGAGCCAAACGTCAGACTTAAGCTCACCATCTATGGATCTACGTGGGATTACGTTTTTGACTTGATCGGATTCCCAGATGGCACGTGGCGGACACTTTCAGTTCAACGGTCAGTGGGCCACGATCAGAAATTCTAAGTACATGTAAATGTTCCTGAAATTTTTCTTAATCCGAGGGTGTAATTTGGTCTGATTCTGACGGTCAGGTTGCTTAATACTGACGTGCAACCGAACGATGCCATATCACTATTCCTGATATTTTTATTAGGATGGGAATAGTGTTTTTCACACTCCCTCGCTCCGGATCGAAACAAATGGCCGTGGGACATCGGTCAGAGCTGATTTTTGAAATGATTGTTAAGTCCAGTGAGGCGGTCCTAGTTCCTTAGCTTCGTGTTAATCGGACTTCCGATGTGCGATCTAAACCTAATACGAAGTTTCGTTTCATTCCCGATAGCAGCCGGGAAATGAGTTTGGTTCTAAACTTTAGGGTAACCTAGCGTCACTTGTTTTACAAGTTTTGGGTCTTGCAGATCGTATTTAAAGCGATCCCAACGGATTTCATGGCTAATTGAGTTTAGTACTTAGTTAACTTTGTTAAATTTCTAAAAGATTTAATCCTAATTGATTTCTGGTCGAGGTGGTACTCGAGCCAACGTACGAAAATTTACGGGTCGTTACAAACTGGCAGACTACTGTGCTGGCAGGCTACTGTGCACACAGTAAAGGTGAAACTTTGTCCCACATCGGAAGTGTCGTCTAAAGTTGTGGTAATTATATGTGGAGTTGTCACCCTATGTAAGACCCGCATCCTAGTTCGTACTGTTTCGATGAATCTTGTGATCATTTCCGTCAAAGTCCGGCAATCCGCGACTGATAATCGACGTTGCGATCGATCGTAAGTCACATCCTTTAGATTCGAGTCGGTTTAATCCGAGACCAGTATCATTGCGACCGCACCGTCGCCGCGGTTCCAACGCCGCAACTCACGCATCGATCCGATACCCTGACCAGAAGATGTGAGCCGGCGTTTATTTCGAAGAAACGCCGCGCTTTCTCAATCCCGAGAGAATCTCTACACAATGTCAAATCAATCCCATCAATCAATCAATCAATTACATCAATGTCAAGTACAAGCAACCCATGCTTTCTCTTTCCAAAGTCAACTCTTTCTTACCCTCTCTCTTACACACCCATACCTAGTCAAGTACCACATCCATCACCTCACATCACTCACCTCACATCTCCCATCCCTCTCTCCTTACAACTCTCTCTCTCCCTCTTTTCTCACCATTTCCAAGCAAGAGAGATAGCCCACACGTCCATGGCTTCCAAGTGAGAAAAGAGAGTTTGTGTGGCCCACCTTTCCCATTCCAAAACCCATCATCCTAGCCATCCATTTCTCATCTCCACCAACAAAGAGGAGCACAAGGAGGGTGGCATTCCAACGGACCGAAGAGATCAACCAGTGGGTGCTTTGATAGGGTAGTTTTCATGTTTTCTTAGATGGGCCAAGTGAGGCCTACCGATCAATAGTATGGATCTCGCTTTGGACCCTAAGATATGGCCGATGGCCCACCTTGATTACTGTTTAATTGTATGACTGGATGCAAGGAAGGGCCCATAGTGTCGGGGACCCTCCATCACACGTGTGTCCCACCTTTTTTTCTCTCTCTCTCTTCTCTTTTTATTTATTTATTTAATTCTTTTTGTGTGTAATGAGGTGGCCGTGTGGCCCACTTGGATGGACCCCACCATGAAGCATGAACTAGATCCAACTCATTTGTAGGTGGGGCCCACTTTTTAGGTGTGTATGTTCCACACCACCCATCATTTGGTGGCCCACGTGGGCAGCCCACCTAAGGTGAACAACGGTCCAGCGTCCAGGGACGCTGGACGTTGAATTGAAAACACAAATATGAGTTTAATTCCTAAGCTTTGGAAGGGGTTGTGCATGTAGGCCCCACCTTGATATATGTATTCAATCCAAGCCGTCTATTCCGTTCCTCGGCTCAGTTTAGGCGTTGAGCCGAAAAACGAAGTCAATCTGATTTTTCTAGTGGGCCATAGAGTTGAAAACAGTGGTTATTACCATTGAAACTCATTTTAAAACTTCTACACGCCAGGAAAATATCGCATATTGGACTCGTTTGGTCCGTCTCGATTCATAGAACCCAGTGGGTGGAGTGGATTTACCTGACACGGACCCTACCTAGGAAATTCCTCATAAATTTATTTTTTTCAAAATAAAAAAATGAGAGAGAGAGAGCAAAGAATCGCCGTCCGTCCGTCGAGGGAGCGGCCCGGCGTCTGCTTGCGCCGGGGACGATCGGCCAGGGGGACCGTGGGCCCCAAGACGTAGGCCCCGCCGTGATGTATTTGGACATCAATGCCGTCCATTTGCTGGCCCATTTAGGGCAATGGGATCCTTTCAAAAATCAGCCACATTCAAATCTCAGGTGGCCCACATCGGAGGAAACAGTTAGATTGAACGTCTGCCCTTAAACCCTTTTGGGTTGGCACAAAAGTTTTGGAACACTATGAAATTTGTTTTTCTTATTCATGTGGGTCCATGGGACCTTATCAACGGATTGGATGGTATATAAACATCTTGGTGGGCCCCACGTGGGATCCACAGTGATGTATGTGTTTTAATCCCACCGTCCAGGCGGACGGTGGGAGCCCACTGTAATGTATTTGTTTCCCCACCGTCCAGGGACGGTGGGTGTGCACGTGTCTGCATGCATGGGTGTGTGTGCGTGCGTGTGTGAGTGTGTACGTGTGTGCATGTGTGTGTGTATATATATATATATAATATTATATTATTAATATTATATATATATATATTATTGTATTATATATATTGTATTATATATATATGGTGGACCCCACCTTGGTATATACAAAGCCCAAGTGATTAGGCCCACCTTGCCATATTTATGGCCGTCTATTGAGGCCCACCTTGATGTGTATGAGGCCATTGTTGAGGCCCACCTTGATGTGAATGTAAGGCCCATGTTATGAGGCCCATGGTAATATATTTGGGGCTCATGGGTTAAGGCCCATTGTAATGTATTAGGGCCCGTGGGTTGAGGCCCACTGTGATGTATTTGGAGCCCATGGGTTAAGGCCCAATGTGATGTTTTCAAAGGCCCATGGGACATGGCCCATTGCAATGTACTTAAGGCCCATTGATGCGGCCCACTTGATTTATGAAAGGCCCATATGAGGCAGCCCATTTGATGTGTTTGAGGACTTTGGGTCGAGGCCCAATGAGATATATATAGGTCCATTGCAATGTGTGCTTCCCCATAGTTTGTGTAATGATATTTATGGCGGACCGTGCCTTGGGAGCAATGTTGGTTTGACGTCCACATTGTAAGTACAATGTTGGTTAAATGTCCGCATTGTGACGCTCCTTAAGGCCCACTGATAGGCCCATACTTGTACTCTACAGTCCGTTTAGGCCAATCTTTACTTTGAGCAACGTCCATTATCATACCATAAGTATAGTGCTACCCCATGATTCATGATCATACGCATCATATGCATGCTTGAGATGAGGGGTGATTGATCATAGCATATGCCTTCGGGCAGACTGTTAAGGGCTCCCTGATAGGCGGAGTTGCCCGCATGAGCCATGGTTTACGCAGGACTGTTGTATGACTGGTAGTGTGACTCATGCACTTGCATTGTGTGATTGTAGTTACTGTATGCCCTAGCGACACCAGGGTCATAGCCTCCACAAACACATCGTGGGTGGCTGGATTGGATACCGAAAATGTTTGGTTCTAGCATACGGGCGCCATAGATGTCCCTGGGTGAAAATCCCTACACCCGATGGTACCAGAGGATGACTCCAACATCGAGACCGAGTGGATGTACGAGCGCATGAGGGCCGAGTACCAGGAGGTCGCGTCTCCCACTGTGTCGTGGTCGGTTGGAAAGGGGTGTGACCTTACCCGCCTGAGTGAGGGAGCAATTTTTAGGTTGAGTTTGACCAGCTTGAGGAATCGGTCCGCTATCGACGAGCCGGGCCCGATATTGGCAGGCGGATAGTGAGGTCTCTTTCGCTCTTCCAGTTGTGCGTCTGGATAGGGACGGCAAGCTGGCGTAGAGTGTACTAGACCCCGGTGATTATCCAGACTGATAACTGTATTGACATGAGGATTGGCATGCTTGAGCTGCATCTTGCATCGCATGGTCTTGGTATGGCCGATTGCACTCATATCTTGTACTGCATAGCCTTGGTACGGCTGACTGCATTCATGTACTCATTAGCACGATTCCGCATTACTCTGACCCTGCATTCTGAGCACGCTCATATTGCGCACACACTTACACCACCCTCTAAGCTTTCTATAAGCTTATGCACGATTGATGTGTGCAGGTGACGCCAGGACGTAGCCATAGTCTCACCGCAGTTGGAGTGTGCAGCCGAGCTTCTGGAGTTTTGTTATTAGCACTATCTTGTATTTTCCTTTCTTACGCATTGTACTCAAAGGTTTTTGTTCATAGTGGACTTTGTGATGGTGTTCTTGTGGTTATTGTTTGTGGGTTATGCTTGTGGTTGTGCTCATTACGAATTAAATTGATTATTAGAAATCCTCCTTGTAGCATCCCAGGATCGGAACCTGGCGTATGGGCGCTGGGAGCCGAGAATGGGGTTCTACGGAGGCTGTCGGCACCGGATTCAGTGATTGGGAATTTTGTGAGACCGGTTTTCGAGTTTGGGGAGTGACAGAAGTTGGTATCAGAGCATAACTTGGGAATAACCGAGAACAGCATCACATGTTTGCTATGAATTAAGAAGATTAGGTTCCGAGTGCGTAACCTTTCGATTGAGTTCCTTAACGGGCGATTCTCAAGATTGATTGGCGCCTTATCTTTTCTATAGGACATGCCGCCCAGGAGAGCGACTCGTTCTACCCCCGCTCCACCACCTGAGGCTCCAGCTTTACCACCTGTGCCTCCCGTTCTACCGCCAGAGATCCCTGCTCCCTTTCCTGAGGATGATGTTCCTCCACCTGATGTCGGTGCGGATCCGACCGTGTCTGTGAGTACCTCGCAGTTACAGCAGATGTTACAGGCTGTGACGGCTGCACTTCAAGGGCAGGGCAGACGCTCAATTGTTTCGCCTGAGTAGGCAGAGCAGGAGCGTGCGAGTGCTCTTCTACGTGAGTTTAGACGGCTTGATCCTCCACGTTTCCAGGGTGAGCCAGATCCGACAGCAGCTGAGAGATGGCGCTCTGATGTGGAGAAGATCTTCGATACTATGTCATGCACGACCCAGCATCAAGTTCGGTTAGCGGTATTCCTTTTCCAGGGTGAGGCATAGCATTGGTGGACCTCCGTTACCCATGTTGCAGGACCTGATTACGTCTGGACATGGGATGACTTTATCGACCGATTCGAGGAGCAGTACTTCCCTGACCACATTCGACGTCAGAGGGCACTGGAGTTCGAGACTCTAGTGCAGGGAGACATGACCGTGGCACAGTACGCGGCCCATTTTGTGGCGCTATCGAGGTTTGCGCCATACATGGTTGATGATGAGGGGCGAAAGGCCCGCCGTTTCGAGAACGGCTTACGTTACGGTCTTCGAAGCCGTGTTATTGGGCATGAGCTCCCAACCTTCCAGGCGGTAGTGCGGAGGGCTCAGATCTATGAGGCAGAGTGGGCCGGCGGACAGAGCGATCGAGATCAGAGGAGGGGTCAGAAGAGGCGTGCCCCTCCAAGAGCTCCCAAAGAAGACCGACGACCGTAGAGATACAGAGTCACCCATCCGCTGAGCACCGAGCCGACGGCACCCCCAGCGGCACTACCTCAGAGACAGCTTCCTGACACTTGTTATGGATGCTGTGGGATAGGACACCATAGGTGGGAGTGTCCCAGACCTCAGCAGCCTCCACAGCAGCCGAGAGCACCACAACAGCCGAGAGCACCGCGGCGAAATTTCACAAGCCAGGCCGGACAAAGTGATTCCACCACCGAGACCCCCTCAGCAGCAGCACCAACCTCCAGGACCTCCCCCGCAGCAGCAGAGGCCTCAGAGGGGACCTGCACCTCCCCAGCGGGCCTAGGGCAGATTTTATGTCGTTCAGCAGGACCCTCAGTCATCAGGAGCAGTCGTCGATGATTCATGTGACTTGGCCCCTACACCATCTTGCTAGATTGCTTATGAATGATGCGTCTTGAAAATTAGAGCTTGAGATTCATGTGTGTCATCCCCGTCTTTTGATGTTTGATGTATGTTGTACTGTGTTTTGATCATACATGATGTTATGTTTCCTATCCTCTTATGAGTTACGTTTAATTGCGATGGTAGTGTAAATTTCGAGGACGAAATTTTTATTAGGTGGGGAGAGCTGTAAGACCCGCATCCTAGTTCGTACTGTTCCGATGAATCCTGTGATCATTTTCGTCGAAGTCCGGCAATCCGCGACTGATAATCGACGTTGCGATCGATCGTAAGTCACATCCTTTAGATTCGAGTCGGTTTAATCCGAGACCTTTATCATTGCGACCGCACCGTCGCCGCGGTTCCAACGCTGTGACTCACGCACCGATCCGATACCCTGACCAGAAGATGTGAGCCGGCGTTTATTTCGAAGAAACGCCGCGCTTTCTCAATCCCGAGAGAATCTCTACACAATGTCAAATCAATCCCATCAATCAATCACATCAATGTCAAGTACAAGCAACCCATACTTTCTCTCTCCAAAGTCAACTCTTTCTTACCCTCTCTCTTACACACCCATACCTAGTCAAGTACCACATCCATCACCTCACATCACTCACCTCACATCTCCCATCCCTCTCTCCTTACAACTCTCTCTCTCTCCCTCTTTTCTCACACCATTTCCAAGCAAGAGAGATAGCCCACACGTCCATGGCTTCCAAGTGAGAAAAGAGAGTTTGTGTGGCCCACCTTTCCCATTCCAAAACCCATCATCCTAGCCATCTATTTCTCATCTCCACCAACAAAGAGGAGCACAATGAGGGTGGCATTCCAACGGACCGAAGAGATCAACCGGTGGGTGCTTTGATAGGGTAGTTTTCATGTTTTCTTAGATGGGCCAAGTGAGGCCTACCGATCAATGGTATGGATCTCGCTTTGGACCCTAAGATATGGCCGATGGCCCACCTTGATTACCGTTTAATTGTATAACTGGATGCAAGGGGGGGCCCATAGTGTCGGGGACCCTCCATCACACGTGTGTCCCACCTTTTTTTCTCTCTCTCTCTTCTCTTTTTATTTATTTATTTAATTCTTTTTGTGTGTAATGAGGTGGCCATGTGGCCCACTTGGATGGACCCCACCATGAAGCATGAACTAGATCCAACTCATTTGTAGGTGGGGCCCACTTTTTAGGTGTGTATGTTCCACACCACCCATCATTTGGTGGCCCACGTGGGCAGCCCACCTGAGGTGAACAACAGTCCAGCGTCCAGGGACGCTGGACGTTGAATTGAAAACACAAATATGAGTTTAATTCCTAAGCTTTGGAAGGGGTTGTGCATGTAGGCCCCACCTTGATATATGTATTCAATCCACGTCGTCTATTCCGTTCCCCGGCTCAGTTTAGGCGTTGAGCCAAAAAACGAAGCCAATCTGATTTTTCTAGTGGGCCATAGAGTTGAAAACAGTGGTTATTACCATTGAAACTCATTTTAAAACTTCTACACGCCAGGAAAATATCGCATATTGGACTTGTTTGGTCCGTCTCGATTCATAGAACCCAGTGGGTGGAGTGGATTTACCTGACACGGACCCTACCTAGGAAATTCCTCATAAATTTATTTTTTTCAAAAAAAAAATGAGAGAGAGAGAGCAAAGAAATGGCCGCTTTGTCCGTCGAGGGTGCCAGCCTGGCGTCTGCGGCCGGGACGGCCGGCCAGGGACCGTGGGCCCCAAGACGTAGGCCCCGCCGTGATGTATTTGGACATCAATGCCGTCCATTTGCTGGCCCATTTAGGGCAGTGGGATCCTTTCAAAAATCAGCCACATCCAAGTCTCAGGTGGCCCACATCGGAGGAAACAGTTAAATTGAACGTCTGCCCTTAAACCCTTTTGGGTTGGCACAAAAGTTTTGGAACACTATGAAATTTGTTTTTCTTATTCATGTGGGTCCATGGGACCTTATCAACGGATTGGATGGTATATAAACATCTTGGTGGGCCCCACGTGGGATCCACAGTGATTTATGTGTTTTAATCCCACCGTCCAGGCGGACGGTGGGAGCCCACTGTAATGTATTTGTTTCCCCACCGTCCAGGGACGGTGGGTGTGCACGTGTCTGCATGCATGGGTGTGTGTGCGTGCGTGTGTGAGTGTGTACGTGTGTGCATGTGTGTGTGTATATATATATATATATATAATATTATATTATTAATATTATATATATATATATATTATTGTATTATATATATTGTATTATATATATATGGTGGACCCCACCTTGGTATATACAAAGCCCAAGTGATTAGGCCCACCTTGCCATATTTATGGCCGTCTATTGAGGCCCACCTTGATGTGAATGTAAGGCCCATGTTATGAGGCCCATGGTAATGTATTTGGGGCTCATGGGTTAAGGCCCATTGTAATGTATTAGGGCCCGTGGGTTGAGGCCCACTGTGATGTATTTGGAGCCCATGGGTTAAGGCCCAATGTGATGTTTTCAAAGGCCCATGGGACATGGCCCATTGCAATGTACTTAAGGCCCATTGATGCGGCCCACTTGATTTATGAAAGGCCCATATGAGGCAGCCCATTTGATGTGTTTGAGGACTTTGGGTCGAGGCCCAATGAGATATATATAGGTCCATTGCAATGTGTGCTTCCCCATAGTTTGTGTAATGATATTTATGGCGGACCGTGCCTTGGGAGCAATGTTGGTTTGACGTCCACATTGTAAGTACAATGTTGGTTAAATGTCCGCATTGTGACGCTCCTTAAGGCCCACTGATAGGCCCATACTTGTACTCTGCAGTCCGTTTAGGCTCATCTTTACTTTGAGCAACGTCCATTATCATACCATAAGTATAGTGCTACCCCATGATTCATGATCATACGCATCATATGCATGCTTGAGATGAGGGGTGATTGATCATAGCATATGCTTTCGGGCAGACTGTTACGGGCTCCCTGATAAGCGGAGTTGCCCTGCATGAGCGCATGGTTTACGCAGGACTGTTACATGACTGGTAGTGTGACTCATGCACTTGCATTGTGTGATTGTAGTTACTGTATGCCCTAGCGACACCAGGGCCATAGCCTCCACAAACACATCGTGGATGGCTGGATTGGATATCGAAAATGTTTGGTTCTAGCATACGGGCGCCATAGATGTCCCTGGGTGAAAATTCCTAAACCCGATGGTACCAGAGGATGACTCCAACATCGAGACCGAGTGGATGTACGAGCGCATGAGGGCCGAGTACCAGGAGGTCGCGTCTCCCACTGTGTCGTGGTCGGTTGGAAAGGGGTGTGACCTTACCCGCCTGAGTGAGGGGGCAATTTCTAGGTTGAGTTTGACTAGCTTGAGGAATCGGTCCGCTATCGACGAGCCGAGCCCGATATTGGCAGGCGGATAGTGAGGTCTCTTTTGCTCTTCCAGTTGTGCGTCCAGATAGGGACGGCAAGCTGGCGTAGAGTGTACTAGACCCCGGTGATTATCCAGACTGATAACTGTATTGACATGAGGATTGGCATGCTTGAGCTGCATCTTGCATCGCATGGTCTTGGTATGGCCGATTGCACTCATATCTTGTCACTGCATAGCCTTGAATACGGCTGACGCATTCATGTACTCATTAACACGATTCCGCATTACTCGACCCGCACGCATTACGAGCACGCTCATATCAGCGCACACACTTACACCACCCTCTAAGCTTTCTATAAGCTTATGCACGATTGATGCGTGCAGGTGACGCCAGGACGTAGCCGTAGTCTCGCCGCAGTTGGAGTGTGCAGCCGAGCTTCTGGAGTTTTGTTATTAGCACTATCTTGTATTTTCCTTTCTTACGCATTGTACTCAAAGGTTTTTGTTCATAGTGGACTTTGTGATGGTGTTCTTGTGGTTATTGTTTGTGGGTTATGCTTGTGGTTGTGCTCATTACGAATCAAATTGATTATTAGAAATCCTCCTTGTAGCATCCCAGGATCGGAACCTGGCGTATGGGCGCTGGGAGCCGAGAATGGGGTTCTACGGAGGCTGTCGGCACCGGATTCACCGATCGGGAATTTTGTGAGCCCGGTTTCCGAGTTTGGGGCGTGACACCCTATATTGTATGAAGCCTTTTGGGAGCGACCCCGAAAATAAAACCATGCGGGTCCAGTGGGACCCAGAGCAGACAATATCATACAGTGTGGGCGTGGGCTGTTACAAATGGTATAAGAGCCGAGGACGGCTTTGCCCTCAATGAGAGATATTGTGACACCCCGTCACTGTGGTCACATGTGGGCGAGCGCACATGTGGGCGGGCCCCAAGGTGGCTAGCAAGCTACTATGTGGTTGGCAGGCTATTATGCTGGCATGCTACTGTGCACACAGTGAATGTGAAACTTTATCCCACATCGAAAGTGTCGTCTAAATTAGTTGTGGTGGTTATATGTGGAGTTGCCACCCTATATTGTATAAGGCCTTTTGGGGACAACCCTGAGAACAAAACTGTGCGGGTCCAGTGGGACCCAGAGCGGACAATATCATACAGTGTAGGCATGGACTGTTACAGAGTGGGAGATTTATTGGTCGCCGCAAGCATGCTTTTGGGATGCAGTTACCACCATTTTAGATCGTGGGTTTCATTGTGCACAAAGCACAGCTCGAAGCCGGCATTGATCAAAGGATCTTAACCATCCGATTTACCTTGCTGAATTTGGAGTGATGGCTATTTTATTTCTGACCGTTGGATATTGGATAGTTAGGATACACCTAAAAACACATGGTCAGGATAATCTGGACGAAGGGTATCTATGCCAAATGTACGGTTGATGGAACACCGCAACCTAAAAGATCCCGTGGGTTCGGCTCTCAAGATTCCGCAAAACACTAATTTGTTTGACGCTTTACCACGGAAAATACTGTTAAATGGATGATAACTATTTTTATTCCATGTTCAGATAGAGATGGAATTCATTAGGTAAATATGCCTCAGATAAACGTAATTGTATCCGTCTTATTTATTAAGTAAAATTTATGAATCTCAATCTGATGTATGTGTTTGATCCACACCGTTCATTTGTTTTACCATTCTATTTTGGAGCATGATCTCAAAAAAAAAAAAAAAAAAAAAAAAAAGTGGGCCACACTGCAGGAAATAAGGGAATAATAATGTCCATGGTTCAAAGTAAAAATTTGTGGATCCTTTCTCTTGCTCTGGTGGTAGACTCTCGGGAGTTTCAACACCCGGTCAAGGGTTAAGTATCCATGGGTGGTGAAATCCCACTGCGGCATGTGCACACGTGTGTTAAAAAAACAAAAAAAAAACTTGTGTAACTGCCTCATTGACCATGGTTCATGAACACAAATATCAACTTGATCCAAAACTTTTATGTCTCCTGGAAGTTTTCTTTGGTAGGCATTCAATTCTTCAAGAACTTTTTAGCTCATGTTCGAAAATGAGCGGATAAAGCAATTTTTTTTAGCTAATCCCCTAAAAGGAGTTGATAAAACAAATGAACAGCCTAGATTGATGCATACTTCACGGTAGGCCAATTATTTTACATATTTTGTTCTTCTCTACCTTTTTTATTTTTGTAAAATTGTCAACTGGAAACTCAACTCAAGAATTTCTCCTAATAAATAATCATTACCATTTTACATGCATTTAAGGTGAAAAAAGATTAAATAAGCAATCCCTAATTCAATAGCTTTTAGTTATAAACTAGGAGGTTATTTGTTTTCCAATTATAAGTGTAAATGAGAGTAAGTAAATAATAATTACTTTTTGGCAGTGTTTGAATAAGAGATAAATGCTGATGCAATTTACTCTAATGTGCATTGAAATTCATAAAATTGCACATGAAATTTGTGGGTCTCACCATGATGTATGTACCAGGTTCACCCTATCTATTTGTTTTACCTTATCATTTTAGTACATGAACCAAAATATGAGACAGATTGTAAGCTCAAGTGAACCATATGAGAGATATTGACATCCACGTATAAAAGTGAAAGCTTTCTAGGGCCAAGTTGATGTATATTTGTCATCCAACCTCCTCGAAAAGTCACATACACATATATAAGGTAATACACAAATAATAGCTTGAGCTAAAACTTCTGTGGTCCGAAGACGTTTTCAGCGCTGGGCATTCAATTCCCACTGCTTCATATGTTGTAGTCCACTTGAGCTTTGGACCTATGTTATTTTTTGTCCGAAGCCTTAAAATGAGTTGGAAAAATGAATGAACGGCATCGATAAAATACATACAAATTTGTATGTTAAAATGGTACGAATGTATGATGGAGATTTGGAGGCTTTACAAACATGCTTTTTGTCACTGTCAAGATTGGGACAGCTGCTGTAAATTGAAGCAAAAATAAATGGCTTATTTACCATGAATTGCTAAAATTTAAATTAAAAAAAAAAAAAAAAAAAAAAAAAAAAAAAACAACCCCTCAAAAGTTTCTCAAAAAATTAGAAAAATCCACACTTATTCTAGAATAATGTAAAGACCTCCCCCTCTCCTTTTTCTACAATTGTAACCACCTCTCCTCTAATAAACAAAGGAATCTCCATCAAATAACAAAAATACCCTTAAGAGATCACTCTGCCCGCGTATGGGCCCAACATTATGTATAAATAGTATCTAACCTCGTAGTGAGGATAATGACACCCACCCTTAAACCTCCCAAGGCCACCGTAATATTTATTTGTTAATGTTGAACGGTCGATAAGGTGGCTCCATGTATATAGATGATCGGTAAGAATAAATATTAGCTAAATTCATAACTATTGTTTTTTATCAAGTTTTTAACCGTAGGTCTTCAGTGACCACTGTTTTATGTGGTGTAGTTGACTTGAGTTTTTGTTTTTAAAAAAAAAAAAAAATTGGACTCATTTCCTATACTATGAGCTGTTAAAAATGACTAATATCCCAAATAAAACAAATGCATTATAACGGTGGTCCCAACAACTCCCTGTTCGCTATTGACGGTTGCTATAAACAGTCGGTGAAAAGGAAAGCTCTGGGCTGACTGGCTCATGAGAGGAGATCGATCCAAAACCCGTACGTGCCACGTCAAATGGACGATAGGGATAGGATGCCTACCATTGAAACATCCTATCCACACCTTTAACGTTTTTAGTGTGGCTCCCTTGAGCTTTGGATCAGTCCCATTTTGGATTATGACCAGACGTGAGCTACTGCAAACGATGGACAGAGAGGATGTAATATATACATTCTGGTGGACCTCATATAGCTTTTAGTTTCGCAGTACCAACAATAACTAACGTAGGTGGAGGGAAAGGGACGCTGTTTTTTGCAAAAGCCTTTCACACCGAGTTCCTTGCGCTGGGATGCCAGGTGGGGCCACCGTGATGTTTGGGAGAAATCCACCCTTTTTATCCATTTTGCATTCGACAAAAAATGAGGAGGATCCAAAACCCAAGTGGGCTATATGAGAGGGAAAACTGAGAAAAGAGTTTTACACTGTTGAAACCTTTCAAAGCTCCACCCTCATTTTTATATGTCATCCAAATTATTTATTAAGTCATTTCTACTAAGGATGAAGTGAAAATAAGAAACACTTAGCCTCATATGAAACTTTTGCGTCCATAAAAAATTTTCAATGGAGGTCACTGAATCCCCATTGTTTCCTCTCATGCGGTCACTTGAGTTTTGGATCGACCTTATTTTCTGTCAAATGTATGGATGAACAATGTAGATTTCCTCTGGCCCCACCTAGCATCCCATGAGAAGAATTTCATGGGAAAGTCTTTCGCAGAAAAACTGCGTCCGAGGAAAACGGATGGTGTTAAAGACGCTACCAAGAGGAAATGCTCACTGCACTTGTGTCCGCCATTTTGACGAGTGGTTGGGACTGTGGTACGAAGTATGCTCGGAGATTGAAGACAGTCCATAGTCCCATCCAGAACGCGGTTTCATTCTCCCACATTTGACACGTGTTGCACTTGCGCGCGTTGCCTTGGCTGACTGCGTAACGTCACTTTGCGCGAATCACTGTATTATTGCCGAGTCTATTATAAAGGAACCGGATTGGGATTGGCTACTCCCCCTAACACCAGCTCCGCGGCAGATGGTCGGTGCTCTGTGGGCACCAAAATAATGTATGTGCTTCATCCATTCTGTTCATATGTTTTTACATATCATTTTATAGCTTCATTCTAAAACTTAGAGGGATATAAATCTCAGGTGTACCACACCACATGAAAACGATAATGATTGGATGTCCACCATTAAAATCCTTCTAAGGCCCACTATACTGTTTATTTGATATCAATATGTTGATTAGGTCATACAGGTGCGGATGAAGAGAAAAAGAAAATATCAGCTTTATCCAAAACTTTTATAGCCCCAAAATGTTTTTAATGGTCGACCCTCATTCAACACTCTTTTCTATAATGTGGTCCACTTGAGATTTGGATATATCTACTTTTTGGACTAATACTATAAAATGATATTTAAAAATAGATGGACGGCATGGATGAAACACATACATCATGGTGGGGCCCACATAACACCGACCATCAGCCATTGGCAGGTGTGAGGAAGTAGCCAATCCGTTTCCATTAGAAAGGTCACCGCTACTGAGGACGCATATTGCCACCTACCCCACCCGTCTCTGGAGACGGATTCGCTACTCCATAGTCACCCATTATGTTCATCCATTTTTATAAATCATTTTATGGCTTGATCTCAAAACTTACAGGGGTATAAATCTCAGCTGGACCACACCATATGAAAACAATGGTGATTGAATATCTACCATTAAAATCCTCATAAGGCCCAATATACTGCTTATTTGACATACAATCTGTTGATTAGGTCATACAGTCCTAGATAAAGGGAAAAAACAAAAATAGCTTGATCCAAAACTTTTATAGACCCCAAAATGTTTTTAATGGTCGACGCTCATTCAACACTGTTTTTGTAATGTGGTCCATTTGATATTTGGACGTACCTCATTTTTGGTCTCATATTATAAAATGATCTATAAAAATAGATGGATGGAATAGATGAAACACATACATCAAGGTGGGGCCCACAGAGCACTGACCACCAGCCATTAGCCGGTGTCAGGGAGAGTAGCCAATCCGTTTCCCCTGTCCCTAGCCCCGATCGGGCCGCAGGACGCGGATTGTGTCCTGCCCCCGCCGTCTCTAGCCACGAACTGACATTTCTGCGGCTGGGCCCACAGTTATTTATCTATTTATCGACACCGTTAGTCCATTCTGTCAAATCATTTTAAGGTATGTGCACACGAATGAGTAAATCTAACCCTAACTGTGGCATTTAATGTTTTATGCATTGAATGCAAACAAGCTTATTATTTGGTGTGGTATAATTGAGTATTGAATATGCCTCATTTTTTTATAAAAGACGTGAACGGTTGGATATACGGATGCATTGCGGTGGACCCACCAGTGGAACTGTCTGTTTGTTTCTAAAGACGGGCTATCCATTTCGACCATTCATTTTCTCGTATCATTTTAAGCCATGCACACAAAAATAGTCAATCCAATGCTCAACTGGACCATACTATATATGACTAGGGGTGTACATCGAGTCAAACCGAGTCGAGCTGCAGCCACTGGCTGGCCTTAGCTTGAACTCGGCTCAGCTCGGTCCTCGAGCCTTGGCCCAGCCAGCTTCCAAAGCTCGGTTCGGTCGTGCTTCAAGAGGCCAACTTTCGCCGAGTTCAAGCCAAGATCGAGCTGAGTTTGCCATTGAGGCATTTCCACAAACACCTAAACTGCAACTTCAAAACCTCACTTTTTTACAAACAAAGGCAATGATTTTACAGGTATTTTATCAAACACCTTCTAAACAACATAAAAAAGCAAGAAAAATAAGTAAGAAAAAAGGCATTTCCGCAGCATGAAGCGATCCTGGTCATCCAATGAGTCATCATATGGCTCTAACACTGCGATGAAATCCTGCGTCTATGCTCCTACCACACATGTTGGATCTTTCAAATGCAGCTCCACAAGGTAAATTCTTAAGGCCCCTCATCTCCTCCAGCTCCACGACTAGCTAATTTGTCGTCTTCCACAAGGACTGTTGAGGCGCAATAAAATGGACAATGACAATGTTACTATTACAAGAATGCCCTTTGTATTTCTCTACTATATGAAAATCTTCCTCTGATATAGTATGTTACTATTATAAGAATGCCATTTGCTTTCTCTTCTTATCAATGGCAAAGTAATTGAGTCATCCGAGTTCGATTCGAGCTGGATTCGAGCCAAGTCGAGTTGAGCTAGGGCCTGCTCGAACTCGACTCGAACTCATTTTCAAGTTAAAAAAATCAGCTCGACTCGGCTCGAACTCAACTTCGAACTAAGTCGAATCGAGCTTTTTCGAGTCGAGTCGAGCGATCTAACCAAGCTAGCTCGGTTCGTGTACACCCCTGTATATGACTCTTGCATTTAATGTAGTCACTGCTTTGGTGGATTTAATGCAACAAGGCTTATTATTTGGTGTGGTCCACTTGAGTGTTTTTTATGCCTCATTTTTTGTTAATACCTTAGAATGATACGTGAAAAGGGATGGATAGCTTGGATAAACAGATACATTATGGACGGCTTGTCCACAGAACTGCCATTTCGAGCTCGAGTTGGGCGGCGGTAGGACGTAGTCCGCATCACGCGATTGAGGGACTAAAGGGTACTTCCCCACGGCGCATAAACCGTTCGTGTTGTGGTAACACTACATATCGTGGAGAAACGGGGCTCAAGCATGGTCATCAATCGCCTACACTGGACGTGGATTTCCTTCTCACACTTCATGGGCTGGGATGCTATGTGGGTCCACCATGATGTTTGTGATAAATTTACTTTGTCCATATGTTTTGAGAGCTCATTTTAAGACATATGATTAAGAATTAGATTGATCCAAAACTCAAATGGACCACACTAGAGAAAACAACGGTGATTCAGTGACCACCATCGAAACTTTACATGGGCACAACAGTTTCTCATGAAGCTATGCTTTTCGTGCTTTCACTTCATCTTAGTGTAAATGATCTTATAAACGGTTTGGATGACACATATACATCAAGGTGGGGCCATGAAGGTTTCAACCGTACTGACTCGATTTCCAGTTTTCTCTCTCTTATGGCTTACTTGAGTTTTGGATCCACCTTATTTTTGGATGCATGTACTAAAATGAGCTCTTAAAATGGCGCAGGAACTTACTGTAAAGGCTTTCGCATGGTCAACCTTGGGTCGAGCGATCGAATGGCTAAGATCTCCCAACCTAGGAGGTAGAGGTGTACACGAGTCGAGCCGAGTCGAGCCAAGATTTGCCCAGCTCGTGCTCCACTCAGACTGCTCGAGTCCCAACTCGTGCTCGGCTCGGCTTGACCTTCAAGCTCGGAATAGCAGCTCGTGCTCGACTCGTCTGAGTTTGAGTAGATTTCGAGCCGAGACAGGTGTGAGGCCCGTATCCTCGACCGTACCGTTCCGTAGGCTTTCGCGGTCCTCCCAGTTGAATTCCAGTGACCTGCGTCGCTTATATAGCATTTGTGCGCATCCTTCAGTCGTACCCTATCAGTCTGAGTTGGATCAACTCGAGACTTGCACCGTTGCGACTACGCCGTCGTTGCAGTTCCAACACCTTGTCTCGCTCGCTGAGGCGATACTCAGGCCAGGAGATGTGGACCCGCGTTCAGTTCAAGAAAAATACCGCGCATTTGCAAACCGAAGAGAAACTTTCAAATCAATCCAATTAATCAAGTACACATCACACATCAAATGTCAAGTACAACACCATCCCCAAAGTCAACTCTCTCTCTTACAACCCTTACCTATCAGGTACACACATCACTCACTCCCCATCACTCCATCACTCACACCCATCTCTCTCTCTCTTACAACCTCTCTATCTCATCTCTCTCTCATTCTCCCAAACAACCCAACATCAAAGCATTCCATGGGAGAAGAGGAAAAGCTAGTGTAGCCCACCTTCCTACCATCCAATCACACCCTCCAAAGATCATCTCAACCATTGAAATGCATCCCTTGGAGCTCTAGAACACATCGGTGGAAGGAGAAGTCCATGATCAAAGGTGTCATAGTATTTGATTTTGATGTAGGGTCCACATAATTTGGGACCCACTTGATGTATGCATTGTATAAGGAGGGCCCATAGTGATGGGGTCCCTCTCTCTCTCTCTCTCTCTCTCTCTCTCTCTCTCTCTTTCCCTCTCTTTTTCCTTGATTGCATGGCCCACCTTGATGTATTATCCTCACTGTCCGATCTTAAGGCACACCATGTTGCTGCCCATTTTTGGGACAGATCTGATGAAGGAAAAACACAAATATCGGTTTGATCCATAGTTGGTGGGCCACGCTGCCGTGGACCACCCTGATGCATGGTGTATCCATGTTGTCCTGCGTGAGGACCACCATGATTTATGGGTTTTATTACACCGTCCAGCTTGCTTGACGGTGAGGCCCACTTGATGTGGAATCGGATTGGCTAGTGTACCTCACACAGCTATTTAGTTGTTGTATGGACGTCAGCCCTATGTGGGCCACACCTTGATATATATGTTTCATCTATACTGTCCATTCAACTGGACGTGGCCCCACACCGACTATGTAGCTGATGTATTTATGTCAGCAAGTGGTGTGGGATGCCACTGAGTGTATGGGTCTCATCCACACCGTCCAGCAATCTGGACGGGTGGGACCCCACCCATGATGTATGTGTTACATCCAAACCATCCATTCATTTGGTGAGCTCGTCCTAAGGTTTGAGACTGCAATGAAGCATATCCAAATCTCTAGTGGGCCACGTGTGTGGCAGCCACCTTGATATATGTATTCTCCTCATCATCCATCTGGACGTGAGGCAGATCCAAATCTCTGGTGGGCCACGTGTGTGGGTCCACCTTGTTTTATGTATCTGATCTGCACCGTCCAGATGTGCTGGACGGTGGCAGCCACCTTGATATGTGTTTTATCAACACCGTCCATCCAGCAAGCTTTGCGGGTCCCACTGTATAACGTTAGCAAGTTTCTGTGGGGCCCACATATGAAGTATGTGTTGTATCCTCAACGTCCATCTGTTTGGGGATGTGGGCCCCACCTTGATGTATTTATTCTATATCCAGGGTGGTGTGGGGCCCACGTTGATGTATGTATTGTATGTCCACGCCACCGATCTGCCAAGCCACACGTGTGGCATCCACACCATCCAGATTGTGTTGGATGGTGTTGGACAATGTTTGGATGGTGCTAAACAATGTTTGGACAATGCTGATCATCATTAGTGAGCCATGTGCCCCATAGAATGATAGTTTACAGTGACGCACATGTTACACCTATAACTATTAAAATGATTTTTGGTGTAATCCAAGCTCTCTCTTGAGGCACATTGGTGCGACCCATCCATGAGGCCCATCTTGATGTATTTGTGGCCCATATGTTAAGTTCCACCTTGATGTATTTGTGGCCCATTTGTTAAGGCTCACCTTGATGCAATTGCGGCCCATGTGATGAGGCCCATTGTGGTGTGTATTAGGTTGTGGGACGTGGCCCATTGTGATGTATTTTCAACCCATATGATGAGGCCCATTGTGATATATTTCTGGCCCATTTGTAAGACCCATTGTGATATATTTCCGGCCCATATGATGAGGCCTATTGTGATGTATTCCCGGCCCATTTGGTAAGGCCCAATGAGATGTATTTTTCGGCCCATATATTGCGACCCATTTGACATATATGAGGCCCATGTATTGCAGCCCATTGTGATGTACATAAGGTCCATGAGCGAGGCCCAATGTCATGCATATGTAGCCCATAAGTGAGGCTCATCATGATGTATATTAGGCCCTTGAGAGAGGCCCATGGTGTAACACCCCAGATTTTTTCCAACCTGGGATTAGACGTCCTTAGGCGATGGGTCAATCCTAACACCTTATTAACCTGTCAGAACTGAATCCCACAGTCTAAAATCGCTTCTGAACCCCTTTCCTTCACAAATCCCACCCTTCACCACCTTGTTCTTTCAATTTTCCTAAGTACTTGCACCCTAGACACTATCTTAAACTAGCTAAGTAGTATAAATTGGATCACTTTATACACAAACTGCAAAGGATTAAGTACCACCTCAGACAGAAATCTTATAGGACTAAATCCTTTAGAAATGAGACAAAGTAACCATGTGCTAAATTAAATTAGCTACGAAATCCACTAGAATCGCTTTAAATACGATCTGCAAGACCCAAAACTTGTAGAATCATTGACGCTAGGTTACCCAAAAATCCCGGATCAAACTCATTACCCGGCTGCTCTCGGGAGCATCTCGAAACTTCGTATCAGATCTGGACCGCATGTCGGAAGTCCGATTAACACGAAGTTAAGGAATTAGGACCGCCTTGCTAGGCTTGACAACCATCTCAGAAATCAAATCCAGCCAGTGTCCCACGGCTGTTCGCTTGAGTCCGGAGAGAGAGAGTGTGAAAACACTTGTTTTCTTTAAAAACAAATATCTTGAATAGTAATCTGGCATCTCTCGTTTGCGGATCAGTTTTAAGCAACCAAACCGTCAGAATCAGACCAAATTACACCCTCAGATCAGGAGAAATTTCATACACATTTACATGTACTCGGAATCTCCGATCGAGACCTACTGACCGTCGAACTGAAACTGGTCCGCCACGCGTGATCTGGAAATTCGACTGAAACGAAAACTTAATAGAACGTAGATCCGGTGTCGGTGAGCTTAAGTTTGACCTTTGGCTCAAGGAGGCCCGCCAAAAGTCCTCCGTTGAGCTGAAAAAGTCTCACTTTGGTTATAACCTAGGTGAACCTTGTCCAGAAGTCTATTTCGGTGAAGTTTTAGACTATATAAGGACCTTAAACCCTCCCCCATTTCAGCCACATGAATTTGGGTTTGAGAAGATAGAAAAGTGAGAGAAAGTGAGGGAGATGTGGGAGGAACTCCCTGCTGCTATTCCCTGCCGCTATTCGGGCTCCACCGCCTGATTCTCATCGCTTTCTCGGCGATTCCAGCGTCGTTTCTAGGTAAGAAACCCTAACCATAATCTGTTTTAGGGTTGTATAGGTTGTAGGTTATAAAATAGCTAACCTGTTTCGTTCTCTAGGTTACCAAACTCCCGTATACGGAAGCTTAGCGAACCTATCGACTCCGTTACGATTCTACGATAAAAGGTGCGGACTTTAGGTGTATAGGTTATGGTTTTCAACGCTTTCAATATCAGGTAATGATAGATTCATGATCTGCATGCAATTGCACATGTACAAAGTGCTTTCCGTTTTCTGTTTCGATTAAAGTTGTAGAATATGGAATTTTACATATTCTAGGTATTCGTAGAAAATACCGTATACGTATTTTTTTTGAAAATGTATTTGACATGTTTATTTGTTGTATGGATATACGATATATGGATAAAATACTTATTTGGCGAAAGGATTCGCCTAAATACATGTTTTACTAATATACACTATGTATGTAGAAATACGGTATTGTAAGAAGTTCCGTATACATGTATATTTTAGCGATGTGTTTACCATGATTAATTGTTGTATAAATATATTATGTGCGCACAAAATATATGCTTGGCGAAAGGACTCGCCCTAACACATGTTTGTTAACATACGCTATGTATGTTGAATTAGTGTATGTGAAGTGTTTGTGGGAATGCTAGGGTGAGTAAGTATTTGAATGTTGATGCCTTAGGAGGGTGTTGAGATTGGATTCTCAACTACCCTAGTGACATGTATGATTACCTTCATGAGGTTGTTTACTTAAACTGCTTACTTGCAATATATGTGTTTGTATTTTTACTGATGTAGTGCTTTGCAACATGCTTTATATCATGCTTTAAAACATGCTTTATAACATGCCTACTAGCATGCTTGAATTACTTTTTTTATCATGCTTTACTCCACATGCTATGGATGAGAATTGATTGAGTTTGGGACTATGTCTATAGTCTAGACAGTCGGTACCAAATTTGAGATCGTGCTGAGGTTCATGTCGCCACGTGGGATGTGTTTGACGAACCCGAGTCGTACGTCAGTTGGCGACAATGGTTAGGCCACGCGAAGTGCTTATGCATTTCATGTCGTCAAATTGATTGTGCGCTTGAGGTAGTCAGGCTCGTCAAGTAACCCGATGTGTCTAATGTGTGTTCACCATGTTTGGTCGCTACTGCTTGAACCTAGGGTACCAAACTTACCAGTGAGAATCCCGTTAACTATGGTACCTTGATCTGCTAAGACTCATGAGCCGGGCATGGTGGTATGGGACACCGTGATCGAGCTGTCGGCCTACGCCGGGGCCACGTGCCTCCCCGTAGTGACCAGTGGGCAACCAGACTCGTAAGCCGATTATGGTGGTATGAGACACTATATTCGAGCTATCGGCCTACGCTGGCACAGCCTGGCTGTGGTCCCCAGTCGGGTTGCATCCGGGTTCCATTCTCAATAAGTGGACTGGTCGGGCTTCGAAAATAGACTGCCAGTTGGTAGGGTGTCAGTGGAGTGACCTCGAGCATACTCTAATCCTACGGTGAGGCGTCGAGCCTTCCCGTAGTAACAAAGTATAAGCTAGGCCTGTATTAATAAGGTGATGGGGGAGTGGTGCAACGATTCCGTGTAACAGCCCTGACAGCCCTTGCAGCGACCTAGAAACACACCATCGTATGAGATTGTCTAGGACTGACGACCCTATAATGGATCATGTTTGGGAATGATACAAGGGAGGTACCTTAGTTTCCCAATCCTGCTGTTTGAAATGGACTAATAACAAACTCGGTAATCATGCTCATCATGCATTGCATGTGCCTGGAAGATGTGGAGCACTGAGGAAAGAAAGCATGTCGCGAATGAAGATGGTGTCGCATGAGGGAGAATGTCGGTGAGGGCATACATCATGACTGCATTCATACTTGTATTAATAAGAGTAGTTAGGAGTGTTTGATTTTACTACTTATCATTACTACTTGACTGAATTGATAACATGTTAACCTATGCTTTACTGTTCCACTGAGTTGATCACTCACTCCCACGTTACGGGACGGTGTTTGCAACACCAACCAGATTTGTTGAGTTTCAGGTGATGGCGATGCTTATGAAGCAGAGCCGGACTACTTCTATGATGATGAGGAGTTCTCCTATCTGTATCTCTCTAGCAGGTCTATGAAGACCTGGTATTATATTGACGGGGCTATGATATTTGGGATAAGAGACATTATACTTCCTCACATTAGGTATATTTTAGAATTGTACTATAATTATTTAACCTGGTAACTTTATCACACTCTGGAGACTCATCACTATTTTTATATTATATATATATCTATCACAGTCTTCCGCTTGCTATTTAACTGTCTCTGGAGTATGATATGCTGTTTTGGCTTAATTTCACTCATGTTCAATGTACTAATACCGACAACATTCAAACATCATTCATTTTGTTGCATAAGTGATGTTCTGGAACTCGGGAGTTGAGTTTATGCTCGACCACCGATTTTCGGGATGTTACACATGGTGATGTATATTGGGCCATTGTGTAGGGCCATGAGCCCACTATATGTTTGGCTATATGTGGGCCACTTCTTGGGAGCAATGTTGGTTAAATGTCCACATTGATGGGCAATGATGGTTAAATGTCCTCATTGTGACCTTCCCTTAGGCCCTTTATTAGGCAGATTATCGATGCCGATTAACGATACCAATTATGAGTATGTGATAACATAACATCATGATACATGCCCATACTCATCATTTACATGTTTGATATGAGAAGTGGGTTGACCCTAATTATTAGGCCCCATAGGAAGTCCAGTTTATTATGCGATAGAGAGGGTAAGGAAGCCCACTTATTGCACTTAGACTCGGATCTGCCCTCGGTGGGGGATATTGTGACGCTCCATCACTGTGATCACATGTGGGCAGGCACACGTGGGCGGACACTAAGTGGGCGGGGCATGAGGACCTGAGCAAACTACCAGTGATTAGTAGGCTACTGTGCTGGCAGGCTACCTTGCACACAGTAAAGGTAGAACTTTGTCCCACATCGGGAGCATCGTGCGATGTTGTGGTGGCTATAAGTTGGATTCTTTCCTTAATTATCATGACAAGTTTTAAATCAGTGAGCCAATCTTGATATTTGGATTAGATCCGCCGTCCCTTTGTGAACCCCCATCATTCGTATGCATGCAAATGTCATTGGGCTGAGATGTTTATGGGACTCCTTATGAGATGAAGTTATCCCCATATGATCGTGTGATACGCGCAGGTTTGATGTACGGCCTAGATGAGGTTGATGGTATTCGTGGCTCTTTAGGATTTGCGTATTGCATTGCATTCTCAGTATATGATATTGGTTTATTACGTTTTGCATCACATAACCTGGATAAGGCTGAGGGTATTTATAGACTTACCAGTATGTTTCCGTATTACTCTGATATTGTACGATTTATGGATTGTCAGTATTTCCGCTTACTTTGATATCTATATGCTTGACACTTACCTTGCGCACACACTTACACCACCCTCTAAGCTTTCTATAAGCTTATGCACGATAGATGCGTGCATGTGGTGTTAGGTCGTAGCAACGTTAAGCTTGGAGCGTGCGGTGGTCTTTTGGAGCTTTCATTATCAATATATGTATTTTCCTTTCTGCACTGTATTCAAATGTTTATATTAGTGAATATGTGATAATGATGTTGTCTTTGTTATTTGGGTATACTTGTGGTTATGCTTCTTATGGGATAAATGTATGTTGGAAAATCCTCCTTGTAGGACTCTAGGATCGGAATCTGTCGTATGGGCACTTGGAGCTGAGAATGGGGTACTACGGAGGCTGTCGGCACCAGATTTCGTGATCGAGAATTTTGTGAGCCCGGTTTCCGAGTTTGGGGCGTGACATAGGTAGGATGGTTCCATTACTCTCGTTTTCCAAAGGTAGATCTCACTAGATTGACGGTCCAGATCCGCAATTTCCCTATCCATATGGGCAGAGACAGGTAGCTTTATTGCATATGTTTAAAAAAAAAAAGGACAAAAAAGAAACATTACCTCAATCTGGTCCTCGATGTGGACAACAAGAGCGTTGGGAATGTACTTGACGTCGAACCAGATATCATCCTTAAAGACCTGCAGACCTGATATTTCATTCGGCACAAGAACATTTACTGCTAACATGTCGGTGTGGGCCACCACACCCAACGCCAGATCTGGTTGAGGGCATGGAGGGTAGTAATATATCTTCAACAAAAACTCTAGATCATCTCTACCAACAACGTCTTTTTGCACACCCACCTCCAATCCTAGCCCTAGCGAAAGGCTATTCAGCAAATTGTCTACCACATTCAACATGGAGGATGAGGGAGAGAGTAGAGAGAGAGAGAGGGAGGACGAAGGAGCTTCGTCAGCAGCCGGACTGACAGAGAGGGTGGAAGAGAGGGAGGAAATAGGGAGAGAGGGTTAGGGTTGGGCGCGGAGCAGGATAGTTTCGAATAGGGGAGTAGGTTTTTTTTTTTTTGGAAGGGTATATATACCCTGTATTGAGTCGAGTCCGAGTCGAGCCGAGTTCAAGTAGTATTCGAGTCGAGCTAGGTCAATCTCGAACTCGGCTCAAACTCATTTCGAGCACCAAAAATCAGCTCAACTCGGTTCAAACTCAGCTTTGATCTGAGTCGAGTCGAGTGAGTTATCGAGTTTTTCCTGCTCGTGTACAACTCTACCGGGAGGTTTGTTGGATGCGGTCATCAGGCTTTTGGGATGCAGTTACTACCATTTTAGATCGCGGGTTTCGTTGTGCATGAAGCACAACTCGAAGCTGGCACTGATCAAAGGATCTTAACCATCTGATTTAACTTGGTGATTTTAGAGTGATGACCATTTTATTTCAGACCGTCGGATATTGGATAGTTAGGATACACCTACAAACACATGGTCAGGATAATCTGGGCGAAGGGCATTTATGCCAAATGTACAGTTGATGGAACACCACCACCAGAAAAGAAACAATGGGTGAGCTATCGGCTCTCAAGATTCCGCAAAACACTAATTTGTTTGCCACCAAAAATACTGGTAAATGGATAATAAATAATAACTATTTTTATTTTATGCTCACGGAGATGGAATTCACTAGTTGTTTGACACCATGGATTTGGAGAGATTTGAGGGGATTTAAAATCCCATAGTTGTTTGGTACCATAAAATAATTGGGGGTTTTAAATGGAGGGTTTCCAATCACCTCAAAGAGAGAGTTTAAAATCCACCGTGAAAGATTGGATTACATCTAAAATCCACTAGACTATTATTCTATTGTGCACATGGCCCACTAATGATGTTCTAAGACAATTAGATTTTTAATTGCATCACTATAATTACTTTAATATAACGATCAGTACCATCCAAACATTGTCCATGTAAATCAACGGTTAAAAATCGTTGGTTAGTCACTCGAACATGATTTTGTGCTCGTGGCCCACTGGAGACTTTGAATTTCATCATTTTTGGGCAAAGCATATATTTCAACGGGCTTATTACAACCATTGTGTCAAACATTATATATGTTCGCTAATTGATTTAGTAATTAAATTAAAGCCCTTGTAAATATATCATACATAGCTACTTTTGGATTAAAGTTGATTCCCAATCTAGGGTGACAAATACAATATAAAGATTTCAAATCAAGGGGTTCCAAATCCGTGCTCCCAAACAGGCCCTAGGTAAGTATAACTCCGAGAAATGTGATGGTGTCGCACTGATTTATTAAGTAAAATTTATGAATCCCATCTTGATGTATGTGTTTGATCTATACCGTCCATTTGTTTTATTAGTTCATTTTGGGGCATGATCCCAAAATGAGGTAGACTTTAAGTTTTAGCGGGCCACACCCCAAGAAATAGGGGATAATAATGTCCAAGGTTACAAGGAAAAAGTTGTGTAAGTGCTACATTGATGTGTTTTTGTCATTCAGTCTTTTCAAAGTTTAGATAGCCATGAATGAGTCATAAACACAAATATCAGCTTAATTCAACCAAGAAGATTTCTTGGGTAGGTATTCAATTCTCTTGAAGTATATAGTGTGGTCCATATGCGCTTTTGGTTTGCCTCATTTTTTAGCTCATGCCCTAAAATGAGTTGATAAAACAAATGAATGGTCAGGATCTGATGCATGGGCCCATCAATTTTACATATTTTGTTCTTCCCTACCTTGATTTTTGTGAAGTTTTCAACTCAAAACTCATGTTACATAAATTTCTCCCAATAAATAATCGTAACCCATTTACATGATTATTTGTGGTAAATGATTAAACAAACTGACCCTAATTCAGTGGCATCTAGTTATAAACCAGAGGGTTGTTTGTTTTTCCAATTATAGGTGTAAATGAAAGTTAACAAATAATAATTACTTTTTAGCAGTCTTTGAATAAGAGGTAAAAATGATGCAACTTGCCCGCTAATGTGCATCAAAATTCATGAAATTGCATATGAAATGATACCTGTAAAAAATTGTAGGTCTCACCGTGATGTATGTGCATGATCCACCCTATCCATCTGTTTTACCTTATCATTTTAGCACCAGGCAGAATGTAAGTTCAAGTACCATAGGAAACATGAGAGATAATAACATCCCGGTTTAAAATTAAAAACTTTCTAAGGCCCACAAGGATGTATATCTGTCATCCAACCTCCTGGTAAGTTACATGTATAAAAGGAATACACAACTATAGCTTGCTCTAAAACTTCCAGTCCCCATAAGTTTTCGGCATTAGCTGTTCAATTCCAACTGCTTCCTGTGGTGTGGTCCACTTAAGCTTTTGATCCACCTCTTTGATGCCAAAGCCTTAAATGGACAACATAAATAAGATGCATAGATCATGGTAGGCCCCACAATTTTATTTTATTTTTTAATGCTAAAATGGTGCGAATGCATTATGGAAAGTTGGAGGCTTTACAAACATGTTTTTTGTCAGTGTTAACATTGGGATAACTGCTGTAAATTCGAGTGGGTCCTTACTCTTGCTCGGGTGGTAGACTCTCAGGATTTTCAACTTCCGGTCAAGGTACGAGTGCCCATAGGTGGTGAATGCGTGTGTGATAAAATAAAATTAAAAAAAAAAAAAAAAAAAAAAACTGCTGTAAATTCGAGCATAAATAATGATGGCTCATTTACCATGAATTACCGGGTAAATAAATTTTATTATTATTTTTTTTTAAAGAAAAAAACAAACCAAACAAACCCCAAAAGGGTTTAAAATATGAAAAAAATACACACTCATTACGGAATAATGCAAATGGACGCGGATTGCGTCCTACCTCGCCCGGATAGTAATCCATCTAGGTAGTGCTCTGTGGGGCTCACCTTGTTGTAAGTGTTTTATCCACGCCGTTAAACGCTTTTTTCCGATAATTTTAATAAATGAACCAAAAGAATGAGTCAGGTACAAGGCTTAATGGACCACACCAAAGGAAGCTTCACTGATAATGACACCCACCATTGCAACCTTTCTAAGGCCAACGTGATGTTTTTTTTACCATATAAGGTATTCATAAGGTCATTTAGACGTCGATGAAGTGAAAACACAAATATCAGCTTGCTACCAAACTTCTCCAGCTCCCAAGAAGTTTTTAATGGTGGACGTTCAATCTCCACTTTGTGGTCCACTTAAGCCTTGGACCTGCCTCGTTTTTTGGCTCACACATTAAAATTATCAGAAAAAAGCGTTTAACGGCATGGATAAAACACTTACAACACGGTGGACCCCACAGAGCCCTGTCCGTGCGGGGATAGGACGCAATCCGCGTCCAATGTAAATACCTGCCCTTTCCTATGACAATTGTAATCACCTCTCCTCCGAAGAGAAGAGGAATCTCCATTAAATGACAAAAATGCCCTTAAGAGTTCACTTTACCCGCATGTGGGCTCAACATTATGTATAAACAGTATCTAACCACCCAATATGGTTCCTCTATAAATAAATATTGAGCTAATCTAAATACCGAGTAGGGACACACACTCCAGAACTCCTAAGCTAACATGCTGGGCTACTTGATGGTTTGGATCAGCTAAATATTTGGGACCATGTCGAATGGTTGGATGATATGTACACAGCTGTGGTAGGCTTATTGGTCTACAAGTAGGTAAGATATGGGCAAAATGGTCAATTTCTGAAAGATAGAGCTGCTGGCGCTGCAACTAATCCGTTAGTAGGGTGGCAATTTCAATAACCCGTGCCTATTTGGTGCCTGGTCTTAGGTGCGACTAAGCGGCGTGAAATTGCATTTGGCCCATGCAAATTTCTTTCGGCATTTGGAGTTGATGGAAACGATTAAATAAATCCTAGTACCCTGACAACCAGGTCGATAGTAGAATCTCCATGGCTTTCGAGTGAAGTTCAAAATCCATAACATCTATGGGCCCTGCACACACACATGTATATGCCAAATGCTCCGCTGTGCACTAGTTTGCATTGGACTCATGCAAACTTTTTTGAGAACTACTCATACGTGATGTGACTCCAAAAATTTAAATGATTCACGTGAAGCAGCACCTCATGAAACCCTCCAGGCTCAATGTTTTATTTTGATCCAAAACTTTAGTGGGTCATGAAAAATGAAAAGAGTTTCCTCCTTTTATTTGGATTTCTCTTTGCAATGGTTTACCGGAATTTTAGATTAGGGTGAAAATTTGTCCCTTAGGGTTTCATGGGATTCTGCATCTCATAAATCGTTTGAATTAGACGCCCATGAGACATGTGCAAAGGTACTTAGGTGAGCATGACTCTCTCTCTCAATGTATATATAATATCCATGCCGTCTATCCATATATGCTCTTTACATGTGACATGGTTGTGAAATGTAGTCCATTAATTACAATTCTATGGTCCACCGAACCCATGCTTCAGCTACTATGTGTATTTCTCATGGGAAGAATTTAATCACAAGCATAAGATTTGAAGGTCTAAAAACCATGGCATTTGAAGGCAAGTAGTCATTACAACAATGTCATTAATTTCGTCCAATGCAATTTCATACCATTTAATCCCACTATCTAAATTGGCAATATTTATATTGTTATGAGCAAGGGGGAGGTTTTTATAATTATCACATTATATTCAGCTGGAGTATAATGCAGGGGTGAACACTGGGCAGTGACCAGCTTGCAGATGTGGCAGCATGGACATCAAGGTAGCCAATCATTGACCAGCGGACCATGTCAATGGACGTGAATTTCCTTAAAGTGATGGCGATCCAACACCAGCCGGTAGGTGGTATTGGACGCTGTGGAGCTCGTAATATTATTTTTATTTTATTTTATTGCCATTTAACCTCCTTTTTTTTTTTGTCCCCTCAGTTCATTACACCTCATAAGCCTACAAATGAAGCTCATCTGAAACTCAAGGACCACACCCCACAGAAAATAGTGAGGATAATGACACCCACGCTTGAAACCTCCCCAGGGATGTTGAACAGTTAATAAAGCAGCGCCACGTATATAAATGATGGGTAAGAATAAATATTAGTTAGATCCAAAACTTTTGTTTTTTTATTAAGTTTTAAACCGTGAGCCTTCAATGACCACTGTTTTATACGTAGTTGACTTGAGCTTTTGATTTTTTTTTTTTTTTCAATTTTGGATTCATTTTCTACGATGAACCGTTCAAAATGACTAATATCCCAAATAAAACACATACATCACGTGGGCGCTATTGAAATTCCTGCAACGGTTGCTTTAAACAGTCATTGAAACGGAAAGCCCCGGGCTCACTGGCTCATGTGAGGAGATCAATCCAATAACCCGAACGTGCCATGTAAAATGGACGGTGGGGATGGGATGCCTATCATTAAAACTTTACATGCCACTCAAGTTTACAAACCATCCAGAGCGTTCTCAGCTCGTTCATAAGGTCAGCCTAACCAAGAGTTTCAACACTGAGACCAGGGATCGAGCGTTCATGTGGTGTGACTGCATGTGTTAGGTGTAGATGTGGGCATTCGACGACCCGATTCAGCTAACTCAAGTCGTCCGACTAGATCCGAATCAAATGGGTGAGTCGGTCCGAACCGAGTAGGCTTCGCCCAATCTGAAACTCAATCCAAAACCCATCTCTCTAACCTTACATGCCGCACCCTACCCCGACCCAATCCCAAAATCTATCCCTCCCTCCCTCATCCTCATCGTCTTCCAAGCCCGACCTCTTTCTCTCCCTCCCTCATCCTCCTCATCTTCCAAACCTAGCAACCATCCACCACCATCACCATCTTCCTCCTCCTCTCTCTCCTCTCCACTCTCTGGGTCTCTCCCTCCCTCATCTCTCCATCCGACACGGTGCCAACTTGACCCGACTCGGTACTTCTGACTGGATTGGACTTGGTCCGGATCAATCTAGGCCAAACCGGACTCGGATCAAGTCATGCATGCTAGACTCGGTATCGAGTGAGATCGAGTTTCGGTTAGGGCTATTTCAAAACCGGATCAAGTCGAGTCAGCCCGAACTTGGTCTCGATGCCCAGCTCTAGTCAGGTGTGGGCATGTGTTAAAAAAAAAAAAAAGAAAAAAAGAAGAAGAAGAAGTCAGCCCAACCAGGAATAAAGAAAAAATCGAATATCAACTTGATAAAAAACTTATGTTCGCCCCACCTTTACTTGTAGTGTGGCCCACTTGAGCTTTGAATCAGTCCAATTTTGGGTTCATGCCCAAACGTGAGCTACTACAAACGATGGACGGAGAGGATGTAATATATACATTCTGGTGAGCCTGACAGAGCTTTTAGGGCCCGTTTGGATTTGCGTATAAAGGTGTATTGTATTGTATTCAACTACTGTTCATGTATACGTTCGCTCAATTTCATAATACATCCAAATCAACATGTCATACATCAATGTTTGGATAAGAGGTATTGTTCGGGCAAGTATACAAATTCTTGTACATATCAATGTTTGGATACGACGTATTAGGGCTACGTATTGTATATATATATAATATTGATAGCACTTGTATGACGGCGGCTATTTTTAAGTTCTCAAAATGGGAACCTAGGTGGGGCCCATTGTCATGTTTGTGAATAATCCTACCCGTCCATCCATTTTGTGATTGAATTATAGTACATGTTGCAAAAATTGAACTATCTCAAAAGCTTTGTATGTGTAATCCAGGATAATTCGACATCCACAGTTGAAATTGGGATGGGGCCACGGAAGTTTTGATTTATGCTAACATTGAATTATTTTCAGTTCATCCTAATAGGAATGACGTTATTAACAGTATGGATGACATCTAAAATGGCAACATGTCCTAAAATGAACTTACAAAACCGATGGACGAATCGGATCATTCACAAACATGAAAGCGGGCCCCACCCATACCAGCACAGGAACTTCCTGCGAAAGGTGATCGCAGGAAAGTGGACCCCATCCGATTTGAAAGGCGATCGCAGGCGTCTGATCTGACTCACCGAATCTCTACTCCGTCCCTTCTAACAGCTCGATGAGAGATTCAGCTATATAACGAACCTTAGACCTTCAAAGAAGAAACGGAGTAGGTTAACGCCCACATACAATGGAACGAAGATGATAAAGGGTAGTGCTGGTGTAGGATATTCCATTCTCCATAGATAGAAAATGTTCAAAGAGATAGCTACGATGTCTAACAAAAATACAACGCAATAACTACATTGCACTATATGCTGTATTGACGTCTGAAATTACACTTCTGCCTTTTGAAAATTTTAAGATGTTGATGTATTTGAGTGCATGGTAACTCACGGATGCCAATTCCTATTCAAATATTGTATAACATAAAAATCCGCTGTTAATATAATACTGTACACCCTTATAGACGAATCCAAATCGGCTCTTAGGGCCTATTTGTTTTTAAGAGAAATGACAAATGCAAGGGATATAGTGATTATTACAATTTCCTGCGTTTGAAAACTCATAAGAGTTTGTGCCAGTGAAATTGGTTTAACAGATGTAATTTTAATTTATTTACTGCAAGGTAATGTGTATGATATATCTATTCCGTTAGTCTATTTTATTACAATATTTTGGAGCATGAGACAAAAAATGAAGCAGATTTAACACTCAAATGGCCCATGCCAAAAGAAACAGTGGCCCTACAAAGTTTTTAACTGTGAGTATTCAATTCACTTTTTTGTATGACGTGATCCACTTGAGTATTGGATATGCCTCAATTTTTTACTCACGCTATGAATTCAAATGTAATAATGGATGAACGGTGTGGATAAGCGAAGTGCTTCACAATGGGACCCACAGATATTTTGTAATATTCATGATTTTTGTGTCAAAAAGTAAGCAGTCATATCAGGATGCCGTAAATTCACGGGGAAATAATCATTACTTTTTTACGCGCGATTTACCATTTCACCGAAAATCAAACATGCCCTTAGTTTGCACTACCAACAAAAACTGTCGTAGGTGGTAGGAAAACGGATGGTGTTAAAGACGCTACCTAGAGGAAATGCTCACTGCACTTGTGTCGGCCATCTTGATGAATGGTTCGGATTGTGGCACGAGGTATGCTCGGAGTTCGAAGAGAGTCCATGGTCCCACCCAGAACGCGGTTCCAATCTCCCACATTTCACACGTGTTGCACTTGCGCGCGTTGCCTTGGTTGACTGCGTAATATCACTTTGCGCGAATCACTGTATTATTGTTCATCTATTAAAAAGGCCGCCGCGACTGGGGTTCCAAGGGTACTTTCCCCACGGCGCAAACATGCTGATGTTCGGATGATCGAAACCGTCCATGTTGTGGTAACTACGATTTAAGGGTTATTATAAAAGAAATTACACTGAAACGACAATCGTAACCATCAATATCTGTAGATGAATTTAGAACAATGGGATTTTTTCCAGTGGTTCACATTCATCTTCAAAAATCAACGTCGAGGATCATTAATGAAGAGTGATTATATACAAATATCTTAGTTACTGTAGTAAAAACAAAACAGACGGTTTAAATAATCGTTTTTGGTGTCAGTACGTGGGCTCCAGTGGGTGGCTGCAGAGACTGGACAGTGAGTCGCGACAGACGCAAAGCGAACTGGCAGAAATGAGACTCCTTTTAAAAGCTGAAAGCCTTCCTAAAAAAATTCCATTTCCAGCGCGGAAGGAAAAGCAAGAGTCCAAACAGCTGCTACTCTGCTGCTGTTGATATTGAAGTCCAAAAAATTGAGAAGACGATGCAGTCTGCTCCAGGTGCAGTCTAAAATCCTCTTCTCTCCTTTTGAACTTTAACTCCCTCTTTTTTTTTTTTTACTCCATACACCTTTTTGATGTCGCATGTTTTCTCAAATTCTCTTTCTAGTTGTATGAAAATTCATGCTAGTTTCGGGGAATTTTGATTTCCAGAAGTAGTATTTCCTATATTCTTTTTCCTTTTTTACTTTCTTTCTTCGAGAATTTGGGGTATGCTTCTGAAATTCGAGAGGAATTGTACGAGCGAAGGACATGATAGTTTACTTGGGATTTCAGTTATTGCAAGTAGTGCTCTTGTTTCAGTGATGCAGTCCGTTGGTCTGTAGGACCACGAGGTGGATGGGCCATTCCCTGAAAATGGCCAAGAGCGGGCAATCCTAATCTTTCGATTTTTGGTCCTGAGAATAGATGGTTAGGATGTGAAGTCCAGCAACCGTCCATGTCTGGCTGAATAAATGGCCAAGATTGGCTGCCAGGATAGATTGGGGAATGTCGTGTCAAAATGGCAATGGAATATTCTACACCTAGATATGAACTGATACAGTCTACAATCCAGAGATACTAATATAGTCAGTGATCTTTGTGATCTGGTGGACCCCACGTTGTGTCTTTTTACATGTTGTTGTCTGTGGTGGAGCCCGAGGGGCCAGTGGTTTGGATAATTGAACGGTGTTCCCACTTATGAAAACTAAACACTGAAAATTGATGATTGGAAAATTAACTGAGCTTGTATTACTATTTTCGTTGTATTGGATGGGAATATGCTAGAATGTTCTGTTAGAGTCTGCACATCATGAGATGGATATTGATCTTGTTTCCCACTTTGTCGCGATTGACGCTTGTTTTATGTATCATAAAACATGGCTGCTTGGTTGGATGATCTGAACTGTCCATTTGGTGGCATTACTGTGGATGGGTCACGAATTGCTTCAATTGGAGATCTTAGTCCACCAATTGATGGATTTATTCAGAATGTAAAGCTGCTGAATTTTTTTTTTCTTTGAAAGCCATTACGTGGCCAGAATCATCAACTGGCTTGGCTTGATAGTGATCCATCCATGTTCACACCCAGTAGATGGACAGTTTGGGTCATCCAACCATGCAATTATGTGGGACCCATCAAGTGATTAATGCTGGAGTGCCTTATTAGTGAGGCTTATGATTAATGCAGAATGAACTCTGATATTGCAGCTGCTTGGGTTTTTTTTATTAAACCTTTGAGTTAGCGCATTATTAGAATGCTATTCTGAATAATTTTTTTATATTGAATATTGAGTGCTGCTACTTGGAAAAGGCATGTTATGGCAGTTGAAGGTGGAAATCATGGGATGATTGCAGTATCAGACAGGGAGGGTAGCTATCCCCTGCCTTGTTCAAAAGTTTGATTTGTGGCGGAGCATCTGGTGGGCTGTGCTGTAGACAGGCCATGGTAAAATACTATCGCCACGTAGAATCTTGACCTCCCAATCAGTTACCTGAAAGCTGGAAAAGACAGGAAATGAATAAAGCATTTGAGGGTTATCCACTAGAGGTTTTTCAGGGTAGCTAGGGGGAGTCCTCTCCCTTGCATTAGCTGTATCCCTTTTCGTTCCTTAAAAAAAGTAAAATAAAATTTCCAGTTAGCCTTCAAATAAAAAAAAAAAAAAAGGAAAAAAGAATAAAAAAGGAATACTAGCAACAGTTTACTTTTCACAGGAGAACTCCACCAATCGGGGGGCTAGTCTAAGGATTTTCCAATCCATGTGTTTTTGGGAACGTGGTCCCATCTACAGTAGAACCTACTAGATATCTGGATCACTGGATTGTTGCTCCCCATGGCTGATATATATATATTTTTTCATCCACGGCATAGGATATGTAACTTTGCGAGGTGGGCACATGTAACATGTTAGGAAGCCAATGGCATCCACTTTCGGAAATGACATTGCTTCTCTTTTTCCTTTTTCTTTCTTATAAATTGGAATTTTTCCTAAAGATGCGGTTGCAAAGATCTTATGAACCAGGAATTGAGAAATCCATTTTTAGCATTAGTTGTAGTGGAGACCTACCTAGTAGGTTATGGTTACAATTAGCCTAGATTTTTCTGTGAAACTGCAGTTCTACCATGTCAAATAGGAAGTGAATGAGGTTATGGGTTGTCTAGCAAAACAGGGGGTTGAAAAGGTTGAAAGGTCTCATCTCTGTGTAAGAAATTCTATCTTTCAAAAAAGAAGAAGTTTCCATCCCAATTCTAGAATTGGCCTTTCTTTGTTTATATTTGCTGTTTTCAGTAAATTTTCCTTAATTATCAAAGCAGAAAGGTTTTCCTGTGACTATGGACTTCCATGCTGCTATGAAACAAGGACAATCCATATGTGAAAATTTCTTCTCCAACACACATCAACATAACTACTTATCTACTGTTTCCATCACTATTGATTTTTTTGCAGTATTTATATGCTATTTATTTATTTATATGATGCATTTTTCTATACTTTGCATTTATGGACAAAAAATATCATTACAAAAACATATAATTACATGTGTGTGTGTGCACATGTGCGCATAACAAATTGTGTCCTAGCCCAAAACCGACACACATGTTCGTGTCCAATTTGCTAGCCATGCAATGTCCTATGATTCCATGATTTTGATTCATTTAGAGATCTTTGTTAATGCCTGTGAAGGGATTCCTCTTTTCTCAACTAACCAGCGACCCTCATGGTGTTGACTTCATTTGTAACGCGGCTGACCGGGAGTCTTTGGGTTTGCTGGGAACACCACTTTGAAGCTTCAGATTCTCCCATTTTAAAGTCATTACTCACAGACATGAATGGACCTTGAGTTTCACACATATGCTTTAACTTTTTTCTTTAATCTTCTTCATCTTCTTCTAGTTGTGTTACCTCCCCCCACCCACCAAAAAAAAAAAAAAAAACTGCCTCTAGTGCAAGAAAAGTGGGAAAAACATATGACTTGGTTCCATTGTAACCATGCCCCAATCTTTAGGACATCCAAACTTGGGAATCCCAAACATAATGACTTTATGATTCCTACTCTACAACACAGGTCATAGTAGAGGAGCACAAATCATGCAGACAGTAGGAATACTGATTGAGCCAAGAAGCACAAACTGGTATTCCAAGCTTTTTTTTTGTTTTTGCGGAGAGTGGAAGCCTCTGCTCGCGAAAATCTTTTCTTCACAAACTTGCCTCAACTGAGGATGCGAGCAACTGAATGCATTAGCAAGAATTGACTTACCCCAAATCAATGTGGTAGATAAGGCTGACCGTGCTTGCTGTAAAGCAACAGAAAAACCTGGTCAGAGGAGAGCATTGCACGAGACTTTAATTATTTGCATAATCTGTTACAAATTGGAACTTGAACAATCGACTTCTGCACCAGTGCTTGCTGCTTAACAAGATCATGTTCACTCTTTCAAGCTACTTGTGAGTTTTCAAATAAATATATTAGGTAACTAGCTCATGCAATGGTTTATCTTTCTTGTATTTTTTATTTTTTTTTAGCAGTATTATACGATTCTCGACCCTATAATATTGACAGTATGCTTGGGTTTTCAGTTTGTAATGTGTACAATTGGGGACAATCTTTCAGATGCAGACCATTGATATGATGGCGCCCCCCCCCCCCCTCTCTCTCTCTCTCTCTCTCTCTTTTTCTTTTTCGGAAGGATAATAGATCATAGATCTGTTTTATTGAAAGGTTGCTTGATAACATCACAGCAGCAAAAAATACAAGAGATATTACATCCCAAGAGGTAACACAACAAACAAAGAAGAAACATGAAAGACATTAACATGTTGAATCCCAGAAGCCCATTCCTCTTTTCTTTCCACATCACTTCCTCCCATGGACCCTGTTTGTTGAGAAAACACTGCTTGTTGTGTTCCCCCAAATATTCCAAAGCACTGCAGGCATGAGTAGGTGCCAAGACACTAACTTATCCTTAGCAAGTAGAACTGCGTTCCACATCTATAACAGTTTGACTACTGACAGTAGCATCTAGTCTAAGCCAAAGGTTTGCAAGGCGGTCCACACTTGCTGCACAAAAGGGCAATGTATGAATTGGTGAACTATCATTTCTGCATCGCCCATGCATAGAAGACAAATGTTGGGGGGAATCATTGATCTTTTATGAAGATTGTCTGAAGTTAAGATATGTTTTTGCCCGACCAACCAAACAAAAGATGCCACCTTAGGGGGAGCACCATAGTACCAAAAGGCATGAAAGAAGTCATGTCTACTTGCACTCGACAAACCCTGTAGCATCATGTAGAAAGACTTGATTGAAAATCTACTGGAAGATGGGAGCATTCCATACCATAGAGTCCTTTAAAGCTGTGTTGGGATGAATGCTGTGGAGCCGCTCCAATAGCCTAGCATAATCCTCCACTTCCTCTTTGTATAAGTCCCTATGACATGGAGGGCACTGCTTGCTACTATGACTGGTGAAAGAGAAATGATCGGCCATTAACATGTTCTTCATAGGAGATATTTTTGCCAAAGATGGGAAATCCGAATGCTATGATCCATTCCCACGCCATGAGTCCTAGAAACGGATCTTATTCCCATCTCTAAGAGTGAGAGAATATTAAATCTAGTTTAAACATAGGAGCTCGATAGTAGGTGGATTTCTTAACTTCCTATTCTTCCTCTTGGATGCCATACTCGGAAACAATAACTTCCCTTCTTCGGACCCAAATCTCCATTGCCACTTTTCTAGGAGCGCCACATTCATAGATTCCAACACTGATGCCTACACCGCCATCGGCCAATGTCCGCATCCGAAGACATCTGCAAAGCTGGACACGCCTGACATCTCACTTTCCTGATATTTATCTTTAGTCCTGATACCTCTTCATAGCACCCTAGAATCTTTCTTAGATTATTCACCCTACAAACCTTTGCCTCACAAAATAAAAGTGTATCGTCTGCAAATTGTAGATGAGATAACCCGACCCTATCCAGTATTACTCGAAAGCCACAAATAAGACCAACCTCTTGGCCTTTAGCGAGCATTCTGCTGAAAGCTTCAACAACCATCACAAATAGGAAAGTTGAAAGCAAATCCCCTTGCCTTAAGCCTTGCGAAGCTTTTTAAAAGCCTTTTGGGGAATCATTGACCAACACTGAAAAACATGCCGACGATACCCATTCATGCATCCAACTGATCCAGTTTCTCCCACAGCCCATCCTTTTCAGCATACACTCAAGGAATCCTCAATCAATGCAGTTGTAAGCCTTCTCGATATCCAGTTTGCATAGCACTCCTTTCTTGCCTTACTTGTGTCTCAAGTTTATACATTCATGGGTGATCAAAGCACTATCTAGAATCTACCCATCTGCTACAAAAGCACCTTGATTCTCGGACATAACAGAGGATAACACCAATTTGAATCTAGATGCAAAGATCTTTTCCAAGATCTTATAAAGGTTGCTTATCAAGCTGATGGGATGAAAATATGTGACTCTGCTTCTCTTGTCCTGGGAATAATATCCTATAAAATAGGCTCCCATACCTTTAGTATGCCAACCTTTATCACAAAACTCTTTGACAAAATCCACTACATCCTTCTTGAGTACGTGCCAAAAAACTTGATAAAAAGCCATAGGGAAGCCGTCTGGGATCAAGGTCTTGTCTTTACCCAAGGAATCTATGGCGAGTTTGATTTCTTCTTCCGACATTGGCTTCTCAAGAGAATCACTTTCCGCATTTGAAAGACATTGGAAAGGCAAATTGTCCAAGAAAGTTCTCCTCCACCCATCACTAGTTAATAGCTTGGAGAGTAAAATTGCACTAAATTAGAGCAAACTTGTTCCTTCTCTTCTATTGTCTGACCATCTACCACTAGGCTGCTTATCTGATTGTTCCTTGCCCCTGCACTAGCAATATTGTGGAAAAAACTAGTGTTTTTGTCACATTCTTTTAGCCATAAAGCCCTCAATCTTTGTTGCCACATAATCTCTTCTTCCTTGAGTTGATTGGAATATTCTATTGACAAGATCAAACATATATGTCGTTCTTCTATAGAAAGAGCACCCCTCTCTTCATTGTCATCTAGCCCAATTAACTTGCGGAGAATGCTTTCTACCATTTTGGATCTACTACTTAGGGCATCCTCCTTCCAATCGTTCAGCCTCCCCTTACAAAACTTGAGCTTTTGAGCCAAACGGAAGCCTGCTGTACCTGTGACATTAAAGGACTGCCACCATTTTTTAACAAGATCAACGGATCCTTCCACTTCCAACCACGTGAGTTGAAATCAGAAGGGTTTGGGCCCCCAACTTTCCACCTCGGCTTCCATTAAAACAGGTCGGTGGTTTGAAATTAGTTTGGGAAGACCATGCGTTATAACCAGTAGAAATTTGTCAACCCAATTGGCGGAAAGCATAAATCCATTCAATCTATCCATAACTGGAGCCTCCCTCCCATTCAAACATATATATTTAGCCCCAACCTTCGGAACACCTATCATTTCATTTTTGCTGCCCATTCCCCAAACTCTCTCATGATTTTAGTAACTCGACCCCCATTTGTTTTCTCATGTACAAACTGAATAACATTGAAGTCGCCCTCAATGCACAATGGAACATTGAAAGTAGCTCTTACTTGATTCAACTCTGTCCAAAATAAGTGGCAGCGAGTTGGAAGACAGGGCCCATACACTGCTGTGAAATGCCACCTGAATTGAGAAGAAATCTCCTTGAACACTATCGACACTGAAAAGGACCCAACAACACTGCCTTTCGGACACTAGATATCCTTGCCCCAAGCCATCACTATGCCTCTTGCCTTGCCTTTTGCATCCAGTACATACCACCCCTTGTTCTTGACTCCCTAAATAGAATCAAGAATTTTATCATCAAAAGCCTCTAATTTTGTGTCCTAAAGTGAAAGGATTTGAATCTTATAATTTTTACATACCTTCCTAACATGATTTTTTTTTTCCTTGGCTTCCCAGCTCCCTTACGTTCCAGCTTAGTGCCTTCATTGGAAACCACATCGAGCACCTTGACCCTTCTTCCCATCACTACAATTGTTGTTGGAATCATAGTTGACAGAGCACTCCAAACTGAGCAATTCTCTCAATCCTCTAGGATTATTCGGCTTGGTCTTCTTTAACTGCATTTGCATTTCCCTCAGCTTCTAATCACCTCTGTCCTAAAAAAATTGTATAAAGGGTTGAACATCATCTTCCCCTGCTCCAAAGGATAGTTCGACCGACTTAGCCGTGCGTTTTCCCTAGTATCTTTCCTGCTCCCACCCTAGGATACACCTATTGCTTCGCCTTTCTTTTTTGTAACACCCCCCTTTTCTTTGTTGAAACCTAGCTTCAAGCCTTCAACTGCCATATTCGGACCATGGTGTGCTTTTTGCACAAGGATCTTCATCTCTTTTAAAACATGGCCATGGATGTCGTTAATCGCTTGCTCCAACTCCTTCTGCATACGCATGAAGCCGAGACCCTGAAATGCTTTTGTCTACTTGTCCCGAGGAATCACCATCTCCATGACTCTCCCGCATTGACCAAATACACTAAAGAAATTATCCTCTATTCGGTTCGACGAAAATCTTGCGACATAAAGTGTTGGGTAATCTCGCAGCGAAGAACCTTGATGCTCATTCTTAGCCTTCTTTTTCTTCCGAACGATGGTCCATCCCTCCTTCTACCCTCTTGAGTGGCTTGGCCGGTTGCGATTCCTATCTTCCATTTCCCTTTCTCCTCTCCAAAATTTGCAGCAACCCCCTTATTAGAACCTCAAGTCTCCAGTGTTAGTCACGCGATGTAGATCTTCTCCTAGAGTTGTAGATTCCCCATCAACGAGTTTTTCCTTTGCTTTCAACTCGGTCTTTTAGCCACCAACATACACGACTTTGACTTCAATATGCTTGGTTCATTCAGGGAACGTGGGGTTTGATGCAATGCATATGGCTGCTTGATTATCACACTGAAGGGGAATATAGGTTGATGTAGTGAATCCATATCTTGAAGGATGGATTTGACCTATATGCCGCATGAGCCATGACGTGATATTTAGCTTTGGCCAAGGTATGCAAAAGCGGTTACATAACAACCATTAAGTAACGGTAAGGGCTCCGTTATATGTTATGGGTTGTTGTGGAAAAATGTCTTGTAATGGCCCGATATGGGTTTTTTCGAAAAAAAAGAAGAAGAAAAGAGAAACGAAAAGGCCGTGACGTAACAACCGTTATGGCCCGTATCGTAATGACAACAATGGTGGCAATTACAACCATCATTACTGTTATTGAATACTTTGGCTTCGGTAGAAGAGAGAACAACAACTGATTGCTTCTTACTTTTCCAGGTAACCATATTTCCTCCTACAAAGGTGTAAAAGCCTGTAGTAGAATGTTGATTAGAGGAAGTGATGAGTTTTTACAAAGAATGTAGTGGGATCAAACTTGTTCTCTGTATATTTAGCCACATCGCGTCCATCCTGCACCACCCATACATGAGCACGTCAAAGTAAATCTGAACTGCGAGCTGTTTAGATCATATCTGAAGTGGACTGATTGCGATGTGGAGATCATAGTGTTGATGATAATCCTCCTACCTAAGAGGCCTCTCCCTAATCTCTCCCAGTATTGGAGAAGCGAAGAGCCCACATTGGATTTGCTGGTAGGTGCCTAAATCGACAATCACCATCCACAAGGTGTAAGAGAAGAAGATGGAAGAAGGAAATGAAGCCTCTCTCTCTCTCTCTCTCTCTCTCTCTCTCTCTTCTCTCTCTCTGCACTTAAAATCATCCGGGGGTGGGGGGATGTCCAGGGCTCTTTTTCTACAACTTCGTATGTGATGGATCATATATGTAGGAGGAAATAGGGTTCCAGGGGTGTATCTAGTATGATAAAGGTATCGCGTATCCTAGGGGTGTATCTAGTATGATAAAGGTATCGCGTATCGGTATCGGTATCGGTGGGCATAACGGTGTCCACCGTTACCTATACGGATACGGGGGTGTAACGGCGGTACGGGGGTGTAACGGTGCAAATTTATTTATTTATTTTTTTTTTGGTAAAAAAAAAATGAAAAAATATGGATTAAATCCGGAATATTCTAAGTATTCCAAATATGTATTCATTTATAAATTGGAACATGTTTATGGTTGTGTGATGGTCCACTCTTTGGTGAGAAGTTGTATCGGACTGTCTGATGAATTTATGAACCAGACAACCTGGATTTGACTGCAAAACTCATATATTTAATTTTCTAACTATCTACTATCAATGATAGATATATTAGAATGAATGTAATATCAAAATATCTTACATGTGTAGGTGTTTGTAATTTTTTTCATAATTTATTCTATATTAAGTTATTAACAATTTAACATACTTGAGGAGTGAGGTCTCTACTCTAGAGTCTATGACTCTATACTAGAGTGAGTCCAGAGACTCCAGACTTGCATAAATTACAATGTTCATTCTATTTTAAACTTTTCATTCTTCAATATGTCAAAGACTTCTCCTCCTCTCCTATTCCTGTGGCTGTGACTGTGATTCCTGTCCTGTGACCTGTCATCCTCAAGTCAAGAATATTTAAAAAAATTAGTAGTGTTTGATATACTCCCATGCAACTTGATTAAGGATTACTTAATTGGTTGTTAGGGGAGCTATTTTAAATATAAGTTCGGCAGTGTCAAGTGTGTGCTTGCAATGCCAATAATACTGTTGCAAATACTTACCTTAATACAAATATATACTTACAATTATTGTAATAAAATTCACAAGTCACCACCAAAATGAAAATCTGCTTTTTTGTGGTTGCTCGACCTCCACGTTATCGTCATCGTCAGTCTGAGGCTGTCCAATAGGTGGAGGAGCTGCATATCCATAATATCCAATGCCAGAAGGAAATACTAGATCAACGAAACCAGAGGATGATTGATCCTGCTTAGGTAACGACTCCGACCCCGAGTAAGGATATCTACCAGTGCCCGTCGAATAGTCATACTGGTGCCCGTTCTCAGGCTGTTGAGAATCTTAAGATTGAGAGTGTGTTTGTGATGAGTAACTTGGATTTTGATCTGGATATCTATGACTATAATCATCTGGATATGGATCGGGAGGACTACTCCAACATGAATGTGATGGAACAGGCTCAGTATAACTATAATCATAAGCCAATTGGCCATAAGAATATCCATCATAATAACCAAGACCATGAGCCTGCTGATGTTCCAGACCTTCCGGACCTGGTGCACCACTAGACCTACCCTCCTGCTGGCTGTATCGTGACTCAGTACACTCATAAGTCCAACCTCGTGTACTACCTTGTTGATGTTCATCGGCATCGCGATCTGTAGACGGCTGTATGGTGTGTTGAGCAACACCAGAAGTGCCAGCACCAGGGGCAGGGGCGTCATCATCACCATCATCCGACACGGTCACGCTACCACTGCTCGTACTCTTCTGTTGATCTTGAGCCGTACTTGGCATAAAAGCTGCCCCTCTTTCTGGGTCCAACACAGCTGCATGACTTTCTTGTTGCGCTGTGCGTATTAGTGGGTCATCAATTTTCAATTTTTCACTATCCTCTTCAATTTGCTTTTCCTTTGTTTCCAACCAAGGTAGAAGCGGGTCGTCCTCATCATAAATATTGTCCAAGTTTATTGGATAGTAGTCTGTGTCATCGGCGGCTGTAATGCTCCTATGATGTCGTCAGATTCTTAGCTTCATATTGTAGTGCATGAAGACAAGTCTATCCAACGTCCTAGTCTGTAATCTATTCCTATTCTTTGAATGAATAAGTGCAAAACAACTCCAATTCCTTTCACAGCTAGAAGAAGATGTTGTCTGGCTCAAAACTTTTACCGCAATTTTTTGGAGAGCCTTCGTACTCTCTTCGAAATTCATCTACCATTCGGCCGGTTGTAATCTAGATACTGCATGCTGTGCAAGAGCATCTCCAAAGCTACCCAAGTGATTTCCAAATGTATCTAATTCATTTAACGCTTTTATTTGCATATCTAAGTCAGACTCTAATCTCTTTATCACATTCTTTAGCCCGACACGAACTTCATTATCCGCAACAATTGATTGGGCATATCTGTACCTAGGATTTAAGTAGTAATCTGCTGCATGAAGATCGTAGTGGAGTTGTGTTGTCCATCTCTTGTCGATCATTCTCCAATAAGACTTCCAACTTCTACAATCACGTTGAATTGCCAACTTTGCCTTATCCATGGCATCCTATAGGAAGCCCATGGTAGGTGCTTCATCGGTTTCGACAAGACAGAGTGCCCTCATTAATGGCTCCATCACCCTTAGGATCGACTTGACTCTTTTCCAATAATTATTGTCCCGTATGGTATTCCCAACTTCAACTGGTGTCCTTGATGTCTTCTGCTAATGTTTTGTGTTGAGCCAATCTCGGGAAGCGAATATCTCACTCAACTCTCCCTTATGCTGGTATAAATTTTCTAATGCTAAGTTTATTGCGAATCTAGTCGCTGTAGGCCTCAACAACTCTCGTCCTTTTGTGAACTTCCTTATTATTGCGACTACTTGATTATGGTTGTAAATAAATGTCGTCACTTTTCTTGCCCTTTCGACCATTTCCATAACATTCTTTTTCTTCTTAATATCTTCCAATATAAGATAAATACATTGGGCAGCACATGGTGACCAAAAAATATGTGGTCTCTTTTTCATCAACTTATGTCTTGCAAGATTATATGATGCCTTATTATCTGTCACAATCTGCACTACATTCTCCTCTCCAATCTCATTAACAAATTTATCCATTAGTCCAGTAATATAATCAGAATTTTTAGTTATGGCTGAGGCATCAATTGACTTGTGGTATACAGTTCCCAAGTAGCAGTACACCATGAAGTTGATCATGTTGCGTCTGGTTGGGCCAGTCCAACTATCACACATGATTGTGCATCCTCTGGCCTGCCATATAGGTTTAAAGGTAGCCACGTATGCTTTCACATTTGCATACTCTGCATTTGTCTATTTCCCCCTAATATCCCTAGTCGTGGGAGCTTTAATTCCTTCACCTGCTTCTGCTGCTGCATCAATTACCACTTGCCAATGTGGAGAATTGACTGCGTTAGGAGGTATGTTGGCATGTATAAATAACTTTGCTGCTGCCCTACCTAGCTTCTCAACAGAAGTTTTACTCCATATTTGTTTTATTTTGTTCTGTTTAGTTGATTCTTTCCTAAACAGGATTGGATCAATAGAGGGTCTCCTAGGCTCATTTACTTCTTCATTCAAATGTATAGGAGTGTCACGTGAAGATGCCTCTCGTCGGCTCCCAAATATACATCGTAACCCACCAAACCTACCCCCCCACCCCCACCTGCAGAAGTAGTCGCACTCCCACCGCACTCCCACTCCCACTCCCACCCCCCTCCCCCTATCACGTGTTGACCCACTCACGGCAAACATGCGGTGACGTTCTTCCTCTTCACGAGCTAGACGTAAGCTCTCTCCTAGTTATAGTTAATTCCCGATCTGAATCTTCGTCAGAATCAATAATATCTTCATCACGAACGCCCATATATTCAGGACTAAACACTTTCTGTCGAGCCGCATCCAAAATCTGATCTTTTTTCTTTTGTCCAATAGTACGTTTACTCTTCGACTCATTCAGACTGGCTTGCATTAAAATCATTATCTCTTATGGTACTCTAGTACATCCCACAACTTGACCCTTTCGATGTGCCAAATGTTGTTTGAGACGCGTAATTCCACCAGTTACTAGTCCATCATAATAGTTGCACTTCATTTAGTGCCTAGCACCACCAACCCTCTGACAATGTTGCCATCCAATATCCTCACTTGTTGGCCAGACCCAGACATTTCTTTAGGTAGATATAGATTAGATATGACCTATGTCTATGTGAGATTGTGAGTCTACTCGCTATTCTAAATTTATGTACAGTTTTCAAAATCTAATCAATAAAGATGATTTTATGTTCTAAACCCTAAGAAGCTGCAAAACCTGTCCAATATAAGAAAATATAAACATAAAGTCACTAATTTGAAACTAGAAAAAAAAATATAAAAATATATAAAATTACAACAATAATCTGTAAAATGGACATTAATATGTTCTATTATGATTAACACATTATATTCTACCATAAAACAGCAACACATTAAAACCGCAACACATTAAATAAAAAATGATTTTTCGAATTTTTAAAAACATGGCCGAAAATAGTGCGTAAATAGAAAAAATATAAAAAAATATAAAATCACAACAATAATCTGTAAAATGGACATTAATATGTTCTACTATAATTAACACATCATATTCTACCATTAAAACAACAACACATTAAATAAAAATTAATTTTTCAAAATTTTTAAAAAAGGTCCGAAAATAGTGCGTTAATAATAAAAAAAATCATAACAATAATCTATAAAATGGACATTAATATGTTCTGCTATGATTAACACATCATATTCTAACATTAAAACAGCAACATGTTAAATAAAAATTGATTTTTTGAATTAAAAAAAGGGCAAAAAATAGTGCGTAAATAGAAAAAAATTATAAAAAATATAAAATCACAACAATAATCTGTAAAATGGACATTAATATGTTCTACTATAATTAACACATCATATTCTGCCATTAAAATAGCAACACATTAAATAAAAATGGATTTTTCAAATTAAAAAAAAGGCCGAAAATAGTGCGTAAATAGAAAAAAACTATAAAAAAATATAAAATCATAACAATAATCTGTAAACTAGACATTAATATGTTTTACTATGATTGATACATCGTATTCTACCATTAAAACAACAAAATAAATAAAAATTGATTTTTTGAAATTTTTAAAAAAAGGGTTGAAAATAGTGCGTAAATAGAAAAAAATTTAAAATCACAACAATAATCTGTAAAATGGACATTAATATGTTCTACTATGATTAACACATCATATTCTACCATTAAAATAGCAACACATTAAATAAAAATTGAATTTTCGAATTAAAAAAAATGGCCGGAAATAGTGTGTAAATAGAAAAAAAATATAAAATCATAATAATAATCTGTAAAATGGACATTAATATGTTATATTATGATTAACACATCATATTCTATCATTAAAATAACAACACATTGAATAAAAAGTATAAATACATATTTTTGAGGAATTTCTGGAAAATGACCCACAAAGCTTCGAATCAAGAAAATTCTTAATATAAGTTATTTTTATCCTTAATTTCAAGCCACGGGTGGTCGAAAATTGCAATAGAATGATTTAGGAAGAGTTTGGAAGAAAGAAATATATATAAAAAAGTGAAAAATTGGAGCTTAAAAAGAGAAAAAAAAGTAAGCTTTTTTATGACTGTTATTGGGCAGTAACGGCCGTTAACTACCCCATATCACGTAACGGGGTCGGCTGATACGTAACTGATATTGCACACCCTGAGTATGATGCTCCCCACCTTACAAACTTCGGTATAACCTACTATGAAAGAAATCTGTTGAATTTGCCTCGTACATGCATTATACTTAAGATCCAATCCTTCCAATGATATAGCCATTCATTAGTGATCTATATCACCTGTTGATCAAATAGTGGACCATCAGATCATCGTCAAATGTGATCAAATCAGTTTTAATGGTTAAAACAAAACTTCAACGGTTGAAAAAGTTTAAAAAACCGATTAAAACCTCTAGAATTATCCATATATCAGTTCCTAGGTAAAATGTAGTGGATCTCATGTTGGTTCACATATGAATCAATGAACCCTAATGGATGTACCTAGCATTACCCACTTCAGTGGCCTCTAAGAAGCCTCGTAAATTGAGCCAAAGCCGCCCTGTCAACTTCAAGACCCATACGCACTCCCAGGTTTAAGGATTAATCATCTTTCATATGCCATCAAGTCTCTATTACCAATTTGCTCATAGTCCAAGTTAATGGGTCCCTAGACTTATTGACTTAATATCAATCCAACCAAGTGTTCGAAGGTCCTATCGTGGATTTTGTGCCCATGGTACACTCACGTTCCCATAATGTATCCCAACTTTTTATAAGCACCAATATACATTCAAGTTACTTGAGACCATTCCAGATAATTTATTCTATCTAGTTTATAGTACTAATTGTAACATGAAGATTATCAAATATTTTTTTTTTGGATGGAATCTGAATTTATTAATATTATTTCTCATTATTAAAAAAGAAAAAAAGAAAAATATGGTGTTAGGAATGACTAGAGGTACCCAATAAAATTGAAGAGACTACTGTTCTTGAGTCGGAGGATGAACAAGGTCGTAGATGTAGTGCTAGAAGATGAGCCAAGACATTTGATGCTGAAAGAGGTGGCCAACAACTGCAGAGGGTCTGGAATAAATTTCCGACACTTGTTAGAGCTCTAGAAAAGTGTTCCAACATTTGTCAAAGGTCCAAAAGGGATTTCCAGCAACTGTCAGAGACTTAAAAACCAGATCCAACGAATGCAGGTGGTTTAGAATGTATCTCCAATCAATGTTTTAAGTATCAATGATATTAACCGATATATCCCACGTTATATCTTATATCTCACCCGTGTGATACGAAACGCACAAGTAGTGGGATATATCCCACATGTTTGATCTGTTGAGGATTTTCTATCCTTTAAAAAAAAAAAAAAAACTATGAAAATCATGTTAAATAAGTGTCAAATTGTTACTAATCCATGATTTTTTATGTTTATTGGGAGATTCGATTTTGAGATTTGGAGGAGATGGGCTGAGTTGTGGAAATTTGGAAAAAATAAAATTTTTTTCTTTCCAATTTCTCAAAAATTAGTTGCAATCTGTGTCCAAACATAAAATCAAACATTTATGTAACCTAATTTAGTGATTCTTCTTTTTCTTTTGAATGTATTGCTTGTGTTTCGACATTTCTTATATTTATAAATTATATGAATAGGCTTTGAATATACTTGCATCAATTCAGTTAGACAACGCATATATTAGGACCTCATACAAAGAAAACCTAGTATGTGCACTGGTTTTTTGTAATGTTATGATTCTCAAGTGTGTATTGGTGTCCTTTTAAACAATCACTGAAGTTTCATAGAAAAATTCAACCAATTCTCTAATGTTTCCCCATGTTTCCAACAACAGCGATACATTACGCGATACAACAGAGATATCCCATGCGATAACCGATACGTATCCGTATCCCAGTGGTGCGATACGTAACGCGATACCAATATTTCGAACAGTGTCTCCAACGACTGTTGGAGGTCTGGTAGGGATTTTTGTTGACTGTGGAAGACTCTGGAGACAGATCTGACGACTGCATGTGGTCTGAAATGAATTTCTGGAACCTACTGGAGGTCCAAAAGGATTTCCCTGCTAGTATTGGAGGTCCAAAAGACAGATCCAACAACTGTCAGAGGCCTGAAAGCCTTGATCTGATCCTTAGACACCAGATCTGATAGATTTCTTCGTTGTAAACATCAATATAGTAGGTTGTTGCTCTTCCATCTCTAAATCCGGTGGGCCGTTGCACTTCTGGGGATGATTAAAGATCATAAAACCTCATAGAACCAGCTGCTGATGATGATGGGTGTATGATTAATCCACTTCCATCATCACAAAAGATTCTAGCAGAGAGGGACGATGGTCCCTCATAACAGAGGAAAGAAATATAGAAAGAACAAAAAGGAGAAAGAAGGATATGGGAGAACTATTTGAGGAAGAAGAGGATCAGTTCCACTCTGATACCATGTAGGTTTAGTCAGAGGCAACAGGGAGATGTAGAATAGAGAACATGTGGAGATGAGAGAAAGAAGAGAACATGTGTATGTGTGTGCGTGCGCACGCGCGCAGATGAGAGAAAGGAGAGAACATGCGTGTCATTCACATAAAAAATAACTAAAAGATATACACCACAAATATGGTGCTCTGTACATAGACAGAGCTATGTTCTCTTAACACTTATCATTATTGTCATCACCATCACCACCATCCTTGTCAGTCTTTATATTGATCAAGTCATACTACCACGTGGCCTATGTGATCCTGATGCCTGATTATCATAGCGGCCGGATCTTCTTGTCAATGGTCAAAGTTGTTGTCATGAGACGTCATTTCTTCGTGGTTCTTAATGATTTTTCGTGATTTTTAATTAAAAATATTTTTACGAGAAATAAAAGAACTGTTCCCAATTTATAGATCAACCTACAAGTAGCAGCATATAATTTTTTGCACACTCGCATTTTGAAAGGGTGAAAACAAAAGAATTTTGGATTTCTCCAATATCTTCCATTTTCACCTTTTAAGTTTGGAAAATAAAAAAACCCTCAAATCCATGTGTCAATGCATGAAAATAATTTATAGATTGGATTTCTCGCCGAATGGGTTCTAGCCCATTTCCTCTCTCAGATCACGATTTCTCCACCAAAATTGAGTTTTGTTGGGAAACAACTCCAGTTGAGTTGTCAAATAACACCCAGCAAAAATTTCCTCCAAAGAGGTTGAGAGAAAGTAGTTTTTTTTTTTGTTTTCCTGAAATTTGCAGGATGCTCTCTGTGTATCGACGATCACATGTATCGATCAAGACTATGCGAAATTTATAAATGGGGCTGTTTGATATATTGATATCGAAAATATTGAGATGTATCTCACAGTAGATGCGGTATTTTGTGTGATATGATATTTTTTCAATTCCCCCTGTATTTTGTAACGGCGAGGTGCAATACCAATTGTATCGCCCATCCCACTGATACATAGAACACCAGGTGGAACCACAGTATCAACAGTTTATCTCACTGAATTGCGGGCCCCAATTTTACCAACTGAAAACCTGTGTGGATATCCTCAGGCCAAGCATTGTGTAATACTTAATATTTTGCCTTTAGATGTCTTCTTCTTCTTCATGCTTTTTTCCCTAGGAATTAGCATAATGCCCTTCACTCCTTAATAACTATGACTACCTGCTATAGGTTTCTCATACCATTTGATATGTGTAATACTGGTACTCTGCCTTCTTTGTCTGCCCAAGTATTTCTGAATATGATCTGCTTTTAAGTCAAATTTCCTAGCAAATGGTGCTAGCTGGATGTGTTCAGACACAAGGATAAAGTCTTAGAACTTAAATAGCTTGTCAAGCATGGCTATTTTGTTTTTCTCTAAATTGCCATAATGTTGACCATGTGTTGCCTTTTGTATCTTTTGTTTTCTTCAACAATAAGCAGTTGTAGCTTATGATTGTAGTTTCCTATCAGATGAATTGCTTCCCAGGTTGTGTTTAACTTGCGGTCCTTGTTGAGTTGCAGAGTTCGATACTGACGAACTGTTTCAAGTAGCTAAAAATCGTTGGCTGAAGCCTGCAGAGATTTCATTTATATTACATAATTATGATGAAGACAAGCTCATTCTAGAGCCTCCTCAAAACCCGCCAAGTAATTTTCATATCTACTAGTGTTATTTTATTCAGTCTTTGCCGCAGCCCTTTTCGCTAGAATATTCTGACTGGCAAGGTTTGTCAGCAGGTGGTTCTTTGTTCCTTTTTAACCGAAAGGTCGTCCGGTTTTTCCGTAAAGACGGTTATAGCTGGCGTAAAAAGAAGGATGGAAGATCTGTCGGGGAAGCACATGAGCGATTGAAGGTTATTCAAAGATCAAATTTCATTTTACAGTTATTTGGTTTCTCTCCACATAGCTTGATGTTGACAATGATGATGTTATTTGTTCTGCTATTACAGAATGTATATTCTTTTGTCAATAGATTAGTGAAATTTGAGATGAGTTACCACATCAATGCATGTGTGCTTGTTCTTAGGAGCTAATAAACTAAACTTTCTTTGACATAGCTCAATCTACTGTCCATGTTGTGTTGTGATATGATGATCTCATAAACAAACAAGCTCATCTAAAGTCAAGGCAAAATTGTTGACTGGATTTGGGATCCTTAACTTTTTTCCATTGATTTGTAGTAAGAGGAACATAAACTAAAATATCAAACTAAATGATCATCCTTAACTACGATGGTATTTGTAGGTGTTAGAGAAGAAAAAAATTTGAGAGAGGAAAAAGGCACATTAGGGCTGGACATCCAACCCTTATTTATATAATATGAGATGCAGAATGACAAATATGCCCTTAGCACCCAAGGGAGAAAAGAAGGCAAAAGAGGAAAAATAAATAACTAAAGAGAAATAACCAAGGACCAAAGGCCTAACATGCCCACATGTAGATGTCTACACTAATGCAGGGGCATTTTCACACTGGGCTCGAGCGGGGTCGCTTGTGGGATGCAGGGGCACACTCGGGGTGGGTGCGGCCTACGGAGGAAGTCTCGTGTTCGAGACTCCTCACCAGGGTGATTAATGCGCATTTCACACCGGGCTCGAGTGGGGTAGCCCGTGTGATGTAGGGACACACTCGGGGTGGGCGGCCCATGTGATTTGGGGCCCATGAAGGGGGTTCGGCCGAAGTCTTAAAACCCATGAGATGTGGGGCCTGTGCTATGAAATAAAGAGATTAATTCGCCATACTTTAACAGTTCGAGCTTTTAGAGCAAGTGGTTAATTGTCCTGCATCATACACTCCCTCTCAAGCTAAGGTATGGATATCAATCATGCTCAGCTTGTAAAGAATATGTCGTCCAACTTCCACAATAAGAGCCTTACTGACAATATCTGCCAATTGAGCAGAAGATGAAACAAACTTAGTGGAAATAATGCAAGCAACAACCTTCTCATGAATCAAGTGACAATCAACTTCAATATGTTTTGTCCGCTCATGAAAAATAAGATTAGAAGCTCTATGAATAATAGCTTGATTGTCACAATACATAGGCACATGAGTTTTCACTGGAGTTCCTAATTCAGCAACAAAGCTTTTTAACTGCATATTTTCACATATGGTATTCACCATAACACGATACTCTGCCTTGACACTAGACCGAGCAAAACTGTATGCTTTTTAGTTTTTCAGGTAAATAAATTACCTTCGAAAAAAGTATACTAGCCTGTTATGATCTTACCCAAGTTGCATTAGACTATCCTTCTATATCAAGATTATTATGACAACTAAATAGGATCTCATGTTTCGGAGAAGACTTAATGTAGTGTAAGTTGCGACAAACTACTTCAAGGTGACCGAACGGGGAGTATGCATGAACTGACTAACCCCAAACTCACTGCAAAGATAGATCTGGGTGAGTAATGGTTAAATATATCAATCACCTAATCAAGCGTTGGTACATATGACGATCATCAAGGAGTTCCCCACCTTCCGCTTGAAGCTTCTTATTAACTTTCAATTGAGAATCAATAGGTTTGACACTCAGATTATCCATTGAAGTCAATAAATCAATGACATATTTTCATTGAGATAAAACTATGCCCTTCTTAGAATGAGAGACTTCAATTTTAAGAAAATATTTTAGCAATCCCAAATATTTGATGTCACACACCTTGCTTAGATATAATTTCAATTTAGAAATACCATTAACATCATCACTTGTAACAAGGATGTCATCTACATTGACATGCACAATAATGAGACCTTGCACACACCTCTTAATAAACACAAAATGATCTGAGTGAGTATGAGTAAATCCGATACGAATCAAGGCCCCATTAAACAACTCAAAGTAGGCTCAAGGAGCCTGTTTCAATCCTTATATAGCCTTCTTATGATGACATACCTTCCGTTCCCCACCCCCACTCTCTTTCTATCAAATCTAGGTGGAGGGAGCATATGATCTTAGTCAAATCACCATTCAAAAAACATTTTAAACATCTAACAGGTGCAAAGGTCAAAGTAAATTACCAGTAAGAGAAATGATCACCCGTACAGAATTCATCGTAGCAATAGGAGTAAAGGTCTCAGAGTAATCCTCATGAAAGGTCTATGTAAATCCTTTAATTACGAGACGGGCTTTATGTCGAGCTATACTACTATCAGGATTGTACTTGAGAGCATACACCCAATGACGCAGGGGAGGACGTGAGGTCGAGCACCGTCTTCCTCAAGAGGATAACTATTCCGAATCCACGGAACTTCTCTGGACTCCTCACAGAGACTTCTCGAATCCACGAGAAAAGAGAGCAGAAAATAGAAATAAATTCTAAATAAATTCGAAATAGATTAATGAATGAATAAAAATGAGTTCACAACCCTTTAAATAAGGGTACTAAGCAATGGGAAAGAAATCAGAATCAAACTACAACTAGGACTCCTAGAATTCGCAACTTACTATAAATAGTAAACTTACTATTTTTAGACGGTCGTGATGTCTACTAGTGCGCAAGGTTTTTGGCCAAAAATAGTAAGTGTCCTATTTGGCTTCACCAACCCGTTCTCCTAAATATTCTAAGCTCTTTTCACGTTGGGCGCAACTCCTAAAGCCCGACGGATGAAGAGTTATAAGCAAACTAAAACTTACTATTTATAGTAAAAACGAAATTGAAACAGGGAAACGACCGTCAAATCAGGGGTTTCTCGCAATTCCGAGCGTCGCAACCCCGCGTAGCTGGGTTGGTTGGCTAAAGTAGCTTGTTCTACCCCAAAATCATATATTTTTCGTCGGCTAACTCATCCCGGATTGCGAGATACGCCTGATTTAAGGTCTGATGGTCCAGATCACTTCTGTTGCCGACCGGGCCTTTTTTGATCCATCTTTGCCATGTAATTGTCCGCGACCCGCTCTACATCACCCAACGACAACTCATCGGATTATTCCCAATTCGTAACTTAGTCATCTCCCATGTATGATTCCTTTCAAGGGCAATCATCTCCTCCTCCATAGCTTATCGCCACAAAGGAGAATTAAGAGCCTCCTTGAGGTTTTTAGGAATGTTGGAGGAAGAACACTCGAGAGCAAAAACAAAGAACCTATATGTTGGAAGAGTCTAAATATGGATCAATATAAATGGGCAAGCTAGTAGGAATGTTATTAGTACCTACCACCAAAGGAGCATACTTTGTAGTATTGTGAGGGAGAATTAGAGTATGAACATTCATTCTTTCGTATGCCTTTAAGTTTGATTTAGTGGAATCATAAGTAACCTTATCTCTAACATTATTAGGTTTAGAAGGGACAAACACTATCTGATCAGACTCAAGGATAGGAATTGGAAGAACCACAGACTTGTGCTTCCTTTGTCCAAATGAAAAGTATGAAACTTCTTTAAAAAATATAACATCCATAGAGACAATGCTTTTTAGTGACCGGATTAAAACACTTGTGTCCTTTTTGCAAAGAAGAATATCCCAAGAAAATACATTTGATGGCCTGATTTGACAATTTATTTCTATGAGGATTAGTGTTATAGATGTAACAAACACACCCAAAGACCTTCAATGGGATTTATGAGATAGGATAGAATGCTGAAAAATATTGAATGGATGATTGCCTAGCACAAACCTTAGTGGCAGATGATTAATCAAACAATAAACGGTAAAAACAACTTCTGACAAAAAAGATTTAGGAATAGACATACTAATAAGAAGTGCACATGTAACTTCTAGAAGATGCCTATTTTTTCATTCAACAACTCCATTTTGTTGTGGAGTATTATGCACAAGTGGTTTGAGAATTAATATCGTGCTCTTGAAGGTAAGATATCATAGTATAGGAAAGATATTCATTTACATTATCTGTACAAATAGTACCAATATTCATATTAAATTGATTTTTAACACAACTATGAAATATTTTGAAAAATGGAGCTAATCCCATATCTACTTTTCATTAAATAAATTCATGTTATAGGAGAAGCATCATCAATAAACAAGACAAAATATTTAAATCCATTAAAAGCCATGAGAATTGGACTCCATACATCAAAATGAACCAAAGAAAAAAAAATTCTACTAGACTTTCTTTCCACAAGCAGATAAATAGACTTATGATGTTTGGTTAAAACACAAGCCTCATACTGCAAGCTTTTGACCTCGCTAGACTTGATGTAACAAAGACTATAAGACTAAACTAGAGGGATGACCAAACTGGCAATGCCAAATATGAAGGTCTTCCTTCTTGACACTTAGACGTTGACTAATATGTTTTGAAGTATCTGAAAAAACGAACATATAATTCATCCTTCCCATGTCCACCATCAAGCAACTCATTTGTCTTCGGATCTTGAAAGACACAATGACCAAGATAAAAGGTCATTACAATTTAGGTCCTTCGTAATTTGACTAACAAATAACAAATTGGATGCAATATTAGGACCCAATAAAACAGAGGACAAGGAGAATGATGGAGAAAGAAAACAATATCCTTTCCCCCAATAGGTGTTAGGATACCATTTCGTAATTTCACAGTACTTAAATTTAGATTAGGAATAAGTAAAGAAAAATAAATAAATGTATCTGTCATATGATCAATAATATCCCAATCAATTATCCAAGGACTTAACACTGTAGTTGTGTGAAGAGCAGTGATAATATTACCTGTTTGAGCCAAGTAGACAAGGAGACCTTATTCTGAGTGGCATCCCTTAACAGGGCATCATATTCACTTTTTAAGAGATGAACCACATTACCAACTGATGGAACTAGAGGTGAAGTTGTGTAAAGTATCGTGTCCCCAACAGTAGTTTGAGAATCCTTGACATCTTAAGCTACAGAATTGGTTGTTTGGCCTCAAGGTTGACCATGAAGGACCCAACAATAATCAACAATATGTCCATGTCTACTGCAATGTGTATACAATCAATTCATACCACAACCATGACCAAGATCATGGCCACAACCTCGACCACTATCACGACCTCCTTTTCATGTACCTCTATCATGGCCAACAATAACATTGTCAAAATATTTGAATCCTATCATTAGAGTAGATTTTTCAACCACAGTTGATCCCATCGTAGTTCAGCACTTCTTATCACATAATAATAAGACATACACTATTAAGTGATGGTAAAGAGAGTGGGCCAAGAATCTGGGTGTGTTTAGGTTCAAAATCAGGAATAAGACCTGTCAATGATTAAAAAAAAATATTTCTTCTCAATACTTCTTTTATATCCCTTTGCATTTGTGGAACACACAAACTGAAGATCATCCATGAATGACTATTCATGCCACAAACCACTCATCTTGGCATAATGATGCAGACACATGATTTAATGCTAGCATGCAACGTGGAGATTATGAAAGAGTTCATAAAGTAATTCAATTAACAAAAGATGCTAACCCACCAAGTAATTAAGAGTAAACAATAGAAAATAAAATCTAATTGAATCTAAATCACATACCCGCATGTTAAGAAATCATATAAATCAATTAAAACTAGGCTCGATGAAAGGATATAACTTTCAATTTAGCATAGGCATGTTCCACACTCAAGGGACATTTGTAAGTTTTATGATTAGGGTTAGGAAGAGGAAAAATTTAAAATTTGAAAAATTAGGATTCATGGGAGTTAGAGATTTTGGAATTAGGGTTTTTAAAAATTGGGGAAAATAGGAAATTGGGGACCTACGGTTTAGGGTAGGGTTGTGGATGGGGAATCAAGGGATTTTGATGGGGGAAGCAATGGGAAATTAAAGGATTGAGCGGTTGTCCAAATGGTCAGCCTATTGGCTCGCACATGTGGGTCGTTGGCTAGGGTTTTTGGGTCCTCAATGGTTGATTTCGGTTGGGGTTGAAGTTGGATGATGAAAAGTTGAAGAAAAAGATGATTTGGATGGACTTGGATAGGAAGGGAAGAAGAGAGATGAAGTTTTTGGAAAAATTCCTCTTTTAGATAGAAAGGAAGAAAGATAGAAGATGATAGATGGAAGCCTCGTACCTCCATTGAATGGGGAATGAAATCACAGTACACCCAAGCTCCAAATCACATGGAGTATTCTTCAAATCACACGAAGAAGAGAAAACACAGTTTTTTTTTTTTTTTATCAAAAATAATGGCATTAGGGCTTCACACACCTATCGTTCTTTTTTATAGTATCAGAAAAGACCTTTACAAAAAGATGCTATCAGATGAGATTCTAAACATAAAGACGCTTAATAAATTAAAAGTTGTTCCTAACTCTCTAATCTCAATACAAATACAAGATATGTCAAAAATAACAAAGCATGTAAACAATCTAAACAACTAAACTATTTCGTGGCCCATGGTGGTCCACGATCAAGATGTCCGATGATGATCCATTGGTCCGATCATCGTGCCCACCCAATCCAACGGTTCGATGTGTCCATCAAGCTCTTATATGCAGCCCACATGCATCTTCCTAGTGCGGGGTCTTCAAAGATGCATGAACATGCACGTGAGGTCTTCAACGTGGCTAGGAATGTGAATTGGGCCAAGTGGGCCCCATGTAATGGTCATTTAGCCATAAGGAGATTGGCTCAGCCCTCCTTTGGTATGGTGCTCGAATGTCCTCATCACATAATAATCAGACACTGATCTCCCCCCTCTTAAATGACCGTTCTCTTGATAAATATTATAAATGCGGGCTATATTGTTCTGATCAGCATACAATTCACAACCTATCAACCAAATCTCACGTGCAGTGGATAATAATAATTATATAAAAAAAAAACCTTCACTAACCTCTGGTTCCATAGAATTTAAGAGCGAGGACATACCCAACAAATTGTTTGATTTTCATTCACCAATTTCCATGGTTAATCTCAAACACGAAGACTCCCAAACCAATTATTACTACATATGACAAGCATCTTATGACTACAAAGGCTTGATAGTTTTCGACACTTGGGAAAAACAAGACTTGTCAACAAATAGCTTGGAAAATTTGGGCTAAAAGATCAAAAGCCATAACAGCAAAAATCCCAGCCAATGCAAATCAGTTTCTAAGGAAGATTGCCCTCCACTCATCATCAATAGTCTTGTCCCAGCTATTTGGGTTCAGCTTTATGAATCATATTGAAACAGGAAGTCACATGATCACTTCACAGAAGTTCAACAGCTGGCTGCAAATCAAGCATCAACCATGATGTTTTTAAACAATTCGCAGGTTAGTGAAGGTTGATATTAAACACTTCACAGAAATTTTCATTCACTAACCTTTTGAGAAAATATTTTCACTATATATATTAAACAATTCAGCATAGGGGACCATGATTTGCAATTGCCTGGTTATTTTCCATCCAAGCCAGCTCTTCTGATCATGATCCTGTTTCAATATGATTCCTGAACAAATAGTGGGCCCCACCATGATGTATATATTTTATCCATGTCGTCCATCCATTTTGCCACGTCATTTTAGGTTAGGATCTGAAAAATTGATAATATCCAAATCTCAGGTGGACCACACCATAGGAAACAGTGGTTATAGACCGCTCCCCATTAAAAATTTCTTGAGGTCCATCTACACCGTTCATATTTTCGCATTTTAGAGCACTACCCAAGAAATGAATTATATCCAAAGATCATCCGACCACACCAAAAATAACTAATATTTTCACCGTTCAATTCATGCAGGCCCACTCGTCCATCCACCGACTGATCTTATATATTTTATCTTCCATTTTAGGTTAGATCTCAAAATTGATAATATCCAAATCTCGTGTGACCACACCATAGGAAACAAGTGGTTATAGATCCGCTCCCATTAAAAAATTCTCGTCCATAATGTATATTTTCAATCTAACCTATTAATTGGGTCACACTGATGTAGATGAAGAGAAAACACACATCTCAGCTTGATCTAAAACTTTTGTAGCCCCCAATAAATTTTTAAAGGTGAACTTTTAATTATTGTTATTTCTTATGGTACAGTCCACCTGAGCTTTGGATGTGCCTCATTTTTTGGGCTCATGCCCTAAAATTATTTAACAAAATGGATGGACGGTGTGGATATAACACATTCATCACGGGTGGAGCCCAAAAAACTTTGACACGTGTGTTACACTTCACAATTCGAGTCCCGCCTAATTCGAGCATTAAAAAATTGTACACGAGACATATATTAACTTAAAATTTAGCAATTGCTAACTCACGATGCCAAAATCAAATCGTTTGAATAGTTTTAATTGTTAATTTGTGGACTTTTATTTTTTAAAATAGGGAATTTTGATTTTTTTCATGATTCACTATCCAATAAATGTCCACCAATTCATAAGTGGAATAATGACAATAAATTGCATGAATTTGAGGCTGATTTGGTGTATAGATTGGTCCTCCAAGTCAGCCCTAAATTGGCAACGCCATCTACCTGAATTTAATTTCATTTTTTTAAAGAACTATTGGGAGAAATGATATCAAGTTATTAAGTATATAAATTAAATATTTAAGTCAAATTCAGGTTACTTGGTTCATAAATTCATCAGACAGTTCGATACAACTTCTCACCAAAGAGTGGACCGTTACACCACCATAAACATGTTCTAATTTATAAATGAATGCATATTTGGAATGCTTAGACTATTCTGGATTGAATCCATATTTTTTCATATTTTTTTGCCAAAAAAAAATATTTGCGCTGTTATGGGCCGTTATGCCTCCGTATCGCCGTTATGCCCCCGTATCCGTATCGGTTTCGGAGGGCACCGTTACGCCAACCGATACCGATACGGGACACCTTGGTGACAATAGATCAATTAAATTTACAGATTGATTCCTTCTCCAATCTAGGAATTCAATCACATCTAATCACAATTTAATATAAAAACCTAAAAACTTTCATTGAAAATGAATTAAATATTAAATATCCACAAAAAGGTTCATTCCTTAGCTTTAACTAAGAGATTAGCCAAGCATAACTAACATCTTTAAACAAAAACAAGTAAAAACAAACTCGGATCAACGAATTGAAGAAGAGGAACGATGTCGGACAAGCTTCGCCTTCTCTAAAGCCTTCCCTCAAACCTAATTCGTGTATTGAAATCCTATAAACACCTCCTTAAACAAGAAAATTCCAAATCGACTTAAGATTTACGTAGTTGCATATGCCGTCGATTGATTAATCGTTTTTCAATAATGTCCAACAATTGATTTTCGAATTCACGCATTATGGCCGATCAATCGGTCTGATCCGTCGATCGATTAAACGCATCAAAAGGTGTCTACCAAGCTTTTGTCAAAATTTTGAATTTCCATTGATCGATCGATCTAAAAACTGTCCAGAGAGTTCAGCCTTAAATTCGATTTTCCACCAATCACTCGAGCGGATCGTTTGATGTATCCTAGATTGATTGAACATTGGGTTCGATCGATTGAACCTTTGCTGGTTACTTTTGATCTTTACTACTTGATTTTAGTTGCTGTCACCAGTGTTCGAAATATCGGTATCGCACAATGTATCGCACCCTTGGGATACAGATACGTATTGGTTATCGCACGGGATATATCGTTTGTATCGCATAGTTTATCGCATTTTTTGGGAAACATGGGGAAACATTGGGAAAATGGTTGAATTTTTTAATGAAACTTTGGGGATTGTTAAAAAGGCCCTTAATACACACTTTTAAATCACAACATCTCAAAAAAAAGATGCACATAATAAATTTCCTTTGTATAGGGTCCTAAGTTATGCGATGTTTAATTGAACTAATGCAACTATATTGAAATTGAATGCATGATATTTATAAATATATCATAGTCATGTATGAAAACACAACCAATTCATTGAAAAACAAAATAAGAACTGAAGAAGTAATATTTGATAAATATACATATCTTTGATGAGGACTAGTTATGGTCTAGACCCACATAGAGTTGCGTGGTGGCTCGTAATCATCATCTCCATCTCGACGGGGTTGGGCGTAGTACTGCTGCTCCACTAATCCACAATATTGTACCCAGGTCATAGAAGAGTGGTACCAGTTAAGATACTCCCTGACATAACGCTGGTACTTATCCTCTCCGAACTGAATCAATATGCCCATTCATGGGTACTGCGTAATCGTCACAGTCTGTAATTGATATGGATCTGGGAAGGGCACATAGGAAGCTCCTTGGTATACATATTGTTGTCTTTAGCCAAAAAATGAAGCTTACTAAAAAATCATATTTTTCGCTGCCATCTGTGGTGTGGTCCAGCTGATATTTGGATATGATTCATTTGTTGGATAATGCTCTAATATGATCTCTAAAAATAGATGAACGGTGTCGATATAATAAATACATCACGAAGGGCCCATGTAACTTTGATCTCCTTTGAACCGTTCGTGCAACTGGAGCTCAAGGAGCATCAGTGCTCGTCTTTGCACGGACGCGGATTGCGTCCTACCCCTGCCCGTCTCTAGCCCCCAACGGGCAGTTCTGTGGGTTGGGCCCACCTTGAATGTATGTGATCTATCCACACCGTCCATTCGTTTTTCCAAGTAATTTAAGGGGTTGAGCCAAAAATTGAATCATATCTAAAGATCAAGTGGACCATACCACAGGAAACAACAGGGATAATGATATCCACCGTTGAGTACGCTTTTATTGTACTGAGTAAACTCAGTTGGGCCCACTATGAATTTATGTGGTTTATCCACACCGTCCATCCATTTTTACAGATAATTTTAGGGGTTGATCCCAAAATTGAAGTAAATTCAAAGCTCAAGTGGGCCATTACGTAGGAAACAGTGTGGAATAATGATTTCCACCGTTGAAACCTTCCTACTATCTAAAGTAATTTTTATTTGTCATCCAACCTGTTCGTAAGATCACAAAGACATGGATGAAGAGAAACCACAAACTTCAGCTTGATCCAAAACTTCTTTGGCCTCCAAAGTTGTTTAATGGTAGAGGTTCAATCAAACTGTTTCCTGTGGTGTGGTCCACTTGAGATTTTAATTTGCTTCGTTTTTGGGATCAAGCCCTAACATTATCTTTTAACATGGATTAACGAAGTAGATAAAATAAATAAATAAAAGTGGACCCCACACAGTTTACTCAGTACCCTAACGGTACTGAGTTACTCCGTACGCAATCCGGGAACGGATTGGCTACTCCCCCTGACACCAACCAATACCTAGTGGTCGGTGCTATGTGGGCCACACCATGATGTATGTGTTTCATCCATGCCATCCATCTGTTTTTACAGATCATTTTACGGTATAAGTCCAAAAAAATTGAGATATATCCAAATCTCAAGTGGACCACATTACAGGAAACAATGTTACATGAGGGTAGACCATTAAAAACATTTTGGGGGCCATAAAAGTTTTGGATCAAGCTGATATTTGTTCTCTCTTCATTTGGGCCTGTATGACCTAATCAACAGATTGCATGTCAAATAAACAGTATAGTGGGCCATAGGAGGATTTTAATGGTATATCCAATCACTATTGTTTTCATGTGGTGTGGTCCACCTGAGATTTATATCCCTCTCATTTTTGGGTTCAAGCAATAAAATGATCTTTAAAAATGGATGAAACACATACATCATGGTGGGGCCCACAGAGCACCGACCACCAACCCCACGCAATCCGCTTCCCGCATACGTAATCCGCTTCCAGTGGATTACTGAAGTCACGTCACCAAGTTACTTGGGTCCCACCATGATGTATTTTTTCTATCCACACTGTCCATCCATTTTAACAGATCATTTTAGGGCGTGAGCCAAAAAATTAGTCAGATCCAGAGCTTGAGTGGACCCACCACAGAAAACAGTGGAGAGAGTGACGTTTACCATTAAATTTAGATGACCAATAAAAATCACTGCAGGGCCCATATGATCTTACTAAATTCGTATTTTCCTTTCATCCACGTCCATATGATCTTATTAACGGTTTGGATGACTGATAAACATCACTGCAGGGGCCAGAAAGGTTTCAACGATGGAAATCAGTGTTACCACTGTTTCCTGTGGTATGATCCACTTCCCGTTCTAAGTTTTGGGATCAACCCCTTAATTTAGATGGGAAAACAGATGGACGGCGTGGATAGACCACTTACATTAAAGGTGGGCCCCAACTAAGTTTACTGAGTACGATAGGAGCGTGCTCAGTAAACCACACTGAACTAATCCCCCATTTCGAGGCATGCTCACCTACGCACCAACGCATGTGCGCACCTTTGCACGCGTGTCATGGGTGTCGAATCCGAACGGTCCATAAGATGTGGAATCCCATGGAACCTTAGAGGGTGAATTTTCACCCTGATCTAAGATTCTGGTGGGCCATAGAAAAGAGAAATTCAAATCAAGGGAATAAACTGTTTGCATTTTTCATGGCCCATCGAAGTTTTGGATCAAAGTAAAAATTTTTACCAGGGGGTTTCATGAGGTTCTGCTTCATGTGGACCGTTCAGATTTTCGAGACTCATCAGATATGATGAGTTCTCAAAAAAGTTCGTATGTAGTACGTACGAACTGGTTCGCAAGTGAGCGTTTCCGTCCCCATTTCACCCCTCCCGCCCATCTTCGTCATTTTGCCCTCTCTGTCACGAGCGCTCTCCCTCTCCGGCCTGATTTCTCGTCGAATCTCCGAGAAATCTGAGAAATTTGGCCTGATTTCTCGTCGCATCTTCGAGAAATCCGCACAGGCACGCTCCAATCAGCGAAGAAAGAGAAAAAATGAAGAAAATAGCAAGAAAAATTCGAAGAAAGAGGGATACAGGTACTTACCTGTCGAATGGCTCACCTCTGATCACCGCTACAGCCTACGGCTACAGGTACTCTCTCTCTCTCTCTCTCTCTCTCTCTCTCTCTCTCTCTCTTCTAATTCAATTTTTTTAAACAGGGGTGGGTTGTGTTGGCGATATATATCTATATCGACGATGTATTATATGTCGACGATGTATTACATGATATCGACGATAATATCGCACGATATCTGGAGTGTTGGATTTTTGGTATCTTCCGCGTGTTATTGGCTGAGTTTCGTCTCGCACTGGTGCGATACCGATAATATCGGCCGATAGTATCAATATTTCGAACACTGGCTGTCACCACATCAATACTTTTTTTTTAAATTATTATTTTTAAATCTCTTTTCAAGATCTTGGGCGCTTCAAATTCTCATTCCCTTCATCTAAATCTTCAGTTCTTCATCATAACTTCCTTTTGAGCTTTAATTCCTCCTTTTTAAGCATGTACTCATTCTTGGTTTCTGAATTAACGTATTCATTCTGGGTTTCTGAATTATCTTGCATGCAGAAAGCACTTATTAGTATCTCGATTTAACATTTAAATGCATGGAAACTAGAGCAATTGAGAGGATAAATATGCAATATTTAGGCTCGATCACACCCCCTAACCAACATTTTGCTAGTGCTGAGTAAAACATGCGAAAGATTCTGATTACAAGAACAGATTCTTGGACGAATCAATCCTATAATCTTAAGTAATTCTCAAGACTAATTCAATCCAGAGAACCAAATTCACTAATATTGAGCATAATATCCACCTAATCTGACGTAGGACAACCCTAATTATGATGTATGCTCATGAACATAATTAAATAGCGGAAATAAAAGGAATAAATGATCTAAAATTCTAGCAGTAATCATCATAACTGAGAAAATCATAAAGGAAACATGCAATGGAGCGGGCCATCATCACAACCATGGAGTATGGCATTCAATTATTACTTAGGTTGGATTCGGCGAGGGATGAGACCTCCCGATCTTGCATGGTCACACCCAATCGATCAATGAAGATCACTAGTCCGAAGAACCAAGAAGTTTCTCGGATTAGGGATTTGAGAATTTGGGGGTTTAGGGTTTAGATCGGTTCTCAAGATTTTGATCGAAGAAGGATTAGCCAAAACTGGAAAATAGAAAGAAGAAAATAATTACCTTGAAGAAGTTGGAGGGGCACAAGAAGAAATTAGAAGAGGAAGATCATGGGGAGAGAAGAAGCACCATTAGAGAGAAGAGAGGAAGGAGGCAACCAAAGGGTTTGCTTTTCATCAATCAATAGTTGAATTTTGGATTTAGGGCTTTAGCCCACTTAAATAAGCAAATAAAGACATAAAATTACTAAAATACCCCTAGAATAAGCAAATAAAGACATAAACTTACTAAAATGCCCCTAAATAAGCAAATAAAGACATACAAAAACGCGCAAATAACATAAGTACGAGAAAGTTTGGGCGCTCGGTCTTTTTTCTCCAATCTTCCTTCACATGTGTCTTCCCTGAGTGGGGTCTTCTATATGTTCAATCACATGTGAAAGGTCTTCATCTCCTCAATAGTCGCCTATCCACAAGGACGACACTTGTGGTTGGCGCTTTCTTCGCTGGTACACCTTGAATGAGCTTGTGTCCGCATCATAATCTCTAGTACTAAATATCCTAATTAAGTTCAGAGCAATAATCATACAATTGAATAAATTCCAACATTGGGTTCCATGAATGCACCATGTAATCTAGACTTATCACAACTATAGGTTCAATTCTTCTACTTTCATGTTCAAAATGATAATCACGGGAATGATCAGATCAACCAAAGCTTAAACCAAAACTTGCCTTACAATTTAACACTTCAATCTTCCAACTTTTGATTTTTCCATCGACGGCTTTCACTCTATTCTTTTTCTTTCTCTGTCCATGCAAATTTTTTTTTTTTTTTTTTTTTCAAACGGTCTTTTCATGGACAATTTTCAATAGGTTGCCCCTTTCGACAACAAAATTTTTAAAGTTGGGTATTACTCTCTCTCTCTCTCTCTTCAATTCATTGAACATGATGGACAAATTTTCCAGGCTTGGTTCTCGACATTCTCAATAATCTAAGTCAACAATTCAGTACCAACTAAACTCCAATGTGTAAGCTAGATATGACATGTTATATTTATGACTCAATCAATGTTCAAACTTTCCAATTAAAAATTATTAAACTGAACTCAACCTTGAAATCTATTAAGTAACTAGCATATAGGCTTTAAAAATTATCAATACTAGGTATCTTGTCATTCTAAACCCTCATGTTATCTTCAAAAACACCTGAGAAACACCTAAGATTACAGAAATCATCTTCTAGGAAATTTAAAATTTTGGCTCAAAACTCAAAAAATTCACAATTTAGCACAATTTGAAGATTTTTCCAATGGGAACCCTACCCCCCAACCTAGATTCTACATTATCCTCAATGTATGAAATGTATGCAATATATACAATATGAGAGGTCCTTGGTGCCTTTACGGGGACTTCAACATTTTCAGATAGGAGCAGATTCTGATCTGAACTCAGTGACGCTAGGAGCAGATTCAGCGGTCCTTGGTGCCGTTGCGGGGACTTCAACATTTTCAGATATGCTGAAGAGAAATCTTATGCCTCCGCGTTTCTCTCACAATGCGATCCTTCTCTTCCTGGATCGAGGACCACGAGCTCGTGGACCTTCCCTTGCACGGTTCCAGATTCACATGGTCTAACGGGAGATCCAAGCCGACGCTCGCCAAATTGGACAAGTTTCTAATATCTATAGATTGGACCGACGTCTTCCCATCGATATCTCAATTGGCTCTTCCTAGAATGACATCAGATCACTCTCCAGTGCTGCTCTCAGTTGATGATCAGAGTTGGGGTCCCAAACCCTTCAGATTCGAAATCTCCTGGACCAAGATCGAAGGCTTTACGCAACCGATAAAAGAATGGTGGACAAGTTTTAACGTGGATGGTTTTGCTGGATACAGATTGTGCATCAAACTGAAACTACTGAAGGAGAAAATCAAGCAGTGTAGAGAGAAGGAATTGAACAAAAGGGCCAAGGAATTGGAATCTCTAGTAGCTGACATGCAGGAGATTGATCTGAAAGTGGAAGATGGATCGACTTCATCTGAGCAAATGATCAATAGAATTCAGATCATTCAAAATATTTCAGCTGGAGTCCTGGAAGAGGAGATATGTTGGAGATAGCACTTGCGTGCTAAATGGATCAAAGAAGGCAACAGGAACACTCGGTTCTTCCACAATATTGCCGGTGCACGCTACAGGCTCAACAAAATCTGCAGCATTGAGGTGAACAACACTATATCTGATGACAAATCTCTTATCCAATCTGAGGCTGTCAGATTCTTCAACTCTCTCCTTGAGAGAGAGACCTGGAACAGACCGGGCCTGGATTTCCTGTAGTTCGATAGATTTACAGATGAGGATGTGTCCATTCTAGAGGCCCCTTTCTCTAGTAAAGAAATCAAGGCAGCGGTGGATGCCTTAGGAGGTGATAAAGCACTAGGCCCTGATGGCTTTCCAATAATGTTCTTCTAGTTATTTTGGGATATTCTCCATGAGGGATATCTTGGCCTTCTTCAGTGAGTTCCATGAAAGAGGTCGTCTCTCCAAAGGGCTAGGGGCGTCGTTCATCACTCTAATTCCCAAGTTCCTGGGGGCCTCTAACTTTAAGGATTTCAAGCCGATCAGCTTGATTGGCAGTCCGTACAAGATTTTGGCTTAAGTTTTAGCATCGCGGTTGAAGCAGGTGATGGGGAAAGTCATCTCGGGCAATCAAAATGCGTTTATACCAGGAAGACAGATTTTAGACAGCGCCTCATTAGCCTTCGAATGCACCGACTCCATGCACAAATCCAAATCTAAAGGCATCCTATGTAAGTTAGATATTGAGAAAGCTTACGACCATGTGGATTGGGCTTTCCTCAAGTACATGCAAGCTCGTATGGGGTTTGGGAAGAAATGGACAAGGTGGATTGGAGAGTGCATTGGGTCAGCCCACTTCTTAGTCCGTAACGGATCGCCCACCGGCTTCTTTAAAAGCTCTAGGGGTCTTCAGCAAGGCAACCCCCTATCTCCTTTCTTATTTCTTATAGTCGCCGAAGCCCTATCCAGAATGATTTCCAAAGGCTAAGAGGAAGGAATTATCCAAGGGATTTGAATCAAAGGACTTGACACCCCAATTTCCCACATTCAGTACGTCAACGACACATTGCTCTTCAGTGAAGCCAAGCACGAGAAGCTCTCCAACCTCTGCACCACGATTCGATGCTTTGAAGTTGTTTCTGGATTGAAGGTTAATATGTCGAAATCTAAATTGTATGGGGTAAATCTGAATCAGGACGAAATCAACGGCTTCGCTGACTTCTTCAACTGCTCCGAAGGCAGTTTCCCATCGACCTTTGTGGGCCTTCCGTTATGCATTGGCAGACCCACAAAATCGCTATGGGACAAAATCATTGTCAGATTCGAGAAATATTTAGCCAGATGGAAGACTAGATACCTGTCTTTTGGGGGCCACATCACTCTCATAAAATCAGCTCTATCCAACCTTCCCCTTTACTTCATGTCGCTATTCAAATGCCCCGCCCCGATCTTGGTGTCCCTCAAGAAATGAAGACGTGATTTTCTATGGAATGGGAATCAGGATGAAAAGAAATTTCATTTGGTGAAATGGAAGGATATGTGTAAGCAGTATCAAGATGGGGGCATTGGTTTAAAAAGCCTCAAACTCATGAACCAAGCCCTATTAGGCAAATGGACATGGATTAGGGAGTGAGGATGGGAGTCTATGGAGTAGATTTATCAAAGGCAAATACGGTCGATCCCCAGGTGGCTGGTGGACTAGGCAGTCATCTTCCTATAAGGCATCCGCCCTTTGGAGAGACGTCATCTCTGTGAAAAAGAAGGTGCTCAAAGAAGTGGGGTTTACTATCGGTAATGGAGCTAAAGTTGAATTTTGGAATGATGTTTGGGTCAGTGATTTTGCCCTCAAGGTGGAGTTTCCTAATATCTATTGGATATCGCCTAACTGAGAGATAGTTGTGGGTGACTGCTTCTCCTACATCAGTGGAAAGCTGCTATGGGACCTGAGATGCAGAAGGAACCTCCATGACTGGGAGGTTGCTGAGTATGGGGCGCTCCTGGACTGTCTTTCGAACTCCTTTCCGGATCCCACGTGCGAAGACAGGTTTGTTTGAAAGGCCGATAAATCTGGTGAGTTCACGGTTCGATCTCTCTACAAACTTTTGGACAGCATTTCCTCCCCCGCTGAAGGCATCACGACCGATCATATTTGGCATTACTCAGCCCCTTATAAAATTTCTTTCTTCGGTTGGTTGGTTGGTAAGAAAAAGGTTCTCACGATCGACAACCTCAGGAAAAGAGGTCTCATCCTTCCAAACATATGCATCTGCTGCATGGCCAATGAAGAGTCGGTGGATCACTTATTTATTCACTGCCCATTCATCCAACAAATCCGGTCTCAAATCATCAGCCGTTTTGCCATTTTATGGTCCGTCCCTGTCTCCACCGATTGGCTTTTGATGGCTTGGCACAGGGTCAGGATTGGTCGACAGCGAACTCCAATTTGGAGAATATCTCTCCTAGCTATCTGGTGGGCAGTTTGGGAAGAAAGGAACTGTAGAACTTTCAAGAATGAGTCCAAATCGCCGGATTTTGTCGTTCGTAGAGTGAAAAATATGATCATTGAATGGGTTGCTGGTTCCGACGCTCTAAAGGGCTGTAATCTTCTTTTCTTAAGTGCTTAGGCGGTCTACTTCCTCAGCGGCCCTCGACTTTCTGTAGTCTTTTCTTAATAAAATTTTCGTCACCTTTCAAAAAAAAAAAAAAAAAAAAAAAAAAATAAATAAATAAAAAAAAAACAATATGAGAGTAACAAAATAAAATGGAGTTGGTGAAAAAGTACCTGAAAGGCGATAAGTACAGGAGCGAACTTCATCGATTGGTGCTTCAGCAAACTAAAAACTTAAAACAAAACAACTATTCTACCAAAGAAAACTAAGTCTTAAGAAAGCAAGGGAAATGATCTCCGTCAGACTACGAGATCAATCCTGATACATAGGATCTTCCAAAGGTATAGACATCCTCTGAAGAAATTTTTTTCGACAAATGGTTTCAACCATTGTCCATTTACCTTAAACACATTACCATTTGTGGGATTCACAACTTCCACAACCCCATATGGATAAACATTCTTTACTATGAAAGGGCCGGTCCATTTGGATCACAATTTTCCAGGAAAGAGATGGAGACGGGAATTATATAGAAGAACTTTCTGATTTGGCTCAGATGTTTTTCTGAAAATGTTCTTGTCATGGAACACCTTCATCCTCTCCTTGTATATTCTCACATTGTCATATGCATCTTTCCTAATTTCCTCTAACTCCACAAGCTGGAGTTTACGCACCGTACTTGCTTTGTCAATGTCAAAGTTGAACTTCTTTATGACCTTGTATGCCTTATGTTCCAATTCCACTGGCAAGGGACAAGCTTTCCCAAAGACAAGTCTATAGGGAGACATTCTAATAGGGGTTTTGAATGCAATCCTATAAGCCTATAATGTGTCAGTTAGTCTCAGAGACCAATCCTTGCGTTTTGGATTCTCAATTTTCTCTAAAATCTATTTGATTTCCCTATTTTAAACTTTAGCTTGACCGTTTGTCCGTTGATGATAGGGTGTAGCCACTTTGTGTGTAATGCCATATTTCTTCGTTAAGTTCTCAAATGACTTGTTACAGAAGTGAGAACCACCATCATTGATTATAGATCTCGGCGTTCCAAATCTCGACAAAACATTTTCTTTTAAGAACCGTAGAACTGTTTTGTGATCCTTAGTTTTACAAGGTATCGCCTCCACCCATTTGGAAACATAATCCACAGCTAAGAAAATGTAAAGATGTCCAAAAGATGGGGGAAAAGGTCCCATAAAATCAATACCCCAACAATAAAAAATTTCTACAATTAGAATCGGATTTTCGAGCATCATGTTTCTTCGGGACATTCTTCCCATTTTTTGACATTGTTCACACGCCTTGCAAAACTCATTGGTATCTTTAAACATCATTGGCCAATAAAAACCACATTGAAGAAATTTGGCGGTGATTTTCTTTGTCGAAAAATGACCTCCACATGCTTGTGAGTGACAAAAGGAGATAACATAGTTTGTTCATTGTTCGGAACACATCTCCTAATGATTTGGTTTGGGCAATATTTAAATAAATATGGGTCCATCTTAGAAAAAGCTATGTACCTCAGCTAAAAATCTCTTATGATCTTGTGATGTCTAATGGATTGACAATTTACTTGTCATAAGATTATTAGCTATGTCAGCATACCAAGGTAATTGGGAAATAGAAAATAACTGTTCATCCAGGAAAGTGTCTTTGATCGGCGAAATCTCAATGGAATCTGAAAGGACAAGTTGGGACAAATGGTCCACCACTACATTCTCTACTCCTTTCTTGTCACGTATCTCTAAATTGAATTCTTGGAGTAGAATGATCCATCTCAAAAGATGGGGCTTAGCATCCTTCTTTAAGAGAAGATACTTGAGAGCCGCATGGTCTTTAAAGATTATAATTTTGGATCCAATCAAGTAGGACCTGAATTTGTCCAAAGCAAAGACTATGACGAGGAGTTTCTTTTCTGTTGTTAAATAATTTATCTGGGCACCATTCAGCTTTCTACTTACGTAGTAGATAACACATTAATTTCTGTCCTTCATTTGGCCTAACACAGCCCCAATCGCATAGTCGCTAGCATCGCACATGATTTCAAAAGGAATGCTCCAATTGGGTGGCTGCATGATTGGCGAGGTTGTCAACATACCCTTTAGCTATGTAAGAGTATGTTGGCATGAGTCAGTCTACTCAAATGGGACATCCTTTTAAAGGAGGTTACTCGATGGTCTAAAATTTGACTGAAATCCTTAATGAACCTCCTATAAAATCCTGCGTGACCTAGAAAGGAGCGAATGTCACGTATGCTTTTGGGAGCTGGTAAATTAGCAATCAAACCTATTTTGGCCTTGTCCACTTCAATTCCATTGGATGAAATCACATGTCCAAGGACAATTCACACTTTTCCCAATTCAAAACAAGGTTTTTCCCTTCACACCTTGTCAAAACCAAATTCAAGTGCTGAAGGCACTCATCAAATGAACTATCTAAGATGGATAATACATCTATGAACACTTCCAGAAAATTCCCAACAATATATGAGAAAATACCAAGCATGCATCTCTGGAATGTCGTAGGAGCATTACATAGTCCGAATGACATCATTTGATAAGCAAAGGTGCCAAAGGGGCATGTAAATGTGGTCTTCTCTTGATCTTCTAGGGCTATGTCTATCTAGTTGTAGCCTGAGTACCCGTCTAGGAGGCAAAAGTAGGAATGACTGGCTAACCTTTCCAAAATTTGATCAAGAAAATGTAAGGGAAAGTGGTCTTTCCTCGTGACAATATTCAGCTTCTTGTAATCAATGCACATTCTCCAACCAGTGGTAACTCTAGTTGGCACGAGTTCATTGTTGGCATTGGCTACGATGGTGATCTCGAACTTCTTGGGCACCGCCTGAGTTGGACTCATCCACTGACTATCAGATACAGGGTAGATGATATCATGATACCCATCTCCAACGGTTTCAACACCTTTGCCTTAATCACATCCCTCATGTTTGAATTTAATTGGCGTTATGGTTGCCTAGATGTTTTGGCATTCTCTTCTAGGTGTATTTAGTGAGTACAAATATGGGGATCAATTCCCTTGAGGTCTGCAATGGTCCATCCCATGACACTTATGATTTTTAAGATTAGCAATAAACTTGCTCTCTTACTCATCATCCAAATGGGAAGCAATCACCACTGGATTTGTATCTCCTTGACCTAAATAAACATATTTTAGCTCGAATGGTAATAGTTTTAGGTCAAGCTTTGGTGCTTCAATGCTAAATGGTAAAGGCTTTGAGTCGGTGAGGGGCAATTTTTCAAAGCATGGCCTCCACCTGTTAGTTTTGAGTACTAGCGCGGAATCTAAGAATGCGTTCACTATATCTAATATAATGTGATTGTCGGAATCCACAAAGTGAGCGAGACAAGCTTCTAAGGGATCAAAGATTGTAATCAAAATAAGCTTATCCTCATCTAGTGTATCAATCATGTTTATCTTGCGGATCTCATCTACATCCCCTGGTTGTTTGTAAAGGTTAAACACATTCACCTCCAATGTCATGTTTCCAAAGGACAACTTCATCTCTCCATTCTGGCAATTGATTATTGCATTTGAAGTAGCCAAGAGTGCTCACATTTTTAACTGGTTGCGTATTGAAGACAATAAAGTCTACCGGGTGGTAGAACTTATTGACTTGGACTCACACGTCCTCAACTACCCCCCTCGATATATGAATAGAGCAATCAACAAGTTGGAGGGTTGTCTTAGTGGGTTTAATTCACCGACCCCCAATTGTTCATACAACAAGTAGGGAATGAGGTTAACGCTTGCCCCTAAGTCTAACAAGGTTTGTTCAATACGGAAATTCCCTATGATACATGAGATTGTAGGGCTTCTCGGATCTTTGTATTTGGGGGTTGCATTTTATTTAATGATAGCGCTTGTTTGTTATGTCAAAAAGGCCTTTTGCACATTTAATTTGCGTTTAGCCATGCAAAGGTCCTTAAGAAACTTGGCATATGGCGGAATTTATTTAATTGCATCCAACAAGGGAATGTTGATTTTGACTTGTTGGAAAATTTCTAAGATGTCTTGGTTCTCTGATGAGCGCTTTGATGAGATAAGGCGTTGAGGAAACGGAGCTGCGGGCTTGTACTCATACAACAGTTCTTTGTCATGTGGAGCGGTACTAGGTCCATCATTGTCCTTAGATTTGTCTAAATCCTTAGGCGTGTAGGCCTTCATTAGAATAGTCTTGTCAATCTCTTTTCCACTTCTAAGAGTGGTGATGGACTTAGATTGTTCCACATGTGGGTTATGAGGATTAAAATCACTCACCTCAATATTGTCCTTTTGGGTTAGGCTAAGGTCGGGCCGAAAATGTCCATTTCTTCTTAACAGTCAAGTGTGATTCAATTCTTGAAACTGACGTTTTAAGATCGTTTATGGCCTGCATGGTGGTTTGATTGAATTGCATTTGCCCTTGCATGAATGCTTTCATCGTGTCCTCAAGGGTCCTCTTATGTGGTTGCACTTGTGGTGCGCTTTGAGGTGTAGGAGGCCCTTGGGGAGGAGGCTTACATTAGCGGTTGGCCCGTTTTTCCAATTGAAGTTGGGATGATTCCGCCAACTTGGATTGTACGTGTCAGAATTAGGTGCACTGAATGGGCCTTGATAAGCATTCATGACATTTACTTGAGCTTGCAACACATCCTGAAATGCTGGGATTGTGGGACAATCTTTTGTAAGGTGCGCGTCACTCTCACATATGCCACAAGCACTCTCAACAACCGCATTGATGAGTTGGACTGCTTCCACCTTCTTGAGTTCCATGGCCTCAATTTTTTGGGTGAGACTCGCAATCTTAGCATTTACACCATCCTTCTCCTTAAGGACATATATTCCCCCATTCTCTTTAGGCGTAGGCTTGGCATTACTTGATCGATTGGTGGTATCCCGTGATTGTGTTTTCAGTCAACTTATTAAAGAAATCCCATGCCTCTTCTGGATCGTTGGTCATGAACTCGCCATTGCACATCATCTTGACAAATTGGTGCATATTCGAGTTCAATCCATCATAGAAGAAACTAATTACTTGCCAAATTTCATACCCATGGTGTGAACATGTGAATAATAGTTCCGTTGAATCTCTCCCAATATTGAAAAAATGTCTCGTCTTCTTTTTCGGAGAAATTCATGATGGCACACCTTAATGAGTTCATCTTATGAACCGGGAATAACTATTTCATTAATTCCCGGGTTATCTTAGGCCTTGTGCCTATGGATCTCGGTTTCAGAGAATGGAGCTATGACTTGGTTCTTTCCTTTATAGAGAAGGGAAACAACTTGAGTCTAATGACGTCTTGATAGATGTTGTAATGCAAGGTTACTACAATCTCATCGAATTCCTTGAGATGTAGATATGGACTTTCTTAATCAAGTCCATGGAATTTAGGAAGGAGTTGGATTACTCTCGGTTAAAAATTTAGATTGCCTACATTAATTGGGAAAATCATGCAAGACAGTGTGGTTGTCCTTGCCGGTTGTGGGTAGTCTCTCAAAGTTTTGACTGGAGGAACGTAGTGTGCCTCATTCTTATTACGCACCGTCCTAGCCAGTGGTGTGTTAGGTTCAGTATCAACATTCTTGTCAAAGTGTGGCTCTTGCTCAGCCATGTTTGAAGCATTTGCAACCATGGTATGGGATGATTCAGGAGTATTTAAATATTAACTCGTTGATGGACGAAGAGCTCATGGACTAAACCTCATTCGCTTAGAAGTCATTGTGTATGGTCCCTTAGCCACTTGGGCATGAACCACACATAGAAAAATAAAGTTCTAAACCTAAAGCTAAGAATTGAAATCCTATAACGAAAAATTAAAGTCTAAAGTAATTGAACTAACTAGAAGCAATAAAGAAATCTAGGAAACAACTAGAAAAGCGGGGAATGAAGTTATCGATTTAGAAGAACTAGGGTTGGAGAATTCTGCAAAATTAGAAACAAAAATTGTTAGTGTTCTAGAAAAAAAAAAATCCTATGAAAAACCTAACCGGAAATTCTAAAACTAAAACCCTAGGTTAGATTAGAAGACAAAACCTAATCTAATCCTAAATATTCTCAGCACAATTATCCTCGGCAACGGCGCCAAAAACTTGATCAAACCCAATGGTTGACAACACCAAGTGCAGGGCTGCGATGAGTAATAACTCGGGAGTTTGAGGTCGAACCACTGGAAAATTGGTGAGAACACAACTAGAGTTAAAAAGGTTTGTCTGAGTTTTTTAATTTAGAGAAGTAGAAAGGATTTAGAATAATTAATAAAAAGCGAGTAAGGGTCTAGGAATCCTTGATCAATTGAACTTGAACTTAATTCATCTTCTCTAGTTGATAACTCAACTAGAACTGGATTCCAATCCATTCTAATTGGAAGATATTAAAGTAAATTCAATCACAAACATCTAACATAGATTAGAATCACAATAGGTTTGATCTCTGATGAAGATCTAGGTAATCAAAAGCATCTATTGTATTCGGAGGCGACAATAGATCTATCAATTTTACAGATTGATTTCTTCTTTAATCTAGGAATTCAATCACATCCAATCACAATTTAACATAAAAACCTAAAAACTTTCATTAAAAATGAATTAAATATCAAATATCCATCAAAAGGTTCATCAATTAGCCTTGGCTAAGAGATTAGCCAAGCATGACTAACATCTTAAAACAAAAACAAACTCAGATCGATGAATTGAAGAAGATGAACGATGTCGGACAAGCTTCGCCTTCTCTAGAGCCTTCCCTCTAACCTAATTCGTGCTTAGAATATCTAGAAACACCTCCTTAAATAGGAAAATTCCAAACCGACTTAAAATTTACGCAGTTGCGTATGTCGTCGATTGATTGATCAATCGATCGTTTTCCAATAATGTCCAACAACTGATTTTCGAATTCACGCATCGTGGCCGATCGATCAGTCTGATTTGTTGATCGAACACATCAAAAAATGTCCAGCAAGGTTTTGTCAACATTATGAATTTCCATTAATCCATTGATTGTTCCAAAAACTATCCAGAGAGTTCAGCCTTAAATTCGATTTTCCACCGATCACTTGAGCAGATCACTCGACGTGGCTCGATGCATCCTCAATTGATTGGACCCTAAGCTCGATTGATCGAACCTCTGTTGGTTACTTTAGATCTTCACTACTTGATTTAAGTTTCTTTCACCACCTCAATACTTAATTTCTTCAGGTCTTGGGCGCTTTAAATCCTCAATCCCTTCATCCAAATCTTCAGTTCTTCATCATAACTTCCTTTTGGGCTTTAATTCCTCCTTTTTAAGCACATACTCATTCTTGGTTCCCGATTTATCTCGCATGCAGAAAACACTTATTAGTATCTCAATTTAACATTTAAATGCATGGAAACCAATGCAATTGAGAGGATAAATATGCAATATTTAGGCTTGATCACTCATGTTATTGTTGTAGGTCTACTATGTTTTTTCTTAAACATGCATGGCCTGGTTTGGTACTTATGAGCTTGTTGCAAGGTTGTTACGAAGTTCAATTATTGGAAAATTTTGGAAAGCTTCTGGGAGAAGTAGGACGAACTGGAAAAAAAAGAGTAAAATATTTCCTTATTGGTTTTGCTTTAAACTACTAATCAATTTGTTAATTATTTGCCAGTCACAAATAATTGATGGATTATTCATTACTTAATGGATTACTAGGAAGAATTTTTGTTGAAAATTTTGCAAGTAGTAGCCAGTGAGTTTTGTAATGACACTTGCAAATTGTCACGACGGGCAATCTAGCTGAGTCACTTTGACAAGGTGTTTTGTAACGGTAACGGTGGCAGTAACGGCCACCACCATTACCTTTACAATACGGGTTGTAACGGCCGTTACAGCCCCCGTAACGGCTGTTACGGTCTCTTTTTTATTGAAAAAAATAATCTTGAAAAACCTGTATTTGCCCCGTAATGTTGATTAAAAAGTATGGAAAACCTGTATCTGCCCCATAACAAACAATTATGGGGCTGTTATGGCCTTTATAGGGACGTAACATGCTATTAACGGCAATTACGGGTCATTTTTTTCCATAACGGCTGTTACGACCGTTATGACCCCGTAATGTGTAACAGTTGTCACCGTTACCTTTATGGCCCGTAACGGCTTTTTCAGCACACCATGCACTCTAACTTAAGTGTCCATGTAACTTACCTTCCTAAGCAAAAACAACGAGATTGCAAGTCGCCACTAATGAGTTCATTTGCGAGCTTTTATATGCCATCAACATGCTTCTACGGTCATTACTCTTCTACAATTTCTGAGTGATGTGAACGATGCAAGGGTGTTGACCTCAAGTGGGAGACATAGGCTGGTCATTCTTTTCATTTTTAATATAATGAAGATAAAAAGCTTAATATTATTGGCTGTTGTCTCGGTGGCCTTCAATAAAATTACAGCACTCTTTAAAAAAGAAGAAGAAGAAGCTTAATATTATTCAATTTGTCCCATTCTCCTGTCTTTTTTAACTCATCAATCTTCATTGCAGAAAGGTCCATGGTCAATCATGCCTTTTGTCTTGACTAAATACTTGGTTTCTTGTTCCTACTTATTTGGATGCTTGGATGCTCTCTATCATTTGATGCTCGAAGCAATATCTTGGTCCTGCTTGCATTTTCTTTGTGGTGTGCAAATTTTACTATAGTTTGTTTTATGAGTTCACGTAACTATTCTTTATTTGATAGCCTTTCTTGGAAAGTGACATTTTCTCTACATGCTCCTTGTGAGCTAGGTTGGTGGTGTTGAAGCTTTGAATTGTTATTATGCTCATGGAGAGCCAAAGTCTAGCTTTCAAAGGAGATCATATTGGTTGCTAGATCAGTAAGTTTTATGTGTATCCCCAATCTTTCACTAAAGTTCTCCTCTTTAAGAAGTGCTTTTGATGGTTGTGAAATGTTTCTTCATGCTAGAGAAGTGAAAAGGACATGACAGTTTGCTTCAGAAAATTGTTTAAACCTTGGAAAACTCGAAAGGGATTGCATTATTGTCAAAACCCATATCAAACCTGAAATGTGCTTCTATGTGCCTCTTATTTATGATTTCTATCATTCGGTCTCCCATAGATTTTTGGGAAGGTGAAATGGATATCATTGTGCTATTAGGCATACTAGAAATGTATCTTCACTTATATTCACTGTTCTGTTTTTTCTTAGCAATTGATATGCATTCCTTCAAAAGAAGAAAAAAAAGGGTTCCTTCACCAAGATACAGTGAAATAATAACTGTTTTCATGTTGCCTTCTCATTTATAATAACTTCTTGTCATTAGATTCCTAAACACATTTACAGCAGTTCTATAGATAATTACCAGGGAGCATTCTAGAAGGCTGATATAGATGATGTGGGTGTTCCCTGATTGGCTAATTTTTCTGCACACACTGATCTACAACTCTGGAACTCAAACCAAACTCATAATACAAATGTGCTTCTACCAGAGAAGTTTCACTGTTGACCTAATTGATGATCTCAAAGATGAGGAAGCTGGCCTTCACCATTACCAAGTTGAGACCATGAGAAGAGCCCTCATCTTGATTCAGATAGGACCCCAAATTTATTTAACATGACATCGTATGAGAATGGAAGAATGCCGAAAGCCAGAGGTCTCTCACTTTTGTACTTCGTTGACAACAAGGTTTCACTTTCAATGGTAATTATGTTTGGGCATAATTTAAAAGATAAGAAGTGTTTAATTGTACTAACTAAAGGCCTTGTCTAGTTAAACTGATGATCAAATACCGTTCTCTCAAAGATGAACACCTGTTGTTGGTTTTAGACACAAAACATGGTGCTGTTTCAAACGCAATATGCTGACAATTACTACCATTAAATAATAAGATTCAAAGATATGTTATTGTATATATTAGCTCGTGTAAGTACCTAATATAGAAAAATATCTAGATAAAGACATTGCCCTAGAATTGTTTCAGTATTATTGGAAGCAAAAGAAGAAGAAGAAAAATACACTATTGTCTTGATTTTTTATTTATATCGCGACAACATTGGGTGAGAATGGCCTTGTGGTGAGCATGGATTTAAATTGTGTTTTCAGAGTGTGACTAACCTCAAGACCACTGATATGGAGTCATACGACTCACCCCAGCTCGTTCTGTTTCTGTCCTTTTCGGTTGGTTTTGGTCCTGTGACTTGTTTTGTTGCCCACCGAAACCAGTACAACTTGTGCATAAGGGGCCCAAGGGTGGACCTACACTGATATGACTCATCCTGGTTCGTTCTGTTTTTGTCCATTTTTGTTGGTTTTGGTCCCGTAATTCATTTTGTTGGCCTCAGAAACCGACAAAAACTCAGGCACAAGGGGGCCCAAGGGTGGACCTAGTAGAGAATGGCTTGATGATTATAATGTGAAGAAAAGAGAAGATTGAGAGAAAAGGAGGAGAGTTTGGGAAAGATGTTGTGTTAGGCTTGCTTGCCCTAACACAATATTTTATTATAATAGAGCATATAGTACACTGCAGGAGAAGAGGAAAGTGTGCAAATGCACTTACACTAAATGGGCCAAGGGCCACTACTATACACACTACTATACACTAACATTCTTTATAGACCCGACATGTCATCTGATGATAGGATGTTGCTCGGATTGATATCCGATTGGTCTGGATCACCCAGATTGCTTATTGATTGGACTATGGGTACAGATGCAATCTGGTGCCATTTCCAGCAACTTTCAGCAATATATCCTAAATTTCCAGCAAATGTGGCCATCCCCAGCAGAATATATTCCATTCAAGCAACCAGATACTATTTTAGAAACATATACAATCAGCCACACCTCCAGCAGGGCCAATTTTGGAAATATATTACTCGTGGTGGGATATGTTTCATACTACACATTAACCTCGTTGCATCTGTCCATGGAAGTCTCACAATCGGATAGTTTGATGATTTTAGAATGTTTTGGAGTCCTTGTACTATAATTAGAACAGAATTCTAATGCTAGTGGTTTTGTTAGATTAGGACTTTTCCCATTATCACAAAAGGATTGATTAACATGGTATGTAGGACAGGAGGAGGAACGATAGAGAGAGATTTCTCTTTTACTCTCTACAACGTAATAGAGCCTATATAAAGGTTTCTAAACCTATACCTTAGAATAGAATGATGGTTTTCCGAGTAGAAATTGACTCCATGTGTTGCTTTGTTTTCACCTACCAATAGTGTCTAGACTAATTGGAGAATTTGAACAGTCCCTTGAGTTTTTTCTACCGTATGATCTGACGTGAGGTGATTTTAGCTTTCAAGCGGTATGAAAAGTATTTTGTTGTTTTGATCTTGCTACATCAGTTTGTCATTAGAGCAAGTACTGATTTCTTGGGCACTTTTCAATTTTCAGATAATCAATTTCTTCTCAACATCTGCTTCTGTACAAATAAGTTACCTGATTTTATTTTTTTCCAGGTCAAATCTGTTTTCTGCTGCAAGGACTGGTTTTATAATCAATCTGTAGACCCTGAAGCTGTAATTGTTGCGAATTGGACTTAATTTTAGTTACTGCATCACTGCTTTTCTAGAATATGTTCTTCTTTGCTTTCTTTATTCCAGTTCTCCTTCTTCGTCTAATTTCCCCTAAATCCTACTTTCCCCATCCAAAATCTATCCCTTAGCTTGAATTCAAACTTCAGCCCTATATCTACCCCTTACTTTGAGAGGTAAATCTATAGCCTATATTCCTCAACCGTCTCCTTCAAACCCTAAACCTAAGCTCATTCTTATCCGTATCACTCTTAATCCTAAACCCTCCGGCACCTAAATCTCCATAGCTTTCCTTTAAGACCCCTAACAGTAAGCTGCAAACCTAAGCCTTATGCCCGGAAACCCAATTTACTTGAACTGTACACTCCTTTTGCCCAAATTACCCAACCACAGGCTCCACCTTAGTCCCCGATCCCAACTGTACCCTTTAATTGTCCACTCCGTACCCTATACAGCACCCGCAGGCTATATATACCGCCCTCAAAACCAAGTGTTCAACTCTAAGCAGCACCATACCCATCCAAAAGCTGCAGACACCCAAGCCTGTATGTTTGATTGGGCCATGTTCCAGAAAATTCTATAATTATCACATTTAGCCTCTTTGAGTCTCAAGTGTTGGTCTTTGGGAAATGTTAAAATGCTCCCTCCATTAGCTTACTATTTCTTTTTATTTTTCTTTACTTTTCTTAATAAAGGCACTTTTAATATGGCTGACCATAAATTAGCTGGGGGAAGGCTATGATGATGACAAAAAGGCCTTCACCATATTCAACATAGGCAATTTGCATGTAGTTTATGAGGCATTGTCAGGTTCTGATGCATCAGGATGGCTGTAGTTGTCGTGATACCTGCCGTCTATACAAGTGGGACCATGATGCCAGACTGTTGATTTGATGGGCCTCGTGGTATTGTGGATCCCTTGAAATATTTTAGATGGGAAGATCCTTGCATCCAATCTTTAGCCTTTTAGCCTTTCTCTGGACCGTATTTGTGTTTTTGTTTTTTACTCTTTATTTTTTCTTCCCCAGATCTTCAATCTAATTGACACATCATAATACTCTCCCCAATAGTTCCTCGTAATTTGCACATTTTAAATTTTTATTTTTTATTTTTTATTTTTTCAAATTTGTAATGAGCTGCCTCTAGAAAATCATATGTCATATGCATTTTTTTTTTTTGCTTTGCAGGGATTGGGAGCACATTGTTCTTGTTCATTACAGAGAAGTCACTGAGGTGCATGACTGACTCCTGATTATTTGGATATGCAAGATAGATTCTTGTGATAGAAATTATTATCTCATCTTGTTGATAGGTAACTTGTACGTGTCAAATGTCAAAAAATAAATAAAAAATCTAAACAAGGTTTAAAAACATTGAAACATGTAGATATTAAATATCTAGGGGCCTTCCATTCACACAAATTTTGCAATTCTAAGCTAGAACTCTTTAAGTATATCAAACGATGGCAGTTCTTTTTGGGCTAAACATTTGAGGTCCATTGTACGATGTGGACAAACCACTTATGCTTTCATAAGGCGAAAGTCGACTACAGTAAGCTCTGCTATTCAGGTTTTTAAGGTGGAAATGGATTAATTTTTTTCCTTTTGAAGATTAACATCAATTTATTAAAAGAACAACAAAGGCAAAAAACAACGAGAAAATAAATACACGCCAAAGGCGAAAAAGAGAACATGCAAGGCCTACTACAACCAAGGGAGAGAATAGAATATAAGTATTAGAGATCAGGAGATGGGACAATCACTCAGCCACCTCCCTTTTGATGAGGGAGATGACCCGAGAGATAGGAGAGGGGGAATTCTGGAAGCAACTATTATTCATTTCTTTCCAAATGGCTCAAAGGTTACCATAATAACTAGATGCCAATTACCTTTGAGATTCTTCACAACACCTCTCCCATGCCAGGCAGTGAGGAGATCCTTAGCAAAATAAGGCATAATTCAAGAGGTGTGGAAGAGAGCAAGGATGTAGGACCACACTCCATGGGAGAAAGGGCAATGGATGAAATAGTGGTTAATTGATTCTGCATTTTCCATGCAAAGCAGACATGTTGGGAAGAGATATCCCTTGATGCAGGACACATGATTTAATTCTAGCATGCAACGCAGAGATTATGAAAGAGTCCATAAAGTAATTTAATTAACAAAAGATGCTAACCTACCAATTAATTAAGAGTAAACGATAGGAAATAAAATTTGATTTAACATAAATCACATGCCCACATGTTAAGAAATTACATAAATCAATTAAAACTAGGACCGATGGAAGGATAAAACTTCCAATTTAGCATAGGCACATTCCACACTTAATGGGCAATTTTGTAGGTTTTATGATTAGGGTTAGGAAATGGGAAAATCTGAAATTAGGAAAATTAGGGTTCATGGGAATTGAAGATTTTGGAACTAGGGTTTTTAGAAATTGGGGAAAATAGGAAATTGAAAATTTAGGGTTTAAAAGGTTGTAATGGGAAGAAAAAGAGGGAGACAAGAGAAGAAGAAGAATACCTTTCGAAGAAGAAAGATGAAGGATGAAGGATGTAAGACGAAGAATACCTTGGGGAATCCACCACCAAACAAGCTTTTATCCTTCCACAATTTAATTGGGAGGGTTTTTTTTTTCAAAAAAATCCTAGAAAATAATGAGAAAAATTCCTTCACACAAGAGAGTTTCTCTCTTCTTTTTTTTCTTCTCAAATGTCCACTAGGGTTGGAACTCCTCCCACCATGTGCTTTTATAATTAAAAATTCTGAATTAAAATCCAGCATAATTACAACTATGCCACTCACTTAAATAAAGTGGCCCATCATCTAAAATAAGAAAATTAAAACATATATTATCAATCTCAACTATCAAATAACTCCTAAAAATAACAAATAACATAAAGAAAGTAATATCAGAGTCCAAGGGGCAATGATTTAAAAGATTTGGTGGCCCGATGGCCTGATTGGCAAGATTCAACGGTCAGATCGACACGAGATAGAAATCCTATGACTAAAATGATCTCCTAAGCTGCCCACATACATCATTCCAAGGTGGGGTCTTCCTGATGCACGTTCAATGCATGTGGGGTCTTCAAAATGGCCTGGCAGGCCCCATCTGGAACTCGTTTCCCATCCACAAAGAAAGCTGCGATGATGTGAGTGGTCATCGCCGTCTCCGGTACACCCGAGTATGTCCTCTAATGTCCCCATCATCCCTGTTCGCTGCAATTTGTCAACAGTTAGAATTCTCCGCCTACCAAGGAGCAAGTGAAGGCAACGACTTTCATAGGAACTCTACAAGACGAAGTGAAGGAAAACAACACATGCTGCCTAAGAGGGAGCCACTGAGCACCGAGAAGAGTGAGTTCATCGAGAACCTGTGCAAACTGCTCAAGGACCACAAAAGCAAGTCTCTCCCGAGGAAGGGTGGATGCCTCTCAAGAGCTCAAGAAGCCAAAGAATATCTTCCAACTTCGAGTTTGAAAGGTTTCTACTACAAGGGGGGAGACAAAATCCCGGTCCAAACATTAGAGAAGTAGCTGGCTGCTGAAACAGACCTGTCCTAGGCAACGTGAGCCAGTCCGAGGAAGAGAGATTGGAGAGGCCTATCATACATCTAGCGATCCACCCAAAAGCGGATGCAAGGCCCATTGCTAAGAGAGAAGGAGAAGCCTTCTTGCATTTAAGGGCCCATTTTGGCAATGGCCATGCAAATGCAAGAGACTTTATAAGGAGGGAAGATTTGGATTGCCACCCTCCTTCGCATGTTCCATATTTATTGGCAATAAGCTCTCTCCACCAATTGCTACCTTCTGAGCCAAGGCGCCAGATCCATGTACCAAGGACTGAGTTCATCAAGGCAAGGTCTCGGATGCTCACGCCACCTTTCGAGATCAGTTGCAGACCTCTAACCAACTTATGAGATGAAACTTGCAGCCATTGAAACTCCCGCTCCACAGGAAGTCTCTTATGAGCCTATCCAACCCGTCCAAAAAAGACTTCATGCATTGAAAGAGAGATAAAGCAAGCAGGTAGGTTGGAAAGGGCAACTTAACACCCCCCAAGGGACAGACTGGCTTTTCCGGAAAAATAGCTTTTGCTCAACTCGTTCAATGACCACATCCCACAAATGCTTGGCAAGCTTGTCAATGCATAGTAGGAGGCCAAGATATGAGGAAGGGAAGGAGCCAACTCTACATTGGAAGACAACCGCCAATCGAGAAAGAGTAAGGCAAAGAGGTTGATGCCAAGCATCTCACTTTTGGAAAGGTGAAACTTAAGACTAGAGATCGCCTCAAAACATCGCACAACTTTCCAAAGGTTTTTGATCGACACCTCTTTAATGTCACAAAAGAGAAGTTTCGTCGACAAACTAAATGTGGGTAATAAGGAGGGTTGTAGTCGCCACCTTAAAACCATTGAAGAGGCCAATAAACGCTTCTTTTTCCAACATTCTACTAAGGTCTTCAACAACAATGATGAAAAGGAAGGGGGATTGTGGGTCACCCTGCCTCAAACCTTTGGAAAATTGAAAAAAAAAAAAAACCTTTGGGGGAACCATTCACTAGAATAGAGAATTTCACCAAGGAAATGCAAACCTAGATCCATTGTAACGCCTTGAAAATCGGGGGTCGAGCAGAAGCTCAGCTCCCGAGTTCCAACGCATCACTTATGCAACATAGATTATGATGATTGAATGTTGTTCGTATTAGTTCATTAAACATGAGTGGGATTATACCAAATCAGCATATCATACTCCAGAGACAGTTAAATTACTTAAGGGGAAAACTGTGATAGATATATAAAATATATAAACTGTTGTAAGTCTCCAGAGTGTGAACATGTTACCAGGTTAAATATATACATGTATACTCCAAAAATGAACAAAATGAATATACATGGGTGTTCCAAAAGTGCAAAATAACAAGTGTAATGACATCTAATTAGCAACCTTGTAATCCCGTCTATCAGAACATGGCCTACATAGACTCGCTTGATTAGCTGCATATAGGAGAAACCCTCCTCGTCATTATAAAAGTCCAGCTCCGCTTCGCAAGCATCGCCATCATCTAAAACTAAAACAGGGTCTGATTGGTGTTTAAAACACCGTCCCGTAACGTGGGAGTGAGTGATCAACTCAGTGGAACTATAAAGCAAAGGTTAACATGTTATCAATTCAGTTAAGCAGTAATGATAAAGCAATACAATCACACATCCCTAAGTACTCTGATTAATGCAAAAATGGTACGTATAAATGATGCATGCCCTTGCCTGCACTCCCTCTGCGATCTTCATCTCACGGTCGTGCATGTCACTCACTTCCTCAGTGCTCTACCCAACGTCAAACGGCACATGCAATGCGGTGCATGAGTGTGCTCACCAAGTTCTTATTAGTCCTTTTCATACAGCAGGATTGAGAAGCTAAGGTACCGCCCTTTATATCATTAACCCAAACAATGATCCATCTAGGGTTGTCAATCCTAGTTAATCACATACGATAGGCAAGTTCAGGTCACTACCACCAATGCCCTACCAACTGACAATCTATTTTCGAAGGCTCGTCACCGACCCGACTGGGGACCACAACCAGGCTGCACCGGGGTAGGCCTATTTCATACTCGAGGTCACTTCACCAACGCCTTATCAACTGACAGTCTATTTTTGAAGGCTCGTCACCGACCCGACTGGGGACCATAGCCAGGCTTCGCCAATGGAGGCCGACAGTTCGAATACAGTGTCCCATACCACCGTATTCGGCTCACGAGTCTGGTTTGCTCACTGGTCACTACGGGGAGGCTCGTCGCCCCAGCGTAGGCCGACAACTCGACCACGGTGTCCCATACCACCATGCCCGGCTCATGAGTCTTAGTGGATCGTGGTACCATTGTTAAATGGGTTTTTCACTGGTAAGTTGGTACCTTAGATTCAAGCAGGAGTGTTCATACATGGTAAACAAACAATATGCAAATCGGTTGATTAGACAAGTTCGACTGGTACGAGCGTACATCGAATTAGCCGACAAGGTACCACTGTCGACGATCATTGTATGCCTCGGATTCATCGAACGTGTCCAATGTGGCAAGACTAGTTCAGCCACTTAACCAGGAATTGTTACCGATTGCCTGGACTACGTAGTAGTCCCAAGTGCACTTTAAACGATAGCATTCACAAGTGATAATCAATGACAGCATGTGACAACCAAATCTAAATATAAATTTCATTTGAGCATTTCCACATACACATGCTACACGTAACCACACATAGGCATTTCATCCATAAATCGCAAAGTAGTAAGATAGATCACATAAAGGAAACTGTACCATAGATAAGGGAATTAAGAATCTCATCTCAACACCCTCATTACATACGTTTACACAAGCACTTCCTCATTCAGGCATTTTATCAAACACTTAGACTACATATTTCAACATACATGTATTAGACTAGTTATAACATATATCCTGGCAAGCTCTTTTACAAAGGAGTTGCCACATACACAACAAACATATATTCATAGTTAATAATCATGGCAAGCACAGATCCAAATTCCATATTCATTCAAACTTTTTACAAACACTTAGACTACACACTATAACATACATGACGTATGTTGGCCATAACATGTATTAGGGCAAATTCTTTCGCCAAGGGGTTGTCGCACATACAACAACCCTATATCCACGACGGATAATCATGTCAAACACGAATCCCAATTCTATACGCATTCAATCATTTCAACAAACACATGGAGTTCGTTATACTCAACATAGTTCATATATATCTGTAAAGCGAAGGAATCTTCGCATTTAGCATGTGAAATGACACCCAAATCAGTTATAAATCATTAACCGACATTAAAAGCCTTGAAAACCATAACCTAAACGTTTATAGTCCACACCTTTCGCCGGTAGACTCGTAACAGACTCATTTTAAACACTAAATCTTTGTCCACGGCACCACAACAACCTATAACAGGGAATCGGTTAGCTATCCTGCCATCTGCTCTATTAGAATCTCTAAAACAAGTTAGGGTTAGGATTTTTTACCCAAGAATGGAATCAGAAATGCCGGAATAGCGTTACGGCAGCGGTAGTTAAGCACGTGGAATGACAGGGAAAAATCCCACAAGCAAACTCCAACTCTCTCCTCTTTTCTTCTCTCTTCTCTTTTCTCTCTCTTAGGGTTGGAAATTCGTATGGCATGAGAGAGAGAGAGGGTTTAAGGCCCTTATATAGCAGACTTAAGCTCCCTGACATTGGATTTAGGACAGGTTAAGGTTTCGGTCCGATCGGATTTGTGGATCGATCGTGGCAGACCAGTTTCAGTTCAACGGTCATCGTCGCTCGATCAGGGCCACAAGTACATGGACCTGTGTATGAAATTTTCCCTGATGCAAGGGTGTATTTGGGTCAAATTTTGACGGTCTGAAACCTTAGAATTGGCCCGCAAGTGAACGGCCCAAATCACTCAAATCTGAGTTCGTTTTCTAAAGGTATTCGCGTTTCTCACACACTTCGCTCCGGGCTCAAGTTGTGCGTTTCTGGACACTGTTAGGACTTGATTTCCGAGATGGTTGTCAAGCCCAGTAAAGCGGTCATATTCGTATAGTTTCGCGGTCATCGGACTTTCGACGTGTGGTCTAGGTCCGATACGGAGTTTCAAGGTGCTCCCGAGAGCAACCGGGTTTAGAGATTGATTCTAGATTTCAGAGTAAAGTAGCGTCAATGATTCTACACATTTTGGGTCTTGCAGATCATATTTAAAGTGTTTCAAGCTAATTTTATAGCTAATCTAGTTTAGCACTTAGTTAATTTTGTCTAATTTCTAAAGGATTTGGTCCTGAGTGATTTCTGCCTGAGGTGGTACTCGGGTCTTTATACGGATTTTTCCGGGACGTTAAATCCATCTACGCCATTTCGAACCAAAGTCTAATCGATCTTTTAGGTAGTCGAGGTAGTCTCAATCAACATGATCAAAGGCTTTCTCAATGTCGAGCTTATAGACTACACTACTCCTACCCTCTCAGTGATGGGAGTCAATAAATTTGTGGACAGTGAGGGCGCAGTTAAGGATTACCAATTAGCCACAAAGATCCCTGGATTTTAGAGACAACATCCAAGAGAACAGGGCAAAGCTTGGAAGCAAGGACCGTGGCCAGAATTTTGTATTGAGCCCCTAAAAGGTTAATAGTTTGAAAATCCTTCAACTGGACTGCGCCATCGATTTTTGGGACGATTGCTATGAAGGAGTCCCCATTTCTCGCGACAACTAACCTTAGGAGAAGGATTTAGAGAAGAAGCTTATTAGGTTAGATTTAATCACATCCTAGAATACTTGTAAGAAAGTCAAGGCAAACCATCATGACTAGGGTCTTTAATTTTTTTTTTTTTTTTTTTTTTTTTTTTTTTTTAAGATAACAAGAAGAACTTTATTGATGAAAAAAAAGGAAAACAGAAAGATAGAGAGAGCTGGACCACTAAGATAGCTGACCAACTACTCTCCTAAAAAGAGCAAATTACAACCCTTAAAGCTTTTCGACTAAAGAGGCCCACTCGACTATAAAGTGAATCACCCTCTGAATAGTAGCCTCCATCGATTTCAAAATATCATTAGAACATCTCCCATTCCTTTCTTCCCACACGGCCCACCAAACAACCAAGAGAGACGTTCTCCAAAGCTTAGACCTTTGCTTACCACACCTCATACCATGTTAGGCCTGAAGAAGACGACGGGCTGAATTTGGAAAAGTCCAAGGAACCTGAAAACGAGATAGGATTTCTATCCAAATCTGATATGTGAATGCATAATGGACAAAAAGATGATCCACCGTTTCTTCATTAACCATACAACATAATCAAACATAAGTAATGAACATGCCCCTTTTTCTTAGGTTATCAACTGTGAGGACCTTTTCCTTGCCAACCAACCATTCAAATACCGCTATCTTGGGAGGAACTTGATATTTCCAAACATGATATGATGATGCCTCTACGACTAAAGGAGGACTGCTGGCTATATGGCTGTAAAGAGACTTAACCGTGAATTTTCCTGCTTTGTCGAGGCGCCATACAAGTCTATTTTACGGTAGACTGATTGGGTTTGCTGCTGTAAATGCGATTAAGAAGCGCTACATATTCTTCGATCTCCTTGTCTTGAAGGTTTCTTCTACACACTGGATTCCACACCACTACTCCCCCAAGCACTGATAGCAAGCATCCGCTTTGATGGACTGATTTTGGGTGAGACGGAAAGTACGTGGAAAAGCGACTCTAAGTGCTTCATCGCCCACTCAAATGTCTTCCCAAAAATGAGTGCATTTGTCGTTCCCAAGGACCTCTGCCTTATTGGATAAGACTCCTTTCCAAAGAGCCGAAGCTTTGTAGTTGGAGGAGATCTTTGTCCAGCAACCCCCCTCTGAACGCCCATCATGACTAGGGGCTTTGACTTGGCCAAGGGAGAACACAACGGCCTTGATTTCCTCCTCAAAGAAAGGGGATTCGAGGGCTGAGGCTTCTTCGACGGAGATTTGAGCGGAGGCAAGGTTATCCAACTTGGGATGAATCCAACCTTCAAAGGATAATGAATTGTTATAGAACGAAAGAATATGTTTATAGACCAAACACTTGCCCTCCAATTTGTTGCCATCGATTGAAACACTGCTTATCCTATTGCATTGAGCCCTTAATACTAGCAATGCAATGGAAGAAGTGGGTGTTCCTGTTTCCTTGAGCCATTCTGCACACAAATGATGCCTTCATTTTATCTCTTCTTACTTGACTTTGCTCACGTAGTCAGCGAAGAGAAGGGATCTCGAGAGTTTTTCTTCTTTACAAAGCAGGCCACCTTCTTCCTTAGCATCCAAAGATTGGATGGATGAAAGAATTTTGTTAACATTGACATCCTTACTCCTGTTGGTCTCCTTACTCTAAGACCCCAATTTTTTACCTAGCAACTTTATCTTCCGACTAAGGACAACCCCAGGATACTTGAAAAGGAAAAGGTCCACCAATTACCGATCATGGAAGAGAAATCATCTACTTTGAGCCACGATAGCTCAAATTTGAAAGGCTTAGGGCCCTAGCTCTCCTCGACAGAGTCAAACAAAATCGGGTAATGATCGAAATTAGGGTTGGGAACGATTCCAACCAGTTAGGAGAAACGAGGAATCTGTCGAGACGAGAGAGAATAGGGAGATCTTGGCCATTCGACCAAATATACTTCACATTCGAGAGATGAAGGTGCACATGCTCATTCCTGCCAACCCAATCGAAGAATACCTTCATGCATTTTGAGAGAAGACCACCATTCAACTTCTTGAAGGTGAATAGGGTAATAAGGAAGTCTCCTCCATGGCACCAAGGTAGTATCATTTGGCCTAATAGCGTTGAGATCTTCCCAAAGGAGATGCCTTGGGGACGCTTTACAAGGGCCACAAACCATCAAGAAGATCCATCTAAAGAGATAGAGAAATCCCCAATCCATGCGTCCTCTTTAACCCACACCCTAGTATCCTAGGCCACCAACAAATCCCTCATTGACTGCCGCCCAATCTTTGAATGGGACTCCCTTCATCGAGTCCATCAGAGACTGGTTAATAGCTTGGATCTTGTTTCTTAAAGGGGTGATAAGCTGCGGCTTGAACCGACAATAGATGTCCTTGACTTGGGCCTTCTTCTGCCCATAACCAAGGCCACAAACATTTTAGGAAATGAGCTTCATTGGGAAACTTGCACCGCCTTTCTACCCTTAGTACTTTTAGAGCAAGAACCTGCATCATAGTTAATTGAGGATTTGAGGTTGCTAGCTCTCTCAAGCTCTTGGGGGATTTCTAAGATTTTTTGTGCTTGGGAGCATTTATAACACCTTTAGCTTCGACTAATTGAAAGAGGGCTATGTAATCATCCTTTTGTTCACCACTAGAGACGCCAACAAGCTTCTTGGACTGGATAAAGGCATCCTTGGTCAATTAAAGGTCCTTACATTGTGACATGATTGACATGTCACAAGCCGAGGAGGGGGAGAAAATGTTTTGAGTATGAAACTGAAGTGGGAAGCAATCTAGGATATTTGGGGAAGAGGCATCCACTGAGAGGGGAACCTTTGAATTGGGGGAGACATCTTGCTCGGGAAGGGGAGGATGAGGCATTAGGGCCTACTCCTTAGCATAGGATGAGGAGCGAAGGTAAGAAGAGGGGAGGGATTCAATACTTAAATTTAGCAATGGGGGATTGAAAGATAGGTTTAGATCCCACGATATATCTTGTATCCCACTTGTGCAATATGAAATGCACAGGTAGTGCCGATATATCCCACATGTTTCTTCCAATGAGCATTTTCAATTTTCCGTCTCTCTCTCTCTCTCTCTCTCTCTCTCTCTCTCTCTCTCTCTCTCTCTCTCTCTTTGTTGAAATTATGTTTAATCAATGTCAAATGGTTACAAATCCATCGATTCTTCATGTTTTGCATGAAAAATCATGGAGTTTGAGCTTTGACTTCGATATCCATTGGTTCTTCATGTTCTCCATGTTTTTTTTTTTTTTTCAAAAATTTCCTTCAACCAGCTGTCAATTGAGACTAATTTCGAAGTATTCAGGAGTATTTGATGAAATGATCATCACATACACTTTAATTTCGAAATTTGAGTGTAGGTGGTCCAATTTGGGGAAAATTAGGGAAAATTCAAAATTTCCCCAATTTTTTCCGAATTGTTTGCAATGTTGCACTCCAAACATGAAATCAAGAATGTATGAGGGATGATCTACTGATTTGTTAAGTCCTTGTCGATTTTCAGAAAATAAAAATCATTTTTTATTTAAAAATTAATAAAATAATTATTAAAATATTAATTTCTTTTTCGAAATTTCCCTTCAACTAACTGTCAATTGAGACAAATTTCGAAGTATTTTGGAGTGTTTGATAAAATGATCATCATATACGCTAAATGTTATGCATTCTGTTTGAATATAGTTGCATTAGTTCAGTCAAATAGTGCATAACTTAGGACCATATACAAAGGAAACCTATTACGTGTACTTCTTTTTTGAGATGTTATGATTTAAAAGTGTGTATTAAAGTCTTTTTTAACAATCCTTGAAGTTTCATTGAAAAATTCAACCATTTTCCCAATGTTTCCCCAAGTTTCCCAAAAAGTGTGATAAATTACCCGATACAAACGATTTGTCCTGTGTGATAATTGATACATATCTTTATCCCAAGGATGCAATTTTTAACACAATGCTGATAATTTTTAACACTGCTGAGGAGAGCAAACTAATGCAAAGCAAGGAGAATCAGACCAATGGAGGATTGGAGTCTTAGAAGGGGCTACTGAATACAAAGAATGGGGATGAGGGAAAGGTAAAGTCATAGTAGTAGACTTAAGGGGGCCACACGTAAAAAAAGGAAGGAAACTCTTGTCTCCAATAGTAGGGTTATAAATAAGCGGGTTAGGTGCAAAGGAGGGAAGGGAGTGGTTAGAAGCTTCGGAGATATTAAGGCAAGTGGCGCCAACTAATTCAAGGGTCCATGGGGTTAGGCCACATGTTGTCACAGGGGCCACTCTGTTGAAGGTGGCGAAGCTGTCATTAACGCAGACGTAAAGAGTAGTAAGTGGTGAGGTGATGGCAAATGGTGTCAGTTGTCTCAAGGGGCGGCAATGACAGGCTACCGATGCCTTGAAGCACCCCCTACTGACATAGTCAGAGCTATCACTAACATCACTGTTAGAATCATCATGAAGGAGGCTTGAGGGGTGACGATAGAAGGCCATGTGCCACCACAGATTTGACTGGGCTGACACCCTTAACAGAGCAATTAAGGAGGCCGACATCAACTGGCTTGTAAGATGACTGCAGGGGACCATGCGTCGTCAAAGAATTGGTGCCATTTGTCTCGAAGGCCTGTCGTAGCCAACCACGTGTCTTGAAGGGACATCTCCTACCAACAATAGTAGGGCAAGTGGCATCAGTAGCATGGCAGGTCTCACAGGCGTCGACGACAATATGCTTGAGAGGAGGTGCAACCAAACCACGTGTTACCAGAGGGAGAGAAGGTTGACCTCATCAGCACAGATGGGGGCTATGACAGTGCCATGTGTTGTGTCGACAATGTAGCCTATGTGGGTCTTTTCGAAATCAAGGATTGCAGTATGGCAACCATAGCCTATGTTGGTCTTTTGGGAATTGGGAACTCTAGTAAATTGGAAGTTTGTGCTCTTTTGGAAGGTGCTATCCATGTACTCTTTCTTTGATCCTCCTACTGGGCAAGGATTTTACTTTGAAAACTAGAAGATGTTCTAGATGAGATTGTGATCTTTGTTAGATGTGGATTCTCTCCCTCCATGGCATTCACCAGGACACAAATTTGGCATACTCCTAAGGCCCTAATTGAGTATTGGGAATACGGTCAAAATCTTTTAGTCCTATTCTTGTTTATATGTCTTTCTAATAGTTTCCCTGTACATTTTCATGAAGTTGTTGCTTATACAAAAAGAATAACATGCAAAACTAAAGTATGATGACTTTCCTAGGATGAGGTTGCCTTTAGGGCCTGTTTGGATTGTGGAAAAAGAAAAGAAAAGATAAGATAAAGCTAATGATTATCCAATGATAGATTCCCATGGATTCCATGAGAACTATTGAAACATGGATTCCCATGGATTCCATTTTTGAAGGTCATTGCTTGGATAGCAAGTGGATATCTCATATTCCTCTCAAAATGGTCACCTCAAATCTTGTGCATGAGAATTTAACCAAGGAAAAGGCTAATGTTTGATATTTCCAATCTCACTATTTGGTTTGCTATCCAAACAACACAAAAGGTCCAAACAGCGGAAAACCCTTTTCTTTTCCCACAAACCAAACAGAGTATTAAGAGAAACTTGAATAGAAACTTAGGAAGTGCTTGTTCCAGGAGTGTCCAATCAAGAAACTTGCTGAGTACCTTCAGGAGACTAAGGACGTCAATGGAAAAAAAAAAGGCTAGAATATTTGTGTTTTCTACCATTTGTTATGTGGTGTTGACTCATCCACCTAACATGTGGCATACATGTATGGTAATCTGGGCCATTCAAACCATGGGCTGCATTGTGGATGGTTCATATCCTGAAAATTGCACTTGTTGCATTATCCTTGCCATCCAATTGGCAGCCATCAAATGGATTGTTAAAAAGAAAGCAGTCAGCATTTCAAATTCAACAGGTGAAGTGAGATGGCTACCATGGTCCAGTGACTCCAATAATGGGGACTTTAGAATGTGCTCCATCCCAGAATGGGACACATAATTCTGTTCATCTGGATTGCCTAACATGTATGCCGTCTACGGTAGATGACTCATCACCATTGAAGAAATGGTGGAAATTGGAAAACTACATAGCAAGAAAGAAGAGAAATAAAAGGAAATCCTTGTGGTTCTCTTGCTAATTGCCAATGGGTATTTAATTTGATAGATGATATATTCACCCTAACTCACCTCAATTTTTGTGAGGAAAGATGATTAATAGCTGAATAACGCTTTTAATGACATGATTGAGTCAAAACATAGATTCTCATTCAAATTGTAGCCTCCTTTGAATTGTTTGTTTGTCCCAAACATTTTAGAAGTGAATTGATCTTTTTGTGCTTTATAAATATTAATTGTTGGAGGTTACATTTTTGTTACATGAGCCTTGTTCTACTTCAAAGTAGGATCTTGAATTACCCTCCCATTGCATTCGTATGCAAGTTCCAGGCCATTCGACAGGTCAGCCTGATGCATGACATGAAATTAAACATGATATACAAGATTTCAAGCATTAGATCATACCAATTTCTAAACGATCACAAAAACATCCACGTCCCACATATGATCAAACATTCAACAAGGAGAATCTACCGGGGTCCAAGCTTACACAAGTTAGGGCTGGCTCAAATAAAATTATAAACCAAACAATGCCCAAAGGATTGTAAGATTCATCCATCCTTGCAAAGGATTGTTCCCCAATTCAAGAGATTCACCATGTTTCAATTCAGGGGAAAATCTAGGGCTTGCAAAAGTTAGAAATACTTGGAATTTGGGATTTTTTAGGGTTAGAGTTAGGGATTTAAGGCGAGAGAGGAGAGAAATAAAGGAGAGAGAAGAACATGAGATAGTCCACACATGTGGATAGCAGCTCGGCCCAAACGCACGTGTGTGGGGCCCACGAAACTGGAAATGGCCACCTAGGGTGTGGTCGGCTAGGGGTGGCCCACTCACACACCAAATCTCACCTTGATCCGCTGTCCGGTTTGTGCGTGGTGTTCCGCCGAAGTTTCAGCCCCCCTAGAGGGCTAGAATCTGCAAATCTGCTGTAGAGGAAAGCATAGGTACAAAAAGGGGTGGATTTGAAGATGGGATAGCTGTGGGAGATGATGGATGTGAAGTGTAGGAGGTGGGGAAGATTTGGGATGGTTGTGGCTTCGCACCACGGTAGTTAGCCCTTCAAAGAAGGGAGGGTTTCGCCCCCAATTAGATTCTTCAACTCAGAGAACTAGAGAAGAAAAAAAAAGCAGAATTTTATTCATAAACTTCAATGAAAAAAAAACCTACATGGGGTTGCCTATTTATCAGAAAACCCTAAACCCCAAAAGCCGCGCCATGTGCGCACACTAATACTTAGAGACGAAGTAACAAAAATAATAACTAATCAACGCAATCAAAACCGTTCATGATGTTTCTAATAATGATAATAACCAAAACTCAAAATCCTAGATCATCTAGGAGAGTGGGCCACGATCATGAGATCCAATGGTGGGATCCACATGATGATCGGTTCCACTCCAATGATCCATCGCATAGCCCCCTAACTAGGAGGTCCTCAATAGATGTCGTCGTCGACCCAGATCGATAGTGGGACCTTCCTCTTTCTTGAGTATGTGCATAGGGTGAGGGGCGTGTGTGTGCTCATGATGTCCTCATCAACTCTTCCTAGCTGCGAAGGTTTTGCCACTAGAGAAACAAAACTCCTGAACCACTCTAAGATGTCAGGATCAAGTCTCTGAAGCTCCTTCTCGGTGAGCCACGTACTATCTTAAGCTGGGCGTGACTTCCAGTTGACCAGGAACTTTTAAAACCCGCCGTCTAACGTCGATACTATTTGATGGTCCAGAATATCTTCTATCTCTTCTCTGGGTGTGGGAAGGGTAGGTATGGGAGGTAGAGGTTCGGAAAATGGGTCGGGAAGAGGCCATGGATCAAGGGAAAGGTCTGGGAATCAGGGTGGTTCAGTGAAAGGCTGGACAATGTATCAGTTCCCCTGAAATGCAACTAGATCCTCCACATTGAATGTGGAACTAATTCCCATGGAATGTGGAAGATCTACCATGTACGCATTGAGACCGTTTTGTTTTATAATTTTGAATGGTCCAGTGCTACGCGCGTGTAATTTATGAATGGTTCCCTGAGGGTACCGTTCTGGCCTGATGCGGACCATCATAGTCCCCTACATTGAATTCCTTGAATTGTTTATGTTGGTCTGTAGAAATTTTGTAATGTTCATTACTAGTATTGATCTTTCGCCTGATTTTTTGATGCAATGAATGAATGTTATGCGCAAAAGTCTCTGCAGACTCTGATGGCCTATGGGACAGGGACATAGGTACAAGATCAACAGGCTTCCTAGGTTTATAACCAGTAACGACTTCAAAAGGACTTAAACTTATAGATCTATTAACAAAACTATTAAATGCAAACTCGGCGATAGGTAGTGTAATGTCCCACATCCTGGCGTGTTCCCCTACTAAACACCTGAGCAAATTTCCTAGGCTCCTATTAACCACCTCAGTTTGACCATCGGTCTAAGGGTGGTAGGCAGAAGAAAATTGGAGCCTAGTATTCATCATATGCCATAGTGTCTTCCAAAAATAACTCATGAATCGCACATCACGGTCAGACACTATGCTTTGGGGTAACTCATGAAGTTTGACGACCTCATTAAAGAACAACTTGGCAACGTGAGATGCGTCGGAGGTCTTCGAACAAGGAATGAAGTGGGCCATTTTAGAAAAATGGTCCACGACAACAAATATGGAATCATGTTTCTGAATAGTCTTGGGGAGCCCAAGCACGAAGTCCATACTGATGTCTTGCTAAGGGGCTAATGGAACTGGCAAAGGTGTGTGTAGTCTTGTATTCTGCTTTTTCTGCTTTGCCAGTTGACAAGTACGACATTACCCTATAATTTTGACCACATTTTACTTGAGGTTTGGCTAATAGAACCTATCCTTCACTAGGGCAATGGTCTTGTCTCGACCAAAATGACTCGCAACTCCTCTTAAATGTAACTCCCAGACAAGAAAGTCGCGGAGGGAGGTGCGAGGTATGTACAAGCTGTCACCTTTAAACAAATATCCGTCCAAAATCAAGTACTCACTGCTAGCTCCTGACGGACTCCCTAACAACGATGTGTACACAACTCCAAAATCTGGGCACTCAGAATAACCTCTTTCACATGCTCAAGGCCCTTGACTTCGACACTTATGGAATTGAGTAACGCGACTCGACGACTCAACGTATCGACATGCTTATTTTCTACACCGGTCTTGTACTTAAGCACAAAAGTGTACTCTTGAAGGAACTGACCCACTTGGAGTGCCTAGGGTTTAATTTCTTCTGAGAGTTCAGATATCTCAATGCCTCGTGATCTGAGAACAAGACGAATTCTTGCGGCAATAGACAATGACGCCAGTGGCGCAATGATTGCACTACCGCATAGAATTCTTTGTCATAGGTGGAGTATCTTTGCTTCGCCTCATTTAATGTCTCGCTAAAAAAGGTGACAGGGTGCCCTTCCTGACTAAGTACTCCTATGCCAACTCCTGACGAGTCGCGTGTGACTTTAAAAACTTTCAAAAAATCTAGGAGTCGCATGATTGGAGCTTCGGTCATCCTGACCTTTATCTCATTGACGGCCTTCGAGGCTGCTTTCGTCCATTAAAACTCTTCTTGTTTTATGCAATCTGTGATGGGAGCTATAATGGAACTGAAGCTTGAAAACTCAAGAATCTGGAGAATGTTTTTCTATATTTCTTCAACCCAAAGGTGGGTTTAAATAACCAACCATTCTACAAGACTATACTAGGAAGTTTATTTAGAGCTTCTCTATACATAATATATTACAACTAATAATTTATATACACAATATTCTCACACCCATATACATAATATTCTCACCCCCCCCCCCCCCCCCAAACTAATGTGGGATAATGAACCAACATCAATTTGCCACAAAGAAACCTATGACGGGATGAGGTCATAGTTTTGATAAATAAATCAACAAGTTGCAGCTCTGATGTCACATGAGGAAGAGAAATGATTCCAGCTATGTATTTTTCTCTCACAAAGTGGCAGTCAACTTTAATGTGTTCAGTACGCTCGTGAAATACTGGATTGGAAGCCAACTAAATCGCACTGAGATTGTCAGCATATAATGGAGTTGGCAAAGACAAATGAATCCCAAGATCTGTCGACAATCCCCATAACCAAGTAATTTCACTACATGCCTTTGTCATTGCATGGTATTCAGCTTCTGTGCTAGATCTAGATACCGTGGTTTACTTCTTACACTTCTAACCAATGATTGTCTCAAGAAAACACAATAGCCAGTGGTGGACTGTCGTGAAATGGGACAACCTGCCCAGTCTGCATCAGAGTAAGCAGATAATTGTAGAGCATGCGATGATGGAAAGAGTAGCGCCTGATTGAGGGTACCTCGTAGGTATCGAATAATGCGATGAATTGCTGTTATATGCAATGTGCAAGGTGCCTCAACAAACTGGCTAACAACATGAATTGCATATGAGATATCAGGACGAGACATAGTGAAATAGGCTAATCTCCCCACCAGTTGCCTATAGGATGTAACATCTGAGAGAAGGTCTCCATCTTTCCCATACTTGACATTTAATTCTAGAGGAGTCTCATGGGTCTTGTTATCTGTAAGGTTTGCTAGCTTGATCAAATCACAGGTATACTTCCGTTGACTCATGAGATAACCTTGAGTATTATGAGAAATTTCAAGACCCAAAAAATATGTTAATGGCCCCATATCCTTCGTATGAAATGAGGAGTGCAGTAAGGATTTGAGATTGACAATTCCTTGAGCATCACTTCCTGTGATGAGAATATCATCAATATAGACCAATAAAGCAACAAGACTTGAGTTAGACTTGAGAATAAACAGTGATGAGTCGTATTGGCTTTGAGAATAGCCTGTTGTAGTTAACACTATGGAATTTTTCAAACCATGCTCTCGGTGCTTGCTTGAGTCCATATAAAGCTTTAGTTAGCTTGCAAACTAAGTGTGGATCCTTGGACTTATAACCAGGAGGTTGCTTCAAGTAAACTTCTTCTTTGAGATTCCTATGGAGGAAAGCATTATTGACATCGAGTTGACCGAGTTGCCAACCTTTAAAAGAACTTATAGTGATCTAGGAACAAACCGTTTTCATTTTTCCCACTGGAGCAAATGTCTCATCATAATCAATTCCATACTCTTGTTTATAGCCCTGAGCCACTAGTGGAGCTTTGTATCGATCTAAGCTCCCATTAGATTTTAATTTCACAGTATATACCCATTTGCTGCCTATCACTTGCTTCCCCTTAGGTAACGGAACCAGCGTCCAAGTAGCATTTTCCTCGAGTGCCTGAATCTCATCATCCATGGCCTTAACCCAACATGGTTGTGTATATGCCTGAGAATAAGAAGTAGGTACATCCAAAGAATCTAATCCAGAAAACAAGTTATGATGAGAGGCAAAAAGATTTAATCGACAAGGAGGAACAAACAGACGACTGGAATGACGTAATTGGATCGCAGTGGAAAGTGGGACAGTTACTTGCGCTGTAGGAGAAGAGGACACCTGATCGGAAGCAGGAGTAGCTGAGGGAGAGGACCCAAGAGAGATAGGCTTCACATGGCGTTGGTAGACCTGCAAAGGAGGAGTGGGAGAGGGAGGCATAAAATGATCTTCTTCAAATGAGGACATATGAGAAATGGAAGATGGAATAAATGTAACTGAAGGAGATGCATGGACAACTTTATAGTATAGTAAATTTTCAAAAAACGTGACATGTCTAGACACATGAACATGATGAGCACATGGATCATAACAACGATATCCTTTCCGTTGCTCCCCATATCCAAGAAATATACATTTAGCTGCCTTGGGACTGAGTTTATCCCGTTCTCGTTCTGGAAGATGAACAAAAGCAATGCATCTAGACACTCTTAACCAACTATAATCTGGATCTTTATCATGAAGGAAGAATGTGGGAGTTTTCCGGTTGGCCAAAACATTGGAAGGTAATCGATTGATCAAATACACAGCTGTTGATTTTGTTTTTGCCCAAAGAAATTTTGGAACACATGCATATTCCATCATGGTGGTTGCTACCTCAGTAATGTGTCAATTCTTTCGTTCTACTACTCCATTATGCTCCGGTGTGTGCGGACACGTTCGCTGATGTATAGTACCATTTGAACTTGGAAAAGTCTTAAATTCGGAAGACATATATTCTCCCCCAGAGTCAGACCGTAGAATTTTAATTTTCTTTGCAAATTGGGTCTCCACATATGAGGAAACTTGTCTGTAACATGAGAATGCTTCAGACTTGTGCTTCATGAAATAAATCCAAGTGTGCCTTGAAAAGTCAGCCACAAAGATGATGTAATACAACGAACCACCGGGAGCCATGATGGGAGATGGACCCCAAACATCGGTATGAACGAGATCAAACAAATTCTGAGTGCGAGAGTTACTCAATGAAAATGACAATGCAGTAGATTTACACACTTTGCAACTAACACAGTTCATATCAATGGAAATGAGACTAATATTGATTTCATCATTTAAAAGACTAGATCTAAATAAGAAAAACATGTTTGTAGAATTTGGATGCCCTAAACGACTATACCAAAGTTTCCAACATTTATTAGCAAAAGAAATATCATGCGAAGATGGAAGAAAGAAACAATGCGATGAGACAACTCCGGGATCGAACTCCCAAGTAAATAGCCTTCCTCTCTTATGGCCCTTCCCAATCAGCTTCCCTGTTTCTAGATCCTATATGAAACAACCAGACCGAGAAAGCAAAACCAAACAGTTATTTTCCACCAGTTGAGCAACCGAAACCAAGTTGGCAGATAATTTAGGAACATAAAACACTTTGCGAGGAAGAAATTGCGAGATGGCCTTTTAAGGACCCAATATGAGAGATAGGTAAATGGTTCCCATCCGCAGTGTAGATGGAATCCATTCCTCTATAAGGGACATAATTAGTTAGACAAGAAGGGTCCCCAGTCATATGATTAGATGCCCCTGAGTCAATATACCAAGGATTTATAGGATCAATATTACCCATCGAACATGAAGAACCCATCGCTTGAAGGATTTGCTGAATTTGTTTTGGGGAAAGTAGATTAGGCTGTACTAATGGGGCCATAGATGATGAGTTAGGCTTCTCAGCAGAGGGAGCCAAAAATGCCCGTCCACGTCGCTGATAGTGAGGAGGTAGGGGAGGGTGAGTTGGGCAATTGGCTATATCATGTCCTTCTTGTTTGCAGTATTGACAAAGCAGAGTATTGAGTTTAGAAGATTTCAGATTTGCTTTCTTGTTGGGACAACAAATAGCCACATGACCAAAACCATTACACTTAAAACATTTAACTTTCAACATGTCTCGTGACTTTCCTGAAAAATTGCGAGTAATGAAGGCAGCATCAGGAACAACCTTTGTCATAGAAGCTAGGGCTTTCAAACGTCTCTTCCGCCATCAAATTAGATAGAGCCGCCTCAAGGCATGGAAGTTGAGGCTGGTTTATCAAAGAGGCTCGGGTTGGTTCAAACTCCGGATGAAGTTTATATAGAAATTGCATCAATTTACTTTTGTTGCGAAGTATCTTTACTGTCTCTACCGCTGTAGCAGGAATAACTGGATCCATAAGTTGAATCTCATGCCAAAGGGAGGTAAGTTTAGAGTAGAAATCTTGTATACTCAGAGTTCCTTGTTCTAATTTTGACAGCTCATACTCTACTTGATAGCGACGAGCATGATTTGATTGTTGATAACACATTTTCAAGTAAGCCCATATTTTGGATGCAGTCTCGAATGACGTAAGGTTAATTGCAATGTTGCTCTCAACATTGTTAAGGATCCATGTGACCACCTTTGAATTATTTGTGGTCCAAGAAAAGAGTTCCTTTTCATCTTTTGGTTTACCCATAGAACCATCTACATCGCCGTAAAGGCTCTTTCTTGCTAAAAAAATGCTTGAATTGAAACTGCCACAGGGGAAATTTTTTCCCATCCAACCTAACATGGATAGTTTCGATCTTATCGGAGGGATTCATGGATGCCATAAGAAAGAAAAACTACGAAGAAGAAATGTACCACTGATTTCTGGGTGAGCAGGACTGAATCTGACAAGCAAAGGTAGAGCCGTTGTTGTTGATGGACTAAATTTGACGAATAATCAACTTGATGGGTTCAACAGATCTCAAGATCAATGAATCCAGATGTGAAGACAGAAGTGCTAAGCCAAAGATTGGTTTCAATGGAGATATTCGTCGAATCAGGCCGAATCTGGAGGTGTGGCCGGATCCGAAGGTGTCGTCAGATCTGGAGGTGTGGCCGGATATGGAGGTGTGGCCGATCTGAAGGTGTTCGCTGGATCTGGAGGTGTGGCTGATCGTGCAGCTGATCATACAATATGTCGTGCAACAGGTATAGGCCAACCGGAATGATATGGTTGGTCGTGTGGCAGGTATGGGCCGCCGGGATCAATGGAGGAGTGATGTGGCTGGTCGTGCGGTAGGTATGGGCCGCCGGAATCAATGAAGGAGTGGAGCTATGATGATGGTGATGCCTGGAATGGCAGAGATCTGCGGCGGTTGGATTATGTAGGTGCGGCAGGTTCAGAAACTTGGCTCTGATACCATGAAAACTCAAGAATCTAGAGAATGTTTTTCTATATTTCTTCAACCCAAAGGTGGGTTTAAATAACCATTCTACAAGACTATACTAGGAAGCTTATTTAGAGCTTTTTTATACATAGTATATTATAACTAATAATTCATATACACAATATTCTCACACCCATATACATAATTTTCTCACAAAGCCTCGATTGAACCGTCTATAGAAGGTGGCCAAGCCTTGAAAGCTGCGCACCTTGTGAATATTGCGAGGTTCAGGCCAATTGACAATGGCTTTGACCTTATCGAGATCCGCCGACACACCCTCAGCTGATACAACAAAACCTAAGAAGATAACATTGCTAGACATAAACACACACTTCTTTAGATTGGCGTACAATTTCTCGGCTTTAAGGATCCCACAAACTTGCCTCAAATGGTTGAGGTGTTGTTCCTTGATCATGCTATAAATCAAGATATCATCAAAGTAGACGACCAGGAACTTTCCCATGAAGGGCCTCAACACTTGGGTCATCGCATGTATGAAGGTACTTGGGGCATTAGTCAGCCCAAAAGGCATGACTTGCCACTCGTATAGCCCATCCTTCGTCTTGAAGGCCGTCTTCCACTCATCACCAGAACGTACACGGATTTGGTGATAACCACTTTTGAGGTCAATTTTCGAGAAGATAGTAGCATTGGCCATCATATCCAACATGTCATCAAGACGCGGTATGGGAAACCGATACTTGACTCTGATTTTGTTAATGGCCCAACTATCAACACACATCCTCCATGTGTTATCCTTCTTAGGTGTAAGAAGGTTGGGCACGACACACAGGCTCATGCTCTCTTGAATGAAACCTTTTTTTAAGAGCTCATCAACCGTCTATAGAAGGTGGCCAAGCCTTGAAAGCTGTGCACCTCATGAATATTGCGAGGTTTAGGCCAATTGACAATGGCTTTGACCTTCTCGAGATCCGCCAATACACCCTCAGCTGACACAACAAAACCTAAGAAGATAACATTGCTAGGCATAAATGCACACTTCTTTAGATTGGCGTACAAGTTCTCGGCTCTAAGGATCCCACAAACTTGCCTCAAATGGTTGAGGTGTTGTTCCTTGATCATGCTATAAATCAAGATATCATCAAAGTAGACGACCGGGAACTTTCCTATGAAGGGCCTCAACACTTGGGTCATCGCACGCATGAAGGTACTTGGGGCATTAGTCAGCCCAAAAGGCATGACTAGCCACTCGTATAGCCCATCCTTCGTCTTGAAGACCGTCTTCCACTCATCACCAAGGCGTACACGGATTTGGTGATAACTACTTTTGATGTCAATTTTCGAGAAGATAGTAGCATTGGCCATCATATCCAACATGTCATTAAGACGCGGTATGGGAAACCGATACTTGACTATGATTTTGTTAATGGCCCAACTATCAACACACATCCTCCATGTGTCATCCTTTTTAGGTGTAAGAAGGGTGGGCATGACACACAGGCTCATGCTCTCTCGAATGAAACCTTTTTCTAGGAGCTCATTAATCTGTCTCTTTAACTCTGCATGCTCCTTTGCGCTCATCCTGTAATGAAGGAGGTTTGGTAGAGTCGCCCTAGGGACTAAATCAATGGTATGTTGTATATCCCTCATAGGGGGAAGCTCATTCGGTAGATCCTCAAGAAAGACATCATGGAACTCGTCCACTAATGGAATGGCCTCAGTGGGTAACTCTGCTCTAGCCACTGGTGCACTCTCCCTAGCTACAAGGGCGTACACTATCGAGTCCGACTCAGTCTTTCGCTTAAAGTCTTTGGCATTTAGAATATGCAGAGGCTTAGACTTGGACTTCGATTCCTTCAATTCTTTCGAGCCGCTCACACCACTCTTTGTGGTGGACTCTTTTCCAGTCATGTTCCTGGGTGGAAGTGGATTTAGCTTGACTTTCTTGCCCTCAAACAAGAATGTACATACATTCGAACGACCAAATATGGTGACATCCCTTTCATAGAGCCAAGGCCTACCCAGAATGATATGGCCAACATTCATAGGAACAATATCACACCAAAGTGTGTCTCTATATGATTCAAACCGAATAGGAACAAGACAATGGTGCGAGACTAGAATGAAAGTTTCATTAACCTAAGACACTCTATATGGTTGAGAATGGGCTTCAAGCTTCAAGCCCAAACGGCTTACAGTGCCAGTTGATGCCACATTGACACAACCTACCACTATCCACGATCATCTTGCAGCTCTTATCACTACATTTTCCGTAAGTATAGAAGATCGTGTTGCGTCGTCAATCGTTGGTATTCTTGGCTTGTGCAATGACGCAACGCACAACTGCTAGGGTCGCAGACTCTTGCGCTCCTTCTTCCTTATCACTAGGGGTTTCTACTGGCTCATATTCTTCCTCATCACCATCACTTTCTGGGGCACTACTTTTACTTGCCCATCAATAAGGAAGGAACACCTTGGTGCCCTCTTCCGTGCCACATTGGTGGGCAAAGTGACCAAACCCTTGACATCTAAAACACCTAGTCGCATCACTTTTGTGCGAGCTAGACCCGACAACTCCTTTACCCTTATCATCCTTGGGCCTAGACTGAGAACTATTGGAAGGCTTATAATGATATCCAGTGTTAGGCTTAGCCTCAGAAGGGTTGGTCTTAGCGCCAGAATCACGAAACTCAAACTGCCTTCCCACAGATGCTTTGAGGTATTGCTCGACCTCCAACACTACTTGATACATTTGTTTAAGAGTGTCTGTCCTTGGCGAGCAACTTTCTCTTAATGTCAGAATGAAGGTCTGTCTTAAATCGAGCAAGAGTGAGTATGGGATCCTCTTCAACTTCACATCGGGACAAGTACTCTTCAAACTTCTCAATGTATTCAGCCAGACTCATGGAACTTTGTCAAAGAGATTGTCATTCCTCAACCAACTTCAAGTGATAAGAGAAAGGGAGGTACTTTTCCTGAAGAGTTTCTTTCATTTCTCCCCAATGGACTATTGGGGGCTCCTCGACCTTTCTTTTTTTCGCTCCACAGTAGCCCAAAACCTCTTTGCTTGGCCCACAAGCTTCATCTTGGCAAATCGGACTCAACGAGCATCCGACATATCATACCACTCAAAATAGTGGTCTATATCTACCAACCAATCTAGAAAAGCTTTAGGGTCCAAGGGGCCATCAAATGTAGGGGCCTCTACTCTTAACTCCCTTGAGGAGTTGCGCATCTAGGTGATAATGATCATGATACCCCTCAAGGTGTGGGTGCACGGGTGATCGCCCATGGCCCATTCCTTGGCCACCTCCATTCCTTTGTTTATCCTCCTGACTACTTGTCTGAGATTGGGCATCTTCCCCAATGGCGGGGTTTGCCCGAGTGGAGATCTCTAATTGGGTAACATGCACATTGAGCTGTTTAAAGCGTTGATCAATACATTGTTCCAAGCGCTTACCCAAATACTCAAACTGCGAGGTTATATTGTTCATTGACTCTTGCAATTGCTCCATGTTTAGTGTAAGGTGCAAGCCAAAACCACGACCAATACGTGTGGGCATACAACTACTCACTCAACTCAAAGACTCTCTAATACAACTATATGCGTCTAAATGTGACTAGATGATTCTATAGGACTTTATATGAGGGAAACTACACAATGCTACTAAAATTCCAGTAACATAACTGCCCAAATAGTCTGTTAATAAAAAATTCAGCCATGAAAATTGGGGATTTTCTGACAACAGAAAATTCAGCAGTCCATGTCGTGAATGATGAGTCCTAAACAGCCCTATATGATGAGACTTGATGCAAAATAGACGTGAATAGACTAAACCCTAAACATGCAATGCATTCCCTATGAAAAACGTAAGCTCTGATACCAAATTTGATGCAGGACATGAAATTAAACATGATATGCAAGATTTCAAATGTTAGATCATACTAATTTCTAAATAATCACAAAAACATCCACGTCCCACATACGATCAAACATTCAACAAGGGGAATCTACGAGGGTACAAGCCTACACAAGTTAAGGCTGGATCAAATAAAATTATAAACCAAACAATGCCCAAAAGATTGTAAGATTCGTCCATCATTGCAAAGGATTGTTCTCCAATTCAAGAGATTCACCATGTTTCAATTCGTGGGAAAATCTAGGATTTGCAAATGTTGGAAATACTTGGAATCTGGGATTATCTAGGGTTAGAGTTAGGGATTTAAGGCGAGAGAGGAGAGAAATAGAGGAGAGAGAAGAACCTGAGATAGTCCACACGTGTGAACAGCAGCCTGGCCCAGACGCACGTGCGTGGGGCTCACGAAATTGGAAACAGCTACCTAGGGTGTGGTCGGCCAGGGGTGGCCCACTCACACACCAAATCTCACCTCGATCCACTGTCCGGTTTGTGCGTGGTGCTCCGCCGAAGTTTTAGCCCCCTTGGAGGGCTAGAATCTGCAAATCTGTTGTAGAGGAAAGCTTGGGTACAAAAAGGGGTGGATTTGAAGATGCGATGGCTGTGAGAGATGATGGATGTGGAGTGTAGGAGGTAGGGACGATTTGGGATGGTTGTGGCTTCGCACCACGATAGTTAGCCTTTCAAAGAAGGGACAGTTTTGCACCTAATTAGATTCTTCAACTTAGAGAACTAGAGAAGGGGAAAAAAAAAAAAATGCAGAATTTTATTCATAAACTTCAATGAAAAAAAAAACCTATATGGGGTTGCGTATTTGTAAGAAAACCCTAAACCCCAAAAGCCGCGCCATGTGCGCACACTAATACTTAGAGACAAAGTAACAAAAATAACAACTAATTAACGCAATCAAAACCGTTCATGATATTTCTAATAACAATAATAACCAAAACTCAAAATCCTAGATCATCTAGGGGAGTGAGCCACGATCATGAGATCCAATAGTGGGATCCACATGATGATGGGGTCTACTCCAATGATCCATAGCACAACCTTCTAACTAGGAGGTCCTCAATAGATGTCGCCGTCGATCCAGATCGCTAGTGGGGCCTTCCTTGGGTGGGGGATGCGCGTGTGCGCCTAATGTCCTCATCACAGCCCCACCTTATCCATTACGTGCATGGACCAAAAAATCCTCCTCTGTTAATCAGATGGGTCACGTGTATGTTGAACGGGGGATGCTGGTCAATTACTTCTAACCATTCATTTTTTCATGCATATGTGGTCCATATGATGATGAGGCTCACCTGATTGATTGGCCCATGGCACATGCACAATGATGTCACCTAATGAGCAGACCAGATATCAGATGCACATGCCACATGGGCCATGGCAGCCCGGATATTACACACGCACGCCACATTGTCATGTTGGATGAAAGTATTATTTGATGTCTTTGTGAAAGCATTGCATCTCTCTTTTTTGAAAGCAGGAACTAGGATCACAACTAACAATTGTAATTGCATGGACATTTGCCAAAACCATGTGTGATCTATGATAACTTGGCATCTCAAAGACTTTGGTTCTGATTCGCTAGTGATGGCAAAGCTTGACCCAACCTGGAAAGTCAGGCTTTGGCTAAACTCATTTCCCATATGGGTTGGGTTCGGGTTGTTTTTTGTCAACCCAAAATTAAGCTTGTTAGAATCCAATGTGGCATGTACCACAAAGTACGAAATCTTTGAAAGTCATCAACAGTACATAGTGCATGCATGCACAGAAATCTGAACCAATATAAGTTTTGGGCCCATAGTAGATAGAGAGTAGCTCAAAAATCCTACTCATAGAACAATCCTAACCATCTGAACATTGCGAACCAAATGGATGGTAGAAAAGATAACAGCCAGTAGTCCAACGTCAATGAGCAGAATCAAAAGGTTAAGATCATTGGATCAGTGTGCTTTTCGTGCTATGCTCCATCCGCAATTTTTACAGTCTGAATTGGAATGGTGTATGGCACATTTACGGCGGATGAGTTCCCTCAATTCTCAGTACTTTGCAGCAAAAACACATCAGAGTCTGGACCGTGTTTCTTTACAACTAAGCCTATTCTTTCTGTTTGTGGTTGGTTATTTTCATGCCATCATTATGCTACTTTTGCCCTCTGTAATGGCTGTTAATTGTTACACAATTATGGAACTCTGGTTGACTCATTCCTTTCTATGCTATGCAGTCAAAGTACAACACCAGATCAACTGCAAACTTGATGACGGATTCTGGTTCCACTTTCAACGAGAGCACTACAATTTCTAACATGCAAAATCTGGTCTCTCCTTCTGGAATCAGTGAACAAACTGAACTATATCAGACTTCCCTTACTCCAGGAACTCTGGATGAAGATGGTTCTTACCCAGTCGTAGGAAATAATGAGATGGACCACTTGAATGCCACGGTGAGATCAGAAGATGTCAGATGTAGATCTGAGTCAGACGCTTGGGTATTTCGTAGGCTTACAGAACAATTAAGTTTGGATGATGATCATGATGATGATAACCAGTTTGCAGAAAAAATGCCTCAACACTGCAGTCAAAATGAGAACTCAAAAGATTCAGGATTTGTAGCCCATGAAAGTGAGGTAACCAGATCCGAAGCCTTCGTAGATGTATCACATGGACCGGTATTTGGGGAACATGATCAATTGCTCGACAGATACGCTGAATTGCATGATGACCTCAACACCGTCATGCTGTTGCAAAGTTCAGGTTGATCTTCTTTGTTAAATGATCGGAAATGTTGGATAGTTCTGGAAAGAATGGCATCCGATGTCATACTTCTTCTGCACACACAGACACAAGGGAGGGATGGAGGGACTGGAAGAAAGGCATCCCACCTCATACTTTGTCTACACAGACACGCACACAGGCCTATGGGCACACAAAGGGAGGGAGAGTATCCAACTGGTTGGACAGTAAGTTGCCGTCCATCCAGCAGTTAGCAGTTAAGTTCCAAACGTCATGAACATGCGACATGCTGACATCCAACTCATCCAATAGGTTTGGCCCTCCATGAGATCACCTAATGCAAAAATCAACCCAATTCACTTATTAAGTGGGCCAAGACATATAACCAATGGATATTCACTAATACAATGAACAAAAGCAGGTGTGACCCACTTGATGAGAGGATTGAACCATTTTTTACACAAGAGGATGGCAGGGCTAATCTTTTGGGTGGGTACGTTGTTGAACCATATGATAGGATGGAAATTATCTGCTGGTTGGATGGTAGTTAACTGTCCAACTTATTGGTTGTGAATGTATGTATGTATGTATTGGAAGATCTCACCTACAATAGTTGTAAATGCACCTAATTGGTGTGGGGCCCACCATGGTTTATATATGATATCCAACCGGTAACTGATGAAAATGGAACACCCCAAAAAATAAAAAATAAAAATCATTATGATGCAACCATTTATTTGTATGTGGGGTAAGTGGCTTTATGTGGGTTGCATGCATGCACGTGTGGTATGGGTGCATGTATGGGTTGGGGGTGCGTGTGGCAGTGCATGTTTGCGTGACAATGTGTGTTTGTGTGTGGCAACCTTGTTTACAAAAGAATACCTCATGGGAAGGGAATGTTTGTGTAATTCCAAAGAGCTGGTTGTTCTATATAATAGCTTGTGCCGTCCCATAGCTAAATCAATTCTGTTGTCACTGCCTCTGCTCACCTATTTAGCAACAATGCTGCTTCCATTTTAAAGATCTATACTGCAATCTTTGTTAGGTTTGTCTAGTTACTTTTCTGTATTCTGTGTAGAGTTTTAGGTACCTGTTCTCTCAATTGTCAGAAGAGCATGTTTTTTCTTCCACCCCCTGCCCCTGCCCCTGCCCCTGCCCCTGCTCCTGCTCCTCATGTGAATTGCTAGGTTGATTCATGGATGGAGAGATTGAAGCGGCAGTTTGCAGCATATGTGTGCAAGGTGCGTGTGTGGCCATTCGTCTGGTAGGGGCACCTGAACATGGCCATGCACAAAACTCAGGCCATCCAGTCGTCAGGTTAGCTACACGTATGAGAAAAGTGAATTGTTAGCAAAAGATGACCAGAGGTCTATATTCAACCTAAAAAGTAGACCACTTCATTTTTTTGGGTCAGGGCATTTTCAAGGTGCCTCTCACCTGTTGAATGGCCCACTAGAATCACATATTCAATCTCTCCTTGTGTGAATTGCCTCAGCATTTCACTTTTCTATCAGGAAACCAGAAACTGAGGTTTGTTGCATTTTCCCACAGGTGATGCCAGGTATCAGTGTGGTCCACCACTGAGTCAAGGATATACAACTGAAAAGAAAGGATCTCTGTCTTGGAAGGAAATGTTGCAGTCATCTTCAAGTTCAACTGGGATTGATTCCCAAGAGGAAAATTCAAATGAATTAACCCTGAAAGGCTTTCCTAAGTCTTCCACATTCAGGGTGCTTGAGTCTGAAGAGGAGTATTATGTAGAGGATGTGACATCCCATGTAAGCTTTGGGATTTGACATTATGCAAATATGGTTGTATTGAGCTTCATGTCTTATTTGATGCTTCTAACTTTAGAATAACTAAAATGATATGATCTTACCTCCTACATCTAAATAGATCAAGCAGTCTATTCCATGTATGTGGAGCACATCCATGGGATCTGGACCATTCATGTGCTGGGCCCTACTGTGGATAGGATGTGCCCCAGAAGTAACACTGGCTGGTTGATCCTAGCCTCTGGCTGGACCTTTGACGATTAAAAATGTCTGGTTAGAGAAAAGAAGTCCTACTAACAATTGATGTTTAACAAGAAAAGAATCATCCAATCAGCAGCTAAGATCATCTGATCAGTTTGACTTTTTGCCCAGTCTATCCCTGGCAGGACCAAAAAAATGAAAGGTCTGGGTTTCATACATGTGTACCACCTGTATGGAGATAGTGTTTGATAACGTAGATGTCAGCATTTAACAATGGATCCTTTCCACCAGAGAGAGAGGGAGGGAGGTAGTTCAGCTCAGGTGTCATTGAGCAAGTGCTGATGTCCTCTTGGCGGAGAGGACATTGTAATACGTGGACAGGGCTTGATATAACATGACCTCTTGGCAGAGAGCATGAGTGTAAATAAGTGCACACCGTTCCTATTTCACCTAGTACCAATTTCATCTATGTATTATTTTTGTATAATTAACAGGATTTTTTGTATTCGTATAGAAAACGGCCGAAGTGTTGGTCTTCAGTCTGTATGTTCAGTTGTAGAAAATGGTCCATTGGACATGTTACTGTCCATCTTGCATGGATTCTTCTAAAAGGCTGAAGTACTCATGTCAGATTTTTTTATTTTAATTTTTTGTTTTTATTTTTTATTTTTAAAAAAATTTTTAATTGTTTTTGTTTTTTTTTTTTTTTTTTTTTTTTTTTTTTTTTTTTTTGTTTTTGTTTCTCTTCACTTCACGGATTCTGACAAGATTCTAACTCTTCTCATTCAGTTGTATCTAAATTGCATGTGATAAATTTACATTTTCCATTAGTTTTTGTTGCACTCTTCTCAATAAATATATATAAATCTGTTTTATATTGAATGTATGACATTATGTTGTGAGCATTAAACCTCCCACTGTAGAAGCCATTAAAACCCAAATCGTTGTCATTGTAGCCTTGTCCCAGATATTGTGATCAGCTTTATGAAGCTTGTTTCCCCCAAAATTCCCAAGCCCTATCTCCGATAAGTGAAAAGGCCTTCATATTCCTTCTCAGGTCATCTATCGAAGTCCTTTCTAGGTCTTGCTCTCGTTGCCCTTCCAGGTCTCCAATCCTAGTCAAAGCTCCCTTCCTTACTAGAGCCATCTCCAGTTTTCTTAGCGCATGCATCTCAATTGTCTCTCCATTGTTTTTTTCCCCCCACCAATTTGGACTGTTCCTAGGTTGCTTCAGTTGACTCTATCCTTCCTAGTCTTCCCACACATCCAATCTCATCATTCTCACCTCTGCAATATTCATCCCCTATGTTGTTTGTTAATTACCCAACACTATGCCTCATATAGCACAACAGGTCTAAAGATGTCTTATAAAATTTTCCTTAAGTTCTGCTAGCAGGCCAACTATCACACAGTGCACAAGAGGTGCATTCACTTCATACGCCCAGCTCTATTCTATTGGCATCCTCCCCCTCAATCACTCTCGTTCTGAATTATACGGTTAAGTTAATGGAGTAGATCACTTTGAGAAATCTCCTAAACATCGATTATCCTCACATCTGTGACCATGCCTACTAAAATTGCATTCTTAATACTTTCTCTTGGTTCAACTAATTTTTTATAACTCTTGATTCTAAAGTCTTCCTCCATATCTCCAGATTCTTATTAACCCCCTGTAGTCTCATTCATCAACATCATGCCATCAGTAAACAGTATATACACAAGGAACCTCACCTCGGATACTTGCAGTTAATTCATAATAAGTGTGGACGGATAAGGTCTTATTAAATAAAAAATTAGCATTCTACAGATAATTAATGTAAAGGTGCACTCTAGTGGTACCGGTACCATCGTAACCTTACAGTGACATTGGCTATATGTTGGGCCCAGTGATGTTTTCATGTAATCCCAACCATCCTTTAGCTGCATGACCTCAGGAAAACCCCATCCCCCCAAAATTATCCCAATCCAAAATTCGGGTGGGCCATGGCACATGGAACATATTGAGAAGAATGCTGACCATGATTAGGGTGGGGGGCCTACCATGTTTTATGTATAGAATCCAGTCCATTGAGACCCTTCATCCATGCCAGATGAAGAGTCAGGCCAAAAGTGATGTTGTTTTACAAGTCAGGTGTGCCCCTGTGAAATTCAAGGGTGGGCATTCCCTCCTAGCTTGTTCCCTTTTTATGTCCCACTTCAGTTTTGGATTGGCTGAATATTGGGCCTTAGGAGTTTTTTGAGTCAATACATCTGATGGGTGGGTTGGATGGTATGAATACATTACATGGACCCCATATTTGGCCATTAGGACCATAAGGTTATTTTGGTGCCGGTATCACTGGATGCCTCATTAATGTATACCGCTGAAACAACAATACCTGTTTTTTGGGGGGTATGCAGAGTCCGGCACTTCGTACTCGTGTTGTATTCTGATGCTCATACCCATATTTGTGCGACACACATTACTTAACACTTTTTCCTGTCAGTATTTTCCTGATTCATGTAGGTGCTGATAGTAAATTTATTTTTTCTTTGACAAAGAATGGCTGCCATCTCGGATCTACCTGAACTTGTGACTTTCTCTATAGCAATGTGCTTAAATTTTGTACTGATCTGCAAATTCTGTGCAGGACAATCATCTACCTCCATTAGAAATGACGAAAATATCTCCAAATCCAGTTCAACAGCCAGAAAATTTGGCCTGGCAGTGGCAGGATCATGGAAGAAATAATGGAGACGTGACCAAATTTCATCTAACGCCTGAAAGCAACAATAGTTTACCACTTTCAGCAGCTCCACAATTTCCGTTAGGGCCTGAAAATGGTATCTTATCACTAACTTCTAGTAAATTGTTTCAAGAGTTTGAGAAATCCACCCCTTCTGCATGCTCCTCTGGAACAAGTAGTCTTGAAATGAACTCTGTTGTGGGGATGCTCGGAAAAACAAATAGCAGTGACTGGTTGGAGACTAGGGGCATGCCTGTAGATAGTCCCATGTATTCTCCTGGTTACTATCAGATGTTTGACCAAGAAAGTCAGTTAAGAACTTTTCTTGAGCCGGATTTGAGTTTGACCATCTCTCAGATACAGCGGTTCAAAATTCGGGAAATATCTCCAGAATGGGCATATTCCAATGAACGTACAAAGGTATATTCCATGAAGTTGATATGTTTTATGATGCTCTTTTCCCTATTAATGCATTCTGATTTGGTCATTTAGAGCTAATCTTTGGGTATAGAATTTCAAAACAAATGGTTAAAATTTAGGTCATATTACTCATACTTGGTAAGATGCACTTGACCAAGATGCATCAAATACCCATTACAAATATACACATGGCTCCACAGTTGGATAGCTGGGCCATCAATGGGTTGCAGTCAAAGGATGATTTTATTCTTAACTATACTACCAATGGATTTTAATCTGGATTGTAAACTAATTTGTTTTCAAACGTCCATTTGGATGCTCTGATTGGTGGTCAGGGTCATTCAACCGTGGAGGGTCTGGACTCTAGATCACCCGATCATGATGCATGTGCAGCGATGATGCACATCTGACTATGTGGATCTGGATTGGTTGCTCCTCTTAGACATTTCTAGTTTATTATTAGTGTTTTCTTTTTATGTGGCTGATAAAATATATGTATACGGTTGTTAAAGGTAGTGAATTTTTGGTAGTTATAATACTTGGTTCCAGGGCTGGCTTGATAATGTTATTGACATTTATTCCCAAATAACTGCATTTTTTACTTCTCTAGCCAAGGATCCGTTTATTACTCTGCATTTCAAGATCATTTTACAATTAATTTGCAAACGTTATTCTATTGGAATTACATTCCTGAGATGCACACAACATATGTCCACATGCAGTTATATGATCTAGAGTGTATTTACCACAACTTGTTGAACTAAAATTCGTTATTCAAAGCCAAGGACTTTTGGATGTGGAATGGACTGGGGAAACCAGATAGGATAGGTCCTATCCATTTCATGTGTTTTTCACCATCAGTGGGTTGACTATACATATGGAATAGATGTATTCCAATCAGGACCATCTCAAGCATGGGCCCCATTGTGGATGGAGCATATCCTGAAAACCACATGGGTCAGACAATCCTAACCATCTACTTGTTGGTCATCAAATATGTGCTTAAAAAGAAAATGGTTTTGTGGTAGAAGTTTAAGGCTAGCATCAACGTCATCCGATTAGTGTGATGTTTAGGCTGTGCTCCATCCACAGTGGGTTCCATTATTTATGTGGTTGATTTACATGTATGCCACTTATCTGGTGGATGGGTTACCACCACGATTTAAGAAATGTTGGAGAACTCACCTAGTGGTATAGCTTTAATAGAATTTTCTTTTGGCAAGTATCATACATCGGCTTATCACAATTATTTATCTTTGCTATTGTAAGTGGAGGGATCTGAACACACTAAACAATTTAGTATAAAATAATAAAACTTCCTGTTGTAAAATGATAAAATTTCCTGTAGAAAAAAGCCCATGTAGTGAAATATGGTAACTTCGAAATGCTAGTCTTTCAAATTTAACCATTCAGAACTCCACTTTTTCTGATCGTCGAGTTCTCTCACCCATGTATTGGAAGATGACAAGTTTCAAAATTGTAGAGTGAGACTAGGACTGACAATGAGCCAGGTTGAGGTCAGTTCAAGCCCGAGCCCAGCCCATGATGATTATGCATGTTCAGCCCAAGTCTGAGCCCTAACACCCTCTTTCATGCTAGATCTGGGCTGTTCATTTGCTGTGTGCAATCATGCATGATAGTGACAAAAATGCCCCTGAAACGTTAAACGGACTGGGCCAGGCTGATGGGCTCTTATATGCAGCCGAAGCCTTGTCCGGTGAATAAACGAGCTTAAAGTTTAGACCTGGGCCTGGTCCTCAGTCCTAGTATTTTTGCCCAAGCTCGGACTGAGTTGAGCTAAACCAAAACGACAGACACGCTAGCCTGGCCCATTGACAGCCCTACATGGCAGTTATATGAGTTCCATGATACAAATCTCTCTCTGTGCATACCAAGAAGAAGAAGGTACTTTTCACCGTGTTCTCTATACTAATTTTCATCAAAATATATGTATTACTGTTAAATCACATGCCGTGTGCCTTCTCTCCATCTTACTCGCATGTCTGCTAATCATGTTCCCATCCCCTCTCTCCCACATGCATCACATTCACACTTACCAGCCATTACTAGTGTTTTTAATACAAAATAACACAATGCAGGTTATCGTTGTTGGAGAGTTTCTTTGCAATCCTTCAGAGTGTGCATGGGCATGTATGTTTGGTGATACTGAAGTTCCTCTAGAAATCATTCAAGGAGGTGTCCTTTGTTGCTGGGCTCCTCAATGTGCAGTGGGAAAGGTCAATTTATGCATCACAACTGGCAATAGAGAATCCTGCAGTGAAGTGAGAGAGTTTGAATATCGTGTTAAGCCAAAGACTTCTAATTTGGACTTTGACTTATCACAAGCAGATGCGACAAAGAGCGCTGAAGAACTGCAGTTGCTTGTCAGATTTGTTGAGATGCTTCTACTTGATTATGACAGTGCATCTGTTCTGAAAGAAGATAATGCTGGTTCAAAAATCAAACCTTTGAGAAAATCAGAAACTGCTGATGATCTGTGGAGACGAATTAGAGAGGCAGTCTCAGTTGGCAGTGAAACTCCATGCGCTATTATGGACTGGCTTCTGCAAGAAGTTCTAAAGGATAAATTGTGGTATTGGCTGTCATCCAAATTCCCAGAAGGTGAAGGCATGGTTTGTTCCTTGTCCAAGCAACACAAAGGCATAATACACATGATAGCAGGCTTGGGCTATGAATGGGCCTTGAATTTGATTCTTAATTCTGGGGTCAGCATAAATTTCCGTGATTTAAATGGGTGGACCGCCCTACATTGGGCTGCACGTTTCGGAAGGTAATTATAATTTTTTGGCTCACTTGTTATGTTGTGAGATGATGTGCTTCTTGGCATTCTATGGCTGGTTGTCCCCTAGGTGTTATATGGTACTTAATCTAAAAATTGGCCTTTTGTGTTTGACCCAGCAATGGTACTTGTGAGCAGGTCACCCAAGTTATTCAACTGCTGGGACCATCATGGAATGGGCTGTGCCACCATTTTATCAGATGATTCCATCCATCTGATTGGCTTCCTGCAAATGAACAATTACTGACAATGTAATCCGGTGGAGGAGATTTTTTTAGTCTTCTCCTGATGCTAGACCAATGCATGAAATCAAATAATGTGTGAGATCAATCAGAAAAATTAAATTAATTAATAAAAATCACAAATCTTGCTAACATCATCACAAATATCAAGATTCTAAGAGGAAAGCATGCATAGTTTAAGCCTAAGTTGTCAAGCATCGTCCTACATGATCATTAAATATGGAAAACTAGAATCTAATGGATGTAGAGACACCCAAATAGCATAGGGTTAGGTCTATTGTAAAGGGGAGGTCTAATACTACCCAGGGTTTACTAAATTTGGGTGTGGATGAAGCTAGGGTTAGGGAAGTTTGGGGGAAAGGGTGAAATTAGGGCTAAATTTGGGAATTTGATGAAGGGATTAAAGGATTTAGGTATTATGAGATGGGAATTAGGGTTTTGGATGTGGGAAAATCAGGACTTTTAGGTTAATTGAAGGAGTTAAAGATCTAGGGTTTAGGAATTTGGAAAAATTGGGAGATTTGGGGTTTTAAGGTTAGGATTAGGGTTTCGAACAATGGATGAAAGGGTTTTGAAGGGGAAATTAAAAGATGTGAGGGTGGAAAAAAGGTGGTCCATACGGACCATTCATGGAGCTCGCATGTGTGGTCGTAAGGTCACACTTGTGGGGCCCGAGCAGGTAGGGTTTGGCCCGCGGTAAAAGAGTTTTATGGGTAAGGGTAATGGGGAAGAAGCGAAGATGTTTGGAAGAGTTTTGAGTGGCTTGGGGTGAAGAAAAGATGAGATTTCTACAAAAATACCTCGAAGGAAAAAGAACGAATCAATGATTGATAACTGGAAGCCTTGCACTTCCGTGATTGAAGATGGGCATCGCACCAATCTTCGTTATAAATCGCATGGAACAAGTCTTCACATCACATGAAGAAGAAATAAAGAAGCTTTGTTGTTTTTTTTTTTTAGAAATCCACCATTCCCCCCCCCCCCCCCCCCCCCCCCCCCTGATAGTCTCGAGAGCTTTAAGAAAATTACAAAATGGTCCCTGCTTTACTTCATTTAACCAAAATAACCCCATTTTAAGAAAAAAAAAAAAACATATAAAACCTCTCATAAAGTGTCCAGAAGCATACATCAAACATAAAACTAGATCTTAAAACATGACCTATGATGAAAAATAGTCCATGATCAACAACCCAATCATGTAATCCATGCAATCCAACAGTCTGATCGTTGTGTCCCTCAAATCTAACGGTTCAAATCACTCCTTAAAGTAACCCATGTACATCTTCCCAGTGTGGGGTCTTCCAAATGCTCGTACATGCACTATGGGATCTTCAACATAGATACTCGCCTAGCCACAGAGAGACTGGGGCTCGCCTCCTCCTCTGATACGTGTGCAAAGGCGTACGTGATGTGATGTCCTCATCATCTCTCCTCAGCTAAGAAGAGTTCACCTCTAATAGACTAAAACTCTTATAACGCTCAAAGATGTTCAAGATCCAAAGTCTGCAGCTCTACCTCTGTAATACATGTGCTATTTGAAACCAGCCTGTTCTTCCACTTGACGAGGAATTTCTGAGTCCCCCAGGGCAAGTGGAAACTGCTGGTGCATCCAGTATATCTTCAGCTTTTTCGCTTCGAGTAAACAAGGAGCGCTTGCATATCTAGTATATCTTTGGCTTGTTCACTTCGAGCAAGCAAGGAGGGTAAAGGTGGCAAAGGATAGGATGAAGGGTTAGGTAGAGGCCATAGGTTAGGGACTGGATTATGGTCTGTGGGAGGGTCTGAAGATGGATCAAAAGGCGAAGTAACAGGACCCTCGTATCGTGCTAGATCTTCTACATGAAAAGTAGATCTAATTCCCATGGTAGGTGGAATATCTACTATGTACACAGTAGGACTGTTTTTGTAGCATTTTGTATGGTCCTACAATACGCGCTTACAATTTCTTAACAGCTCCCTGTTGGAACCATTCAGGCCTCATCGAACCATGATATAATCTCCTACTTGGAATTCTTAAAATCTGCAAAGAGAATCAACAAGTGCTTTATATTTTTTATTACTTAAGTTAATCCACTTCCTGATCTCGCTATGCAACTCATGCATGTGACATGCAAACTCATGTGCTGACTCAGATGGCTTATGGGACACAGACATAGGTATGAGATCTACGGGTTTCCTAGGCTTGTCGTCACACACAAACTCAAAAGGACTCATGCTTATGGACCTATTAATGGAACTATTATATGCTAACTTGGCTACAGGCAAAACAGTATCCCGAGTTCTAACGTGATCTCCCACAAGGCATTTAAGCAAAATTTCAAGACTCCTATTGACAACCTCAGTTTGACAGTCTGTTTGAGGGTGATAGGTAGATGAAAATTGAAGCATTGTCCCCATCATGTGCTATAGTCTTCTAAAAATAGCTTATAACATGTACATCACAATCAAACACTATGGTCATTGGTAGAACATGTAAACGCATTACATCCCCAAAGAAAAGTTTAGCCACATTGGAGGCATCCGATGTTTTTTAGCACGGAATGAAATGAGCCATTTTGGAAAAACGGTCCACAACCACAAATATGGAATTGTGTTTCTTGATAGTTTTTGGTAAACCCAACATGAAATTCATACCGATGTCCTGCCATGGAGTATGGGGCACTGGCAAAAGTGTATACAATTATGTATTTTGTTTTCTCTGCTTCGCCAGTTAACAAGTATTGCATTGTCCAACTATCTTGGTTACATCTCACTTGAGAGCTGGCTAATAGAACCTATCCTGCACAAGGGCAATGGTCTTGTCCCTTTCCAAATGACTTGCTATCCCTCCTGCATGAAGTTTCCAAACTATGAAATCACGGATGGAAGTACGAGGAATGTAAAGTCTGTCACCTTTAAATATGAACTCATCAATGATAACAAACCTGCGCCTATTGCTCAACTGACCATCTCCTAATGACGCGTGCAACTCACCAAACTCTGGGCATATATGATAGTCTTCTCTCAGCCGCTCAAACCCAATCACTTCCACACTCATACTCTGGAGTAGTGTCACACGACGACTAAGGGCATTAACAGTTCTCGACCTCATCCATATGTTTGAAAATGAAATAATATTCTTGAAGAAATTGAACCCATTTAACATACCTAGGGTTTAGTTTCTTACGAGAATTGAGGTAACGTAAAGCCTCATGGTTAGAGAACAAGAAAAATTTTTGCAATAATAAATAATGACGCTAATGGCGCAAGGATTGAAGGACCGCATAGAACTCCTTGTCGTAGGTAGAATACCGTTGCTTTGCCTCATTCAACTTCTCACTAAAATAAGAAACGGGGGGCCCTTCTTGACTAAGCACTCCACATATACCTACCACAGATGCGTCACACGCAACTTCAAAGACTTTAGAAAAGTTTAGAAGGCGTATGATGAGAGCTTCGCTCATCTTTCCCTAAATCTCCTTAAATGCTCTAAAAGTAGCTTTAGTCCATATGAACTACCCTTTCTTTATACAATCGGTGATGGGAGCAATGATGGAACTAAACCTTCTAATGAGCCGCTTATAAAAAGTTGTTAAGTCGTGAAAGCTTCCCACTTCATGAATATTGCTCGGTTGGGGCCACTCAACTATGGCCCTGATCTTCTCGAGGTCTGCTCTTATGCACTCAGATGATACTATGAACCCTAAGAAAATAACACTCTTTAACATGAATATGCACTTCTTAAGGTTGGCATAAAGCTTTTCAATTCTGAGGACCTTGCAAACTTGCCTCAGATGGTGGAGATGTTGTTCATTTGATGTGTTATAGATAAGAATGTTATCGAAATACACTACAACGAACTTACCCATAATGGATCTCAACACCTGGGTCATCACTCTCATAAATGTGCTTGGGGCATTAGTCAAGCTAAAGGGTATGACTAACCACTTGTATAGCCCATCCTTCGTCTTGAAGGTTGTCTTCCATTCATCTCCTAAGTGTATACGTATTTGGTAATACTCACTCTTGAGGTCAATCTTTGAAAGGATGATGGCACCTGCCATCATGTCTAACATATCATCAAGACGCGGTATGGGAAACCGGTACTTGATTGTGATCTTATTGATAGCTCTACTGTCCACACACATGCGACACATGTTGTCTTTCTTGCACGTAAGAAGCGTTGGCATGGCACACAGACTCAAACTCTCTTGAATGAAACCCTTCCTAAGTAGCTCATCTACCTGCTTCTTCAACTCCGCATGCTTTGTAGGGTTCATTCAATAATGAGGAAGGTTTGGTAGAGTCGCCTTAGGAGGTCCCTCTACACCAACCTTGGGTGTAACTTCTCTAGCCACTAAGGCGTACACCATCGAATCCACCTTAGTCTTTCTCTCGAACTCCTTGGCGTTGATAACATGGAGAGATTTAAGTTGAGATTTTCTCTATCCCTTGAGTTACTCGACTAACCCTCAACTTTCTTCTCCGCATTGCTTTTTAGTGGGAGAGGAACAAGAGTGATCTTCTTGCCTTGATGCATGATTGAGCACACATTCAAGCAGCCATATATCATCACATTGCAGTCAAATAACTAAGGCCACCCCAAAATGACGTGTCCAACATCCATGGGTAAAACGTCGCACCACAGCGAATCCGGAATGAACGGACAGAAGACATCGTTGGTTGATGGGCATGGAAGATGCATCAACCCATGAAGCTTGAAAGGGCTAAGGGTGTGATTTAGGTTTCAAACCCAAACAAGATAAAGTGTTAGTGGAGACCACATTTGTATAGCTACCACTATCGACGATTACCTTTCAATTCTTCTCCCCACATTTTGTATAGTATAAAAAAATTATATTATGACGCCAATAATCAGTCTCCTTAACATTGGTCAAGGCGCATCTGACTATTGCAAGTGGTGTGATCTCTTCTTCCTCTACTTCCTCATCATTAGCACCAGTGATATTAGGCTGATAGATTTCTTTTTCATAATCGCCATGTTCGTTCCCCTCTTTCTCAATTTCGCCAATCACTAGGCCCTTGTTCCTCTCTTTTGAGGGACACTAATGCGCAAAGCGACCAAATCCATGGCAATTGAAGCATTGCGTTGGCTCACCTCCCCTAGAGTTAGCACTTGTTATATCCTTTCCTTTAACATCTCTAGGGTTGGATTGGGAACCAACTTGGGGCTTGGATTGACTTCCCATATTAGATTTAGTCCCTTGCGAATAAGTCTTAACACTTGAATTCTGATAGTCAAAATGCCTCTCAAGTCTCAACTGGTGCTTTGAGATAGTACTTGTTGTCTTGAACCACTTGGTACATGTGCTCCAAGGTGCCAACGTCATAAGAATAGAGTTCTCGTTGGATCTCAAATCGGAGGCCCATCCTGAATCTGGATAGTATAATCATCGGGTCATCCTCAACGTCACATCGTATCATGTATTTCTCGAACTTGGCGATGTAATCTGACACAATCATGGATCCTTGGCGCAAGGCCTGCCACTGGTCTAGGAGCCTCTGGTGGTAAGATGAAGGGAAATACTTTTCTTTAAGGACTTCTTTCATCTCAACCCAATGTGTAACTAGGGCTTCTCCACTCTCAATTTTATGCTTCATGTTGGTCCAAAAAAGCTTGGCCCAACCCACCAGCTTCATCTTGGCAAATCTCACTTGATGGACACATCAAAATATTATACCACTCAAAATAATGGTCCATGTATGCCACACAATCAAGGAATGCTTTGGGGTCCAAGCGACCATCAAAACTGAGAGCCTCAACTTTCACACCATTCATGACTTGCATGTCTAGGTCATGACAGTCATGATGTTCCTCACATTGTGGTTGCACTTGTGCTCAACCATGGCCAGCACCCTAGCCATGACCACGCTCTCGCCTATCAGCTTGATCTCCAACTTAAGATTGAACATCTTCCCCAGTGTTGTGGTTTGCTTTAAGGGAGGCATCAAGCTTATCGACATGCACATTAATCGTGGTCAATTGAGTAACGGTGGTTCTATTGTGCGCTTCAATGGCTGTTAGACGATTGATAGTGTTAAAGGCCTCGGCAATCTGCTCTAGATTCATAGTGGGATATAGATCAAAACCATGTCCAAAACGAGTGGGCATGCACAAGGAAACTCTAAAAGGAAAACCTAGATCCTAGTGTAATGTTATGACAAAGATTAAACCAACCTAGAGATCAAACTAGACACACTAGAAACAACAATTGAAAATTCAGCAAGTCGTTATCCTCAAATACTATGCTAAAAATTCAGCAGGACAACTATGTGAGAGTACCAAGCTGAAAATTCAGCAAGGCGATAACCTGAGATTACTATGTTGAACCTAGATTCTATATGCAATGTATGCTCTAAAAACCCTTGATGTGACTCTTACCTATGCTAAACCTAAGTCTTTGATACCAAAATTGATGCAGGACCAATGCTTGTGTGAGATCAATCAGAAAAATTAAATTAATGAATAAAAATAAAAAATCTTGCTAACATCATCACAAATATCAAGATTCTAAGAGAAAAACATGCATAGTTTAAGCCTAAGTTGTCAAGCATTGTCCTACATGATCATTAAACATGGAAAACTAGGATCTAATGGATGTAAAGACATTCAAATAGCATAGGGTTAGGTCTATTATAAAGGGGAAGGTCTAATACTACCTAGGGTTTACTAGATTTGGGTGTGGGTGAAGCTAGGGTTAGGGAAGTTTGGGAAAAATGGCGAAATTAGGGCTAAATTGGGGAATTGGATGAAGGGAATAAAGGATTTAGGTATTATAAGATGGGAATTAGGGTTTTGGATGTGAGAAAATTAGGAATTTTAGGTTAATTGAAGGAATTAAAGATCTAGGGTTTAGGACTTTGGGGAAATTGGGAGATTTGGGTTTTCGAACAATGGATGAAGGGGTTTTGAAGGGGAAATCAAAAGATGCAAGGGGGGAAAATGTGGGTAGTACGGACCATCCATGGAGCGCACACGTGTGGCCATAATGTCACACGTGTGGGGCCTGGACAGGTAGGGTTTGGTCCGCTGTAAAGGAGTTTGATGGGAAAGGGTAATGGGGAAGAAGGGAAGATGTTTGAATGACTTGGGGGTGTAGAGAAGATGGGATTTCTACAAAATATCTCGAAGGAAAAATAATGAATCAATGGCTGATAACTGGAAGCCTCGCACTTCCGTGGTTGAAGATGGACATCGCACCGATCTTTGTTCCAAATTGCATGGAACAAGTCTTCACATTGCACGAAGAAGAAGAAACAAAGAAGCTTTGTTGCTGTTGTTGTTTCTATATATATAGAAATCCACCGTTAGAGAGCTTCCAAACCCCCCACTCCCCTTCTTTAAGAAAATTACAAAATAGTCCCTGCTTTATGTTGTTTAACCAAAATAACCCTAGTCTATGAAAAAAAACATGTAAAACCACTCATAAAGTGTCCAAAAGCATAAATCAAACATAAAACTATATCCTAAAACGTGTTTGTCCTATGATGAAAAATAGTTCACGATCAACGGCCTAATCATGTAATCCATGTAATCCAACAGTTCGATAATCGTGTCCCTCAAATCCAACGGTCCAAATCACTTCCTAAAGCAATCCATGTGCATCTTCCAAGTGTGGGGGTCTTTCAGATGCCCGTACATGCATTATGGGGTTTTCAACACGGATACCCGCCTAGCCACAGAGAGACTAGGGCTCGCCTTGTCCTCTGATATGTGTACAAAGGCGTACGTGATGTGATGTCCTCAGTATTTCCTGTCAACAGTTGACCCATCATATTTATGGTCTGGATTTTGAAAAGGTAGCCCCACATGTACAGCTTATTGGAATAAACAAATTGCTCGATTGAGTATCCTCTGTTCCCTCTAATCCTGTACTTTGGAGGAACGTGTTTAACTTGCAAAAACCATGTTCTTATACAGCTCATAGAACCAATATTTTGAAATCTAGCGATGATTTAGAAGTTGTACATCTGATAAACTGTTCTATGTGTCTCAGAGAAAAAATGGTTGCTGCACTTCTAGCTGCTGGTGCATCAGCTGGAGCAGTGACGGATCCCACACCACAGTATCCAGCTGGTAAAATGCCTGCTACCATTGCTGCTGACAACGGCCACATGGGACTTGCAGCATATCTTTCAGAGGTGGCATTGACGAGCCATCTTTCGTCACTCACATTGGAAGAAAATGAGATTTCTAAAGGGTCTGCTGCTGTGGAGGCAGAAAAGACCATGAAGAGCCTTGCAGAGAGACAGATATTTGCCTGCACAATTGAGGATCAGCTCTCACTCGAAGAGTCCTGGGCAGCTGCCAAAAATGTTGCTCAGGCTGCAGCTCGTATACAAGCTGCTTTTCGTGCTCATTCTTTCAGGAAGAGGCAGCTGAGGACTGCAGGTCTTTATGTGAATGGTATGAATCGAGATGATATTATTATGCTTTCAGCCATATTGACGCTTCAGAGGACTTTTCGTAGTCAACGTGATCGCAAGTTAAATAAAGCAGCTTTATCCATTCAAAAGAAATATCGTGGGTGGATAAGGCGCAAAGAGTTTCTGACATTGAAACGAAATGTAGTGAAGATTCAGGTAATTCTGCCTTCTTATTTGCATGGATATAAATATGTATGCACATGCATATGTGACCCACGCATGCTCAGTTAGGAACCTGTACAAGGTTTACACTTTATGATTTCTTCCTTTTCTCACATTTTCCTAATTATTTTAATAGAGAGAAACTGGACAGCTAAGAAGGGGAATACAATAAATACGGGAAGGAGAAGGGGGAATATTGAATAATGTTGAAACCTCACCAATTCAATTTAAGAAATAAAATAGGCACCTTTTTTGTGTTAATATGAGACTTTAGCAGAGATGATTAACTTTGTAAAATGCAACATGGCATGTTGCAATATAGACATACAGGCATAAACCTTCATATACATGCACACAAAACACAAATCCAGTTGACGCGCACACACAGTAAAAAGGTAGGCAATTCTGAAGCTGTATGGTTTCTTCTCTTTCCTTCTCCTAATGATACAAACAAAGAAACATTTCTTTAGGAAATGTAAAAATAGGGGAAAATGGCAAAATACCAAAACCTGTTAACTAAATTTTGTTGGTGAATTGAGGCACACCGCACGTGCCAATTTGTCCCATGGGTGCTGAATCTGGACCTTTCACTAAGTGGGGCATGCTACAAAACTCCTGGCTCACAAATCAGGCAAGTTGACCCTGTGGATGGGCAACACTTGCACGAAGGAAATGGACAGTTAGAAATAGGGCCCCCAGTGGACCAGCCAAGCTCCAGGAAAGGGCATGCTCACTATCAGCACCTTCTACGTGGTCCTCGTCTTACAGATGTGCGCTAAGTTCGCACATGTGCCATGATTGTCCTCTTCAGCAAGTGGCTTTAGCATTTACATTTGAGCTACCTTACAATGCTTGGGCTGAGTGTTTGTATGTTGCTATTTGAGCTTTCAGTTTGTGCAAGTGGGGCCCATGGTCCAAGCATTCAAACCATCGGATGGGTCTCCTTCAAATACTTTAGGTCCATTGTCTCATTGGAAACCTCCATAAAATCATTACCTTAGTTCCACAATCCTTCTAAACAGATGCTGCTCCTGCTTCCAATCACGTTTTGGAATCACTCTCTGGCTCCCGCTTCCAATCACGTTTTGGAATCACTCTCTGGCTCCCGCTTACTAGCTGTTTATGCTTGCTAACATGTTGAAACAGATGCTTTCCCACTCCCACACCCGAATCTTTTCACATCATGCAATAATATCATCTCTAGTATTCTTGTCTTACATCTTAGGGAGGGAGATCATTTCCCCATTTTCAAGGTGCTATCATAAAAGAGTGCCAAATTCTCGATAGAGTTCTTGTAGTGAACGAATACGTCCATTTTTAAAAGGTGACAAAGATGCTGGGTTTGATTTGCTAGATTGACATGGTGAGCACCAAATTCTTGAGGGAGTGTTGTGGCAGACAAGTGGATCCATTCTCAAATGGTAGCAAACTTGCCGGGTTTGGTTTGCAAGATCGACATGAAAAGACTACCATGTTAATTTGGAGTTTGTGTTCTATCCACTTCAATGTTTGGGTTGTAAGGAAAGATGGTGTAATTGGATGAAAGAGTGCTGGCCACTGCTTCATTTTCAGTCTTGAATGGTTCATCTATTATTTTTTCACAGTTTGAGGGGCCATGATACCATTCGACTTGCTATTCCCCTTTCTTTTTCCGTTGGGTGTTGTAGAACTAAGATATTCTTAAGGGTTGAGGAATGCGAGCTTCTTGAAGGTTTCTGGATTCGTGCTTTGGGAGTGGAGGTCTCTCATCTTCAATTTGCCGACGACACATTTTGGAATGCTTCATTCTATCAAGTGCTGGATCTCAAAAGCCTCCCCCTCTAGTGTTCCAAGCTAGTGTTTGGTTTAAGGGCCAATCTTGGGAAAAAAGCATGATTGTTGGTATTGAGGTGGAAGAGGGGGTTCTTGTGTGAATTAGTGAGTAGTGTGGGATGTAAGATGCATCACCTACCTTGGTCTCCCATTGGGTGCGAAGTTTGTTGTCCGCCTTCATGTGGGAACTTGTGGTGGAAATTCAAGGAGAGATTCGTGCAGTGGAAAAGAAGCTACCTTTCATCCAGAGGTCATATAATTCTCATCAATGCACCCTTGTCAATCTTCTATGTGCTATTTATTCCTCTTCAAAAATCTCATGTTTGTGGCTAAGAGACTCGAAAAGGGCCAAATGGACTTTTTTTGGAATGGAAAGGGCAAAAGCACAAATTTCACTAAGCCAAGCAAGGTCCAAAAATCCATGTGGTGGAATAAGGTGGGTAAGGGAGAAAAATTGGAGGCCCCTAAGCAAATTGTGGTGGAGGTTCAAGAAGGGAAATCAATTTGTTTGGAAAAAGAGTAGTTTGCAAATCCCACCAGGCTCACAGTGAGACATGCTGTTGGATTGGGTATGAAAAGGCATTAGCAAGATGGGAGGAAAATCAAAGCCATGGGGCAAAAGTCTAAACGAAGGAACAAGATTCAAGGTAAATCCAGGCCATAGAGTGCACTTTTCGGGAGGAAGAATGAATAGACGAAAAGTCTTTGGCAAATAGTTTACCTAGTATGTTGAGAGTAACGGCACAAAGAAATGTGCTAGTGCTAGATCTCTTTGAAATTATTCGTTGCAGAATTATGTGGAATCACATCTTCATAATGAACTTAAAAGAGGATGAAATCGAGGTATATTGCTAGATGGCAAACAAGCTTTGGCAAATTGTGTTCCCTTAAAATGGGGAGTCCAAACTTCGGAAACGAAGTGCTTTGAGTAGCTTCTCTGTAAAATCATATTTTTAGGCTCTATAAAAGGAGGTCCCTATTGTGTGCCGTACTTTGTTGTGGACATCAGTATCCTCCACCCCCGATAGGTATAGCATTCTCATGGACAATGGTGAAAGACAATTCTCACCCTTGATGATTTAAAAAGTAGGGGTCAGCCTTCCAAATAGGTGTGTGATATGTAAAGAAAGAAAGTAATTGGTGTCTCACAACCCGTCACGGTTTTGGCGAACGGCTTGGGTTGTGGGTTTGCTCCCCACAGACATGAGTTTGATTCCCCTCTCCGTGGATTTCCCGATGCACGTGGTTGGCAGGTGATTGTGTGCATCCACAGGGAATAGTCTCGCCTCAAAAGGAGGCGGGGACACCTTGTTGTCATAAAATAATAATAATAATAATAATAATTTGTTGCATCACTTTTTACTCCGTTTCTTGGCGGTTAGTTCAATATGGTTTGCCTTCCTCAATCATTTTGATATCGTTCAGCCTTTTAGGGAAAAGCTAGTGAATTTGTAGTAGTTTGGGGAAAGGAGACTATCACGGAAGAGGAAGACACGTTGACAGTTGCTTCCATGAAATTTTCTGGGAAATATGAAAGAGAACTGAATTTGGAAAGGAGTTGATTCATGTGCAAATATTGTAAGAGAAAATCAGAGTATCATCATTTGGGCCCTCACATCTTGAACTCTTGAGGTATCTTTGTGTTGGAATTAATAAGGATTGGTCACTTGTTGTGTCGAGCCATGTTGGGGAAGGTAGGTGGTTAGAAGGTTCCCACCATCAGATGGCATGTGGAAACTAACATTTAATCGTGCTTCTATTGGTGATTCTAGCTTCTTGGTCTTTTTTTTTTTCTTTTCCTTTTTTGGCGAGGGGAAATGATGTAGGACAATTAACCACTTGCTCTAAAAACTTGAACTGATAAAACATGGTGAATTAATCCCTTTATCTCATAAGCCCAGGCCCCACATCCATGGTTTAGGTCCTCGGCTGAACCCTCCTCGTGAGCCCCAAATCACATGGGTTTCGCCTCACACGAGCCACCTGCCTCCCACAAGCCGCTCATCCCGAGTGTGCCCCTGCATACCATAGGCCACCCCACTTGAGCCTGGTATGAAAATGCCCTTGCATTAGGAAACTTAGGGACAAGAAAGGTCATATTCACATGGCTCTTTTAAATCTGATCTCCCATGCTTGGCACATATGCAAAGGCCCTCTCTCCTAGGGAAGCTCTGTGTCTTTATGTCTTTACAAGAAGGTTTTGAGGCAAGGTCATTGTAGCGGAAAATTTGGGTTCTGAGATGGCTTTGTTTTCAACAATATCAGACTTCTAACCTCTTGGTTAAACGTTTCATTTACCATGTAGGTGAAGAGGCTAATTCTGTAGCTGATATGTTGGCTTAGGACAGTGTGGGCTGTACAGCTTTTTGTACCAGGAACTTGTTTCCCTTATTTTATGCCTTTGGCTTAATAAAATCATTGCTAGTTTCTAGAAAATCGTGGTAAGAATGCACCTGCTGTGGGAAAACTCATTACTAGGAGTCTTTTTTCTAGTTCCCTTCCATTTTTCTGAAATGAAAGAGAAGAATTTTCTCCTTTCTATTTTTGTGAGTCATCATCATTGGATATAGCGGTGAGTTTCTCACCTCACAGTGAGTTTTTTCATCATCATGAAAAATTGAGTCAAAAGTGTTATTTTATGGTGAACCGTGAACCTAAGCCTCTCAAGTTTATATGATTATCATGTGATGCCTTGAGATGTGTATGGCTTACAGAGATGTGGAAACTCTGTTTTCCAAGTTTTAATGCAATTACCACTTGCAACGAGAACTTCCCTTGGCAATGGGTCCGGTTGGTGTAGTTGGTTATTTGCTTTCTTCTATTTATATTGGACTGCACATGGCACGTCTTGTGTAACAGTGTAAATGAAATCCGAGCTTAGTTGCAGCTTGAATACGATTCCAGGGAGTCCTCTTAAGTTTGTTATCATGAATAAAATTCTCTTTTATTTTGTGACTAACTTTGTTGTCATGAATAAAACTCTCTTTTATTTTGTGACTTCTATTTTCCATCTCCTCTTATCTCTTAATTTTCTAAGTTGCTCTAAGGACAACTGTAGTGCTCTGCTTGTGTCAGAGAAACTGAGTTTACTATGTGTTTGGATCCAGGGACTCCTAATTTGTTATTGTGAATTGTTAGAGAGAAATAAATGTTGCATACTTTATTTTCGGTGTTCCCTCGGGACAGCATGCTGTTTTCTTAATAAATTGAATAAAGTTCTCTTTTATTTTGACTTCTATCTTCCATCTCTCAATCTTCTTTTACAATTGATTAGGACAACTGCCTTGCTCTCCATGTAAAAGGCACCAAGTTTTCTATGCATCTTCACTGGGCTGAAAATCACCATTTCTTTGGGAATTTTAAGTGAAATTATTATTTCACATGAACAGGCCCACATGATTACATGTGATTCCACTGCCCGATACACCATATGCTGCGCACGTTGTATGCTGTGATTTGGTGCACAGCTATCTCTCACCGTCCATAAAGAGGGGGCAGAAATCCTCCATTTTGAAATGTGTTGAAGTGGAATTATATGATCCTCAACTGGAGGATGTTCACATTATACTCACATCTTCAGTTTGTTAAGGTGGGGACCATGGTTCACTTATCCAGACTATTGGTCTGTTGGGCTCCACAATCGATGGATCATGCCCCTAAATTTCCTTGTGGGAAAATCCTAACATAAAATGTGTGGCCTGCAATTAGGAGAAATACTGATATTTGGAAGTGAAAATTTCTAGATGAAAGCTTAGATATGTTCATTGTCTTATTCATACTTGTTTCTTATTGTACAACAGGCTCATGTGCGAGGCTATCAGGTCAGGAAGAAGTATAAGGAAATTCTATGGATGGTGAGTATTCTCGAGAAGGTCATACTTCGGTGGCGTCGAAGAGGTGAAGGTTTACGGGGATACCGGGCTGAGTTGGCTGACTCTGAGCCCAATGGCGATAGCGAAGAAGATGACATCCTCAAGGTTTTCCGAAAACATAAAGTAGATGCAGTCATTGAGGAAGCTGTGTCAAGGGTGCTGTCCATGGTTGAGTGTTCTGATGCACGGCAGCAGTACCGTCGGATACTTGAAAGGTACCGGCAGGCTAAGGTAACAACTCGTGATATGGACAACAAACCACAAAGTCTAGCTTAATTATCTTCTAGTCCTTATAGTTTGAACAAGTGGGTTCCATGATGTAGTGATACAGGTTGTTTCTCTGATTGGCCACAGAGTGGGCAGACTATGTTCCAGAACATCCTGGATGGAAGGTAGCAGGTTAAATTAAGAGATTCAAAAACTTTCCACACCATCTGAAAAAAGGCCAAAGGTTGGATCTTCGATGGCTAGGATCTTCCAATATGAGATTTTTTTGGTGCATTGTCCATACATGGCAGGCACATCAGATCAACAGTCTGGATCGCTTAAATGGGCTCCAATTCCACAGACTGAAATGTACTATGCGTGTCATGTTGTCAACAATTATATAATTACTCCCAACCCTATAACTGTGAACCTCAACCTACTGTGAACACGGTTCTGAATATCGATATCGGCGGGCGTATTGGCCCGGCCAAAAAAAAAACGACATGTGCGTCATGTATCAATATTGGTCTGTATCAAACCACATCAACCCGTATTGGTTGAAAAGAAATTAAGCCAAAGAATTAAGGAAAATATCAGAAAAAAGAAGAGAATAATAAGATTTAAGAATCCATCTTATATATATATATATATTTTGGACACACATATGATGGTGTCTCGAGCCATTCTTTGATAAGAATGTTGTTTGTCGGTTTGACTTGTCGAAGGTCAACTAAATTGGCCCTAATTGAATACAAATCAAGCATGATTTGGTGAATTAGGGCCCATTACATTAAAATACAAAAAAAAAAAAAAAAACGGATGAAAATATCAAAGAGAAAGTGAAGGTTTACCCTTCTTTCCAATTTTTCCCATAATGGCCCACTTCGCTTCAATAGGTCTAGATCTTAGCCTAAAATGAGTTTTTTAAGCTTTTTGCATGGTTTAAATTAAAAAAGAAGAGGAGACGAGTGAAATTTTATATTTATATATATATATATATATATATATATATATATATATATATATATATATATATATATATATAAACTGGGCTTTTATGGGTGTATCAACCCTATATTGGGGTCAATGCAGATAGATACAAGCCAATACGAGTCATTTTTATTTTTCATATCCCACTATATGCGCGCACGCGTACACATGCGCGTGTATATGGTATGCGCATATACATGCTCGCTCACCCGCGCACATGCCCAAGCGCGTTCATAGCCCGCCATGAGACAAAAGTAGCACTATAAAATAACTCTAATTTAGTCCCAACTCTCTTAGTTGCCCAACTATACATTCGGCAAGGTTGGCCCGATACGGCCCTGTATCGCATATTGTCTCATGCTGATATGATACTGCCATATAAGCCGATACGATACTGATATTCATATCTATGACTGTGAAACTAGAAAATGTTCCGAGCATAGTATGTTGGCCTTTAAAAAGTGAAATTACCAATAGTTAAGAAGAGCATCTTCTTAACTATTGGTAATACTATTGTTTCAAATTATCAACACATGGTTATGTGTGTGCATGATCCAAGTGGTTCATCAAGTGGGCCCATTATCTATGTTTTGTACTTGGGAATCAGGCTGATCTTGTCATCACCGGGGCTACACATACCAGAATGTGGACAATTTGTCATTTCTCTCGTACACATGAGGCCCACCTGATGCCCAGACCAACATGATTTTGAGCACTAAGCACATACACGATGGGGCCACCTGATGGATGGCTCGGTTCATGCACCCACGTGTGGCGAGGATAGGATTTGAGATCCTATTCACACAAGCTTCGTTTGCATCTCTCGATCACCCTAGATAGCGATACTCAATGGAAGGTTGAGATTAAGATGTTGGCTCGGTTGTCACACTTTTCCCAAGAAAATAGTGAAACTTGACCCCAAATAGTAGGGGCAAGGCCATGATGATGATGATGATGATATATGATAGTATGACCACCTAGTAGTAATTGCACCAGCCAGCCCCCCACCCTATAGGAGGGTCGATGTCAGATGAGCAGTCGATTGTCGAACTTCCACCATGCAATCATGAGAATTCCTGTTTCGAATTTTTCATAGAATGGGATTCGTAAATAGCTAGGACAAGGCTATGATGATGTATATTTTTTATTTTTTATTTTTTTGCTTGTAAAATGAAGTTTTATTAATGAAGGCCAAACCCAAAAGAATTACAAATCAGACCAAGAAGAAGGAAAGGAAAAACTCTTGTCTAGAGCCTTTAAGTCTAAAACCCACCCCATTTCATTCAATTTCACCCTATTAAACACTCCCTACAGGCCCAGTATGGTTCCTAAAACATCGGTTACTTCTTTCCTCCCAAAGGGACCATATGTTGGCCATCAAGAACAACCCCCATATTGCTCTTCCTATCTTACCCACTACTCCCCTATGCCAAGCCTGATTGAATCTCCAATGAACTCGACATTGCTCATGATATTCCAAACAAAGCAAAAATGGCTACCCCAAAACTCCTTGGCAAAGGGGTAAAAGAAGAAGAGATGATCGATTGACTTCTCACTTTTCATTCACATAACACATACATTTGGGAGCACCATCATTCTACGATGAAGATTGTCTGCTATTAGCACCTTGGTACTTCCCACTAACTATGCTAAGACTCCTACCTTCGGTGGGGCACCATAACACCACACAAAAGCTGTAAAATGAACATGACCTTCCGATGGAGGCCCTAATAAATAATTTTTATAGTTTTATTCATGCACTGACCGGACTTCTCCTTGATCCATACTATGGCATCTCTATACCCCACCAACAGTCTCACAACACGGAGCATCTCTAGTAATCTAATGAAAGCTTCCAATTTTTCATCCGACATATTCCTCCGATGTGGTGAGGCCCAAACCACCTCATCACCAAAAGATGAGTAACAACGTGCAAGCGAGATGTTCACTTCTATTGAGATTCTAGCTAACCTTGGAAAAATGTCTTGCAACGCCTTGTCGCCTAAACCAGTATCCTCCCAAAAGTGAATCCTTTCACCATTCCCCTATCCACCACCACCACTCATGCACCCCATTTTTATTTTATTTTTTCTTTATGATCTCTTTCCAAAGATAAGAAAGCTTTCATCCAAACCACAACTCCATAGCCATTTTCCTCCGAGAGTGGAATTCATTGCCTTTAAACTTCCTAAACCTGCCACCCTATCTTTGCGCGGTCTACACACTTCTTATTTCATAAGGTGGAATTTGAGCCTTTCTGAAGTTTCCTATCATTAAAAAAAATAAAAAAAAAAAAAAAAAAATAAAAAATAAAAATAAAAATCCCTCCTAAGCCTTTCTAGCTTATTCAATATTGGTAACGATGTTTGGGTTTCATCCGTAGGGTGAAATCTTTTATAGCCAATTGGGCTTCTTGTATTGTTTTTTCAAAAGATTGTCTTTCTTTTCGCATACTAGGGTTGTAAGCTTTTGGGCGCCATCTCAACACCTTTTTAATAATAATCCCTTTATCTTTCAATAGAAATTTTTTTTTTTAAATCACTTTCAAGCATTGAAAAGGGGACATAAAATAGACTGGAAGATTGGACATAACCGCCTTTATCGTCATTAACCTTCCTTTTAAAGAAAGGTGCATGCTCTTCTATCTTGAAAGTTTTCTTTCGAATCACTTAATTACTGTCCCATAAATGCTTGGCTAGTTTCCCTATACATTGTGATAAACCAAGGTAGGAAGAAGGAAAAGACCTCGAACGACAACCGAAGACACTTGCAAACCTACTCACCTCTTATGGAAGGCGCGCCCCTAATAACTTAATCTTGCTGATGTTCACCTTTAAATTGAATACAGCCTCGAGGAATGTAATAATTTTCCTCAAATTATCCACTTTTATTTCATCCATGTCACAAAAGATAATTATGTCGTCAACATACTGAAGATGAGATGCATAGAAGTCTAACTTATCTACCTTGAAGCCATCTACACACCCCACAACTACACCTTTCTCTAACATTTTGGTTAAAGCCTCTGCCACTACCACAAACAAATATGGAGAAAGAGTGTCTTCTTAACACAAGCCTCTAGATGCAGAAAAGAATTCTTTTGGGGATCCATTTAACATGACTAAGAACTTAGCTGATTGTACACAAATTTGGACCTAGTTTCTCGACTACTACCCACACCCTAACTGACCTAATATGTAGTTCAAAATTTTTTAATCTACATGATCATATGCCTTTTTCTATATCTAACTTGGAAATCAATTCTTTCTGCCCTTCCCTGTGGCAAGAGTTTATGCATTTGTGAGCAATTAAGGTGTTGCCCACTATTTGCCTCCCAAACACAAAGCCCCTTGAGTATTCGAGATTACTTTAGCCAAAACCATCCAAAATGTGGAATGGATGTTTTTATAACATGGCTTCCTTTGTGAAGGGGGTCATCTGTAGAGTCAAATGTACAGTGGTGGAATGGGTTGCCTACATTAAAGTAGCAAAATTTGTGGATCTCTCCTCCTTTTTTGTGTAATTTCAGGTTGAACTCTTTCCACACCTTTCTGCAGTTTTTTTAATCAAAATTTCATGTTATCTCAACCATCCAAAATCTAGATGTCGGGATTTTTGCTAATATTTTATAAGGACTCCAAAGGAGACTAATCAACCTAAAGTCCCTTAAGCATTCCACTCCTTTTTCAGGATGAGAGTAATAAACGTAGCGCCTATCTCAATCGCAATATTCCCACTTTCATGAAATTCACGAATGAACTGTGTCAAGTCACCTTTTACTATCTCCTAGGATCTTTAAAAAATGCAATAGGAAATCCATCAGGGTTGGGGGCCTTTTGACCCTTATTGCTTCCTAAGTCCTCCATTGTCACCTTAATTTCTTCCTCCAAAATTGTCTTCTCCAAATCATCCTCCACCAAGTCACCTTTTGGACTTGCATGCTTTGCATCTCCCAAATTCTCTAACACACCCTTTCCTCTACAAATTGGAATAATGTAATATATTCCTCATCTCTATCACCAAAGAAACCCCATTGAAACGACCCACATGCTCCATAGCCTCCTTTATCCATTTCATACCACGCTCCATTGAAATGTGACCCCATTTTCCTTTCAACTAAAAAAAAAAAAAAAAAAAAAAAAAAACCAAAAAAAAACCAGAGGGCTTCTGGTTAACAAAGGGCCTTCCACCATTACCCTGATCACTTAACTAGACTATTGAACTTCTAGGGCTTCTGGTGATGAGGACATCATGTCATGTACACCCTTACGTACATATCAGAGGAGGAAGCGGGCCACGCCTATTTCCCTGTGGCCTGGCGAGTACCCGTGATCGTACTTAAGACCCCATGTGCATGTGTGACAATCTAGAAGACCCCACACTGGGGAGATGCACATGTGCTGCTTTATGGAGCGATCCAAACCGTTGAATCAGAGGGACACAACGATCGGGCCATTGGATTGCATGGATCACATGATCAGGCCATTGATCGTTGATCGTCCACATCAGTTTTAGACTTTATCATATTTTAAGATTTAGTTTTTGATTATTTTATATTTGGACACATTATGGGTGTTTTAGTTGATTTTATTTATACTAGGGTTATTTTCGTTAAAGCTCACAAGATAGGAGGATTTTTGTAATTTTGAAACTTCTTGGATCTATAAAAAGAGGAGGGCGTGTGACCTCTCTGTCATTGAATTTCGTGATTAGAGAGAGAGAGAGAGAGAGAGAGAGAGAGAGAGAGAAGCTCTTGCTTTCTTTACTCATCTTCATGCGATTTGAAGATGCTTCTATGCAATTTGGAAGGAAGATTGGTGTGAGACTAATCTTTATCAACGGAGGTGCGATGTCTCCATATATCCCCACACCATCTCCTCTTTTCTTCCACATCCGAGTATCTTCGTCAGATTCTTAATTCTCACCTCCCAAATCTTCGTCTAATCCTAAACCCAACTTTTCCATACCCATTCACAATCTAAACCCTAACCAACCTAAATGCATCCTCCCACACTACATGTGTGACCGTACGGCCACAGGTGTGAATATCACCTGCCCCTTTTGGCTTTCCACGGTCATTATATCAAAACTCCATTCCTCCATCCCCAAAACCCTGACCCTAAACTTACAATCCCTTACTTTCCCCAAATTACCTAAACCCTAATTTTCACCCTAGGATGTATTAGGTTTCTTATTTTAAAATAGACTATACCCTATGCTAATTGGATGTCCCTACATCCATTAGATCCTAGTTTCATTTTATTTAATGATCTTATGTTATGATGTTTGTAGCTTAGGCCAGGATTACGCATGATTTTCTTTTGATTTTCATGATGTTTGTGATGAATCTAGCGACGTTTGTGTTTTTTGTTAAATATCTTAATTCGGTTATTTAATCTCACATGTTAATTAGTTCATGCATCGGTCCTGCATCATCTGACCTCTCTATCAATTCTTCCTGCAAAGCAAAATAGTAGCTTGAATTAGATACATATCTGCCTGATCATGTGGTGACTCCCCAACTTCAAGTACCACCATTGCCTTTTTCACTTTAGTTAAGAATTCAAAGACTTGCAGTTGTGACCAGTGTTTTAAATATCGACGATATCGGCCGATATATCCCACGATATATCTTGTATCCCACCAGTGCAATACGAAACGCATAAGTAGTGCGATATATCCTATGTGTTCGATCTAGTGAGCATTTTCGAATTTCAATCATTTTATTTTCTATAAATCATGTTAAATTAGTGTCAAATTGTTTCGATTTCGAGATTTGGAGGAGATGGGCCGATTTGCGGAAAATTGAAAAAAAATAAATCAAAATTTCCCAATTTCTCACAAATTGTTTGCAATCTTTGTTTCCAAACATCAAATCAAACATTTATGTAACCTAATCTAGTGATTCTTCTTTTGCTTTTCAATGTATCGCTTGTGTTTTCACAAGTCTTCTTACATTTTAAATTATATGAATAGACATTGAATACATTAACATCAATTCAGTTAGACAATGCATAGATTAGGACCCCATACAAAGAAAACCTATTATGTGTACTTGTTTTTTGTAATTGTAATGTTTTGATTTATAAGCGTGTATTGATGTCTTTTTTAACGACTACCGAAGTTTCATTGAAAAATTCAACCAATTTCCCATTGTTTCCAACAACAGCAATACATTACACGATACAACCGATATATCCCATGCGAAAACCGATATGTATCCGTATCCAAAGAATGCGATACGTAACGCGATACCGATATTTCGAACTCTAGTTGTGGCATCATCAGTTGCTTGTTATAGGTCCCACCACCAGCGGCTAACTAACTTCTGAGATCCTTCTCAAGAGAATTCAACTGCTACTGACCTTTAACTTCAGCCTGGGCTAAAAAACCTAGAGAAATGAAAGCACTTCCCCCACACGTATTACCCTAAGTTGTCACCCACACAAATGCAAATATTGATCTTCTCAGCACGTGAGACTTTCATTAGGCATGCAACGATATTTTTTAGGTTCTTGTCTTCCATTGAGCCATGTTGCATCTTGACCGGTCTACTCTGAGACTCTTGCCTATCCCTCGCACATATCGTCCATCTCTTCCTCATCGTTTTTATTGAGAAATGACTCCCTGCCACGTGTTGCCTCCTCATTCTCTTTTCTACCACCTACCTCCTGACAACATAATGTGTCCCCTTCTCCGCCTCCTCATCCCTACTATTGCCATCGATCGAAATTTGTGTCACTACCTCACTTCACTTCTCCTCACCTACCCACCCTCTGGTAATAGTGGTAAGCGTTATGCATAATAGGGCCGAAACTGCTGTAACGGCCATTACAAAAAAAAAAAAAAAGGTTGGAACAACTGTTATGGCACGTTTCATAGCAATAATTGTGATAGCCATTACAACCACCATTACCGATTTCGAATACCTTGGCACCAATCCGCGCCTTACATGACCTTCCCTCCCCTTCTAGTATTTCACAAGAACACCTAACATTTATGCCTTCTACCAAGCATCGAGGCTAAACCTCTGAAATCTACTTTCTAAGTTAAAGACCGATTCCTCCACTCAGAGTACAATCATAACCTTCTCTACGATGATGGAAACCTTTGCCGGCACTTAATCGTTCTTTTTTATACGAATTCAAGTAAATCGCAGCATTTCACAACCTTCCGACACTAGATTAGTCACAACCACCTCTCTGATACAGGAGTTGGTTTCCATAAGGAAAAAAATAAAAATAAACAAATCATGGATCCAAAACTCCAGAGGGAAGTCCCAAATATGATACCATGGTTCTTCCCAGCCGAAGATGGACTAATTAGTCCACCTGCAAACATCATGGACAGTCTCATCTATTAAGTATCTATCAATGTCTGCTTGAGGACGCAACACATCACGGACTCTCAAATGTTTGAAAACATTTTCCTCCTCTTCGACTTTGCAATTGAATGATATCCAATCTCCTACCCCCCTCCATTGAGGCTTCTAGCCTAATAGATGCTACCATGCTCCATTGGAATGAATTCCATGCACTTTTCACCACTGATGAGGACATTCGAGCACTAGTTAGAGTATATCAGAGGAGGAGGAGAGGTCCTAATTCTTTATAGCTAAGTGATGCATACATGGGGCCCCGTGGGCCCAATTCGAGTGTCTAGTCCATTGAAGACCACACATACATGATTATGCATCTTTGAAGGCCCCACATTGGGAAGATACATGTGAGTTACTTAGTTGGACCATTTTGACTTTTGGATCATCGTTATTAGACATCTTAATTGTGGGCCACAAAGTAGTTTAGTTTATTTAGTTGTTTATATGTTTTGTTAATTTTTATTTAGCTTATATTTTTTATGAGTTTAGGGAGTTAGGAACAAATTTTATTTTATCGAACGTCTTTATGTGAAACTTCTTATCTAAGAGCGTCTTTTTGCTAGAAGTTTTTTTCTGAGACTATAAAGGCTTGGGTGTCCATATCCTAGCTCATTATTGAGCATATGAAATAAAGTTCCTCTTTTTCTCTACTCTGTGATGAAGTAAAACCTCCTGTGATTTGAGTGATTTGGTGTGATGCCAATATGCCATGGAGTGAATTTAAGTTATCCTTCTTTCTCATTCTCTTAAATCGAAAGGTATTTCTCTCTCTTTTTCTTTCTTTCTTTCTAGATCTCTTTTCTTCTCTCCAACAACTAACCATCTCCATCCTTGTTCTTCCTTCTTCCAATCTATACACCCGCAACCTAACCTGCCCCAAACTCCCATTCAACCATACCCCTTAACCGTACACCCGTACCGCCATACCTGGCTGTACTCACCTGCCCATACAACCATATGGACATACTTGTAAGACTGTCCGTACGGTCAGCCTCTTCCTCCCTTCCATCCTTTGTTTTCTCCAATTTAAACCCTAATCCCCAAATCCTAACCCTAGTTTCCTAAAACCCTAATTCTCAAAATCATAATTCTCACAAACCTAATTCCCCAAAACCCTAACTCTCAAAACCATAATTCGCCATTACCCTACTTTCAAAACCTAACTTCCAAAATCCAATTCCTGAAGTTCTAACACTAACCTAACCAAAACCCTCACAAACCAAGTGAACCCCTTTGAATTGAGAACAATCCCTATGCATAGATGGAAGTGTTACCTTCCATAGATCCTGATTATTTGGTATTTTATTGGATCTACATTGCGGGACTGTCATATGGCTTGAATTCGAACATGTTACATTGCTGAATTTTTTTATATAAAAATAACTTGTGTTAGGTCAGCTTTATTTTATGCGTTAAATTGTTCTAGTTAATCCATTGATGATCTCATTGCATCATTCTAGCTAGGCTATCCATCTTGCATTAACCACCATAGGATGGATGTGTACTTCCGGTCTTCCAATTTTCAAATCTCTCCCCACACCCACCAGCTTTGTTGAGCGAGGGAGCCTCCTTCCTTCTGAGGTTTTTTTGTCGGGGGCCTTAATCCCATGGATCGGAATTCCGACAACCACAGTTCGGAATGATGTGCCTCCCTCCTATCTCTTCTCTTCCTTTTCCAATATCTTCACTGGAACCTTCCCCATTTCTCCCAATACTCCCTTCCCTTTCCCTTTCTTCGATCCCTGCTGCACATTGTTTCGATTCACTACCTCTAGGCCATACCTCGCCCGATTAACCATCAGCTTCCTTCCTCTGAAATGAGCACCGTTCGTTGCCTTGATTGCTACTTTCATCTCCACCGGATTTTCCATTCTTACAAATGCAAAACCTCTAATCACCAACAATCCTCGTGCCTTGGGTATAACGACTTCTTTCACCTTTTACTTCCCGAACACCCTTTGGATATGCAGCTCGAACCATTCCTCTAGGAAGTTCTCAATGTATGCCACCAGTAGCTCCTGTAGCAACCACTCTCAGCACCTCTGCTCTCTCTTCCCTTGGCTTCCTTTTCGGCCTACCAGAATCCACTCCCCTTCTTCCGCATCCCGAAGTCAGTGCTCCCACTGTATGAACCTTCCCCTTTCTCGTAGTTCGTAACTTTAGCAATCTGTTTTCCGTTATCTTGATCTGTTTCCTTACTTTTTCCTTTCGATTTTGTGGCATTCCCTCCATCACCAGCTTGTCTGGAAACCTCCAATGATTCTCAAGAATCTACAGCTCCTAAAAAAAAAAAAAAAGATTTTCAAGAATACGAATGAATTTGACTTTTGATTTTTTTTTTTGTCTTGAATCTTGCCTAAAACCTGGTGTGACCACTTGAGTTTCAGAACAGCTTGATTGTTGGAATGTCCCGTAATCCTGGTGATTCGCATCAGATGAATGGATTTCATGGCATATATAAACCATGGTGATCCCCACACTCAACTAATGGTAGGCATCCCATCCCAACTTTTACCTGCAATCTGGCCTGCTTGAGTTTTGGACCAGCCTGATTTTTGGGTTTTAAGGTGAAAATGAGGCAGTGGACCTGATGAACAGGGTGGATCTCATGCGTGTGTCCCTGCGTACTGCTCGGTTAGAGCGAGCATGCCATGTTTGTGTATGCACTAGCAAGGTTGGCCGGTTCTGGTGGGAAGGATTTTGGGGGAGACCAGCTACCGGTTCATAGACCAAGACTTCAATTCCTCTTACAAGCCCTTGTATGACAATTGCTCCACGTGGGTCCCACTGGCTCAGTATATGGCATATAAACTCTATCAAGCTTGAGAAGAGGTTCAATCAATTTTTAAAAAAGTGAAATTTTCAGCTTAATAGGCATACGGACACCCCCCCCCCCCTGCTTCGGGCTCCAATGCTCTTGAAAATACACCAAATGGACCTTGTAGGGTATATTGATCAGCCAAAATCTCATCTTTAACCGCTTCGTGGATTTGTAGAATCAATTTGTGGTTTTGGGGGCCGTAGGTGAAGTGTGGTAGAGAGCTTAGGGCTTACATTAGGAAGTATTATATTTTGATCCTATATGCATACGACATATACAAAAATACATGCATGTGTAGATATAGATGTTCCTCAACTCCCATCTTTTGAGTAAAAGACATATTGAACCAGAACTTTCGTTCTCCACTTTTATCCTTTCTAATTTTTGAGCCAAATTTTGGCATTTTAAAGGACTAGAACTGAATTAGATTGAAACATTTTCCATACATTATTTTTATTTCTCATGTGATGTTTTCTTAACTATGACCAAGCACAAGTGGGTTGGTTTTCTTTAAAAAATTGGTGACTTGGCAGATTTGATAGTTGAATTATGCATTAACATATGAAGTAAGGGTTTAATAGAAAAGCCACATTATCACTAATTATCTGAGTCAATTATCAACTTGCTTAATCTTTTTAATTAAGTGTTTACAGAAAACGGCCACATGTGATGAGAATACACTGGCCAATTTTGTAGCTTGCCTAAAAGCAAGGCAAGCTGAAAACCAACTTGACTGAGCACCGAGCCCAAGCACTGAAATTTAAACCCTGTTGTGAAGACTACAGCCTATCCGGAAGGTCTAAAGAATCTCCAACACAATAAGGACCTGGACTTTCCTTCATAATGTATAGATTCCTAATTCTAGTAACAGATACCATTTGTTATTTCAAAATTTTCATTAGATGAAAGTTTCAGGGAAATGTGAGATTTTTTTTAAAAAAAATTATTGTTATATTTGTTGTTATTGTATAATATTACAAATTTTCTGTTTACTTTGGTAAAAGATGATGACTCATGTGTGTGTGTGTGTGTGTGTGTGTATTTATTTATATCGTGGATTCTCTATTTTTCACCTAATTTAGCTCGGGGGACTCATCATCTTTACATGAATTATATGAGTCAATCTTGACTGCCTAAATCATTGGGTCCAAAATGATGGTCCCAATACTACAATGAATCAATGACCAATCAATTCAACCATGCAATGGGGTGGTTTTAAATGTGTAGTAAAAGTTAAATGGTCCATTTTCATGCTCTTTTCTATTCTTGAACTTTTAAAATATTTTTATTATACTAAAGATTTTCTCAAAAATATCCTGAGAAAATCCCCCCCCCCCCCCCCAATAAAATAAATAAATAAAAAAACAAAGAGACCTCTTGGAAAATTCCCAAGTATAGAAATAGGCAAAACAAGATTATGCCATTTATTAACTTCAACATGCAAATTCACTACCTGACACTATTAGCGCCTCTTCTTTTGATATGTCAATCTGCACTGAGAAAATTTCTTGTATGAGAGCCTCCTGCTGAGCCATTATGTCCAAATATGACCCTTTGCTTGCTTGCTCTTTTGGCGCGCGCGTGTGTGTGTGTGTGTCAATTGGACCGGGGTTAGCATTATGTGATACAATGTTGCCATGTGGGTGTTGTCAATGTGAGACTCTTCCATGGCTGGTCTCAGCAGCAGGTTGAGAAAGCAAGGTTGATGTCCAGTGGCAGCTTATCTTAAAACTTTTGCCAATTTACCATTTAAAAGCCGACTCAATTGTCGGGAGAAAGTTTTGATGATGAAGATGATGTCAACCTGCACCAAGGAGTGTGGACCCTCTATAATTTAATTTCTTATTATCCACAGGCTGTACAAATGAGCAACTCCAGTGAAGTAGCATCAAGTTCTCGAGGCAATGGCGACAATATGGAAAAAGGCAACGACAACAACGACGTGTATACTCTTGGATAAGAGGAAACTGGGTTCTTATTGTGGATTCCAAAACCTTTTGTTTCACCAAACCCATACTGAACTCGGCTTGCTGTTGTACATATTATTTAGTTTCGAGTGGTCAATTGATGAAAGTCATATGCCCGCGTCTATGCTGTAAGTGCTCGCTCTAAGTTCCTAATGGATAGTTGTAAATTATTTCTACATAAAGCAAATGCAGATCTCTAAGTCCAAAGTCCAAGGTGTATCATTCCATCATGGATGGCCGACGATGTCCTGACATTCTCTCGATGTGTGCAAAAGCAGGAAATAGGTAATGAAAGAAAGGAGAATTATGCTAAGCCCGCTTGCACCTCAATAAGTGGTCACCTGGCACGTGTGGTGCATCTGAGCTGTGCTGTAGCTGGGACCAATCTTGTAGACGTTCTAGCTGAAAAATCATGCTGGTGTGCTGAAGTGAGTCTGCACCTCTATGTTGAATGTGGGTGGGTGGCAGATTTCTTTACATGGTATTCATATTATCCCTGTCTGGCCCACCCGATGAGTCAAATGGCCTGATTTCTCGGGTAGCTCATCTACATGGTGTGGCCCACCTGATGAACACATTGCATATCTTGGTTAGATACCAGGTTAGCATTCATGGCCTCATGTAGAGATGTGTCTGGGCTTAGCAAAGCTCTGAAAAAGATATGGGTTAGCTCTTCTTGTCTTCCTTACTCCAAGCCAAATCACAGGAGAAGAGGTCAACGTAATAGAAGAGAGCGGAGAAGAAAAGGACACCACAGCCACACCGTTCGTGATGGGTACTCTGCAATGAATGTTCCCCACCCATGTGAAAACTTACTGGAGACTCTTTGTTACATCTTATCTGCTTGCCATCTTCATTCCTACCAAATCCAAGAGCTCTTTTCTTTCAAAAATTGGGCCTGTTTTTTAAGAGGTACGATCAAGATGGTGGCTGCTAGATTGGTGAAATTGACCAATAACAAGGCTTTCACTATTGGTGTTTTGCACAGGCTCGTCTTTTTCTTTTCATATAAATCTTTGAGTGAAGATTTATGCAAATTACACCCATTACTTTAGATTGAAATCTGTTGACACTTTGAATATTGTCTGATAGGGACGTTCCGTCGATACATTCAATCATATTACTAAAGTTATTATTTTAATATATGTGACCTGCATATATGCTACACATGCGACCTGTCTATGATTGGATTTTTAGAGATATGGCAGATTGGGCTCCCATGATCATCAGAGCATTCCTCTTCTTTCTATTATCACCTGGGCTGCTCTTTCAGCTTCCAGGCAACAGCCAAGGAATCGAATTTGCAACTTACACCACAAGCCCGGTTTCCATATTGGTGCATGCCTTCATTTCTGTCCATATTGGTGCATGCCTTCATTTCTGTCGGTCTCTATGCTGTTTTGCTTGTTGCAATTGGATTGAAGATCTCTCTTGAATAAAAAGAATGAGTGATGAAGCTGTATTCTGTGCAGGGGACTATTTGATTTTGAATCTTAGGTTCTTGTTGTTTTATATGGTAAGAATGTATTCCCAGAATCATTCATGGCTTTTGATTCTTCGTAGAGGTTTCATGTTTTGAGTTTTGAGTTTGTCATTCTTGTTTTTTGTTGTAAAAACATATTGAGAATCATTTGTGGCTTTTGGTTCTTCAGTAAGCTCTCGTGTTTGTCTTTTGGAAAATGAAGATCGTGTTCATTAACCATAAGCTGAAATTAGTGAAAAATGTTCTCCATCCATTCAAGCACAAGCCCATCCATGTCAACAGGCATCCCGTCTTTGACAGGTCATTGCATGAATATTCTACTGATCTATGTTCCCAACAGTTTGATCATTTATCGACTTTGAATGGTCTGCATGAGGAATGAAAAATGACACACCAGGTGCATTGCTTGAATGGCTTCAGATCATTTTGATGCACACAATCTACTTCATGCCCCAGTTAAGAGGTAGCCCATCAATTAAGGGTGCTTGATTATATGCCAAAATACACTAAATCCTTGTTTAGGTAGGACCCTTGCTACTTTTCCAATGCAACATTTCAATATATATTCAATGTTGGCAAAAATAAGGTCGATAAAATTTTTAAAAAATAATAAAAATTGTTAGCAAAAATAAGGTTTATGAAAAAGATTGCAGGTGGCAAACAAGTAAAAGAAATCACACTATAATCATAAATTTAGCTATTCAACTTATATGTTTGTTTTAATACACCTATTTTTTTTATTTTATTTTTTTACACACGCACACACACACCCACACACTCACACCACACGCACGCACACTGTGGGATTTCAGCACCGTGGGTACTCGAACCCTTGACCTGGTGTTGAAACTCCAGGGAGTCTACCACCCGGGTAAGAGTAAGGACCCTGTTTTAATACACTTAACATATCATTATTACCTATGGGATTAGAGTGAAAAAGAAGGCTATTCTCCAAACAAGGTGAGGTCCATTGTATAAATGTATTACAGCAAACTACAACAACTTATGCATAGGCTTTTTTTTAATGATAATTATCATGCCCTAAAATTCAAGTACAGAGTGTGCACCCATACCCGAGTTTCAATTTGTAACTTGTACACAAGGTGTACTAACTTAATTCTTTAATTAGTTTAATCAAAGGTGATAATTATATTTAGTCTAAGTTTCATCCTAACTCCAATCACACGTACATAATACCTAGCATGAATCAACCAGGCATATATAAATCTTAATGACCCTTAAAATAATATAAATCTTAAAAATCATTCATTTACTATATCATCATACTATAAAAATGTGTATTCTAAACTGATATTGTTTTAATGAGATAAATCTAAATAATTTCTTAAAATCTCAAAATCAATACCAATATGCATTATACGCTAATCAAACTATTTTAGCAAATAAATCACATAATCAAATATAGTTTAATGCTACCACTTCATCTTCAGACAAGTATGGCCACATTTCACATGGATCATGTTTAGGTGCAGTAGATCATTCCGATTCTTATGCCACATCATCTGCTAATGGCTTATCTGTATGATTTTTCCATCAATAAAATGGTAATTTGGTCAAACTTAGTGAAATAACACAGCATGGTTCATAATCATAGCAATTAAAATAATACAGAATACTAAATGTAAAAATGTATGCACAATAATATAAATGCATCAAATGGAATGATCGTCCATCTGTTTGGGTTAAAGGTCGTCAACCCGCATCTACTCGTTGGGTAGGCTTTCACCTTTCAGTAGGCTTGGGCATAGCTTGCATCTAGTAACGCTCTAAAAGGATCGACATTTTTTCCAGGGAAGGCATCTATGATCGACCATACATAATGTAAATGTAATGAAAGATGGATAACATATGAATGTATCATTTCATAATTGTCATAGATACTTGTCTTGATTAATAAATTCAAATTACAATTATTATCATTCATGCAATTTGGCACAAATTAGCATATAATTTACCACATCATACGATATTAAAACAAAATACTCAAATTAGTACATCAATCAATTAAACCATCACGAATAATTTATTTTAATTCTAATGAATCATGAAGTACGTTGGGTTACTCACCTGAGTCTGGTAGTATAGACTCCGTAAGGTAATTAGATTGGTTTGAATTCCGAGGTTCTATCAATTGTATCAACAATATTATTATTCATCTAGTTTTATTACATGGTGGGGCCTATCTTTGATTAATATTCAAAGTGGTCAAATCCTAAATGATCAAATAATTAAATATTTTATTTATATTTTTATCTTTTATTTCTTTTTTAAAATTATAAAATTGAATGAAAATTGCTTGATCGGGGTGACCCATTGAATGATTAGATCACTCAGATTCTTAATGTCCTATCATATTTTGCCTCTACACATTAGATGAATGGTGTAGATCTAACCACACATAAACCGATGACCCATTTCGATCTTTTACGCCAAGTGATACGAACACTTGTCCAAAAATCTAAAATTCTTTTATTAAACACTTCTAGATCTAACTAATGTTAATCATCCGATGGTCAAATTGATCTGAAAATTAGGGTCCTTGTATATTTTAGCCTTAGAGATCATATGATCCATACAAAAACTAATCTAATTCGACCAGATGTACACCAATCACAATTATATAATTTTAAACTTCCTCACATTTACATCGTATCTACTCATAATTCAATTTCATGAACGTGCGGCCGATACACATCGTGAAGGATGATATACGTACTTCATCTGAGCTATTCAAAATATATGATAAAGATAAGAAAAAAATAAGATAAAGATAAGATAGAGATATGATAGAGATATGATAAAGATACGGTAAATATAAGATAGAGATATAATAAATATAAAATAGAGATAACAAATTTAAAAAAAAAAAAAAAAAAAGTCTTTTATTATTATTATTATTAAATTTTCACGGCGGTTACAATAATTCAAGCATCTTATTGAATGTAGTCATCTAATAAAACACAATCTCAGTAAGGGCATGTTTGTTTGCAATGCATTTACACATGGTGAAGTATTTTACTAGAAATGTGTTTACATATGTAATCAGTTTACCATGCAACAATTTATCTAGTTGTGATTTTGGTTCAATCTACATACGTTGCTACATAGATGTGTTGAAATTTATTTTTGATCTTGTTGTGCCCAATAAATGAATGTAATTTGTTTAAACAACCAACATGAAAGTCATCCATATTGTGGGGCCTACCCTTGATGGCCAATACATCTCAAATCACGCTGATGGAATTCTCTAGCCATCAGATCAATGGATAGTGAAATGGATAATTCATATTAATTACACTAGAAAGCTTTGATAATTGATATAGACTGTCCATCATGTGGTGCCAACTTTTGACTGCCTATCATTCTCGGATCACTTTGCTTGGGTGGTCCTAAAATTGATGGTCCATTTTGAGTATACTAGGGGGGTCTAAGCGTTGACGTGGGCTATCCATCATGCGAAGCCCACCTTTGATTGCCCATCTCTCTAAAATCACCTTGATCGGATGATCCTACCCATACAATTAGTGGTTTGGTGGGATTGGTGGTTCATATTGAGTATGGATGAGGTCTAAACATTGATGTGGACCATTCATATTATGTGTAGCCCTCCTTTGATTGCCTTTTAAATCACTTTAATCAGATGAGATTGACCTTTGGATGAGTTTTTAGGAAATGGAGGCCCATATTGAGTATACTAGAGATGTCTAGACATTGATGTGGACCATCCATCATGTGGGTCCCACGGTTTTTTTTTTAAGATGAGAATTATTATTAGACCACAACTAAAGGGAAAAAAAAAAAAACAAAAAAACAAAAAACGGAGAGAGAGAGAGAGATGTCTAGACATTGATGTGGACCATCCATCATGTGCGTCCCACTTTTTTTTTTTAAGATGAGAATTATTATTAGACCACAACTAAAGGGAGAAAATAAAACCAGAGCAAAAATTAACGGTCCCAATCCCTAAAATAAAGAACCCTATTAAGGAATTCCGCAAGTGAGATGCTCTTATTGCGGAAGCATCGAGTATGTCTTTCTCCTCAGCTCATGGAGCAGCTAGCATGGACAACCACCATTTCTTTCATCCTTCCTAATCTTCCACCATCCGACTACCTTCAATCGAGCCCGGCATCCCTCAATGCACATTTGCGAGAGCTAGAATACCATTCCAGACTCCCATCCAGAATTCCTTCCCACCTTTGATTGCCCACCCCTCTCAAATCACTTTTATTAGATTATCCTAACCATCCCATAAGTGGTTTGGTGAAACGAATAATTCATATTGAGTACACAAGAGAGGTCTAAGCATTGATGTGGACCTTCCATCATGTATGGCTCACCTTTGATTGCCCATCCATCTTAAATCACTTTGATCAGATGAGCTTCACCACCCATCATGAGGGGGCTCACCTTGGATTGCCTCTCTCTCTCAAATATCTTTGATCAGGTGATCTTAACCATTCGATTAGTAGTTTAGTGAAATGTACAGCCCGTATTGAGTATACAAGAGAGGTCTACGTATTGATGTATATTGTCCTTCATGTAGGGCCCACCTTTGATTGTCCACCCTCTCAAACCACTTTAATCAAATAAGCTTAATCATCAAATTAGTGGTTTAGAGGTCCATATTGAGTGTACTAGAGAAGTCTGGGCATAAATGTGGATCATCTATAACGTGGGTCCCACATTTCATTTCCCATCCCTCTCAAATCACTTTGATAAGATGATCTTAACTATATAATTAGTAGTTTAGTGAAATGGATGGTACATGTTAAATATTCTAGAGAGCTGTAAGCATTGATGTAGACTGTCCATCACACAAGGCCACCTTTGATTGCATGTCCCTCTCAAATCATGTACCTAACTATGAGATTACTGGAATGGGAAATAGGCGATCCATATTGAGTACCTTAGAGAGCTCCATGCATTGATGTGATCATCCATCATGTGGGGCCCACCTTTGATTACCCACTCCTTTTAAATCTCTTTGTGGGATGATATAACCATCCAATTAGTGGTTTGGGAGATTGAAGGTTCATATTGAGGTAGTAAGGCGGTAGTCTTTTTTCATGGGATGGTATGTGATTTTTATTTTATTTTTTTACTATTTACATATATATAGCTATGTATGGGTAGGTGTGAAATATTTACATATATAAATCCTCATAAACAAATGTCTGAAAATCAAGGGTGGGAATTTCCTCTCACTTTGCTATAGTCCACCTAATTTTTGGGTCAAGCTAACTTTTAAGCCCTGGGATTTCACGATGCTACTTATCCAGTGGACAGTTTGGATTTTGTGCACACATAAGGTGAGATGAGTTCTGATGAGCTTTCATGAGAACTAATTCTGAAGAGAATTTCTCTCACGCTTGTTGGACTTTCTGTAGTAAAATATCATTTGTTGATTATTTATCATTTTAAGGTGTTATGGGAAAATATGATCTGACCATCTTTAAGGTCAGCTTGGCCCAGCTATGATTATGGACGGCTCAACCAAACTACCTTCAAGGTCAGTTCAGCCAAATGAGCAGTCCTTCTGGAGATACTTCATCAAAAGGAACCAACGAGCAAGATAGGTCCGAGCCATGACATAGAATGATATGAGATCCGATGGATTAATCAAGTTAAGCAAGATAGGTCCAAGCAACAACATAGAATAATATGGGATCGGATGGATCATTCAAGTCATACTCTGACGACTCCAACCTAGGCCGCCCCTCAGCCGACCCGGCATAGCCCGAGTTTGGTTCAAAGAAGCTATGCTTGGCTCGTCTTCAATCGACCAGCTGATTTCTATCAGCTAAGCCGAGCTCACTCCAGTAACACACGATGACATCTATCATGATCATGGGATAACTGACAACATCATCACGTGGCTGAGATCATGCCGAGATTAACAGATGCCCACGTCCTACCAAATAGTAAAAATAAGGACCTCATCTAATGGGATAGGTACGCAAAATCTCTCACCCAAAACTCCATCCACACAACTTAAACCCAGATTTTAGACCTAACTTTGGCATCGGAGGATCCCCTGCCTTAGCCTGGGTCTCTATTGTCGTTCATCTGTGCAGGTGTTCAAATCTAGGAGCTCGGAGAGGGTGAACCAAATTTTTGCATCAACATTAGGTATAATGTCAGTTCTAACATTTATTTTATATTGATTTAGGTGATTGTGTTGGCTCATTTTTAAGTCCTTGAATATTGTTTATACACGAGATTGGATCAAAATAGAGTAGCTATCCATCATTATATTCATCCCACTACTTGAACAACTTCCAAATATGTGCTATTTTGGAGAGATGGTCAGATTATATCCTTATGTACTTTCGTGTGAAAAGTTGTTCATATTCTTCTAACAGTTATCACCTAAAGTTCCATTTGCTAACTATCCACCCTCTTAATTATTAAGTGAGCCCTACCGAAATGCTCCAAAAATCAGGCCTATAAGAGTCGCACTATAGAAAATAAAGCACCATCGAAAACATGGGACAAAAAGAAAACCCTCCAAACTACTCGATTGTCCCATATGATGGTTGAACAGTACTCCAAACAATGCATTATCTCATATAATGGTTACATCTATCTAGCATGTGGGTTGTCTGTTGCATTTGGCTTGTGGATTGTCAAACTTTCAGTGCTATAACCTTTATAAATAATTAGGGCATAATAAGAGGGATTTTTTATTATTTTTTTATTATTTTTATTTTTACAGTTATATTTATAATGCAATTCAACAAGGTATTGTAGCAAAATTCAAAATATCATATTACATATTATCTTGCAAAAATGTATAATGAATGCATAATACATTCCTTACAGAATTACATTTCACAAAAGAAACAAAACTAAATTAAGTGGGGTAAACCACTACTTAAAATGCGTGCACTAAGAGTTTTATGAAAAATTGAAGGCATGAGGTCATTAGAGTCACTTCTCTACCGCATTCAATAATTCAGACTAATATTTAATTAAAAGAAGTATATATAAGTAGGATTAGAATGAGCATGTATGTAATACGGGATGAATGCAATATGTGCTATCTCCACATATTTCAATCAAACAAATTCAAGCCGCTTCCCAATACACATCAAGTTGACTTGTTTAAACTTGAGATTCCCTAAAACTAATCTTTGTTTACCAGATAAAAGAATAGAATCATTTTAGAAGATGTTTACTTTACAAGATAAAAGTACAGAAACATCTAAAATAAACATAATTTACGATGTCGCTCATTCGAAAATACTCACTCTAAAATCAATTAATTACTCACTGAATCATTACATCAATTTATTCCAACATTTCATCTTTAGTTAAAACATTAAAATAAATTTGAAAACAATATAAACAAAATACCACAATCATACCAAACCATATTCACAAACTGATATTATGCACACAAGCTCCCACCCTGGTTCTAAATGCCACAGGTTGCCCCTTTATTCCGGAACCACCAACTCAGCCGAGCACCTGAAATCTTTCAGGGCTTGGGTGGAACTTCAAGGTACATACCCTAACAGAAGCAGCTCAAAAATAGTTTCGGCAACTAAAACCATAATCTATCAGCTCGTTCATGCAACTCAGCAAAGCATTCACTATTAAAAAGATGTTCAATCCAACTACTCAACTCCTCACTATTATTCTTATTATCGAAAATTCTCACTCTAACATCAATTAATCACTTACTAAATCATTACATCAATTTAGTCCAACATCTCATCTTTAGTTAAAACATTAAAATAAATTTGAAAACAATATAAACAAAATACCACCATCATACAAAACCATATTCACAAACTGACATTGACAACAATACCACAACAAAATGTGTACTAAAAGATTTCAAGATTTCAAAATTTGAGCAAAGTCTCAATTTGTTGTTGGCATAAATGGGCAGGGTATTTATTATATTAACATTCTCAAATTTAGAACATACTTGATGTATTATCAACTAACAAAACATGCTTAATGCATGAAAGTTTGGTAAAGAGTAAAAAAGAGAGATTGAGCTTTCCAACGGTGTGACTCACCTTCTAGTTCCAACACTCGGTGTATGAATTAATCATGTAAGATTTCATCAATTTCATGCAGAAATGATTTATTAAGGTGGGCCACATGTGCAAAGGAAATGAACGGTCCAAAAATATTGACTGGGAATTTGCATGTATCGCTGCCCTTAGTTTCACAGCAACTACATGTAAGACAGCCCGCCACACCAGAGCCACCTGATCTCAGAACTTTCATAGGTAAGTCCAAGTCAGCCAATTTTACATAAATGGTTTAGTAAAGATTATCATAGAAAAACAAAAACAAAAGAATGGATGGTTTAGATAAATCACCAGCTTTGGGTATTCAATATGCTCATGGCCCACTTGATGAGAGGAACAGCTTTATTTTTGTCTATGGTCATTCGTGTTGGGGGCCTTGCACAAAACCTTAGGATCTAGCCCTCCAGAACAAACCAGAATTATGGAATATCAAAGCAATGAAATAAATCAAAGCATCAACCACACACCACACAAGAAATTTTTAGGTGGAAAACCTTCAAAGAGGTAATAACCACGGGACCTCGTCCAGATCAACAATCCACTATGAAGTAATTTGTTACAACCTTCTTCACTCACGCATGATTGGATAAACAATAAGAGAAACAAAGAAAACGGAGAGATCTCACTGATTACGAGGACATATAAGCGCTGAGATATAAATTGCGCAGTAGATAACCTCCACAAGCATAATCTCCCTTCCATAAGCTTCCTCTCTCTCTTTTCCTCTCTCTCTCACCTTTGATAGCCCTAAACCCTTTAGCAAATCCCTTATAAAGCTTTAGAAAACCATCTTATCATACCTAGAAATCCCTAGGTTCCTCCTATTTAAGTTTTAAGAAACTCCTTTCTGCATCCCAGTTGTAAAGGACTTGTGACACGAAATCCGCGCAAAATCGCAGAACAAATCTGTGCAACTATAACTGGTCGTATCGAGTCCATGACTGGTCGAGCACATCCACGACCGGTCGAGAACCTCCTTCGATCGGTTGAGCACCCGGAGAAAAATAGTTCAACGTCGCTGGACTTTGAGTCGAGTCACGACTCGACTTCCACGACTGGTCGTGCACTAGCCCTCGACCGGTCGAGCAAGGCTCACGATCGGTCGAGCACGGGATAAAAAATCTCATCAAATCTTTCCCTTTTTATCCTAAGAGGGATCCACTTTCTTCAAGTCAGCCTGGTTTCTACAAACCTCAAACTTACCCTTGAACAAAGCCTTGGTCATCATGTCTGACCCATTATCGTTCGTGTGGACCTTCTCAAGCTGTAACACATTTTGTTCCAAAGTATCCCTGATCCAGTGATACCGAATCTCTATGTGCTTTGACTTAGAATGTTGACTTGGATTCTTGCTCAAGTGTATAGCACTCTGATTATCACAATAGACCACGTGCTCCTCCTGCTTCAAGCTAAGTTCCTGTAGGAACCTCTTCATCTAAAGCATCTCTTTACATGCCTTTGTGACTGCAATGTACTCGGCCTTTGTCGTCGACAATGCTACAACCTTTTGTAACTTGCTCTGTCAAGAAATCGCTCCCCCTGCAAATGTGAACATGAACCCCGAGGTAGACTTCCTAGATTTTACGTCGCCTGTCGTATCTGCATCTGTGTAGCCCTCTAACACAGGTTTACCATCACCATAGCATATGCTCAACCTTGATGAGCCTCTTAGATACCGCAGTATCCACTTAACCGCTGCTCAATGTTCTTTGTCAGGATTGGTGTTGAGGGTCAAATATTGCATATTAGACCCCAGTTATTACATGGATTTACGAATATGACATTGCTTAATGAAGTATTTTAATAGTGTTTTTGTTGCAGGATGTAATTAGAAGCGTTGACTGAAAAAGAGTATTAAAAGCGTGGATTTGACGCTCCAAAGTCACCAGAGTAAGGGACGGACTCCAGAGAACCAAGATCAACGAATTCACATGCCAGGGATCCGAGAAAATCAAGCCGTTCACGTTAAAAAAGGCCCGAAACTGGTCTAGAATGCAAGATCACAGGGTTACCGCTATTCGATTGACACGAGACTTCATACATGGGATGTGAGACATAAATTAACCATACATATTGAATTTCATCCATTGAAGATCTCGAGAAGTGGGCCAACGGATAGATCATCCCATTAATCTTCAATTTGGGGCCCACCTGATATCTGGAACTACCTTAACTTTGGTCTCGACGGTTTAAATAGTATGAGAAAAGGGATGGACGGATCGGATTTCGCAGATACATCTCAGTGGGCCCCATCTGTGAGGGGCATGTGTAACATGCATAAACTCTCGAGCAGCACCGAACCAAAGGGAGTCGGTCAGCATACGCTAACCCGACTCTCATTCAAAAACGGAATTTGCCGTTTTCGGCGGTTGTGAATGCGGACGCAGGGCCTCCATGCAGATGATGTGGGCCCACCATTATGGACCAATTGTCCAATCTGAACCATCCATCAGGTAGCCTGGACAAATCCGTCCCAACCCAAGAAATTTTAGAGAGAAAAAATAAGCAGGTACACATTCAAAGTTCAGCCAAAGTTAGCCTCTGCTCTGCGACGTTAACATGAAGCCGACCGTTTGAGGGACGTTGTGGCCACCATCAAGATTTCTATGAACAATCCACATCGTCCATCTGTTTGGCCATCAAAAATATATCGTAGGGACGTTTTCCCTTTTTGAAGGAGCAGCCTCGTGCATGAAATATGCTAGCATATTTCTTGTCATTTCGGTCGGTTACACGAGACAGCTGGTTGTGTCGCTGAGTAAACAGGTTGCCTAAAGAGGGTTTCGCAGGAGGATCCGGAGGGAGTTGGCCACACATGGAGACGGTTTGAAGGAAAAAGGAAAATAGAAAGAAATTTCGTTTGAAATCCCAGAATCGAGGGGATTTCCATTGCGCATGTCAAATGGACAGCCACCGCTGTGACTTCATGTGGCCCACATTTATGATCGATTTGGGAAATCCAATCCGTTCATCATTCTCAGAGGATAGGTTAAGACCCAACCTAGCTTGTTTCGTACTGAGAAGCCATCCACAGTGCACATAGACTGGTCTGCAACCGATAACATTGCAAGGACTTTTGCGCAAGTGCGTGTTTTATCTTCATGCGCACAAAGTTTCTTCACCGACTGATACAAAGCAACCGACTTCACCTCTCCACGTTGGGGACAAACTTCCTGTTGTTATAAGAAAGAGAGAGAGAGAGAGAGAGAGAGAGAGAGAGAGAGAGAGAACCAGGGGGCTATCTTGGCTGGGTGGAACGTGAGAAAGAGAGACAGGGATAGCAGTTGTTATTTTTCTTTTCTTTTCTTTTTCTTTTTATTTTGTTTTGTTTAAGGGATCCAGCCCATTCATGTTGGGCTGAACCTCTTAGCTAGGGCTAAGAGGTGAAGCTTGTAGCATGATGGGAGAACTAATTGCTTGAGCTTTTTGTTTACACTGAATTGATGTTGATTTTAGTTTAATTAAGGGAATGTTTTTAGTTGTTAATGGTCTGTTGTGACTAAAATTACAATGGGTCTGTGATGACTTTGAGCATGTTCTTTTCCTTTTTATGTGTATGACATCAGGAAGCCCTATTGTTCATCATCGTCTCCTAGGCATGGTCAAATGACGGTACCCTTCCTAACCTTCATGCATTGTTGATTGGTTGGTAATTAGTTTAATTCTGTTGTTTACTTTGTCTCCTGGGCATGGTTTGGTGATGGAATCCATTCTAATTCATATACCTTTTATCTCTTGAAAACTATATCAAAGGAAGTTCAGTTGATTTACATGGTTACACCCTTCAACTGGATGAAGATGGGACTCTAAGTCCAGTTGAGTTTTAATGCAGGCATAAGATCTCCCTGATCTCTACAAGTGGATCCTCTGAATCCCTGGTTTCCTACCTTTAAATTCCTTAAGTTTAGATTAATATTTCACAATTATGCTTCAAATTACAATCGGTTTAGATTTCATCTTAGCCTAGTTCTAGATCTGGTTATTTTCAGATTACGTACAGGTTTCAGTCCCTGTGGATTCGACCTCGGTCTTACCGAGTTTATTACTACATCACAACCCTATACTTGGGGAGTGAACAATTGGAAAAATACCGGCTGACAACACCAACTTCCCACAACTGACGCGTAGGGTATCTTTTGCATCTCTTCCACCTCTACCTTCGTCTTGGGACACTGTCTGTCGCTCAATCTGAAGTGACCATCCAATGGAATACTGATCGACTTCGCTGCATTCATATTAAACCACACTAGGACTTTCTCAATATACTGCTCTTGTGACAGCCAAAGCTTCCTGCTGCTTCTGTCACGGGTTATCTCCATTCTTAGGATCTGTTTAGCCAGGCCCAAGTCTTTTATCGTAAAAGACATGCCCAACTCCTATTTCAGCCTATCAATCTTCTTGATGTATTTTCCCATGATGAGCATGTCATCAACATATAATAGCAGAACTAAGAAATCACCGTCTGAGAACTTACGCGTGAACACACAGTGGTCCGACTCTGTTCTATCATACCCATGCTATAACATGAACGAGTCGAACTTCTTGTACCATTGTCATGGAGCTTGTTTCAGCCCATACAAGCTCTTCCTCAACCTACACACCATATTCTCTTTGCCCTTGACTTCGAAACCTTCTGGTTGGTACATGTAGATCTCTTCTTCCAGGTCACCATGGAGGAAGGCAGTTTTAACATCTAACTGCTCTATCTTCAGATCCATGCTATCCGCCAACCCAAACAACACCCGTATGGATATCATCTTCATCACTGGTGAGAATATCTCCTCGAAGTTTATACATTTCCTTTGACCGAACCTTTTCACTACAAGTCAGGTCTTGAACTTCGTCTGTGAATTCTTCTGCTCAATCTTCTTTCTAAACACTCACTTGTTGCTTAGAGCTTTCTTGCCCTTAGGCAGTTTCACCATGTCATAGGCATGGTTCTTATGCAAGGATTTCATCTCCTCTTGCATAGCTTTTAACCACTCCCCCTTATGTTGGTCGGGTAGGGCCTCAGAATAATCTTCTGGCTCTTCCCCATCAATCAGCCTAATGTACTCATACGGCGAGTACCTCTTGGACGGTTGTCTGTCCTTAGATGGCCTCCTTACCTGTGACTCAACAGGTGAATTAAGTGGGGGTTACTCCCCTAGTCCATCTTCTGAAGGAACTCCCTCGTCCTCTACACCTTGCTGTACTCCCCCGTCATCAGTCACCACGAGAGGAATAACTGGAACCATGTCCTCTAGCTCACCTGAACTAGGCCGACTTACCAATGTCTTCTATACACTAATCTTCAAAGAAAACCACATCTCTGCTCCTGACGAGCTTCCTCTCTGTCGGACTCCACAATTTGTAACCGAATTTTTCATCATCGTACCCCAAGAACACACATTGTCTGATCTTCATATCGAACTTGGACCTCTCGTCCTTTGGTACATGAACTGATGCCCTGTATCCAGACACCCTAAGATGACTGTACGATGGATCCTGTCCAGTCCACACCTTCTCAGGTATATCTCCATTCAACGGGGCTGATGGAGACCTATTTATCAAATACACTGCCGTATGCATTGCTTCTCCCCAGAACGTCTTGGACAACTTCGCATGGGATAACATGCATCTGATTCTCTCAACAATGGTGTAATTCATTCGCTCAACTACACCATTATGCTGGGGGGTCTTGGGAACCGTCTGTTCATGTCGTATACCTAGGGACTTACAATACTCATGGAAGTTGTCAATATATTCACTACCATTGTTAGTGCGGATGTACTTCAATAATATACCTATCTCTCTCTCGACCATAGCATGAAATAATTTAAACACACCAAAAATATTGTCTTTGGATTTCAAAGCATAAACCCAAACCCTCCTAGATACATCATCTATAAAAGAAACAAAATACAATGCCCCACCCAAGGTTTTTTGTCCTCATAGGACCACAAACATTAGAATAAACCAAATCTAATGCATGCACTTTATTAACATGAAAAGCAGTTTTAATGAATGAAACTCTATGTTGTTTCCCTGATAAACGATCAAGATGGGTTTTGAGAGGTGTACTTGTCACGTCTGAAAGGAGTCGCTTCCTCGCTAGTAGTTGAAGCCATTTTTCACTTATGTGGCCTAGACGCCTGTACCACATATCAATAGCTAAATCTTCCGCTGCGTTCAACCCACCCTTGTACATACTGACATTTTCCTTGTAAAGGGTGCAACACTTCTTTCCTCTGGCCATGATCAACGAACCCTTGATGAGCTTCCATCGCCCACCAGCAAACCGGCTTTCATAGTCATCATCATCCAACCTTCCCGTCGATATCAAGTTAAGGCGAAGGTCTGGGATATGTCTCACATCCCTGAGAACCAATGTGCAGCCCACTGATCAGGGTCGAATATTGCATATCAGACCCTAGTAAATTACTTGATTTTACATACATGATAATGTTTAATGCCGGATTTTAATTATACTTTTATTACAGGACGAAATCAGGAGCGTTAATTGGAATTTGATGTTAAAGGCATAGATTTGACGTTCTGAAGCCACCAGAGCACGGGATGAACTCTAGAAAACCAATGGTGAAGAATACACACGCCTGGGATCTGAGGAAAGCTAGATAAAGGGGCCCGAAAAGGGTCCAGAATGTAAGATCACAAGGTTTCCGCTATCCGATCAGTTCAAAACTTCATACATGTGATGGGGGCCGTGAATTGACCGTACATATTAAATTTCAGCCCTTGATGATCTCGGGAAGTACTCCAACTGACAGATCAGCCCATTAATCTTCAATTTGGGGCCCACCTGATATCTGGAACTGTCTCAAATTGGGTTTTGACGGGTGAAATAATATAAGGAAAAGGATAGACGGTACAGATTTCTCATAAACATTGAATTGGACCCCACACCATGATGCATGTACATCATATACATTAACGGCCGCCGCGCACGGAACCGAGTAAGACGGTCAGCGAGCGGCTGACCCGCGCCCGTCTCCTCAAAACGCAAGCCGCGTTCCAGCGTTCGCGGGAACCGACCGCTGTCGTCGGTTGTGGACCCCACCTTGTGTCCCAATGAGTAATCCAAACCGTCCATCCACTTTCTGGGGTGGCCATACCCCACTCCTAGGTGACAGAATTCGAAGACATCCCCTCGTGGGATTTTTAACCATTCAAACGTCGGACGGACGGTAGCGCAGAAAGACAGGTGGGCCTCATCATCAGTAGGCGAAATTATGTATTCCCGACCGGTTTTCTGTCCTCCACGCAGTAGACGGAGTGGATCTTCTATATGATCAACAGAATGGGCCCCACCATTGTCAGCGGACGGACGTTTGGCGTCCGCGTAACCCGGCCGCTGGCCGTTTTTGTGAAGCACTGTGGGCCCCACCCATGGCCTGTACAACTGATCCAATCCGTCCATCTTGTAGAGGGCCGCGAGCACTACAAACCCATGTTGATATTCCACTCCCATGCGTACACACGTGTGCGGTACAGAGGCCACAAACAGGGCTTGGCGACGTTCAAAACTGATCTTTCGAGATTTCTTCTGTGGGCCGCGCCAATGGACCTTCAAAACCACCCATTCTTGATCGAAATTTCGTCCCGAATCCAATGGACTCGGGTGGATTTTCCAGAAAACACCTCTGTGGGGCCCACCGATCACGGTTGTGAAAATCGCACTTCGAGTCCGTCACGACTCTTCACCGATTCCAGCCATCCAGCCAGCTATAAAAGGAAGTTTTGGACGTGGGGAAGTCATTCAGATCCGAGAAGTGGAGATCCGTGAGCCGTGAAGAAGAAAGAGAAGGAGAAAGAGAGAGAGATTTTTCGGTTTGGAGTTTTAATTTATGAATTTTATTTAATATTTATTTTTTTATGGATTTTATGGGTAACTAATCTCTCAGCTAGGGCTGAGATGAAGCCCCTAATTTGATTAACTCTTGTATTGGTTGATTTACTTTGAATTTTATTAATTTGTTTTTTTTCTCTAAGTGGGCTTGATGGGTTTAAATTCCATACTTCTCCATCTATGAACTTGATCAAAGTATATAGATGGATGTTGTTTGGATGCTTATTACAGGTGCTTGGGTCTGATCAAGAACAAGTTTCCTATAGAGGAAGAAACAGGGTGCTTTAATGAATGTACATTCCATGTGCCCGACCAAGGACATGGGATCTGTTATTCATGGCATTGCTTCAAAAGAATTAGGCTTGGTCATCCAGTATGCCCGATTTAGGACACAGATTGTGCTTTCTCTATTTAAGTGGTATCAATCTAGATCAAGGTGAATCAACAGACAAAACAAGGGTTAGGATAATTAGGGGTGGATTCGAAAGTCCTAGTGCTCTCTCTCTGATTGAATTTTCTTCCCTATTCTTAATTGTTTTTCCTAAAATTGTGCTTAATAGTTTAGTTCATTATTCATTGGATTAGTTAAGAAGAATCATAGATTTGAATTGTGACAACCAGTCCTCGTGGGATTCGACCTCGATCTTACCGAGTTTATTACTACATCACAACCCTATACTTGGGGAGTGAACACCCACATCAGTCTTCACACAAATATCACCACTCCTACGATCTTCGATACGCCAGAATTTTTCATCTTCACAGTCCCATAGTCACCTGACTTGTAGCTTGTGAAGAAATCTCTGCTTGGAGTTACATGAAAGAAGCCCCCGAGTCTATCACTCTGTCGGTGTCCTTACTCGTAGTCATGAGACATACATCGTGATCTGCTGAAAGAATAACTACAACGTCGCCATCTAAAGCGACCGCAGTGGAATCTGATTCATCTTCCTTTTCTTTTCCATTCTTGTCGTTCTTCTTACCACGACATTACTGCTTATAGTGGCCCTTCTTGCCACAATTCCAGCAATCAACATCCTTTCTGTTACTCGACTTGCCTCTTGATTTATTTCGGGCCTTCCCGCCCTTCCTGTTCTTTCCTCTCTCCCGTTCCTGTGTCACAAGGGCCTCTTGCTGAGTAAACCCCTGAGACTTCCTCCTTGTCTCTTCATTGAAGAGACAGCTAGTTACCTGTTCCATGAATATCTTTCCGTCTGACACGGAGTTACTTAGAGACACCGCCAATGTCTCCCAACTGTCAGGCAATGAACTAAGCAAAAGTAAAGCCTGCAATTCATCATCCAGGACCATCTTCATAGAGGAGAGTTGATTCACTATGTTGTTGACCCCATTCATGTGCTTGGCCACAAAACCACCATCTTTGAACTTGAGATTCACAAGTCGCCTTATCAGAAAAATCTTATTACCGTCTGTCTTCCTCTCATACAGCCCTTCTAATTTCAGTTATAGGCTAGCGGCTGAGGTTTCCGTAGACACATGGTGGAACACAGAATCATACAACCATTGTCTAATAAACCTCACCGCCTTCCGGTCCATCTTCTTCCAATCATCATCAGACATATCCTTGGATTTTGCTGATATGCCTAAAATTGGAGAATATAGGTCCTTGCAATAAAGTAAGTCCTCCATCTTAGCCTTTCATATGGTCCAGTTAGAACCATTGAGGTTGATCATCCTTGATGAACCATCTTCCATAATTCAAAACCGATCCTACCCATTCAACGAACCTGACTCTGATACCACTTTGTTGGGGGCATTACACAAAACCTTAGGATCTAGCCCTCCCGAACAAACCAGAATTATGGAAAATCAAAGCATCAACCACACACCACACAAGAGATTTTTATATGGAAAACCCTCAAAGAGGTAAAAACCACGGGACCTCGTCCAAATCAACAATCCACTATGAAGTAAATCGTTACAACCTTCTTCACTCACGCAGGAGTGGATAAACAATAAGAGAAACAAAGAAAATGGAGAGATCTCACCGATTACGAGGACATAAAAGTGCTGAGATATAGATTGCGCAGTAGATAACCTCCACGAGCATAATCTCTCTTCTATAAGCTTCTTCTCTCTCTTTTCCTCTCTCTCTCACCTTTGATAGCCCTAAACCCTTTAACAAATCTCTTGTAAAGTTTTAGGAAACCCTCTTGTCATACCTAGAAAGCCCTAGGTACCTCCTATTTAAAGTTTTAGGAAACTCCTTTCCGCATCCTAATTACGAAAGGACTTGCGACACGAAGTCTACGCAAAATCACAGAATGAATCTGCGTAACTACAACTGGTCGTGTCGAGTCCACGACCGGTCGAGCACACCCACGACCGGTTGAGCACCTCCTTCCATTGGTTAAACACCCCGGAGAAAAATAGTCCAATGTCGCTGGACTTTGAGTTGAGTCACGACTTGACTTCCACGACTGGTCATGCACCAGCCCTGGACCGGTTGAGCAAGGCTCACGACCGGTCGAGCATGAGACAAAAAATCCCATCAATTCGTTGCAGGACCCTTCGACTGGTGACCGAAAAACAGATAGACAAGGGAGAAAATACATTAATAGTCCACATTCAAATGAAAGACTTAAAGATTCAATGAAATAATCTTCTGATATGGGGGACTTTTGGTGGGTGAGGGAATCAGAGTAAGGCCCACCATATCGATCGTTTATATTAAGGAATGATGGGCCCCACCGGCACAGACCGAAAAGCACGTGCATGTCGTAACAGGGTGAGCACTGCAGCACTCTCGTGTGGTGAGCGTATTCTATATTCATGTTGTCCATACATTTTCCCATATCATTTTAGGGTAAGAAATACAAATATAAGGTGTACTGTACTATTGGAAAAAAGAGGTGATAAAAGGCACTACCATTAAAAACTTCCTATGGCCCAATGTAATGATTCCGTAGCATTATTTTCCATCAAAACTGTTGATAAGGTTATATAAATTTGGATGAAAAAAAAAAAACAACAAATATCAACTTGATTCAAAACTTTTGTGGCCCATTAACAGTTAATCGCCACTATTTCTTATGGTATGGTCCACCCGAGAATTGGATCTGCTTTATTATTGGTTTCATGTCTTAAAATGACCTGAAAAAATGGATGGACGGCGTAGATATAGAAGGCATACATCAAAGTAGACCACATTAGTGAAGTTGGAGCACTCCTCATCCGCTCCCTATGGGGGACTCAAAGGTGCCATGTGAATTTCACATGTAAAACATAGTGGGCCACACAAAACTTGGGTGTTTTACCCGGTGTTCCCATTGGAGAGGAGTGTAACACCTTAGTGGTTGACCCTTACCGTACGGCCCTGTAACACCCCGGATTTTCACTGTTTTGGAGTTCCAAAAATCATTGATTTTTTTTTAATTAATTAACTTATAATATCACTTAATGACCATTAGCACTCAATGTTTTCCCATACACCTGTGATACCACAAGTTCGATTAATCATGAAACATCTTGTCCGATCAGCACAGTGTCCTGGGGCGTCCACGTAGGATTCTCTACAGGGCCGTTCGGTTAAACCTCTTGTGGTGGGGTACCATGAGTTAATTAACCTAGGATTAGCCCATTAGAGTAGACTAGATAGACCGTGATAAGGCCTAGTGCGGGCCGCTAAGTCAGATGACTATTTACACTTAAAGACGGCCCACGTGGGCCACCCAAATGACCGTGAAGGGTCGAAAAAATCTAAAACTTTAGAAAATCATAGATCTCACTGGGCTTGTGGTCCATCGCGACTGCGGACCCAAGTGGACACCCGAAGTACCATCCGGCGCTTGCCCAATGCGCCCACCAATGCCATTAAAATCCGCACCGACAAAAAAGAAACCGAGACTCCGGCCTTCCAGCCGTTGGATTTCTTCCAAATTTATGGTGAAGGTTTAATGTATTTTTCAACGCTGCTCACCAAATCTGGGCCCCGATTGTAGCACGATGACCGTTGATCGCGAATCGGACCCGTACGACCAAACCCCGCATCCGTTCGTTCCCAAATTTTGTAAGGCCCCTCATCGGGCCATGGACCACTTATCCTATAAATTTCATGGCCGAGGGCCATCAAAATGCTCCAATCACCAAAATGGCCCCCACAGACCACTTAAAGGTCGAAACGCTTTCTCGATCATATATCCGTTCATCCGTTCGTCCTCAATTTTTGCATGGGCCCTAGTCGGGTCATAAGGCACCTACACGCCGAATTTGGTGGCCAGAAGGGTGTTAGGGCCACCCCAACACCAATAGGGAGTCCCATAAGTCTATTTTAGGAAATTGTGGAAGCTTAGGGTCATTTCCACCAAATTTGGCATTATAAAAGGGCCTCATTTGGGGCACCCCTCTCTCCATACGAATTTTGCCCTAGAGAAAGGGAAGAGAGAAGAGAGAAAAGGGAGAAGAGAAAGAAGAGAAAGGAGAAGGAAGAGAGAAGGAAGAAGGGTAAGGTGGACCTTAGATCGTGGTGGGGCCCAAGGAAATCAAACCTCACATCTCCCTACCTTATCTCCAAGAAGAAATCTCATCCACAACCACCATTTTCATTCCGTTGATCGCATAAGTAAGATCCAACACTCATTCTCCTTGAAACCCTTGTGATAAGAAGGGTTTTGCTTGAGATTCTAATATACAAATGTTGTTTTAGGGATTCCAACCGATCAACCCCCGAAATCCACCCTCCTAGTGCGTTCCTAAGCCTTCAACGAATCCGAAGGTGCGGACTATTGTTCTTAGGTGGCCTAGCACCAATTTTAATATGTGTTTAATGATTTTGGTTGCTTGAATGTTATATTTGGAGAATCTAGAGAGACCCTAGGACTTGTATGTTTGTTAGATTTGTATGTTGGGCTTCCACATGATGTTGTTCTTACCTTTCACATGATGTTGTTCTTGCCTTCCACATGATTTGGTGTATGGACGATTAGATGCTCATGCCTTGTTGATCTTCTCATATGATGTGCCTCATAATACGTACGATTCCTAAATTTTTGTGTATTTTGATCCGAAGGGATGTAGGAAGGTCTTAACTTCTCAACACCACACACACACTTCTTGTTTATAATATTAGTAGCTTTACATGTTGGTGGAAAATTTAGAATTGTTTGTTGAGAAGCATGAGAACATGATGTCGTTTATGTTAGATGATGCATTGATACTTGGTATGTTATGGATCCCCTTCACATCTTTGGGTTGGTCAGGAACATGATGAGAGACGGTAGTCCCACCGGTAGGACTATGTTAGGGCTATATCCATGGGTTTGGGCGGGTGTGTTCGAGTGGCTGTAGTTCGACTACATGGGTCCCTTGTGCCCGAGGTCACTCGTCTCATGCTCGCCTGGCCCGTGCGGTCTAACCTACTGTCTGACCAACCTTGTTTGTCAACCCTGTTTGTTCACTCATGTATGGAACCTGAACCACCCTGCAACCGTTGTAGCCCAACGATAACCCACTGAACTTGGTCCACAGCCTCGTGAGCCAGGCATGGTGGAATGGGACACTATGTCTGAGCTGTCGGCCTACGCTGGGGTACCGCGCCTCCCGTGTGACCGCGAGCGATCCTTCCTTTCGGCACTCCTCATGTGCTTGGAGTCTGGGGATGAGGAACTCGACGGGATCACGGACCGCGGGCCTCGGCCTCACACATTGATGGGGTCTTGGCCTAGAACCGCTTTAGGGCATTGATACGTAGGGTGAATCGGAATCCCCACTCCGCCGGATGAATGGACTTAACTAATAACTGGCTAACACGATCGCATTGCATGCATTAGTTAGGGTGGCGACTTTCGGAAGTCGAGGTCGCTCAGGGAGTGTTGTCATATGCGATCGTTAGATGGAGTCGCTGAGGGAGTGTTGTGGCGAGGGCATGCATCATATCATCCCGCATGCATGCATTTTAAATAAGAGTTATTAGGTGTTGATGAATGTTTGCTTTTCATTAAGTTCATATTACAATTGATGCTTGTTGTAAATTGAGATCAATAGTTCACACTGAGTTGATCACTCACTCCCACTCTGGGACGGTGTTTTAAAACACCAACCAGACCCATTCATAGATGCAGATAACTCAGGGCATGAGGAGCTCCACAGGTAAGCTTGGACGAGGAGGACGGACTTTACTGGCACTTGATGGGCGGCTCACCATCGGCTTGATCGGGCCGAATTTGGATTTGCTTGAGCCATGGGCTCGACTTTTTTTTTTTTGGACATAGCCTTCTTTTGTTGTTGTTGGGCAACGCTTTGGCGACCCTTTTATTATTTTGGACCAGATATATGTGTGATATCCTTCATTTCAAGAGATCGGGTGTGATTGTGCTGTGCCTCGTAATTCCAAATTGCACAGTTAAAGTTGAGTAATCATAAAAAACAATAAATGCATGATAAGTGACACTCGGGAACTCGGGAGTCGAGTCTATGCACGACCCCCGATTTTCCGGGGCGTTACAGGCCCACCTTGATAATGTGTTGTATATCCATGTCGTTCATCAGCTTTTTCAGTCCATTTTAGGACGTTGTCCAGTAAATTAATCAGATACAAAAATCAGGTGGACCACATCACATGAAACTATGGTAATTGAATGCCTACCATTAAAACCTCCTAGGGCCCATTATAAGTAGATTCTTAATATTTATTTTTCATTCAACCCATTGATGTTGTTAACATATGTGTTAAATCTGAAAAGTTCTGGAAATCCTTGACTGGTCAAAGAAAGTTCGACTCGAAGTCCAGTAACGATGTATTTGGAATTTTCGGGACACTCGACGGACAGACTCAAGTAGTCGAAGTTTACACACACTGCGCACGGACTGTATAAATTTGTAGATTATTCTATGTTGACGCAAAAGGGGAATTTCCTAAATTATAAAAGTCCCCAGGGCCTTTCTAAGATAATGTTAAGGCTTCTAAAGGTATTTCAAAAGGTTTCTAAATGGCTATAGGGTGTAATAAGGGTGTGCTTTCATAGTGGACTTCTGTCACTTTATAGATTTCTTACTATAAGAGTTTTCCACGTAAAATTGTGGATCGATACCAAGACCTCAGTGTTGAAACGAGGTATATTTCACTCAATCTAACAGTTGAGTTATGGATCAGGGTGTCGTAAAATTGTTGTGTTCTCTTGTGTTTACTTGTTTCTCTTGGATTGTCATCCTATATCTAGATATGTGTGATTCCGCAGATCAAATCCCAATAGTTGATAAGGTCAAAAGGACCTGAATTAAGGTCAAATTCAAAATCAGCTTGATCCACAACTTTCATAGCCTAAAAAAAGTTTTTAATGGTCATTGACGATGTTTTCCAGTAGTGTGCTCCACCAGAGATTTGGATGTAATTAATTTTTTTAACAACGTCGTTAAATGAGCTTAGAAAACGGATGGGCGGCGTGGATATTTCCTTATCTGCTCCCGTATTGAGTTACTCATTACGCTTTTATCGTACTGAGTAAACTCTGTTGGGCCCACTGTAAGACCCGTATCCTAGTTCGTACTGTTCCAATGAATCCAGTGATCCTTTCCGTCGAAGTCCGACAATCCGCGACTGATAATCGACGTTGCGCACGACCGTAAATCGTATCCTTTAGATTCGAGTCGGTCTAATCCAAGACCTGTATCGTTGCGACCGCACCGTCGCCGCGGTTCTAACGCCGCGACTCACACACCCATCCGATACCCTGACTAGAAGATGTGAGTCGACGTTTATTTCAAAGAAACGCCGCACTTTTACGATCCCGAGAGAATCTCTACAACATGTCAAATCAATCCAATCAATCAAATCAATCCCATCAATCAATCAATCACATCCATCACTTCATGTCAAGTATAAGCACCCATGCTTTCTTTTTCCACAAGTAAAGCAACCACCAAAGTCAACCAATCCATCCCCTCACCCATCACTCACATCCATCAACCCATCACTCACCTCACATCCATCACTCTCTCTCCTTATCTCTCTCTCTCTCTCTCTCTCTCTCTCTCTCTATTTCCATTCACACCTTCCAAGCAACCCAAATGAGAAAAAAATCCCACGTTGTGAGCCTTCCATGAGAAGAAAAAAATGCATATGTGAGGCCCACCTTTCCCTTCCCAAAACACCCCATCCTAGCCCTTGATTTCCAATCTCCACCGTCAAAGAGGAGCACAAGAAGGTTGGCGTTCCAACGGACCGAAGAAGATCGACGGTGGGTGTTTTAATTTCTTGATTTCTATCTTTTAAGGGCCCACTTGTGGTGGGACCTATCTAGATGTATGTATCATGATCATTTGAGGGACCCATAGTGGCGGGATCCCTTGGCTACTCCGATCTCTCTCCTTCTCTTCCCTTTCTCTTTTTACCTTGGAATGATGATATGATTGTATGGCCCACTTGGATGGACCCCCCCAATGGAGCATGTATTAGATCCAAACCATCTAAAGGTGAGGCCCACTTTACATATGTATGGTGACCACACCACCTCACCATGTGGTGGCCCACCTACAAGGATGCACCTTAAAGGTATTACATGCCAAAAAAAAAAAAGAGAAAAGAGAGTCCAGGGACTCTCTGGACGTTGGAAGGAAAACATGAAAAATCGGCTTTGTTTCAAAACTCATTGGGTGGGCCACTTATGCAGGCCGCTCCTTGATGCATGTCTTCAATCCACGCCGTCCATCCTTTTCCCTGTATTATTTTAGACGTTGAGCCGAAGAATGAAGTCCATCCGATTTTCGGGCGGGCCATAACATGCAAAACAGTGGTTCTTACCGTTGAAAGTCACCCTGACCTTTTTTATGCGCCGAAAAATATCGGATATTGGACTCCTTTGGAAGGTATCGGGTCGTAGAATCCAGTGGACGGGGTGGATTCACTTGAAACGGGCCCCACACCTGAAAAACCTCAGAAATACTTGGTTTATATATATATATATATATATATATATATATATATATATAATCAAGGCAGCAGCTTCTGCTGCTGCCGCGGACACTAGCAGAGGCGCGAGGCCTACTGCGCGTGCAAAACAGCGGGCGAACACGTCCCCACGGCCTGTCATGTGGGCCCCACCATGATGTATATGTTGTATCCACACCGTCCATGAGGTGGACCACCCCCAAGGTGGGTCCCTCCGAAAATCGTGCCGATCCATGGCTCGGGTAGCCCACACCACAAGAAACGGCGGTGATTGAACTCCACCATTGGAACCTTCCCTGGGCCCACCGAAGTTTTGGATCAATCCGAAATTTATTTTTCCTCTTCATTTCCGTGTCCGTGTGACCTCATGAACGGTTTGGATGGAGTATAAACATTACAAGGGGCCCCACGTGGAGCCCACGATGATGTATGTGCTTTATTCCCACCGTCCCAGGACGGTGGGGCCTACCCTGATGCATGTGTTGTAACCCACCGTCCAGTGGACGGTGAGGCCCCTCGTGAGTGTGTGCATGCGTGTGTGAGTGTGCACGTGTGTGTGCATGCGTGTGTGTGTGTGTGTGTGTGAGTGTATGTGGGTGCATGTGTATATGTGTGTATATAGATATATATATATATATATATATATTATATAAATTATATGTTATATTATTTATATTATAAGGGATGGTGGGCCTTCATGTGGGCCCCACCATGATACTTGTGTTGCATCCAAACAGTCCACCATTTGGCAAGCTTGTATTAAGGCTTGGGGCCAAAAATAAGATAGATCTATTTATCATGTGGACTACACTATACAGTGACGATTAAACGTCCACCATTAGACCCTTGGGCCACCAAGTTCTTGGTGACTCTATGAACAGATTGTATGAGAAATAAATGTTATACTGGAGTGGAATTCATTATCACCACTTATATTGGTGCGGCCCATTGATGTGGCCCACCTTAATGTATATAAGGCCCATGTTACAAGGCCCATTGTGATGTATTCAAAGGACCATGGGACATGGCCCATTGCAATGTACTTAAGGCCCATTGATGCGGCCCACTTGATTTATGAAAGGCCCATATGAGGCAGCCCATTTGATGTATTTGAGGACTTTGGGTCGAGGCCCAATGAGATGTGTATAGGTCCATTGCAATGTGTGATTCCGCATGGTTCGTGTAATGATGTTTATGACGGACCGTGCCTTGGGGGCAATGTTGGTTTGACATCCACATTGCAAGTATAGTGTTGGTTAAATGTCCGCATTATAACTCTCCCATTGGGCCCGTTGATGGGCCCATGCTTCTTGTGCGTATGCCATCTAGACCCATCTTCGGTATAAGGATAGTTCATTACTTTATAATGTGCTTAGTACACTTCCATGATTCATGTGCATACGCATCTTATGTATGCTTGATATGAGGAATGATTGATCATAGCATAAGCCGTTGGGCTGAGACATTTACGGGACTCCTTATGAGACGGAGTGCCCCACATGATCGTGTGGTACGCGTGAGATTGCTGCATGATTGTACGGTGTGACTCATGCATCTTGCATATGTGTGACTTGATCACTGCACGCCCTAGCGACATCAGGGTTGTGGCTTCCACAGGCACATCGTGGATGGCCGTATCGGATACCGGAAATATCTTGTTCTAGCACTGTGGGCACTTAGGATGTCCTTGGGTGAAAGTCCCAGAACCTTTTTGGTACTAGGAGTTGCTCCAACGTCTAGACCGAGTGGATACACGAGCGCCCGAGTGCCGAATACCAGTAGGCCGCATCTCCCACTGTGTCGTGGTCGGTTGGAAGGGGGTGTGGCCTTATCCGCCTGAGTGAGGGGGCTATAAGCTAGGCTGAGTTTGACCAGCTCGCAAATGTGTCCGCTATCGATGAGCCGGGTAGGTATTGGCAGACTACTAGTCAGGCGGATAGTGTGGTCTCTTCCACTTGCTTGACTGTGCAGCTAGGGAGGAGGCAGTCAGTGTGATGTGTATTAGACCCCGATGATATCCAGAGAGGAACTGTACTGATATCTATACTTGATGAGTACTGGCACGCTTGCTTTGCATCTCGCATATGACATTTGGCTACATAGGCCTCGCATCGCATGGCCTTGGTATGGCCGATAGCATTCATGTCTTGCATCACATAGCTTTATTATAGCTGATAGCATTCATGGACTTACCGCATATTTCCGCATTACTCTGATATTGTACACTTGGCACTCGCCTTACACACACTTTCACCACCCTCTAAGCTTTTGTAAGCTTATACACGATAGATGCATGCAGGTGGCGTTAGGTTGCAGCAGCGTTGAGCTCAGAGCGTGCAGCAGTTTTCTAGAGCTTTTGGAGTTTTCTTTGATATCATTATATTGTATTTCCCTTCCCGCATTGTACTTAAAAGTTTTTGATATAGTGGATATGTGGTGTTGTTGTTTTGTGACTTGGTTATGCATGTGGTTATGCTCCATTACAAAAAAAAAAAAAAAATTCATGCTGAAAATCCTCCTTGTAGGATCCCAGGATCGGAATCTGGCGTATGGGTGTTGGGAACCGAGAATGGGGTACTACGGAGGCTGTCAGCGCCGGATTCGGCGATTGGGAATTTTGTGAGCCCGGTTTCCGAGTTTGGGGCGTGACACCCACTGTAAATGTATGTATTTTATCCACACCGTCCATCCATTTTTACTGCTAATTTTAAGGGTTGATCCCAAAATTGAAGTAAATTCAACGCTCAGTAGACCATTCCATAGTAAACAGTACGGAATAATGATTTCCACCGTTGAAACCTTCCTAGGGCCCACTATAATGTTTATTTGTCATCCAACCTGTTCATAAGATCACAAAGACATGGATGAAGAGAAACCACAAACATCATCTTGATCTAAAACTTCTGTAGCCAAAAAGAATTTTTCAATGGTAGAGGTTCAGTCACAATGTTTCTTGTGGTGTGGTCCAATTGAGCTTTGTATATGCTTCCTTTTTTTACCTCAATCTCTAAAATTATCTGTTAACATGTATGAATGGAGTGGATAAAATAAATAAATAACGGTGGACCCCACAGAGTTTACTCAGTACGCAATCCACTTTCGAGACGTTTCCTATTCGCATACACCCAAGGTTGGGCGCGGCTTGGGTGTATTCTCGGTGGATCCCTAAGTATGGGCCTACTTTGATGTATGTTACTTGCATCCACACCATTCATTGTTTTTACAGATTATTTTAGGAGGTGGTCAAAAAATAAATCTGATCCAAATCTTAGGTGGATCATGACACATGAAATAGTCGTGATTGAATCCCCATCACTAAAAACTCTTTGGGGATACTGTAATTTTTATTTTCCATCCAACCTGTTGATAAGGTTACAAAGACCAGGATAAAGAGACCACAAAAATATCAGCTTCATCCAACACTTTTGTCGCCCACGAGAAGTTTTTAATGGTTAATTACGACTCTTTCGTGTATTATAGTCCATATGAGATTTGGATCTGACTCATTTATTGGATCGTTCTATAAAATGAGTTAAAAAAAGGGACGGACGGCATGGATATAAGGCACATACATCAAGGTGGGCACACGTTCAAGATCCCACCAACTTCGGTGGATCCCAAGTCGCATATAATGGAAACGGATTGGCTACTCCCTTGACACGACCGCAATCGCTGGTGTTCGGTGCTCCGTGGGCCCTATCATGATGTATGTGTTTCATCCATGCCATCAATCTATTTTTCTATATCATTATATGGTTTGAGACCAAAAATGAGGTTATATCCCAATCTTAATTGTACAACATTAAAGGAAACAGTGTTTAATAAACGTCGACAATTAAAAAAATTTTGGGGTCATCAAAGTTTTGGATCAAGCTGATATTTGTTTATTACCTTAATCTGTGTATGTATGACCTAATAAACATATTGGATGTTAGATATGGACTATTGTTTTACCTTAATCTATGTCTGTACATTGGGCCTTTGAAGGATTTTAATGGTGGATATCCAATTACTATTGTTTTCCTGTGGTGTGGTCCACCTGATATTTATATCCCTCTCATTTTTGGATGAACGAAATGGATTAAACACATACATCATGGTGGGGCCGACAGAGCACCGACCACCAGCCACCGGGCTGGTGACAGGGGGCAGCAAATCCGTTTCCGCATATAGTAGACCGGACGCTGGGAAAGCCAGAAATCCTGCGCAAGGACGTTGGGTGTCGCCAATGTTATGTTTGCTATAAATCCACTCCGTACATCCATTTTCACGGCTAATTTTAGGTCTTGAGCCCAAAAATAAAGTATATATAATTTTCAAATGTACCACACCAAGGAAACAGTTAACTTGAACTTCTACCGTTGAAAATTTCTTGAGGGCACCAGAAGTTTTGGATCAAGCTTATATTTGTGTTTTCCGTTCATCCATGTCTTTATGATCTTATGAACAGGTTGGTTGACAAATAAAAATCACTTTGAGGCCTAGCAAGGTTTCAACAGTGGTGATCATTATACCCACTGTTTCCTGTGGTATGATCCACTTGATCTTTGGATATACTTCAATTTTGGGCTCCAACGCCTTAAATTAGATAGAAAAACGTATGGACGGAGTGGATAGACCACTTAGATTCAAGGTGGGCCAACTAAGTTTACTCAGTACGATAAGAGCATACGGAGTATCTTAGTACGCAATCCGATTTCCTTTCATAGTGAGTTCGTGCGCTGGGATGCTGGATGCTGTATGCCACAGTGATATTTTTGAGAAATCCACCCGTTGTGAGAGCTCATTTCAGGATATGAGCCCAAGAATGAGGGACGCGGATTGCCTCCTACCCCGCCCGGACGGTAATCCGTTGGGGAAGGGCTCTGTGGGGCCCACCGTGATATAAGTATTTTATCCACGCCGTTCATCTGTTTTCTCAGATCATTTTATTATTATAAAAATGAAGCAGGTCCAAATCTCCAATGGACCACACCAAAGGAAGCTACAGTGATAATACAACCACCGTTGAAATATTTTTAAGGGCCACCGTGATTTTTTTTAACCATACAATCTACTCATAAGGTCATGTAGACGTGGATGAAGTGAAAAAACAAATATCAGCTTGATCCGAAACTTCTCCAGCTCCCAAGAAGTTCTTAATGGTGGACGTTCAATCTACACTTTGTGGTCCAACCAAGACCTTTACATATCTCATTTTTTAGATCATATCTTAAAATGATCTTAGAAAAACGATGAACGGCGTGGATAAAACACTTACATCATGGTGAGCCCCACGTAGCCCTGCCCGGACGGATTTCCGTCCGGGCGTGGGTAGGACGCAATCCGCGTCCAAAAATGAGATAGATAAAAGACTCTTGTTCTAACGACAGGAAAAACCAGGGAAAGATTTTCCTACCGTTGAAACCTTCCAGGGATCTACCTTGATATGCCATCCAAACCGTTTATAAGGTTATTCCCACTCGTGAAAACACCAAAAACTTCGTAAGAAACTTTTTAGCCATGCGAATGTTTCAAACGGTGGTCACTGAATCTACACTGTTTCACATCATGATCATTTCATCTTATTGTTTAAGAATTACAACACATATAAAGAGTAAAATGTACTGACAGACAACAAATAACTTTAATTATATCAAGATGTATAATAACTTGTATTGAAAATGGGACAATATAGTCACCAATATCTATTATTCATCTATTTAAAATCACAAAATTTGTGAATTCTCACCGGACATATTTATTGAATCATCAGCTTGATCAAATATAATATATGGGCTATTATAAGAGGGTCAATTGAGATTTCAATTTCCAGGATTGATTATATCTATATATATAATAAGTTAAACATGTTTGTTGTGGTCATTAATTACAAAGAATCCTCAATTAAATTAAACCAAATAAATTAATGAAAATTATAAATAAGGTAATAATCAAATATATTCAAGTAATCTATTAAATTACCATTTCAGAGTCACTCATCTATTTACTCTCTTTTCTAAGAATTTAGAAAATACATCTAACAACTGCCATTACTCATTTACCCGTGAAATAGGGAGTTCTAGTGGTTATAACATGAAGATTCAATGGTAGAAACGGACAAAAATGTGCAAACAATTGTATGCATATCTACTTCCATCTTTCTCTGTTTCTTGTAATTGAATTGCAGATAAAACACTGAAATCAATCATTACATTAATTTACTCCAACATCCCATTTTTAGTTGACCATAAAAATAAATTTGAAAACAACATAACCAACAATACCATCATATTCATGAACTAATATTAACAATAATACACCTCAACACAATGTGTAGTGGAAGATTTGGGGATTTTAAAACGGAAGCAAATCTCTATTTATCATTGGTATAGATGGACACATTATTTATTATATGAACATTCTCGAATTACAAAACATGCTAGATGTGTTCTCAAATGCTTAATGCATGAAAGTTAGGTAGAGAGTAAAACGAGCGTTTGTGCGTGCTAATGGTTTGATTCATTTTTTGTTCAAACATTCACTGGATGAATTAATCACATACAATTACTGATAACATAAAAATCTACCAATTACTTTCACATGGAAATGATATTTGCCAAAGAGGGTCCACACATACGAAGAAAATGAATGGTCCAGTCTTATTTTCACACGTAACTACATGTAATACCTTTTATAGTGAATTTGCCAAATTGACCCGTAAGAATTATTGTAGAAATGAAAGAAAAAAAAAAAAAAAAAAGATTTGATGGATGGGATAAATTGCAAGTTTTAACATTCATTATGCATGGGGCACTTAATAAGAGTAACAACCTGATTTTTGTGTATGGTCCATTATCTTCATTTGGGACCTATCATGAGAACCTAATCTAAAGAGCTCTTCAATGGGAAAATTTTAACCCTTCAACTAATGACAAAAAAATAAAAAGATAAAATGATTCAATGATATAATCTTATGATCTTAGAGACTTGTGTTGGTTGAGGGAATTGTGATGGGGCCATCATCATCTCGACCATTTGTATCAAGAAATGATGGACCTTACTTGTAGGGACTGAAAAGCGATAGCACCTGCGTAGCATAAAACATTCGTGGGTGAGCATTAGCTACAACACATTCGGGTGATCCAATGGTGTTGTATGGATTTCAACATATAGAGCTTACCACCTCCATGTACCTATGGACCCATCTCCATGTACCTATGGTCCATCCAAATGATCTTATGCAATGTTGTTGGGATGTCTTCAATCTTTACAATGATAGGAATTTGTTCAATTGATTAGACTGGATCAAATAGATTGGTCTTTGGATAATTTTGAATAGGTTCGATTGATCAAACTTGGAGGGTCAATTGATCAAACTGATAGGGTCGTCGGTCAAACTTAGAGGGTTCATCAATCTATATAATTCGGAAAATTCTTGTAAACTTTTTGGACACTTTTGAACGTGTTCCATTGATCGAACATGAAGGCTTGATCGATTGAGGATTATTCGATCAAAGCCAATCAATGATGTACACAATTTTATATAATTGCACGAATTATTTCTTTTTCCCAACGTTTAATTTGATTTACTTGCATGCCATGTATGCAATTTCCATATAAGCTTGTTTGATTTTTCAGCTCAATAACAATTACTATGTAAATAGGTAATAATTATTTACCTAGGTAATTACTTCATATTTCCTGATACAAATGTGACAATTTACTTTTTTAACACCTAAATGGAGAATTTTATGAAATCAATGTAAGGCCCATCATGATGTATGTGACTCATCCACACCACTCATTTGTTATGTCAGCTGAATTTAGGGCATGAGCAAAAAATGAAGCAATCCAAAGCTTAAGTGGACCACACCAAAGGAAATAGCGAGAATCAAATGTCTACCATTAAAAACTTCTTTAAGGCCCTTAAAAGTTTTGGATCAAGATGATATTTGTATTTTCCCCTTATTCATGTAAAACTCAATATGAGCCCAATAATGAAAACAATTTGACCGATGGATGAATTAAGGCAACTGCTCCCTTCCACGTAGCCATCTAAGTATTGGATCTGCCTTTTTTTTTTTCTCATGCTCCGAAATGTTTAAATAAAACAAATGAACGCGTATATATCATGTTATTTAAGTCAAAACTTTTGTATCCATTTTCGAGGTGAAATTACTATCACATTTTCAAACAAATGTGAAAAAGTAGTATCAATCTATTCCGGAATAACAAAGCTTTTATCTTCAAAGGAATTGAGGACTCGCACGTGTACTGCCCCGGCTCATCCAATTTCGCTGACGTGGGCCTTTGGATCATTGATCTGACAGGCCGAGCTGTGGATGGGAGAAATCGCCGTCCCGTCTTCTTCGTCTTTTTCCTCAATTATTGCGGTATTTTCATTTTAACCGTCTGATTTTGGCAGGAAGGAGTTGGAAACCATCACATCAATGGTCTGGATCCCCGAACTATGAAAGCTTTGTACATGCAACCGCATCAGTATAAAACCGAGAGTCCGTCTCACTTCAGATCTGTTACCTAGCTTTCTGTGAAAGCTTTTTTCCTCTGAGAGACACGTCCTCATCTTCTCGTCATGGAATCGAAGGCTAACGTGCGCAGGGAGGCGAAGGATAACGTAGAGCTGCTCCATCTCGCGATCCAGCAGCTTATTGAGGAGAAGGGAGAAGAAGGGAGGGAGAACGCCAGTGCCAGCGAAGAAGAACGCCGCATCCTCCTCTCCAGATTGCTTTCCCAGGTAGGGAACCAATCCCATCCGTTGATTCCATGCTTGCCATCAGAACCTACGGCGAAATTTCGTTTTTTAATTCTACGCTGTTGGGATTTTTTAGATTCTGAAGAAAGTAACTGATACTAATTATTTAAAAATGAGTCCGGATCCTCTGCAACAGAGAATTCCTGATACCCTATTCCTCATTGGTCCACGTCACCACTCACTAAAAAAATAAAAATAAATAAAAAAACAGCTTCGGACGCCAAACCATTAGGGTAACAGGAATTCTCTGTTGACCTGATAACAGAGGATCCCGACTCTTTAAAAATAAAGAACTGATATTAAGTGCTCGCTTTTTGATGAATGCACCTTTTTGTCTACTTTTTGGTGTTAGAATAGTACACCTTTTATACCATTCTTCTAATTCCAAAAGTAGAAAAAAAAAGAAAAGAAAAGAAGGGGGGGTGGGGGGGTGGGGGGGTGTAGTGTTTAACTACCAATAGTAGTAAAAAATGGTGAATCCATGAAAATCATAAGGTCTAATAATCATTGAGGTGTTATGCTCGAGGAGAATTACTACAACAGTTGTTGTAGGGAGCCCATGCAACAAAAAGCTCTGTGGGGCCCACTGTGATGCGTGTGTGACATCCTCTCGGTGCATCGTTTGCGCCAGACAATGTTACGACGGAAGCCCAAAAATCAGGCCAATCTAAAACTTAAGTGGGGCACATCACAGGGAACGGTAGGGATGGAGACGACCACCATTGGGACCTTCCGGGGGACCACCATGATGTTTATATGCCATCCAACCCATTCATAAGGTGAGTCCCACCAGGATGAAGGGAAAGCACAATTACCAGCCTGATCCAAATTTTTGGTGGACCACTGGAAAGTTTCAATTGTAGGTGTCCCGTCCTCACCTTTCCTTGCAGTGTAGCCCACTTGAATTTTGAATCGGCCTTACTTTTGGGCTCACGAACTAACATGAGTAATGCAGGGGCATTTTCACACCAGGCTCGAGTAGGGTGGCCTGTGGGATGCGGGGTCATACTCGGGGCATGCGGCCCGCGGAACCCATGTGATTTATAGCCCGTGTAAGACGGGTGGCTCATGTGACGCGGAACCCATGTGATTTGGTGCCCACGAGGGGGCAGAACCCATGGATTTGGGGCCCATGAGGAGGGTTCAGCCGAGAACCTAACCCATGGATGTGGGGCTTGGGCGATGAGATAAAGGGATTAATTCGTCATGCTCTTTCAGTTCGAGCTTTTAGAGCAAGTAGTTAATTGTCTTGCATCAATGAGCTGGCACAAAATGATGGATGATGGACAATGGAGTGGATGCCACACCCCAACATTATGGGGGCCTCTACAGAGCATTTTGTTGCATTGTTGTAGTTAGCGTCCTCTTGTACAGTACTATTCTGCTCCACTGGTCTTGGTTCATACAAGTGGGGCCTATGGTTTGAATGGTAGCCATCAGCATGTTATGTCAAAAAGAAGAAGAAAAGGAAGAAGAAGAAGGATGCAATACACACCCAATGATCACTAGATTAGAAGGATCATAGCTGCACAATATTTGACCATTTGTTTTGTTGGTTGTGAACCATTGGGGCATTTTCTCGATTAACTGTCAGTCAATAGGGCCTGGAACATCAACAGTTTGAATCAATGAACCATGGGCCCCCACTGTACAAACTTAAAACCAATGGTGTCTTACGTACACCCTTTTTTGGCTCAAGGAATGTACCATACCTCGTAAGGAGAAATGATGTGGGGCTGGACGCCAATAGCAAAGACTCTCTATAGATTGATCAGATGGTGTGAAGGAACGGGCCACACATTCTTGTAGAGGCTTGGGAAGGTGGGTTCTAGTAATCCCCGTTCCATCTTTATGGTTGTTTATGTGTGTTCACCAAGGGCTTCCTAGAGTAGTTGTAAACCAAATTATAGCTTGAAGGGAAGTGGCAATAGATTCGGGTGCGGGAGAGTAGGTGAGTGTCCATTTCAAAATGTTAGAAAGTATAAAACAGATAGGAATCGGAAGTGAGTCTGAAGCATGATTTGATGGGGGAGCAGCACCTAAGCATCAGGTTTTTTTTTTTCTTTTTGAAAAGTAACTATTTGAATATATAAATATGAAGGGATACAGAAACATGGATAATCAGCCCGCTGAGATAGCAGACCGATTATTCACCAAGAAAAGAAAAATTACAACCCTGCAATGATCCAACATTAGAAGCCCATTCTACAATCAAATATTTCACCCTTTGAACTAGATACTCTGTCGAGTTTGAGTTCTCCCTGAAACATCTACCATTTCTCTCTTCCCACACAGTCCACCAGATGGCTAAGAGGGCCATTCTCCAAATCTCCTTCCTATGTTTGCCTAGAGAAACGCCTTGCCAAGCATTGAGCAGCCAACCCGTGGAATCCGGTAAAGACCAAGATATTCGAAAGAGGGAAAAGATCACTGACCAGATTTGGTTAAGAAGAGGGCAGTGAATGAACAAGTGGCCTACTGATTCCTCATGTGCCATTCAACAAAGGCAAACATTTGTGATAATCATGCCTCTTTTTCTCAAATTGTCAATTGTCCGGAATTATTTCTTTCCAACAAGCCATCCGAAGACCGCTATCTTTGGAGGAAATTTAGATTTCCACACTCGTTCTCTCAAATTCTCAGAATCGATGCAGGCTTCGCTACCAATAGAGATGTACAAGGATTTGACCGAAAAGGAGTTGGACTTGTCCAATTTCCATAAAAGAGAATCTTCACTATTCTGGACCGGTTTATAAGAATTTATACGAGTGAGAAGGGCCATATAATCTTCGATCTCCCAGTCTTGGAGATCTCTAAGCATCAGGTTGTTGCCCTTAATTGCTGTTAGTTGTTTTGTCGTTTGTAGTTAACAATAGTTAGGTTCTTGGTGCCCCTCTCATGCTGTTAATTGCATGCTTGTACAGATGATCCATGCCGATCACCTAATGGGATACACCTATACTGGATTTTGGAACTTACAACATGTTGGATAGGTGCCATAACAAAACTATCCAAGATAGAGAAACAAAATATCCAAAGAAAATCATAGGCAGCATGCAAGAGGATTTTGTTGATAGAGATTTTGAAAACTGAAAGAGCTCACTAGATACATTCAAGCTTACTTCTCTTCACTGCTAAGATAGTGTGTTCTCTTCCTCATCTAGCATGTTCATTGAAGGTATTATAACTTCTTTCTTTGTAGTCAAAGTGGGCAATGTATGGGCTAGCCCATCACGTTTCCAGGCCTAACTGGCCATGAGCTAGGCTTGGTTCTGATTTTATGCCAGCGGGTCAAGCCTAGGCTTCAGTTTCAGGTCCCATCATAGTGACAAATCTTGTTCTTGGCAATTTCTCGGCCCAGAAATTTCTCAAGAGATGTTCAAATTTTGAGCTTTTTCTTGGTATTATAGGGAAAATCTTGCAGAAAATAAAATATTTAATATATAAAATTTAAAATTGAATATATATATATATATATATATATATATATATAACAAATTCCTTAATGTTTTTACTATTTTTTGAGTTGATATCCCAATATTTTAAAATCTGCCGATATTTTGAAAATCTCGCAATAATATTAGTTAACATATTTTTGCTATATTATCATGAGAACTTCAAAATCTCAGTGATATTTGTCACAAAGGGTTGCATTAATAAAGCAGCTGGATTGGAGTGCATGTTTGACCCTTTTGCTATCTTGGTCCAGTTGAGCCTAGTTTCACGCCCATTTCTGACTGTTACAGGTTGATCTAGGCCTAAACTTCTAGCATGATTATAAATGGTTGGGCATCAGGCCTGCAAATTATTATTTTTTTCCTTTTTTTAAGTAACAATTTATTTACGAAACGGCAAAGCTGAAAAGAATGCAAAAGACAAAGAAAAAAAATAACGAAGTTCCCCAATCTTGACCTATTAAACAACATGCACATAGTTTAGCAGATATTGATGCCCATTCTATTACAGTGGATTTCGCCCTAAGAAAGACTCCCCTTGGCTTCCCGAAAGCACCTGTTGTTCCTTTCCCTCCAATATTGTCCAAAGACATGCAAGAAGAGACATCCTCCACACAACTCTACCTGATTTTCCAATACCCTCTCCATGGCATTGCCTAAAAAACCCATCGATTTACCTAGGCATTACACATGCCACTCTAAAGATCCCGAATAACCTTTCCTACACCTCCCTTGAGAACAGATAATGCATGAAGAGATGATCGGTCAACTCCTCGCTATGCAACACAATGGCCTCTTCCTTGGGTTGTCAATTGTTAACACGCTATTCCAATCCACTAACCACATGAAAGCAGGCACCTTTAAATGAGTGCCATAGGATCAAAGCAATAAGGTATGTGCTTCGCTACCTATGAAAGGACCACCTCTAAATGGATATAGAGAAATTTCACCGATAACTTTCCCGACTAACCTCTTTCCATCGCACTGAGTCACCCCTCTCCAATAGGATCACCCCTAATAATTGATTCAATGGAGCCACTAATTCCTCAAATTTGTCATCTTGAAGCTTCTTCAACACGATGGAAGCCAAACCCCACTAGTCCCATGGAGTGAGAAACATTGATCGGCCGTTATGTCGAGATTCGAGGATACTTGAGCTAAGCTTGGATATGTATCTTGCAGCTTCAGATCTTCCAGCTGCACATCCTTCCAAAATCTTACCCTCCTACCATCACAAACCCCAAAGCCCACCCCCTCCTTAACAAGTTCCTTCATACTTATAATTGCCCTCCACACCCGCAACGCTTTATACAAAGCAGAACTCTTGGGCCACCACCCTCCTGCTCTGCCCCATACTTCCTAACTACAACCTCCTTACATAAGCTACCATCCTCCGAGGCAAAACTCCAAATCCATTACCCCAAAAGAGCTGCATTCATATATTCCAAATTTCTAATCCCAACTCCCCCTTCTTTTGGCCTACAAACATTATCCCATTTCATAAGATGAAATTTGTTTCTTCGCCCTCCACCCCCCTTTGGGCATTTGATGATAGACATGAAATACAATGGGAGGTTCGAGAGCAGACCAGTGCATGGTCTAAATTTCAACGCCAATTAGCAAAGCGGTGCTAGAGCAGCCTGACGCAACCTGAACTAAGCCCATGACCACCTGTATTGCAGTACTTCATGTCTCATCTTACTGATTTGTGTCCTTTGACTTTATTTCACATCACACGCCTCTCCAACACGTTATCCATGGTTAAAAAACTGTTGAGTCAAGTTTGAGTCACCAAGTTTGACTCAATAAGGTGGCGACTTGAGTCGAATCTTGGGCTAGATCTTCCACAAACAATTGAATTCAAACAGATCAAAATACGTTTGGTGGATGCCTAAAAGGAGTTCCTCATATATTTTTAGAAGATTGAAAAATAAAAATAAAACCTTTGACGCTGTTTGGTGGATGCCTAAAAGGAGTTCGTCTCATTTTAGTTAACATTAATTTTGATTTAGAGACCATATTAACAGTAATTATGTATTAGAGATCAAGATCTCTAATACATAATTACTGTTAACTAAAATTAGAAAAACTCACTTTTAGGCATCTACCAAACAGGGTCTTGGGTTTTCTTTTAAATCATTTTATTGAAAAATAAAAAAAAATAAAAAACTTTTGAGGATGATTTTGAAGATAGAGATTGGTTGTCATCATCCATTGATAGATTGTGTAGAATGTGGGAAATTTTAGTTGGTCGGGGTGAATTTATGTTGGGATTACTTGGAATGGAAGAGTTTAACCTTGAATTTGATTATGTACATAGGAAAAACTGTTTTAATCGAAGTTTTGTATTTTTATCTTATTTGTGCATGCATGCACATTTGTGCATAGATAACCATCTCTTCACTCTGTGTTGTAAGTTTTGACCGTATTAAACCTGAACTTTTCAGTTCCAATTTTTTGGCATTTCCATTTCCTCGACTGCATTTTTACTGTTTTTAAGGATTGCAACTGAATTAAACATGAAAAATTCTCATACTGTTTTTGATCTATGGTGTTTAGCTGTCTATAGTCATGACTGATTCCATGTCTTGACTCAGCAAGGTTATTCCGAATAGAGTTACAGTCTGGGTTTTTGAATGTTGCATCATTCTATTTTATACCTGGTTTCTTACTTCATATCACATCCCACATGTAATTTTGACTAGTTCAACCATGTTTTGCAGTTATTGTTTCCATCAAACCACTTTTAATTAGTCTTTTCTCAGAAGGAATCTTTGATATTTTTTAAGCCTTCATTCCCAGATAATACAAGGTATTGTAATGGTCATATGGCCAGCCATTACCATAACCAAATGCCTTGCACACTGGAGAAGCTGGCTTGCCATTATCTAAGACAATTTTTTTGGCTATGCCTTTGCAGTCTCTACAATCTTTTCTTTGGAGAAACTGAAGTGTATCAAAATTTAAGCTTGGCAAAAACTATATGTTCCATAGATTTTTCCATTATAATATTTGAATTTATCTAATAACGGTCATTCCATGTCTTGGATGTGAATTTAACTATCCTTGAAGCATTTTGCCACTTTTCAAAATAAAATATGAAAAATCTGGGTAAGTGCCCCTAAATGCCTATCATTGTGTCATTTGCCCACTTGTCAAGTTAAAATTTTAGGTAAGGGCACCTAAATGCTTATCCTCAAGGCATTTTGACTGCATTTCAAGTTAAAAATTTAGTCGAGGGTACCAAAATGCCAACTCTCAAGGAATTTTTCCACTTTCCAAGTTAAATATCATGAAATTGGATTTGAAATGCCCATCCATGAGGCATTTTGCCAACTTTCCATGTAAAAATTCAGGGTAATGGCACCAAAATGCCAATCCTTGAGACATTTCTCCCACATTCAAGTTAAAAATCTAGGTATGGGCACCTAAATGCCTCAAGGTGAGACATTTTTCCCACATTTCAAGTTAAAAATCTAAGCAAGAACAGCTAAATGCTCGTCATGGAGGCGTTTTGTGATGCAGAACAACTAACCACTTGCTCTAAAAGCTTGAACTAATAGAGCATGGTAAATCAATCCCTTTATCTCATAGCCCAAGCCCCACATCGCATGGGTTCGGACCTCGGCCGAACCCCCCTCGTGGCCCCCACTTCACATGGGTTCCGCTTCACACGAGCCACCTGCCTGACACAGGTGGAGCCCACCTCACACGAGCTGCCCACCCCGAGTGTGCCTCTGCATCCCACAGGCCACCCCACTCGAGCCCAGTGTGAAAATGCCCCTGCATTATTTTGCCTACTATTCAAGTTAAAACTGAAGTAACGAACACCGAATTTCCAATCTGTTAGGCATTTTGACCCCTTTCAAGTTAAAAATCTATGTAACAGCACCATACTCCAATGTTTAAGGCATTTTGCCCACATTTCACACTAAAAATCTAGGTAAGGTCGCTTAAATGCCTATCCTTGAGGCATTCTGCACACTTCTCAGGTTAAAACTCAAGCTAGGGGCACCAAAATGGACACTTTGCCCTCCTTTTAAAAGTATGGTTGAGGGCGACTAAAATGTCAATCCTTCGGGCATTTTTGCTCACTTCTGAAGTTAAAGGTCTATAAAAGGCACCTAAATTCCTATTTTTTGCCCACTTTTGAAGTTAAAAGTCTAGTAAAGGCACCTAAATTCTTATCTTTTGCCCACTTTTGAAGTCGAAAATCTGCTATGAGCGGCACTTTTTAAGTTAAAATTGTAGGTTTGGACAACAAAATGTTAATCCTTGAGGTATTTTTCCCACTTCTCAAGTTAAGAAGCTGGGTAAAGGCACCAAAATGTCAATCCTTGAGATATTTTGCCCACTTGTCAAGTTAAAAATCTGGGTAAGGGTACCAAAATGCCAATCCATAAGGCATTTTGTCTAATCTAAAGTTAACAATCTGAGAAAGGACACGTAAATGCTTGTTGCACTAAAATTCCAATCCTTGTTACATTTTGCCCACTTTTCAATTAAAAATCTAGGTAACTACACAAAAATACCATCCTTGGATATTTTGTCTAGTTTTGAAATTAAAATTGTAGGTAAGGGTGACAAAATGTCAACACTTGAGTTGTTTTACGCACTTTCCAAGTTAAAAATGTTGGTAGGGACACTAGAATGCCAATCCTCAAGGTATTTGCCTACTTTTCGAGTTAAAAATCTAGGTAAGGTAACGAAAATGCCAATCCTCGAGACATTTTGTCCACTGTTCGAGTTAAAAATCTAGGTGAGACACAAAAATACCAATCCTTAGTATTTTGCCCACTTTCCAAGTTCAAAACTAAGATAAGAGTGACTAAATGGCTATCATTGTGAGTCATTTTGCCCACTTTTCAAATAATAAGGGTCCCTAATGCCCATCTTTGAGGCAATTTGCCCAAATTTTCAAGTTAAAAATATAAGCAGAGGCTCCTTAATGCGTATCTTTGAAGCATTTTGCCCACTTTTCAAGTTGAAAAATCTGTGCGAAGGCACCTAACCTCGAGGCATTTTGTAATATGGAATGAAATGGTACTTCTCGAGCTTCAACGTGAAGAGCAACCCAACGTTATTCTTTCAGATCCTACATTTTCAATGCATTATGCATGTATGTGTGTATTTATGTATGTATATAATACTTATGTCTGTGTATTTATATACGTGAGTATCCAAATTGCTAAAATATATCTATGCAGTCATTTTGCTATGCCCACATCTTTTTATAGTTGCCATTGTGAGCCAACATGCACCTCTGCACATGATTATTCATGGTAACCTGGTATGTGTGTGGTTCATCCTAGCCATGTTTCAGCTGAGACGTTGTATAGATAACATGGCCCAAAAAATCCGGCCAGTGAACTCATTAGGTGCTCTGCTAGTGTTACAAGATTAATGGACAGTTTGGAAAATCACCACGTTCCACAGAGATCAATGCCCAGCTGATGAGTGGACCTGCCTGATTTATTTATTTTGGCCGGATCACTCGCGTTTCTACCGTACAAAAATTATATATCTTCAGATACACCCAGACTACCTTCAATCTTCCAACATTGATCTTCTCAATGACAGTTGGAGTCGTTGAAGGAAGATGCGGTTGATCAACCCGAACCTTCTACTGAAACAAAGGCAGTGACATCATCAGGTGCCATAGAAGCTGGTCTGAAAGATGAGAATGGAGATCCTGAATGCATCGAAATGAGAATGGAAGATATTGTGAGGGAGCTGAGAATTGTTAGAAGGCAGAACACTATCACACATTGGCTGCTTTCGGTGCTGATCGCAGTCACTGCTATTTGGCAATTGTCTGAGGTCTCAATTTTGATGATGATGAAGAATACATTTAAGAACCCATTTAAAGCGGTTGGAAATTTGATCACCGGGGTCCTTCAGGGCAGGCCAAATGAAACCGATGCGGGTAAATCCTCTTCATCTTCGAAGCGAACTCATATGGAAGCACTCTCACTCAACCCATTCAAGGTGCCAGAGCTCCCTCATGTTGGTTTTCCGTATTTGGGTTTGGACAGTGACGATGATTGAAAGAAAGAAATATTTGTGGAGTATGTTCTTCAAGTTGTAATTAGCAATTTTCTTGTTGGATTATGAATGTGATGAAGGATTATTATTGAAGATTGTTGTATGAGATTTTGCAGTATGTTCCCTCATGTTACGCAGTTCCTTGCAAGAGGCGAACTGAGTATGGTGATGGGGACTGTTGATCTGGCAGACCTCTATGATGATGGGCCATGGACCAAAAATAGCAGTGACCGGAGAACTCTCGAGTCTTGAGGATCTTGCTGTTGCAATATTTGCCGGTTGAATGCCGACTTTCTCTGTATTGTGATGGTGGTTCCAGGCCAATCTGATTGAATGCAGACTTTTGCTGTATTGAGCTGGTTGGATTGTTAAGATTGTATTAATTTGCTTTCATTAGTCAATTGGGAAGAAGAAGAAGATGATGATGATGATGATGATGAAGAATTTCGGTGAAATCTCTTCATGAGACGTGTTTGGGATGTCCATCACTTACGATGTCAGCCCACTGTGATTTCCCCCCCCCCCCCAAAAAAAAAAAAAAGGGGCTGGTCTTCTTTTAAAGAGGGCGGCATGTGGGTGTTGAATGCATGGTGTTGGCAATCTGTTGAACTGTCCATTGGTAACTCATTTCATTTTTGGGCCAGGTAATCGCAGATTGGCCCACCTGGTGCATGGCTTTGATGTGGACTAGGAAGAGATGATACTTTAAACGTTGGGGGGAAATCTAGATTTCAACAATTAAATGTATCTGAGTCATGTTTGGATTGTTCAGCTAATCTGATTTTTGGGCTGACTTAAAAACAATAAGTGCCGTAGTGATTATGAGTGTTGATCTGATGGGCCAGTAACTTGATCAAGTAGCGTATTAGGCTGATGGGCCTTTCTGGCTCAGGCCGACAGTTGGTTGACGCCAGATTTTGAACCAGCTGGGCTGAGCATATTAGGCTAGGCCTATTGAAAATGCTTTTTCCATGCTCATATCAGCTTGCATGCATGTGTGACAGCCTGCACGCATGAAAATGAGATTGGTTGGACAATCCTGACCTTTGATCTGTGGACACTTGCTGAAATAGGATCAATGGATATTTTAGATTTTCAACACTCCAGTAAACTGTCCACCAGTTCGATTGTCTGATTGTCAAACAAGGTTTGTGGGTTTGGACAGTATATAAACTAAGAAATGGATATCATTCATCGTCTTAAATATAGGATATTTTACTTATACTTTAAAATTAATCGGCCCACTTTTGTGGCCCACTGAGTCACAAAATTACTTAATTTTAATTCAATATCTATTTTACTGGACTTGTTAAGATAAATATTTAAAACGTGGTTAATTTATACCATTTTGAAGTATTCAAGATGATTTACTTAATCAAATTCAAGTTCCTATAAATATAATACAAATTTCCAATGCATTCCTGATTAAAGGTGCCGTAAACCACTTCGATTCCAATGTATTTGTGATTCGGAATCCAATATATTCCAAATACAGGCTACCAAATGAAACCTTAAAGATATGATGCCACCTTACTCATATTTGTAATTCAAATTCCAATGGTTTCTAAATACAAGCCCCTGCATTTGATTCCCCATCCACCACATAATACCTAAGCGTTGATTGACTGGTCTGATGGAAGAGAGGTTTCTTCACTGCTTAGGTCTTACGGGGTGGGCCCATGATTCACAAATCTTTCTTTGTTGCCCAACTATCTGACATGCTATATAGCATAACCTATGGTGGATAAAATCTGGATTAACCCTCAAGGTCTGCATCCATGGGATGGAATCCAACCAGAGACATCCATATTCGATTTTTTCCCTGATCGACCTCAGAAGCTAGTTCATTAATTAGAGTATGCTTGGGAAGACAGCTGACTACAGCTCCAATGCCCTTCATCCCACTACTTTGAACAACATTAAAACCTGTGATGCATGGGTCAGATTGTATGCAGTAGTCTGGAACCACCTAATTATTTGTTCTCCATCTAACCAATTGTTAGGTAAGCCCCACCATAGGACGCTCTGTGGGGCCCACAGTGATGTAAATGTTTTATCCACGCCGTTAATCGTTTTGAGGGTCGTGCTCATATCATTTTTCCTGAGTATGATGAAAAATATTAATCAGTTTAAATACGAGTTTCTTAAGTGGACCACAAAGTGAAGGAGATTGAACATCCACCATTAAAAAGTTCTTCGGAACAAAACCACAAAAAGAATGAAGTTTCGGATGAAGCTTATATTTGTGTTTCACTTCATCCTCGTCTACATGACCTTATTAATAGGTTCGAGAGTGGTTGGTGTTTTAAAAAAAAAATCAACTCAAGGTGGATGTTATTAATCATAAGTGTCCCTCATTATAGGTTTCAACGGTGGGTGTCAATTTATCACTGCAGCTTCCCTTGGTGTGGTCCACTGGATCGCTGTGGACCTGCCTCGTTCGACTTCGAGTGGATCGCAACTTGCGATGCAAATGGTCTAATAAAAGCGATTAACGGTGTGGATAAAATACACCCCATTCAATGCATCACTTTGTGATGGGCCCCATATAGAGCCCTATCCGGATCCCCGAATTACCATGGGGAGTGTTGAGAACTAGGATCGGGACATGACGCGTCCCCCACCATAATCCTCCAAAAAATCAGGCTAATACCATCAGGAGGGGTTTAAAAACAACGGAGAGAAAAGAAGAAGAAGAAAAGGAACTCCACGAGCACGGGCACCTATAATGGTTGGATATGTTTGGCTTATAAGCTTGGTTTACAAGACAAAAGGAGCTTTCTGCATTAAGTGAATCACTACATCAATTTACTCTAACACCTCATCTTTAGTTAACCATAAAAATGAATTGAATAATAATAATAACAATACTACCATGGTACAAAAATACATTCACCAACTGATATTGACAACAATATACCGCAACACAATTAAGTAGTCGCATATTTTGGAATTTCAAAATTCGAGCATATCTCTATTTGTTGTTGGTGTAGGCACATTATTTATTATATTAACATACTCAAATCTCAAGTGGACCACACCACACGAAATAGTGATGATTGAACACCACAATTAAAATTTTCTTGAGAGCCACAAAAGTTTTGAATCAAGCTGACATTTGTGTTTTCCCTTCATCTAGAAAGCAACGTTAATGACTGAAATCAATAAGTTGGTTATGGTAGATAAAATATATCATTCTTACCTAAACTTCTATAAAGTTTTTAATGGTTGAAATGTCCCCTACAAGATCAAAATTTTCCTCACTTTTCCCTTCTCTATTGTTCCTCTTCATCTCCCTTTTCTCTTTCTCTCTTTCTCTCTTTCTCTCTTTCTTTCCTCTAAAAAATATAGGAGAGGGGTGCTAAATGGATAAAGCACATTTGGTGTAAATTACAGAGCTTTTCCATCACCCATGTCGGTACCGAAAGGGTCACTATCAAATCCAAGTCCCTATTAAAATCCAATCCAAACCATAAAAAGAATGGCAGCTCTCTGTTGAAATTCGAAAAGTATCAAATACAGTGTATCTTTAGATCCACTATCAACCCACTTCTTCTTTCAAGCTGCTTCCCCTTAGCAGGTGTGAGACTTGGCTGGTCTCCCTGACTCTTCTGAGTAAGTGGGAGGCTTGGATGGATGGTCTGGTTCAGTTGAGAATTGTTGTAATCATCATGTGGTTTGTCTTCCCTACTTAGAGTTGACGTTTTGTCGCCATTGGTTGTCAGATCCTTTGTACTTGTACTCTTTACCTGAATTGATCCAGCCTTCACCAATAACCTAACTTGGAGCTTATGGAATTACCATCACCAGCTACAAGAGAGTGTTTTTGTTTTCGTCATTCCATCCCCGAACTAGTCATGCACAACTGCAATTCCACATTAATGTATAAATATGAAATTTGAACCAGTAAAAAGTAATTTTAATGAACCCTTGTGTCTAGAGCTGTACATGAGTTGATTTAGCTTGGTCAACTTAAAGTTTATAATGGTGAATGTCTAGAGTGATCCATCTAAGATGCTGACTTACCTCATTTTGCTCATAATTGATTTGGATGAACAGCATGGATAAAGCACTTTTTTCTTTTTAGTTAACTTGTTAGGTTTTTAAGTTGATACGAAAAAACCACTTGTCTTCCCTACTTTGAGTTGACGTTTTGTCGTCATTGGTTGTCAATCCTTTGTACTTGTACTCTTTACCTGAATAGATCAGAGTTTGAATTTTCATGAGCTCAACTCAACATGAGGTATCTTTCGCTAGTACCACTTGTCTTCCTACTTTGAGTTGACGTCAGATTGAACCTCAATTTAAATTTACTTGGATCGAATCAGCTTGGTGAATCAGTTAATTTGGATCGAATTAGCTTGGTGAATCTGTTAATTTGTTATTGATGCTCAAAAAATTTGCCTCAAGCTTGCCAAAAAATTTGATGAAATGACTCAATGATTGAAGTGTTTGGTTCGATAACTTTGTTATTGATGTACATTCTCATGAAATGATCAACAAGTATTATTTCGGGTGTGTACATTCTCTCGGAAGGAATGGATACAAAACAGATAACTATTAAAATAATAATAATAATAATACTTTACATTATAAGACCGCGTTCATATCTTGATTTTAATGTTGCTTGCAAGTGTTTGATGAAATACCTAGAAAGTGTTGTTACTGTTTTGCATTACGTGGAAAACTGAAGATGCACTCTAAAAAATGGGTGGAACTCGACTCAAGGTCTCAAATTAGCCCGAGTTGCTGACCGAACCAAATTGAGTTGGCTAGTCAAGCTCAAGGATTGAGCCGAGTCAAGTTCAAGCTAGGGTTAGCTATTGATCGAGCCGACACAAGTTGTGCCAAGCTCCACTCGGTCCAACTTTTGTATAACTCTAAATTTGTGTCCATTAAGTGACAATGATCATTTAAACCAAACATACAAAAGATAAGCCAGATAAATACTCTGCTAGGCCACATGAACGGGAACAATGTAAAAAGGAACCTAAATCTCTAAGTTCACAGTGTGTCCCGCTTCATATTTAGATCAAGCCGTTTTTTTTTTCACTTCATCATGGCCCCACAGGCAAACCTACGGTTGGCATCCTATCCCCATTGTTCCCTATGGCGTGGCCCACCTGAGTTGTGGATCTCACTGATTTTTCACCACAGGTCCTAAAATCGAGAATAGAACCTGATGGACGGATTGAATTTTATGTAGACAAAATGGTAACCCTACAAGTTTGGTTGTTATGTGGTTTGGAAAACAGGGTTTTTAGAGGATTCCGGTCCATCAAAACTCCAATATCTCCCGACTGTTTCTTTCTTCTTCTTTTTCTTCTCAAGGTCATTAACTCTATAATGTTTTTAAAATAAGCTTAATCTACAAATTGGCAAAATTAATTTTACAGAACCATGAAACTGAACAAGCATGTTATTTATTGGAGGAAGTTCTAAGTTCAGGTTTAAAAGGGGTTTCTGCAGAAGGGAACTGGGAAATCTCTCACGATCCCATCACTAAGGTCGAGCAAAAAGTACTCCTTGCACTTGTTCAACCTCAAGAAGACAACTGAGAAATCTCTCATTACAGTCATGATCTTTCTCAGCTGCGTTGCATTGTTGAGAGGATGTTCAGAATGACAGAATTTATAGCAAGCTTCTTGAAGCTTACCTCTGAAAATCACAAATTTATGAGAATGCATGTTAACTTCCTGACACTGGGGTGGACGTACGGAGTTTATGTGGACTCCTCATAGAGATTTCTTAAAGCTACGAGGGAAAAGAAATAAATTCCAATAAAATTGAAAATAACTTACTGATATCAATCTTAAGAACAAGTTTCAGAATCAAACTCAAACTCAAACTCTCTAAAATCTCGACTTACCATAAATACTAGATGTCATGGTTTTTGTCCGCAAAAACACCCCGCACACTCAAAATTAGTAACTTTCTAATTGAAACTCAAGAGCCTATGGACCCTTTTCATTTTGTCATTCTCCTAAACCATTTGGCTTAACCATGTCATTCTCCTAAAATTTTAAACCATTTTCATGTTGGTCACGACTACTAAAACTAACCCTTTTCATGTTGGTCAGGATTCCTAGAACCCAATTAAGCAAAAGTTAGGATCAAACTAAAACTTACTATAAATAGTAAAAATGGAAATAAAATGAATTTTTGACAGTAAATCTAATGAAATCTCACAAATTCAGCGTGGGCAACCTGGCATAGCTGAGTTGGCTGCTAAAGTAGCTTCTCCTATTCCAAAATCATATACGATTAAGTCAAATAACTCATTTTGATTTACAAGATATGTCTGTTTTAAGGTTCTAACAGTCCGGATGACTTCCACCTCTGTTTGGGCCTTCTCTGGTCCGTCTTTATCATGAAATTGTCCACAACCCTCTCTACATCATTTTCCCATGTTTCTTTGAAACTGAGCCGTACACTAAAATAGAAATAAGAATGATCTGCAAAGCTAGAAATACGAAGGGATGCTTTAGACGCTCGAGGTTTTTGAAATTGTTCAAACTAAGTGTGAAACACGGTGAATCGTGCCCATTGTACACGTGGCATGCATGTAAAACAAATCCAGACCGTCCAAATTGTGGTCACCATAATTGACGGTGCATTGTCTAAAAAATCACACTAGTCGGACGATCGTAACCATCCATTCACCTGTTAAATACGGGTTGCTGATCATTATCATTATAACCGTCCATTTCGATCAGCGGTTTGAAGTCCATGATTGTCAGATCAGTCTCATCTTCGTATCATGCTCGATGAACATTGGGTCCATTGGAAATTTGGGTTACGATGCATGCATGCCAAGCACGATAACAACTCTTACACTGTACACGTGGCATACATACCAACCGATTCTAGACCATCCAAATGGTGGGACCCACTGAGCATGGAGCAAAGCCTTTTAAAACCACACGGCTCTTGAGCCAACCACTTGGGTAAGTGATATTGTCGGCTAGTTGTCATGGCCCACCTTTTTGAACAGAAGTTCGGTTGTGATGTGACACTGATTTTCAAGAGGAACGCTAGTTCCAGTCGCACGTCTTCAAGCTCCATGCACAAATGCAACACGTGTGCGGCTTGGCACGTTTGCAGACTTGGATGTTCATCTGGAGGAAACATGCAGGATCAACGGTGGATCTTGATACCTGTTTTTCTGATTATCCATTTCGTTAATGTGTGGCCCACTGACAAATGGACCACTGGATTTTTAAGTTAAGGAACATCAACCATGGGAAGTGCGGACTGCCCTCCGTGAATAATGGAACGTATACTAGGCATGGGAAGGTAGGTGGGGGCCACCGTGATTTTTGTGTGAAATCCACACTGTACATTCGTTTTGAGAGATCATTTTAGGACATTCGACCAAAACAGAGCCGGATCCAGTACTCACATGGGTCACATGATGGGAAACAGTTGGGATTGAACGACCACCATTGAAACATTCGTATGACCACATAAATTTTGTATCAGGCTAAGTTTTTGGTGTTTTCAATTCATCCCAGTGGGAATTAGCTTATAAACGGTTTAGATGGCATATAAACATGAAAGCAGAGCCCAGGATGGTTTCAATGGTAGGAATTTCATTCCCTAGTTTTCCCTCTCATGTGGCCCATTTGAGTCTTGGATAAGGATTATTTTTTTCTGTGTGCCCTAAAATAAGGGCTCAAAAAGGACGGACGGGTGGATTTCTGAAAAACGTCACGGTGCCCCCACCTGACATTATTTTATGATAGTAGCCCATCTAAATCGCAGATGGGCTTATTTTTGTGTTCTATATTCAACCTAAGGAGCGTGCAGAATACACGAGTGAATCTAATACACACATCACATGGGACCAGATGCGCCGTACGTATATTAATAGACTCTGGGCTGTCATCAGGCTGGGACTATGGTTGCCTTGAGGCCTGAATTTCTTAACCGTCAGCACGGAGCTTCTAGGAAAGTCTTATTTAGAATCTTGCACTTGTTAAGTCGAACCCAGCCACTTGAAACCCTAAACATGCATATATACTAATTGGGCAAGGCAGGGTGTAGCTTTACCTCCATGTTTCATTCTAAAACCTGAGTTGGGTAAGAACTGGCCGGGCCCAACTTGATAAAAAAATGTGCGGTCAGCTCAAGGTTGGGCTCGATGAATACTAAAAGGTCAAATTGGACCAAAAGGTAATGGGACGTTGATTGGGTTTGGATCTGACTCGTCCAGACTCGACTCGGCCTGAACAGAGTGAGTGAGTCGATCCAAACCGAGTAAGCTTCATCCATTCCAAACTCAAATTGAGTCAAGTTCAAGTCACTCAATAACTCGACTCGACTCGAAATCCAACTTTTTATTGACTTGACTCGATTCGAAATCCAACTCGTACATATAAGAAAATTTCAGATTTAACGTTTCAGATTTGAGATGTCATGTAGCCGATGGAGAGGCTACAATTTCGGCAGGTACATCTAGGTTTTGAGCTGTGATTTTAGTCCGTGGATACCTGCTATACTTGACCCGTCTCAGTACCTATGACCAGGTCGGACTAGGTCTGGGTTAGTCCAACTTAGACCCAGACTTGGATCGGGTCAAGCATGTTGGAATCGGTATCAAGTGTTAGAAGAATGGCGGAAACATGCGAAGATGAATATAGGAAAACAATTAGATAGCACCAAGCAAACACAAAAGAGAACATAATGATTTAAGGTGGAAAACCCTTTTGGAAAAAAGAAAAAAAAAAAAAACAAAGCACGAAGTAACAAATATTCACTAGGAAAGTAGAAATTACAAAGAGAGAAGGCTTATCAGATTTGAACAACCTCGAATCTCACCCTTACTCTATTCCTTTGAAACCTTATAACTATTTAGAAACCCTTGAAATACCTCTCAATCTCGTTTACACCCATATTTATAGCCTATGGAAGAATCTCAAACAAATTCATAAACAAATTTCATAAATCCGGCGGATCCATAAAATCCTGCGCAAAACGTTCGATGTCATCAAACGTCCTTCGATGTCATCGAAACTTATTCTTCAATGGCATCGAAGCTGAGTCGATGGCATCGATCTAACACCCAAACTATCCAGAGACAAAATCCAATTTTTCATAAAATCTCGATTGCATCAATCCATTTTCGAGGTCATCGAAGGTTCAATCGAACATCCATCGACGGCATTAAAAAAAGTGCCCACATAGGTCAGCGACCAACTGGAGAAAATTCGAAAAATCTCGATGGGATCGAGCACTGTTCAATGCCATCGTAGGTGACATCAAACAGATTATCGATGGCATCGACAGACCCTATATATGACTAAATTTAAGACATCAAATACAACATCAAGTCAGGTCAAGTTTGGGTCAGGTCTATTTCAAAGTCGGGTTGAGTCGGGTCAACCCTAACTCAAGCCAACTCAACTTGATGCCCAGCTCTAGCTTGGTTAGCATTCTTGGCCGTTTACAAAAGGGCTCCCGCTAGCCCAAATGTAATCCATTGCCACACAATAGGAGTGGGAACGGGCTAAGCTAGGGCCTATCTAATCCTGCCCTAGCCCTGATTATAATTAGTCAAGAAAGGCCTTGGTCCTGACCCTTAGTGCCCTTGGGCATCAAGCAAAGTTCAGGGAGCCAAACCCTGACAATACAGAGCTGGGCCCCACTGCTGAGCTGGATGAGCATGAAGGATCAAAAATGCTCAGTTAGTCAACAATGTAAGACAGCAATGACCAAAGCCTCAAAATCGGTGCTCTCTTACTTTGTCTGTGAGTGTAAGATTCCAACCGGCGAGAAATTAATCCATCCGTCCATTTAGACTTTATCAGGTCTGCTAAGTGTGTAAGAATATCTTATCCACACAAAAGGTGGGCCAGTCATGAAGATGCCCCAGGATAATTAATATCCGGCCGATTCATTTATCAGACATGGATCCAATCAGGTCACTGAAAAGTCTAATCCAAGCCGTCCGTTCCTTTTCTACAAAGTAGCCCTTGTTTTAAGTTTACATCCCCCGATTTTTGCGCCTCATCATCTTGACTGTGGGGCCCAATTTTATACGGCTCGGATGTCCAACACAGGGAACACACTGGCAGGATTTTGGGCTGTATGTCAATTTCACATGCATGGGTTGTGTGAAATAGTCTCTCCATCCGAACCAAAGGAAAATTCGAGGAGAAGGAGATGTTGGAAATCCACCGATAAAATCACATATAATATGGTAGGTGGGCCACACAACAGAATATAAGGCTTGTCACATTCATCTTTAATCAAAGTGGCCTGGCCCAAAGTAACTTTATTTTGTCGGTGTTGGGATTCAAAATCCTCTGTAAGACGGAAGCCAGATCTACTACACAGCTTTGCAAGTTAAACTCAACTTACAACTCGATGTGGGGCCACTGATGCGTGCATGACATGCACAACCGTCCATCGTGTGGGGCCCCTCATGTTATCCATGCGTCTCAAAATTCAGGCCGATCCAAAACAAACTTCTAAAATCACGTAATGCAGCCTACATGAGTTTTGGAATCTCTGGATTGGAAAGGATATATAAATATAAAAAAACACGGTGGGCTCCACAAAAAATCTGGAAGATTTTTAATGGTGGGTATTCCAATCCCGACTGTTCCATGTGGTGTGGCCCACTTGAGTTTTGGATAGATATGAATTTTGGGCATGAAAGAGAAGTTGATGGGGATCACATGATGGATGGATTGGATATCATGTAAACATCACAGTGGGCCCCATGAGCTTGCGTTGTGCTTAAAGATTATGCTACAAAGCTTTTTGTAGTGGATGTGGTGCGTCGAAAAGACCTCACTTTCACCTCGTTACTTGCATGTTAATTCAACGCAATTAAAGTTGAAGGTATATACAAGGCTTGAGCCGAATATTTGTAGAAGTGGGGGCCATTTTTCGTTGATCCAAACCATTGATATGGAAAGACATATGCAGAGATGGCCCATGCATCAAATATACCCATTGTTGGAAAAATTTTAACGCTAGAATGTGGGGCCAAGAATCGACGGTTAAGAAATAAACACAGAAAATGTTCATATTCATCCAAGAAACAGGCTAAATATTCAATGGCTAGGATAATCCATTCAAGGGAGCTTCTTGTGCATGGGAAATTCGACAGCAAGTCCCACAATATCGACGGTTTGGATCATTGAAACGTGGGATCCACTTTCCGAACCGAAAGGATCCTTGCATAATAGTGGTTGTACACTGCGAAATACTAGAAACAGCGGTTGTATTTGAACTTTCACATGTAGCTACTTCCTTCCAACGTGCCACACGCAATAGATATCTGATCCATGTAATTTCTGGGTGACACTATGATGATCGCCTGACAGAAAAATCAGACTAATAATCTCTTTAGGTGGGCCACAATCATATACTAGTGTCATGCCACCGGCTATCCATTGCTTTTATTCACGCGCCCTTCTCAATGAGTTGATCGGTCTGATATCTACACCATGTGATTTGAAATGGTGTGGCCCACATTTTTCAACGATCGGATGTCTTGTATATATAAAACATTGTCAGTGAAAAAAGGGCTGTATTTGGATGAACGCGATCATTTCTCACGAACTGGGTAATGGGCCCGAAACCAGGCGTATATCTCGGCCCACTTGCAAAGTCTCTACTTTCACTTCGCCGCTTCGGTGGATCCCCGGATCCACCAAGGTGGGTGGATCCCTGACTATGGGGCCCACCTTGATTTATTTACTTTACATCCACGCCGTCCATCATTTTTGAAAGCCCATTTTAGGATATTGTGCCAAAAATGAATCAGATTCAAATCTTAGGTGTACCACACCATTGGAAAAAGTGGTGATTGAATCTTCACCATTAAACACTTCTTGGGAACTACCGAAATGTTTATTTTCCATCCAACCTTTTGATAAGGTCACAAATACCTGAATGAAGGGCCCAAAAAAAAATTTAGATTCATCTAAAACTTTTGTGGCTTATAAGTAGTTTTTAATGGTCAACACCACTGTTTCCTGTGGTATGGTCCAAATGAGATTTGGATCTGCTTCCGTTTTGTGATCATGCACTAAAATGATCTTTCAAGACGGTTGGACGGAATGGATTTAAGTAAAATACATTAAGGTGGGACCCACAATCAAGGATCCCATCACCTCGGTGAACCGGGAATCCACCGAGCCGCGCCCCCTACTTTCACGTGGGACGTGAATTCTGTTGGAACAAAAGCTACTCCACTCACGCGCGCAGCTTTTCCTTATTCATTCGATGCTCTGGCATTGAGTGATGGTTTATACACATGCAGTCATGAATTGGACACGTAGGATACAAATAACTCAAGATAAGCTGTCAAATAGAGGGAAAATTTGTAGATGGCCCATAAAACTAAAATTACATTTATTGAATCATCGGAACCATTGATTATTCTTTCAACTTCAACCGTTGCCTATTGTTAATATTAGCCGTCCATCAGACGATTCCTAAAGAATTACCCATTTTGATCTTTCGTATATGACACATCCAAAGTGAGACTCTATTCAGACGGTTTAGATTGAATTACACATGTGCCACGTATAAATTTTATAAGTACGTGTGCATGAACAATTACCTTCCGCCAGAGTATCAAAACTGTTTTCAATGTCAGTGATTAGTGACTAGATAAGCATGATTATGTAGACGTTTATGTGTAAAATAAAATCTCACGTATGCATTATGGGCAAAAAGCTTAAGCGGTCGATCTCAGCCGTTAGATCGGATACACATGTGATTTTCATGAATTATGTGCGTTCATCTCACACAATGCACATGAAAACGACGAGTGAAAGGGTACATACGGGCATCAGCGAATTGTACGGTTGTGATGATCAGAATCCTACTTGGAACACTTTAAAAAGATCCAGGTGGTCCACTAGTCATATGGGTAGCACGTGTACATTGCGTTATTGAAATGGGCTGTTGGAGATTTTATTTTGAACCGTCCATTTTCGTCATATAAGTGTGGCCTACCTGATTATCCGACTTGCTTGATTATGGTCCAGACAATGGTCACGATTGATCCCATCTCATGATTGGATGTGATCTCATTCTCACACACGTGCGCCACATTGCCTTGTGTGCAGCAATTCAGCTCTTAATATATGTGCTTGCAGCGAACCCGTTTTCGTTGCACTGAGGTCTGTCTACAACGGAAGTGGATTGGCTAGTGTATCACACACCACCGACCTGGCTGCTGTGTTGACGTCACCAAGTTCTGTGGGTCCCATCATGAGGTATGTATTATATCAAAACCGTCCGTCCATTTTTCGATATTGTCCTAAGGCTTTAGAAGAAAATTCAGACAGATCCAAATATTAAGTAGACCACACTGTAAAAAGTAGTGGGAAATTGAACTTATACCATTGAAACCCCTTTTTTTTGACCTTATGAACAGATTGGATGGAAAATAAATGTTATGGTGGGCCATACGCTGAAAATTATTGTCCCCACTGCTATTTGTGGTGTGGTCCACTTGAACTTTTGATATGACTCGTTTTTAGTTTCATGTTCTAAAATGATCTCTTCAAATGATTGAACGGTGTGGATATAATAAATACATCATTTTGGGGCACATATAACTTTGATCTCCTTTGAACCGTTCGTACAACTCGGAGCTCGAGGACCGTCAGCGCTCGTCTTCGCGCAACACGTACTTACACCAGCTATATAGCTGGTGTGTGGTACACCAGCCAATCCGCTTCCCCTCTTCGCATGACACATTCCCACACCAGCCAGGTCAGTAGTGTGTCTTACACCAGCCAATCCAATTCCACAATAAACCATCTCTGGATCGAATCAACGAGTATTTTCGCTGATCTGAACCGTTCAAGGTTGAGCCACGGTCCAGATTTTGCACGTGCGATAGTTCGTAACCACTGAATTAAAGATGTGGATGGGCATAGGATCAACATCTTGGATGATCGGTAGGGCATGCTCCGTCGTGAACATGAACTGCCGCGGCCGATCAACTCATCAGGTGGGCCACCCCTACACAGAAACAAGGACGGTTTGAAAAAACTGCCAGAGTTCCCCACTCAATGTAAATGTACATCCCTATGATGACAGTACCATCTACATCATGGCCGACGGTTCGCACGCCCGTGCCACCTGTGCCGCACGTGATGAGAGTGGATTAGGTGTGACCCAGCCTTACCTAACACGGTACAACCCTTACCGTGGGACCCACCTTGATGTATCTATTGTATATCGACACGGTCCATTTTATTTTCCAGATTCTTTTAGGCATGAGACCAAAAATTGAAGCAGATCCAAATCTCATATAGAACACACCATAAGAAATAGTGGTGATTGACCATTAAAACCTTTTTGTAGGACAAAATAGTTTGAATCAAGCTGATATTTATTTTTATTCTTCTTTCATGTATGTGTGACCTTATCAACAGTTTGGATGGAAAATAAACATTAATTTGGGCCCTAGTGAGTTTTTAATGGTAGGATTTCAATTATCACAATTTCTTATAGTATGGACCACAAGAGAGTTGGTGTCCTTCATTTTGGGTCACATAACCTAAAATGAGCTGTAAAAATGGATGGACGGCGTGGATATACAATACTACATCAATGTAGGCCCCACGTTAGTGCCGCACCGAGTTCGGTGAGGCCGGGGCCGCACTTAATCCACTCCGGCATCATTCTCTCCCAAGGAGCTGTTTGATACTCTGTAATATTGCCATCGTTCCTACTCGTGCACTAAGAAATTTACGCATCTCATGTACTTATCTCAAATTAGACCATCCAAATCGTAGTAACCACTTTAGAAATTTAAATATAATTTATCTATCAATCCTTTCTGATTTTTGGACCTTTTATCATATCCAAACGGTGGAAGTGTTTAAACTAACCGTCTATCATATATGCCAACCAATCTGCCATTTAAAAAATCCATTCCCTATGATTTTCATATCGTCATCATATGATGTGGGACCCACCAATTAGAACAGTTCAATTTTAGTTATTAATATTCCAAAGGTAAAATATTTTAGATCATGTGTATGAACCATGGTCATCTGCCAGAGTATTAAAGTTTTTCTTCCTTTCCTAAATGGCCCCGCTCCAAAAAGCCACGTATAGAGAATCGCAGGATTCCGTTCGCCACAGAAGGAAAACCCCCGCTTTGATTTCCCACAAACGCTTTTCTTTTTTAATGAAACCCAATTTTCACTGTGTGTTTGTCACAGCGTTGTAAATTCGCGTTTCGCCAAGTTACACGTGGCATACATGCCACCAATCCAGACCCTCAGTTAGTGGGCCCTATGTGAAAGGGGAGTTATTTAATACTCTGGTAGCGTGTGATGGTTCATACACATGCACTCAGAGATCGTTCCCGCACTTCGTAAACTTCCAACTCAATTTAAACCGTCCAAATCTTGAGGCCCACTGTAGGTTGGCCATAAACCCGAAACGGATTGATTAAGGGTTTATGGTAAATCTGGATTGCTGACTACTTTTCATTTTAATCATCCATTGGATGTCCACTATTCAAGACAGCGTGTCCCATGACCTGGACGGTTAAGATTGCGTGACATGTGTGACACGTGTATAATTCGGAGTGAATGAATATAAATCAACGCATTCCTATCCGACAGGGCTTCAGTTTATCCCTGTGGGGCCTACTTCGATGTATGTATCTTATATCGACGCTGTTCATCCGTTTGGCAGCCTTATTTTAGCTTATGAGCCCAAAAATAAATCAGATCCAAATCTTATGTGGACCACACCACAGGAAACAGCCCCGATTGAACGGCCACCATTCAAAACTTCTTTGGGGCCACAGGTTTTGGATCAAGCTGATATTTGGGTGACCCTTTCATCCAGGTCTGTGTGACCTTATCAACAGGTCGGATGGCAAATAAAAGTTGTTAATGGTGGACATTCAATCACCACGGTTTCCTGTGGTGTGGTCCACATGATAATCGGATCTGCTTCATTTTCGAGATCATGCTTTGAAATGAGCTGTTAAAACGGATGAACGGTGAGGATATAAGGCAGAGACAGCCCAGTATCCCACAGTCAGGGATCCCGCGTCCCTTCCTATAGCAGTTTCTTTATTAGAAAATCCTGGCCATCCACCGTTAAACGGACTAATCCAAAATAAACTGTCGTTCATATAAATTATAGATTTGTAATCCAGTAACGAGGCCCACATTTTAACAGCGTGGATTTGGCGTGCATGTATGCCACGTGTACGTGGGATGCCTAACATTTACTACCCGGTGGTAAACACACATTCAACTGTTAACGGATTCAATAGAAAAGAAAGGATGAACAGATAAAAATAAAGACAAGAGGAAGAAAGCAGATCTCATTCATCCACAGATTTCTCGAGAGAAGAAAAGCAGCTGCCACCGCTCTTCTTTTCTTCCAAAAATCTGCACAGCCAAAAGACAAAATTCGATTTTCCCGAACCACTTGTGGCTTCAGAGCCATATCTTTTGAAGAAAAAGCCAAGCGATTTCAATTCAAGTAGTTGTTTTCTTCTGTGTTCTTGCTGTTTTTTAACTTACTTCTCACATCAGTAGATTTATCTTCAACTCATTTTCTAATCTCTCTTTTTCAAAATCACTGCATTTAGAGAAACCCATTTCACATTAGAAGCTTTGTTTCATAGAAAAACCATCAGTGGGTGTTTTTTGCTCTTGGAAGAATTTGGGAAGTTGGAAAAATCTACTCCCTTTTTTGTTCATCAGTAGCTTCTGTATCATCAAATCATTCCATCTCTTCAATCTTCAAAAACCCAAAAGAGAATGGTCCATTTACTGTCTTCTTTGAAGAACTAGGAAAGCTACTCTGTTCTACAAGGTTTTAAAAAAAGCATTTCTTTATACATTAGGAGCTTCTTCATTATCAAGTTATCTTCTCTCTTTTTTTTTAATACATTAGTTGTTTCTTCTTCTTCTTCTACTCATTCCATATCTTTAATCTTCAAAATCCAAAAAAATATATATCATTTCTTCATAAAAAATGGCCAAATTCAAATTCAAACCCAATCAATCTCCCTTTCTCTCCACCCTTCTCTTTCTACTCCTCACATCACCTATTCAATTCTCCAACTTCGCATCAGCAACACAACAACCCATCAAAACCATTGTCGTTCTCGTCTTAGAGAACCGATCCTTCGATCACATGCTCGGTTGGATGAAAAAATCCATCAATCCGTTGATCAACGGCATCACCGGCACCGAATGCAATCCAAAATCCACCCAGAATCCACAATCCCCGTCCATCTGCGTATCTGACGATGCCCAATTCGTCGATCCTGATCCAGGCCACTCCTTCGAGGCTGTTGAAGAACAAGTCTTCGGCTTTGGTCCAATCCCCTCCATGTCAGGCTTCGTCCAACAAGCTCTAACTATGTCTCCAAAACTCTCAGAAACAGTCATGAAAGGCTTCAATCCAGATTCCATCCCTGTTTTCGCCAGCCTGGTCCGTGAATTCGCAGTTTTTGATCGATGGTTCTCATCAATTCCTGGCCCAACACAACCAAACAGGCTCTTCGTCTACTCCGCGACATCTCATGGATCAACTAGCCACGTGAAGAAGCAGCTCGCGAAAGGGTACCCGCAAAAAACCATCTTTGATTCTCTCCACGAAAACGGCCTAGATTTTGGAATCTACTATCAGAACATACCCTCTACACTATTCTATCGAAATTTGAGAAAATTGAAGTACGTTTTCAAATTCCATCAGTTTGATTTGAAGTTCAAGAAGCATGCCAGTAGAGGGAGCCTTCCTAGACTGACAGTGATTGAGCCAAGGTACTTCGATTTGAAGGGATTTCCCGCGAACGACGATCATCCATCACATGATGTGGCTAATGGGCAGAAGCTTGTGAAGGAGGTGTACGAGGCATTGAGATCGAGCCCTCAATGGAATGAGACCCTTCTGGTTATTACATACGATGAGCATGGCGGCTTCTTTGATCATGTCACTACTCCTTATAGCAATGTGCCTAGCCCTGATGGAAATACAGGCCCCGCGCCTTCATTCTTCAAGTTTGATAGGCTGGGAGTGCGGGTCCCGACAATCATGGTCTCGCCTTGGATCAAGAAAGGAACTGGTAATTGTATTTTTTTTGTTTATTTATTTTTACATTTTAAGTTCTGTGTGATGTTAGAATTTTAATTTGGGTAGTACTATGAGGTCTACCTCAGGGGAGCTTCCTATAAGGTCGAGCTCTCTGTGGCCCACTTGATATGTATCAGACATCCACCTTGTCCATCAGACGCGCGCTCTTATGGTGAGCCATGGGCCTAAAAAATCAGCTGCTAGATGAATTGGGTGGAATTGTTATTTCAGTCCAGATGAAGGGTTGTTTGGCAAACTGGAAAAGTACACTGCTGGAAATGGAATCCTCAAGTGAAGGGAAACTCCTGTGTTTTGGAATCTTGTAAAAGTGAGAAATGGATTTCAGCTGCAATCCAATTCCAGCTGAAAAGTTGTTTTTGGATTCCGGCCAGAGGCTGGTTTGCAATTCCAGGGAAATGGATTCCTTCCCAATGGTCAGTTTTTTGAATTTTTTTATAAACAGACATGCTCAGCACCCTTCTCTCCAATTAGATTCCCAATACCTAAACACAATTTCTGGATTCCATATAGTTACTTTCCTAATACGCAAACATGACTGGTAGAATTTCTTGCTTGAGAATTGTGTACCCAAACAACACATCTGAGGAAAAGTGTGGAAAAAAGAAAAGCCTTCCTTTTCTTTAGGTCTGAGAGTGGACAAGGAAAGAGCCTCTCTAATGAGGAAATCTGAGGAAAAGAAAGTCGATTTCCTCAGTACTCAATCTTCACAAATGAGGGATGTGAAGGAAACTGTCACACCAGAGGAAATCAATTTCCATTCCTCATTTACTTTTGATTTCCTCTTAATGATACTCCTATGGTACAGTTCAGAGAAACCATCACTTCAGGATATGAATGTCCTGATTTTCACATCCTATACACATGAGGCCCATGATCTGGTCGTCTGGATCATTGATCTGATGAGCGAAAAGTGTGCATAGGGAATGCACCAACAGACTTCCAGTTTGAGATTTCTTCTCCATCCAATCTTTGACCTCTTTTACCTGACATAGAGTGGTTAGGATCTTCCAATATGGATGAGTCAGCCCCTCATTGATGATGGGCTGAATTTTATCAACCCAAGTCACTAGACCGTGAGTCCCACTTTTGCTACAAACGATTGTAGCTGATCAGTTCTTGAAATGTTAGATAGGCAAATCTAGAGTCCCTTTTTCTTAATCTGAGCTTGGTTTCTTTGAGGAAGATGGGAGGATTGGTTTTGGAAGGTTATGATCTTTCGTAATTAGTGATAATAGATTTTTAGTCATACTTTGTACTGTTTTAATCTCAATCTGAAACACATACACTTTCACCACCCTTCCAATTCCTTAAGTGAGTGTTTGGATGCACCGTTGAATTGAATTGCAATTGTTCCGATAGTAAATAGGAAATAATCAATTTATTTTTTTTAGTTTCCTTAGCATATCATATTGAGTTTCTCAAGCTCCAAAAAATGCAGTTACATTACTTTCGAGGTGGACTCAAAAGATGAAAATTGGCATTTTGAGTGCTACTTCCTCAATATGAATACTAAGAAACATAATTAATCTTCATGTTTTCTCTTGATTAAATGGCCGCAGTTCAATTTTCATTTGCATCCAAACACGGCCCAAGAAAAATCCCATTTGCACTTCTTTCTTTGTTCCAATTTGTCGTTTCTATCATTCGATATTTTAATTACACTTCTCTTGGAATCCGAACCAGAGTTCACATTTGACAAAGCTAGGACTCTTTGGCCAACCTCATAACAAGAGTTTTTTTAGACCTACTCTTCTTCTGAGTCACTGTTTTGGGTTTGAATGCTGTGATTTTGTAGTGATAAGCAGTCCAAGGGGTCCGACTGCGACCTCTGAATTCGAGCACTCGTCAATACCTGCGACTATAAAGAAGATGTTCAACCTCACATCCAATTTCTTGACTCACAGAGATGCTTGGGCTGGGACATTTGAGCAGGTTGTGGGAGAGTTAACCTCGCCAAGAACCGATTGTCCAGGTAATGTATACCTCTCTCTCCTTTCCCATCTATGACACTTTGGCTAGTTTACTTTCCACTCATCGGGGGGTAATGGCCATATTTTTAAAATTCGAACAAAGTTTCAACCTGAATTGATCAGATTTCATCAAAAATCAAGAAAAAATCCACTTGTTCACAAGCTCAGTCAAGATTGCAAAAAAATAAAAAAATGGATTTGATTCAACCGAATTCGAAAGAACTTGATTCAACTTGCCAAGAAAAAAAAAAAAACCCACCCATGCTACTTGACTCAACTGGGGCACCTTCGAGTCGAGTTTTTGGATATCTAAACTGTGGGTCTGTTGTGGTTGTCATTAACATATAATGAGGGTGCCAGTTGACTCCATTGAAGCATGCAAGTCTTTGATTTCATTGGTTGTAGCTTTTGCCTTTGAAAAGAAGAGAAAAACTTCACCTTTTTTTTTTCTAATTTCTAGAATGATTAGGCTTTTTTGTTAGTTGGGAATTGAGTTGAAGAGATGCATCTAATGTGTTTGGATGCACTTTCTTATTGAATCACAATTTCTAGTTTAATAAAGTGGAATTTACCAAATCGTAATTTCCTTACAATTCATATTGCATACTTAAGTTAGGACTTGAAAGTGACTGAAATGCGATGAAGAATTGATTTATGAGACTAGTAACCAACATCTCACCATCCGCTGATTTATGAGACTAGTAACCAACATCTCACCATCCGCTTCCTTCCACGGTGTACATGGGTTTTTGGTTCCAACAAGTAGATCCCATGGTTCACTAATCAAGACCGTTGCTTTGTTCTGTCCCACCATGGATGGATCATGTTCTGGAAATCTCCTAGACCAGAAGATCCCAATGACCCATCTCGGGACACTTTTCAGTATATGTGGATTGTATGCTTGGAAGGGTGATGTATCAATCAAGTCCATCTAGTTACCCTTAATGTGGATTGAAAATGGTTCAAAATAAACATGAATTAGATGCTCCTAAACATCTGATTGGTCACCTTTGGATCGGTGGTAGATAACAAAAGTAATTAGAGCTCAATTATTAAGTTGGGAATTGAAGAAAAGTAATCAATAGGATTGTTCAATTGGTGTGATTTTTTTAATTTTTTTTAAAACTTAAGCCATCTATTATAAGGCCCACTAGATGGACAGATCCGATTGACAGCCAAACCCTTAACGACAGTTTGTGCCCGTCCTTAAAGTCAAAGGAAAATAATCAGACCCCCTGACCATCAACACTCAATAATGGACCCCTGCATGTTGTCGGGTAGGAGATAATCCTACCCACCCGACTTGTTGGGTTCTGTTCAAAATTGAAACGACATATGAAAATCATTGTAGAAAAAGCTCAATTGAGGGTTACAAAATATAATTTATATGCTGATATGATTCAACTGAGACCCACATGAAATGAAATGATAACTTGGCCGAGTTCCTGGTCAAATTGACTGAGTTCTGAGTCAACTCTGATTGGGGCTCTCATTAAGTGAGTTGAGATTCAAGTGGTTCTAGTCACTGATTCAAACTGGAGGTGGAAAGTGGTGTTAAGCCATTCCTGTCTTTTGACTTTAGTTTGGATTTAACCTTTGTAGGGAAAGAAATGATTAGATATAGCAATTGTATCATAAGTGATGATCACCTCCACATGTTGGCTGTACATCCCAATGATAATCCTGAGTTTTTGAGGGGCCTGAGTTCTCGTGTGTCCCTTTATCAAGGTGGGGCACACCTGAATGGTTTAGATGACAAATAAACACCATGGTGGACACCCACATTGCATCTAGAAGTGTCTATGGTGGATGGCCTCCTACCCTATGTCCTCCATTGTTCCTTTTGGTGTGGCCCACATGTGTTATAAATGAGGTGGGCTTTTGGTGATCTAGGCCCAACATTGTGGGCCACACAAATTTGGGAAGGTGGGCCCATTCAGATCCAGTGTATGGTAATTCCAATACTTTCAAACATATGTGATCATCCTGCCTAGTTATAATCATTTCTCCCTCATTGTTCTACTTTCTTCTCTTCTTCTTTCTTCTCAGTTCTGCCTTTGATATATGGGTTTTGTTTTTATGTTATAGTGGTGCTGCCGGATGCTGTTCCGTTGAGAAATGCCGAAGCGAAAGAAGATGGAGGGTTGTCGGAGTTTCAAAGCGAGATAGTCCATTTGGCTGCTGTTCTCAATGGGGACCACTACTTGAGCAGCTTCCCGGATGAGATCAGCCAAAGGATGAGCGTAAAGCGGGCCCATTCTTACGTTAAGGGGGCCGTTTCGCGGTTCATAAGGGCAAGCAAAGAAGCAATGAGGCTTGGTGCCAATGAGTCTGCCATTGTAGACATGAGATCCTCTCTCACAACTAGAACCACATTCCCTTGAGAGGTGTTATACAATAACCGGCCCAGATTTTCATCTGGGCTATGTGTTCTGCACAGGTGTAGGCCCATCTTTATATTTTATCTAGCAGGCCACTCACCATGCATGGGCCATAAGTAATCTCCATCAATCAATAATAGCCATCTAATCATTGGTACCTTTGCCTTTCCATGCCATTTGTCGTATTTTCATAGTAACTGCTGATCGGTAAGCCAATTGCTGGACGGCTAGGATTGTATGGCCTTATGCAGTGTTGCCCGTCCCCCCATGGTGGCCACGAGAGTATGAGTGGGCCCCACCTGTACGGAGTGCTGGCCAAATGTTAATGTCTTGAGTTACCTGGACCGAGCATTGTTTGTTTCATCGTTCGCATGCATTAGAGTTTTCCTAGATAAGAGTCTCTCATGTTCATACAAAGGCTTGTTGTGTTTTAAGGTTCATCTCATGTTGAATAAACTTCCTAGTTTATCTCCAATGAATTAGATTAGTATTTAATGGAATGGCCCACTCCTGCTAGTTAGTGGTGAAAATGGGCTTGGCCTGGACAGTCAGTGAGCCAAACACACTAGTCTAAGCATTGACCAAGGCCAGATTGGCAACATGGGCCGAGCCAGGGTTGGTCATTGCCCAGCCCTACTCCCCTAAACCTGACCATGGCCCTATCCCTGGCCTTGGGGCGTCTAGTGCTGACCCTTACAAACTTATTTCTCTCAACATGCGAATTGGGGAGAGGCCTCGTAAGCCTTACCAGATTTTGAGGGACGTTTAAAAATTGGTTTTGGTAAATGGCACCATTCACAACCAATATTCATTGAATCACCCCATATCGTTTATGGACTCTTACCTTTACGTTGCCTGGCAATACATAGCCGTGTTGGGCAATACTTGTATACCCAGGACTGGATTCAGGTGTAGAACATAGCACCGACGTTGGTGTGTCCATGACAAAACAGTGTCCCCACCATGACGTCCGTGTTTTCTCCACACTGTCCATCCATTTTCTAGTCATTTTAACCCAAAAAATGAGGCAGATCCAAAGCTTAAGCAGACCACAACACGAAATGGTGGGGATTGAATGCCTACCAGTGATAACTACATCAAGCTGGTTTTTGTGTTTTCCCTACAACCATATCTGTGTGACCATATGAACAGATCAGATGGCAACTAAACATTATGGTGTGCCCTAGTTTTAACATTGGGCATCATTATCCCCACTGCTTCCTCTAGTGTGGACTAGTCGAGCGTTGGATCCACCTCTTTTTTAGGTTCATGCCCTTAAATGATATGGCAAAATGAACAAACAGCATACATAATACACATACATCATGGTGGGGCCTACAAAATATTACCACATATACACATTACTGACATTAGTGCTGTAGACAACTAGGCAATTCATGTCCAAATAAAAAAACTTCAATTGACAGTAAATATAATCTTGTCATAACCCACTGCTGGAAGGCCCCGTCGATCAAGTGCAATGGCCCAAAAATCAGGGAAATTTGCTCATGTTGCCTTTGTTTAACCACTCCAATTTCTCCTAAACCTGTGGGCTCATCTGATAAGCAGAATGACATGACTTCCGCCCATGCAGGTTGACACGTAGCCCACCCAGTGAACCCAGGTCCAAGGCACTGGGAAAGAAGAATGGATAGCTTTTGTGACTAGCACTGGCAGAATCCATGAGCGATGAACAGATGCAGGCAAATGCCATTCAAACCAAAAACTAATATGATGATCAGATGTAGGTAATGTCATTGGAACAAAAACTAACATCTTGAATCTCACACTGGCAAAGCGTTTCTATTGCGGACATGTTTGGCTGTACTAACAAATCATGATTGGCATGGCTTCTAAAGCCAACTTAAGCACAGAAAACATATTACAGAGTAGATGTCCCGACTTCCTTTGGTGCCGAGTTATTGAAATGAAAACAGGAAGGCTCCATCCCAACCTTGTTTGGACTAGTGCATCTAACAGGATTACATAACCAAAAAAAAAAAGAGCCCAACACTAATTGCAGCTCCAAAAATCAGTTGCGTTTGGGTGATTTTGAAAATCACGATCTGTGGAGCTTCCAAAGCATACTAAGGTGCAGAAACACAGCACACATTACTAAGGTTTCCCACCTTGCTGGTCCCCAAATCAGGATCACGATAAAAAGAGGAAGGTTCCATTCTTTGGGCAAAACATAATGATTATTTTAGCAAGAAAGATACGATTCAAAAAGAAAAACAGAGCAAAAAATGCAATGTTGATTTTCCACATGGCAGGACTCACCTGTAAACAGCATTTCCAGAGCCCTGCCGGCACCTCAATAAACCACATGGTACATGTAGGACATCTGATCTGTGCATCAAATGGGGCCTGCTGTCTGCTATTAGGTCGGCCATACATGTATGAAAACAATAGAACGCCATGAAAAACACCTTCAAATCAATAGCCCCTTGAATGTAAGATATTTGATATCATCTTTCTATCAATCCATTCAATCAACTGAAAGGAATTTCTGACCGTCGAATGGAGAAAAGAAAACAAGCAAACAGATGACCAAATCACCCAATCCTCATGACAGTCTAAGAAAACATAAATAACAAAATGATTTCTGGCACTCCAATACAAATACCTTTTTTGGTTTCCGGAGGATCTGCTTAAGCATAATTCAACCGGAATATGTCGTTAAACACGTAGAAGCTTCCTTGCGGTGTCGGCATCAAATGGAACATCTAACAACAGGGCAAGACATTGCTCAAAAACATCAAAACCAACATTAACAAGAGAAAATATGTAGCTAGATGATGCATGGTAACTCAACAACAATGAATTATCGTAAACATTGATATCATCACCCCATCTGATCCTCTACTAGGTTGAACCTCACATGAGGCAAATCCAGTGCCGATGAGCCACACTGGATCACTAATTGAATATAAATTCAAGCATGTTCTTCTAACAGTGTAAACAAAGAATCACAAAACAAACAACCGAAAGATCGAAATACAAGAGAATTGCTTGAAGGTGGCTTGAAGGTGGATTCAAATAGGTGTGCATTGCCATTTTATGGTACTTATCAGCACAGGATCAAAACTTTTCTTCCTGTCTTCTCTCTATTCCTTCCGTTGTATTATATAAATTGTCACTTATATGTAAGAATAGTACATTGGCAAAACAGGATTCCTAAAGGGAACAAGGCTATAACGATGGTGGTAGTGATATGTACCAAGAGTAAGTGCAAGTGAAAGAGGACACTATCTTGTGAGTAAAGCCTGAAGATAAAATCTGTATCATAGAGAAAGACAGAGGACATGTTCCAGCTGCCTTATTACGTACAGTTTCTTCAATTTCATTCAATGGAACTACCATTTCCTTGAGAGAGCTTGGCACAGACTGAAGACAAAATATGTATCCTAGAGAAAGACAGAGAGGACATGTTGCGGCTGCCTTATTAGGTACAGTTTCTTCAATTTCATTCAATGAAACTGCCATTTCCTTGAGAGAGGCTATACACCGTTCTGAATCTTCATAACTTAATGATAACTGTGATGATCACTGGTAAGTGAGAGTGTAATTCCTACACATGCCAGTGTAGCACATACGGGTGAGATTCAGGTTGTTCATCATGTGGGTCCAACCATGTACATGCCATTCCCTAGAAATCTGGTCACCCAAATCCATCATTGGGTTGGGCACAGATACAGGAAAAACTGGCTGGTTAAAAAGCATTGAGAAAAAAAGATCTGTACCCGATGTACATGCGGCCCAACAGACCTGATTTTCATGCCATGATATTTTCATGGGGCAGACCAGCTGACCAGCCCTGATATCACATATATATACCATTTAGAGACATGGTGTGATGGTAGGATTCAAGATCCTAGTCAAATTAATAGCCTTGCAAGGGTCCACCTCGACAGTCAATGGATCAAAGTTCCAGGTCGTAGCCGGATGCATTCTACAACATACAAAGGACCCCAAGTTTAAATCTGAGGTGTCTCCATTCAAGGCAATAAGACTATACTCTGGCATTACACTGTCAGCTAAAGCTTAACACAAGTACGGGTCAGTAAGGGAAATAGTCCAATCAGATAACGAGTGATTGATACCCCCCTTGAACAGAGCGTAGAGGTGTGTTGTTTTCTTGCAACCATGGTTCTTTTATCCCTGTACTCAGATGGGACGTAAATTGAGAATGTTTTGAAGCTCAAGCAGCTCTCGCCATTCTGCATCCTCAGATTTTTGTGAAGAGTATCCAAATGGCGATGCTACTCTAGACCATAATCTCTTAAGACAAAATAACATTGTTAACATGGAGTTGGTGTTGCCATCGTCTCTTAGACAAAAGAACATCGCTAACATGGAGTTGGTTTTTGGCAACACCGCAATAGTTTGGAGCAGAAGTGCATTGACAAGGAACAATATGTTGCCTGTCACATGTATAATACACTCGGTACCCGATTGCCTACAGGTGATGCCCACTTCAGTACTCCAGACATTCAATCTGATTGGTCCCACCCTGAGAGGACCATGCCCCCAAAAATACCCCTATTAGAAGATCCCATCCACCCCAAGCTTTCCTTATTTTAAATCAATTTATTTTTCTAAACCATCTAACTGCAGCCCACCAATCCAGGGGTTGAAAAATGTCCTATCAGGAGAATTTGGAGCACGGTACGTCAGTGGTGGGACCGTCATAGAAGTTGTACCGGTCACTAAAATTTGGGCCCACCGCTTGTAGGAGATCAGGCCAAGGGTCACAAGAATCCATCTCAAATGGATGATAGGGTGGCAGGATTCGGAAGCCTCAGATCTTATTTCAGGATGAGGAAATTTGCCCTTCCGAGACACTTAAAAGAAGACCTGGGTGAACAAGAACTACATCTACGGGAAGAGCAAATACTGTAGTGTTTGATAAACCACTATACAGTTTGATAAACCATCAGTGACATTATGTGTGATGCTATGGTATTCCTCATACATTTGTCCACACTAGTTTGAGATCCATGCCAGAAACTACTTTTTTCCGAATATCGTCAAACCAACCATAAGCAGTAAAGAAGCAATGTTCCACCTCACAGGCAGAAGAAAAATAAAAGAGACTGATAATACTGATGACCAGACTGAAATGAGACTGAAAAATAAAAGACACTGATAATGCTTTGGAGAAAGCATGGCCAAATGTGGAACATCAATCAGAAGTAGAAAAGGGACAGGAGTTGACTCTTGTATGATTAAAAAAAAAAATGCAAAAGGAGGAATTACAATGACTGGGAACATAAAGTTCATGGGATGCTCCAAGAATCTCCCAGATATGTCCTACCTCTTCAACTTTGGCTTATCTTCCATCAACTGTGGACCCTTGCTGTGGTTTTTTTTTTTTTTTTTGGCAAAGCATTGCAGTAATTTTCTCTCCTCAATCGTCTATTTGCAGACCCTTTCTGTATTTTTCTCTCATTGATCATCTATTTGCGGGCCACCATATGAAGGATTAAGATCTTCCAATCTGGGACAATTTATGGGGCAGCCCCCTCCCATGATATGGCCTCCATCAGATAACAATTGGACAATGGTTATGGTCCCCACATGTAGCTAATCCTGTGCATCAACAAAGCTTACATATTTGTTCTGGGTTGGGGCCATATACATCCTCCCATAATTTTGCCCAATATACAGTAGGTCAGAATCAAAGGGAGGGCGAATTCTAACGTTGACCATTTCGCCTATCACTTGAATGCTTAAACATAAGACAACTTCGGGAACATTGTGTTTTGCATACCAGCATTAAGTGAAAAGGCCATAACAGTAACGGTAACGGCAGTGGCCGTTACAGCCACTGTTATGGTTACGGAATACTTGGGTACTTAGAAGAATGTACGGCAAAAAGGTTTGGGCCACATCAACATTTCTAAAGCCTTTTATGTCCCCCATATGCGGAAGGTATTAGCCTCGACATTGATCAAAATTTGGCATTAGTCCACATCAGATCAACCCAAACCTGGAGTTAGTTTCCATGCCTAGATCAAGCACCCTTATCAATGAATTGATCCCCTTGTGGGGATTGTTTTCTAGCAGCCATGAACTTAGAGAAGGAAGCTCCTCTTCATTCTTGTGCTTGAAACCCTCCATCCAAACCAAACAAACCTCATCTACAACGGTTTACCTTCCACCTTCAGCAATAAATAAAAAACTGCACTGACATCTCATTTTTCTCCACAAACTGCACTGACAGTAATCTCCGACAACCAAATGCCGTTCTACCAATTTGAGTTTCAATTTTTCATTACCACCATCATCATCGGCATGGTATTAAAAAAAGGTTATGTTACAAACATAATGGCTGTTAATATAACGCTAACAATGGTGCCCGTTGTGTGATACGGAGCCATAATGCCCAATTATATTTTAGAAAAAAAAAAAAAAAAAAAAAAAAAAAAAAAAAAAAAAAAAGGCTGACATTGATCAAAACTGAACTGACATCTCATGTTTCTCCACAAATTGCACTGACAGTAATCTCCCACAACCAAATGCTGTTCTACCAATTTGAGTTTCAATTTTTCTTGACCACCATCATCATCGGCATGGTATTAAAAAAAGGTTACGTTACAAACATAATGGCCGTTAATATAACGCTAACAATGGTGCCCATTGTGCGATAAGGAGCCGTAATGCCCAATTATATTTTAGAAAAAAAAAAAAGGCCAGTAACAGCCCATAACAAGCTGATATGGGACTGTAACGGGCCGATAAATGGACAAAACAGCATCAATACATTTTTTTTCTTTAAAAAAATTGTAACCATTACAAGGTCACAACGGCCGTTACAACCTTTATTGTAACAGGCATAGGGCTGGCTGTTACAGCCACCATTACCATTATTGAATACCTTGATCATCAGCTTGTGCCAGCTACTAGAATTCATCTTCTTAATCTGAAATCTGCAGTCCTGTATCCAAAGGTAAAGATGGCCCATCAAGGATATTCTTTAGGGTATAGTCCATCCAAGGTAGGATGCAACAAATCGATGTTTTGGATTGCCAGATCATAGGTTCCACTTGTCATAACTGAAACCAACATCTACCATGCAAAGATGAGGATTACATAAACGAAAGTTATCAATCATCAGATGCCTTACGGATGATCTTGACAAGAGATAGGCGATGCAAGGCCATCTTGGTGCGACTCCAATGATGCACCGTATCTCTACACTAGGGTTGGGATGCTCCACGAGGTTGGGCCCATGAGATGCAGGATGGTTACGAGGTGGGACCCATTGTGGGACCGTGTGATTCGGGGACCCGTGCAACGCGGGGGTTGCCCACAGGGAGGACTCGCCTAGGTTTGCCTAGGAGAGCCAGAATATAGGGCTAAAATTGGTGCTCTCCCAACAACTCTGGAGTTTTTGGTGCGTTGGCCGTTTATCCGCTATCAAAGTGGTGTCAAAGGTCATTTCTATTCGACGGAGGTGCGAGGCTTCCACTTATCTTCCATATTCTTTCTTTTTCTCCTTCAAATAGGTATTTCTTTGAAGTTTTCATCTTTTCTTCTCCCCCTTTTTCCCAAAACCCACCAAAATCCTTTCCTTCTTCCTCTTTACATCCTCCTGTATAAACCCAACCCTTGAAACCCCAAGGCCCTAGCCAAAATAACCCACACATATGGTCGTACGGCCAGACGTGTGAACCCCTATAGATGTCCGTACGGCCTACCCTTCGTCCTTTTGATTTCTTCTTACTTCCACATCAACACTCCCTTGAATCCCATACTTTAATCCCAACCTAAACCCTAGATCCCCAAATATCCAAGATTCCCCAAATCACCTAAACCTTAGATTCCCAACTTTCCTAATTGGCCTTCAATGCCAAAACTCCAACCATCCAAATCCCCCATTTTCTTTCTATTAAGACCTGAAGCCTCAAATCCCTTTACCAATTAAGCAACCTAAGCCTTAATTTCACTTTTCCCCAAATCCCATGAACCCTAGGTTGGCCTAAACCTTAATTGAGTAAGGTTGGCCTAAACCTTAATTGAGCAAACCCTTAGTATTAGCATTCCCTTTTTGAAATTAAACTAATTCTTATGCTACTTGTATTTATGGTCATGCATTGCGTAGTTTGAGATATGTGGCATGAACCTCTCATAGTTACATGCTTGGTTCTTGATATATTTGATGATTTAGCATAGTTTGTGAATTTTGATTATTTATATTAAGGTGTTGATTGATCTTGCTTAATTATTTAGTCACATGCATGTGTCTTGCATCAATAGGTAGCTTCTAATGATTGAGGCTAGTGCTTATATCATTTTTGCTAATTTTTACGTTTTTAATGGTATATCATGGTTGTCATGATTCAAGATCACAAGGGCCACCAAAACCACGGACTTCTAATGGAAACTTTGACTTGGGCTAGTCAAGTTGGTGAGCCATGCGAGTTTCTTAATTTTGACCAAGTATAATAAGAAATCGAGTCCTTTATTGGTGATTAACAGGGAACTTCCACATTGCACACCAACTTCATTCATGTGGGTCCCATGGTTGTTTATTCAAGCCATTGATATGAGGGACCACATCATGGATGGACCGTAGACACAAAATCTCCTAACTTGGAAGATCCTAGTTCCTCTGTGGCCTGATTTTCCATTCAATGTCAATTGTTATGCCATTCTTCTTAACCATGAATTTGCATGCCAACAATTGAAACATTGAGAAGTGTTTGATTGAGGAAATTCCTTCGAGCATGGTCCATCCATAGAGGAGCCACAAAAGTTCAATGGTTTGGATCACCAATCCACATGTACTAAATTCTTTGCAAAATAAGGAAGTTCTCCAATAGTTACTGATGAAGAACCCAACTTCTAAAAACCAAGATATTAAACATTATTTAAGAAAGCTACCACTATGGGAGGTGCTCCATAGAACTAGAAGTGAAAGGCATACGTCCTAACCAAGCTGGGAGGCTCCGGAGTAAGCTTATTGTAAAAGGACTTGACAGAAAACCAGCCTGAGCTGAGGTTCGACCACACCATCGAATCAGCCTCACCCGGTGGAGACATGTTATGACAGCAAACCAAAAGGGACAGAAGCTCCTCCATCTAGCTGTCGAAGAGGTGCTTGTGTAAGGAGGAAATCAAACAGCCAACAAGCCACTATAGGAAAATCAATCCAGCACTTTCAAGTCATCCAAAATTGCAAGACTCACCAAACTTGGCTAGTGGGTAGAAAGAAGGTCCTGACAATTAATAACCTTCAAAAGCAACATGTGTTGCTTGTGTAAGGAGGATGCCAAATCCATTTACTACCTTTTCATCTCGTCCTTTCACCGCCAGGGTGTGGGCATATCTTCTGTCTTCATTCCATATGTCATGGGTGATGTCGCTCTCAATTTTTGCCTTTCTTTGGGCCTGGCATAGTGGAGATGTGCCAAAGAAGGTTAGGCCCATCTGGTATCTGATTTTGCTTGCTGTATGGTGGGCCATTTGGGGCAAGCGGAATAGGCATTGATTCCAGGATTATTCTGGCTCTAGCAAGGCGTTGGTGCTATCCATCAAAGTGAATGTTTATGTATGGGCAGTCCTCATGAAAGTTGATCCTGAGAGTGTAAAGTCAGTTCTTGGGTCGTAATCTTTTGGGTTTTTCCTTATATTCTTTTCCTGTCTTCTTTGCAAGGGGGCCATTAATAAATTTCTCATTAATCCTCCAGAAAGATTTATTTAAGAAAGACATGATACAACACTCAATAAATGTTAGAATGCCACATGGTGAGCAATGATGTCGATATGGTGGGCCATCTTGTAAATGGTCCATATCTCCAAAGTAGAAGGGAATCAACCATGTTAGCCATCTAATCATAACCTAGCAAAATGAAAGGTCTCCAATCACCAATTTTTTTCGCTTCTGGTCCATCCATATACTGGCCACCAGATCAACAGTTTTCATCATCATTTGTGCACCCTAGAGGAAGGCATTCCATAGAACTTCCTTGACCATAAAACATTGCTAAATGAATGTGCTGAGTTTTGTGACTTCACCAGCACACCGAATCATGACCAACATGACTGAGTTTTCAATAATTGGGTGATTTTAGTGCTTGTCAAAATATTAAATAAAGAAAGGGCAATTTAAGTTGGCTTCAAATCAACTCACGGTGTCCGTCAACTGAATATTATACACAATCTCGAGTCTTTTCTCCCATCACCTTTATATGTCAACTTTTCTTAACACATTAATTTATCCTCTCCCATCTTTCCCACTCACACAACTCACTTATGACTCCTCACAGCCACCAACATCACCTACCTTGGTTAGTTCATTTGTTTCTACAATTTAGCTTAAAATTAATCATATTAAGATACCTAAAAATTCAACATAACCGAGAGAAGAACATTGGGAAATAGAGAAAGTGCATGCCTCAACCTTTGGAAATACTTGAACACTGGCATTCTTAAGTCTAAGACTCACTAAGCCTCAACCTTTGGCAAGTCACATGGTATGTAGTTATAGTATCACAACAAAAGAAGAGTCATCATTCAAGTATTCCATACTTGCATGATAAACATAATAGTACATACGACAAAGGGAAAGGAAGTTAGGAATAAAAAATGCCAATCACTTTTTTTTTCTATAATCCCCATCACATAGCCAATGTACCTAAAACACTTTTAACAAAGCAAAAGAATACACGTTGCTTGCAAAGTATAACAACATGTCTGTTCACAAAGACATGAAAACTTATAAATTTGAAAGGTAAGAAAAATACAGTGACTAGGTATTAATGAGCTAAAAGAAGATTTTCGAAGAAGAGGTAACAAATTTTAGAACTCAATCCAAGATTGAACATGATCACCATCATCATCTAAGCTTTAACCCAATTAATCGGGTCAGCTACATGAATCCTTTTCCACCATTACACTCTATCCAATCGAAGATTGAACGCAAAGTTCAATAATATCTAGTAATCACTTAAAAAATTAAGAACAAAGATGGACTTCTGTCTTTGGAATCCCGTATGAAACTGGGTGATTTCTCTTTTCTTTTCTTTTTTCTTCATTAAGTATATGATATGCCCTAATGTACATTTCCATCTCTAAGGGCCTGTTTGGTAAAACTTATTCTGTACATATCACTTAAATGAGCCATTTTCAGTTATTTCTCCTGATTCAAATCGTTTGGTAAATCCAAACAATTAAGTGCTTACATTGGATTTTCACTGGAAAAAAAAAAAATTTGAGTATTTTCTTAAGCTCTCCTTACTTGACTTAACACTAGGGATGGAATGCGGTAAGTGATTTGGACTTAAAAAGAATTGTTGTTTTGACAAAAGTATCCTTAAATTTTTTTTTTCTAAATGATAACTTTGCCCTTCTCTAAATGACTCTTGTAAAAGCTTTCAAAGGACTCCAGGTTGATGTGGCAAAGACCTAAGGGCCCCACCATGATGTATGTGTTATATCCACACCGTCCATCCATTTTGTTAGATCGGTTTAGGGAATGAGCCAAGAAAGAGGCAGATCCAAAGCTTAACTGGATCACACCACAGAAAGTAGTAGGGACAATGACACCCAACACTGAAACCTTCCTAGGGCCCACCATGATGCTTGCCAGCCAAACTGTTCATAAGGTTACACAGACTTAGATGAAGGGAAAACACAAATATCAGCTTGACCCAAATTTTTTGTGGCCCCCAAGAATTTTTCAATGGTAGATCCCCACTATTTTCAATGTTGTGGTCCACTTGATCTTTGGATCTGCCTAATTTTTGGGCTCATGCCCTAAAATGATCTGAAAAAATGGTTGGACGGCATGGATATAACACATAACATGGTAGGGTCCACAACACGGTACCGACTTAGGTGTTGTGTCCTACGGTAGGCAAGCCAAGTCCACCAAAGCTAGATGCGGATTGTTTGGTAGTTGCAAGAAGTTCCTATGCTAGGAAACTAGATGGGACCCTCCTTGTTGTTTGTGAGAAATCCACCCGTCCATCCATTTTTCCAGCCCATTTTAGGATATGAGACAAAATGAGGAGGATCCAAAACTCAAGTGGGCCATATGAGAGGAAACGGTAGGGATTGAATCACCGCCGTTGAAACATTTGTATGGCCACAAAAGTTTTGTATTAGGAAAAGTTTTTGGCATTTTCAATTCATCCAAGTGGGAATGACCTTATAAACGGTTTGGAAGGCATATCATCAAGGTGGACCCCAAGAAGTTTGAATGATAGGCATTTCAATCCCCATTGTTTCCTCCCATGTGGCCTACTTGATTTTTGGACTCACCTCATTTTTTTGTCTCATCACCTAGAATGAACTGGCAAAATGAATGAACGAGGTGGATTTCTCACAAACATCATGGAGGGCCCCGCCTAGCTTCCCAGCGCAGGAACTTCTTGCGACAGCTTTTCGCAGGCAATTTGTAAATGCCAAAACCAGAGGTTGAAGCAGAGCAGATCAGGTGTCACCTGGTAACACGATGGTGGGTGTTGCCTTGACCATGGGGCCCGCCTTGATGTATGTGTTGTATCTCAGCGCCGTCCATTAGTTTTTACATCTCATTTTAGGCCATAGTCATAAAATGAGGCAGATCCAAAGCTTAAGTGGACCACACCACAGGAAACAGTGGTCATTGAACACCCACCATTAAAACTTCCAGGAGCCCATCATAATGTTTATTTGCCATCTAACCTGTTGATGAGGTCACAAACTTGGCTGAAGGAAAACAACAAATATCAACTTAATCAAAAACGTTTGTGGCCAACGAAAAAATTTTAATGGTGGGCATTCAATCCCTACCAGATGTCGGGTGGGTGTGACCATGATCGTGGGGCTCATCTTGATGTATGCATTGTATATCCATGTCGTCCATCTATTTTTCCAGGTTATTTTAACGCATGGTGCAAAAAAATGAAGCAAATATAGATTTCAGTGGACCACACCACAGGAAATTGTAGCCATTGAACGCCCAACATTAAAAACTTCCTAGGGTCCATTGTATTGTTTATTTGCCATCCAACCTATTAACAAGGTCACACAAACCTAAATGAAGGGAAAACACAATTATCAGCTTCATCCAAAGCTTTTGTGGCCCACGAAAGTTTTTAATGGTCAATCAACATTGTTTCTTGTGGTGTGGTCCACCTGAGATTTGGATTTCATTTTTGGGCCCATGCCCTAAATGAGTAAGTGAACGGATGAACAATGTGGATATACAACACATACATCAATGTGGGCCCTATGATGCGGACATCACACCACCACTCCGTCCATATTAGAGCCATAGGCGTCGACAGGCTACATCGGCACTTTCACTTTGGCTAGGCAACTGATGGTGATCACCAGTGGTTATCAGCGAGCATTAGAAAAGCATGGATGGCATGGATCATATTTGCATACCAACCCACTGCTGATCATGGTCTACATGATCGTCCATCCATTGGATCATCTTGTGTCCCATCATGGGGCCATCTGATGGTTGGATTATGTTGGATCCTTTTTGTTAGTTAATTCTTTTATGTTATTTGATGATTTGGACATTTTAGTTGTGATTGGACAGTGGACATCTATTTGTTACATTTTTTCCTTTGGGAGGGTAGAGTAGACTTTTTACCTTTTTAAGATATAATGGGTATTTTGCTTTTGTTACTAAAGGGACATAATTGTCATTTCAACAATTTTTTTGGAATAATATAAAGCATGTGAGGTGGGGGCGTCCAACCTTAATGTGAGTTTGGAGAAAATCTTGATGAGGCTTTGTAAGAGTCTCTTTCTTCTTCTTTCAGTAGATCTTTGGATAAAAACTTAGAAGGTGTGAAGCCACTTTATCCTTCATCCCTAAAATCCTTCATCTTCCACTTCATGCTTTATGAATCGTAGGTAGTTGGTCTCTTTGAATCTTCAATCCTAAGGTAAGATCTTTTCATTATTTTCACTTGGATCTAATTTTACTTGATCCTTTGGACCACCTAAACTCATCTTCCATTATTAACGGAAATGAACCGCGCGTGGACCACACAATCAACCCACACCTATGACCGTATGGCCACCCGTGTGACTGCCACACGCACATGTGGGGCCTAATTTATCTAATTTTGAGTCAATTGTGTTCCTTTGTCCACAATAGGCAACTCAGTTTCGGCCGTTTACGTTTAATATTCACAGATCTCAAGATTTTTGCATTGGAACTACATTGGTCCAACCCGAGAAACATCAAACTCTCACATATTGAACCCAAACTACTTATATGCTAGTCGAAAGATCTTTATCTTCCTTAGACCCAATTTTCTAAATGTTTTGTTTGGTCAAAAGGCTGATGATTGTGATTTGGCCTCGAATCATACCCGTCATTACTTGGGCTTCATGTTGTTTGCATGTGCATCACACTTTAGTTTGATGATTTTATTTATTCCTTTGATTTTAAGTTAAATCTTGATCACATAGCTGGTTTTGCATCATCCTACATCACCCTGCGGTCGGGGTCACACCCGCCTAACTGGATTCCCGGTCGCAACTCACAACTAACCCACTTTCATTGAAGACTACTATAATAGTTTGTCACGAAATTTAAAATGGTGGCAGCCCTCCACCATGAACATTGCATTGCATGGATGTATGTCTGCCCAAACCATCCAAGCTATGGGTCCAATTGTAAATGGATCATAGCCTAAAATCAAGGTCATCTAGAGATCTAACAATTCAATTTATGGCTGTCAATTGATGCTTCTGAAACAGCAGTGTCTCAGTAGCCGGGGTTTTCTCTAGGGTGTTGGTTCTATTTAGAGACTCGGCTCCTTAGTCCTTTCTCGTTTTGGGGTTTAGCCGTTGGGAGTGGTTTCTCTATTTTTTCTTTTCTGCTTTCTATCACTTCTTTCTTTCTTGTTTGTTTGATATTTCTTCTGTAGGTAGTGTCCATGTTTGCTTTTGTTTCTGAATAAAAGTATCGTCTTTCAAAAAAAATAAATATGGTTGTTGAATGGATGGCTAAAACTAAATTGGTAAGGCTACAATATCAATGGGCTAATTCGGATGAATTAAAATCATCCAATCAGTATCAATTCATGTTACTGCACATGGCAAACATAAAAGATCCAGAATGTTCATTTACTTGCCTTTATTTGGTGGGGAAAGTACTAAAAATTTCTTGGATTGGGCATATGTGCCAAATTTGGTGCCATGGCAATACTAGGTTTCATCTTGTACTCTACAAAAGATAGAAATGGAGACAATAGGGGCAAATATGACAAATTGCCAATATTCAGACATTTGTGGTTTGTGTTTACCAAACAAGTTTTTGTGAAGAAGAGCTTATTTTCAGATAACAAATTACCAAACAGATTTTTCAGTACTTATAAGTACTAAAATTCAGCACTTCAATTCATTTTCAAACCCTATTTTTTAGTTTACCAAACGGCACCTAAGTCAGCATAATAACTTCTTCTTTTTTTTGGCTCTCTCAAACCACAACATTATACACCTTCACAATTCAAGTAATCATCATCACATCATTTAACTAATCATCATCACCATACTTCAAGTAAGCAAATTGCTAAATCGTTTTTAATAATTAAGTAACGGAATATTAATCGGGTGCATACACCTCAAGTATACATTTACAGATTCATTTAATAGAACCCACACCATAAACACTGCATCTCTGCCTTCTACTAAACCCCCCTATGTGTCTAGGTACATGGTGCATATCAATCATCCTCAGTACCAAACAGCGCACCAAAAGGCTTGATGGCATTACCAACCAACCAAGAAAATGACAAACCTCCAACCAAGATGTACCTTCAAATTCTCAAATCAATTGAAAAAATGAAGGGGAAAAAACTACTGAACAAACCCCAAAAAACATTAGAATCCTAGAATTGCTACAAACAACCCCATTGCAAAAATGATCTCAAACAAATGCATCTGCCCCCCAAAAAATTAAATAAACAAAATATAAACAAATGTAACCGAAAGAAAAAACCTATTAGAAAAAGAGCAGAAACAAAAATGAAAAGAAGAAACCCACATCAGAAACAACTGCCTAACATCTATAAAACAAACAAAAAACACAAATCTCCATTAAAAACATAAACCCTTAATAGGGCCCAATGTCCCTGTCCTCAAACACAGAACTGTTTCCAAAAACAGTATATGTGGCACATGTTGACAGGACAGACTGTTCATCAGGCACACAATATCATGGATGGTCAGTCTTAACCTTTGAGCTACGAACCATCAACGGTAGGATCCATCTGATCAAGAATCCAGGTCTCACCTCAAATCAATCCAGGAAAGGAAAGGAAACATATGAGAGAAAAGAAACCCCACATCAATTTTCAACAAAATGGGGAAAAAAAGTATATTCAATAATGAGAAAAGGAAAAGCACGTCACGAACACAAGGGGGGTGATATGGTAGAGTAGCAAGAACCCAAAAATGGTAGCGCTAATCTCTCCACAGCAGGGTAAATTATCATTTGGAACTCATCCATCTAATTAACCCCACTACAGATGTTAAAAGGTTCAAAACACACATGAATCTGCTGACCCTAGACATCCTATCAGTGGCTGTCAAATTGACAGTAGAAAACAAGCATATTTACCGATCAAATATTCAGTGGGAAGAGAAAGAAAAGATCATGTATAGGATTGTCTAAGTGGTGTGATTTCTTCAAACATAAGCCATCCTTCATGGGTCCTACCAGATGACCAGATCTGATTGACACTTCCAACCTACCACACGCACAGTCGAGAGACAGCTCCACCATATTCCACTTCTTCCGGCTCTACCATACCATCTCCCAACAATCAAACGATCCTTAATATCTCAACCAAATCAAACAAAAAAAAAAAAAAATCCCAAAACCCTAGTATGAAAAGAGAGAGAGAGAGAGAGAGAGAGAGAGAGAGAGAGAGAGAGAGAGAGGATCCTAATCAATACCAGAAAGCTTAAAAATACACCAAAATATCAAACTAAATCATAAAATACAAAATACAAAACTCCCACATCAAAAATTCTTCAAAAAAAAAAAAAAAAAAAAACGATCAAACAACAACTCAATATCTAATAAAACAAACCAGTAAAAACGGCAGACTAAAATATAAATAAAATAAAATAAAATAAAAAAGAGGAAGCCCAAACCCCAAATCCAAGCAATAGACCCCATATACATTTTTCATCTATGCATATTCCTATAAACGAAAATTTCGATATCTCCAACCCCGAAAATGATAGCTCCACCCCAAAGGGCAATCTAATCAAACCACATACATGACAAGGAAAACAAAATGATGGAAACATCACCCCCTAGAGGGGCTGAAATGTCAGAATTAAGGAGCCCACATGTATGATGATATATATTGAAAGAGAGGTGTTTGATGAAATACCTGACTAAACTTGAGGGCGTGCTGCTCGCCAGCGAGCTGGAGGTTACCAGAGACGAAGACGAGCATCCCGCCAGCGGGTCCGGAGGGCTGGCAATCGACGGTAGAGATTGTGTGCTGGCACTGCTGGAAAGGGAGTGAGGTGAGCTTGGCGACGATATTCTGCGAACCTTGGATCTTCTGGCCCTCGAAGGTAAGCATCGATCCCTCTTGGTACAGGTTAGCAAGTCCCCCTCTGTTCGCATCGAAAGTCGTGTAGTAATGCTCTACGAATGCCTTTGCTACTGCATCTGGATCCATCTCTCTCTCTCTCTCTCTCTCTCTCTCGGCGCAGGAAGAAGAAGAAGAAGAAGCGAAGGGAGCAGACGGGAGAGATTTTATATGGAAGGAGAGTTTTTTTATACTCTGGCAGCGTAGTTCATACGCAGGCACTAAAAAATAATACGCTACACGTCTCAAACATCAACTCAAGTTAAAATCACTGTCGCTAAGTTACGGTCTAAAAATAGAGAGTGGTTGAATAATCCTCGCATCTGATTCGTGGGTACTGGGCACTTGTTTTTTTGAAATATGACCATTGGATTTTTATTTTTTTCATTTTAGCCGTCCAATGTATGTCCAGCAATCTAATAGTTAGATTATTAAATAAGAGCAGTTTTTAAATCATGGCGCATCTAAACTGCTATCCATTTGGACGGCTTATCATGAAGTATTTGTAAGACACGTGTGCAGTTTCTCAGTAATTTTTAACCGCATGTGTATGATCCACTACACTCTGCCGGAGTATCAGAATATTTCTCTTTATTTGGTGTACTGTAGCATACTATATAGGACGCGGATTGCGTCCTACCCCCGCCCGGATGGTAATCCGTCCGGGCAGGGCTCTGTGGGGCCCACCGTGATGTATGTATTTTATCCACCCCGTTAATTATTTTTATATGATTATTTTAAGATACAAACCTAAAATTGAGATGGGTTCAGGGCTTAAATGGACCACAAATTATGGATTAAACTTCTACCATTAAAAACTTCCCGGGAGCGGGAGAAGTGTCGGATCAAGATGAAATTTGTGTTTTCACTTCATCCAAGTATGCATGACCTTATTAATAAGTTGGGTGGTAAAAAAAACATCACGGTGGCCCTTAGAAATGTTTCAACGGTGGATGTCATTATCACTGTAGGTTCCTTTGATGTGGTCCACTGTATCTGTTTATCTACTTCATTTTTTATATAATATCTTAAAATAATCATATAAAAACGATTAACGGTGTGGATAAAATAATTACATCACGATGGCCCCACAGAGCCCTGCCCGGACGGATTACCGTCCGGGCGGGGGTAGGACGCAATTCGCGTCCTACTAAATAATGAGTTCGTTTTGCCTCTATCGCGACTGAGGACCTAGCGTATCGCTTCTCACTGGGCCTAGAGTCATCCGGTGATCTTAACCATCCATTTTTTGGATCTATGCTTCATGGGCCACCATAAGATTGTTATGCTGAACGGGTGGTTGTGATTATATGAATCTGGAACGATGAAGAAAAAGAGTTTCCGATGGCTTCTATTCAACTCAAAAAATTCAAAGTTTAGGATAATGATTCAATAGAGATTATTGGAAGACAGCTTATTTACGGCAGTAAGGAAAAAATGGACAGTTGGAATATTCGGACTATCTTAGCATGTGGACCCTGGCGGGTGGCAACACACGCTACGTTAAAAGTCGCGACAGACGTAAAACGATTAACGAAGTTTAGTACAACCAGGTTTGCGCGCAAGTATGGTAAGCCTAGACTCACACGATTAAGATGGAGGAAGGACATAGCACACACGTGATCTAGGCCGTTCATCGAGTGAGATATGCTGTGAATGTACTCTGGGGCAAAGATCAGATGGATTTGACCATCTTTTGGGGTAGATTTTTATATTAAATGTAGAACGTTGAAATTTTGCATTTGAGAATTGGTCCGCTACCGCTGGCTTAACGGCGAGATGTCAATTCTTCAGGAACAGGACATCTGAGTCATACAGACATTGGGTCCAGCTCGAAGATCACCATGTGAGAAAATAGGGCAGGCCAACTCATATGGTGGGCCACACGGTCGAAATCAATGTGGAGTAGATGGCCTGATTCAACCACAAGCGTAGCCCACCTAGTAATTGGATCGGCATGATATGGGTCCCACCTTTTTTTCACAGGTCATATGATGGACGCGGATTTCCTGCGAAAAGTTCCTGCGCTGGAAACTTAGTTGGGGCCTACCGTGATGCTTGTGAGAAATCCACCCGGTTCATCCGATTTTTGAGATCAGTTTAGGACTTGAAACCAAAATTGAGGACTTGAAACCAAAATTGAGAAGGATCGAAACTCAAGTGGGCCGCACTAAAGGAAAACGTGTGCAGGGAAATTCTTGCCGTTGAAACGTTCCTGGCATCGACAGTGATGTTTAGATGACATCTATACCGTTTATAACGTCATTCATATTGGGATGAAATGAAAAACAAATATCATCCCGATTCAAAGCTTATGTGGCCACACAAATATTTCAACTGTTGAAGTTCAGTACTTGCGTTTTTGGCCCATCTAAGTATTGGATACGGCTCTTATTTGGCCTTGTACCTAAAAGAAGCTCAAAAAACAGACGAATGAAGTCGATTTCACGAAAATATCACCTCGGGCCCACCTAAGTTCCCAGCACAGGAACTTCCTGTGAAAGGCTTTTGCAAGGAATCCCCGTCCTCATGTGATGGTGGGAGGACCCGGATTTCCTGTGAAATGCACGCAAGGAAGTTCCTGCAAAAGATTACGTGTTCCAATCAAACTACACCAACAGTGTGAATGACGTGGCAAGATTCAAATCATGCTAACGGAGTCTCCGTTAACCGTAAGACTTGAGTTCGTACGTGAGCATCTCTTCGATTTCATTTTCCCGCTAAAGCATTTGGAGAACTTGTGCAAGAATTCCATGTGATCCCGTGGGACGTTTTTTTTTATAAAGTCATTCCAACCATCCATTTTTTAAGCTCATTTTAAGATATGCAACTAAAAATAAAGTATATTCAAAAGTTAAATGGGCCACACAAGAGGAAACAGTGGGGATTTTGTGACCGTTGTTGAAACATTTAAATGAGCCACAGAAGTTTTGTATTAGGTTAACTTCTTAACGTTTTCATTCCATCTAAGTAAAAAATGACATTATAAATAGTTTGGATGGAATATAAACCTCAAGGTGGAGCCTAGGAATGTTTCAACAGTAAGCACTCCTTTCCCACTGTTTCATCTAGTATGGACCACTTGAGTTTTGGATACTACTCATTTTTTGTGGTATCTCCTAAAATGAGCTCGAAAAATGGATGGATTGGATTTCTCATTTGGATATTGATATGGACGGAAAGCATTTTGGCCATTAAATGTTCTTCAAATGCTATTATCTTCTTGACCATCAAAAAATGTTCACATTCGGCAACTATAACAATTTGTTCTAGCCTATGGATCAATAGCTTGCATTCAACTTGATTTTTTGTGTTGAGTTTGAGTTATCAATGAGAAAAATGTTGAATAGATTGTTCACTTCTATGAAAGAGGCCAAACGATGCCCTGAATTTAAGAAATGGACGCAACTATTGAGTAAGTTACTGTGGCTCATTTGTGCAGGATCTTGCACACATGATCCCATGTTAATGTCGGCACTTGATGAATGAGTTCATATCTTGCACACATGGTCCCATGTTGATGACCTCACTTGATGAATGAGTTCATATCTTGCACACATGATCCCATGTTGGCACATGTGACAAAAGAATCTCCTTTTTTACATGTGCGGGGCCCATTACAAGGGCTCAGTGTTGCGCGTGCTAGTTGCATCAATTTGGTGGTGTTATTCACATGTTCTCATTCGAATAGTTGTTCACCATTTTTTTCAACATAGTCACACAACTATAGAGTGGAACAATATGAATTTTAGGCCAAATTTCTAACTCATGTAGACCACCTAATCGAAAGCTCAGGATCTCATATACATGTGGCATGTGGGGATGCGCTTGCTTGAGGATGAGCACTGATATTTGTGCCTGCACTTCATGAATGGGCTCATATCCTACACACGTTGTCACACACTGGTGCATGTGACAAAAAGAGCCCCCTTATTTACATGCGCGCAAGGGCTCATTACGAGGGTTCGGTGTTACAAGTACTAGTTGCATCAATCAGATGGTGTTATTTCACATCTTATTTCCACAACATGTGTTAAATGGGCCACTCATCAGGGTAGCACACTCAGATTCTTCACTATGTTATCTTTATATAAAAACTGATCAAGCTTCTAATACAATATTAGAATACAAAACACAACCACACAAGAGTTCAAATAGGATTTGAAAGAGTTCCACATCCCAATGATTCAAATACCATTAATCACATCAACTAACAAGAATGGAAAAAGAAAAAACAACTGGCTTTCATGAAACCAAGCCCACAACACACTCAAAAGAACCATAACATACACCTACCAAGTGAGTGACAACTAAATTTTCCTTTGTTTTTACCCCTTTCCTGTATAACATTCTTTACACACAAAAAATAGCCTATACGTCTATTCAGGCAGGCTGTACAAAAATAAAAGGAAACCATGCCTATTATATGGAAGAGAGGTATACAGAAAAAACATAAACAAACAAAATAAGACAATAGGCAAGAGGTGTACGCACTCAGACAGCCTTGACAAAACTGCCACACAAACTCAGTCTAACCAACAATGGGCAAACTCAAACACACCAAAAAAACACAGCCTCTGAACTGAAGTGGAATAGCCTTACAAACCCCTACACAAGACCAATAGTAAGCTCCACATCTACAACAAGAAATGATGGAAAAGGGCTATCCTCGCATTCAACAAATCTAACATGCACAAAAGGTGGGTAGATTTGCATCCAAGAAAAAGACCCCACACATCCATAGTACAATATCTCATATTCTGCATCCAAGAAATCCCCCATACATTCATAGCACAAAACAATTATTCTGCCCTCCAAACAGCAATGTAGCTAACATTGACATCGAACCCGTAGCCCTCCAAACTGCAATATAATTAACAACTCAATATGTAATTACTAGAATGCTGAACAAAAACAAAACCATACAAATATTTGTAAGCTTATGTGCCAAGAAAAAAAAAAAAAAAACATTAATACATGCTACAACAATTCATACCTTAGGCAGGCGCTGGCCCTCGAATAATTTTGTTGTTACCAGTTGATGCCTATTTGGCACCCACAAGGGGCAGATGGTGTGCATTCATGGATCCACCGGTGCCAGCTACGCAACTTCCACCATGTACTTCAAAATAACTTCCGCTAGTAAGAAAGCTACCCTGACAAAGAAATAACAAAATAACAGAATCACAGTTCATGAGCACATGTTGTGAGAACCACATATGATATATATTTTAGTTTTAAAAAAATCCCAAATTTACCTGAGATCTGATGCTTAAGGAATTTTGCTGGTATATGTTAATATTAGGTTAATGGTACCCATAATAAGCCACTGGTAATCCAAAAGGACTCACCATAGGAACTTTTTGACCCTGGTATGGAAAAACAAAGTATAAAAAACTGTAATGTGTGTAACAAATGTTATGACAAGTTTAGTAAATAAAATCTCAATAATACCTGATTGACTTGACTTAGTTGAGAGAATACACTTGGACAATGTGAAGGGTGAAATGAAGGAAGGTGAAAGATATTTGGTGCTTGGGTTGAATCATTTCTCTCTTGATTCATTTGTAGCTGAATGGATTCGGTGAATGGATTCGGTTCGAGATTTTTTCTTCCTTCCTTTATCTAGAGGATTTTCAAATGTACGGCGATCACCAACAACTCTAGGCTTTATTTTAATCCCACTTACGGTTTGCAAGCGGAGACTATCAACAAAAGTAACTTTTTTGTCAGTCGGTTGATGATGAACACTTTCAGTATCTACATTTTCATCATTAATTTGAGATGTCATAATTGGCAGGTCATTGTCAGTCGATTGATGACAAACAATTTCAGCATCTACATTTTCATCATTAGTTTGATATGTCATCAATGGAAGTTTCTTGATCCCACTTGCACATGCTGGATACGGCCATCAATGGACTAAGCTTGGGCCAAACAAAATGAGTATCTTGAATAGAGTCATTCTAATAGGCTTGCCAGACTGCTAAAATCTTGACTCAAAAGCCAAGCTTGACCCATTGATAGCCCTAATACGAATTTCACCCGAAGTTTGCACACACAGAATCCATAACATCAATCTAAAATCTGGACTGGTCATAAACAACTAAAAAGAGGGTTGTCGTAATCTTGAAAGGACCTACAGGTAGGGATGGCTTTGAACTTACCCATCTTAGGTGGAAGACAATCCACGGTACCACACATTATCCACCCATGGTGTGTTAAATGTATGGAAAGACTTTTCTACTTTAATGTCTTTGTGTAGAAAAAAAAAAAAAACAACTCTAAACAAAAAGAAGAATAAAAATCAAAACAAGGAATCACATGTTATTTTTTAGGCGAAAAATTAGAAAATAAATCACTTAAAGATAGGCTTAAGGCGCGTTACGATGTCACTATCTTTAAGGCGATATTCGCACCCTACTGATGATTAAACCAATTTGCAAGAGGGTTACAACAAATTCGCCTCCAGGATACAATAAGCCTCTTCTCCAAGACCGAAGAAATGTGGGTTTCGGCATGAAACCGAAAAACCGCACCTGAACACACTTTTACAGCGTACAACCCCGACTTCTGTGGCTGTTACAATTTACCCCCAAAACTGTTTGTAATTTATTGCAACATTTGCAGTTTAGTGCCTGAAAACTGTATTTTTCAAAGAACATCCAAAAACGAAATTGGAGAAGAAGAAGAAGATGGAGAAGAGATTGTTGGAAATTGTTAATTCGGATTGACCCAAAGATGAGTTTATATAGAATCATAAGAGATGCTTAAGGCCCTTTTCATGAAAAGACATCATCTTCCCTTTTCATGAAAAGACATCTTCTTCCATGGTGTCTTTTCATCAATGGTGGTGTCTTTCCAACAATGGCATCCCTTCATTTCAAATTCAAAAGATGCTTCCTTTACCAAGAGGCATCACCAACAATCACCAAAGTCACAACCCTTCTTATTCAATTTCTTTTCTTCTTATTTTGAAAAACCCAACAATCCCCACTATTTTTCAAAATACAGAGGTCAGGGTATGTAAGGAAAATATGTGCATAGGAGAAGGTGTCTTATGGACTTGAACCTTCACTTAGTGTAAACAAATCAAAGTTGAATCAGAATCCTTAGTGATTATGGTCTTGAACTAAGTATTCTATATGACACAACCGGACATGTTACACACACATATATTTCGATTGTCATGTGTTCTAAAATTATAGCACATTAACGGCCTTGTGCTCTTTCCTGGATTCACGAGTTCATGAGAGTAGCCAAAAACTCTCGAACATCAGGAAGCGGCCCCACTTCCAATACTCATATAGGTGAGTCCTTATGAATGCCCCTGTAACAATAGCACCCTTGAAAGAACTCATTAAGAGCGGCAGCTCATCCTCCTTTTTATCATTACAAGTACCCAGCACTATACATACATCCAGAATGAGACAGATAGAAAACGTCTGATCGTCACCACTTCCCGTGAGGTACTTTGCCCATTGAACCTATTAACTTAGAATGAGTTTCCCTCATCTAGTGTCTGTGAAAGTGGCTTAAGTCCCATTCCTCTTGATGTTCTACTGACAACATCCCTTGCCAGTCCCTTGGTGAACGGTGCATTCGGATAGATCGTACATATTGTATTGTTATAACACCGTCACCAAGTAGTTGCCGCATAAAACTGTGCCTTAGACTAATATGTCTGGATTTTCCATTATAAGTCTTGTTATATGCCTTTGATAGTGTCGCTTCACTATCACACAGAGATGAGAGACCTGGTAAAGGCCTTACCAATAATGGTATTTCTAATAACCTTAACCATTCTCGCTCTTTACTATATAGTAATGCCAAAGCTATGAATTCAGATTCCATGGTAGAGTGAGATATGCAAGTTTGCTTCTTGGATCCCCAAGAAACGTAGCTCCTCCAAGTGCAAAAATCCATCCACTGGTAGACTTGAATTCATTAGAATCAGTGACCCAACTTGCATCACTATACCCTTCAAGTACACTAGGGTAACCAGAAAAATGTAAACCATAGTTAATAGTTTTTCTCAAGTATCTGAGTACTCTAGAAACAGCATTCCAATGATCTAAACTTGGATTACTTGTAAGCCTACTCAATATACCTACTGTAAAAGCAATATCAGGTCGAGTAGAAATCATGGCATACATAAGACTGCCAATTACCTTGGAATACTCTAACTGAGATACACTACAACCTTCATTTTTAATTAACTTGATATTAGAATCAAAAGGAGTAGAAACTGGGTTCTTATCATAGTGATCAAACTTTTTGAGTATCTTTTCAATATAATGTGATTGAGATAGAGTTATACCATTATTGTTTCTTAATATCTTGATACCTAAAATTACATTAGCTTCACCCATATCTTTCATGTCAAAACTAGATGATAAGAATTTTTTAGTGTTATTTATAACTTCTAAACAAGTACCAAAGATTAGCATATCATCTACATAGAGACATATAATTACTCATTTATTATCAGAGAATTTTGAATATACACACTTATCTGATTCATTAATTTTAAAGCCATATGAGGTGACTACTTTATCGAATTTTTCATGCCATTGCTTAGGTGCCTGTTTAAGTCCATATAGTGACTTGATTAATTTACACACTTTATTTTCTGTCTGGAATTATAAAACCTTCAATGTAAACCTCTTCATCGAGGTCACCATTTAAAAAGGTCATTTCTTTACATCCATCCGATGAATTTCTAACTTATGAATGGATGCTTGAGCAACTAAAACTCGGATAGTTGATATCCTTGCTACTGGAGCATAAGTATCGAAAAAATCAATACCTTCTTTTGTGTAAATCCTCTAGCTACTAATCTAGCTTTAAACCTTTCTATAGTTCCATCCGGTCTTAATTTTCTTTTGAAAATCCATTTACAGCTTATTGGCTTTGATCCTGGGGGCAGATCCACAAGTTTCCATGTTCCATTTTGCAATATAGAATCCATCTCATCGTTTATAGCTTCCTTCCAAAAAGAAGCATCTTGAGATTTAAGGGCATCATCTATTGTTACTGGATCATTTTCTATGTTATATATCAACATGGTTTCCTCTGTTATGTTATCTTTTTCTCCTTCTATTAGCAGAAGGTAGAAATCGGGTCCAAAAGATGTACCTGTTCTGATCCTCTTGGTCCTTATAGGTTCTGTAACCTCTTTATCGAGACCGTTGATACCTTGATCAGGTATTTGAGAACTACTGCTTATACTAGGATCTTGAGGTTTTGTCTCTTTTCTAGTTATAGAAAAGAATGAGTTTTCATAAAACTCGGCATCTCTAGATTCTATTATAGTGTTTATTTGGATAGCATGATTAGATTCTACAACTAGAAACCTATAAGCCTTACTATTTTGTGTATATCCTATGAAAATACACTCAAGAGATTTCAACCCTATCTTGGGCCTTTTAGGATCAGTAAGCCTAACTAAGGCTCTACAACCCCATACCTTAAAGTATGAGATGTTAGGAATCTATTCTTCCATAGTTCATAATACAGTCTTACAAGTTTTAGAGTGAGGTATCCTATTGAAGATATAACAAGGCTTAATAGAGCTTCTCCCAAAATCCCGAACTTAAATACGCATTATTGAGCATAGAGTTTACCATGTTTATGAGAGACACGTTTTTCCGTTCGCTATCCCATTTTGTTGGGGTGAATAGGAGTCATAATTTAGTGAATTATACCATGAGTTTTACAAAACTCCGAGAATTCTATAGATAGATATTCTCCTCCCCTGTCCGACCTTAGAATTTTAATTTTACGGTCTAACCGGTTCTCAACTTCTGCCTTGTATATCTTGAATTTTTGTAGTGCCTCATCTTTATTCTTCAATAAGTATACTAAGGTATAACGGGAGAAATCATCTATAAAGGTTATGAAGTACCTCTTTCCTCCTCTTGTTATTAAGCCACTCATTTCACATATGTCACTATGAACTAGGTCACCCTTGGAAATGGTTTTCTAGATATTTTAAATTGTACACAAATACTACATTTGTCTTTAGGTTTTGTATACTTAGGAATTAGATTAAGATTAGACATATTATCCATTCTACGATAACTAATATGTCATAATCTAGCATGCCAAACATTATGTGAATCGAGCATATAAACAAAAGAAGAATTTTCATTTATGAGGTTCAATTTGAACATTCCATTGGATACATAGCCCTTCCCTACATATACCCCATTTTTAGACACAATCAATTTATCGGATTCAAATAGAGTCTAAATCCAAACTTAGTCAATGAGACTAGTTGAAATAAGATTCCTCCTAATATCCGGTACATGCAAAGACATCGTTCGTAGTAAGGACTTTTCCTAGTTAGATTAAGAAGTACCTTCCCTTTTCCTACAACCTTGCATGTGGAGGCATTCCCCATATATAGTTCCTGATTATCCCCCACTAATTGTAGGAATTGAACATATTGTAATTTCTACAAACATGTCTAGTAGCGCCATAATCTACCCACCATTCAACATCCTCGTTCAACATATTAACTTCAAACGACAATTTCCAGATTATGTCTTCCGTCATATTGACTTGTCGTTTCTTTTCTTGCATTTTCTTTTTGTATTTTCTACAGTTTTTCTTAAAGTGACCAGGATTTTGCAAAAGAAGCATGGACCCTTCTTGGATGTGTTCTTTTTGAACCCTTGGTTATTAGTTTTGAGCCTATCATCTTTCTTGAAAGGTGGCTTCTCAATTCCCGATTCACACTATTCTCGACTATATTAGCATTATTTAGGGCCTCTTGTTATTCTTCATTTTTATCACGGACCCTAGATTCTTCTTCTATTCAAAGAAACATTATGAGGTCCTCAAAATGATTTTCTAGTATCCTTCCATTTAGGTGGAAGTTTAGCAATAATGGTGGATACTTGGAAAGATTCAGATTAGTGCCATCAAAGAATAAGTTGTTGGATGATGACCAGAACTTATGTACTTGATCAAGACGAGTTTTTCATCCAACATTTTGAATTCTAAAAAGCCGACTTACTAGGAATTTTTTGTTGCCTTCATCCTCCGACGTGTATTTGGTGAGCGGCGCCGCCACAAATCCTGGACGGTAAATAGCGTATAACGAATCAGAAAGAGCGTTGAAGATATGACCTTTGTATAGGTAGTCATTACGCTCCCAACTTTGTCTCTTTTGAATTTGTTCTAACGTATCATCATCAGATGGTGGTGAAGAAGGATCTTGAGTGAGCACATGATCCAACTTGAGTGATGTGAGGAAGAGATGGACCCTTGATTGCCATCGAAGAAAATTTGAGCCGTCAAACGGCGTAATTCGAACAAAGTCAGGATGACCCATAAAAGAGGCCATAATATCGCCTTAAAATTGTTATTTTTGAGGCGAAAAATTAGAAAATAAATCACTTAAAGATAGGCTTAAGGCGCTTACAGATGTCGCTATCTTTAAGGCGATATTCGCACTTACTCCTACTGGTGATTAAACCAATTTGCGAGAGGGTTACAAAGAAATCCGCCTCTAGATACAATAAGCCTCTTCTCCAAGACCGAAGAAATGTGGGTTTCGGCCTGCAAAACCGAAAAACCGCACCCGAACACACTTTTACAGTACAACCCCGACTTCGTGTGCTGTTACAATTTACCCCCGAAAACTGTTTGTAATTTATCACTGAAAAACTATTTGCAGTTTAGCGCCTGAAAACTATATTTTTCCAAAGAACATCCAAAAACGAAATTGGAGAAGAAGAAGAAGATGGAGAAGAGATTGTTGGAAATTGTTAATTCGGATTGACCCAAAGATGGGTTTATATAGAATCATAAGAGATGCTTAAGGCCCTTTTCATGAAAAGACATCATCTTCCCTTTTCATGAAAAGACATCTTCTTCCATGGTGTCTTTTCATCAATGGTGGTGTCTTTCCAACAATGGCATCCCTTCATTTCAAATTCAAAAGATGCTTCCTTTACCAAGAGGCATCACCAACAATCACCAAAGTCACAACACTTCTTATTCAATTTCTTTTCTTCTTATTTTGAAAAAACCCAACATCACATACCCCATATTTCAATCAGCGAATGAAATTGAAAACCTATATGCCCCTAAACTACGAAAAAGCAAAAATAATAATAATAATAATTTCTTACATTTTCAGATTCCAACATTAAAAAAAAAAAAAAAAAAAAAAAAAAAAAAAAAAAAAGACTCCTCAATTTTGGGGGAGGAAACTCTAAATAGTTACCTATTCAAATGGGAGAATGTGTGCAAGTCCTAGATCATCTCCTTGCTAAAGTATGGTGTTCCAAAATAAAAGCTTAGTGAGTGTTTTTTTTAGCTTCCGGTTTAGAGAGGAAGAAAGGGAAGGGGAAGAAAGAGAAAAAACGAAAAAGGAAAAAGAAAACGAAGAGGCGCGGCGTAGTGCTCGAGTCTCACCGTTAACGGAGACTCCATTAACGGGATTTGAATCTTGCCACGTCATACGTAATCTTTCGCAGGAACTTCCTGCGCGTGCCTTTCGCAGGAAATCCGCGTCCAACTGTGGCCCACCTTTTGGTGGATTGCAAGATTGGACCGAGCCATAGAGATGGTTTAATCCATATGACGAATTGCGAAGACGTCTCACACGTGTGCCATTGAACTTTCACGGGACTCGAAGCTCGCACATCTCATTGTCAGTTTGGCACGTGCGATCCCTAACCCATTGTGTGGTCCACAAGTGCACACAATGGGCGGTTCAGATGAAGATCCAAATTCAAAGTACATGCGTGTACCCCAGATGAACGGATTAGCCAGATTTCGAGCCCAGGCCACTTTCTGCTCATCAGGAGATCAAGCTAGTCCAATCATCCAGTGGGCCGCACCTCCTGAATTTGGATGGTTGATCAATTCCTTTAAACCGTTTATTGTTTCTATAGGTGTAGCCCACCTAACTGGAGGCCCAGGATGTTTTTGGCCTAGCGAAACTGGGGAGTGGAGACTGCCTGATGAACAGCTTGCATCTATCACACGTGTACTGGAATACTAGTGGGAATGTCAATGGGCTAGGCTGCAATGTCTAATGGCCCACCGAATATTTTGTTTTGATTTGGGACCAACAAGATTAGCCCACATTAATTGAATTCTGCTAGCCGTCCATGGTATAGAGGGTATACATATATGTCAATCCAGACCACCAATGTCTGCAAGACATCCGCTCCGTTCATCAGGTGTTAAAACCCATTCCTGGGTCTAGAGCCTTAAATATCAGGCTGATACAAAACTCAGGTGGGCCAAACCTCACATGAAACCTCCAAATTCTTGAGGTGTGGACGGCCTGACTCCTGGATCATCCTGAATTTTTGGGCGTATGAGCACACTGATTGGTATCACCTGATTAACGAATTGGATGACATCTGCGCATTACGGTGGGACCCAAATTCGAATCTTTACGTTTTCTACGGTGGGGCAACCAACCCCCATTGTCTGGCCCACCTGAGTTTTTGGGTCAGCCTTATTTTTTGAGTCTAGGCCTAGAATGTGAGGGGCGCACCTGATCCATGGTCTGAATGCACACATCGCAGTGGGCTCCACACAGTTCGACACGTGTGGTCACCTACAGTAGGGTACTCATGATCACGTATATACACTACTCCAGTATAATGGACAGTTATGTGGAGCCCAGTGGCGCATGCAATCCTCTGAAAAGGTGCATCCCACCATGAAAATGGGACACTGCAGCACTACAAGGCCAATCCAATTGTCACGTGCGCCGCACCATCCGGACCGTTCATCGCGTAGGCCCTGTCATGGATTTCGTGGGATGAAAATGTACCTTGATGCCGACCGTTGAGCTTTTCTTTATAGGAGATTGAAAGCCAACAGCTAGGTGAATGCTGAGGCATGTCTTCTGTGGGAGATCCAAGCCATTGGGAAGTTGACCCCCACCATGAAAATCTTCCAGTGAAAAAACCGACCTGATTAATTCATTAGATGGGCCACACCATTGGAATCAATAGATAGACGATGATCTAACTCAACTTACAGGTGCGGCCCACCTAATGCCTCGCCCACGGCATGGTTAGTATTTTTATGGGTCCCACCTTTTGCCCGGGTTGGATTGTGGAAACAAGCAGTGTGTTTTAGGTATTCATAATGACCATTTAGCTTAGGAATCATGTACATAAACCCATACTGGACTCTGGAATAGATGGATTGATTTCCTCCATTCTCTGGGGCCCATCATCATCTTGATACAAATATAGAAATCCAGCACATCATGTGACACGTTGGCATGAAAAGATGAATAGCATACAGCTACTTGTATGCTATAAGTTATCTTTTTCATCCATGTGGTTCTCTCATGCAACCGTGGCTCACCTGATAGGTCTAATAACCGAATTGGGCTTAGCCCATGTTCATGGTTGTACCGACCTGATGGTCAAAAGATATACGCAAGGTCTCTCCACTGTCGACTCTCTCACAAGTGAAGCTTCACATGACTTGAAGCTCATACATTTCATTTTGGCTCATGGATTCCAACCCATTAGACCAAAAATCAGGATGGTCCACTCACAGATGGGCACAAGCATACACAAAATGAGCCATGTGGATGACTCCCATGGCTCATGTAGGACTTGAGCCAAGACGGACCAGCAGTATCCGATTTTCGACCCCCAACTGCTTCCAAAACAGCTATAAGCATCAGGACTGCAACTGCCTGAGACCATTCCCAAAGACGGTTCATATTGTTCGGATACATGTTGGCAGTTATGACATGTGTTTGATGCCGCTGTCAATATAACACAACCCTCAATCATCAGGACTGCAACTGCCTGAGATCATTCCCAAAGACGGTTCATATTGTTCGGATACATGTTGGCAGTTATGACGTGTTTGATGCCGCTGTCAATATAACACAACCCTCAATCCTTCACAGACCAAGAACTATGAGATTTGAATATGTTTCATGGTTTATGGAGCTAAAAAAAAATTTAAAATTTTAAAAAAAATAAAAAATAAAAATTGAGGCATCATACAATTGCCTGGACAAAGGGTTAAAATAGCATGCTAGCATTCAATCCATGCAAGTGCAGCCATTTTTTTTTAAAAAAATTTTAATGACGACAGGGTGTCCCCTTAATAAGGGGCGACTATTCCCTGTAGAAGGCAATCACCTGCAAACCATGTGCATCGGGTAAGGCAAGTGCAACCATTGTTAAAATCCGTGTGGCAAATATTGGCAATATCTTGAAAACATCACATCATTATAATGATGAATGATATTATGGCAACAATATTGCAAAATTTTCAAAATATTGGCAGTTTTGAATTTTTTGTATTTTTTTCGAAATTATCTTGATATTAATGTAAAAATTATTTAAATTTTCGATTTCTACCACAAAATTCCTGAGGAATCTATTTTTTACCAAATAATTCCCCTACAATTAGAAATTGCAATGAGGTGCTTTTTGAGAGAAGAACTAACAAAAATACTATCATTTTTTTTTTCTTTCAATCAATAGTTAAACTCAATGGTTGTGGGGCCAACGCACTATGCATATAACACCAAATTCATCAAACATATACACCACACTTCTTTACCAAGATAACATTACCAAAATATCAAGTCAACCAAATCAACAGATGTACTAAACTTGATTTGGGATATTTTGAATGGTGTACATTATTTTTTTTATAGATTGGCTCACCTTATGATTGAAATCGTTGTATTTTTGGTTCGCCTAATAATAATATTGTTGTGCATCTATTGGACGGGTTGGATGTGAGATACATACCACGCAAGCCCCACAACTTACCATTCTCCACTTTGTGGTAAAGAAAAACAGAGGGTAATAATGTAATTGCCCCCTCTTAAAAAGGCATTACCTAGTAATAACAGTTCCTAGAGGCACTATTTGGTAAAATCCAAATCCTCGAAGAATTTTTGCAGTAAAAATCCCTTCACATTTTAATTAGCTCATTATATAATTTATATAAAATTTAAAATTATTGTATTAACTTAATATAAAAGAATTTTACCGCAAAATTCCTACACCAATTGGTTTTACCAAATAGTGGCATGAGGAACCTACGTTTCGAGGTTAGGGATTTTCAAGATGAGAAATTATATTATTGCCCTTTATTTTTTTTTTTCTATAAGACAATGTCGAGAATCGAAAATTGTGATGCCCATGTGGCACATTTCTCACATCCAACTCATCCAACAGATGCACACCAACATTATTATTATTAGACTAACCAAAAATATAGTGGATCGAATCATACAGTGGGCCAATCCATAAAAAATAATATACACCATTCAAAACATCCCAATTCAAGTGTAGCCCATCTGATGATCAGATCGGCCTGGTGTTTGGTTTGTGTCATCAGCGTGGTGGATGCATACGTTGGAGGTGTTGGATGTTATACACATACCACATGGGCCCCACAAGTCTAGACTTTTACTACTTTTTAAAGAAAAAATGAAGATAATTTTGTAATTTCATTCCTCAAAAAGCACCTCCATGTCATGTCAAATCGACAAGCAGTATTTGGTAAAATGTAGACTCATGAGGAATTTTGACGTAAAAATTCGTAAATTTAATATCTTTATTTTTTTTTTAGCAAGCCTTTCCCCATAATATCCCAAGGAAAAAGTCAAATCCAAAGATCTCCCAAGAAATTCCAGAGAACAAGGTTTTTTAAATAACCAAATCATTTATATCATGTACTGTGCTATAGACATTCAGTGCATAAAAATCTCCCAGAATGGAAAGCGCAAACCCTCGAACTTTTTTTTTTCTTTTTCTTGAGAGAGAGAGATACAAACCCTTACTTTTGTTGCCTGTAATATATATTTAAGAAATGAAACATAGTAACAATCCACATTCTTTGGATAACATTCTATGATTAAGATCTTCCAATCAGGAAGATTTTTGGCGGCATGGGTCATCAATGGGTGGGCCATCATACAACCGTTTGGACCATTGAACCATAGACCCCATATCTAAAAAATGAGAAACGTGCCTACTGTAGAAACTCTTGCCCCCAGCATTGTACAACACATCATTCCCAATGGTAGAGAGTAGAGACTTCTCACAGTGACAGCATGCTTGACAGTTATAACAAATAAGTGAATTTTTGGGGGGATTATAAGTGTCCTAGAAGTAATTTATTCTACTTAAGACTAAGAGAGAAGGCTGTATCCCAATTTTCCTAGTGAATACTCACTGCCATCGCCGCCACCAACTTAATCTTGGTTTTTTTTACTCAGCAACTTGGGACCCACACAAATCAGGGGTCAAATCTGCCCAACTCCCCCGAGTCTGGGGGCAAGTGGGAGGGACTTGTGGTGCCATCCCATACCCATCCAAATCAAGCCCAAGGCAACTCATCTAAGTTGGCAATGGGACACTCCTAATTAGCATAGAAGACTCCCCTACAGTGGGCCTGGCAATGGGCCAGGCCTATTCAAAATTGGGATTTTTACAGCAAAATTGCTGCTGGATATGAATTTTACCAAATGGTGCCCGGCGGAATATTCCCGAGCAGTGGTTTCTCAGGGGAGAAACAGCATTACTGGCCTCCTTTATTTTTTCTTTACAACAAAGTGGAGAATCGAGAATTGTGGGGCCTACATGGGATGTACCTCACATCCAACCCGTCCAATAGATGCACACCAACATTATTATTAGGTGAACCAAACATATGGCAGATCCAATCATAAGGTAGGCCAATCCATAAAAAATAATATACACCATTCAAAACATCCCAATTCAAGCGTAGCCCATCTGATGATCTGATCAGCCCGATGTTTTGTTTTACCACCGTGGTGGGGCGCATAAATTGGACAGGTTGGATGATATACACATACCACGTAGGCCCCACAAGTGTCGCTTTCATTACTTTTTAAAGAAAAATTAAATGAGAGCATTTTTTGTAATTTTATCCCTCAAAAAACACCTATTTCTGAACTTTCAGACATTATTTGGTAAAAAATCCCTTCACAATTTTGATTGTGGGCCCAGGCCGAGGCCCGGTCCATTGCCAGCCTTACTCTAAAGACATTACATGCATTGTTAGAAACGTTGCATGTAAAGCCCAATGTGATCCGCCAATCAGCTTTGCTAAGCCCGCACATATGTATCAGGCAGACCCACATGCAACTGCATCTGTCGGCATGGCATATACCAGTATGAGACCAAAGCTGTGCATCCCACTGCGTGGTCCCCTGCCCCAAAAAATCACATCAGTCTGCTCATGAGTTGGATCATGATATTAGAGAGCAGATGGCATATGAGAACTTGGCTACATTCTTTTCAGCCATCAATTCGTTTAGCAAACCAGGTCCCGCCTGATGAGTGGACAGGTATGGTTTTCAGGCTAGTGAATCTATACAGTAGAACTAGTGAGAGCAATGGAATCAATCTCACACCAGTGCAGCATGTTCACACATGTAGTGACTTGCAGATTGGAAGCCTCATAGATGCAGCTTTAGCAAACCTCTCCACCAAGTGGTAAGCTCCATTCCTCAAAAGTCATCACCTTAGCAAATCATCCTTCCCAGTATACATATAGCCAGTTTACCTAAGCATAGGAATCGAACACAAGCGAAGATCGGCCATTTTTTATTTTTGGGGATACAGCGAAGATTGGCCGTTACCCTCTAAAAACCCAAATTCACAAGATACAGGTACAACAAAGATTTTCTACAACTCATAAGCTTATTATGTAAAAATATTTCCCCAAAATCCACAAGAGTCGGGATTTTAGGTGCACAAAACATGACGTAAAATGGTAACATATTGGGGTGCAGGAGCAGGGAAATGTTAGCAAGTATAAATAGCTAGGAAGTGGAAGTGGGAGTGGGAGTCTGAAGCACGATTCAAACTAGAAGTGCACCCAGTTAGAAGGATCGTGCAGCTAACGTCGTGATTCTAACCCAATTCCAAATAACTGTTAGGTCCACAGTTGGAATGTGGGTCGTTCTAACGTTCTAGAGTTAGTCTTACGAAGGAGGATACTTTATTAAGTATCTAGATTCTAGTGATCGAGTCTTTTGGACATAAATATAGTAACCCTAAGTGTTAGTCACAAATTCATTGTGATCTCCCATTCTCCTATAGGTACCTGGTTTTGACCTTGCATAACTGTAGAACCTGCCAAAAAAAAAAAAAAAATCTTACAAAGGAAAATACATTGATTGGGATAGATCGTCTCCCATGCGCAACTGCACATCTGTGATCAGTCTAATAAACTGCATCAGCATACAAGTATGTGATATTGTACATCTCCAGTGACCTAGCTTAGTGCCATGGCGCTTGCAAGCTAACATGCACGAACAGATACCATAGTCACCCCTTGTAAAAATGATATGTTATTCCTTCTCACAGTTTTCTTTTTTTTCTTTTCTTTTCTTTTGGATATTTTTCGTGAATTGTGTTAATTCCTAACCAATTTACCAAGAAAATGAAAGAAGGAATACGAACCTTTCAAATGCTGATCTCCTGTAACTGCGCAGAAATGTTGTGAATGAGATTCCATTAGCTCAAACATCCTCAAGATTCATCCAGACGCATCTGCTTTAAGAGGCTTGAAATCATCCTCCAATTCATGTTAAGCATCTCCAATCTGTACCTTCAGACGGAACAAGGACTCTGCCATGTGGATATGTCTGTAATAAGATCACGAAGCTGGCCTATGAGAAGCTTGAGATATTTGTTCTTATTTGCAAGTTCCTGCATTCAAATATGATATAAATGGATCAGATATTCAGCACTTGATTGAAAAAAGGAACCAAAAAACAAAAAACAACCACCACACATGTTATTTTAGCAGGAAACAATGTAGGGCTAACAATGTTATTGTCGAAGACTCCAAATCATATTCAGATATGCTACTTATTTATGGATTACTTTCAGAATGCTATTATGATGCACGCTTCATAGAAGTTCTATGAAGTGCCAGTTTTGCAATACACATGGAATATGGGTGATCAGAAGTCGGGACCGCCAGAATATTGAGTTCTTCCTGTTCCATGTGAAAAGCTATGGCCCCATCAACTTAAAGTAGCACAAAATTAACAGTCCGGAGTCCTGATCACCAAAAAGTGTTACATGGACATGCAGATGCTTTGCATGCTTCATGGAACACATGCTTTTTGTAGTAGCATTCCCCTTCTTAATTCTGAACAGGTTAATCAATGGTAGAATTTTATATGTGTGACTATAACAGTTCTAACTTCCAAGCCAATGAAGGACAAAAGATCAAGCGAAACGGTAGAAGCCAAAGAAGCTGCCATCAACCGTGGCTGGAGAAAACAGAGCTGGAATCAAAAGATGTCGCACTATAGAGGTCTAACTCAATGAGGCTGCATTGAAGTGATAAATTTGATTATAGGTAGTAGGTACTTGTGTTGTGGAGAATGGCCACTCAAAGAATGTGCATTTGGCATAATGGGCCTGCAAGGTTGCCCTGAGGAATTTATTGGCAATTTTTTCTGACATCTACGATAATTAGGGGTGTCAATGGGACAGGCCTGGGCCAAGAAAAATGAAGATTTTGAGTAGGCCCAGCCCAAACAGTTCAAAATCAGGGTCAAAGACAGCCCCTAGCCTGGCCCGTTGACAGCCCTATTGATAATTGTAATCCTCCATGCTCCAGAATTTAAGGAAATGGTATGGCAAGGACACAGGTGGGTCCTAAATAAGAATATATTTGTAATATCAACAAAAATAAGACGGATTTTAGATAAAAACATATTTGTAATATCACCAAAATAAGGGCTAGAATCATCTAATCAATATGATATGAGGGATTGTTCCATCCACAGCAGAGCCACCAATTGGATGGTTCGGATTTTGGTAATTATGCACCACATTTATATCTAAAATACACAAGCATTGAGATTGTCATGGTATCCACGTGTACAGGATTGTCCAGAAGGAAAGAATCGGTTCTCCCTCCCTCCCTACCCCCCAACGCAGGATTCGTCCTGCCTGACTGATGCAAATATCAGACTTCAATATATGTTTTCTCACCTTCTTGGTGATGAACTTGTGCATGCACATACAGGGTACTGCAGAATCATCTCATGGTGTTGACCGTTGCATATCAGATCAATGCATTCGCATGACCTTGGGTATGTGACCTTCTTTTTTTTCTTTGAGAGGTAACAATAATTTATTGAAACGCCGCAAAAGCAGACTAAGAATACAACCCCCAACAGAAAAATCAGAAAAGAGCACCGCCCATGGCGGCCTTAACATAAACCACCCAACTATACACCAAACTTTTAAGTTTGTAGATAACCTCTTCTAAACCCACATCCTTTAAAACAACGGCCATTCTGGGCTCCCCGTATGACCAAAATAACAGCCATTAGGAGCAATCTCCAAATCGCCTTTCCTGATTTACTAACCCCTCCGCTATGCCAGACACAAATTAATTTTCTAACCATTTTTGGCATCATCCAAGCCACTTGCAAACCATTCAAGAAGTGATCCCAAACTCAGCGGGCAAAGGAGCAATGGATGAAGGGATGATCAACGGACTCCCCATTTGCCATACCACGTATGTAACCATCATCTGGAGCAAAAGTTGCAAGAACCTTCCACCCAAGGTTATGCTCCCATTCCCATTAGTGCTCCAAGACCACATTACCACTCTTATTGCTTCATAGGCATTTTATTTTATTTTTGAAAGATCACGAAGATTGTATTAAAATCGAAAACGGAATACAGGAAAAGGAAAAACAGAAAAAGGGAAAACAGAAAAAGGAAAGAGAGTTTGCTAAGGAAGCAGACTCTATTAAGCTCCAAGAAACAAAACGTCATGACCCTTCAGAAAATCGACATGAACAGCCCACTCTAAAATTAGACACAGCCTTAGAGATAACAGCCTGAACATAATTTGAAATATCCCAGAAACATCTCCCATTTCTTTCTACCCAAACTGACCACCAAACAGCTAGGATAGCAATTCTCCATATCCGGGATCTTTACTTGCCTATGCTGACCCCATGCCAAGCCTTGAAAAGTTGACCCGCCGATTGAGGAGTGCACCAGCAAATACAGAAACGCACACAGAATTCTGACCAGATTGAGGCAATGAAAGGGCAATGCACTAGCAGATGATCGAACGATTCTTCGTCCTTCATGCAGCAAAGGCAGCCATTCACTAAAGGCATTCCCCTTTTCCTTAAGTTGTCCACCATCAGAATTTTCTTCTTGCCAACTAACCAGCCAAAGGCAGCTATCTTGGGGGGGACCGAATATTTCCAACTATGTTCAAACATGTAGTCATCATTTCAGACCGGAATGTCTAGCTGATTATAAAGCGACTTAACCAAAAACTTGCTGCATTTATCTATCATCCGAATCAATCTATCTTCGGGTAATTGGTTTGGTGAAAATTTGTAGATGCATTCAAGAAGATCCGCATACTCCTTGATCTCCCAATCTTGGAGATTCCTCCTACATTCCAGATTCCATTCTAGTTTCCATGCTGAGACAGAATAGCAGTCGGCAACAGAAATAGCTTGATTTGGGGCGAGAAGGAAAATGTTCGGAAACACATATTTCAAAGGAGAATCACCCACCATTTGCTTCATAGGCATTTACACTTGCATTTGGAATAAATGTTTCCCCACCCACATAGGAATGACAATGTACAAAAAGCTATTCATGAGAAACGCTATTGTTTCAAAGCCTGGCAAGGGAGTAGAAAGAATGAAAATTTTAAACAATATAAAAATGCCAAAAAAGACTGCTAAGAAAGTAGTGAGGCTAAACGTAAGGCTATGATGAACTCCCGCCCGAATCCGCTCCTGCTCATCCTGCAAGCAGGCTGCAGCTAAGGTCACAAAAAGCACACACTCTGCTTTCTTAGTACGTCATTTGACCTGGAATGGATGTTTCTAAATATAGCCGGTCCAAGGCTACAATGAGGATGGGTAGGAGCTTATGCACTTAGACGTGCACAAATCCACAAACCCACCATCTGTTTCTTACTTCCACCCACCACTGAGATTAACCATTCAAATCAACTACAAAGGTTGCTTCTCATTCATAACAAGGACATCATTAGCCTGGTTGCCAAATGAAGATCATCTCCTGGAATGTAAGGGGTGTGGGGTCCAAACAAAAGAGATGCCTCATCAAAGACCTCTGTAGCAGACACTGTCCAGATGTCATCTGTTTCCAGGAGACAAAAGTTCATAACTTTGATGATAGGCTGATGGATACTCTATGGAAGGCTAGAGACGCTAAATGGAGGGTGCCGGACTCTATCGGCAGTTCAGGAGGTATCCTCCTCGCTTGGAGGTTGTCTCGGTGGTCTCTACAGAGTAGCTGGGTAGGGTCCTTTGTTGTTTCAGTCATCCTGCAAGAGATATCTTCAGGCATCCAGGTCCTCATTGCCTCTGTTTATGGGCCCTCCATAGGTGCCAGCAGAAAAGCCTTCTGGGAGGAATTGAGCTTCATCCGTCAGAGCTTTCACGGCCTTTCATGCATTGTGGGAGACTTCAATGTCATCAGACACGTGGAAGAGAAATCTCATGGGAAGAATAGCTCCCCCGCGATGGCCTCCTTCTCGCAATGGATCAAAGATCAGGAGCTAGTGGACCTTCCTCTGCTAGGCTCCAGATTTACCTGGTCCAACGGTAGGGCCACTCCTGTTCTCTCTCGCTTGGATAGATTTCTTGTATCGAATGACTGGCTCGATCTTTTTCCTGCGGTCGCTCAGTCTGTTCTCCCCAGAGAAACGTCTGATCATTCTCCCATCCTACTCTCGAATGAGGAACATAATTGGGGGCCAAAGCCTTTCAAGTTTGATTCCTCATCGCTTAGAATAGAAGGCTTTCACCAGATGATTGTTGATTGGTGGGTTGCTTTTCAAGTCGATGGTTTTGCAGGGTATACTTTGTTTTCCAAACTTAAAAAGCTGAAGGGGCTCTTGAAGCAGTGGAAGCAGAAGGAATTCTGCGACAGAAAACAGGAAACAGATTTGTTGTTAGCAGAGCTACACAGGATAGATCTGGATACCAAATCTTCCCCCATGTCCCCTGCTTCGATGGTCAAAAGAATTCAGCTGATTCAATCTCGAGGGCTCTCGAAAAGGAAATTTCTTGGAAGCAAAAGTCAAGAGCGAAGTGGATCACGGAGGGAGAAAAAATACCAGCTATTTCCACAGATTAGCCAACATGCATGCCAGTTGCAATAAAATCACCAGCATTGTCATGAATGGCATCATGATTGAAGACAAAGACTCCATTGCCAAAGAGGCGATCTCACATTTCAGTTTCCTCCTCAAAGGCGAAGAGTAGCAGCGTCCCAGTTTGGATCAGCTTCATATGGATAGTATTTCGTCTGATGAAGCCTCTCAGTTGGAAGCTCCGTTCTCCGTAGAAGAGGTGAAGCTGGCTATTGATGTGTTAGGTAGTGACAAGGCTCCGGGCCCGGATGGCTTTCCAATCATCTTCTTCCAAAGCTTCTGGCTTTTTTCAAGGAATTTTTAGCAGAGGCAGATTGTCTAAGGGTTAAGGGGCTTCCTTTATAGCCCTTATTCCCAAAATGTCGGGGGCTACCTCGTTCCAAGAATTCAGACCAATCAATTTGGTAGGAGGGTCTTACAAAATTCTGGCCAAAGTCCTCGCGTCCTGGCTCAAGAAGGTTATTGGCAAGGTTATCTCAGGAAACTAAAGTGCTTTTATATCAGGGAGGCAGATTATTGATAGTGCTCTTATAGCCAATGAATGCCTGGATTCCAGCCACAGGTCTGGGGTGAAGAGTCTAGTATGCAAATTAGACATCGAGAAAGCCTATGATCATGTGGACTAGAATTTTCTGGCTTACAATGTGAAGTGGATGGGCTTTGGGAAAAAAACGGTGTACATGGATAGGAGAATGCATTGGCTCGGAGCACTTCTCAATTCTTCTTAATAGGTCTCCCAAAGGATTCTTTAAGAGCTCAAGAGGTCTTCAGCAAGGCAACCCGCTATCTCCCTTCCTCTTTCTCATTGTGGCCGAGGCCCTTTCTAGGCTCCTACTCAAAGGTCTTTCTATCGGCATCCTAAGCAGCATTAAAATCAAAGGGATGAGCAATCCTTTATCACACATTCAGTTTGCAAATGACATGCTGATATTTTCTGAAGCTATCCCAAAGTTGATGGACAACCTGCATATAATGATTTGCTGTTTTGAAGTTGTGTCAGGCCTGAGAGTCAATCTTGCCAAATCAAAGATGTTCGGCATCAACATCGAGCCCGAGGAGCTCAACTCTTTCGCTGAAGCCTTCCATTGCTCTCTGGCCCCTCTCCCGTCGACCTTCGTTGGGCTCCCTTTATGCATTGGCAGCCCCCCAAAGTTCTTTTGGGAAAAGGCTATCTTTAGAGTCCAGAAATATTTGGCAAGATGGAAATGTCGCTACTTGTCACTGGGAGGTCATCTTACTCTCATTAAGGCTGCCCTCTCTAATCTGCCGCTCTATTTCATGTCCCTGTTCAGATGCCCAGGCCAGATTATGTCTACTCTCGATAAATTAAGGCGCGACTTTTTATGGCACGGTAGGGAAGAGAAGAAGATCCACCTTCTCTGCTGGAAAGAGGTGTGTACTCATTATAGAGTAGGTGGTGCAGGTGTTAAAGACTTGAAGACTATGAATCGGGCTCTTCTCGGGAAGTGGATTTGGAGACTAGGGACAAAAAACGAGGGCCCTTTGGAATTCTGTTATTAAGAGCAAATATGGTAAATCTCCGGGAGGTCGGTGGACCAAAGAGTCATCAGCCTATAAGGTGTCGGCTATCTAGAAAGTTATCCTAAAGCAGCAAAAAGAAGTCCTTAAAGGTGTTGCTTTCGACTTGGGCAAGGGCTCCAACATTCGCTTCTGGATTGATATTTGGGTAGGCAACTCTTCCCTGAAAGATAGATTCCCAAACATATATCTCCTAGCCCCTTCTAAGGACATCTCTGTAGCTGACTGCTACGATCTCAGTGGGAACAGAATCGTGTGGAACCTGCCGTGAAGACGTAATCTCCAAGACTGGGAAATCAGTGAATATGTGAATATTATGGACTGCATCTCTGCGGCATCCCCAGCAAGGTGTGCCAAAACGGTTACGTATCGGCCGTATCGGCCAATACGTAACGGTAACGGTAAGGGCCGATACGCGTTTCGGGGTTGTATCGGCCATTATCGTTTTTTGTGCCAGTATCAGTGGATACCGGCCCGCTACGGTCGTAACGGCCATTACTGACCCATAACGGCTGTTACGGGCCTTGGAAAAAAAAAAACGTACCTCTTTTCCTTCTTCTTCTTCTTCTTCTTCTTCTTCTTCTCTTTCTTCTTCTTCTTCTTCTTCTTCCTCTTCTTCTTCTTCTCGAGCATGAGTCATGCAACCTTCTTCCTCTTATTCTTCTTTCTTCTTCTTCTTCTTCTCTCTCTCTCTCTCTCTCTCTCTCTCTCTCTCTCTCTCTCTCTCTCTCTCTCTCTCTCCTTTCCCTCTTTCCCACTTTTTTCTTTTCTTCTTTCCCTCATTTTTCTTTTCGGTTTCCCTCTCTAGCTTCTTTTTTTTTTCCAGCGTACCGCGCACCACTAGTTGTAGGTACGTGTCACGCGAAGACGAGCGCTGACACTCCTCGAGCTCCGAGTTGTACGAACGGTTCAAAGAGATCAAAGTTATATGGGCTCCACAGTGATGTATTTATTACATCTACACCGTTCATCTATTTTCAAAGATTATTTTAGAGCACTACCAAAAAATGAATTATATCCAAAGATCATCTGGACCACACCAAAAATAGCATCGGAGATAATATTTTCACTGTTAAACGATTCGCAGGGCCCACGGTAACGTTTATTTTCCATCTAATCTGATCTGATCAGACCCGAGTGGGCCCCACCATGATATATACATTTTATCCATGTCGTCCATCCATTTTGCCACATCATTTTAAGTCAGGATCTGAAAAATTAATAATATCCAAATCTCAAGTGGACCACACCATAGGAAACAGTGGTTATAGAACGCTCACCATTAAAAATTTCTTAAGGTCCACTATAATGTTTATTTTCAATCTAACCTATTAATTGGGTCACACTGACGTGGATGATGAGAAAACACACATGTCAGCTTGATCTAAAACTTTTATAGCCCCCAATAAAATTTTAATGTTGAACGTTTAATTATTGTTGTTTCTTATGGTGCAGTACACCTGAGCTTTGGATGTGCCTCATTTTTGGGCTCATGCCCTAAAATTATTTGAAAAAATGGATGGATGGTGTGGATATAACACATTCATCATGGGTGGGGCCCAAAAAATTTTGACACGTGTTACACTTCACAATTCGAGTCCCACCTAATTCGAGCCTTAAAAAATTGTACACGAGACATATATTAACTTAAAATTTAGCAATTAAATTATGGACTGCAATTGCTAACTCACATGCCAAAATCAAATTGTTTAATAGTTTTAATTGTAATTTGTGGACTTTTATTTTTTAAAATAGGGCCTTTTGATTTTTTTTTTCATGATTCACTATCCAATAAATGTCCACCAATTCATAAGTGGGATAATGACAATAAATTGCATGAATTTAAGGCTGATTTGGTGTATAGATTGGTCCTCTAAGTCGGCCCCAAATTGGCAACGCCATCTACCTGAATTTAATTTCATTTTTTTAAAGAACTATTGGGAGAAATGATATTAAGTTATTAAGTATATAAATTAAATATTTAGAAAATTAAATATATGAATTTTGTAGTCAAAATCAGGTTATTTGGTTCATAAAATTTGCTTTATAAATTCATCAGACAGTCCGATACAACTTATCACCAAAGAGTGGACCGTTACACCACCATAAACATGTTCCAATTTATAAATGAATGCGTATTTGGAATGCTTAGAATATTCTGGATTTAATCTATATTTTTTTATATTTTTTTGACAAAAAAAAAATTGCGCCGTTACGAGCCGTTACGCCCCCGTATCCGTATCGGTTTCGAAGGGCACCGTTACGCCAACCGATACTGATACGGGACACCTTGGATCAATTTGTCGAAGACTCCTTAATATAGAAGCTGGATAAAGATAGCTTATTCTCCGTTAAATCCCTGTACAATATGCTCCTTAACAGTCCGATGGACCCTAATTCTCAGCAGCCCCGTTGTATCTGGAAGTATGTGGCCCCGCCAAAGTTCCTGGTTTTCAGCTGGCTTGTGTGTAAGCAGAAAATTCTCATAATAGATAACCTGCGTAAAAGAGGTATGGCTATCGTCAACATTTGCCTTTGCTGCATGCGCAATGAAGAGTCAGTGGATCATCTCCTGCTTCACTGCCCTTTCTCTTCTTTAATCTGGGCCGAGTTCTGCTTGCGGTTTAATGTCAGTTGGTGCGCCCCTAGAACGGCAGCTCTTTTCCTTCAAGCTTGCCACGGGGTCGGTTTAGGCAATCTCAAAACCAAATTATGGAGGATGGGCATTCTCGCGGTCTAGTGGGCAGTCTGGGACGAAAGAAATGGGAGATGTTTTCCGGATGTTTCAAAGTTTGTTCATGTGGTTACTTCTAGAGCTAAACGCCTCTTGATCGAATGGGCGTCCCAAGTAGATAGGTTAAAGGGTTATGATCTTTGTTTTATTGGTCTGTAAGGAGATTCTGCCCTCTCAGCAGTTTCCTCTCCTTTTGTAATCTTTATCCTTTTAATACATCGTTATCTTTCAAAAAAAAAAAAAAAACAAGGACATCATTAGGTACTAGAAAAATGAACTGCAACAATGACAAAGGGCAAAGAGGAAAAGGAAAAAAGCTACCAGAACCATCCCTAAAAAAAGGAAACCATATAAACAAAGTCAATTGCAAAACTTGAGCAGCTAACCTGCTCAACAAATTGGCTGTTTTAGCAGCAATAATGCCAATCTATATCATCGCTTTATCCTTTGTTAATGTTTCAGCATAAAAAACATTGCTAGGTTGTACCATTGGCTATAGCTAAATCAAGGAGAAAGCCTGCCGGATGCTTTTGAGTCTGATATGACTCATATGAGTCGACTTGGATTTGGTATTACCCAATTTGGTTTCGTACGGCAAGTGCACCCCCCAAGTCACCCTGCCTCAAGCGGGTCGGGCCGATACGCCATGACTCGACTCAAGACTGAACGAGTCAATCCGAGTTGCCGAGTCTAAAAAACATGGTCAAAAGACTCAAAAACATAGAAATCTCTTTCACTGGATTAAATTTTCTAGATGCATTATATAGTACCTTCTTTAAATTAGCAGCACGCTCTTCTAGTCTCTCAATTTCAGATGGATCTGTTTTTGAATCCAGTGCACCGGCTGCAGAACCCAAATCATGTGGTTTTCCCTGCATTAAGAAAACTTGCCCATTAATTACCCAATCATAATTCATTCTGTTATGAGAAGTGAAATGATTTGGTGCAAAAGAACTACAACATAGGTTTGCTAAGGGTGACTCTGTTGGCTGTTGTGGTATCGACTGCTGCTGTTCAAACAAGATCAGGTAGTGAAGTGGGATCAACTTGATCTATCACCTCCTAGAATATCAAAGCAAGCAGGAACCACTTCTAAGTACCATATGATTGCAACCGGATCATGATAGGACTACCCTATCAAACTCCAAAATGGACACTTCACACCAGATCATTCCCCTCATACAAAAGTAGCAATGAGATGAAAATAGATGTAATGGTATGATAAGTGAAATGAGTGCAGCAGTGCTGGTCTAATTTAATCAAAACTCATACAGTACAAAGAAAATTAATAAATGGTGGTGGAGAATTTCTTCCATCTAAAATTTGGTGATGTTATATAGAGGTAGAAAGTTATTAGATGCCAAGCTTTGCCAGGTGGGAACTCGTCAGAACTCACCGTTAATACATTTGGATCATTTTCTATTGATGGGTGGTCAAATACCCTGAATTTTTACTTCAAACAGAAATGCACCTACAGGTAAACCGCCTCTACTTACCTTATCTTTACAGCAGCAAGTCATGACACAGCTGCTTTCATTAATTCATTCTGCAAAAATTAACAAAGACAAAAACAATACCAGTGCAAATTTCCATTTTTCCTGACAGGTAACCACAAAAAATCTGAAAAAAAAAAAAAAAAAAAAAGAAGTCCACCTTTTTTCTATAGGTAAGCTGGGCTAGAACCCAAGACCCCGATGTTGAAACACTGTCTACCATTGAGCTACAAGCTCATCTAGGTCTTTTGTTTTCATTTTTACATCAGGGTTTGCAAACTGATTCTTGCCTATCAAATCATTCACCACCGATATAGGGTTGTGTCGCCCTGTATCAACAATATATCAAACCTTGTTCCACATTCTGAGAACGTGACATGGTAATGTGTTTCTATCCACTCATCTCTCCAAAAAGGGCTAGACTGGTATGCATGTGTGTTTTTCACCATTTCTCAAATGGTAGTGAAAACACGTCATAATTGTACGTCAATCCAGACCTGCCGCATTCTTGGCCCATTGAAGATGGTGCATACCCTGAAAACATATTAATTGCACGATTCTAACCATCAGAATGGTGTCCTTAAGATGGAGGGCCAGTAAAAAGATGGCCAGTGATCCAAATTCAAGCCAATATCTGATGGTTATGAGAATCTGATCAATGTGATTTTGGGCGTGCTCCATCAATAATGTGAGTGGTCTGGTTTGAGGAAGGTGTCACATGAGTCTCCAGTCCCCACCATTCAAAAAACAGTGGGAAAAAAAAAAAGAAAAGACAAGCTTTTCGAAATGACCACAGAACACAAGAACCACCCAATTATCCTTCTCACCAAATTAAAAAACACAAAAACAATCCACAAATTCAAATCATTTAGGTTTTCTCCTTAACCTCTAAGAATGGGGGCATGGTCATTTATAAAGGTGTTCCGATCAACAGTCTGCCAAAGAACAACGATAACAAAACAAAAACTGCCCAATCCCTCATTCCTCCTGATGGATAACAGCGAAGAAAATCTAAAAGAAAAAAAAAAAAGTTAGGAACGTCAAGGTTTTCATTTTCCCATTTTGGGGATTGGGACAGTCATTTTCTGGAGGCATTCAATCAGTTCAATCTACTCTGGGGGGGGGGGGAGGGTGAGATGCTAACCACATTTGGAAATATTCTGTCCCACCTAAGATTGTTTCTTTTGGATGGTTCGTTGGTAAGAAGAAGATTCTCATGGTTGATAATCTGAGAAAAAGGGGGATGATTATAGTCAATGTCTGTCTTTGTTGCATGTTGGATGAAGAATCGGTTGATCATCTTCTTGTACACTGTCCTTTTATCAACCGTATTTGGTCAGAATTCTTAACTCGGTTCAGAATCAACTGGTGCCTCCCTGATTCAGTGGGTCAACTGCTAAAAGCGTGGCATGGGGTCAGTTTAGGCAAGCAGAGGACTTGATTATGGAGAATGGCTATTCTTGCAGTTTGGTGGTCCGTTTGGGAAGAAAGAAATGGGAGATGCTTTAGGCATGTCTCAAATTCTGTTGAGTCTATAGCTAGTAAGTCCAAGCGTCTAATGATAGAATGGGCTGCTCATGTAGACTGCCTTAAGGGTTGTGATTTCCTTTTTCTTGGAGTTTAGTTGTTTCTGCCTTCTCAACGGCCTTTATTCTATTTCTGTAATTGTTTTTTTTTTTTGTTTTTCCTTTTATACAATTATTGTGACCTTTCAAAAAATTAAAAAAAAAAAACCAAAACAAAATGAAGGATAAGCAATTAAGGGCTGTTTTCACCCATCCGCCATGCATGTATGTCAATCCAAGCCATCCAAATCACGGGGCATCATGGACCGATCATATCCTAAACATTAACCTGATTGAAGAGAAAAGCCTGATTGTCCAATTATTGCCGCCAAATGAAGCCTAAATAATAATGAGGCTGGTCCACTGCAAAGCTTTGTAGGTTAAGATTGACAAATAGCGCAATGTGTGGGGGCAAAGTGTGATGTATGTATGGCATCCAATCCATTCATCAAGCACATTGTGATGCATGCATGACATCCAATCCGTCCATCATGCCTCTCATGTTCTCATTGGGCTCAAAAAACAGGCCGATCCAAAATCCAGTTGGCCACACCACAAGGAACAGTTGGTATGGGGCACCCGCCATTAAAAACTTTCCAAATTATGCAGCACCCACCATGCTCTTCATATTCCATCCAATCCATTTAGAAGATGTGCCCCACTAGGATGAATAGACAAACCAAAAATAGGCCATTACCAAACTCAGGTGGGCCTACACCACGTGATTTTAGGCATGACTTGACATTTAAAACTTTCCAGATTATGCAGCACCCACCATGCTCTTCATATTCCATCCAATCTATTTTGAAGATGTGCACCACTATGATGAATAGAAAAACCAAAAATAGGTCATTCCCAAACTCAGGTAGGCTACACCACATGATTTTAAAGGCTTTAGGCATGACTTCACATAGTGTGGCCGACCCGAGTTTCCGATCTACCTCATTTTTGGGTGCCAAGGAAAACATGAGTGGGCACAAATGATGGACGGATTGGATGCCACACACGCATCACGTTCGGCCCCACACGCCACATTGTAGGTAACGGGTCGTTTGGATACCTATAAGTGTTTAAGTTGTAAGTGACTTTCACTTGTTGCCTGTTTGGATGTAAATTGTAAGTCATTAATAGGTAAGTAGTTTTTTTGTGTTTAAGCAGCATGTAAATCACTTATAGTTAAGAGTGTTTTTTTTTTTTTAGCCAAACTGTCAGTCACTTACAAGTAAGATGTTTTATATTCACACCGAATAGAGCTTGGAATAGGGAATTGTTCCAAAATCTTATAATCCCATAAGAAAGCTTGGCACAAAATACCCCATTAGATTTAGCCCATTGAGATGAATCATTAAGCTGATTCTTAGGCTAAACCAATCATCGGGTAAGTGAGGGAAATGTGGGCTGCGAAGGGGCGTAACAACCTTGAGTGCCCAAAATGCTAGAGTTCGTTTGCAAAAGAGAAGGCAAAAGGACTGGGCACCACCGAGGGGATTTGGCAGCCCTGACGGCACCATCTTTCAAAAATACAAGCTATGATAAACAGAAAAGACTACAAATCAAACTAAAATCACATATATTTCCAATTGGCGACGCCTGCCTTTAAGTTTTGTAAAAGTGGGAAGTGACTACAACTAAAAGTCACTTTCAGATAATAAAAGTTACAACTTAAAAACGTACAGGCATCCAAATGAGCCTTTAGTAAGGTAAGTGACTTCCTACCTCCTCCCTCCTGTTTTCAAATGAGACTGGCAGCTGAGTGACTTACAGGTAAAAATCCCCCTCCCAAACATGATGCAATCGGCCCACATCCCACACATGCATGCTCCGCATGTGTGTACAAGAAAAGAATCTCTTTCCCTTTTTAGCCCTTCACTACTCTCCTTTTCTTTAAAATCTCTACATTAGAAAATTTCATTTTTCTTTCATATCTTTATATTCACCTAATAATTTTAAAACTTTCTTATTTAAGTACTTTCTTACTTAGGTGCTTTCTTATTCAGGTAGTTCCTATTTTATCAAATCTTGGCTGGCTAGAAATTCTATTTTTAGATTCAATAGCTTTTATTATAGATTGTAAGGACTTATTATAAATAAGGCACATGGCATATGACCTATAGAATAAGACAAGTTGAATAATATATTTATTTTTTTTTATGAAATTTCTCTTATTTTCCCTGCGATAGTTGTTGAAGGGGAAGTTATCTCTGGATTAACACTAGAGGACTGTTGAACTTGCTCACAGTCTTGCATTCGCATTCTCTAGCATTCAGCTAAAGGATTGTTGGGTCCTTTCCCACAATCTCATTCTGCTTTTCTTTGACCTATTTGCTTCCGCTTTCGGGTTTGCATTAAAACACCCCTTGCAAGTGACTTATACAACTAACCTAACTTATTGGTATCCAAACAACCCCTAAGCTTAGCCTACAAAGCTTTGTAGTGGATCCGGCTTCAAAATAAACTTGAGAGCGGTCCAAATTCAACAGAGAAAAATCGTTAATATCAGTTGGCTTCTGGGCTATACACGATTTACGAGGGGCCCACAATTTTGGCAGTATGATTAATGTACACACATGTCTAATGAATCACCACCATTTTAAAATGAAGTAATCTCGATCTTTAATTTCTTTTCATTGTCTCTCTTTTACCTTCTGAGAATTTGGAATCGCCGTGAGAACGGCACGAAGAGCAGCAACAGCAGATTTATACCGAAGCCGAGCGTCTTCGAGAGCTCCACCTCCCAAGTCCATCTGATGCGACAAATCGGAGCCGTCCGTGCCATTAGAAGTCTGAGCCCCAGTCGAGGCGGGCGTGGACCAGAGAGCGGGATTGCAGAGCTCGTCGTTCATAGAAGAAAGGATCTGGAATGCAGCTTCGATCGTGTCTTCCAAATGCTTCTGCCCCTCTACCGCCAGTTCCTGCGCGCTTTTGCCCCCTCTTTCTTCCATCACTGTAGAATCAGAAACCCTAGCTCCGCAGAGCTCATCAAAACCCAAAGAGAAAATTATCACTGTAGACGCCACCTTTTATCCAGCTTCATTTCTCAATAGTTAAAAATTTACCTTCCCAACATACACCTTTAGCGTACGGCCAGAGCATCTGAGGACGAAAATACCCGTGAACGGCAGTGAAAAGCGGAAGCGGATTGGCTGGTGTACCTCCACCAGCTATATAGATGCTGTATGTACGTGTCGTGCGAAGACGAGCACTGACGCTCCTCGAGCTCCCAGTTATACGAACGGTTCAAAGGATATCAAAGTTTTATGGGCCACATTGATGTATGTATTATATCTACACCGATCATCTATTTTTAGAGATCATTTTAAAGCATTATCCAAAAACAAATCATATCCAAAGATCATGTGGACCAACTATAAATAGCAGTGGAGGTAATGATTTTCACCATTAAAAAATTTGTAGCCCATCATAATGTTTATTTCCCATCCAATCTGTTCATAAGGTCACAAATATCTTAACGATGAGGATAAACAAATTTCATAATGATCCAAAACTTCTGCGACCCCACAAAGGGTTTTAATGGTAGACGTCACTCCCCCACTGCTTTTTGCAGAGTGGTCCACTTTATAATCACATCTGTCTTATTTTTTGTCTCAAGATTTAAGACGAGCTCGCCAAATAGATGGACGGATTGGATATAACAGATAACCCATGATAAGACCCACAGAAATTGCTGGCGTTAATACAGCTAGTGTGAGGTACACCGGCCAATCCGCTTCCGTGAAAAGCGGACGTGGATTTCCTGAAAGTCCTAAGTGGGCCACTGTGATGTTTGTGAGAAATCCTACCCATCCATTCATTTTTTGAGTTTATTTTAATATACGATGCCAAAAATGAACTATTTCTAAAGCTTAAATGGGTGGAAAAAGTGATAATTGAATGTCCACGGTTGAAATATTCGTGAGCCAAAGAAGTTTTGAATCATACTAATATTTGTGATTTCAGTCCATCCCACCAGTAATAAAGTTATTAACGGAATGGATGGTAGGTGAAAATCACTGTCAACCCAGGTAGGTTTCAACGGTAGGAATTTCCCTAACCATATTTTCCATTAGCATGGCCCTAAATACAGTTCATTATCGGCATCATGTCCTGGAATGAACACACGAGACTGATTGGAGGCGAGGATTTCTCACAAATATCACAGTGGGCCCATCTGATTACCAGCGCAGGAACTTCATGAGGAAATCCGCGTCCGTGAAAAGCAGGGCATTTTCGTCATATTTTCGTCATTAAATGATCTGTCCGTATATGAAAGGTTTAATTTGGAAAGGTAAGTTCTGGGCGGCCTAAAAAAAGAAACTTTATAAAAGGTGGCGTTTATAAAAGTTTGCTGGCGAAGGAAGTGGATTGACTGTGACCCATATCTCTGTGCCGGGGGCTGTGTGGGGTCCACATAAATGTTTGCTACAAATCCACTCCGTCCATCTGTCTTGAAAGACCACAATATGACAGGATTCTAAAAATCAGACTGAAACAAAACTCAGGTGGGCCATACCAACAAAACAGTGGAAACAGCAACGTCCACCGTCGAAACCTTAATGGAGCTAACCATGATGTTTATATGTCATCCAAACCGATCATGGAATTATTACCACTTAAATAAACTATAGAAACAAACGTCATCCTGATACAAAACTTCTGTCATTGACAAGTGTTAAATTCTCACTGTTTCATTGGGTACAGCCCATATGAGTTTTGTATATGGAAATAATTAGAACTTTAGATGAGTACGTACGATGCTTTTTTGAGCTGGTATTTTAACCCTGTATGCTGGGATAAGCAGCTGAAAAATAGTGGGAATATTTTAATCTTTTTGAGTTCATCCATACAACACAAGGTCTACTTTTGTATTTAAGGTTTAATAAAATTGGTGGGTAGTACATTGGGTCTATAGGCCTCAAGATCCCTTGTATATATCCCTAATTTTTTAAATCCTATACTTTTATGAAATTGGTGGGTAGTACGTTGGGTCTATAGGCCTCGAGATCCCTTGTATATATCCCTGATTTTTTAAATCCTATACTTTTATGATCTTTCAAAAAATATAAACAGTTTGGATTTGTCAGGGACATCTCTAGGGCCACGCTGCAGGCAATCCTCTCCCGCTGCGAGTCATTTCCCTACTTTTATGACACGATGGTCCGTGGCTTTGGACAATACAAATAGGTTCTCATTTCTTAGCACTGGACCACCTTTTTTTAATCCAGACTGTTGATCCGTTGATTCCCATATTAGATGGAGCAGTAATTTAATAATAATAATAATAGTAAGTAAATTGGATTGTAAGATCACATTAACCAATGATTAGAAGTTTCTAAGTTGAACGTAAACCGTTGTTATTTTTTTCTTCTTAATTGTCTATTTTAAGGCTGCAAATCGGATTGAAAAGAATGTGGCTATGCTAAAAAAATAACAGGGGCATCATCATCATCATATAACTCATAGCATCATCAAATAATCATAGGTCACTAGGTCATTTCTTACCTCCAAATGTGGAAGGGAAGGTTGGGTACTATATCCTGCCCATTCTTAGGTCCGAAGGGACAGGGGCTTTAGGGCAACTGTCATATTTGGATTTTAAGTACATGGTTCATTTTGGAATATTATTTTAATATACATGCTCAAAAATAAAGCAGCTCTAAAGCTCATGTGGACCGCATGGTAGAGATTAAACACCTGTTGAAATTTTTCGAGACCCACATAAGTTTTGAATCAAGCTATATTTGTGTTTTCCCTTCACCAATGTCAGTGACCTTATAAATGGGTTGGATGACAATTAACCATCACAGTGGGCCCCAGGAAGGTTTGAATGATAGGTGTCCTTATCATTGTTGTTTCTAGTGGTGCAGTCCACTTGAGCCTTGGATCTATCTCTATTTCTTTCTGTTTTTGTTTGTGTACCCTAAAATGACATGCCAAAAAGTTAGATCTTAAATAAACATCATGGTTGGCACCAGTAAGGTTTCAACGGTGGTTGTTACTGTCCCACTTTTTTCCCTGGTGGGGTCCACTTAAACTTAGGAACAGCCTAATTCTTTGGCTCACACTCTAAAATGATCTCCAAATGGATGGATGGTGTGGATACAACACATACATTTGGATCTTTCTCACTCTTTGGATTATGCCCTAAAATGATCTCGTGAAATGGACGGGCGGCGTGGATACGATACATACATCATTGTCCAACGGAAAGATCATTTACCCTTCCATGGTCGACTGCGTGCACTGCCAAACGGAGAGACAAGTCTAACAGAGCTCCAACGGAAAGAGCATTAATGGTAAGGCAACAAACTCTTGGCGTTCAACCAATCCTATTTCACCACGTCAGTTCAGTAGCCACTACTGAAGTGTTCAGTATCTAATCCGCTCCCTGGGTTTGTGGGGACATGGATATTTGACCAGCTTTTCTTTAAGAATGACCAAAATTCAACCCGACGGATGGAGTGGATTATCAAGCACAGGGCTTGGGTGTCTTATGTAGTGCTTGAAACAAGTGTAGTAGAGGACTACAGTCCTTACTATTCTCTTCCTGCTAGATCTCCATGTACGTCGGCTATGGTTAGAGAAATTCAATCTTTTTTATTCCATAGAAACCAGAGTCAAAAGAATATATTTATTATTTTCTGATTAAAAAGAGAACAATATAGCAGAAGCAATTTTCCCTATCAATATTTATCATATTCCTGTTTGAATGCTCCTCATCTCCTCCGTTCATTCCTATAAGGCCCCTCACTCTCTTGATCCTTGAGAAATCCGAGGAAAGCAAGCAGGAGAAAGAAGTAGAACCCACCTGACGATCCATTGCCGCCACTTGACCATCCATTGCCGCCACCTGACCATCCATAGCCGCCACCTGACCATCCCTGCCCGCCGCCGATACCGCAATCGTCACGTGGGGGGAACCCGGTTCCACCATCATCAAGGTCGGGTGACTTTGCCTTGCCTGAAAACAAACACATAAGGCGCATCCAGAACATGGAAGAGATGTTCACATAGAAGATTCATTTCTACTGAACAACATGCAAATGATATGATATGCTGCACCATAAGATCTCATCTAGGGTGAATCAGACCAATCCGCTTGTTATGTGGGCCACACTCATACAATTGAGTCAATCATCGTCCATCTATTCATGTTGATGGTGTAGCTTGCCTGATGAATGGATCGCCTTGGTTACTGCCCCAGGTGATCTTTATAATGAGACCCACCTTTTGCATGGATTGGATGTTATACACAACTCAGTGAAACATTGAGAGGGAAGAAGAAAGCTTTGCATGTGAATGTTCACATACATTGTGTTATGGGAACATTTCTCAAGATGAAATTAAATTACATGGTTTCTGTTGCCATGAAAATAATACAAAACAAAGCTTCAAAAAAGAAAAGGGAATAATACAATATAAAAATATTCATAATCACAGAAAGATTTAAAAAAAAAAAAAAAAAAAGATTTATGAGACTCCACACTAAGACTCATTGTTAGTGGGTGCACACGCATGTTTTGAAAGCAACTGATTTGCGGAGAAGAAAACATCGAATAAATACAACCGTTCGGCCAAGTATTTTTAGCATTTTGACTTCTTGGGTGCAGAGGCCCGTGATCTGCTTGATTCTTGGGCCAGGTTACAAGGTGAAACCTACTGATGGATGGCCTGGATCGCATGTGTGCCATGATGCCACGTGGTGGCAGACCAACACATGACTCAGATTCACACTATATTATCCCAGCCAGTAATAACTGGTTTCAAGAAAATAAGACAGGAATATAGGAACCAGCTAAGTGATATGGAAGAATTCACATATTGACTTGAAAATCTGCCAAGTTGACTCAGTTTGGTCAAGCTACAGGTAAAATCCAAACTCTTTGGCTTGTCCTAGTTGATGATAGGCTCCAACCTGAATTTTATAAAAACAGCTAGTTCTCTAGAAATGAAGAGATATATTTGCAACCAAATTTGCCATTAATTACTGCATTGCCACTAATCATACAAACTAGCAATGAATAGATGTTACCTTCAATGGGTGCAACGGTGATTGTTGAAGATTGGCGAGTAACGGTTTGGGTTTGCACTGCTCCACATCTTGCATTCTGCAAAAAGAAACCAAACCCATGTGAAGACCTCTAACGCAATTCACTTTGGACAGCACCAGTGCCTATAACACATGGATCTCCTTCAAATCCCATGGTGGAGCATGTATTGGATATGCAATGAAATGGGGGCAGGGTATGATTTCCATTGTTAGATATGCACGCTGCTATACCCAAATGCTTTATACTCAGAGATTAAATATTAAACATTAATTAAAATAAATTACAAAAATATTTTAATAATATCCAGCGTGATATGAGTCGAAGCAAGTCTGACACTTTTACCCATGTGAGAGGTTTTAGGCGCCAGGATATCAGATCGTGAAATGATTTTGGCAAAAATTCATGATTTCGATCCCCAAGAAGTGGGCGATTTGTTGGAAGTAGACAGACTTGAGAGAGCGGATTTGAAGGCAAAGTATGTCTCTATTTCCAAAGAAGAGGAAATCAAATGGCGGCAGCTAGCGCCCTAGAGCATTGTGGTTAAAGGAGGGGGATAAAAACAGGCGATTCTTTCATAGTATGGTTAGTGGTTGCACCCGGGTTAACAAAATCAGTAGCTTGCTTGGTTGTCAACAGCGTTAGAGCTACGAAAAAAAATCAAATTTGTGATGCAGCTGTCCGATTTTTTAAGTCCTTGTTCTCTTGTGATCATTGGAGGAGACAAAGGCTGAATAACCTAGCTTTTCCTCGCTTCTCGGCTGTAGAAGCAGATTCGATTGAAAAGCCATTTTTGGAGGAAGAAGTTGAATCCATTCTTGAAGTGGTTGTGGTTTGCTTTGAAGCGGTGTCGGGCCTTAGCATCAATATCCCCAAAAGTGAGATGCTTGGAATTCATCTCTCTTGCAAGGACCTTTAACAGCTAGCTAATGTTTTCAGATACAAAAGGGGATCTTTCCATCCACATATCTCGGGCTGCCCCCTTGCATAGAAAAACTTGCAAAACATCTTTAAGATAAGGTCATTGAGAGAATCGAACAAAAATTGTTTACATAGAAGCATCACTACCTTTCCTTGGGAGGCCATCCGACTCTTATCAAATCAGCCTTTTTCCAATAGCCCACATATTTCATGCCCCCTCTTCAAATGTCCAAAGTCTGTGTTGGACAGACTTGAGAAATTCAGCTTGCTTAAATGGCATGAAGTGTGTAAGCTGATTGTTGAGGGAGGAGCAAGCATGAGAAGATTGGACCTCATGAACATCGCTCTTATTGGAAAGTGGCATTGGAGACTCAATTCAGAATCAAATCGAATGTGGAGGGAGCTTCTTTGATGAGGACATCACGTCACGTACACCCTTACGTGATAATGCTGAAGACCCCATGTGCATGTCCGAGCATCTGGAAGACCCCACATTAGAAAGATGCACATGTGCTGCTTTATGGAGTGATTCAGACCGTTGGATCGGAGGGATGTGACGATCGGGCCATTGGATCGCATAGATCACATGATCGGGCCATTGATCGTTGATTGTCCATATCAATTTTAGACTTTATCATATTTTAGGATTTAGTTTTTTATTATTTTATATTTGGATATATTATGAATGTTTTAGTTTATTTTATTTAGACTAGGGCTATTTTCGTTAAAATTCACAAGATAGGGGGTTTTTGTAATTTTTGAAACTTCTTGGATCTATAATAATAGGGGGCATGTGACCTCTCCCATTAAATTTTGTGATTAAAATAAAAATTAAAAAAAATAGCTATTGCTTTCTTCTCCCATCTTCATGGGATTTGAAGATACTTACATGCGATTTGGAAGGAAGATTGGTACGAGGCTAATCTTCATCAAGGAGGTGCGAGGTCTCCATCTATCCCCACGCCATCTTCTCTTTTCTTCCCCATCCAGGTATTTTCTTCAAATTCTTAATTCTCCAATCCCAAATCTTCGTCTTCTCCCAAATCCAACTTTCCCATACCCATCTACAATCCAAATCATAACCGACCTAAATCCATCCTTCCAAGTCACACATGTGATCGTACAGCCACACGTGTGAATCCCACCTACCCCTTTTGGGTTTCCCACCATCATTATCAAAACTCATTTCTTCCATCCCCGAAACCCTAACCCTAAACCTAAATTTCCTAATTTTCCTACTTTCCCAGATTACCCAAACCCTAATTTTCACCCTAGGTTGTATTAGGTTTTCTATTTTGAAATAGACTATATCCTATGTTAATTGAATGTCTCTACATCCATTAAATCCAAGTTTTTTTTTTTATTTAATGTCTTGTGTTACGATGTTGGTAGCTTAGGTCAGGATTATGCATGATTTTCTTTTTATTTTCATGATATTTGTGAGGAACATAGCGACGTTTGTGTTTTTCTGTTAAATATCTTAATTCGGTTATTTGATCTCACATGTTACTTAGTTCATGCATCAGTCTTGCATCATTCTTTCTCTCAAGTATGGCTCTCAGCTAGGCAGATGGGGCATAAAATCTTCACCTTTATATCGTGCATCTTATGTTTGGAAGGCTATCGCCGCCACCAAGCAAATCTTTCGTCCAGGAACTTCCTTCGCATTGGGAAAGGGAAATCGCATTCACCTTTAGATCGACACTTGGTGCAGGGATAGCCCTTTACAGGACTTATTTTCATATTTGGCCTATCTTGCCTCTAATCTCTTCATTACGGTGGATCATTGTTTTTCGTTCACGGGTGAGTCCGAAGTTTGGGCTCCTCTTTGCAGGCGTAACCTCTCGAACATTGAAGTAGAAGATCTCCTCAAACTTCTCAACCATTTGAAGCTTCATATGCCCTTGATTCAAGATGAAGATTTGTTGGTTTGGGAAGTCTATTCTCCGTGCGTTCCTTCTACAAATTGATCTCTTCACCACCCTCATCCCTCTCCTTCCCACACCTTCAATGGTCCTATGGCGCTCCTCTGAGGATTGCCACTTTCGTGTGGCTTGTCAATAGGAAAAGAATCCTGACCATTGATAACCTTCAAAGGAAAGCTCTCATTCTTCCTAACATCTGTTTGATGTGCATGAGGGATGCAGAATCTATTGACCATCTCTTCATCCATTGCTCCTTCCTTCGAAAGATATCGGATAATTTTATCAGTACTTTCCATGTCTCAATGGTCATGTCGAAATCGATTGATCAATTCTCATGGTTTTGGCACGGAGGCATGGAGGTTAAGGCTCGGAAGGCAATTTGGAGGCTTGTGGCAATGGGGATTCTTTGGTTCATTTGGAGGGCCCATAACAAGTGCTGTTGTGAAAACAAGTTTCTTTCTATCGAGGAAATCATATGTTTAGTCAGATTAGTTGTCTCGAACTGGGCTTTTATGTTAAATCAGCTGCTAACGCTGATCTTTCTTCGTCGTTTTTTCGCTTAGCTGTTGTATTCTGTTCTGCTTTGGCGGTTTCTCAATAAAACTTTGGTTCTTTAAGAGAGAGAGAGAGAGAGAGAGAGAGAGAGAGAGAGAGAGAGAGAGAGAGCATAGATTGGACATATGGTACATCTATATTGCCATATACTGAAATGGACCTATATAAATGGCCAAAGAACCTGTTGGATAGTGGCATGGACCTGAATATTGGATAAAACCAGATGCTCCTCTATTAATATCTTGGATATTTCCATGACTAAGGACGCATTCTGTTGCATGGGAATATTGCAATATTTATTTTCTTTGTCAGAAATATTGTAATATTTCTCAAGGTTTTCCCACCTAGCATTGGGTGACTTTAGTCGTGTGTAGCACTTGCAAGATTCAGTTGCCACTTCTGCAGAATACAACAATGTTTGTATGTCTAGCTTGGAGTTGAAAGTAAAACATTGTAATATTCAGGAATCATGGAAAACATCGCAGCCTTGCGGCCAAAACAAGTTGCATCTTCAGTACCCATGGATGGTTTGATTAAGATTCTAATGTCTCGTGTCATTTATAGGATAGCGGATACCTTGTGTCCACGTGTTTGGAAAATGTGAGTCGTATTTATCCTAATGGATAGCATCTAGGCATCATGGGCTGAATACCACATGAAGAAAATGTTAAGAGTCAAACAATATGCAGGTTCAGGCAGACAAAACATCAATATCAATGGTCTCAATGGGTTGTGTCCAGTTGCCTTTGGCCCATACCTGTGAATAGGGCTGAAAGTCAGGCGGGTTGGGTCGGGTTGGTGCTCAACCCGAGCCCAACCCAAGGTTACTATATCTCAACCCAACCCAACCCAGCCTCGGGTTGGGAATTCTCAACCCAAGCCCAATCCAAGTGGGTTCGGTCGGGTTGGCCAGGTTGGTCGAGTAGATATATGCTAATATTTTCATTATTACATTAGTCTATTATATTTTCAATACAAGTTTTATTTTTTATACCTATAATTTTATTAATTATATATGTAGTTATTTATTGTAAAGAACATTTTTTTTCTATACAAACAAGCTAAAATATAGGACTACTACTTCTTTAAAAGTCGTATTGTGTATCAAGCAATCTATTTGAGAGAGAGAATTCTGGTGTATCTTGTTAGCTTGAGTCATCGGAAATGACGTGGACCAATGAAATCCGACGACATTGAAATTTCCTGCGCGTTCAACACAGACGATCCGCACTCAATTATAATTAATTTATAAGAAACTTATATATTGATCGAGTTCGGGTTGGGTCGGGCAACCCGAGACCTCAACCCGAGCCCAACCCAAGTTTTATTGGCTTGGAATTTTTATGGCCCAAGCCCGAGACCAAACCCGATACATCCTGCCCAAGCCCAACCCAATGTTGGCTCGGTCATGGGTCGGTCGGGTTGAACCCGCCCAACTTTCAGCCTTACCTGTGAATATATCCAGGCCCAAGCCCAACAGAAATCCATAATGGTCTTATCAAAATGAAATTGGTACCTATGACTTCCGAAAGAAGAGAATGGAAGGCACTAACCAAAGTAGTAGTGTAGACCACCACGGAGGAAGGTGGCCGACGAGCACGTGAAACCAAGCTTCCACTCCAAAATGGTTTAGATTGTATCCTGGGTATTGCCAAACGACATTCAATAAGCCGAATCCTCCCTCTATGCTGAATTTCTTCTTTGCCTGTACTCAGATGATACTACATTTTAGTGAGAGAACAAAAATACTGTTTAATCAAGGCTCACAAATGGAAAGCAAAAACCTATGCGAGTGTCAAGCTACACCTACAACTTCATTGGCAAGCGGAAAACCGTATGTCAGCAATATCATGGCCAAGGCTCAAAATATCTAGGAGCACGTATCGGCAGGCCGCAAAATCGATACATATGGGCAGTGATACATATGGGCAGTGTTGTCAAAATCCTACAATTTATGATTCACGATTTACGATTTGAGTTGAATCTTAAGCAAAATGATTTAAATTCCACCTTTGAATCCCTTTTCATATATATCCTACGATTTTATGATTTGAATAGTATGATTTATGATTCAAATCCCGATTTACAATTCAAATTATACTTGTTTTCTTCTATTTTAAGCTTTGGTTGGCTTTCATTTTATGTTTTTAAATTGGTGGGGGCTTTAAGAATCATTTAGATATTAAAATTTTTATAAAAAAAAAAAAAAAAAAACTTTCGAAAAAAAAATCATTTAGAGAAGGTAAATTATTTTATTTTGTTCGTTACAAGAGATAAAAACTATATATATTCTCTTCAATGTTAAATCCTAGAGCCTATTTTATCATTTTTTATTTTTTATTTTTATGATTTCGTACTTCTTAACTGGTCAAAACACACACCCAAAAAAAAAAAAAAATGGTCAAAGCACCAAATTGATGTATGACTTGACTAGAATGTTTGTGTGGATGTTTGCAATCATTCGCCGACTTATGTATTGTGGAATGATAGTTAGAAATTCAAATATCTTTCTTCATTGGTGTGCAAAATCAAATGCCACTTTTCCAATGCAATTCTACATTTAAGAAAGGTAACAAGAACATAATTATTAAATCATCCTTGTATGCTTTTTAAGGAAATTTTTATGAAAGACAAAAAAAGGAAGGAGAAGGAAACATAAGAATCATTTAATTTTGAAGTAATACCATGTCATGATAGTGTTAAAGTTTTTTTTTTCTGATTTATTTATATTTTCATATTTTTAGGAAAATCATTTTTAAAAAAACAATCTTGCGATTTGCGATTCATACTATTCAACCCCTACTATGAACCCCTATTACGATTTGCTTTATATATATATAACGATTTTGTATCGGTGTTGTGCTTTATATATATATATATATATAGAGAGATAGAGAGAGAGAGAGAGAGAGAGAGAGAGAGAGTGATGCTCACACACAACTAGTTGGACTGGACCATTCAAATTGGTCCAACTACTTGTGCATTAAATTATTGAAATATTTTTCTTCATTTACATATAATGCCTACTTATGAAAGGCCACGTGACATCAAGTATTACATGGATATGTTGGGAACACGTGTCAAAGATCTAGCTTGTTTATAGAACATGGCTCACTAGTTAAATTCAGGCAAAAATTAGTAAATGGATTTTATATTTGAATCCACATATGTAAGTTGAAACTAGATTATTAGAATAGGTTTCTGACAAACCACTTTTCTTGTATAAAAATATTATGTACTATTGATATAAAAAAATTATATTTTATACCTTTAATATACTTACAAAGAACTTTTGATTAATGGATTGGATTTCTTACACTTCTGATGCATTATTCAAACCCATCACATGTGCAAAACTTCTTCGGATACATCACTTTTTTATTTAAACAAACTTATTCCTCCTTCCTCTCTCTCCACATTTAATGCTCTCTCTCCCTATCTGCCGCTTGGAAACCAATGTCAATTGCCTCTTACCCTTCAGCAACTTCTTGCCATAGGGAAGCTAGTGGGGCCCACTATAATGCTTGTGATGAATCTTTCCGGTCCATCAGTTTTTTCAGATTATGTTAGGACATGGGCTCAAAAATAAGACAGATCCAAAATTCTAGTGGCCACATAATATGAAAAACTACAGATTGAACGTCCATTGTTGAGACATTAGTAGTGGGGGGGGGGGGGTGCGCCACAAAAGTTTTGTATCAGGCTAATATCTTTGTTTTTAAAAGAGGATTCAACCATGACCAATCTTTTCACAACCCATATTAGCCGTAGATCTACCTTATTTTTTGGCCGGTCCTAACAATCACCACTATTCACAGTGGTGTGGTCCACAACGTTTTATGCGTATAATGCCAGCATTATGAGGATTAATTACGACCTTAAATTATGCTACCCGGTACCATTGGATGCGGATTAGCTACTAAAGTGATGTCACTACGTTCTGTGAGCCCAACCATGATGTATGTGTTTTATCGACACCGTCCAACCATTTGGAGAGATCATTTTATGGCATGAGACAAAGAATGATTCAAATCCAAAGCTCAAGTGGACCCCACCATAGAAAAAAGTGGGGATTGAACGCCTACCCTTAAACCTTAAAAGCATCTTGGGGCCACAAAAGCTTTCGATCAAGTTGATATTTGTGTTTTCCCTTATTTCATGTTTTTGTTAACTTATAAATAGGTTGGATCTCAAATAGACATCATGGTGGGCCCATGAAGGTTTCAACAGTGGTCGTCATTGTCCCCACTGTTTTCTGTGGTGTGGTTCACTTGAGCTTTGGATCTACCTCATCCTTTGGCTCATGCCCTGAAAGGACCTCTCCAAATGGATGAATGATATGGATATAATACACACATCATGGCAGGGCCCACAGAACGTGGTGATATTACTTCATTAGCAAGTTACCGTCGGGTTCAATAGCTAATTCGCGACTGCTAGCATCACGAGCATTAACTACCACCTTAAATTACGCCCGATAGTAGTGTTTTGGGTGTTCTGGACACGGGTATAACATGGACTCTCACTCCTGGTTTTTTTTGGGCCTACTCTGATATGTGTGTGAGATCCACTTTTACCATTGGATGTGTAATCAAGTAATAAGCCTACAGCCAATAAATCAGGCTAACCCGTGATTCAGATGGGCCACACCAATGAGAATAATTAGGAGAGAGACATCCGCCCTTGATTTTTACAGGGCCCATCATGATGAAACTGTGGAATCTATTCCAATCATTAGATGTCACGTCAAAAGTAAGCATAGGTCCCAAAAATCAGGTTCATATATGATTCATATGAGCCACTCTATGGGAAACTATTTGGAGGGTGAACCTTTCCATGTATACTAATTCCAATCGTGTGGTCCTCTTGGACTACCAATGGGGATAAATTTTGAGACCTTGATCTTAAGGTTGAGTGACATAAGTGATGGTCAGGGTTGATTTTATAACACCATGATGGGACCTAGTCAAGCCGTGGCCACTTTTCCATGCTAAAATGAAATTAGGGTGCAGTGAAAACATTTACTTACATTAACTAAGAAGAAAGTTTTCATTAAATGCATAGCTAGTTGGACGAAAACGTAATGTCCAACTAGTTGTGTGTGAGCATTAGTCACATATATATATATATATATATATATATATATATATATATATATGAGTAATGCTATATATATAACATTGGAAAAGACCTCTTGATTTCTTAGCAGTGGTCATGGTCTGAACCTCTCTCTCCAAGTCAGTTATAAAATACATGCATCAGTATCATTTTCTAAAGATATATATATATATATATATATATATATATATATATATATATATATATATATATATATATGAGTAATGCTATATATATAACATTGGAAAAGACCTCTTGATTTCTTAGCAGTGGTCATGGTCTGAACCTCTCTCTCCAAGTCAGTTATAAAATACATGCATCAGTATCATTTTCTAAAGATACCTATACACATCTATCAATATTATATACATGCACTGGCCAACATTTTGAACCTTGAGCACAGGCAAGGGTGGATGTGCAATCAGCTCACCTTCTCTTGTTAAGAAAATAGTACAGCATGTCACCATTCACATTTGCATCAAACCTGACCTTTCATGATAAAACCAAACTCATACTTTTCTCTTTTTCTTAGCAAACATCCCCTAAGGTCTGTTTGGATTCATTGAAATTGAAATGTGGAAATGTTATTTCTGCCTTTTTTGTTTGTGGAAATTAAATTTCCAAGATACCCTTTTTAAGAGGAAAATCACCCAATTTCATCTTTTCAATTTCCTTTTCTAAAACCTTAGAAAAATAATTTCCTTGCGCTGAAGAAAAATCCATATCCTTGTAATAAAAGGCATCATTAGTTGTGTATTTCCACATGTAACCCATTGTGAACTGATCCTAACCATTGTATTTCCACATAGGGCCGCCCATCATTAAATGATCTTAACCATTGGGGCGCATCGTTAGTTGATCCTAACCATATAGAATTCTACTTGGGGGAGAATCATTACTTGATCCTAACCATGTGTATTTCCATTTGGGGCCCATTGGTTACAGATCCTAACCATGTATATTTCCACATGGGCCCATCATTAGATGACCTTAACCATGTGGGGCCCATTGTTAGTCAATCCTAAGTTCCTACATGTGAATTTCCACATGAGGCCCATTGTTTATTGATCCTAACCATGTATATTTCCACATGGGCCCATCATTAGATGACCTTAACCATGTGGGGCCTGATGTTAGTCAATCCTAAGTTACTACCATGTGAATTTCCACATGGGGCCCATCATTACTCGATCCTAACCATGTGTATTTCCACATTGGGCATAATTACATGATCTTAACCATGAACCACTTTTACTTCCACATGGGGCCATGATATTCAAAAATGGTTGCGTAACCACCGTAACAGTAACGGTGGAACCCATTATGTGATATGGAGTCATAACACTCATTCTGAAAGGAAAAGAAGAAGAAGAAGAATGGCCCACAACAAGCCATTAACAGCCATTAGAGGCCATACTGGGCTGATATGGAATGGATACATTTTCCTTTAGAATAAATTTTAACCATCACTGAGCCGTAACAGCCATAAGACTGACCGTTATGGCAATCATTACAATTACTGAATACCTCGCATGGGGCACACCATTAATCAATCCTAACCATGTGCATTTTCACATGGGGGCCATTGTTGGATAGTTTTAACCATGTGGGGCATGCTATTAGTCAATCCTAACCAAGTTGTCATATGTGTGATGAGGATATTTATCGGTATGAATACTGCGTCATAAAATTTGTGGAAACTTTGTAAGCTTCCAATCAACAAAGATGGAAAATGAGGTGAATTTCCATGGAGAATTTTGTAGGGAAAAAAAAAAAAAAAGCAACAAAATGTGTCATTTTTTCCCAATTTTCCTAGACATCTTTCCAATTTCAATGAATTCAAACAAGCCCTTGGAAGAGAAATCTATCCAAAAATACATAGTTTCTACCCATTTCAATAAAAATACAAGCCCTTGGAAGAGAAATCTTTACCCTCCCTCCCTACCTCCCATCTCCCTATAGAAGCTCTACGCTGTTTAATGTTGTCTTGGCTTTGCGTGTGTATGAAAGGTGGCAGTGGGCCACATGGTCTGAGTCTAGCATTGCTTGTGTGATGTCATTTGTCACATCTGGAAGGTTGGCTAGAGGGTATCCACCATCCCCTTCTTAGGGACGTCTCACTGGGGTCATTCATTTTCATTTAGTTTGGCATCTTTATAGGGCCTTTCTGCGGCATCAAATATCCATTCTCTAATTACAAAAAAGGACCATTTGTGGCTAGATTTTACCCTTGCATGACATCATCAATTAAAACTAGATGGCAAAACTCAACATAACAATACCTTTCAAAAAAAAAAAAAAAATCGCTCGGGACAAAACTCCCTCAATAGGATTTCTGATGCAGCTCAGGGGCGCAGTCCATGAAACAAGCAAAGCATTAGCTATGCCCATCAACATTAGTGTGCAGTGACCAGTCCCCTCATTTCCAGTAAAGGAAGCATGCACTATGCCAACAAATTGCAGTGACTAGTTATTTTTATAAACTCAACTAGACAAATTTTCAAGTACTTGGATTCAGGGTCCTTACTCTTACTCAGGTGGTAGACTCTCAGGAGTTTCAACGCCGGGTCAAGGGTTCGAGTACCCATAGGTGGTGAAATTCAACTACGGCGTGCGTGTGTGGGGTGTGTGTGTGTGTGTGTGTTAAAAAAAAAAATAAAAAAAATCAAGTACATGAATAATAAAAAAGACACATGTAGGGACTTAAATAGAGCTATTTTAAGAATGATCAAGGGCAAAGATAGAGTAGAAATCAAGGGATGGGATTCAGTAGGGTGCTTTGTCTTCTTGAGACAATGGTTTTCTCTTATTACGGGTGCTTTTACCCTATTATAGAGATAATCTCCTGACTCTTGTTTCACTATCCCATTTTCCACTGCTGTCTTTTTAGTGGAAATTTGGAATTATGTTAGAAGTTATACACAAATTAGAGGACTGATTTGATAATTGGCCCCCTAGTTTGCACCAATTTAGTGGCGTCTCTTATGGAGATGCAGTCCAAACTGGGGACCACAACTTGTCCAATTAATTGGTGGACCCCTCAAATCGTGAACAAACTTTGGGACTAGACAGTTGATGAAGTCGGACCATACAGTCCATGCTTTTGGGTTGGTTCCATAATCAGCAGTTTTAGTAAGCTAAATTAGCACGTTTCAGTCCAATTGTCTTTCCGTCCAACATGCGACTTTCGGAGAAATTTGTATCATGCAGTAGGCCCCACAATGAAGATCACCTGGCGCAAGAATCAGGCTGGTCTTCTCATCAGGTGGACCAAGCCTTTGTAATCAATGATGAACAACCAACAGTCTGACCAAACTGATACGAGGACCGGCCTGATTTTTGTGCCAAGTGATCATCGTGCCAGAGCCTACCATTTGCATTGCACAGATGTATTACACAAGTGACATGTTGGCAGTAAAGATATGGCGGGGGCAGGGCGGCAAGTTAATGTACTTACTGGCTGTATGTGATCAGTTCTCATCCAAGTTAAGTTAGTTTACGAACTTAACAGCCAGCAGTAGCCAAAGGAGGTTGGGGGAAAAATATAATTACTTGTTGCCTACTTGCCTAAGTTTCTGTTTTATAAAAATGAGTCTTAGGCAGTAGTAGTTAGTGATTGGTTTATATATTGTTATTTGGAGTCTAATTTATCCTTGATAAGAAAGGTTTTATTTGAATCAGTCCTACATATGGATGGATAGACATGGAATTCCTATGATAGACACTTGATAAAACCCTAACATTTTTTATTGTTCCTAAGATTGGACAGTTTTTGGAGAGATCCTTCAGATTCAGTGACGAGACCACCTTGAATATTTTTGTGTTGAGATGCCTTGACCAGTTCTTCAGCTTGTGTAATTCTTTTGTTTAAGAATCGCGTGCAACCTCAGTTTCTAGATATTCCCCATCTATCCGTTCAGCAAGAAATTTGCTTCCACACGTCAATGTTTTAAATATCGGCTGATTTATCCCACAATATATCTGGTATCCCACTTGTGCGATACGAAACACATAGATAGTGCCGATATATCCCACATTTTCGATCCGGTGAGCATTTTCAATTTCCGTTCCCTCTTTTTTGTTGAAATTATGTTAAATCAGTGTCGAATGGTTATAAATCCATTGGCTCTTCATGTTTTGTATGAAAAATCATATATAGTTGGAGCTTTGATTTCGGTACCATTGGTTCTTCATGTTCTCCATGTTTTTTTCAAAATTTTCCTTCAACCAATTGTCAATTGAGACAAATTTTGAAGTATTTAGGAGTATGCGATGAAATGATCATCGCATGCACTCTAATTTCGAAACTTGAATGTAGGTGGTCCAATTTGAGGAAATTTTGAAATTTCTCCAATTTCTCCCAAATTGCTTGTAGTGTTGCACTCCAAACATGAAATCAAGAATGTATGAGGGCTGATCTACTGATTTGTCAAGTCATCGTCAATTTTCAAAAAATAAAAATAATTTTTAACTAAAAATTAATAAAATTTTATTAAAATATTTTTTTTCAAAATTTTCGTTCAACCAGTTGTCAATTGAGACTAATTTTGAAATATTTAGGAGTGTTTGATGAAATGATCATCACGTACACTCTAAATATTATGCATTCAATTTAAATATAGTTGCATTAGTTCAATCAAACAGTGCATAGATTAGGACCCTATACAAACGAAACCTATTACGTGCACTTCTTTTTTGAGATATTATGAATCTATGATTTAAAAGTGTATTAAGGTCTTTTTTAACAATCTTTGAAGTTTCATTAAACAATTCAACCGTTTTCCCAATGTTCCCCATATTTCCCAAAAAGTGCGATAGATTACCCGATATATCCCGTGCGTTAACCGATACGGTATCTGTATCCCAAGGATGCAATACATAACGCGATACTGATATTTCGAACATTGCCACACGTTTCATAGTAGTTACTGAATCTTTACACTTTTTTCCCACAGGTCTGTGCAGCTTGTGAATTTAATGTTTTGATATTGACACGGCATCCATTAATATTATGGAATTTTCTACCTAAATCTGTTGTTTCAAAAGGATACTCAGTTTTATACATCCGTGCAGTAGTTTGCTAGATATTCAATTTCTATTGTTGTACTCACTCAAGGAGGGTTGATTAACTCTCTTATGTAGGTTCCATTGGTGAGACAGATACAGCTATGATTGCATGTAAAGTTATAGTCACGAGGGGAGAGTGATTAATGATGTTGATTATATCAGTGATATTTTTAAGGCTAACAAGAGAGAGAGCATAGAGGATGGGTTGCCTCAGGAGATCATGTATTTGCTTTTTGGCCTTAGGGGTGCCTTTAAAATTTTCACACTGAAAAAGATCCAATGCTTGGATGACATGTTAGCTAATTGGAGCCTCAAGCAGCCCCACTTGTCCTCCCTTGAGGATGATAATGCCCATGTATTATCCTTTAATTAATATATCATGATTTATAAAAAAAATTAATAATAATAATAATAAATCCAATAACAAGTATTCATGTACCTATAGGTCTCTTGGGGGAAATGGGAAGCACTGGTGCTATTACACTCAAAGAAGACATTCTGATGGAAACAAATAAACCTGCAAAATTCAAGTGCTCTGAATTAAAACCAAACTGACAAAGAAAATATTGAAGGAAATAAGGTATTTCTTGTGTGATAACTTGGGATGAATTGATATCTTTGGAAAAAAAAAAACAATTTTCATGTTGAAATCTACCATAAAAACCAATTCATCCTCTAACTAACCATCTACTTACCAAAATTCGACAATTGGGTTTTCTATCAATTGCTTTGATATGTACAAACAAAGCATAGAATTGCCAAAATTTCACAAGAAAAGGAAACGAAGCAAACATTTCTACCGTAACACAAACGATTCTCTCTCTCTCTCTCTCTCTCTCTCTCTCTCTCTCTCTCTCTCTCTATCTATCTATCTATCTATCTATCTATCTATATCTATATCTATATCTATATCTATATCTATATCTATATATATATAAACTCTTTCATCTTCAAACAAATTACAGAAATAACTATCTAATTACCAAGACCCGGCAATTGGGTTTTTTTTCCAATTGCATCAATACTTCAAAACAAAACATAGAATAGCCAAATCATTACAAGAACAAATGAGAAAAAACAGACAAAAGGATTTCTTAAAAAAATGCATTTATCTTCTCACAAAACTACAGGTTAACCGCCTACAATAACGAAATCCAGCAATTAGATTTTCTTTAATTGCATCAACATATTAATAGAGAAAAAAATCCTTCCAAACCGAATATATGAGAGATTTTCAAGAAAACCAACATAATTCTCACAGATTACTGATTAACCGCAATAATACTGAAATCCAGCAACTGGGTCTTCTTCTTAACACATCGATTTCTCAAAGAAAAGCATGTAATTTAAGAATATTATAAGGAAAGTATTCAAAGTTTAAGAATATTATAAGGTAAGTATTCAAATTTTAAGAACAGAATAGTGTTTCATCAAAGGCTTTTCTCTGTTTTTTTTTTTTTTTTTTTTTTTTTGCGCTACACAAAAGAGTTTGGGGGAGAGAATTAAAGAATCTAAGGGCGTGTTTGATTTTCGGTGAAATGGTAAATCCCGGGTAAAAAAGTAATAATTACTTTCCCATGCATTTACAACTTGCCTGATTTGACCGCTTACTTTTTACACGAAAACCAAAAATATTACAAAATATCTGTGGGTCCCACTGTGATGCATTTCGCTTATCCACACTGTTCATCCATTATTCCATTTGAATTCATAGCATGAGTAAAAAATTGAGACATATCCAATACTCAATTGGACCACGTCATACAAAAAAGGAAATCGAATACTTACCGTTAAAAACTTTGTATGGCCACTGTTTCTTTTGGCGTGGGCCACTTGAGTGTTGGATCCGCTTCATTTTTTGTCTCATGCTCCAAACTATTGTAATAAAACAGACGGACGGAATGGATATTTCATACACATTACCCTTCAGTTCAAAAATTAAAATTACATCTTTTGAACTAATTTCACTGGCACAACTTCCTATGAAATTTCAAACATAGTGAAATCGTAATAATTACCGTTTCCCTTGCATTTCCCATTGTTCTGAAAAACAAACAGGCCCTAAGACATCCTTTGAAAAAAAAAATACAAACCTGCTTGGCGGAGATTGCGAGAGGGCCAATGTGAGATTTTCTCTTGAATTCTTTTGGAGAGAGAAGACGAGCAGGAAAGATACCCAAAATGCCCTTTTGTGGGAGTTGGGCCACATGCATGCAAGATCCAGTCCGTCCAAAAAAATGGCCGATGGACGGCAATCATGACGAACTTTGGCTCCTCTAAAATCCGCAATGGATTTCTCCTGCACAACCGCCTTCATTGATCATAGGTGGGCCACATAGAAATTCACGCTTAATAAGGTGATTAGGTTTCTGTGCTGGAACGTTCGAAGCGGACACGGTTTAGCTGGTGACCGGACGCAGATTTCCTGCGCAAGGATGCTAGGTGGGGCCCACCTCCATGTTTTTTGTGAACTCTACCCCGTTCATCCGTTTGGAGAGATCATTTTTAAGTTAAATGTAAAAATTCAAGGGGATCTAAAACTTAAGTAGGCCACACGAGAGGAAAATTTGGGAAAAGAAATACCTACCATTGAAACCTTTCTGGGCTCCACCTTGATGATTATATGCCATCCAAACCGTTTATAAGGTCATTACCACTGGGATGAAGTGAAAAAAAAAAAAAAAAAAGCCAGAAAACAAAAAAAACAAAGCTTTTATGGCCACGAGAATGTCTAGGATATGATTTAGTTAGGACAAGGAAGTAATGTTGCATATGATTTAGTTATTAATATTATTTTGTACCAGTTCGTGAGAATTGTATCGGAAAATCTTACTGTGTTAGCAACTTTTAGAAATTTGACAACTACGATCTCTAAAATACAAATCATTGTGGACTCAGAAACTCATTGCACCAGAAATGCATTTCACCTGCCTCCAGGGCTTTTCATATGCTATGATAAAGACTACAATTGAAGAAGGTAGAAAACCATCTGGAAGGTTACACCATCTAGGAAAAAAACGAAAGTAAAGATAATAGACAACTTAAGACTATAAAAGTCTAGGCTCGGTTCAAGCTTTGCAAAGTAAGCAAGTTCCTGACAATAATTTTTGACAGGGAAAGGCACTTTAAACCAATGAAGTATGTTGTTGTTGGTTTGAACTTGTGATAAAGAAACAACAACAATCAAAATCACAGTTGCGGAGAATATCTTGGGCCAGCAAGGTGGCCCCAATAATCAAGCAGATCCAACATGTGAATTTGGAGATTTTTGGATTGGTTGTCCTTGCTTTTTATGGCAGGGCCCACTGCATTGTGTATATGCCATCTCACCCATGCATTACATGATCCACACCATAATGAAGGGATTCCCCCAAAATAGTGCCTATACAATATCATTAGCTGGGACACACCATAAAAACAATGTACAATCATTCAAAAACTACTGCCAAATTCACATGGTGGTCCATTTAACGGTTGGATGGCCTTGATTAGGTGTCCAGATTTCATGGACAGGTTGGATGCCATTAGTAGAATCTTGTGAGCCCACCCTCCGTCCAACCTCGGTCACGATTCAACATATGTGGGCTTCAATGTGAGGTTTGTGGGCCCCATCTTGGACGGAGCATTGGATGAGCTTACTCATCTGATCCATCTTAGCCACCGCCACTAGGGATCGATACCAAGACCTCGAGTGTTGAAACGAGGTATCTCCACTCAGTCCCAGTTGAGCTATGGATATGGGTGTCGGTTCAGAGCTTAAAACGTGATGATTTAGGCAGTTTCAATCAGTCGTTAGGATCGGACTGCATTTGCGGATCGGGCTGCATGATTGAATCAAGAAAGAGGAAAAGAAGAAGAAGAAGAAGATGACGCACTCAACTTGTCGGGCGAGATCGGGCAGCGTTCGGGGTGTCGGGCAGGCAGTCCTAGGCCGTAGGTGGTGGTGGCCCACCTCTATTTGATGTTGGTCGGGCGGGCGTGCGGCGGTCAGCGGGCTGGGTGGGGTAGGGTTAGAGAAGAAAGGGAAAGGTAAGCAGCGGCCGTGCGGGTGGGGCCTACTATATATATATATATATATAATTTAAAAGTAAAAACCTACCCCACCGCACGGCCGCTTTATATATTATTAATATTATATTTTATATATAAATATATATATATATATATATATAATATTTAAAAAATTATAAATATTTATATCTAATCAGGCCGAGTCGAGCTGAGTCGACTTCGAGTCGAGTAAAGTGAAAACCCCTCTAGTCAAAATCGGCTCGAACTCAACTCAAGCTAGAAGAACGTATATTGAGTCGGTCCGGCTCAATCATTCAAGCCGAGTCTGACTCGAGCCAAGTTTAGTGGCTCAATCAAGCTAGCTCAACTCGTGAACGGCTCTAGAAAAAACTCTCTCAGCCAGAAAATCGGATTTACAAGAGAATTTTTTGCGAAAGCCTCGACTATGATGTTTGTGATAAATCCAATCCATCTATTGATTTTTCAAAATCGTTTTAAGAAATGCAACCAAGAATGAGGAGGTCCACCGTAATTTTCTTTCTTCTCGTGGAGGTTAGGCTCTTTGCCCCTTATATCCACCTTTTCACATGGTTTGCCTTTTGTCAGAGATCAGTTATATAAAATCATGAGATAGGCTACTCTTATATTACATGGTTGTTTTGTTTCTCTTATCCATCGGCTGGTGAGCCGCTTAGATAGATTACACGTGTTACATATTCTTCACAACGTGCGGACTCTTAGCCCATTTGATGTTCAGACCTTAACTTTGTCATATAGCATTGTGTTAATTCATACAAGCTTGATCGAAAACTTTCATAGCCCTTAGAAGTTCTTAACCGCGGGCACTCTTCCCACTTTTTTATACGGTGGGGTCCACTAAAGCTTTTGATCTACCTCATTGTTTGGATAATGTCGTAATATGATCTCTAAAAATGAATGGATGGTGTGGATATAATACATACATCATGGTGGGACCCACAAAACTTGGTGACGTCACTTCAGCTACTCAACCGAACCTCTCATTGGCTAGTTCGCGTTGAACGGGTTTCCCGGTTTCCCAAGAAAGCCGAAGTTCTTACGCAGGGATGTAGGTGGGGCCCACCTCGATATTTATCATAAATCCATCCCCTTCATCTGTTTTCTGAGACCATTTCAGGACATGCTACAGAAAATCATTCTAGGGCATAAACCAAAGAGTGGGGTAGATAAAAAGCTGTAGTGACCCAGCACAGAAAATGGGTAAGTGATTTCACCATTGAAACTATCCTAATGCCCACCATAATGTTTATTTGAAATTTAACCAGTTCAAAAGTTAAAAAATACATGAAAGTAGGGAAAACACAGATATAAGCTTGATCTAAAACTTATGTGGCCTTTATAAGTTTTTAATGGTGGGCGTCACTGTCCCTACTGTTTTTTGTGCCGAGGTCCATTGAAGATTTTGATTTAACTCATTCTTTGAATATTACACTAAAATGTTCTCTCCAAATGGATGAAAGGGGTGGATACAAAATATACATCATGGTGGGACCCACGGAAATTAGTGACGTCACTTCAGTAGCAAGTCTCGCTGCTCAGCTTTTCAGTATCTAATATGCGCCAGAGTCCGGAAACGGATTGGCTACTCCCCTGCCACCGGCCAGTGGCTGGCGATCAGTGCTCTGTGGGCCCCACCATGATGTATGCGTTTAATCCATTCCGTCCATCTAATTTTCTAGATCATTTTATCATATAATACCAAAAATGAGATATACCCCAATCTCAACTGAATCACATTATAGAAAACAATGTTGAATGAACAGACCATTAAGTTTTTATACAGGGCATACAAAGTTTTGGATCAAGCTGATATTTGTTTTTTCCATTCATCTGGGTCTGTATGACCTAAACAACACATTAGATGTCAAATAAACAGTACAGTGGTCCTTGGGAGCATTTAAATGGTGGATATCCAATCGCAATTGTTTTCTTGTGGTGTGGTCCACTTGGGGTTTATATCTCTCTCCTTTTTCGCATGAAGCCCTAAAATGATTTGTAAAAATGGATGATCGAAATGGATGAATACATACATTATGGTGGGTCCAATATAACACTGAACACCAGCCACGTGGCAGGAAAGTATCCAGTCCGTCTATGGAGAGCCGTACTTTCGGCGAACTGAGTAAACTCCGCGAGGTATCATATAATTTTAGGGATAAACACAAAAAATCAGGTATATTAAATGTTCAAATTAACTACCTCACTGGAAGCATTGACTGAACATCCACCGTTGAGAAATTCTTGGGAACTATGGAAGTTTTGCATCGCTTATATTTGTGTTTTACCTTTTATCTATGTTGTATAATCCTATGAATAGGTTAGATGACAAATAAGCATCACTATGGGGCCCATAAAGGGTATGATCCAATTGATCCGTGTATGTGCTTCAATTATGGGGTCAACGCCTTAAATTTCAATTGTGATCACTAAATTCCCACTTCTTCTTCACATGTAGCTCATTTAATTTTTGGAACCTCCATACTATTGGTAACATATTCTAAAATGATTTCAAAAAACACCTTACATGAAAAGGCTTCACCGAAAATTCCCTTGCAATTTCAAATTTCTCAATGTGAGTGTAGAAAACAGTCTTTTTTTTTTAAGACTCTCCTTCTCTCAATGAAGTTAATCCCACCGGTTCTCCTTGTCCCACGGCTTACGTGAAGGCTGATATAACACAAATTCGTCTTTTAATTCAACGCAATGTGCTATGTAAGGACGTGTGACATTAAGTCTTATATAAGTGTGATGAATATTATTTGTCAAAGATCTAGTCCGTTCATCACATAGAGTTCACTAATTAAATTCTATCTATTAAAAATTACTAAATCATTCTCATCGAAGTAGCCACACTGGTAAGTTGAATATAGACCATTGGAATAGATTTCTAACTAAAATATTTGTTTTAAAAAGAATATCATATCATTGATCACAAATTATTTTTTTTAATCCTCACCTACTTACAAGGGGCATTACCTAATTAACAAATCAAATTTGTTACGTATGTAGTGCTTCATCCACAAACATAACACATGTACAATATTTTGGTGCTTCATCCAAATACACAACACATGTACAATTTCTTTTTTTGTTATCCCACTTTCTTTGGAAAGAATCATCTTCCAATTTTCTCTCACTTTTCATTGAATGCATATCTTCTTTTAATATTATCCCTCCCAGGTATAAAAACGGAAACAAGCGTACCCTTCTATTTAGAGAAGGCTCTATGAGGCCCGCCATAATGCATGAGTTTTATCCACGCTGACCATCTATTTTGCTGATCATTTTAAATCATGAATCTAAAAACTAGACAGATCCAAGGCTTAAGTGGACCACACAAAGGGGATTTAACGCGCACCATTAAAAACTTCTTGAGAGCTAGAAGTTTTGGATCAAGCTGATATTTGTGTTTTCCCTTCATCCAGCTCATTGTGAACTTATGAACAGGTATGATGGAAAATAAACTTCATGGTCGGCCGTAGGAAGATTTCAACGGTGGGTCATTGTTGCAACTGCTTTTTGTGGTGTGGTCCAATTGAGTCTTGGATTTGACTGGTTTTTGGGATCATGCACTAATATAATTTGAGAAAATGGATGAACGGTATGGATATAACACATACATCATGGTTGGCCCACATAATGTGCCACGTCAATACAGCACCAGCTCAGGTTGCTCTGCCCTTGTAAGTCAGGTGTTGGTTTGTAACCCGGGTCATACGTACGGTACTGGGTGTTTCACTGACGGTTGGGCTTCGTTCATATACGTGTTGTATATCCAGGACGTCCATTAGTTTTTTTCAGATAATTTAGGACATGAACTTAAAAATGAAGTAAATCCTAATCTCAAGTGAACCACATTATATGAAATAGTGGTGATTAACCATTAAAACTTTGTGGGGGCTACAAAAGTTTTGGATCAAGCTAGTATTTGTGTTTTCCCTTTATCCAGGTCTCTCTGACCTTATCAACAAGTTGGATGTCAAAAAATCATTACGATGGGCCTTGAAAAGTTTTTAATGGCAAGCGCTCAATGCCTATTGTTTCTGGTAGTGTGGTCCACTTGAGATTTACATCTGTTTCATTTTTGTGAAAATATACTATGATTATGTGTAAAAACTGATAAATAGCGTGGATATACAACTCATACATGAAGGTGGGCCCCACGGTCTGGGAAGCACCCCACTACTTGTAACTCGGGTAACAAGGATCCAGTCCTAGCCACCTTCTCGGTAACATCCATGTTTACGAGAACTAACAGCCCGGAGCAATCAAGAGCTATGCCTACACTACATTTTATATTGGGCCCACCGTGATGTGTACCATGAGATCCACTTCGTGCATTGGATGATTAGTTCCATGTAGGGCTTAGATAAAAAAAATTAAGCAACTAAGTGATTCAAGTGGGCCATACCAATGGAAACAATTGAGAGAGACGTCCACCCTTGATTGTTACTGTGCTCAATGTGATGAGCATGTGAAATCCATTCCAACCCTTAGACTCCACACCCAAAGCTAGGCCTGATACCTAAAAATCAGACTCATACATTATTCAAGTAGGCCATACCAAGGGAAACAGTTTCAAGGATTAGCTTTCCCTGCACATTTTTTTTTTTTACATCGTGTGATCTACCTGTACCATAGATGCGTCTGATTTTCAGGCTGTAGGCGTAACACGGGGTGACTTATCTAATGGTTGGGGTGGATTTTACATAAAGACCATGATGGAGCCATCCCAAGCCACCAACTCCTCTCCCTCTTTAATTAACTTCTCCGGGAGTAATGCTCACGCACAACTAGTTGGACATTACTCTTTCATCCAACTACCTATGCATTTAATAAAAAATTTCTTATTAATTAATGTAATTAAATGCTTTCACTGCACACTAATTTGATTTTAGCATGGAAAAGTGACCACGGCTTGGGATGGCCCCACCATGATGTTCATGTAAAATCCACCTCAGCCATTACCTAAGTTACCCAATGCTACACTCAAGACCCTTAAATCAGCCTCATCAGTTGTTCAGATAGACCACACGTTTAAAAATAATCCGATGATTCTAGACATGATGGGTAAAATGAAGGCTCATAAATCATTTAAGGGTAACTTAATCGTGTGGTCCATCTGAACAACTGATAAGGCTGATTTAAGGGTCTTGGGTGTAACATCGGGTAACTTAGGTAATGGCTGAGGTGGTATTTACATGAACATCATGGTGGGGCCATCTCAAGCCGTGGTCACTTTTCCATGCTAAAATCAAATTAGTGTGCTGTGAAAGCATGTAATTACATTAATTAATAAGAAAGTTTTTATTAAATGCATAGCTAGTTGGACGAAAAAGTACTGTCCAACTAGTTGTGTGTGAGCATTACTCTCTCTCTCTCTCTCTCTCTCTCTCTCTCTCTCTATATATATATATATATATATATATATATATATATATGCTCACACAGAACTAGTTGGACATTACATTTCCGTCCAAGCATTTAATGCAAAATTTCTTCTTAATTAATGTAAATGCTTTCTTTGCTTACTAATTTCATTTTAGCATAGAACAGTAGCCACAGCTTGGGTGGGCATCACGGTGTTAATGTAAAATCAACACCGACCGTCATGAATGTCAGTCCATTTTAGAGTAAGTTCTCAAAATTTATCTGCATCCGTAGTTCAAGGACACTACCGGAATCAATGTACATGGAAAGGTTCACCTCCAAACAATTTCCCCCAGCGTGGCTCACATGAATGATATATAAATCTGATTTTTGAGACCTAGGCTTACTTTTGGTACGACATCTAATGGTTGGAATAGATTTCAAAGTTTTGTCATGATTGGTCCTGTAAAAATGAAGAGTGGATGTCTCTCCCCTAATTATTCTTAATGGTGTGGTCCATTTGTATCGCTGGTTAGCCTGATTTATTGACACTAGTCCTATTACTGGATTTTACATCTAATGGTCCGAGTGGATCCTACATACATATTAAGTATATCCATACAAAAAGTAGGTGTGGAAGTCCATGAGATATGTGTTTCCAAAAAATAGTACACGTATTTTAAGGTCGGAAGTTAATGCTCATAAGTCATAACGCTTGCGGTTGCCGATTAGCTACCGAACTTGAAGTGATGTCACACGTGGGGCCCACAATGATGTATGTGTTGTATCCACACCGTTCACACATTTGGAGAGATCATTTTAAGGCATGAGTTAAAGAATAATGTAGATCCAAAGCTCAAGTAAACCCCACTACAGAAAACAACGGGGAGAATGACACTCACCGTTGACACCTTCATCGGGCCCACTATGGTGTCTATTTGATATCCAACCTGTTTATAAGTTAACACGGATATGGAATAAAGGAAAATACAAATATCAGCTTGATCGAAAACTTATGTGGCCTCAAGATGTGTTTTAAGGGTATAGGCATTCAATCCCTTTGGATCCATTTGAACTTTGAATCTGCCTAGTTCTTTGTCTCATGTCATAAAGTGATCTTTTCAAATGAATGGACGGTGTGGATGCAACACATTCATCATGGTGGGGCCTACAAAACGTGACATCACTTCAGTAGCGAGACTCGCTAAGCTCGTAATTAATCAGCTAGCGTCAATGCCGGCGGATAGTGGAAACGGATCGACTACTCCCCTACCAGCCAGTGGTCAGTGCTCTGTGGGCCATACCATGATGTATGTGTTTCATCCTTGCGGTATGTCTATTTTCTAGATTATTTTATGATATAATACCATAAATAAGGTATATCCCAATCTCAAGTGGACCACGTTACAGGAAATAGTGATGAATTACGTTGACCATTAAAGAATTTTGGGGGCCATAAAAGTTATGGATCAAGATGATATTTGTTTTTTCCCTTCATCTGGGTTTGTATGAGCTAATCAACAGATTGGATGTCAAATAAACAGTACAGTGGACCTTAAGAGGATTTAAATGGTGGATATCTAATGACAATTGTTTCCTGTGGTGTGGTCCACCTGAGATATATATCCCTCTCATTTTTGGTATAAAGCCCTAAAATGATCGGTAAAAATGGATGAACAGAATAGATAAAACACATATATAATGGTGGGGCTCACAGAGCACCAAGAGCACCAACCTCTTGACAAAATGAGAGAGCATTAAATAAGGAAAAAGATGTTAAATGAATTCAGAGAAAAGAGAGGCCAGTGTTTACAAAAAAAATAAAATAATGGGGACTGTACAGATATGATATATTTGGGTGATGCGTCACATATTTTGTAAATCCGGTCTGTTAATTAGGTAGGGTTTATTGTAAGAATATGAGATATATATATATATATATATATATATATATATATATATATTATCAATAGTACGATATCATCTACAAAAAAAGTGAACTGTTAGAAATCTACTCCGTGTGGCTCTAGTGGTGATGAAAATTTATTAAATTTTAATACATAAAATTTCATTAGCGTGCTCTATTTAATAAATGAATTGGATGTCACGCCCCGAAATTCGGTACCCGAGTTGGCTAGACCCGATTCTAAATCTCAGGTCATGATTTACTATTAAACATTCACAACCACACTTAATTAATCTCATTATATTAACAACGTTCATCAAAGACAATCTTTAACTATTACAACCTAAACTCACTTCTAAATTCTTATTATACATTTTTTTTTCATAGGTACAAATAAAAGATAAGTAAATTGATGATTGGATCTTCACTCCACTTTGCCCTTGACTAAACTCTGATGCCCTGAAACACTGTTATTTTGGGTATGAGCACAACCACTCATGGGATCTTATCCAACCAAATTTGAAATCTCTAGATTTATATCAAACAAATAAATAATAAAAGTACGTTTTTGGAATTCCAAACATGAATCAAAATATTGAATATTAAATATAACATGAATGCGATGCTAGAATCATAAAGACGTACTGAATGCTACACTATCATGAATTCAATAATAAAATTAAATAATCATCACGTCTTACAACACCGTACCTAAGTATATGGTCACGTTGCATTAACGCCCACACACTGGTACTTCGTGGTGAGGAACCCATTTATACGTTAGTTGGTCATACTACTGATCCAGTTGTACCTCTGACGTATATCCGCACACACAATTGTACTCATACGCCGTACACAAAGGAGACTGTGAAGGATCTAACGGGTTCTAGGGTCTTTCACTCAAGAAACACGATTGCCTTACTTGCTAGCTTTAGGGTCTCTCACCCAAGGGACACGATTGCCCTACTTGCTAATACTACAATTATTTCCCCATTTTTCATTCTTTTTCCAAAATTCTGTAATCAGTAGAGATGAATGCATATCATGAATTATTCCAAAATCAGTAGCGAAATAATTTAATCGTTTAAATCCTCATACAACAACGCAAGTTCTAAACAAAATGTACAGAAATTCGATGTCGTAAAAATTCAATTCCTGAAATTTATTGAACCATCAAGCTATTTTCTTTGTCTTAAAAAAAAGAACCAAAATTTAGAATCAAATTAATTAATATTATTTTAAACTAATTAATTTAAGTCAATTACTTTAACGCAGATTTAAGGTCTAAATCTTAACACCTGATTTCAGAATTAAAAGTTATATTAAAATCTAACTCTACAAGTTAATCAAATTCAGTAAATGCTAAAATTTAGAAAAGTAGATATTAGGTATAAAAGAATTTGACAATATTAATTTAATGTTATTATGTAAAAAAAAAAATTTTTAAATACAAAAATCAGAAAGTTCAGAAATGGAGGAGAATCACCCACCTGATATTTGGACCATTGATTTCTGGAGTACACCATACGTCCATGACCTACTTAGCGTCGCATGCTAGACCTGACCCATGCTTGCGCTCTCAACGAGTTTCTGCCGCTGACGCAATACATAGCATTAACTTGCTGTCTACACTCGCTGGATGCATGAGAAGCTGAGTTTCAGGACACCATCTACCAAAAGAAAATAACACCTAAGTGGTTTATTTAATGAATGGTTTGGATTTCAGGTTAGTCTGTTTTACCATAGTCATTTCCAATTAAGGGTTTCTACTGTTCATGTTGTTGGACTGATATGGTATGTAAGATGAATCGCTGTTTCACAATCGAAAATATCAACAATGCAAACTTTTATTTCTAATTAATAATTCTAGCTATCCTTTTGTTAAAATTTTAATAATTCAAATACTTAAATAAAATATTATTTTTATTATTATTTAATTTAGGAATTTCTGTGAAATTATGTACAAGAAATTTTTAGTTTCAATTCTAAAATTTAGAAAATTTTCTTAAACTTAAGTTCATTTAAATTTAATTTAATTAACTCTTCAAAATTTTAGGATTAAAATTTAGATTTTAATCTTTACAGAAACAAAAATTATTACACTGATTTTTATAATATAATATTAATAATGTAATTAAATTATTATTTGATAATTTAAGTTAATTTTTTATTTTTAATTATTTAAATCTAAATTCAGAATTTTATTATTATTTATTTTTATATCTAAATTGAATAAGTTCAAGGAAGATATTAATTTGGACTTTGGATACTATTATTATTATATAAATTACTTGTTACAACATTATGTCAATATGAATAACTTTGTTTTATAATTGACTATGTAAATTAATAAATTTACTTTTGTTTGATGTTTGATACATTTAATATATTTATTATATTACTTTTATGTTAAATTATTAATGTTAACATTTACATAATTTTTAAAAATAATAAATTATATTTATTACAACTTTTATATATTATCAAATAAAACTTTTCTATTTTATTATTTATAACATAATCATATAAATAACATTAAATACTTATGTATTAATTATGTAATATAATGTTATCTTACACATGTTTATTTTTATTATGTTATATTTTTGTCATTATTTTTTGTAACCTACAATTATATTATATTACTACTATATTATTATAAAACATAATATTTATATTTTACTATACCTTAATGATCTTATAAACCCTTTTATTTTATTTTATTTTATTTTATATATTATTATATATCATATCAATATTGTTTACATATTATAATTATATAATTTATATTATATATTTTTATTATTTTATATTTATAATCATATTGGTTTATATATACTTATTAATCTTACATCACTTATATTTATAATTCTGCAAAATGAATCATCAATATTTTAAATAATTAATTATATATTCTGTTTATACTGTAAAATATTATACATATATGAAAGATATTATAATTTATTTGGAATTTAATTTAATTTAATTTAATTTTTTAAAACAAAACATTTAAGAATTAATAAAATATCTTAAATAAACTATTTATTTTATTCTATAAATTTATTTTATTTTATTTATATATAAATTATTTCAGTATTAAATATTAGAAAAAAATCATAAATGAGTAGATTCCCTATATAAAAATTCAACTGACAATAATATTTCTATGAAAATTTTGGATTAAATAAACATAATAAATAACTGAAAATGATAAATTTCATGTTAATTAAGATCACTTACCTTAGAAGTCCGATGATCCGACCCCGCTTTAATCTCTTTCTTGATCTACAGAGCTCTCTCTATCTCCCTCTCTCTAATTTGATTTGATTGATTCCTTCATTTTCATTCTTTTAAAATTTTTTTTAAATTTTTTATTTTATAAAAGAGTGCGTAATGGAATGAAGAAGTGGGGGTTATGGGATGGTTTCATTTAGTGGGAAGTTCGGCGGCCATTACCGTACAAAAAGAAAGGAAAGTGGAGAAAGTGGTTTAGTCGTGCAGAAGATCTAACTTTATTTATTATTATTATTTTTTAAAGATATGGTGGGTCCCACTGCGATAATATAAATCTACTCTGTTCATTATCTTGGCTAGGCAAAGAGAAAATATAAGGCAAAAAATGAGGCTGATCTAGAACTCAGGTGGGCCACACGTAAGCGGACGGCGGGGTTCATTCCCACAAAAAAATGAGTTGTTCTCGATTTATATTTTATTTTTTAACAACAATCTAGTGGTTTCGATTGGTTTAATCTCAGTGCACAGTCAATAGTTGATGTTGACTAGATTTGGATTAGTTAATAATTAAACACTTGTCTTAAGTATATGAGTTGAGAGAGTGCATTACAAATAAACTTATATATATTCTACCAAAATCATGTAATCATTAATGACATTAATTAAAATTCGCACTAAACAAAACGATCACACATATCAATGGTCACAATTTGCATGAGCTAGATGCATGTGTGCATGGATGCGTGGATGTATGCATGGATCTATGTGTGTATACTCCAATGAAGGCAATTGTACATACATGTATGTGTATGCACGTGTACCAAAATCCTGCGTCATTACATTGAAGCTATGACACATAATTCCCAACATACTTATGTAAAACTCAGTGTCACATATCCTCACATGCCGTGCATTACATGTGAATGAAAATAGGCATTTTGACATTTAATGCACAACTAGTTGGACCAATTTAAATGGTCCAACTAGTTGTGTGTGAGCATTTCTTTTATATATATATATATATATATATATATATATATATATATATATAATGATGGCCCACATAGCTGTCAGCCGGATATATTTAGCTATAATTAGTCTCTATAATTATGGCATGATTTTGGTAATATGTAAATATTCTGTAAAATATTCTATAATTAATAGGTTGATTATATTTTCCTAGTTTAGTTTGATTCCCTGTAATTGCTTCCTTGTAATTGCCTTGTAAAGAGCCGACTACTTTATTATATATATGAGGAGGAACCCTTACATTGGGGTATCCAATACAATTGAGATGGTATCAGAGCCAAACCCATCTAAATTAGGTTTGTGATTTTTTAGTGTTTCTTTTCGTTTGTGGGTGCTAAATTTTTGTGGGTGGGATCTGTCAGTGGACAGATTTTTTTTGGTGAGTAGCGTTTCGTTGGTGCTGCCAATTTTCTTTCAGTGCTGCAGATTTCTTTCGGTACTACAGATTTTCGGTGGAGCTTTCTGGAGAGAACTGATCTGGAGGTAGGATCTGTGCATTCTAGTAATTTCGGGTATCTATATTAGCTTCATCATGTCTTCTAGCGAATCTTTCGGAGTTCGCTTTACTGGAAAAAATTATTATGCTTGGGAATTTCAGTTTCAATTGTTTGTTATGGGCAAAGAATTGTGGGGTCATATTGATGGTAGTAATCCTACTCCTACAGAATCTAAGGAGTTAGGTAAGTGGAAGGTCAATGATGCACGTGTAATGTCCTGGATCTTAGGATTTGTTGATCCTCTTATTGTGCTTAATCTAAGACCTTATAAGATGCGCAAACCATGTGGGAGTATTTGCGAAAGGTTTATCATCAGGATAATACCGCACGCCGCTTTCAATTAGAATATGAGATTGCTAGTTACACTCAAGGCAATCTCTCCATTCGAGTATTTTTCTGTTTTCGAATTTATGGGGAGAATTTTCTCGATATGGTTTATGCGAAGGTACCTGCTCCCTCTCTTCTCCGTTCAAGTGTGCATGAGCAGAGTAAGAGAGATCAATTCCTGATGAAATTGCGTCATGAATTTGAGGTTGCTCGCTCAAATTTAATGAACCGGATCCCTCTCCATCCTTGGATGTATGTTTTAGTGAATTACTTCGCGAGGAGCAAGATCTTTCACACAGAGCTACGTTCCCAAGAAGATTCTAATCCGCATCAAGTCGCCTATGCAAATTTACTGAAAGGAAAGGATATGCGTAAGGTTCAGTGTTTCGGTTCAAGGAGTATGGTCATATTGCCGCCAACTGTACCAAGAAGTCTTGTAACTATTGTAAGAAACCGGGCCACTTTATCAAAGAATGTCCCACTCGACCTCAGAACCGTCAAGCTAACGCTCATCAGGCTGTAGTGAATACTTCTTCTATTCCCGGAATGTCATCAGCTTCCTCCTCTGCGGCTGGACCATCTGTTCTTACTCCTGAAATGGTTCAACAGATGATTATGTTAGCCTTTTCTGCCTTAGGGCTCCAAGGTACTGACATTACTTCATCTAAATCTTGGTCAAGTTGATTGGTGCATCCAATCATATGACCAGATCGTCTGATACTCTGTGCAATGTTCGTCCATATCATGGTTCATCCCAGATTCAAATAGCTAATGGGAGTCATTTAGCTATTAATGAAGTAGGAGATATTAACTCTTCTTTTAGAGATGTTTATGTATCTCCTAACCTGTCTACCAGTCTGATTTCTGTTGGCCAGTTAGTTGATAATAACTGTGATGTACATTTCTCTCGTGATGGTTGTCTTGTGCAGGATCAGGGGTCGGGGAAGATACTTGCGAAGGGGCCTAAAGTTGGCAGACTCTTTCCACTGCATTTTTCAATTCCTAGTAGTTTATCTTTGGCTTGTATGACAGTTAACAATTGGAGTGAAGTATGGCACAAACGTTTGGGTCATCCAAACTCCATTGTTCTATCTCATTTGTTAAATTCTGGTTTGTTGGACAATAAAGAACAAGTTTCTAAAAATCTGTCATTTGATTGTTCTGTATGCAAACTTGGTAAAAGTAAGACTCTTTCGTTTCCTTCTCATGGTAGTCGTGCCGCAAAATGCTTTGATATTGTGCATAGTAATGTATGGGGTATTTCCCCTGTCATTTCTCATGCTCAATATAAATATTTTGTCACATTCATCGATGATTTCAGTCTGTACACTTGGGTCTATTTTCTTAGATTCAAATCTGAGGTATTGTCTGTCTTTCAAACCTTTGTCACATACATTGAGAATCAATTTTCTACCTGTATTAAGATTTTGAGGTTTGATTCTGGTGGGGAATACATGTCCCATAATTTTCATGAATTTTTACAACGCAAAGGAATTGTCTCTCAACGGTCTTGTCCCTATACTCCTCAACAAAATGGTGTGGCCGAACGAAAGAATCGACATCTCTTAGATGTGGTTCGTGTCTTATTGCTTGAGTCCTATGTTCCTTCTAAATTCTGGGTTGAGGCATTATCTACTGCAGTTTACTTAATTAATAGACTGCCCTCTCAAGTGTTGAATCTTGATTCTCCTTATTATCGTTTGTATCATCAACATCCTAGCTATCTTACTCGCATACTTTTGGATGTGTTCTGCTTTGTTCATTTACCACCTCATGAACGTCACAAACTTTCACTTGATCTGTTAAATGTGCTTTTATGGGTTATAGTCTTTCTCACAAAGGTTATGTTTGTTATGATCCTTCTTCTAACAAATTTCGTATATCTCGTAATGTTGTTTTCTTTGAAAATCAATGTTTCTTCTCTACCCATATTGAGTCATTACCTGAGATTAGTATTCTACCTTGTTTCGATAAATTGACTCCTCTCCCTACACAGTTCAAAGATGGACTTGTGTATACTCGACGTCTACCGACTTTGCCTCCTTCCGAGACTGACCCTTCATCTGAGACTGTTCCAGTGACTTCTCCTGAGGATAACCCGCCATCTGAGATCGTTCCACTCTGTGATGCTGAACCTGACATGCCTCCTGCGCTGGGTCTTCGGCGATCTACCCGAGTATCCCGTCCTCCTGATTGGTATGACTTTAATGCTACTTTGACTTCTATTCCCATTCCTACATGTTTTTCTGAGGCTGTTAAAAGTGAATGTTGGCGGAAAGCGATGGATGAGGAACTTCAGGCTCTCCAGGATAATCTTACCTGAGACGTGGTTCCTTGTCCCTCTAATATTACAGCCATCGGTTGCAAATGGGTTACTCAATTAAACTCCGCTCTGATCGGACTCTGGACCGGTATAAGGCACGATTAGTTGCTCTTGGGAACCGGCAAGAATATGGGGTGGACTATGAAGAGACATTTGCTTCAGTTGCGAAGATGACTACAGTGCGTACGGTTATCTCTATCGCCGCCTCCCAAGGTTGGCCTCTTCACCAAATGGACGTCAAAAATGCTTTTCTTCATGGTGATCTCAAAGAGGATATTTACATGACTCCTCCTCCGGGTCTGTTTTCCTCTCCGTCTTCTGCTGTGTGTAAGTTAAAGCGGTCTCTCTATGGCTTAAAACAGGCTCCCCGGGCATGGTTTGAAAAGTTCAGGTCCACTCTGCTTCATTTCTCCTTTGTCCAAAGCCAATATGACTCCTCTTTGTTCCTTTGCAAAACCCCGACTGGCCTTGTTCTTTTACTTGTGTATGTGGATGATATTGTCATTACTGGGACTGACTCTAGTCTGATTACTCGCCTCCAGCAGCATCTTCAGACTTCCTTTCACATGAAGGATCTTGGTCCTCTTACGTATTTTTTAGGTTTAGAGGTGCACACAGATTCTTCGGGTATATTCTTGAATCAACACAAATATACACAGGATTTGATTAGTTTGGCTGGTCTTCAGGATTCTCCCTCAGTAGATACTCCTATGGAGGTCAACATGAAATATCGTCATGCGGAGGGTGATCTTCTTTCTGATCCCACTGTGTTTCGCCAATTGGTAGGCAGCCTGAACTATTTGACTATTACTCGACCTGATATTTCCTTCGCTGTCCAGCAAGTTAGTCAGTTTATGCAAACTCCACGTCATCTCCATTTAGCTGCCGTGCGTCGTATCATTCGATATCTTCGAGGTTCACTTGATCGTGGGTTGTTCTTTCCCACTGGCTCGCCTCTTTGTCTTGTTGCTTATAGTGATGCAGATTGGGCCGGATGTCCTGACACTCGGCGGTCTGTTATGGGTTGGTGCATGTTTCTCGGTGATTCTTTGATCTCGTGGAAAAGTAAGAAATAAGCTCGTGTTTCTAAGTCTTCGACTGAATCTGAGTATCGTGCAATGTCTGCTGCTTGTTCTGAGATTGTCTGGCTTCGTGGGCTTCTGACTGAGCTTGGTTTTTCTCAAATTGATCCTACTCCTCTTCATGTCGATAACACTAGTGCCATTCAGATTGCTGCTAATCCCGTTTATCATGAGCCTACGAAGCATATTGAGGTGGACTATCATTCTATTAGGGAGGCATTGGACACTCGTGTTATTTCTCTTCCGCATGTTTCTTCTGATCTTCAGATAGCTGACGTGTTTACAAAGGCCATGACCCGCCAGCGTCATCAGTTTCTTATAGGCAAATTGATGCTTCTTGATCTCCCAACATCAATTTGAGAGAGGATGTCAGCCGGATATATTTAGGATATATTTAGGTATAATTAGTCTCTATAATTATGGCATGATTTTGGTAATATGTAAATATTCTGTAAAATATTCTATAATTAATAGGTTGATTATATTTTCCTAGTTTAGTTTGATTCCCTGTAATTGCTTCCTTGTAATTGCCTTGTAAAGAGCCGACTACTTTATTATATATATGAGGAGGAACCCTTACATTGGGGTATCCAATACAATTGAGAATAGCTTTGCCATTGCCAACTGGATGGTGTTGGATCACTAGCCAAATGGCGTCCGTTCGACGCGGATGCCCGACACCAGCCAACTAGTTGGTGTCAGTGCTCTGTAGGGCCATCATGATGTATGTGTTTTCATCCATACAGTCCATTCATTTTAAAGCATGAGCCCAAAAATAAAACATATCGAAATCTTATATGGAACACACCATTGAAAATAGTGGGGATTGAATGCTTACTATTGAAAACTTTTTGAGAGGCATATAAGGTTTAAATCAAGCTTATATTTGTATTTTCCCTTCATTTAGGTTTATGTCAAGTTGGATGGCAAATAAACATTATAGTGGGCCTTAGGAAGTTTTTAACGGTGGATGTTCAATCCCATTTGTTTTTTGTGGGGTGGTCCACCTGAGATTTAGATTTGCCTCATTTTTTAGCATAAGGATAAAACACAAGTATCATTGTGGGTCCATAGAGCTTTGACACTAGCATAAAAATGAGTGGACACCTTGGATACCACATACACATCAAAGTAGGCCCCACAAAGCTTACTACATATACAGGGTTTGGTTATTGACCTAGCACACTCAAGCTGGTATCAAAGCACTATGACCGTACAATGATGTATGTGTTTTATCCACACCATCCATCCATTTTCCAGCCTAATTTAGGGCATAAGCCAAAAAATAAGGTAGATCCAAAGCTCAAGTAGACTACGCAAGAAATAGTAGGGATATTAATGCCAGCTATTGAAACCTTTTCTAGGGGAAACCGAACATTATTTTTACCTGCCATCCAAACTGTTCATAAGGTCACTCCAACTTGGAAAGGGAAAATACAAATGTTGAGTTGCTAGAAAATTTCAGTGCTCCCAAGAAGCTTTTAATGTTGGGCATTTAATCCCCAAGGTTTCTATGGTACAGTCCACTTGAGCAGCCAGCATAGAAATAATACATACCTTATGTCGGGCATGCTTATGCATTAGGGCCTTAATGATTATATGTCCGGAAATACTTTGGTATTTTGACCATCACCTATGAAAATTTTCCAATTGGGAAAATATTGTTTTACATGAGACCAATGTTTGGTGGACACTAGAATTATAATCAACAGAGCAAATGGGATTTTGACCATCACATATGAAAAATTTCCAATTGGAAAAATATTGTTTCACACAATACTAATGTTTGATGGACACTGGAATTATAATCAACAGACCAAATGGTATTTTGACTGTTACATATGAAAATTTTCCAATTGAAAAAAATATTATTTTACATGAGACCAATGTTTGGTGGACACTGGAATTATAATTAACAGACTAAATGGTGTGAAGTTGAGAATTGTGGGGCCCACATGGTTTGCATATAATGTCCAATCCATCTCACATATGGACCCCACTATGGTCTTCACAATAACTAAATATATGGTTGATTGAATCTGCACCAAATGAGCTATTGATGAATTTAGGTGCTTTTGAATTATATAGGTTCGTTTTTATAGTTTAGCCTATCTTATAGCTGGATTTACCATATTTTTAGTTTTTCTGGTAATCATTATGTGGCGTTGGACAGGTTGAATGTCATATATGTATCTTGTGGGACCCACAATTCTCAATGCACCACTTTTTAAAGAAAATTAAAATGAGGTATTTGGGTAAATTTTATTTATAAAAAAGCGTTGCCCAATAATCTTGGTTTATAGAGGTGTTATTTGATAAATTTTGATTTTTATGGTAAAATTTTCTCACAAAACTCAATGAAGGGGAGGATTTCTCACAAACATCACAGTGGGCGCATTTGTTTCACGAGGAAATCGGCGTCCGTGCTATTTTCGTCCTCAAATGTTCTGTCAGTATATGAAAGGTCTAATTTGGAAAGGTAAGTTTTGGGCTGTTGAGAAAGAAGCTGGATAAAAGGTGGCGTCTACAAAAGTTTGCTGGCGAAGGGAGCGGATGGACTGTGACCCCTGACACAGAGATATCTCTGTGCCTGGGGGCTGTGTGGGGTCCACATAAATGTTCGTGACAAATCCACTCCGTCCATCTGTCTTGAAAGACCACAATATGACAGGATGCTAAAAATCAGACTGAAACAAAACTCAGGTGGGCCATACCAACAAAACAGTGGAAACAACAACGTCCACCGTTGAAACCTTAATGGAGCTAACCATGATGTTTATATGTCATCCAAACCGATCATAGAATTATTACCATTTAAATAAACTGTAGAAACAAATGTCATCCTGATACAAAACTTCTGTCACTGACAAGTGTTAAATTCTCACTGTTTCATTAGGTATGACCCATGTGAGTTTTGTATATGCCTGATTTTTAAAATCCGATCTTTCAAAAAATATATACGGATTGGATTTGTCAGGGACATCTCTATGGCCACGCTGCAGGTAGAGGTGGGCATCGAGCCGAGGTGGGCCAAGCTTGGCTTGTCTATGATGTACTCAAGTTCGAGCTCGAGCTCAACATTGAAGCTTGGCTTATTTGCCAAAGCCATCGAGTCGAGTTCAAGTCGAGCTAGTGGTTCAAGTCGAGTTGAGTTTACCTCGAGTCGAGCTCGAGCTTATTGGGTGAGAGAGTAATGGATTCTGTTCTTGATCCTCCATTGATGAAAAATTCAAAAATCTTAAGAGAATCAAAGCAAAACCCGATGAAAAAACTAAACAAAGCTTCGAATCGGATGAGAAAACCTATAAGAATCGATCCGTTCTTGATCTTCTTTCACCAGCAGAAATCCAAATACTAGAAAAGAAACAGAGCAGAACATAGATCAGAAATCCAAGTAAAGAGTTTTAGCCAATTAGATCATTGGAGTTCCTTGAAGCTCTAACAAATCTGAGAAGAACCCATCTCGAATTTCTTGGGTTTCTCCCTTAAGAAATAGATCTTAAGAAATTGAAATCATACTATTGTAGAGCTGAAATGAAAATTGGTAGTGGTGGTGGTGGTCAAGGCGGGCGTGCGGCTGGCAGTGGGCAGAAAAAGAGAAGAAAGGGAATGGGAAGGGGGTGCGTGCGGTCAGGTAGAGACTTTAGGGTTTGTTTTTTATTTTTTTATTTTTAAGTTTAAACTTAAAACTTATATTAATATTATATATATATATAATATTTAATATATTTTTATTAATCGAGCCGAGTTGAGTTCGAGTTCGAACTTCAAGTCGAGTCGAGTTCAAGTCGAGTTGAGTTGAAATGCCCCCTGGTCGAACTTGGCTTGAACTCAACTCAAGCTTCAAATAATTAGCTTGGCTCGGCTCGAATCGGCCATTCAAGCCGAGTCAATCCGAGTTGACTCGAGCCGAGTCGAGCGAGCTTTTCGAGCTAGCTTGACTCGTGAACAGCCCTAGCTGCAGGCAATCCTCTCCTGCTGCGAGTCATTTCCCTCGTTTTATGACATGATGGTCCGTGGCTTTGGACGATACAAATAGGTCCTCAGATCTTAGTATTGGGCCACTGTAGACACTGAAAAATCGGGCGTCCACGTTGTTTGGTAAAAGTGTGTCGTAGTGATGCTTTTGGGGGTGATTAAGCTGATTTGTGATTATTGGAGTCGCCACTAGCTGAATGATCTCAGAATCCCGCGGTCGGCTAGAACCACGGAATACGTAAAGTTGGAGAAATTTGAATATTCTCCGACCTTAGATTGACTCCTGGTCTGCGATCCGGGATTCCGGGTAAGGGACCTCGGTTACAAAGAGGGAAGGTGTTAGGCACCCTCTCTGCCCACACAAATGTGCGGTCTCAACTTAATGTGGTAAAATAATCTCAAGGGATGATGATGATGCTACGGTCATGATGGGACTAGTCACATGTGGATTTCTGATGTAACAAGATCCGAGATTTCGGCGGCCACGAGCATACATCCGACAATGTGTCTAGAGGGCGGATGTGATGATGCTTATGCAAAGACACAAGAAAAGTGGACTAGATCACTAGGAATTTCTGATGTGACAGGATCCGATGTACATCAAGTCACAGAGCATACGTCCACTAGAGATATAGAGAAGCAAGGGGGTTGAGAATGGAGTAGATGTCATGATGAATGCTTGTATGCAAATGGATCTTTGACTTGATTCTTGAAAAGGCTAAGATGTAGATTGAACCATGATCATTTTGGACTAGGCTTGTGGGTTGGAAGGGTTGAGATGAAGGCTAGGAGGTGGCTGAAAATGTGGGCTTGAAGGCTTGGGAGCTCCTTCCCTTCCTTCACTCTCTTCCTCACTCTCTCTCTCTCTCTTTTCTTTTCTTTTCCTCTCACTCTCTCTCTCTCACTCTCTCCCTCTCTTGGTGGCTCTCATCCATGGGTGAAAATGAAAGGGGAGAGGGCTATTTATAGCCCTTTCCAATGGTTGTTTGGTAAATAGGGGATAAAAGGAGGGCAAATGCTGATGTGGCATATGGTGATTGGTGGAGAGGAGAAAGATGCCACATGGCATGCTCCCATTGGCTAAAGGGACTGGTAAAACGGTAAATAGTGAGGATGAGAGGGGTAAATATATAGGAAAGTTGACTTTGGATGACCGGGGATAGTGTCCCTACTCCAACCGTGCTGTGGCGGAATTCCGATCACCGCCGGCGTGATAATCGGATTACCGCCGGCGGTAGTCCGACCGCCCGGGACACAGTTAGTCCGAACTCGTGTGACCGGCTCCGTGCGCACTTTCTCTGGGAGGAAGCGGTAATTTGACTACCGCCGGCGTAATCCGATTACCACCTCGGTACGATTTTCCTTGAAATTCATCTGGTGAGTCATTTTTTGGGTCCTTAGAGTGAAACAAAGTTCCTTTTGGATATTTGGCTCTAAATGGCTTGAAGTTGGCTCGATGGTTACCCGAAAATGATTCGAAAAATAGGTCGATTTTGGACATGGTTTGGATTGAATGATGATTCATGATAGCTCAAGTTAGGATTAGGGGTAGGTTTAGGATATGATCATAGTTCTCGGTTTGTCTTAACAAAATCAAGATATTAGCCTGGGTGGGGTGTCTATAGATGCCCCTCTTTAGCCGAGGTTGCGAACAACCGAAGGTTAAAGCGAGTGGATACCCCACCCTTACGGTCGGAATGAAGGGTAGCGATTCAAATCTATTGCTTACCATTGTATCATCATCGATCACTGTTTGGAAAAAGAGGACTTGCACATACCACGAGGGTTGAGGAAAACGTTGTGATTGTCTCCTGCGCATTTGTCGCGGCTTTACGGATCACCAATCATAACCTCTTCACATCGGATTGTTTACAGCATTGGAGGGTAAGTCTGAAAAGTAAGGGCCTCTGCGCATTTGTCGCGGCTTTACGAGGATTCCCGTACTGTTAGGTCTGTCGTTCCTTTGCTATGTAATCACCGTAGGAATGTTCGTTCCATTTGATTGTCAAAGTGGTTAGCTGCCCTGCGCGTTGGTGCGGCCTTACGGGGAACTCACTACGCCGACTTGGACTCGATCAAATTTTACAAATATTAGGAGCTGGTATGTGCGCGGTAACTTTTACCATGCAATCTGTTTGAGTCGACACTTTGGTTACAACAGATTGTCTTCACTTCGAGTTTGATTATTCTTTCCAAAGATAGATCCACTCATCTTACTAGCATTTGTCGATGCCCGATTATAGAGTGCGCCAATCGTACATATATCATGTACGGACTCGATCGTCCTTCTGGGAAACCTAGGAAGAGATCGGGTCTTATTTAACTTGTTTGCCTTGTCATGCAACCGGAGAATATGGAAGATTCCTCGGTGTCTGCGTGGCACGCCATTATTGTTCTTTTTCTTTTTTTTTTTAAAAAAAAAAAAAAACTATCCTCTTTGGAGATAGGCTCCTTGAGAATTTTATTTGAACTCTTTTTTTTTTTTTTTGAAAATATCCGTTCGATCTCGCGGGTGGGCGTCGTCGTTTGGTTTTTATTTTCGCAATGTAAGTAAACAGTCGCGTTGCCTCCACTAATGAGCTGATGGGGCTAACGGTTTTTATTTGCAAGTCAGATGGCCTCCACTAATAAATTAATGGGGCTAATTTTTTATTTGTAAAAAGTCAGATGGCCTCCACTAATAAATTAATGGGGCTAATGTTTTTAGAAGAAGCAAACCTTTTTGGGCCTGGGGATTTATTTTAGAGTTACTTGGTATTTATTTATTTAATTTTATTTTTATTTTTATTATTTTTTTTTGAAGATTTTGAGATTTTTGGAAAATTTGGAGGTTTTATGAAATCCTTTAGAAATTTTGGGATTTTTGGAATTTTGGAGACTCTTTGGGATTTTGGATTTTTTTTATATATATATTTTTTTTTGATTTTTGGGATCTTTTTTTTTTTGAGAGTTTTTTTTTTTTTTTTTTTTTTTAGAACAAAGGTTTATTATTATTTTTTTTAAAAATTTTTTTGGGGGCCATTTTCAAGGGTTTAGAAAGACTAAAATAAAATTTGGGACCTTTTTGGAGATTTAGAAGAACTGAAGTTTATTTTTTAAAATTTTTGGACATTTTGGAGGTTTTTAGGGAATCAGAAGTTTATTCTTGGAATTTTTGAAGACCCTTTTTGAACTTTAGAGGAAACAGGAGTCTATTTAAAATTTTTTTTTGACTTTGTCTATCGGTCCAAAGGGAGGACCGGTCACTGGGGGTGGGCATGGGGGACGACGCCGCCCCACGTCGGTGTCGTCGGCGGCGGTCGGTGCCGCCAGGTGATAATCCGGCTACCGCCAGGTCATCATATGGACCGCTGGTCCATTCCTCTTTGCTGGTCCGTCCGATGCAGCCTTCTTTCCATTTAGCCTGCTCGCCCGATCGTCCAGGGACGCATTTGTGGTCCCTGGAGCTCATTTTTACCTTGTATTTTCTTTGATTTCAGGTATTCTTGGCCATTGGATTCTCCTTAGGTTCTTGGTGGGCCATCCTCTTGAGGAGATCTTGCAATCTTTCTCTTCTTTTTTTTTTTTTCTTTTTTTTTTTTTTTTTTTGGGAGGGCTATGATCTGGACCGTTGATCAGTTTTTGGTGAAATCTAGACCACTGGACCTTGCAGGATTTTGCATATTTTTATTTATTTGTTTTATTTATTTATTATATATATATTTTTTTATATTCAAGCTGCTGATTGTATTTATATTTTTTTTGTTTTCGTTTTTATTTTCACTTGCTAGAGTGGGGTGTGATAAAAAAGGGGGCCCCACCTTTTATTTGATCTAATTTCTTTTTTTATTTTTTTTTGACGATCCGGACCGTTGGATGGGTGGATGGATGATTGATCTGGATGATGGATTTGGATCGTGTATGGATGGATGGATGATGGATGTTCTGGACCATTAACTTGAATCATGCATGAATGAAGGGATGATGGATGTTTTGGACCATTAATCTGGATTGTGTATGAACGGATGGATGACGGATGATCTGGACTATTAATCTGGATCATGTATGGACGGATGGATGATGGATGATCTGGACCATTAATCTGGATCGTGTATGGACGGATGGATGATGGACGATCTGGACCATTAATCTGGATCATGCATGAATGATTCGGACCATTAATCTGGATCATGTATGAATGGATGGATGATGGATGATCTGGACCGTTGATCTGGATCATGTGTGGACGGATGGATGATGGACGATCTGGACCATTGATCTGGATCGTGTGTGGACGATCTAGACCGTCGGATGGATGATCTGGACCATGTGTGGATGATCTAGACCGTTGATCTGGATCATGTGTGGACAATCTAGACCGTCAGATGGATGATCTGGACCATGTGTGGATGATCTAGACCATGAGATGGATGATCTGGATGATCTGGACCATTGGATGAAATGATCTAGACTATGTATGAGTGATCTGGGCCATTGGATCATGCATGGATCTACTGAAGAGGCCTCCCCCTTTTTTTTTGTTTTGAAACGGGCCTTGATTTTCGAGTGGGCCTTTGATTCTGAAATAACAACGGCTTCGGGAAGGATTTGGAATGGGTTATTTTGGAAAACGGGTTCTTGAAGATGGGTTTGTGAACATGGGCTTCCTAGATGGGCCTTTCATCATGGACCCTCTTTTTTTTTGGCCTTTTAAGATTGTCCTTGAAAGTGGGCTTTTGAGATGGATCTTTTGAAGTGTGATCTTGACATAGAACTCACCTGTAGGCTTTGCCTGTGCAGTATGCCCCGTCGAGGTAGGAATGAGGCTGGTCCGTCTCAGCATTCGACCGACCCATGTTTCGTGCCGCGGGAGGGTCGGCATCTTTCAGATGTAGCTCGGGAAGGTGGTGCGCCTGCGATTCTTAGAGGGCGTGGGGTCAGGAGGCATTGGCCTGACTGGTTTCATGATCCTCAGCCTTTGTTCTTCGAGGTTCTGGAGCGTACCCCTTTTGCGCATCTTTTCCGGGTTCGTCTAAGCAAGACGAACATGTCGCTCTTATCTGCCTTGGCCGAGCGATGGCACCCCGAGACACATACATTCCAGTTGCCCTTCGGAGAGTGGGGGATCACCCCATATGACATATATATGCAGCTGGGTCTTAGATATGATGGTGGTTCTGTGCCCTTTGAGGAGGACCTTCCAGTACCTACTGAGGATGACTGGATGGAGCTATTAGGGATGATGCCAGATGCCACAGAATTTTCGGGCCATCGATTTAAACTTTTGTGGCTTTCCTCGAATTTCGCCAGGCGCATCCCTGAGACTGAAGCTGCAGCTGTGATAAAAGCTCGGGCCCTGATTCTATATACCATGGGAGCGATGATCTTCTGCCATGGGAATGAATTAGTGAGTTCCTGTTTATTATCGCTTGTGGCAGACATTACTTTTCCCATACCGTACAACTGGAATGCAGCCCTCTTGGCGCATTTGTACGAAGGGTTGGATAAGGCCGATCATTTGCATCAGCCGCTCCTTGACTGGTTTTACCCAATCATTGAGGTACTTTCTCGAGATCTTTTCTGTCATCTTTTCCTTGAGGATGGTCTGGTGTGTCTCCTCTTAATTTTGGTGTAGCGCAGGTTTGCTTTTTTGATCACTTTCCTCACCTGGCACCCACTCTGATTAATCACTCGCCTCCATTCCCGCGCATGATGCTGTGGTACAAGGATAACCGCAGCCGTACACGTTTGTTTTCTGATCTTGCTTGGAGGTCGAATGTTGATGCCCTCGTTCCTGATGATGTGAGCGATCCGTCTTGCCCTGTATTGCCCATATGTTGCTTTCTGCATGTCTGACAATCTTTACCTTTTTTTTTTCTTTTGCAGTTTCAAACTCGGCCATACCTTCAGTCGAATGCAGCTCTTACTCCTGGTGCACAGGAGGCTTTTCAGGCCTCTCGATGACGCCGCATCCTGGAGGATCCGCGGGTGACCAAATGGTATCTGGGAGAGAGCTTTTTTGGCAGCTGACTGGCAGCCCTTTGGTCCCGCTTAGTCCGCCATCTGGACCATCTGATTGGAGATCTGTGCCAGAGAGAGAGTTAGTTGCTGCTTTGGAGGGTTATGAAGCCAGCACCTTTGTTGACCCAGACAGAGAGTACAGCTCTTGGAGTGAGCAGTACGGCATGGGTCCGATTCTTCAGCCTGGTTATGCTCCTGGTGGTGGTGCCCACTTTGCTGGAGGAGGGATTTTGGGACCTCATTTTCATAGCAAGGATAGTGACACCTATTTTCCGGATGACGATTAGTTCATCGGCTGTATAATCTCCTTCATTTGATATTTTAGTTTGTTTGGCATCGTCTTTTGCTTTCACAGTTGTTTTTATCTAATCATGCACATAGGAGCAAATTACTTGTTTTCTACCCTCCCGAGTAGACCTGTCCTGAATTGTACTTGGAACTGGGCCGGAGCGGCAGTCCGACTGCCGCCGGCGGTAATCGGACTGCCGCCGGCGGTAGTCGGACTACCGCCCGTTGACATTTGCCCGTTCTGCCTGTTCTGTCAGGTGCTGCAGTGATTCAGTGATGACACCTCTGTTCTGAAACGGTACTCCGAATACCGCTAGCGGTAATCCGATTACCGCCCCCGTCCATCTTTTCTTCCAGCAAGCCCTGCTCTTCCCTGTTCATTCCCTTTGTCCCTTCCTCCGGCATTCTCGTCCGTCCGTTCTCTGATCATCCTTTTTGTCTCTATTTTGTTCTTTCTTCTTTGTCCTCATCCATCCCTTGTTCCTTTCTCCTTTTCTGACTCATCATGGCCAATCATGATGATGATTTGGGTGTGTTTATTGGTGGTGAAAAGGTGGGTGGCTCCATAAATGATGAGGAGTTTATGGGGGTAGATGAGGAATTGATGGGCCCTTTTGAAGGAATGAGCACCACTTATGGCTTGGATCTTCTTCCTACTAATGGGCTGATGGGGTTGGATGGTTTGATTGATAGAGGGATGGCTATGGATGGCATGGATGGGATGATCGCTATGGATGGTGTGAATGGCTTGCTTGATGGAGGGATGGTTATGGATGGCATGGATGGGATGATCGCTATGGATGGTGTGAATGGCTTGCTTGATGGAGGGATGGTTATGGATGGCATGGATGGGATGATCGCTATGGATGGTGTGGATGGCTTGCTTGATGGAGGGATGATCGCTATGGATGGTGTGGATGGCTTGATGGATGGGAGGATTGCTATGGATGGTGTGGATGGCTTGCTTGATGGGGGGATGGTTATGGATGGCATGGATGGTGTGGATCAGATTTTGGTAGATGACGGGCTTCCTCTTGGTGCTTTAGATAGTTTGGACTTGGTAGATGATGGACTTTCGACAGGCGGCCTGAGTCAGATTTTTGGCACAGATTTCGAGGCGATAGTCGGTCAGTCAGCTCCTGGCGTCGTACAGGATGTAGCTCCTATGTGCCACTGGGATGCACCAGATGTTGCAGCTATTGGGGCTTCTTCATTTCAGACACCTCCCGACGTAGCAGTTGTCGGGGACTCAGGTCCTCCTGTTGAGGCTTTTTGGAATACACTGCGAGATGCGATGGGCGCGTCTGGCTTTTTCCTCCACCACGAGATCGATCTTTTAGATGAGGGTATGCCAATTTTTGATGACCCATTGGTGGCCCCCAGGGATTCAGATTGTTGAGGGTGTGCCTGTTCGGACTTGTCGATTGCAGCCGCGTGACACTTTTTCTGAGCGATTACATATTTGGATTGACAGTTTGACCGAGTCCGAGATCTTCGAGTTGAACTCCTTGGGCTTTCGAGAGGTTCTCCACCTTCACCGAATCCGCTTAGACCGCGACTGCTGAGTGCGGCATTGTTTGACTGGGTACCATCCCTGAACCTGTTTTCTTTCAATTATCTGGATCTGGGTCCATCGTTGGAGGAGTTTGCGCGTCTGTCAGGCCTTCTCCTGGCCCGGGAGGCGTACATTCCTTTGTCAGAGTTGGTTTGCCCTTCTGATCTGGTTGCCTGGTTCGGATTTCCCATTGATCTTCCTACTGCAGAGGGCGGGGTTGGTGAGCTTTCTCTGGAGATTTTATATGACCGTTGCTCTACTGGCCGTGGGAGGCCTGGATCTGATCGTCAGCTTCAGTGCCTGAATGCACTGATATTTTGCACCTTGGCTGAGCTGCTCTTTTCAGGATGGAGACGATCGTCGCTAGTAGTTTTGCTAGACGTCTTCCGATGCATTCTTTGTCGCAGGAGCATCATTTCGGTCGTGCTGGCCGAGCTTTTCTTGGGGTTGACTGAGTGTTCCCTTGGGCATACCCGCATCCTCAGAGGCTGCTGCTCATTTCTTCAGGTACTTTCTGCTCTTTTGCCTCTTTCTCATGCATCCTATATATATATATATATATTGATATTTTGAGCTTAATTTGAGTTTCTCCCAGGTATGGTTATGGGAGCACTTGTACATGACTCCTGTGCTTGCATTTCCTGATTCTCGTCGTAATGACGTGCTGCGCTTGTTGCTCGACGACCTTCCGTATGGTGCTGAGGCCACGGAGTCATTGTATCGCCGCATGCTTTCTGAGCTTCGAGGGTGGGAGATCAGCTGGGAGGCTACTTGGCTCTGTCGAGCGCCCCTGATCTGTAGTGCGGCTCGCACTCCTTTACTGTTGCTTGGCCTTCGGGGATGCTGCTCCTATCATCCCATATGCTTCCTTCGCCAGTTTGGTTTCTGGCAGGATATCCCAGAGTTCGCCTTTTCTGGATTTGGACATTCGTCTCTTCCATCGATTTGACATCCTTGTATGGCGAGTCCGGATTTCCTGGCGGGTTCTTTGGATGCGACGGCTCTAGGCCTTGAGTCTTGGGCTCCTCCTATGGCGACGGTACCATACCAGCGATGGGTAGCAGAGCAGTCGTTGTATCGTCGAGGTTCCGTGGCGGCACTTGCGATGAGGCCAGCGATCAGGATATGATAGGTGACACTGCTTCGTCTTCCTCCTGCGTTATTGATTCTTTCGAGGCTTTTGAGGAGCGGCCCTTCATTGATCCTTCATTCCTGCTAGCTACACATGGCCATCTGATTAGTGAGATTGCTGTGCTTCGCCACTCGTGTGAGGACATGGCCCGCCGATTAGCCGTAGAGCGGCGATACGATGAGAGCATGCTTGTGTCACATCGTCTGGATAGGGATGAGATCTTCTACCTGCGCATGGAGATAGAGAGGCTCAGGGAGAGATTGTTGGCATATGAGAGGTAGGGGCTTACCTGCAATTTCTGCTGTTGATTGACTACTTATTTTGTATGCACGGAGGATTTTTGTTATAAAGGGAAAGACAGTGTATTTGCGAAATGATTTAAGGAAAAGAAATATTTTGTTCGTGCCATGTTTACTCATGTTTGGATTAATACTTTGGCTGATTGGGATCAGACTCTTGGGCTCAGCCCACGTTGTGTACAGTATTCTAGACTGTGCTCCTTGGGGTCTTGGTTTCTTGAGACGGTGTCCGGGATTGCATCCCTGGATTTGAACAGCATCTGATGGAGTACTGATCTGAAGTTGATCCTTCTTTGTATCTTGTTGTGTCATTTGCTGCCTCGGCTTCTTCTGTTCCTGCACTTTTATTTCATTTTTTATTTCTTGCCATTTTTACCCGTAGCGCCCTTTAAGGTTTTCACTACGTCTGGCTCTTCCCGTCATTTTTGCCCGTAGTGTCCTCTCGGATTTTCACTATGTCCCGGGTTTTTGATCTTGCCTGCCCCTTGGCAGCTTGTGCTATTTTTACCCTTGGCGCCCTTTTGGGTTTTCACCAAGTCCGCTACATGCCTGCTGTTTTTACTCGAGCCGCCTTTTCAGGTTTTCAACTCGCCCCTTTCGCTTAGGCATGCCTTTATTCTTTTTTTTTTTGTTGGTTTTGTCGAAGTGCTAGGAGTGACAGGGGAACTTCCTTCATAGCCGGCCGATTGGCTACTGCCTGTCCTTGTCTCTGATCACAATCTTAAGCTGCTTAAAATTATTTGGGATACAGGATAGATTACTAGGGATGCGGGATGGGTTTCTTTATTTTCTTTTTTTGGGTCTTCTTTTGTCTTTTCCTCTTTTTTTTTTTGTTTTCTTTCTTTCTTTTTTTTTTCTTTTTTTTTTTTTTTTGGGATACAGATGGGTGTTTTTGGAAAGGGTAATTGGTGGATATATACGGTTTATTTCGGTAAGGAAGTGCCTTTCGATTGTAATCATTAACAAGGTTAGGTAGGGTTACCGTGATAGATTTTCACATTGTCGGCGTTGATGGGCTCGGGAAGATCCTCGCCTTTCAGTTGGTGAGTCGAAGAGCACCTCCGGGAATACTTCCCGAATGATCGAGTGGCCCGTCCCATGATGGTTTGAATTTTCCTCTGGGATCCGCAAATGCGGCGGCGGGATACGTTTCATGACCATGTCACCGACTTTGAAACTTCTCTTCCTGGACTCTCTTGTTGTAAGCTCGAGCGATCCTTCTTTGATAGCATTGGGAGTGGCTTAGCGCCGCATGCGCTTTCATCTGCGCCTGATGCAAATGATCGTACCTTGCTTGTTGCCACTCGCCTTCCTCGACTTCACTTTCCGGTAGTATCCGTAGTGATGGGATTTCAATTTCGACCGGTAGTAATCTTGCTTCCATTCCGTAAACGAGCCCATATGGAGTTGCTGCTGTAGAAGACCGTACGGACGTGCGATAAGCCCGAGTGCATAAGGAAGCATTTCGACCGATCCACGATATGTCTTCACCATCTTTTCGAGTATGCGGATGATAGTTTTGTTTGCGGCTTCTACCCCACCATTCATCCGAGGGCGGTAGGGGCTCGGCCGATGGCGTTGAATTTTAAACTTGTCGAGGAAATCGCCCATCCTTTTATTGACGAACGGAGTTCCGTTATCAGTGATAATGGCTTGAGGGACCCCATATCGGCTAATGACGTTGTTCTTCATGAATTTGACCACGTGAGATGCTGTGACGGTGGTGTAGGATGCTGCTTCTATCCATTTAGTGAAGTAATCTACTGCCACCAGGATGTATTCATGTCCGTTTGAAGCTTTAGGGCTGATTTTACCTATGATGTCGAGTCCCCATACAGAAAAGGGCCATGGTGCCGTCAAGTTGTAGAGTTCGGAAGCAGGCGCATGGATTTGGTTCGCATGCTCCTGACACTTGAAGCATCTCCTGACGTGCTTGCAACAATGTCTCCATTGTAAGCCGAGTAGCCGAGTCGTAGGATCTTCTTTGCCATCATGTGCCCGTTCATATGCGGGCCGCATAGTCCTTCGTGGATTTCTGACATAATTAGGGCTGCCTCTGTCTCGTCGAGACAAGGGAGGAGGACTTGGTTGAAGGATCGCTTGTAGAGGATACCCCCAGTGATCACGAACCGAGCCGCTAATCTTTGTATTGTACGTCGATCGGTCGAGTCGCTCCTTCCGGTACTTCTGATGTTCGAGGTATTTTTGATATCTGTGTACCATGGCTGATCATTTGGGGCAGGCTCGGCTTCTTCGATTTGTAGACAGAATGCAGGTTCCTCTTGGAGTTCGACAGTGAGTTCCCATTCAGCAACTCCTTTTAGGATTTCCAGCATTGAAGCGAGGGTAGCCAGAGCGTCCGCAAACTGATTCTTGACCCAAGGCATGTAAGAGAATGGGATCTCTTTGAACTCCTCGATCAAATTTTCCAGATAGACATGATAAGGAATCAGCTTCTCATCCTTGGTCTTCCAATCGCCATTTATCTGGTTGATGATGAGTTGCGAATCTCCGAAGACTCGTAACTTCTTTACGTTGAGGATGATGGCTTCTCTTAGACCGGCGATGCATGCCTCATATTCAGCTATATTGTTGGTGCACTGGAATGCTAGTCTTCTGGATATAGGAATTGGGACATCTTCGGGGGAGTAGAGTATAGCGCCTACTCCACTCCCCTTCGCGTTTGCAGCTCCGTCGAAGAAGAGTGTCCATTCTCCTGCCTTTCTTTCCTCTTCTCCCTCGATCTGGAGGATGTCCTCGTCGGGGAAGAAGGTCTTCAGAGGTTGGTAGTTGGGCGGAGTGTCTTTGCTAAATGATCGGCCAGTGCTTGCCCCTTGATTGCCTTCTGAGGTGACATATGTGATGTCAAACTCGAGAAAGCGATGAGCTGCCATTTTGCGATCCCGCCGTCATCGTCTTTGGTTTTTCGAACAAGTACTTCAACGGATCCATGCGGGCGAGCAGAAGTATCGGGTGAGTGATCATGTATTGCCTTAGCCGTTGTGTTGCCCAAACTAGGGCGAGGCATGTTTTTTCTAAGCTGGAATATTTGGCTTCGTAGCTTGTAAACCGTCGGCTTAGATAGTATATCGCTTGCTCCTTTCTTCCCATATCGTCGTGTTGGCCGAGGACGCATCCGATTGCTTCCGCTGCGACAGAGATATACAACAGAAGTGGCCTACCTGGAGTAGGCGGCACGAGCACTGGAGGATTTAGCAAATATCTTTTGATTTTATCGAAGGCCGCTTGGCAGTCGTCATTCCATTCTTTTGGAGAGTTCTTTCGTAACAGCTTGAATATGGGTTCGCAGACCGGAGTGAGTTGTGCGATGAATCGGCTGATATATTGGATTCGCCCGAGGAAGCCCCGAATTTCTTTCTCAGTCTTGGGTGGTGGCATCTTGATGATAGCTTTGGTTTTGTTTTCATCCACCCTGATACCGTATTCGCTGACAATGAAGCCTAAAAGCTTGCCTCTAGTTGCACCGAAGACACATTTTTGTGGATTGAGGCGGAGCTTGAACTTTTCCAGCCTGTCGAAGAGCTTTTTGAGATCTTCAAAGTGTCCTTCGATCGTGCGAGATTTGACAATCATGTCGTCCACATAAACTTCCATTTCTTTGTTTATCATATCATGAAACAAGGCAGTCATGGCTCGGCCGATATGTAGCTCCTGCATTTTTCAGCCAAAGGGCATGACCCGATATAACAAAAAGTCCCCATGGCGTGATGAAGGAGGTCTTCTCACGGTCTTCGACGGCCATCTTGATCGATTATAACCGGAGAAACCGTCCATGAAGGAGAAGATCTTGTGTCCAAGCGGATATCTACCAAAGTGTCGATATGAGGCAAGGGGAAGTCATCTTTAGGGCTTGCTCTGTTGAGGTCCCTAAAGTCGATGCACATTCGACTTTCCCATCTTTTTGGGAACCTGATGCGATATTTGCGAGCCATTCCGAATAGTTGGAGACTACCGAAATCCAAAGCATTGTATTGCTTGATGACTTCATCACGGATTTTCGGGGCCCATTCGGCTTCATCCTTCGTAGCTTTTGCTTGGTACGGCTTCATTTAAAGCCGTTCGGCGGATGATGTACCACCAACTCTTCATCGAGCCCTGGCATGTCCTCGTAGGAGAAAGCAAAGTTGGACAACCTCGGCTTCAGAAACTCCATCATCTTCCGCTTGTATTCTGGGGGAAGCGATTTCCCGATACGCACTTCCCTGGGGGATTCCATTGACCCTAAGTTCACAATTTCGAAGTCGTCTGCCATAACATTGGCCTTTGTTTCGAATTTTTCGAGGGTATCCTCGAATTCAAGAGCGGTATCGTCATTTCCCTCATCCATGGCTTCATCCAAACCCATGAGTTCAAAGTCTAATTCTAGATCAAAATCATATGAGTCGACTTCAAACTCATGCTTGTCATGAGAATTGTTTGGCACAGTGATTTTTGGAAAGTTTTCTATTGTTTTTGTATTTTGGAATTTTTTTGATGTTTTGTGATTTTGGGAATATATGATGTTTTTGTATTTTTGAAAATATCTGATGTTTTTGTGTTTGAAGGATTTTTTGATTTTTTGGTGTTGCCAAGATATCCTGAACAAGACGGTGTTGCAAACCATGATTGGTCTTGTCCTGGTTCGGGATACCAATTGCTATTTACATTGGCGTTTTTTTTTTAGGCTGGTGCTAGCGAATGGTTCGCTAGCTGATTCAATTGTTAGGGGGATGGCTGACCATTCAGGCTCCTTTCTTCTTTCGATCTTGCTGATCTGCTCCGTTTTTTCCTGTGGGTCACCTGTCTCGATGACCATGATGTCTGCTGGGCTGGGCTCAGAGTCCGAATCTGTTTCGACCTCTGTGCCCAGGAGTTGAAGTTCTTCTTGTTCTTCGGATTTCTGGGATGGGATTTGAACATTCGTCCAATCCAGAGCAAGCCACTTACCTTTGTCAACCCAATGGATGGGTTGCTTTTGCCCTGTATTCCCCTGAATGGGTGTCTCCCTGTTCTGGTCTACATTGCTTGCAAAGGACATTCTCGGTTTTGAGTCACTTGCTGATGGACTCGTTTTCATGCCCCTAGTTTCATGCGATGGATCTGGGGTTACCCCTGGCCTTGTGTGCTCTTCTGGTATCCTAAGGATCCGATCCCACCTTATTGGTGGCGGATAGACTCTTGTCTAGTCTGTTTTATGAGTCTAAGTGCTTGAAATTGGTCCTCAAAAGATACCATTTTGTCCTCATAAACTGTCCCAGCTTTAACAAACTCGATGGGTGTGCATTTAAACAGTTGACCCCTTTTTAGCTTTTCAGCCTGATTTTCCGGTGTCGGTTGATATCCCAGTCCCTGTCTCTGTACATTGGCAGGTGCTGGTCTCACTACCATACCTTTTTCATGGAACTCGGTACGGTAATTTAAGATCAATCGCTCAGCAGGGGGAATGACGTATTCAGCAGCTAGAGGGCGAGGGTTAGCGATCGCGTTCACTTTTTCGAATTCAAAACTGTGATATGGAATATCTCCTTCTGTATGCTGAATGTCAATCACTGGAATGTCAGTTTCTGGAATACTGACCGTCACCGGGAGGATGGTTTCTGGCTCAGCCAGTATTGAAATGATTCGATTTCCCGAAGGGAATTTAACCCTTTGGTGGAGGGTAGATGGGATGGCTCCAACAGCATGGAGCCATGGTCGCCCTAAGAGAAGGTTAAATGAGGCAGGAATATCGATGACCTGGAATGTGACAAGGGTCATGTCTGGTCCAATTTGTAATTCTAGGTCAATTTCCGCTTCTACTTGCCTTCGGAAATTATCGAAGGCTCTGACATTCATGGTGCTGGGTCTGAAGGAGGATGGTTCTATCCCTAACCGTTCAACAGTCCTTGAAGGGCAAACGTTGAGACTTGATCCATTATCAATGAGCACTAGTGGGATCTTGAAATTCTTGTGGTGGGCCACTATGTTTAGTGATCGCCTATGTTCGCGACCCTCAAGTGGTAGCTCATCATCAGAGAAGGTGATGGCTTGTGGTGCGAGAAGTTGGCCAATCATGCTTGCCACCATTTCGGGAGGTACATCAGGAGAGATATGAGCATCATTCAAGGTCTTCGCAAAGATCTCTCGATGCGACCTTGACGTACATAGGAGTTCCCAGATCGATATTTGTGCAGGAATGGTTTTGAGTTGGGCTGCTATATCATAAGCGATGTCGCTTTGCCGGTGGTTCTGATAAAATTCCCAGTTTCTTTTGGGTTCGATTATCTCTCTCCGAGGTATCTCCCATTGTTACCCACCTCATCACATTCTGGATAATGCCATGGGGCCTTTCGGGTTATAGGAAGGAACCGCTCTTCCTTCCAAGTATGCCAATGGTTCTTGAAGGCCGAGGGGTCATTACTGGAGCAGTTGTGGTAGATTCAGTGATATCTCTTGAGGTGCCGCCAAGTTCTGATTAGTTGTGGCCATGGATTTTTCCTCTTTCCTTTGATGTGGGGTAGGGATTCTTTGGGTATGTGCCAGTTGGTGAGGCATCAGGAATTGCGGGGCGTGAACTGAGGGTGCCCCTTGCAAGATTGGTAGGGTTAAGTCAGGGAGACCTATCGGGAGGATGACAGGTTCGTAATTCAACCCTTTTGGATATGCCGAGGATGGAGTTGAACGTGTCCCTTGGAGGGCGAGGTTCTGAGGGTATGACCTGTTGGGTGCTACTTCCAAAGTTACGAGAGGCTGAAATGTTGGCGCTGCTTCAAGAAATATGAGAGGTTGAGTAGCTGGTGCTGCTTCAAGGGACACCTGTGGCCCAGGCGATGGTGCTTGCTGGTGTCCCCATGTCCGATTGGCTGTGTCGGGCATGATTGCTTGGATGGAATGATGTGGATAAGCATGTGTGGGTTGACCTCCTTCAATGTGATTGACGGTGAGAGTCTTTGGATGTCTTTGGTCTGCTGATGCGAGGGCGGGGATTTTGGAGAATATTGGCTTGAATCGTATTGGCTTTGCTTTGTGGGGTGATCGCAATCTTCTGGCTTTCGATCAAATCTTGGACCGCATGTTTCAAAGCGAAGCAGCGGTCCGTTAGATGACCAGGAGCCTGATGATATGCACAGTACTGATTTTCATTGTAACCAGGAGGCAAGGGATTCGGTGGAAGTCGAGGCTGGAGGGGTGTTAACGATTGCTTTTGCATGAGCATTGTTAGCACTTGGCTGTATGATTGCGCCAACGGAGTGAACTTCCTCCCTAACATTCCTTGCTTGTATGGTCCTTGTGTATTTCCCTAGGTCATTGTGATGACTGCATGCTCGATATCCTTGTTGGGTTCTTGGGGTTGGTATTGCCTATTCTTTGTGGTGGTATCGTCTGTCTGCCGTGGCTCTAGTGGTGGAGCATCTTGGTTGCCTTGAGTGTTAGCGATGATGTTGTTAACTTCGATAGCACGTACGCATGGGGCTTGTGTTGTTTTCATTCCGTGTCCAACAGGTTTCCCTCGACTTTGTTTTTTTTTATTGAGGGGGTCCGATGTGGCCATGGGGAAATGGTTCCACCTCGATCCCGCCACTTGTTCTCGGCTCGGATGAGTTGGGAGAAGTTTACGTGTCGGATACGAGATCGGATATCCCGAAATCTTGGGATGTCTTGAATGCACAATCATGGATATCTCGCTCTTCGTCATCGATGGGGTTTCTCATTCGAGCCGCCATAGCTCACCATCGTCCCTACGTATCTTTGATAAAGATTCATCGCTTTCTTGCCTCGGAGGCGGTCAAGTCGGCTCTCCTTGGAGCCATGTTCGTCAGTTGTATGAGAACACATCGATGAATGCTTGGGAAAGTTTTTCCCGTGTTCGATTTGGTGGCTATTTAGTGAGGTGTACCAATCCAGGAGCGTCACCCTTTAGAGATTTACGAAAAAGTCTTATTAAAGCCCCATCATTCCCTCGCTATCGCATTGAGCTCCCCACAAAAGGCTTTTAGATGTGTGTGGGGCACCCTCACTGTCATACCTTTTGAACTTTGGTATCTCAAAATTTGGAGGTACCCTAAGGCGTCTGGGAAGGGACAGAGGTCCCTGAACTTAGTGGATGGGTGATCCACTCCTTGTTGTCTTTGAAGCTGGCTTTGCATCATTTATAGTTGCTCTCGTAACTCCTCGATCTCTGACTTACTTTGTTGCGGATATCTTGCCCCTTGCTGTAGGGCTTGTGCTGCTTCTTCTTCATATGGATCCAGAATGGGGGTTTGATGGAAAGAAGGCGGACTCCCGGTGGCGGGAGGTAGCTGGAATTGAACATCACTCCCTTTCGGAGGAGGGTGGGATGTTCAGAAATGGCTCCGCACCCGAGGTATCTGCCAATTCCCGGATGTTACTCCCGTTAGGGGGAGTGAGCTGGACTCGAAACTGGCCCCCTTCATGGGCATCCGCCAGTTCTTGTCTGTGATTTGCATGTGCTGTGACCGGATTGTTGTGATGTGTTGAGTAGAGATGTGGGGGAGGGTTGCTCTCGATTGCTTGCTGTTGTTGATCTTGTCTTTCTTTCTTACGGGGAGGGAGCACGAGGATTTGCTGGAGGAATGAGAGAGAAGGCAAAAGGAGTTTGAGGGAGTGAGCTGTTCTGCACACTAGGCTGGGTCATCTGCGTATTCGGTGTGGCACTTGGCACTAGGCGAAGCAGTAGCTCTTGCATTGTTCGAAGTAGTAGCTCTTGTGTGGTGACATTGGCTGGCAACTCTGTCGGAGCTATTGGTAAGGGTACGGGTGTAGGTATGGGTGTGGGTGTGGGTGTGGGTGCAGGTGCGGATATTTCAGGAGCTGGTTGGGGTGCCGGCTCTTCTTCATGGGTTGCTTGAGAAGTCATGGCTGCACGGGATCGAGTAGTCATGGTTCGGACCTTTGCCTAAGCAAGTATGAGCCAAAGATTTTTTTTGTGAATGCAGTGATGATGTCCCTTGAGATTATAGTACCACACACCTTCGAGTCGGGTCTCAGCTAGTGCGAGCTAGCAAAATTCCCCAGTGGAGTCGCCATTCTGTAGACACTGAAAAATCGGGCGTCCACGTTGTTTGGTAAAAGTGTGTCGTAGTGATGCTTTTGGGGGTGATTAAGCTGATTTGTGATTATTGGAGTCGCCACTAGCCGAATGATCTCAGAATCCCGCGGTCGGCTAGAACCACGGAATACGTAAAGTTGGAGAAATCCGAATATTCTCCGACCTTAGATTGACTCCTGGTCTGCGATCCGGGATTCCGGGTAAGGGACCTCGGTTACAAAGAGGGAAGGTGTTAGGCACCCTCTCTGCCTACACAAATGTGCGGTCTCAACTTAATATGGTAAAATAATCTCAAGGGATGATGATGATGCTACGGTCATGATGGGACTAGTCACATGTGGATTTCTGATGTAGCAAGATCCGAGATTTCGGCAGGCCACAGAGCATACATCCGACAATGTGTCTAGAGGGCGGATGTGATGATGCTTATGCAAAGACATAAGAAAAGTGGACTAGATCACTAGGAATTTCTGATTTGACAGGATCCGATGTACGGCAAGTCACAGAGCATACGTTCACTAGAGATATAGAGAAGCAAGGGGGTTGAGAAGGGAGTAGATGTCATGATGAATGTTTGTATGCAAATGAATCTTTGACTTGATTCTTGAAAAGGCTAAGATGTAGATTGAACCATGATCATTTTGGACTAGGCTTGTGGGTTGGAAGGGTTGAGATGAAAGCTAGGAGGTGGCTGAAAATGTGGGCTTGATGGCTTGGGAGCTCCTTCCCTTCCTTCACTCTCTTCCTCACTCTCTCTCTCTCTCTCTTTTCTTTTCTTTTCCTCTCACTCTCTCTCTCTCACTCTCTCCCTCTCTTGGTGGCTCTCATCCATGGGTGAAAATGAAAGGGGAGAGGGCTATTTATAGCCCTTTCCAATGGTTGTTTGGTAAATAGGGGATAAAAGGAGGGCAAATGCTGATGTGGCATATGGTGATTGGTGGAGAGGAGAGAGATGCCACATGGCATGCTCCCATTGGCTAAAGGGACTGGTAAAACGATAAATAGTGAGGATGAGAGGGGTAAATGTATAGGAAAGTTGACTTTGGATGCTGGGACAGCTGTCCCTACTCCAACCGTACGCGGCGGAATTCCGATCACCGCCGGCGGTAATCGGATTACCGCCGGCGGTAGTCCGACTGCCGCCCGGACCTGGTTGAGTCCGGAACTCGTGTGACTGGCTCTGTGCGCACTTTCTGGGAGGAAGCGGTAATTTGACTACCGCCGGCGGTAATCCGATTACCACCTCGGTACGGTTTTCCTTGAAATTCATCTGGTGAGTCCTTTTTTGGGTCCTTAGAGTGAAACAAAGTTCCTTTTGGATATTTGGCTCTAAATGGCTTGAAGTTGGCTCGATGGTTACCCGAAAATGATTCGAGAAATAGGTCGATTTTGGACATGGTTTGGATTGAATGATGATTCATGATAGCTCAGGTTAGGATTAGGGGTAGGTTTAGGATATGATCATGGTTCTCGGATTTGTCTTAACAAAATCAAGATATTAGCCTGGGTGGGGTGTCTACAGCCACCTTTTTTTAATCCAGACCATTGATTCGTTGATTCCCATATTAGATGGAGCAGTAATTTAAAAAATAATAATAATAATAAATAAATTGGATTGTAAGATCACATTGACCAATGATTGGAAGTTTCTAAGTTGAACGTAAACCGTTGTTATTTTTTCCTTCTTAACTGTCTATTTTTAGGCTACAAATCGGATTCAAATGAATGTGGCTATGCTTAAAAAATAATAGGGGCATCATCATCATCATATAACTCATAAGCACCATCAAATAACCATAGGTCACCAAGTCATTTCTTACCTCTAAATGTGGAAGGGAAGGTTGGGCACTACCCTGCCCATTCCTGGGTCCGAATGGACAGGGGCTCTAGGGCAACTGTCATATTTGGATTTTAAGTACATGGTACATTCATTTTGGCATATTATTTTAATATACAAGCTCAAAAATAAAGCAGCTCTAAAGCACATGTGGACCGCATGGTAGAAATTAAACACCCGTTGAAATTTTTTGAGACCCACATAAGTTTTGAATCAAGCTATATTTGTGTTTTCCCTTCACCAAGGTCCATGACCTTATAAATGGGTTGGATGGCAATTAACCATCATAGTGGGCCCCAGGAAGGTTTCAATGATAAGTGTCCTTATCATTGTTGTTTCTAGTGGTGTAGTCCACTTGAGCCTTGGATTTACCTCTTTTTCTTTCTTTTTTTGTTCGTGTACCCTAAAATGACATGCCAAAATGGTTGGACATTGTGGATAAAACCCATACATCACAACCCCTCATAGCCCATGTTGTTCCTAATTAGGGACGGGAGGGTAGTACCCAATCTTGCATCTATCATTTTTAACTTAGTATTCTAAGTTAACCCACAACATTTTTATTCACGCCGCGATATAACTTGTCATGCTTGTGTGACATTTAATCTCATTAAAAGACGCACCACCGTGTAAAAGATCATTTGGGACGAAAACTAGATGATACTGTAGATACCTCACCCAGGCTAGCATCTTGAGAAGACAAAGACAACCGGGAAACCCTGACCATATCCTAAACCCTATCCGAACCAAACCCTGATTCGAACCAAACCCTAATCCCAGCCTAACCCTAACCCAAACCCCAGCCTAAACCTTGGACCCAGCCTAACCCTAACCCAAACCTCAGCCTAAACCTTAAACCCAACCTAACTCTAGCTTAAACCCTAATCCAAATCTTAAACCATCACCCAAGTTGAAGCGTACATACAAATCAGTACAAAACACACCCATTTGAGCCCAAAAGCTCGAAAGAAGACTTCCGGACGAGCCAGAGCACCAAACAAAGCCCAACGACTAAAGCCTGGACCAAACCAAGCCCAGGCGTTAGTCGGACTACCGCGGGCGGTAATCCGTCCGGGCAGGGCTTTGTGGGGCCCACCATAATGTAAGTGTTTTATCCACACCGTTCATCGTTTTTCTCAGATCATTTTAAGGTATGTTTGTAAAATTGAAGCAGGTCCACAGCTCCAGTGGACCACACTTAGGGGTGTACATCGGGCCGAACTGAGTCGAACTAGGCTCAACCCGGCCCGGCCTGGTCACTAGCCAAACCCTGCCCGAACCCACCCTAGCCCGGTCACCGGGCCAACATGTCCAGCCCGAACTCGGCCCGGTTAGCAATCGGGAGAGTTTGGGCTAGTTTCGGACCTTACAACAAGTTCATGGGTCGGGTGGCGTTCTCACTTCTGTATCTGAAATGGTTAGGGTAAGGATTTAGGATATGTGTGTGTGTGTGTGTGTGTGTGTGTGTGTGTGTGGCTGAGTCGGGGCAGGTCGAGTCGGGTTTTGGAACGAGTCGGACCGAACTGGGACCCGTTCGAACTCAGCCCGAACTCAGTTTCGAGCGGAAGAAAATGGCCTGTCCTGTACCGAACTCAGTTCCGGGTCGGGCCAAGTCGATCGAGTTAATCGGGCTAGCCCGGTTTGTGTACAGCCCTAACCACACCAAAGGAAGCTGCAGTGCTAAGGATAATGACACCCACCGTTGAAACCTTTCTAAGGGCCACCGTGATATTTTTTTTTTTTTAAATCATCCAACCTATTAATAAGGTCATATAGATGTGGATGAAGTGAAATAACAAATATTAGCTTGATTCGAAACTTCTCCATCTCCCAAGAAGTTTTTAATGGTGGACATTAAATCCCCACTTTGTGGTCCACTTAAGCCATGTACCTTGCTCAGTGTTTGGCTCGTACCTTAAAATGATCTGAGAAAAGCGATTAACGGCTTGGATAAAACACTTATATCGTCCGTGCGGGAGTAGGACACAATCCACGTCCATCAAATACAAGCTGCATAATTAAATGGATTCCAATTCATACCAAATACAAGCGCTACCATAAATGAGCCCTTAAAGGTGCATGATTAGCCAATCCCCATAGGGAAATCAGTTAGGGTTGGGCCTTGTTAAAACATTTTACAAAATCTAGGCATGAGAGAGAGAGAGAGAGCTGGTTAGTCCAAGAGAGTTGGACATGCAGGAATAAATGGACAACTTTAAGGAAAATGGCAACTAATGATCTACAATCAACCGTCATGAGCGGCCACTCTAATTTTTCAATAGGACATGCAACAACAGGAGCCCACAGATGAAATTTCGAAGTGCTGGTGGGTTTGGGGAGCAGATTAGATACTGAAGGCCAAGAGTTTGTTGCCTTACAATTAATGCTCTTTCTGTTATAGCTCCGTCATATGTCTCTCTCTGTTTGGTAGCGCACGCACTCGACCACATGAGGGTGAACATTTTCAAGTCATTTATTTTCTTTGATCCCCCTGCTGAAGTGACATCACCACTTTATGTAGGCACCACCATGATGTATGTATTGTATCCACACCACACCGCCCATCCATTTCGCAAGATCATTTTAGGGCCATAATCCATAGAGTGAGAAAGATCCAAATTTCAAGTGCACCCCACTATAGAAAACAATGGGGATTGAACGCTTACCATTAAAACCTCTTTAGGCCCGGAAGCTTTTGATCAAGCTAATATTTATGCTTTACCTTCTTCCATGTCTTTTTTAACTTATAAAAAAGTTGGATCTTAAATAAACATCATGGTTGGCATCAGGAAGGTTTCAACGGTGGCTGTTATTGTCCCACTTTTTTCCCTGGTGAGGTCCACTTGAACTTTGGATCAGCCTAATTCTTTGGCTCACTCTCTAAAATGATCTCTCCAAATGGATGGATGGTGTGGATACGACACATACATCATAATGGGGCCCAAAGAACGTGGTGTGGATACAATACATACGTCATGGTCCAACGGAAAGAGCATTTACCATTCCGTGGTCAAGTGCGTGCACTGCCAAACGGGGAGTAAAGTATAACAGAGCTCCAACGGAAAGAGCCTTAATTATAAGGCAACAAACTCTTGGCGTTCAACCAATCCTATTTCACCACGTCACTTTAGTAGCCAAAAGGCTACTGAAGTGTTCAGTATCTAATCTGCACCATGGGTTTGTGGGGACATGGATATTTGACCAGCTTTTCTTTAAGAAAGATGAAAATTCAACCCGACGGACGGAGTGAATTATCGAGCAGTGCTTGAAACAAGTGTAGTAGAGGACTACAATCCTTACTATTCTCTTCCTGCTGGAACTCCATGTGCGTCGGCTATGGTTAGAGAAATTCAATCTTTTCAATTCCATAGAAACCAGAATCAAAGGAATATATTTGATATTTTCTTATTAAAAAGAGCACAATATAACAGAAGCAATTTTCCCTAACAATATTTATCATATTCATGTTTGTATGCTCCTCATCTCCTCCGTTCATTCCTACAAGGTCCCTCGCTCTCTTGATCCTTGAGAAATCCGAGGAAAGCAAGCAAGCCAAAGAAGAAGAACCCGATGGACCCCGATGATAGCACCGTGAAGGTGGCGTAATGAAGGTGGGCCGTGATGATTCAACAATCTGATCACACCATACTCATGATCCAATGGTCCAAATGCCTTCATTAAGCAACTTACACATGTCACGAACACATCTGTAAGGTCTTCAACCTTTAGAGATCCGACTCTAATTCATCATTTAACCACCACAATGACATCCTTCGTTCATTCTTGTAAGGCCCCTCACTCTCTTGATCCTCGAGAAATCGGAGTACCAGGCCAAATAAGAACAAACAAGCTGACCATTCATTGCCGCCACCTAAGAACCAAGCTAACCATTCATCGCCGCCACCTGACCATCCATAGCCGCCACCTGACCATCCCTGCCCGCCGCCGATACCGCAATCGTCACGTGGGGGGAACCCGGTTCCATCAACATCAAGGTCGGGTGACTTTTCCTTGCCTGAAAACCAACACATAAGGCGCATCAAGAACATGGAAGAGATGTTCATATAGAAGACTCATTTCTACTGAACAACATGCAAATGATATGATATGCTGCACCATAAGATCTCATCTAGGGTGAATCAGACCAATCCGCTTGTTATGTGGGCCACACTCATACAATTGAGTCAATCATCGTCCATCTATTCATGTTGATGGTGTAGCTTGCCTGATGAATGGATCGCCTTGGTTACTGCCCCAGGTGATCTTTATAATGAGACCCACCTTTTGCATGGATTGGATGTTATACACAACTCAGTGAAACATTGAGAGGAAAGAAGAAAGCTTTGCATGTGAATGTTCACATACACTGTGTTATGGGAACATTTCTCAAGATGAAATTAAATTACATGGTTTCTGTTGCCATGAAAATAATACAAAACAAAGCTTCAAAAAAGAAAAGGGAATAATACAATATAAAAATATTCAACCTGTATTTTATAAAAACAGCTAGTTCTCTAGAAATGAAGAGATATATTTACAACAAAAATTGCCTTTAATAACTGCATTGCCACTAATCATACAAACTAGCAATGAATAGATGTTACCTTGAATGGGTTCAATGGTGATTATATAAGATTGGCGAGTGACGGTTTGGGTTTGCTTTGCTCCACATCTTGCATTCTGCAAAAAGAAACCAAACCCATGTGAAGACCTCTAACGCAATTCACTTTGGACAGCACCAGTGCCTATAACACATGGATCTCCTTCAAATCCCATGGTGGAGCATGTATTGGATATGAAATGAAAAGGGGGCAGGGTATGATTTCCATTGTTAGATATGCACACTGCTATACCCAAATGCTTTATACTCAGAGATTAAATATTAAACATTAATTAAAATAAATTACAAAAATATTTTAATAATATCTAGGGTGATATGATTGTAAGCGAGTCTGACACTTTCACCTAAGGCGCAAGGGTATCAGATCTGGAATTGATTTTGGCAAAAATTCATGATTTCGATCTCCAAGAAGTGGGAGATTTGTCGGAAGTAGACAGACTTGAGAGAGTGGATTTCAAGGCAAAGTATGTCTCTCTTTCCAAAGAAGAGGAAATCAAATGGCGGCAGCGCTCTAGAGCCTTGTGGTTAAAGGAGGGGGATAAAAACATGCGATTCTTTCATAGTATGGTTAGTGGTTGCACCGGGTTAACAAAATCAGTAGTAGCTTGGTTGGTTGTCAACAGCGTTAGAGCTACGGAAAAAAAAATAATCAAATTTGTGATGCAGCTATCCGATTTTTCAAGTCCTTGTTCTCTTGTGATCATTGGAGGGGATAAAGGCTGAATAACTTATCTTTTCCTCACCTCTCGGCTATAGAAGCAGATTCGATTGAAAAGCCATTTTCGGAGGAAGAAGTTGAATCCATTCTTGACTCGATGTGTGGGGATAAGGCTCCTGGGCCCAATGATTTCTCAATATCTTTTTATCAGATTTTTTGGTCTTCGCTTAGAGCCGATGTTATGGATTTCTTTCACGAATTCTATGCTAGAGGTCGCCTTTCTAAAGAGCTCAGAACTACCTTTGTTGTCCATTTTCCAAAGACTGAAGGTGCGGAGATAGTGAAAGATTTTAGGCCTATAGGCCAAATGGGGGGTCCTTAAAAGATCCTTGCCAAAGTCCTCGCCTCTAGATTCAAGAAGGTTTTGTCTTCAGTAATCGTAGAAAATCAAGGAGCTTTCATGGCAGGAGGGCAGATCCTTAACACCATTCTTATAGCTCATGAATGCATTGACTCCAGGCATAGGTAAGGAAAAGGCGGTATTGTTTACAAGCTAGACATAGAGAAGGCTTATGATCATGTAGATTGGAGATTCTTGGATTATATGCTCGAAATAATTAGTGGAGCTAAATGACATGGTTGGATTCAATCTCGTATCAAATCTCCTGTCTTTTCTATTTTGCTTAATGGGCCCTTAATTGGCTTTGTCAAGTCTTCTCGCGGTATCAGGCAAGCAGACCCTTTATCTTCTTACCCCTTCGTGGTCATTGGACAAGATTTTAGTAGGATGCTCTATAAGGCAGAGGAGACAGGCCTAATCCATGGTTTCGAGGTGGCTGAAACGGAGATGCAAGTTAGCCATCTCCAATATGAGGACAATACGATCCTTTTTGTGATACATATTTCATTTCAGTCAATAATCTTTGGAAAGTTGTGGTTTGCTTTGAAGCGGTGTCGGGCATTAGCATCAATATCCCCAAAAGTGAGATGCTTGGAATTCATCTCTCTTACAAGGACCTTTAATAGCTAACTACTGTTTTTATATACAAAAGGGGATCTTTCCATCCTCATATCTCGGGCTACTCCCTTGCATAGAAAAACTTGCAAAACATCTTTGAGATAAGGTCATTGAGAGAATCGAACAAAAATTGTTTACGTGGAAGCATCACTACCTTTCCTTGGGAGGCCATCCAACTCTTATCAAATCAGCCTTTTTCCAATATGCCCACATAGTTCATGCCCCTCTTCAAATGTTTAAAGTCTATGTTGGATAGATTTGAGAAATTTAGCTTGCTTAAATGGGATGAAGTGTGTAAGCTGATTGTTGAGGGAGGAGCAACCCTGAAAAGATTGGACCTCATGAACATCGCTCTTCTTGGAAAGTGGCATTGGAGACTCAATTCAGAATCAGATCGAATGTAGAGGGAGCTTCTTTGATGAGGACATCACGTCACGTACACCCTTACGTACATATTAGAGGAGGAGGTGGGCTACGCCAATTTTCCTGTGGCTAGGCAAGTACCCGTGATCGTGTTGAAGACCCCATGTGCATGTTCGAGCATCTGGAAAACCCCACACTGGAAAGATGCACACGGGTTACTTTATGGAGTGATCCAGACCGTTGGATTGGAGGGATGTGACGATCGGGCTATTGGATCACATGGATCACATGATCAGGCCATTGATCGTTGATTGTCCATATCAGTTTTAGAGTTTATCATATTTTAAGATTTAGTTTTTATTATTTTATATTTGGATATATTATGAGTGTTTTTGTTTATTTTATTTAGACTAGGGCTATTTTTGTTAAAATTCACAAATAAGGGGGTTTTTGTAAATTTTGAAACTTCTTGGATCTATAATAATAAGGGCGTATGACCTCTCCCATTAAATTTTGTGATTAAAAAAAAAAACTATTGCTTTCTTCTCCCATCTTCATGCGATTTGAAGATACTTACATGCGATTTGGAAGAAAGATTGGTACGAGGCTAATCTTCATCAATGGAGCTGCGAGGTCTCCATCTATCCCCACACCGTCTTCTATTTTCTTCCTCATTCAGGTATTTTCTTCAAATTCTTAATTCTCCAATCTCAAATATTCGTCTTCTACCAAATCCAACTTTCTCATACCCATCCACAATCCAAATCATAACCGACATAAATCCATCCTCCCATGCCACACGTGTGACCGTATGGCCACACGTGTGAATCCCACCTACCCCTTTTGGGTTTCCTACCATCATTATCATAACCCTTTCCTTCCATCCCCGAAACTCTAACCCTAAACCTAAATTTCTTAATTTTCCTACTTTCCCAAATTACCCAAACTCTAATTTTTACCCTAGGTTGTATTAGGTTTTCTATTTTGAAATAAACTATATCCTATGTTAATTGGATGTCTCTACATCCATTAAATTCTAGTTTCTTTTTTATTTAATGATCTTGTGTTATGTGTTAGTAGCTTAGGTCAGGATTATGCATGATTTTCTTTTTATTTTCATGATATTTGTGATGAATATAGCGACGTTTGTGTTTTTTGGTTAAATATCTTAATTCGGTTAGTTGATCTCACATGTTACTTAGTTCATACATCGGTCTTGCATCATTCTCTCTCAAGTATGGCTCTCAGCTAAGCGGATGGGGCAAACAATCTTCACCTTTATATTGTGCATCTTATGTTTGGAAGGCTATCGCCGCCAACAAGCAAATCTTTCGTCCAGGAACTTCATTCGCATTGGGAAAGGGAAATCACATTCGCCTTTAGATCGACACTTGTGCAGGGATAGCCCTTTATAGGACTTATTTTCATATTTGGCCCATCTTGCCTCTAATCTCTTCATTACGGTGGATCGTTGTTTTTCATTCACGGGTGAGTCCGTAGTTTGGGCTCCTCTTTGTAGGCATAAACTCTCGAACGTTGAAGTGGAAGTTCTCCTCAAACTTCTCAACCATTTGAAGCTTCATATGCCCTCGATTCAAGATGAAGATTTGTTGGTTTGGGAAGTCTATTCTTCAGGTCTATTCTCCGTGCGTTCCTTCTACAAATTGATCTCTTCATCACCCTCATCCCTCTCCTTCCCACACCTTCAGTGGTCCTATTGCGCTCCTCTGAGGATTGCCACTTTCGGGTGGCTTGTCAATAGGAAAAGAATCCTGACCATTGATAACCTTCAAAGGAAAGCTCTCATTCTTCCTAACATCTGTTTGATGTGCTCTTCATCCATTGCTCCTTCGTTCGAAAGATATGGGATAATTTTATTAGTACTTTCCATGTCTCAATCAATGGTCATGCCGAAATCGATCGATCAGTTCTTATGGTTATGGCACAGAGGCATGGAGGTTAACGCTCGGAAGGCGATTTGGAGGCTTGTGGCAATGAGGATTCTTTGGTTCATTTGAAGGGCTCATAACTAGGGCTGAAAGTTGGGCGGGTTCAACCCGACCAACTTGTGACCGACCCGACATTGGGTTGGGCTCGGGCAAGATATATCGAGTCTGATCTGAAGCTTGGGCTATACGAACACCAACCCGATAAAACTTGGGTTGGGCTCGGGTTGGGGTCTCAGGTTGCCCAACCCAACCCGAACCCGATCAATATATAAGTTACTTATAAATTATAATTGAGTGTGGATCACTTGTGTCGAAGGCACACTAGTGATGTTGGGTCTCATTTGTCCACGTCATTTTCGAGGACTCGAGCTAACAAGATATGCTGGATTTCTCTCTCCCAAATAGATTGCGTGCTATGCTACATGACTTTTAAAGGAGTAGTTGTCCTATATTTTAGCTTATTTTTTTAAAGAAAAAAAATGAAGTTCTTTATGACGAATGATGACATATATAATTAATAAAATCATAGATACAAAAAAAAAATCCTGTATTGAAATATAATAAACTAATGTTATAACGAAAATATTAGCACGTATACCCGACCAACCCGACCGAGCCCGCTTGGCTTGGGCTTGGGTTGAGAATTCCCAACCCGGGGTTGGGTTGGGTTAGGGTTGAGGTATAGGAACCTTGGGTTGGGTTAGGGTTGAGCACCAACCCGACCCAACCCGCCCAACTTTCAACCCTACTCATAACAAGTGTTGTTTTGAAAACAAGTTTCTTTCTATCGAGGAAATCATATGTTCAGTCAGATTAGCTGTCTCAGACTGGACTTTTATGTTAAATCAGCTGCTAACGCTGATCTTTCTTCGTCGTTTGTTCGCTTAGCTCTTGTATTCTGTTCCACTTTGGCAGTTTCTCAATAAAATTTTGGTTCTCTTTAAAATAAAAATTAAAATAATTTTAAAAAAAGAAAAAGAAAAAAAAGAGAGAGCATAGATTGGACGTAGTACATCTATATTGCCAGATACTGAAATGGACCCTGGGATACATGCCAGATACTGAAATGGACCTATATACATGGCCAAAGAAGCTGTTGGATAGTGGCATGGACTTGAATATTGGATAAAGCCAGATGCTCCTCTATTAATATCTTGGATATTTCCATGACTAAGGACGCATTCTGTTGCATGGAAATATTGCAATATTTCTTTTCTTTGTTAGAAATATTGTAATATTTCTCAAGGTTTTCCCACCTAGCATTGGGTGACTTTAGTCATGTGTAGCACTTGCAAGATTCAGTTGCCATTTCTGCATAATACAACAATGTTTGTACGTCTAGCTTGGAGTTGAAGGTAAAACATTGTAATATTTAGGAATCATGGAAAACATCGCAGCCTTGCAGCCAAAGCAAGTTACATCCTCAGTACCCATGGATGGTTTGACTAAGATTCTAATGTCTCGTGTCATTTATAGGATAGCGTGGATACCTTGTGTCCACATGTTTGGAAAATGTGAGTTGTATTTATCCTAATGGATAGCATCTAGGCATCATGGGCTGCATACCACATGAAGAAAATGTTAAGAGTCAAACAATATGCAGGTTCAGGCAGACAAAACATCAATATCAATGGTCTCAATGGGTTGTGTCTAGTTGCCTTCGGCCCATACCTGTGAATATATCCAAGCCCAAGCCCCACAGAAATCCATAATGGTCTTGTCAAAATGAAATTGGTACCTATGACTTGCGAAAGAAGAGAAGGGAAGGCACTTACAAAAGCAGCAGCGTAGACCATCGCAGAGGAAGGTGGCCAACGAGCATGTGAAACCAAGCTTGCACACTGAAATGGTTGAGATTGTATGCTGGGTATTGCCAGACCACATTCAATAAGCCGAATCCTCCCTCTATGCAGAATTTCTTCTTTACCTGTACTCAGATGATACTGCATTTTAAGTGAGAGATCAAAAATATTGTTTAATCAAGGCTCACAAATGGAAAGCAAAACCCTATGCGAGTGTCAAGCTACACCTACAGCTTCATTGGCAAACGGAAAACCGTATGTCAGCAATATCATGGCCAAGGCTCAAAATATCTAGGAGCACGTATCGGCAGGCCGCAAAATCGATACATATAGGCAGTGTTGTCAAAATCCTACGATTAATGATTTGAGTTGAATCTTAAGCAAAATGATTTAAATCCCTCCTTTGAATCCCTTTTCATATATATCCTACGATTTTATGATTTGAATAGTACGATTTATGATTCAAATCCCGATTTACAATTCAAATTATACTTGTTTTCTTCTATTTTAAGCTTTGGTTGGCTTTCATTTTATGTTTTTAAATTGGTGGGGGCTTTAAGAATCATTTAGATTAAAAAAAAAAAAGGCTTTCAAAAAAAAAAAAAAAATCGTTTAGAGAAGGTAAATTATTTTATTTTGTTCTTTACAAGAGATAAAACTACATATATTCTCTTCAATGTTAAATCCTAAAGCTTATTTTATCATTTTATCATTTTTTATTTTTATGATTTCTTACTTCTTAACTGGTCAAAACACACACCCAAAAAAAAAAAAAAAAAAGGGTCAAAACTCCAAATTGATGTATGACTTAACTAGAATGTTTGTGTGGATGTTTGCAATCGACATATGTATTGTGGAATATTGATAATTAGAAATTCAAATATTTTTCTTCATTGGTCTGCGGAATCAAATGCCACTTTTCCAATGCAACTCTACATTTAAGAAAGGTAACAAGAACATAATTATTAAAGCATCCTTGTATGCTTTTTAAGGAAATTTTCATGAAAGACAAAAAAGAAGAAGATGAAGGAAACATAAGAATCATTTAATTTTGAAGTAATACCATGTCATGATAGTGTTAAAGTTTTTTATTTTTTCTGATTTATTTATATTTTCATATTTTTAAGAAAATCATTAAAAAAAAAATCTTGCGATTTGCGATCCGTACTATTCAACCCCTATTACAATTTGCGATACAATAACGATTTTGTATCGGTGTTGTGCTTATATATATATATATATATATATATATATACACACACACACACACACACACACACACACACACACATACACACACATTGGAAAAGACCTCTGGCTTTCTTAGCAGTGTTCATGGTCTGAACCTCTCTCTCCAAGTCAATTATAAAATACATGCATCAGTATCATTTTCTAAAGATACCTATACACATCTATCAATATTATATACATGCACTGGCCAACATTTTGAAGCTTGAGCACAGGCAAGGGTGGATGTGCAATCAAATCAGCTCCTCTTGTCTTGTTAAGAAAATAATACAGTATGTCATGATGATTATTGTGTCCCACTAACCATTCACATTTGTTGGGATTTTTGGCCTGCGGAATCACACAGATCTAGATCTAGGATAGCAATCCAATGGCACCAAGCACACACATAAGAAAAGAGAACACACAGATTTAACATGGAAAACCCTTGCGGGAAAAAACCACGGCACAAAGTGACAGAATACCACTATGAAAGCATCAATTACAAAGAGAAAAGACTTACCCGATTCAAACAACCTCGAATCTCACCCTTGCTACACCCTTTGATAACCCTAGAACCCTTTAGAATATCTTTAGGAAGTCTTGGAATAATAATCTTAGAATAGCCCTAGGGACCCCAATTTCTAGTTTTGGCAACTTCCCTTTCGTATCCTAGTTACGAAAGGACTTGCGTCACAAAATCCGTGAAACTCCTTTCGCAACATCCCAGTTGCAAAAGGACTTGCAACACAAAATCCGCGAAACTCCTTTCGCATCCCAGTTGCGAAAAGACTTGCGTCACAAAATCCGCGAAACTCCTTTCGCATCCCAGTTGCGAAAGGACTCAGATTTAAGACATCTCGCAACAATCTCCACCATGTATTCAATCTTCAACCGTGTAGCTTCTTGACCTCTTCTCTTATTTCTGCATCACATCATAACTCAAGATCACATTGGCCAACCAGCGCCAATCACAGATCTGATAGATACCTACTATACTGTCGGCATGAATATCTCTGAGAAGTCGATCTCTTCTCTCTGAGAATAACCCGTCGCTACCAACCTCGCCCTGTATCTATACTATATCCTCGTGAAGGTCCACCTGCATCCAAACGCTCACCGGCCCACTGGAAGCTCCACCCGCTCCCATATGTCGGTTTGGTACAACGAATCCATCACATCGCCCATAGTCACCTTCCACTTCTCAACACTAGGCTCACCTAGAGCCATCAGAATAGAAGATGAGTTCTCTGCGATATTAGAGTCGTCCATATACCACGCCGATATCCTGCGATCATGCCGTATGATTCTTCACACATGGTATCCACCGCTTCAGTATCCTCGTCCCGCACGTCTCGGCTTCCCTGCCCCCGCTGCCGTTCATGTGGCCATGCCCATCATGCCACACACATGCAGAGGGTGGAATCCGCTACACATCCTTAGCTCCACCTTTGAAGTGCTCCCGATCAACTCAGAAACATGATCGACTCATCGCGCTTTCATGATTACCCGTGCCCCCTTAGATACTTTAAGAGCACCATCAATACATGTGTACTTGCATCCTTTTACCTCAAGTACACCAAGAGAAATCAGATTCTGCTTTAAATCAGGAACATGCCTCACATCTGTCAAGGTACGCTCCACCCCATCAAACATCCTGATGTGCACCGTACCAATAGCCACAACATTACAGGCAAAGCCATTGCCCATAAACACCGGTAAGCTCTCGTAGTGGTGAACCAACTCCGATGAGGAGTCATGTGAAAAGATGCCCCGTGTCTAGCATCCACTCGTCCTTACGATCATCGTATGACCGTCTTGAGCGAAGACACAGACAAAACATCACCATCATATCTACTCGATTCATCACGTGCATTAGCCTTCATGAAGCCTCGAATCTTCCCTCTTAGATTTAGGATTTTCACAATCCCTCTTCACATGTCCTTCCTTCCCACAATTCTAGCACTTTACCTTTCCTTTGCTCTTGCCGTTGGATTTGGATCTAGAACCTGAAGAACCTGTACCTTGTTCAGAATTCCTACCCACTGTAAACAAATCGAAGATGTCCCCATGTTCAACTTTCTCATAGCCTTCCTTTGAAGGGCTGAGATAACAGTGTCGACACTTAGGGTTTTTATTCATGCTGCACATAGTGTCCTTGAATGACTCATAGGACGCCGGGAGAGAATTTAGCAACATACATGCTTGTTCTTCATCTTTCATCACTTCCTCCATATCCAGCAATTTGCAAACCAATTTATTAAAGTTGCTGATGTGAGCCTCCAGATCTCCACTCTCTGCCATCTTGAAGTTATACCACTGCCGCTTCAAGTGTAGACGATTTTCAGAGGATTTCTTTGCATAGACATCCTCTAACTTCGCCCATAACTTAGCCGCAGTTTTCTCCCTCATGACGTTGTAGAGAACCTCATCCGTGAGACATAAACGGATCGATGATAAAGCCTTCTTATCAAGAGTATTCCAATCACCATCAGTCATAGTGGACTTCCGCTCCTCAAGAGCACTATCTTTGCTTTGTTTGATTAAGGAACTCATCATCTTGATCTTCCATAACTCAAAATTATTTTTCCCTGAGTACTTTTCAATCTCATACTTGGCGCTCGCCATTATTACTAATCCTCGATTCTAGATCGTGTCCCAACCGATTGCTCGATACCACTTGTTGGGATTTTTGGCCCTGTGAATCACACAAGATCTAGATCTAGGATAGCAATCCAATGGCACCAAGCACACACACAAGAAAAGAGAACACACGCATTTAACGTGGAAAACCCTTGCGAGAAAAAACCATGGCACAAAGCGACAGATCACCATATGAAAGCATCAATTACAAAGAGAAAAGACTTTTTCGAACAACCTTTACTACACCCTTTGATAACCCTAGAACCCTTTAGAATACCTTTAGGAAGTCTTGGAATAATAATATTAGAATAACCCTAGGGACCCCAATTTATAGTTTTGGCAACTTCCCTTTCATATCCCAATTGCGAAAGGACTTGCGTCACAAAATCTGCAAAACTCCTTTTGTAACATCTCAGTTACGAAAGAACTTGCAACACAAAATCTGCGAAACTCCTTTTGCATCCCAGTTGCGAAAGGACTTGCGTCACAAAATCTGCGAAACTCCTTTCGCATCCCAGTTGCGAAAGGACTCAGATTTAAGACATCTCGCAACAACATTTGCATCAAACCTGACCTTTCATGATAAAACCAAACTCATACTTTTCTCTTTTTCTAGGCAAACATCCCCTAAGGTCTGTTTGGATTCATTGAAATTGAAAAGTGGAAATGTTATTTTTGCCTTTTTTATTTGTGGAATTAAAATTTCCAAGATACCCTTTTTAAGCGGAAAATCACCCAATTTTATCTTTTCAATTTCCAAGATACCCTTGCGCTGAAGAAAAATCCATATCCTTGTAATAAAAGGCATCATTAGTTGTGTATTTCCACATGTAACCCATTGTGAACTGATCCTAACCATTGTATTTCCACATAGGGCCGCCCATCATTAAATGATCTTAACCATTGGGGCGCATCGTTAGTTGATCCTAACCATATAGAATTCTACTTGGGGGAGAATCATTACTTGATCCTATGAGAATCATTACTTGATCCTAACCATGTGTATTTCCATTTGGGGCCCATTGTTTACTGATCCTAACCATGCATATTTCCACATGGGCCCATCATTAGATGACCTTAACCATGTGGGGCCCATTGTTAGTCAATCCTAAGTTCCTAATGTGAATTTCCACATGGCGCCCATTGTTTATTGATCCTAACCATGTATATTTCCACATGGGCCCATCATTAGATGACCTTAACCATGTGGGGCCTGTTGTTAGTCAACCCTAAGTTACTACCATGTGAATTTCCACATGGGGCCCATCATTACTCGACCCTAACCATGTGTATTTCCACATTGGGCATAATTACATGATCTTAACCATGAACCACTTTTACCTCCACATGGGGCCATGATATTCAAAAATGGTTGCGTCACCACCGTAACAGTAACGGTGGAACCCATTATGTGATATGGAGTCGTAACACTCATTCTGAAAGGAAAAGAAGAAGAAGAAGAATGGCCCACTACAAGCCATTAACAGCCGTTACAGGCCATAACGGGCTGATATGGAACAGATACATTTTCCTTCGGAATAAATTTTGACCATCATTGAGCAGTAACAGCCATAAGACTGACTGTTATGGCAATCATTACAATTATTGAATACCTTGCATGGGGCACACCATTAATCAATCCTAACCATGTGCATTTTCACATGGGGCCCATTGTTGGATAGTTTTAACCATGTGGGGCATGCTATTAGTGAAACCAAGTTGTCATATGTGTGATGAGGATATTTATCGGTATGAATACTGCATCATAAAATTTGTGGAAACTTTGTAAGCTTCCAAACAACAAAGATGGAAAATGAGGTGAATTTCCATGGGGAATTTTGTAGAAAAAAAAAAGAAGCAACAAAATGTGTCATTTTTCCCCAACTTTCCTAGACATCTTTCCAATTTCAACAAATTCACACAAGCCCTTGGAAGAGAAATCTATTCAAAAATACATAGTTTCTACCCATTTCAATAAAAATACAAGCCCTTGTAAGAGAAATCTTTACCCTCACTGCCTACCTCCCATCTCCCTATAGAAGCTCTACGCTGTTCAATGTTGTCTTGGCTTTGCGTGTGTACGAAAGGTGGCAGTGGGCCACATGGTCTGAGTCTAGCATTGCTAGTGTGCTGTCATTTGACATGGTTGATGTCTGGAAGGTTAGCTAGAGGGTATCCACCATCCCCTTCATAGGGATGTCTCGTTGGGGTCATTCATTTTCATTTAGTTTGGCATCTTTATAGGGCCTTTCTGCGGCATCAAATATCCGTTCTCTAATTACAAAAAAAGGACCATTTGTGGCTAGATTTTACCCTTGCATGACATCATCAATTAAAACTAGATGGCAAAACTCAGGATAACAATACTTTTCAAAAAAAAATCGCTCGGGACAACACTCCCTCAATAGGATTTCTGATGCAGCTCAGGGGCGCAGTCCATGCAACAAGCAAAGCATTAGCTATGCCCATCAACATCAGTGTGCAGTGACCAATCCCCTCATTTCCAGTAAAGGAAGCATGCACTATGCCAACACATTGCAGTGACTAGTTATTTTTATTAACTTTTTTTTTTTTCACAAAACTCAAAATTCTATTTATATCAGCAAAATTTACAAGATTCGGAAAACCCAGACAAAAAGGAACCGAGAATCCTATCATAAAGACCCAAAACTAAAATGCAACGGTAACCCAGAATTGGGCCGCCGGGTCCTTATAAACTTAACTAGATACATTTTCAAGTACATGGATTCAGGGCCCTTACTCTTACTCGAGTGGTAGACTGTCAGGAGTTTCAATGCTGGTTTAAGGGTTTGAGTACCCATAGGTGGTGAAATTCCACTATGACGTGCGTGTGTGGGGTGTGTGTGTGTGTGTGTAAAAATTTTTTTTTTTAAACTTCAAGTACTTGAATAACAAAAAAGGCACATGTAGGGACTTAAACAGAGCTATTTTAAGAATGATCAAGGGCAAAGATAGATTAGAAATCAAGGGATGGGATTCAGTAGGGTGCTTTGTCATCTTGAGACAATGGTTTTCTCTTATTACGGGTGCTTTTACCCTATTATAGAGATAATCTCCTGACTCTTGTTTCACTATCCCATTCTCCACTGCTGTCTTTTTAGTGGAAATTTGGAATTATGTTAGAAGTTATACACAAATTAGAGGACTGATTTGATAATTGACCCCCTAGTTTGCACCAATTTGGAGGCGTCTCTTATGGAGATGCAGTCCAAACTGGGGACCACAACTTGTCCAATTAATTGGTGGATCCCCCTCAAATCGTGACCAAACTTTGGGACTAGACAGTCGATGAAGTCGGACCATACAGTCCATGCTTTTGGGTTGGTTCCATAATCAGCAGTTTCAGTAAGCTAAATTAGCAAGTTTCAGTCCAATTGTCTTTCCGTCCGACATGCGACTTTCGGAGAAATTTGCATCATGCAGTAGGCCCAACAATGAAGATCACCTGGCGCAAGAATCAGGCTGGTCTTCTCATCAGTTGGACCAAGCCTTTGTAATCAATAATGAACAACCAACAGTCTGACCAAACTGATACGAGGACTGGCCTGATTTTTGTGCCAAGTGATCATTGTACCAGAGCCTACCATTTGCATCGCACAGATGTGTTACACAAGTGACATGTTGGCAGTAAAGATATGGCGGGGGCAGGGCGGCAAGTTAATGTACTTACTGGCTGTATGTGATCAGTTCTCATCCAAGTTAAGTTAGTTTACGAACTTAACAGCCAGCAGTAGCCAAAGGAGGTTGGGGGAAAAATATAATTACTTGTTGCCAACTTGCCTAAGTTTCTGTTTTATAAAAATGAGTCTTAGGCAGTAGTAGTTAGTGATTGGTTTATATATTGTTATTTGGAGTCTAATTTATCCTTGATAAGAAAGGTTTTATTTGAATCAGTCCTACATATGGATGGATAGACATGGAATTCCTATGATAGACACTTCCTAACATTTTTTATTGTTCCTAAGATTGGACAGTTTTTGGAGAGATCCTTCAGATTCAGTGACGAGACCACCTTGAATATTTTTGTGTTGAGATGCCTTGACCAGTTCTTCAGCTTGTGTAATTCTTTTGTTTAAGAATCGCGTGCAACCTCAGTTTCTAGATATTCCCCATCTATCCGTTCAGCAAGAAATTTGCTTCCACACGTCAATGTTTTAAATATCAGCTGATTTATCCCACAATATATCTGGTATCCCACTTGTGCGATACGAAACACATAGATAGTGTTGATATATCCCACATTTTTGATCCGGTGAGCATTTTCAATTTTCGATCCCCCTTTTTTTGTTGAAATTATGTTAAATTAGTGTCAAATGGTTATAAATCCATTGGCTCTTCATGTTTTGCATGAAAAATCATATAATTGGAGCTTTGATTTCAGTACCATTGGTTCTTCATGTTCTCCATGTTTTTTTCAAAATTTTCCTTCAACCAATTGTCAATTGAGACAAATTTTGAAGTATTTAGGAGTATGTGATGAAATGATCATCACATGCACTCTAATTTCGAAACTTGAATGTAGGTGGTCCGATTTGAGAAAATTTTGAAATTTCTCCAATTTCTCCTAAATTGCTTGCAGTGTTGCACTCCAAACATGAAATCAAGAATGTATGAGGGGTGATCTACTGATTTGTTAAGTCATCGTCAATTTTCAAAAAATAAAAATAATTTTTAACTAAAAATTAATAAAATTTTATTAAAATATTTTTTTTCAAAATTTTCGTTCAACCAGTTGTCAATTGAGACTAATTTCGAAATATTTAGGAGTGTTTGATGAAATGATCATCTCGTACACTCTAAATATTATGCATTCAATTTAAATATAGTTGCATTAGTTCAATCAAACAATGCATAGATTAAGACCATATACAAACGAAACCTATTATGTGCACTTCTTTTTTGAGATATTATGATTTAAAAGTATGTATTAAGGTCTTTTTTAACAATCTTTGAAGTTTCATTAAACAATTCAACCGTTTTCCCAATGTTCCCCATATTTCTCAAAAAGTGCGATAGATTACCCGATATATCCCGTACGTTAACCGATACAGTATCTGTATCCCAAGGATGCAATACATAACGCGATACTGATATTTCGAACATTGCCACACGTTTCATAGTAGTTACTGAATCTTACACTTTTTTCCCACAGGTCTGTGCAGCTTGTGAATTGAATGTTTTGATATTGACACGGCATCCATTATGGAATTTTCTACCTAAATCTGTTGTTTCAAAAGGATACTCAGTTTTATACATCCGTGCAGTAGTTTGCTGGATATTCAATTTCTATTGTTGTACTCACTCAAGGAGGGTTGATTAACTCTCTTATGTAGGTTCCATTAGTGAGACAGATACAGCTATGATTGCATGTAAAGTTATAGTCACGAGGGGAGAGTGATTAATGATGTTGATTATATCAGTGACATTTTTAAGGCTAACAAGAGAGAGAGCATAGAGGATGGGTTGCCTCAGGAGATCATGTATTTGCTTTTTGGCCTTAGGGGTGCCTTTAAAATTTTCACACTGAAAAAGATCCAATGCTTGGATGACATGTTAGCTAATTGGAGCCTCAAGCAGCCCCACTTGTCCTTCCTTGAGGATGATAATGCCCATGTATTATCCCATGGTATTTTGACCATTACATATGAAAATTTTCCAATTGAAAAAATATTATTTTACATGAGGCCAATATTTGGTGGACACTGGAATTATAATCAACAGACTAAATGGTGTGAAGTTGAGAATTGTGGGGCCCACATGGTTTGCATATAATGTCCAATCCATCTAACATATGGACCCCACCATGGTCTTCACAATAACTAAATATATGGTTGATTGAATCACCAAATGAGCTATTGATGAATTTAGGTGCTTTTGAATTATATAAGTTAGTTTTTATAGTTTAGCCTATCTTATAGCTGGATTTACCATATTTTTAGTTCGTCTGGTAATCATTATGTGGCGTTGGACAGGTTGAATGTCATACATGTATCTTGTGGGACCCACAATTCTCAATGCACCACTTTTTAAAGAAAATTAAAATGAGGTGTTTGGGTAATTTTATTTATAAAAAAGCATTGCTCAATAATCTTGATTTATAGAGGTGTTATTTGATAAATTTTGATTTTTATGGTAATTTTTTTTTCTATAATCTATAATCATAACTAATAAATAAATTAATTAAAGAAGTATATAAAAATAAAAAATTTTACTGCAAAATTTCTCAAGGTTGTGCTTTTCAATAGGAGAAATTGCATCACTTGTCTCCTTTGCTTCTTCCTTTTTCAAACATTATTTTCTCCTTCGTCTTTTCTTTAACGCAAAGTGGAAATTCAAAAGTTGTAAGGCCCAGATGGCATGTATCTTACATTGAATCTAACACGTGCCCACTAACATTATTATTAGATGAACCAAAAATATGGCGGATACATTCATAAGGTGGGATAAACCATAAAAAATAATGTATACTATTCAAAATATCCTGATTTATGTAGCCCATATGATGATCTGGTTGACAAGATGTTTTGTATGATGATTTGGTTGACAAGATGTTTTGTTTGTGTTAGTACCATGGTGTGGTACATACCTTTGATAGATTGGATGTTATACACATACCACTTGAGCCCCATAAGTCCTGAAATTTACTACTTTTTAAAGAAAAATAATTAAATAAGCACATTTTTTGTGATTTCATCCCTCAACAAGCACCTCATGTGACCTCTATTCATAGGTAGGGCTCTCAATGGGCCAGGCTCAAGGCCTTGCAAAGTCATAATTTGAATACGCCCGGCTTTAAACAGTTCAAAATCCGGGCCAAAGCTAACCCTAGACCTAGCCTACTAACAACCCTATTGGCAAGGACATTATTTGGTAAAATATAGATCCGTAAGGAATTTTTTGATAAAAATTCCAAAAAAAAATATTAAAGAAAATATTTCAAAGAAAAAACCCATAAATAACAAGTTGGGCCATTGCCACTAGATCCAAGCTATTAATTTGATGGCTAAAGTAAAAGGGAATCTCCTAAAGTATCATTGACGGAATAATCATAGCCAATGATAGTATTATCAGCATAGAGACTTCAAAAGAAGAAGAAGAAGATGATGATGATGAACAAATAGTCCACATTCAATGAAAGAGCCTTTGAATTGAATGATTAAGATTTTTGGTCTTCAGATATTATTGAACGTCTCTTATTTAACGTCTACCATGAGGACCACCTGATCAATCATTTGATTGATTCACTAAGGGGGCATTTGGATCATAAGTTGCTTAAGATAAACTACTTATGCCACAAGTAGCTTATCTTAGTTTCTACTTATTAAGAAGATAAGTATACGTAGTAAATGTTATACTTATTAGCTCATCGGCTCTTTGGTCTCTCCTAATGCCTTTCTTTAGCAACTTATGAAAAAGTAGAAAAGCTTTTAAAAAAACAAACTAAAGGGATTAAGTACTTTTAAGTAAAAAAGTTATTTATAGCTAATCAAAAACCAAACTTATCCGAAATAAGTCACTCATCTGTTACTATAAGTGGAAAAAGTAATTTATTTGGTGGTATCCAAATAGGCCCTAAGATGTGGGATATACTTGTGGAAAACCATCACTACCACGAATAAGCTATTATCTCATCATCATGATTCATAGATGATCCTAACCTTAATTTTCAAAGTTAAATAAAAGCAACTGAAAATTTTATTTTTAATGTCCAAAATTCATCCAAAGATGGTGATAATCTAACACAGAACATGGAATCCACAACATGGACAATTCTGTGGGACCCCTCACCCTGTCGACGCCATGTCGATTTTGATCATGAATCTTCTTTTTTTTTATACATGGATGATATGGGTCATGAACCCTATGTGGTAGAGAGAGTTCTAATTTTGAATCCTATTTTTAATGCAGGCTATGGTTTTTCTATCATATCATATATGCTAATCACAACTTACATATGTACTTCACATCAACTGAAACTAACCCAAATATGAACTGTGGAATCTACTGTGGTTAGCTTACTCTCCCAAAATTAGATTGGTTGAACAATCTTTATCTATGATTCATGTAAACTTTCTGGGTGAAATAAGATAATAGAATCTTCTACATTTTTAATGGTCCAATAAATGTCCACCAGTCTGATACTTATATAATCAAATAACTGTAAGTTTGGTTCATGACATATCTGGATTCATTCTATGACTGCTTAATTTGAATTACATATGTGGCATTTGTAAAATTTTTGCATTATTTCTAAACTGCCATCATATCATCAAGTAATTTTGGAGTATTAAAGTTTTCTCTTGCTATGCTTGCTTTGGCTGCAGATTGCTTGCCCTCTGGGGCCCACCATGATGCTTGTATCATATCTACTGTTCATCAGTTTATCCCAAATAGGAGGGAGATCCAAAACTCAGGTACTTTACAAATAAGTTTTGACATTATTAAGTACTTTTTGAAAGTCCAAAGGTGTCAACATTTTTTAGAATATCAAGACTTGTGGGTAATCTAGAGGTGCCACTAAAAGCACTCAGAAGGTGATTTTGGTGAATTGAAAACACAAAAATTAGTCTAATTCAAAACTTCTGTGGTCTTTAGAAAGTTAAACGATGCGTCTAATCTCTGTAAAGTGAGAAAAAATGTAAAATTAATATTCGAGGAATTGAAAGATTGTATAGTACTTCGAAGAAGGGGGATCGATGAAGTAGAACACAAAATTAGTACCTAATTGAGACACTATTGTTGTAAAACTGATGTTGCAGTCTTTCACACCTTACGCCCTTCAAAGAAGCACCGAAATGAGAATGGAAGCTTCAGTCGTATGTAAGTTTGGGGACCAGCCCCGTTTATATAGTTTAGAGGGTTGATGAGTTTGGAATCCATTGAAACTCTTTTCTCTAAGGCTCCACACGAATTTGTCAATCTTAGTACAACTAGAACACTGTGTGTGTAATACAGTTAGAGTGCACCACCCCTTACACAATTTTATATATATCACAACTGAGTGGAGTCCACTGGTACTCCTGATCACACTATCCAACCCTGAGGGCGATATAGACCGTTGATCAATAAGACCCGCCTTATAGAATTCTTACAAAAAAATTCTTACATCTTTCATTGAAATGGAGAAATTCTCTTTATAGAAACGGTATGACCTAAAATTAAAAGAAATATCATCTGGGATGAGTTGTATAATTATTATACAATCTAATCAATTATAAGAATAATCCCAAATCAAGAATATAATTATATATTGTACAATTCAATCATCTTCAAGTTAAAGAGTGAAGATTATGAACACCTAACTAGAAACTCAATCTGTGAAATGATTTTTTGTCTAAAGGTTTTGTAAGCTTATAAATTACAACTTTAAAAGAACATAAGAGGATTGAATTTTTCCACGAATAAGATGAGAGTCTTCTCAATATACCTAGTGTTCATGAAAAACTAGATTTGAAACAACATATAATTGCAAAACAATAGGGCAGGCTGAAGATCTTATACTTAAAGATCATGGCAAAGCCCCCTTATAAATTTTTTTTTTTTTTTGATATGGTCCACTTAAGCTTTGAATCTCAACCTTTGGGTTCATCTCCTTGAATGATCGCTGGCAACATGAATGGATGAAGTGGATATAACACAAACCCCGCAACGGGCATTAAGGTGCTTGGGTTGCAATAATCAGCTACAAGTGGAGTTGTAGGCAATTCACTTCTATTTACTTTGTAGAAGTGGGGCCACGATTAACTAGCCCACACAGTTGTGTTATTGGTCCACATCATCAGTGGGTCATGCTTCCAATACCTTTCTTTCAGTTACTTGAATGTTCGGTTGAACGTGATCGCTATTGTATTTCTCTATTTGCAGGCCACTAAATGAAACGTTGAGATAGTCCCCATTGAGAAGAATTTTTTTGAATGGGTATGTGAACATTGGTGGGAAATTTTCCCTAAGGCTGCCTATTAAGTGTTTGGGTTGGACTGTCTGCATGGTTGCATGAGTATATGTGTGTGTGTTTATGTATGTGTGTGCATAACTATAATTTACTCAGATTTTTGATGTGACGGGATTAAGCATACGCCTTTCGTAAACCTATAAAATATTGCATGCTCAGTTGATACTGGCGATAGCATGTGAAGCCTTAGATTTAGAGTCTATCATGATACAATGAAACCCATTGTTAAGACTTCCATATCCGAACTTCGTGGAGGGATTGAGAAGAGAAGCTAATAATTATATTTATATCGTTTATGACATTTCATGTAACATGCTTATATTCTTGAATGTTGAGCACCAGGGGGTGTGACTGATTTTGTAAACTCGGTTTAATTAAGTATTACCTTTTACAAGGTTCAACAAAATGAGTTGTCAGCATTGTAAGAGTCACCACTAGCCAAAATGAAGGCTCTAGAATCCACAGTTTGCTAGAATATGTGGAATCACCTAGAGATTAGAAAAACTAAAGAATTTTCTTACTCGAGTGACTCTTGGATAAGTATTTGTTATGGATTTTAGATAAGGGCCTCGGTTATGAAAAATGAAGAGGTTATGCACCATTTTACTACTCGTGTGAAACACGGTTTCATACATTGCCAGGTTGTACGTTTTTAAAGGGGATTAAAGAAACTTCTAGTAAAATACTAAGATTTATATGTTTAAACTACAAAAGATAAATTGAAAACGAAATGAAAATGATAGAAAAATACTCTTTCGATAAAAATATGAAAAAGAAAAAGAGCACAGAGTTTTCAATTATTCATTTAAGTCATGTTTTCTGATACAAAAAGAAGTAACTGTAGAGCATACTTTACGTGATGTAAGGGTAGAGTCTATTATCTCAGGTATTCAAAATAGTGAGGTTGTAATATACAGACTAGAAAAGACTAGATCGACAATACAACATTGGCTTTAAAGTTGATATAGAATATGAAGAAGTAAAGAGAAAAGAAAGAAAGAGAGATATTGTCGTAGAAATTCTGGATTTCAATATGTGTATAAACTATATAAAGAGAGCTTATTTATGTGTGAATGAGGCCAAACAATTATAGAAAGACAATAAATACAAAGAATAATATCATAATATGCCGAAGAATATTATTGTAATATTCTGGCACATGTATGGTAACAAGATCACACAAATATTCTAACAGAATAGAAAAGATCGAAACATTAAAAGAGATCAAGAGAACAGAGAATCAGAGTCTCTGTCTCTTTCTTAGTATCAGAAGTCTCTCCAGGCTCTTCCTAGGCTCTCTTTAAAAAAAAAAGGTCTCTGGAACTCTCTCTGACTTATTTTCTTTCTCATCTGAATTGTTATGCAAAATTCCTTTTAGAGGTAATTGGAAAGAGACACGTAAGGTTGAATGGATTGAAATCAAAGGTGTTCGCAAGTCGAACCGAGTCGAGCTTGGCACAGCTCGACTCGGCTCGGCCACTAGTTGACTGACATAGGGGAGGACGTGAGGTCGAGCACCGTCTTCCTCAAGAGGATAACTATTCCGAATCCACGGAACTACTCTGGACTCCTCACAGAGACTTCTCGTATCCACGAGAAAAGAAAGCAAGAAAAATAGAAATAAATTCTAATAAATTCGAAATTGATTGATGAAAAAAATCGATAACATGTCTCCTTACATCATTAATAAATTAAAAAAACAAAATTCGTAATTACCAAAAATAGTAAAATTCTAACTCTAATAAAAATCATAATTCTAATAAAACTCTCTAAAGCCTAATTTCTAAAAATAAAAATTCCAAATAAACTTTCTCTAGATGTCCTAATATAATTAAAAGTTATTTTTAAATAGGAAAAAAAATAAAATCTAAAACTCTATAAATAGAAAAATATTAAAAATTTTCGAAATTACTAAAAATAATAATTTTTCTTAAATATTTGTTTTTGAGCTGAAAGCGCATGTTTTCTGATGAAACGGACAGATGCAACCTACTTTATAGGTCGGTTCACCTTGGATGGCCTATTTCAATAAAGATTGATAGGTTGTTGTAACGCCCTGAAAATCGGGGGTCGAGTGTAACTCAATTCCCGAGTTCCAACGCATCACTTATGCAACATATTTAATGATATTTGAATGTTACGTGTTAGAGCAAAACATGAATGAGATTATACAAAGCAGATTAATTCATACTCCAGGATCAGTTGTATAAAAGGCGGAAGAAAGATCATCGTATAAATATGTATGTAAAGAAACAAAATAATCGATTCATTATCCAGTATGAATCATTCGAGTCACAATATACATGTCCTAATATAAACAAAATGTCAAAATACTAGGTATAATCTCAGATCCCATCGATCCCGGACTAGTCGAAGCACAATTCGTGCATATATGAGAACTCCTCCAATCCTCGTCAGTGTCGGGCTCATCGAGAATAGGGATCGCCTAAACACGAGACAGAAGGTTGGTGTCTTAACACATCAGAATTAGCATGTGGGAGTGAGTAGCTAACTTCATGTGGAACAAGAAGATATAAGTTATCATGTTACCAATCAATCAAGCTAATGATAAAGCGATAAATCAAACACTCCTAGTTACTACGATTAATGCAGTATGAATGCGGTTATGATGGATGCCCTCTCCTACGTACTCCCTCAGCGACACCATCTCACGTTCACGCATGCTTACATCCCACAGTGCTCCACATCTTCCCAGGCACATGCGATGCATGATGAGTATGATTACAGAGTTTTAATTAATTCATTTCAAATAAGGATTGGGAAACTAAGGTACCTCCCTTGTATCATATCCAAACATGATCCAATCTAGGGTCGTAAGTTAATATCGAGACGATGGTGTGTTTTCTAGGTCACTTTGCAGAGGCTGCCAGTAATTGCACAAAGGTTGCACCACTCTCCCCATCACCCCTTAAACGATTCATCACGATACAACTATACGTAAAACAGGCCTAGTTCATACTCTCTATATCGCGGCGAGCCTAAGGCACGCTGCTGCAGCTCAGAGTATGCTCGCGGTCACTACAAAGTAGGCTGTACAGCTACACACAAAGATTGTACCACTCCCCATCACCTTATCGGTGTAGGCCGACAAATGAATATAGTGTCCCATACCACCATAATCGGCTCACGGTAGAGTTGCTCATCGGTCACTGCGGGGAGGCACGTAGCCCGGTAGGCCGACGCTGACACGGTGTCCCATACCACCATGCCGGCTCATGAGTCTTAGCGGATCGAGGTACCATGGTTAACGGATTTTCATCGGTAAGTTTGGTACCCTAGGTTCAAGCATTAATGACCAAACATGGTGAACATACATATACACATCGGTTTGCTTGACGAGCACACTATCTCGGCGCACCACAAGTTGAACGATATGGAGCGCAAAAGCACTCCGTGTGGCCAACCACTATCGCCAACCGAAGTACGACTTCGGGTTCGCAGACACGTCCGTTGTGGCGATATGAACCTCAGCCACAACCGTAAATCTGGTACCTAATGTTTGGACTATAGGCATAGTCCCAAACTCAATCAGTTATGAAGCATGAAGTAAAGCATAAGACAAAGCATGTATTATAAAGCATGAAATAAAGCATGTTATAAGGCATGTTGTAAAGCATGTTGTAAAATTATCAAGCATGTTATAAAGCATGTTATAAAGTACTTATATACATAGGGATACAAATACTTGGAGCTCATAGGTGAGTGGTTAGAGTGAACAACCACGTGGAGAGTGTCATATGTGACACTAAGGTAGAGAGAATCCCATCTCGGCACCTAACTAAGGTTCTAACACTTAAACACTTACACTACGAAGTGATTTCACTAACACTTGGAATACACTACTTCAACATACATGACGTATGCTAGAGAAGGGTGTACTAGGGTTGTCCGTTACTGAGCTAGTATTTTATACATATACAACATATTCATATAACAAATAAACATATAAGCAAACACATCATCAATTTATATATAGGGTACTTCCACGTATACCAATTTCGACATACATAGTGTTTACAAAGGAACATAGGTTTTGCATTTCCTTTCGCTAATTATTTTAATCATGTATTGTATAATCATACATTAAATACATATGTCAAACATTATTCCAAAGAAATACGATACGGTATTTCTAAATACGTATTTTCAACATACGACATTTAAAAGGAACATATATTTGGCGATCTCTTTAAAACTAAATATGTTATATAATTAAACATTAAATAAACATGTCAAACAATTATCCAAAAAAATATCGATACGGGTATTTCTACGCATACCTAAATATATGAAATTCCATATTTCACTCTTAATCAAAACAGGAAGCGGAAGGCACTTTGTACATGTGCAATTGCAAGCAGATCATGAATCTACCATTATCTGACATTGAAAGCGTTGAAAACCGTAACTTATAAGCTTAAAGTCCTCACCCTTGCTGATTCGTTCCGTTTCCAAAGGCAAAGGTGAGGACTTTAAGCTTATAAGTTACGGTTTTCAACGCTTTCAATGTCAGATAATGGTAGATTCATGATCTGCTTGCAAATCGCACATGTAAAAGTGCCTTCCGCTTCTGTTTTGATTAACGGTGTGAAATATGGAATTTCACATATTCTAGGTATACGTAGAAATACCGTATAATGTATTTTTTTTTGGATAATTGTTTGACATGTTTATTTAATGTTTAATTATATAACATATGAATAAAATACTAGTTTGGCGAAAGAGATCGCTAAATATATGTTCCTTTTCAGAATGTGCCGTATGTTGAAAATACGTATTGTAGAAATACCGTATAATATTTCTTTTGAATAATGTTTGACATATGTATTTAATGTATGATTATACAATACATGATTAAAATACTAGCTTGGCGAAAGGAACCGCCGAAACCTATGTTCCTTTGTAAACACTATGTATGTCGAAATTGGGTATACGTGGAAGTACCCTATACGTATAAAATTACTGTGTTTGCTATGTTTATTTGTTATATGAATATGTTGTATATGTATAAAATACTAGCTCGGTAACGGGACAACCCTAGTACACCCTTCTCTAGCATACGTCATGTATGTTGAAGTAGTGTATTCCAAGTGTTAGTGAAATCACTTGCGAGTGTAAGTGTTTAAGTGTTAGAACCTTAGTTAGGTGCTGAGATGGGATTCTCCGCTACCTTAGTGTCACATATGACACTCTCCACGTGGTTGTTCACTCTAACCACTCACCTATGAGCTCCAAGTATTTGTATCCCTATGTGTATAGTACTTTATAACATGCTTTATAACATGCTTGATAACATGCTTTACAACATGCTTTACAACATGCCTTATAACATGCTTTATTTCATGCTTTATAATACATGCTTTGTCTTATGCTTTACTTCATGCTTCACAACTGATTGAGTTTGGGACTATGCCTATAGTCCAAACATTAGGTACCAGATTTACGGTTGTGGCTGAGGTTCATATCGCCACAACGGACGACGTGTTGGCACCCGAGTCGCTTCGGTTGGCGATAGTGGTTGGCCACACGAGTGCTTTTGCGCTCTCATATCGCTCAACTTGTGGTGCGCTCGAGATAGTCGTCGTCAAGCAAACCGATGTGTATATGTATGTTCACCATGTTTGGTCGCTATGCTTGAACCTGTGGTACCAAACTTACCAAAGTGAAAATCCCGTTAACCATGGTACCTCGATCCGCTAAGACTCATGAGCGCATGGTGGTATGGGACACCGTGGTCGAGCCGTCGGCCTACGCTGGGCCTACGTGCCTCCCGTAGTGACCAAGGAGCAACTCTACTCGTGAGCCGATTATGGTGGTATGGGACACTATATTCGCGCCGTCGGCCTACACCGATAAGGTGATGGGGGAGTGGTACAATCTTTGTGTGTAACACAAAAGCATACTGAAGTTGCAAACGTGCCTTAGGCTCTCGCTCGATATATATATAGAGTATGAACTAGGCCTGTTTCTATTTAGTATTGTACGTGATGAATCGTTTAGGGGTGATGGGGGAGTGGTGCAACCTTTGTGCGTATACTTCCCTAGCAAGGACCTAGAAAACACACCATCGTCGTCGATATTAACTAGAACGACCCTAGATTGATCATGTTTGGATATGATACAAGGGAGGTACCTTAGTTTCCCAATCTCGTCGTTTGAAATGAATTAATTAAAAACTCTGTGAATCATACTCATCATGCATCGCATGTGCCCGGAAGATGTGGAGCACCGTGGGATGTAAGCATGCGCGAACGTGAGATGGTGTCGCTTGAGGGAGTACGTAGGAGAGGGCATCCATCATAACTACATTCATACTTGCATTAATCAGAGTAACTAGGAGTGTCTGATTTACTGCTTTATCATTACTGCTTGATTGTATTGGTAACATGATAACTTATATCTTACTGTTCCACTGAGTTAGCTACTCACTCCCACGTTACGGACGGTGTTGCAGCATTCACCACACCAACCTCTGCCTCAAAAAGTTTAGCGATCCCGCTATTCTCAGGCGAGCCCGATTACGACGAGGACCGGAGGAGTTCTCATATATGCAGTTTGCTTTCGACTAGGTCACGGACTGATGGGATACAGAGATTATACCTAGTATTTTGACATTTTGTTTATATAGACGTTTGTATATTGTGACTCGAAGGATTCATACTCGGATAATGAATCGATTATTTTGTTTCTTTACATACATATTTATACGATTCATTTTCCGCTTGCTTTTATACAACCGATCTGGAGTATGAATTAACTTGCTTTGATAATCTCATTCATGTTTATTTCTAACACGACAACATTCAAATATCATTAAATATGTTGCATAAGTGATGCGTTGGAACTCGGGAGTTGAGTTACACTCGACCCCCGATTTTCAGGGCGTTACAGTTGTGTGCTCCGTAACGATACCCAGATCAAAAGTTACGGTCAATTTACAGCCCACCTTTTGTCCCAACAATGCCAGGAATATACTTGTGCCATGTTCTACATCATTTACTCTAGCTCGAACTTGGCTCGGCTCGTTCCTCGAGCCTAACTGGCTAGCTCAGTTCAGTTCAATCATCAGCTCGGGCCAATTCGAGCCAAGTTCACCTATGCAATATTTTCACAAAGGATTGCACCTTCAAATTCTCACTGTATATAAAACAACAATACCTGTTTTATAGGTATTTCATCAAACACCTTGTAAGCAACATCAAAATTAAAAAAAAAAGGTATTTGCTTCATATACATACCTTCCTTGCCACCAAATGACACTTCGTTGAGTCATTTCATCAAACACTTGGTAAGCAACATCAATATTAAAGTAACCGAGTCACCGAACTGCTTCGATCCAAGTTCGATTCAAGTTGGGGTTCGATCCGAGTTAAATCGAGCTCGAACTCAGGTTTGAAATTTTTTTGAGCTAAAAAAATCAGCTCAACTCGGCTTGAACTCGGTTTCGAACTGAGTCGACTCAAGCTTTTTCGAGTTGAGTCGAGTGAGCAAATCGAGCTAACTCGGTTCGTGTACAGCCCTAATTGAAATAACTGGGCTCAAATTTCCTTAGGTTGGGACTTGGCATGAATGTTCCGCTCGGGCAAACTGAAGAAGAGTGTAAAAGGGTGTCAATCAAATATTAATCCAGCACACAAGCCGAGCTAAAGCTATAGCCGAGAGAAAACCTGCAAACGGTGGGAGCAGTGCCGTGTTTTTCACAAAAATGGTGGAGATATCACCGTCTTTGCGCATTGGATCCACCCAGGGGCGGCTCAACATTTTTGGGGGCTTTAGGCAGGTCATAAAAATGAGGCTTTTTAGTTTAAAAAATAAAGAATTAATAAATTCAAAATTAAACTATAAAAAGTAATAAAGTTTTGTATTCAAGTTTATCCAATAAATCAATTTCGATAGATAAAATTACTAAACCATTCATAAGGTGAATCCTAGATGGATGAAAGGAAAACATAAATATCAGCTTATCAAAATTTCTGCCACCTGTTGAAAACTTTTTAATGGTGAGCATTCAATAGCCACTTTTTTTTTTTTTTTTTTTTTGTGTGTGTGTGTGTGTGTGTGTGTGTGTGTGTGTGTGTTGTGGTCCACTTGAGCTTTGGTTCCACTTCATGTTTTTTCTAATATTTTAAAATGGGATGAAGAAAGGGATCAACGGAATAGATATAACACATATAATAATGTGGACCCCACAGAGCTCAGGGATACAAGAATCCGTGTCTGTTGAGAATAATGAATTTAGAATTGTATGGTACTCATTATAGTTAATAAATAGGCATTCCTAGATTGTTAATATAAGCATATTTTGACTCCATCCAAACCGTCTAAATTAGGTAATCCATTCTAGATAGGTTAAATTACAAAAAATTCATTGATTTAGCTATTCTATCTTCCAATTAGTGGGAATTTGTATGTTGAATTCAAATAATTTGTTTAGTGTACAAGAATCAACCGGTTCAGAGAACCATTCATTGTGTGTTTTTTTTTTTTTTTTTGTTTGTTTTTCATGAACCATCTAAAAACTAGGACCCACTTTTATATCTGCTTAATTTAATTTAAAAATATTCAAAGGTTGCAATTTCTCAGTGCGTATGTATAGATTCCCAGACGCTGTCAGAGTATTAAAAGCCTGTTCCTATGATATAGGGCCTTCATAAATAGGGGGCCTTAGGCGATTGCCTCACCTGCCTACCCCTTAGAGCCGCCCCTGGATCCACCAACACGTGTCACGCTTGATGGTGGGATCTGCACGGCCCAACAGATGAATGGTCCAGGCTACGGAATTATGGGCCTACTGGCACAAGCTATAAGCCCGAGAATACCGTACATACCGTAGGCCAAGGATCGTCTGATGACTAGAAACTCATACGGGCGACGAAATCAGATGGGCCATTAATCTGTGGACGTCCTGCGAGCTACGCTTTATCGTACCCCCGCGACCTACCTACATATTTTTCCATCTCTGATGCGCTCTCTCTCTCTCTCCAAAATCTCAGATGCAGCATTTCAGCGGAGCTCAAAACCCTTCCAAAACCCTAACCCTAATTGCTCCCGAACCTATCCTCTCCGTCTCAAAATCCCTAGCCTAATCTCTATCCATCCCTAATATAAAAAAAACCTAACCCAGATCTCTGTTAAATTCCTCCCTCAAAACCCTAACCCTTATATCTCTTATCACTCTCAGAAAACCCTAACCCTGGTCCCTCTAAAAAACCATAGCGTACCTTCCACTCCGAATCTCCTTCCAAATCCAAGCAGAAAAGATGAGAAATCCATGGAAAATGCTGATCTTCCGCTCGTTCTCTCGATTCCCAAACCAAGCCGCCAGAATCCTATCTGTCCATCATCAGGTAAGAAATCCAAATCTTCCCCTGAAATCTCATTTTCTCTCTTCATTTCTCACCGAAAAATCCCCCTTTCTCCCTCCCGGTTTCGGCCTGAAATTCCAAAATCCTGCAAACCGTGGCTTTTCATCAGAACCTGAGGCTTTAGAGTCGAAGGACCTTGATCACGCTCCATTGATCGAGATCTTCTCGAAGACAGGGAATCCTGATGAAATTAAAGCCGAATTAGAATCGATTGATCTATCAGTGGACTACGAGACTGTCTTATCAGTGTTGAGGATTCTTGATCAGGATCCTGAGACTGCTCGGAGGTTCTTCGACTGGGTATCAGAGACTGACAATGGGAAATTGAGCTCGAAATCGTATAATCTGATGTTGCGAATTCTGGGTCGGAAAGATTATTTGAAAGAATTTTGGGATTTGGTTTCAACTATGAAGAAAAAAGGCTATGGAATTTCAAAGATCACATTCGAGATGGTTTCGGATAATTTCAATAAAGAGGGAATGCTAAAGGATTTGGATACACTGAAGGAAATGTATACTACACCGAGACCTATGGAGGATTCCTTAGAAAGGGTATGTTCGAAAGTATGCAAGGTAATTAGAGAAGACGAATGGGGCGAAAGCGTCAAAGCAAAGTTGGAAGATTTGGGTACTGGTTTATCTAATGATTTGATTTCAACAGTCTTGGAACGGATTGAGATTTATCCGTCAAAGGCTTTGATGTTTTTCAGATGGGCTGAAGAAAACCCATCTTTCAAACACAATGCTAAGACCTACAATTCGATGGCAAGTATTTTAGCGAGAGAAGATAGTATTGATGACTTTTGGGTCATCGTTAATGAGATGAAGGATGCAGGGTATGAAATGGAGATGCCGATATATGTTAAGGTTTCGGGTCGGTTCTTTAAGAGGAAAATGTTGAAGGATGCTGTGGATTTGTATGAGTACATGATGGGCTGTTCGGATAAGCCACCTGCTCAAGATTGCATGTTTCTTTTACGGAAAATTGTGGTTGGTGAAAACCCGGATATGGATTTATTTTCTAGGGTTATGAGGGTTTTCACAGACAGAGGGAATGTCTTGACCAGGACTATTTTTGATGGGGTTCTAAAGTCATTGACGGGGGCTGGTAAATTGGGGGAGTGCGATAAGATCTTGAAGGCAATGGAAGATGGTGGGTTTGTGGCGAATAGTGCTGTGTATAGTCAGGTTGTTCTTGGGCTCTGTAAGGCTGGGAAACTGGATGAAGCATGTGAGTTCTTGGAGGAAAGAGAAGCAGCAGGACATGATCCTGATTTGAAGGCATGGGCATCTTTGATTCAAGGGTTTTGTGTAGCTGGAGAAATAGATAAAGCGGCTTCTCGTTTTAGAAAGATGGTTGAAAGGAAGGGTGCAGTGGATGCGGGTGGTGCTTTTGAAGTGTTGGTGAATGGGTTTTGTCTAAAAAATAGAGAGGCAGATGCATGCAAGCTTCTTATCGAGATGGTTAACAGAAACCAGTTGCGGCCTTGGCATGTTACATACAAGATGTTGGTGGAGAGGTTATTGGCCCAAAAGAGCCTTAAAGAAGCTTTGAGCCTTCTTGGGTTGATGAAAAGTCATGGGTTTCCGCCATACATAGATCCGTTTATCAGCTATATTTCCAAGTCTGGGTCTGGGGATGATGCTGTGAGTTTTCTGAAAGCAATGTCAGTGAAGAGGTTCCCATCTACATCAGTGTTTGTCCGTATGTTTGAAGAGTTTTTCAAGGCAGGAAGGCATAATGCAGCACATGATTTCCTTTCTAAGTCTCCGGGCTATATCCGTGGCCATGCTGATGTTTTGAATCTCTTTTGTTCTATGAAGACTGAAGAGGCTGCTGCTGCCAGTGTTGCGTAGCTTGTTTACACCATGAATTCTTGTGTTGTGTATTCCAAGAGGAATTGAATCACCATCTTCTGATTTGACGTGACTGATGCGAGTAACCATGCCTAATTGAAGATCTTTTTGGGTCTCAGTTACATGAAGATAAAAGTCATCTTGATGGGATATAGAAGCCTCTCTAGTCGCTAGAGTTCAATTCCAGCAGTGTTTCAGGTATGTGCATTGTTCTCAATGCTGACTTTAAAGGGATAGATTCAGAGAATGTGAGCAATTTTGTTGAATGCTTCATTAAAATTCATATTCTCAGATTTTCCATCGTACAACCGATTTTGAAGTGCCTAATTGTTTATTTGAGTATCTAGATCTTTTTAACTGAGCTGTGTTTCAGTATTCTATTCACAGTATTGTGTTTGAATGTTACAAGTAGCTCTGCTAATGAGACTCATACAAGTGAGGTGATGGAGTTCTTCCGCACATGTGCCTACATGTCACACGAGAGAGATTTTTTGACCATTCATCTGGTGGGGAGCACTTTGAACCTGCCCTGGCCCAAAGAACATTTCAACCTACTTATCAGGTGGGACGCTTGTATCAGAAAATTGGGCAACTAAAAAAATATGACTAAAAGTTCACATTTTACGCATACTTATGGCCCACCAAATGAGTGGACCAGTCTGACTATTGGATTGGGGCACATTCATGGTAGCCCCACCTGATGAATGGTCCGGATCTCTCACATATTGAGGACTCTTATCCATCGAACTCATGTGCATCCTATTTGCATGTTCGGGGTGTTAGAGATAATATGGCTTTGTAAGGAAGTCAGGGCATTCTATTGCTGAATCATATGCTCAGTCAGTTGATATTACCTTGGCCTGTCCTCTTGCCATTTTATCTGTTCCTCGTGCTACTAGATGATTTTGGAAAAGATTCTTAGGGCCTGTTTGGCCGGGCAGATTGGAAGGGATTGGAAGATACATCCCGGGATTGGCCAGGCGTGCCAAACAGACACGGGATCCTGATCCCGGGATATAGCAATCCCATGGATCTTAAGACAATCCACCGACATCACCATCATTACCTTTAAATCCCATCCAATCCACCCTAATCCCTTCAAAATTGCCTGGGACGTGTTTGGTTCAAGGGATTGAAAGGGATTGGAAGGTTTAGTCCCGGGATTGGCCGGGCGTGCCAAACAGACCGGATATAGCAATCCCAGGATATAGCAATCCCATAGATCTTGCACCAATCCACTGATGCAGCTATCATTACCTTGAAATCCGTGCAATCCACTCTAATACCATCCAATCCCATCCAATCTGCCCGGCCAAATAGGCCCTTAGGGTATTCAGTCATTCACAGCAGGATTCATGGACTGACTTTCGGGAGTCTGTTGGCTGATCGCTTGCCTTACCGGTAAAGCAGCCTATTTGGCCTTGATGCAAGAGGCTTCAGATGCTGAGTTTTGTGGTAATGAGTATGCTGGAAATGCTAACTGCAGGTTATGTCCGCAGCTGATTGCTTCGCAGGGTGATTTGGCTGTGATGTATTAGGGATCCAGGGAGGCTGATGATTTTATAGGCCTGATATTTTGCTCATTCCATCATGGTGGGGCTCATGTAATGCAGGGGTGGATGGAATATAAAGAGCATTGGTAGGCCAACCGACCTAAAAAAAAACAATGGACAACCATCCGATAACCTCCTGATTCATACGGTGGGCATATCGTGGGCGTCCAACTTTCATGGTGGCTTGGATGATTGTAACACGACCCAGATCCAATGGCTAGTCTTGACTTACACTCTGACAATTCCTATGGAAGTGGTGTGATATATATCCCTCCTCCAAAAATAAATACATAAATAAATGAGAGTAACAGGAGGACTTCAGTTTGCTTATGTCTCTCCAGCTTGTGTTGCCTCATGGGTCCCACATTGCAAGGATGTTCCAATGATCAAAACCTTCCATATTCAAAGCGTCAATAAGGCAAAACGTGTTAGCGAGCCTGCTTTGAATTATGCAAGAGGAACTCAAAAGAGTAAGTATTTCACCAATGCTGCAGTTTGATAAGCGTTTCAGTCATCCTTGACACTTTGGTTGGCGGTTATTATGATAAACGTCTCTGATGAAGGCAATACTGGTATTTTCAGGATCAACTTGGACATTTTCTGCATAAATCCCAGCCTTGATATGTATTGTGAACCGTTGATGCTGTCGCTAGTTGCATCAGCTGCAAGTTGAGATATGCTGGTGAAATTGCCGGACCCATTGGTGGCCACTGCAAAATCTGCACTGCAAAATCTGCACCTGGGAAATCACCTCATGTTGCTTTACAGAGATCAACGTAGTGTGGAGAAGTGAGGCTTTACAGAGATCAAGGTAGTGTGGAGAAGAAGCTGGATTTGTAAAACGGCATGATGGGGAGAAAATTCACAACATGCTCATGAGCTATGATGCAGATGAGGACTCTTTATAACGTAGTTGTGTGTTGAGCCTGGGCATGGTTTGATGCAGTCCACCCCACTGAAACAAGGTATTTGGTATATTAATGAGATGATTAATCACCTACAGTTGGCTATGCCTATATAGATAGTTGGTCTTTGATTTATTTCAAAGATATAGCCTGCTTGATGAATGGACCTGCTTGATTTTTGGCCCAAGTTTTCTTCAGGTGGAGCCCTTTTTGGATGGTTCAGATAACCCTGTAGAGGTGATATATTTAGCGATAAAGATGGGGGCTGCATGCTGTGATTCCATTTTGTAGTAATAAGTGGGTCCCGCGATCCAATAATCCAGAAATTGGTGTGTTGCACACCACTGAAATATTGGTGGGTATGGCATATTTCAGAGCATTGTTGAAGTTTTGAAGTGAGAAATGCTGGTGAGATCTTCACAAGGAGAGAGTGGTGATTCAAGGGAATATCAAGGGATTATGTATAGGGGCTTTAGGCACCATGTTGGATGGTACACATGTTAGAGATTTGGGCAATTCATTAGGTAGGTGTGCTGTCAAAATACCATATGAAAAATGAATTAGCACAGTTAATGAAATGTGGGTCCTATGATTTGATAATCCAAACCATTGGTTTGCTGTGCCCCACTATGGTCTGTGGGTGGTCATGGTATGTTTCAGAGCATTAGTGAAATTTTGAATTGAGAATGCTGATGCCATTCGCACAAAGAGAGTGATAATTCATGAAAAAACAAATACATGTATTGTTTCCAACCCGACCTAGCCCAACCGGAAATTGCTCGACCCAAACCCAGCCCGGTTTCAAATTGAACTGGCCACGCTCTGTCCAAGCCCTGCCCACATTGTTCAACATAGACCCTTGCCTCCCTGTGCCCATCGGTGTTTCTCTGGGTTAGGGTTGTCAATTGTCCAGGCTAGGGGTAGGCCAAGCTTTGTCCAAGCCCATCCTGCATTATTCAACATAAACCCTGGGGGACAGGTTAGGGCTAGGTCCAGCTCTCTCCAAGCCCGGATGGCATTGTTGAACATAGACCCGAGGCCGTGATGAGCTAAATAGTCCAGCCCTAGCCCGGCTTGAAATGTTTATGCTGGGTGAAGCCTGAGCTCGAGGGTTGGTCCAGTTAGAAGTGTGTTGGAGAAGTAACTTGATGAGCAATATATATATATATATATATATATATATATATATATATATATATATATATATATATATATATATATATATATATATATATATATATATTGTTTATATTACAAAATTGCCGATGCTCTAATGAGCGGGCGAACGGTTGTACAAGGTTCAAACCTTGCTCGATTGAGAAGCGAGGCTGTATTTTAAGTCTGAGCCTAGTGTGCTTGGGCCTAATACTCCAGCTCAAGCCCAGATCGATTGAGAAACGGGGCTGTATTTTAAACCTGAACCCGGTGCTTGGGCCTAATACTCCAGCCCAAGCACGACAGAGGCGGGTCACTCGTGAAAGATTAATGGGCTTGTGTGTGCGCGCCCGCGTGTGTGTTTGTTTCTGTGTCTGTGTCTGTGTCTACACACACACATATACATATATAATTGAATATAAAAGTATAGACTCTGATATTTTTAATATTTAAATAATTTTTCTCTATCATGAAAAAATAAAAAACAGTGGAGATTTTGAAAACATTATCACAATAATATCATTTAATTAAAATTCTGTGATAATATCACAAAATTTTCAAAAAAATCACCTATGTCTGTCAGGATGATACTGGGCACAATGAATAAATTGGATCTTGCACAAAATGGGTGATTAGGCTAGGCTTGGGTTGGGCTTAGTCTTTGGCCAGGCATGATCATCTTGGGAAATGCTTTGGCCTAAGTTTTACTTTTTGGGCCTGGCCCAATCCTGTTGATGGTTTTGAATTTTGTGATTTCTGGGAATTTGAATATAGGAGATTTGAGTGCCCGATATTGGTGTTTGGACCGTTACCTTCTGCAAATCACCTGAGGTTAAAGACCATGCAGTTCTATTTTGGCACCTAAAACATGGATCCTTCTTTTTGTTAAGGCAATGCAATTTTATCAAAACCAAGGCAAGAGCTGCGTCTGGCAATGCTACAAAGCAAATGACTATCTTAGGTTTACTAAACACCTCATTCCAGCAATAGATAATTATTGAAACATTTGTTAGTATGCTCTTCCCAAATGGAATATAAACCTACCAAGTTAGAAGTTAATGGCTTACATGCAATGGATTCTTGGGTGGATGTTTCCATAATTCAAGGACATGCGAGCTAGAATAGCTGGGCAATAAGCAAATGGCTTAAGCACCAAAGCCTAAGTAATTACATCCATCTTAGCCCTTAAACACTTCATTCGGGCTACAAAGTAATTAATGAAATATTCTACTATTACGCTCTTTCCAAAAAGATGATGAATCTGCGAGGTGGACTAAACCCACGAGAAGCAAATGGCTTGCACGCAATGGATTCTTGTTGGGGATTTGTGCTACGGAATCACACAAATCTAGATATAGGATAGCAATCCAATGACACCAAGTACACACAAGAGAACACAAAGATTTAACGTGGAAAATTCTTACGGGAAAAAACCACGGCACAAAGCGACAGAATCCACTATGAAATAGAAATTACAAGAGAGAGGACTTACCCAATTCGAACAACCTCGAATCTCACCCTTACTACACCTTTTGATAACTCTAGAACCCTTTAGGAACCATTGGAAAACTTTTAGAAAGCTTTAGAATTATTTTCCATACCTTAGAAAAGTCCTAGGGACACCTATTTATAGTTTAGGCAACTTCTCTTTCGCACCCTTACAAAAATCGACTCAAATTTCCGCAGTCCGCGTCAAATTCGAAAACGAATTTGTGTAACCTTGACTGGTCGTACAAACTGCTCGATTGGTCGAGAGGACTCCTCGACCGGTTGTGCATAGGTCACGACCGGTCGAGCACCTCGAACCCTGAAATCATGTGCTCACTGGACTTTGAGTCGTGCAATGCTTGACTAGTCGAGCAGCTTCCTCGACCGGTCGAGATTGACCCACAATCGATCGAGCAACCCAAAAGTCAGATTTAAGACTTCTGACAACAATCTCCACCAAGTCTTCAATCTTCAACCGTGTAGCTCCTTGAAGTCTTCTCTTATCTCTTTATTGCATCATAGCTTCAATCAATACTTCTCGTGCACACTCCGTCTTTCTTTTACGCCATCACCAAGCCCAGAGAAGTTACACATAACTCGAACTTCTCTGTAGGAACGACCTTAGTGAGCATGTCTGCTGGATTCACGCTGGTGTGAATCTTTTCCAGTGTGACGCCTCTTTCCTCAAGCACCTGTCAGATAAAGTGGTGATGAACATCAATGTGTTTAGTACGTGAGTGATAAACAAAATTTTTAGCCAAATTGATAGAGCTCTCACTATCATAGTTAACCGGCACAACATCCTGATGAAGTCCCAACTAATTTATCATGCCTCTGAGCCAAACACCTTCTTTAAACGCTTCCGTCATTGCCATATATTCTGCTTCGATTGTGGAAAGAGCCACCACGGACTGAAGCTTCAACATCCAACTAATTGTTCCACCCGCTAGTATAAACGAGTATCCTAAAGTAGACTTCTTGTAATCTATACTACCTGCGTAGTCAGAATCCACATACCCTACTAACTTTGTCCCTATCTTTTCAAAAGTTAAGACGTAGTCTTTCGTACCTCGAATGTATCGAAATAACCATTTCACCGCTTCCCAATGTTGCTTACCGGGGTTTGACATGTATCTGCTCACAACACCGACTGCCTGTGAAATATCCGGTCTCGTATAGACCATGACATATATTAAACTGCCAACCGCATTTGAATAAGGCACATGAGACATAACTTATTTTTTCTCATTTGATTTAGGACATTGTTCTGAGGAAAGCTTAAAGTGAGCCGCGTGGGGAACGCTCACCGGCTTTGCTTGGTTCATCCCATACTTGATCAACATTTTTTCAAGGTATTCTGCCTGTGATAACCAAAGCCTGCTCTTCTTCCTTTCTCTATGAATATTTATGCCGAGAACCTTCTTTGTAGTCCCCAAATCTTTCATCTCGAATGTCCCTGATAACTGAGTCTTCAGTATGTTGATTTCAGACATATCATGACAGGCGATCAACATACAATACTAGGATGATGAATTTTTCATCACTCAGTGTCTTGTAATAGACACAGTGATCATATTCACTCCGAGTAAATTTGACTCACCATGAAAGAATCAAGTTTTTTATACCACTACCTAGGCGACTGTTTCAGGCCGTATAATGACCTCATTAACCTGCAAACCTTTTTCTCTGCCCTTTTAACTTCGTAGCCCTCTGGTTGCTTCATATAAATCTGTTCTTCCAATTCCCCGTACAGGAATGCAGTCTTCACATCCATCTATTCCAGCTCGAGATCGTATTGGGCAACCAACGCCGACACGAATCTGATAGATACCTGCTTAACCACAGGAGCGAATATCTCTGTGAAGTCGATCCCTTCTCTTTAAGCATAACCATTCGCTACCAACCTTGCTTTGTATCTTTCCTATTTTTTTTAAAATAACCACTTGCATCCGATCGCTTTTCGGCCCACAGGAAGCTCCACCAGCTCTCATGTGTGATTTTTATACAACGAGTCCATCTCATCATCCATAGCTGCCTTTCGCTTTTCTGCATCAGGCTCATCAAGAGTTTCCTGAATAGTAGATGGGTTCCCCTTATCTGTAATGAGGGCATATGCAATATTAGAGTCGTCCCTGTATCTTGTCAGTAACTCGCGATCACGTGGTGGGTTCCTTCTCACAGGTTGTTGCTTCACCCGATCCTGCACCTCTGTCTTCGCATTTGTTTCTGCCTGAGTATCATCTGTGTCAATCTGGACGTCTACAACCACCTTTTCTGGTTCCTCTTGTTCCTTTCGATCATTCTTGCGAAATAGAGAGCTTTCATCGAATCTGACGTCACGGCTAGTGATGACCTTGCATGTGACCTTGTTGAATAACCTGTAACTTTTCACACCAATGCCATAACCGACAAAGATATACTTTTTGGCTCTATGGTCTAGCTTATCTCTCTCAACTGATGGTACATGAGAGTAAGCCTCACAACAAAATATGCGTAAATCTGAGTAGTCAATTTTCTGACCACTCCATACTTTCTCTGGGATTTTATATTCAATTGTCGTTGAAGAAGACCGGTTTACCAAATAACAAGCCGTGTTAACAGCCTCAGTCCATAGGTCCTTGTCTAACGCAGCATTACTTAACATGCATCTGGCCCTCTCCAAGAGAGTCCGATTCATTCGCTCAGCCACACCGTTTTGCTCGGGGGTGTGGCGCACTGTGTTGTGCTTGATGATCCGTTCATCCTTGTAATAATAATTAAATTCAGTGGAAGTAAATTCTCCACCATCGTCGGTCCTTAAAACCTTTATTTTTCGCCCTGACTGTTTTTCCACCTTTGCCTTCCATTGCTTGAATATGGTGAAAACTTCAGATTTACGTTTTATGAAGTAAACTCAAACTTTCCTAGGGTAGTCGTCAATGAATGAAACAAACCATGACGACCCTCCAATGGAAACTTCTAGCGATGACCCTCATACGTTAGAGTGCACATAATCAAGCACTCCCTTACAAACATGTTTTCCATATTTAAAAGACAGTCTAGATTGTTTACCATGTATACAATGCTTGCATATATCTAAATCAGAATTTTTAAAAACTGGAATCAAACATCGATCAGAAAGTACCTTTATGCCTCGCTCACTCATGTGGCCAAGATGAGCATGCCACATACGTAGAGACGTGGAGTCTGCAATAGCTACTGCCGCTCCACCTGCTAAAGTGCTTCCAATCAGCCTATAAAGGTTTTTGTGCCTCTGTGCTCTCATAACCACGAGTGCCCCTTTTGAAACTTTAAAGACATCATCAATACCAGTGAACTTGCACCCTATAGCCTCGAGTGCACTGAGAGAAATCAGACTTTTCTTTATATCAGGAACATGCCTGACGTCAGTTAAGATACGCTCCATCCCATCAAACATCTTGATGCTCGCCGTACCAATAGCCACAACATTATAAGCATTATCATTGCACATAAAAACCTGTCCACCATCGCATTCTTTGTAATTGGTAAACCAATTCCGATGAGGAGTCATGTGATAAGATGTTTCTGTGTCAAGTATCCACTCGTCTTTATGATTGTCGTGTAAGTGATCAATCATGAAAATAGACAGAACATCACCACCACTTGATTCTTCATCAGATGTGACCACGTTGGCCTCTTTGGAAGAAGCCGCTGAATTTTCTTTCTTCGTTTTAAGATTTCTACAATCCTTCTTCATGTGTTCAGACAACCCACAATTCTAACACTTTAATTTTCCTTTGCCCTTGCCCTTGGATTTGGATCTAGGTCTTGAGAATTTTGTACCTCGCTCAGAATCTTTGCCCCTCATAATCAGTGCATCGGAATATGCCTCCATGTCACCGTTTAACTTTCTCATAGCCTTCCCTTGAAGTGCTGAGATAATGGTGTCAACACTTAGGGTTTTATTTGCGGTGCACATTGTGTCCCTGAAAGACTCATATGATGCAGGAAGAGAATTTAACAATATACATGCCTGTTCCTCATCTTTGACCACTTCCTCCATATCCAGCAATTTACATATTAATTTATTAAAGTTGCTAATATGGGCTTCTAGATCACCACCCTCTGCCATCTTGAAGGTATAACACTGTAGCTTCAAGTATAGGCGATTTTCAGAGGACTTCTTTGCATAGATTTTTTCTAACTTTGCCCACAAACTAGTGCATTTTTCTCCTTCAAAACATTATAAAGAATCTCATCCGTGAGACATAAATGGATAGAGGCTAAAGCATTACTATCAAGGTTTTCTCATTCATCATCTTTTATGGTGAATTTCTGCTCCTCAAGAGCCTTAATCTCGCCTTGCTTGGTTAACAGGCTAATCATCTTAACCTTCCATAACTCAAAATTATTTTTGCCCTAGTACTTCTTAATATCAAACTTGCCGTTTTTCATTATTACTAATCTTGCATATTTAGATCTGTGCCCCAACGATTGCTTTGATACCACTTGTTAGGAATTTGTGCTGCGGAGTCATACAGATCTAGATCTAGGATAGCAATCCAATGGCACCAAGTACATACAAGAGAACACAAAGATTTAACATGGAAAACTCTTGTGGAAAAAAACCACGGCACAAAGCGACAGAAATCCACTATGAAATAGAAATTACAAGAGAGAGGACTTACCCGATTCGAACAACCTTGAATATCGCCCTTGCTACACCCTTTGATAACTCTAAAACCCTTTAGGAACCCTTGGAAAACTTTTAGAAAGCTTTAGAATTATTTCTCATACTTTAGAAAAGCCCTAGGGACACCTATTTATAGTTTAGGCAATTTCTCTTTCGCACCCTTGCGATAACCAACTCGAATTTCCGCAGTCTGCATCAAATTCGGAAACGAATCTGCGTAACCTCGACTGGTCGTGCAAACTACTCAACCGGTTGAGAGGACCCCTTGACCGATCGTGCATAGGTCATGACCGGTCGAGCACCTCGGACCCCGAAATCATGTGCTCGCTGGACTTTGATTCGTACAGTGCTCGACTAGTCGAGCAGCTTCTTCGACTGGTCGAGGCTGACCCACGACCGGTCGAGCAACCCAAAAGTCAGATTTAAGACTTCTGACAACAATTCTTGGGTGAATGTTTTCATAATTCATAGGGATGTTGAGCTGAAATAGCAAGGCAATAAGCAAATGTCTTAAGCAACAAAGCTTGAGCAATTACATCCATCTTAGCCTTCAAATACTTCATTAAGGCTACAAAGTAATTATTGGAACATTCTACTATCACGCTCTTTCCAAACAGACCATAAACCTATGAGGTGGGCCAAACCTACTAGAAGCAAATGGCTTGCACGCAATGGATTCTTGAGTGGATGTTTCCATAATCCATAGGGACGTGGAACTAGAATGACAAGGCAATAAGAAAAATAGCTTACGCACCGAAGCCTATGTAATTACATCCATCTTAGCCCTCAAACGCTTCAATCGGGCTACAAAGTAATTACTGAAATATTCTACTATTATGCTCTTTCCAAATAGACCATAAACCAGGCAGGGCAAACCCACTATAACCAAATGACTTGCACGCAATGGATTCTTGAGTGGATGTTTCCATAATTAATCCATAGGGACATGGAATAGCACGGCAATAGGTAAAATCACCTAAGCCCAAGCAATTACTTCTATCTTGACCTTCTTAAACACTTTATTCAGGCTACAAAGATAATTATTGAAACATTTAGTATTACGCTCTTTCCAAATAGACCATAAACCTTCCAGGTGGGCTTGGGCCAAACCCACTAGAAGCAAATGGCTCGCATGCTATGTATTCTTGGGTAGATGTTTGAGTAATCCACAGGGAAATGGAATTGGAATGGCATGCAGCTTGCTCTCTCAATTTGATGGATGTTCGCTCCATTTCAAGCAAGCTTTGGTTGAATCTGGATATGTTTTCGCCCTGCGTAAGAGCTATAAGTGGAATTTAGCCATTGGGACCTTCTATTTTCCTACCTTGTAGCTTTGTTTCAGTGCCCATTTTTTCTTTCTGTGTTTATTTAGCCTTGTCAATAAAATTATAGTACCTATCAAAAGAATTTTTTTTTTTTTTTTGCAAAAAAGCCAAATCTTACAAATATTTATGCATATTTTTGGGACGGCCCCACTTATATGAACTGATGATCCAAATAAATGACGCACCAATGCTACAACCATACAAGTAATATTGGAAGTCTTCAAAAGAGAAAAGACAGAACAGAAGAAAATATCTATGTAGGAAGAAGAAATGATCTCCCAACACACAAAGAAGAACGAAAAGACCTTCAGCCCACAAATAGACAATGTTTAAGCCGTGAATTTTGTCGGATCTTCCACGGCCCATTGTATTTAGAGCCCCCACTTTCTAGTAGGACCGACAATAGGTGGGCCAGATTTTGAACTTTCCGGTAGGCCAAATATTGATTATGCATGGCTGTGGTTAAAACAGTCACTACCAACTAATTGGTTGTGCCTATGTTGGGCTCAAAATCCATCATATGTCCCCATCCACAAGGGGACCACAAAGAACTAAAAAGGAGAGTTTGATACTGTGGGGTGTGATGGATGATGCGCGGGCAGCTGAAAATTATAAAGAAATCACATACGTGACGTACAAGTAATTTAAATTGAACTGTCCAAATTATGGGTCTTAGTTTAGATATATTGCGAATTAAAGTTTATGTTTGTTTGATTATTTTAGATATTGGATTGGCGGAATTTATTGGGCGGTTTGAAATGGAAAATATCCAAATGTTCATTTCAACAAACAAATGCGAGAATAGGAGGTTATAATTGCTCAACTAATCTGAATTTTGGACAATTTGCGATGGTGGGTTCTTCCATTAAGTTAGTTCTAAAATTAATGAAAGGGCTTCGAATGGTGATGGTGATTTCTCCGGAGGATAGGAGATTACTACAGCCCTAAGCTATGTGGGGCCCACTAGAATGTATATGCCATAACCGTGCTGTCCATCCCTTTAGCGAGCTCATTTTAGGGCATGAATCTAAAAATGGGAAGATTGAAAGCTCAAGTGGACCACGCCATAGGAAATAGTAGGGGATCTAATGCCTACTATTAAAACCTTCCCGGGGCCACGAAAGTTTTGGATCAAGGTGATATTTGTGTTTTCCCTTCATTCAGGTTGAAATGACCTTTTGAATAGGTTAGATGGGAAATAAACATCATGGTGGGCCTTAGGAAAATTTCAGCATGGATGTTGTTGTCCATACTATTTCCTTTGGTGTGCGCTACTTGAGCTTTAGATATGCCTCATTTTTTGAGCTCATGCCTACAATGAGCTGGCAAAAGGATGGATGGTTTGAAGATAACACATACATCATGATGGCCCCACAGCTTTAGTGCTGGTGGCAATGTGCATTATTTCTTCCCACTAATTTTATTGAAATTAGGCTTGGGATTGGAGGAAAGTGACAATTGAGCAATAGGTGAAGAAAGAATTACAACAATACTCAAGAAACAATATGAAACTAAAAGTTAAAGTCATTACAAAAAAACACTTCATGCACTTGTACCTTATTTTTGACCGTTTCGGGAATAGCCAATAAAAAACATACACATGTCATTGCAGGGAAAGATACAACATGTGGCAGATTTTGAAGTGACTTGGAGTGCATCTAAGAATCAGTCACTAGGAGCGATTGCAAGAATGCGTATTTTGAAAGAACTGCATAATATTGGATAAAGCTCAATAGCTTCTGGATTCTCGGCCGTAATCCAAGTTTCCTCAAAGATCTACCGAATACTATCTCTTCCCCACAATGACATGTGTTTGTTAAAAATTAAGGTACTACACAGGATATTATAGTTATCCTTGGGTTCAATGAATTATAGGAAGAGAATAAATTCAATTAAATAACAAAAATACCGTCTGGCATGAGAATCCCCCCTCCCACTCCCACTCCCACATGATAGGACAACCTTGTTAGGCAGGCAAGAGGTCGTACAAGCACGATGGTGGGCCACAAACACCAACTAATCTTGTTATACAGGCAAGAGGTCATACAAGCATGATGGCAAGGAAAATGCCAACTAATATCTCGCTAGACAAGCGAAAGGTCATACAAGCATGATGGTGGGCCACAAACGCTAGTTGGATATACAACTAGTGGGTGAGCAGTTATTTCATAGGTGGTTAAGATTATTAGCTATTGGTGGGATAATTGCAAACACCCCCATTCTATTCTGAAAATTTTCAATTACCACCACATGTTTTATGGACCCATTACACGCTCCCCTACACCCTCTTTTAACACTGTTATCTATGAGGATTTGAATCTTTTACCATCTTATAATATGCAACTAGTTATATGCACATTTAGGGTGGTACACGAACCGAGTTAGCTCGCACGACTTGACTTGAAAAAGCTCGATTCGACTCGTTTTGAAATTGAGTTCAAACCGAATCAATCTGATTTTTTGAGCTCGAAAAAATTTTGAACCAAGTTTGAGCTTGACTCAACTGGGATCGAATTACCCAACTCGAATGGAACTCGGATTGAACCAGTTTGGTAACTTAGTTACTTTGATAGTGATGTTGCTCACCAAGTGCTTGATGAAATGACTTAACGAAGTGCTGGCTAGTGGCAAGGAATGTATGTTTCATCAAACAAATACTGTTTTTCTTGATTTTGATGTTGATGAATACCTGTAAAACCACTGCTGGTGTTTTACATACAGTGAGAATTTGAAGGTACAGTTTATATGTTTGTGAAAATATTGCACATGCGAACTCGGCTCGATCTCAGCTCGAACTACCCTGATTTGCTGACCGAATCGAGCTGAGGTCAGCTAGTGGCCAAGCCGAGTCCTAGTCGAGCTGTGCCAAGCTCAACTCGGATCAACTTGTGCACACCTCTAGGCACATTGGCCTACTCTAGTGTATGTATCTCATCCAACTTGTACAATGTGGTCACTCTACCATAAAATTGGGACACTCCAAAAATTAAGTTGATTCAAAAATTAGTGGCACTCAACCTAAATTTGGAGGTTTTGGGTGGTTATATAATTTCATGTGGCGTGGCTCATTTGATTATTGAATTAACTTGATTTTTTGGGGTTCCAATATTTATGCTGAAAGTCTTGTTAGGCAGGTTGGATGTCATTTATACGTATGGTGGGCCTCACATGGAGCAAAATGAACTCCCCCAATGAAGGGTTTTTTTTTTTTTTTTTTTTTTTTTTTTTTTTAACAAAAAATAATAATAATAATTCTAGCATAGGGGAGGTACTTGCAATAATCCAAAACAAAGAGAGGCATATACATCACACAAGCGTGTGTGTGAATTGAAATCTTAGAAGAATTATCACATTAATAATATGGCATAAAATATGAAATTGGCATTTAACATTAGGGCCAATGCATTAATTAAATCTTTTAGTAAAATCTACAGTTCATTTCATTCCTCAGCCGACTTCGAAAATGACAATGACCGGGGGTTGAAAAGCTTCCAAAAATAATGATGTGACCGTTTATCATGTATACGGACTTTATTAAAAGTCACTTTAATTGGATGATCCTAACCAATTATTAAATATCTGAAAAAAGACCAGGTTCGAGAAAAGAAGGTTCACTGCACAAAACCCAATAATCATAGACCATGACCGGTTATTAGGCAGGTTAGGTTTGTTGACCTGCAAGCCAGCCTAACCTATTGGTCCTAGGGCTGTCATGCAGCTGGTTCCTGTCTGAAAAGTATGGCCTACTAAGTAAAACCCAAAATAAACCGATCCACTGGCCTGCATTGGTGTGCTGGCTCCACACCTCAACACATGGCTCAGGTTCAAGCCCAAGTCCACCATAGTCTTTGGTTCAAGCTCAAGGATGTGGGTTAGGTGTGCCTAATCATGCATGATATTGATAAAATTGCCCTTGAAACCTTAAACATGCTGTGCTTGGTTGGGTTGGACTAGGCTGATAGCGCAGCCCAAGCCCACCCTGATTAATAAATGAGCTTAAAGTCCAGCAGGTGAGGTGCACTCATCTGACAACCAACCATGTCTTTTCAAGAGGAACCCAGGTTTTGTTTTTCATCAATTTTTTTTAGTGAATTTAAGATTTTCAAAATTATTTATGTTGTCGATGTCTTAAATTTGTCAATAACAGAGTCTATTAATGTCATTAACAGACCACTTGATGCCATCGAGCAGATGTCGATACCATCGACAAGTACTCGATCCCATCAAAAAAATTCAAAAAATCCATATTAATTACTAGAATGTTTTAGTGTTGCTACTCGATGTTATTGAAGTTCGATGCCATTTGAGTTGGATTGAATTGGGCTGATAGTGCAGTGCAAGCCTAGCCCAATTAATAAATGAGCTTAACTTTTAGACTGGCTTAGTGTTTCAGACCTCGCTAGGCCTGAAATGAGTTGAGCCTAAAAGTCCAGCAGGCCAGTCAGGCTCATTGACAGCGCTACATGTCTTTTCAAGAGAAACCCAAGTTCCACTTTTCTTCAATTTGTTAATGAATTCCAGATTTTCAAAATGGTTCATGCATCAGATGCTGGATCTTTAGAAATTCAAAGATCTCAAGTTCCTGATAATGACCCATTTCTACTGATGAACCGTTTTCAATTATAGGATCTGTACCAGTTTTGTCATTGATTTCAAGCACAGGAAAAAAGGTAGTGTGTGGTTGTGATCTTGGCACTAAAATCATCTTCCAGGTTTTTCCATCAAAACTAAAATCGTAGTTAGCAAGTTGTAGGAGATTCCTTTAATTCATCCGCTTAAGTTTTAGGAACATGTCTTAAAATGATCTGGAAGAACGGATGGATGGCATGGATTCTTAGTACATTCATCAAGGTGGGCCCCACAGTCAGGGTAACACCCACTAACGTGTTACCTACACGGGGACCACCTTGATGAATGGGCTGTATATCTATGCTCTCCATCTGTTTTTACATTTCATTTAGGACTTGATTTAAAAAATTAAGCAAATCTAAGTTAGGTGGACCACATCATTGGAAGCTGTGGTGAATGACAATTAAAAACTTATTGTGGGCCATAAAAGTTTTGAATAAATCTGATATTTGCATTTCCCCTTCATCTAGGTTTGTTTGACCTTATCAACAGGTTAGATGGAAAATAAACATCACAATGGGCCTAAGTGGGACCTAATTAATTTTAAATGATGGGCAGTCAATCACTACTGTTTCCTATGATATGGTCCACCTAAGATTTGGATCTGCTTAAATTTTGAGACCACATCCTAAAATAATCGGAAAGAACGGATGAACAACATGGATTTATAACACATTCATCAAGGTGGGCCCCACGGTCACCCATTAATGTGTTGCGATGGGGGTAATACCCAATCCACACTTATTTAAAAAGATGAGTCCATGGGATAGGCAGACATAAATAATGATATTTTAAAACTTAGGTATGCCAAAACATAAAAAATAATTGAGACAAAACGACCACCACCTTTAGTTTCGTGTATCACCTGATCTATGGCCATCAAATCCATTCATATCTCACATGCGACTCATTCATAAGATGAAGGATTTCCTAACATCTCACAGCAATCCAAAACTTAGGGGAGCCATACGACATGAAAGAGAGGGTACTAGGTACAATATTTTTGAGATAGCCCAAGTGAGTGTTGAAATCAAAGTGACATGGACCTTTGTTTGTTGTAAGATTCGGATTAGGTACTACTCCACCAAGACCAAGTTAGAGATAGACTGTCCGGATAGGGGCTCTGTAAGGCCCACCATGATGTATGTGTTTTATTCATGTCGCATTTCCTTTTTGAAAAATCATTTTAGGTGATGATCCAAAAAATGATACATCATTTTAAGTGACAATCTAAAAAATAAGGTAGATCGAATACTCAAGTGGACCACATGCCTACCTATGAAAACCTCTTGTGTGCTATAGAAGTTTTGGATCAAGGTTATATCTATGTTTTTTACTTCATTCAGGTCAATGTGACTTTGTGAACAGTTTGGATGACAAATAAACGTCACAGTAGGCTTTAAAAAGGTCCCGACGACAGGGTCATTTTCATCACCGCTTCCTATGGTGCGGTCCACCCAAACCTTCCATCACCTCCTTTTTTACCTCATGCCTGTCAAAATGGATGAGCTAAAAACACACATATCATCTCTACCTCCAAGCAGGTATGATAGGACAATCTATCTCTAGCTTGGTCCCAATGGGTGTAGTATCTAACTGGCTTCTTTTATTGAAATGCATACCACTTCATCGATTTGATATTACTTATAATGCATTAGTGGGTGTTGCCATGACCATGGGCATGTATATCTATGCCCTTTGTTGGTTTTTCTAACTCATTTAGGGCATGTCCCAGAAATGAAGCAGATCTAAATCTCAAGTGGATCACACTACAAGAAACAATGGTTATTGAACTGTTATATCTATATTGCGGGATTGATAAATCGTCTATACATCAATAATAAAGACTCAATACATAACCTAAAATCATAATTGACTGGGAAGACATTTTCAATTTCTTGATATCGTCGACAGGAATCTTGATCTTCTGTACTTCACACCCTTTAACAGAACCTTTCGAATGGAACTAGGGTTTTTTCACTTGTGTTGGTGAGGGGGACTAAAATATTTATTTATTAGAAAGAGGGCTAAAAGCTTACCCATCACACTTTTCACCTTTAGGATCTCCACACAGTATGTTTTCATATTCGGCTTAATAACCATGTATGGAGACCACGTTTCAAGCATCCCACCCTAAACCTATTTATAATGACCACAATTATAGCAAGGTCCATTGAATTGCTCAATTTGAATAATCTAACTCTCGTATATAAATCGATGATCATGTGAGGCCAACCTAATGAAGTCTTACATGAACATCCATCGTTAAAAGCTTTATAAAAGAATCCACGGTTTATTTTCCATCCTCACAAATACCCAGATAAAGGAAAATACAAATACCAAATGTCATAAAGAAGTTTTTGATAGTAAATATTTAATATTTATTGTGTGTTCCACTTGAGATTTATATTTGCTTCATTTCCGGGGCCATGACCTAAAATGAGCTGAGAAAACTGATGAACGGTGTGGATATACAACGCATAGATCAAGGTGGGCCACGGTCAGGGAAACACCCACCAACCTCCCTGATCCGCTCCCTATAAAGTGACCCAATCGCATATTGACGCATGTGCATGCAGCATGCGTAGCCACGTGATAGTCACATGAAGGGGCGCGGTCTTTTTCTCATTCAAAGCATCTGTCGTATGTATTGCATCCATTCGGGTCCTCGACCCGTCCACTGAATCCCTTTGATTCCGTCCCTATCTCAAGAGATTCCATACTAAAAGCTAAAAGATCAAAGCTTGGTACACACAATCGAATACACTTGCCTTGCACGTGCAAATAAAGAGCACGTTTACAAGATCGGAGCCGTTCATCAGGCGATCCTTGCTGGGTTGATCGCATGTCTTAAAATTCAGACCCATATGATCATCAGGTGGGCCTTTAAAGTCATCTTAACCATTTATTTAATGTGTGCATACGTGGCCCACCTGATGTTCATATGCGTCTTGTTACCACTGACACAACGACATGAGTGGGAATCGTCATGATGGATGGATCGTTTTGAAAATCACAAGTATTAGCGGTCCAGATCATAATCTTTCTTCCCTTTTGACCGTTAACCTTTTGGTTTTTCCCTACCGTTGCTTTGAAGCCCACTGATCAGACCATCAGAACCCTCCAATTTTGCACTGTAGGGAAAAAACAAGATGGACGGCCCAGAAAATAAGTAACCCGGCTACGTGTGCTGTGGAGAGGTGACTCTCCCTTCTACGAAACGAAAGGGTAGAAAAACTTTGATACTCTGGCAGATAGATGATACACACCGACTCAGAAATTACCTGGAAATTACATGTCCTGTAGAGATAATTCAAGTTAAACTATGTTTACATGAACTAAACATTGCGCTCACTTCATTATCTGACCATCGGATCGGTGGACATTTATTGGACGGCTAAGAATGAAACATATCCAACGTTTCTATTTCATTCACAAGTGTCCTCGAATCAGAGATTAAAGTTGCTAAATCAATTTGATTTTCGGGCTGTGAATTAAAAACACTAGCTCTGCAATTTAGTCGGTTTAATTTACGTTAATATATGCCGCGCATGTAATTCTAAGTGCCAGCGTATCAAGTGTCATACTCTGTCAGAGTATCAAATAACTCCTCGTGAAATGGACCATCTAAAATGGGACGTGGGCTTGCTTCGCATGTGCCGCGGTGGTGTGTCGCGTTGGGAAACTTTGACCCTACTTCGTATAAGGAAACGTGGAAATGAGGAGAGGGGCCACGGATGCCACAGCTCTCCACATGGGCAACTAACTAGGGAAGTGGGGTACCTGCGTACCTAACACTCAAGGAATAACACGTGGCAAGGAAATGTACCATAAAAAATTGGCTATATGTGGGTCCGCTTAAGCCCATGAATGGACAACATTAGGACGGTTGCCATTGGGCTTAAAAAAGCACTCCATACCCTTTCCCATAGGCTTTAGAGGCCATAAGAGCATTATGTACGTACTAAACGGATTAGTTGTCTTCCACTCAATTATACAAACATCCGATGTAATATAGAAGTTTTTGTTAATATCATAATTATGAGAAAGAAAGAAAAAAAAAAAGTAAATCACAATACAAAAATTTATATGGTTTCTTTTTGGTAGGCTATAGATTCATGTAAAGGTAAAAGAATAAAAAAGCAGTTCTCAATACAATGACGACTTTTTTTTTTCTCTCTCTCACACGCAACATAATATTTATTACCATAAATTAGAGCCAGATGTAAGTAGATTTGAGTTGAGCTTGGCATAACTCGATTCGGTTCGGCTAGTAGCTAACCCCCGCTCAAACTCGGCTCAGCTCGGTCCTCGAGCTTAATTGGCCAGCCTAACTTAGTTCGATCAACAACTCGGGCCAGCTTGAGCTTTTGATGGACAATGAGAGAGGAGAGCGAGTGTTAACGAGGTGGACAAAGAGGCAGTGATGGTTTGGACAGACGGGTGTGTAGGATGGTGGGGGGCTCGAACAAAGGTAGGGATGGTCAGATGGACAAGCAAGGCAATGACCTACTTGAATGGAAGCAAGGATGGGCTCGGGGGTCGGGGCTTGTTGGCTTGGACAGAGAGAGAAGAGAAATGGAAGGGGGAAATGGGAACTAGGGCTCAAGGCGCTCGACTGCTCGCTTGGGAAGAGAGAGGGAAAGGGGAAGGGGGTTAGGGCTCAGGGTGCTCACTCGGGCGGGAGAGAGAGAGAGAGAGAGAGAGAGAGAGAGAGAGAGAGAGAGAGGAAATAGGCAAGGGGTTAGGGCGGTGGGACTCGGGGTGGGGTCGGTCAGGGTAGTAGGACTCGGGCGCGGGTCGCTTGCTCGGCGTTCATTCGAAATGAGAAGGGGGGGGGGGGGGGGGGGGGGGGGGGGGATAAAAGTTTTCTACTTATATTAAGCGACCGAGTCACCAAGCCGATTTGATCCGAGTCGAGTTCAAGTTTGAGTCGGGGTCTGAGCTGAGTTGAGTCAAGCTCAGACTCGGCTCGAAATTTTTTCCACCTTAAAAAATTAGCTTGACTCGTCCTAAACCTAGGTTCAAGCTGACTCGTCCTAAACCTAGGCTCGAGCTGACTCGAGTTAAGTGATCCGATCGAGCTAACTCAGTTTGTTTCCAGCCCTACCCCAAATGACTAGGATTTATATAAATTCTATGTGAAATTAGGAAATTGTCCTCCACGCTGGGGGCATAGCCCCTGGACCCTACAAGCCCCAACGAGCTCAACGCAGAGCTTGACCTGCGAAAGTGATGGATGGATGGACAATACACCTTTGATGATCAAGCTCCACAAATCCTAATAGTTTTTAAATGTTAGACATCCCATCCTTCCCTTGTGTGGTCCATTTGATAATAAATGAGCCGTTTTTTAGGGTCATAGGAGAGCATCATGGGAATCGCATGATTGACTGATTGGATGTACCATACACATTATGTTGAGCCCACCATATCATGAGTGTATATCAACCATTGTGCTTTACTATATATAATGACTTTTTTTCAATAAAGACTTCGTGTAATATGAAATATGATTTTTTACAACTAAAAGCTATAATATATTTACAATTTGTAAAGCCTTTGTAGAAAAATATAGGTATCCAAAGCCCCTATAATCCATTGAAATTTTTATAAGCATCCAAAACTCTAATACAATCGCTCTCACACCAGACCATATATACTCTCAGTGAATTAGCCTTTACATATTAAATTATAAAGGTACTCATCCACAATCAACTAAAGTACTGACATAGATGAGCAGTACACGCAATATATGTCCACGCGAGAACGTTACATTCCTTAACTGCGACACGTCACGTTAAAGCTCTGTTAGCATTTTATCATTTTGCCAGCTTCATTCCATCCTATGAAAAAGCTTGGATTTTTTTGCAAGAAAGAACGTGATCGAGCCAGTCTAGCCCGAAAACGAGTGCTACTGTCCATTTCAAGAAAGCCCACAAAAGGCCATATGAAATCAACGCGTGCTTACATGCACTAACTACACTTTAATACCCTGGCAGACTGTGATGGATGATACACAGGCACTTAGAAATTATTTGGAAATTGTGTATGAAGGTATAGGCAATTCAAACTAACCTGTAAAAAATGGTCCCAGTTTAGATGTTTTGTGGATAAAAAATTACAGTTGTTTGATCACCTGGCCATCGGATTGGTACACATTTATCAGACGGTTAAAATTGAAAAATAAATAAATTATGTACTTATATCAAGAAGTGTCCACGAATAAGAAGGCAGGACTGTTCAGACAATCTGATTTTGGGACGATTGATCAGTTACTTGATTTAGTTTGAGTTATTGTATGCCACGTGTTGAATTTCTAAGTGCCCGTGTATCAAGAGTCATACTCTGCTAGAGTATCGATTAACCCCTTCTGGTATTTGCTAGTCCCAGCTTAGCGGGCGTACTGAGTAAACTCTGGGGGCCACATGTGATGTATGTGTCTTATACACGCCGTCCATCAGTTTTAAAAGCCTTATTTTTAGGTATGAAACCAAAATAGAATCATATTAAAATATCAAGTGGACCACACCACAGGAAACAGTGGATACAATGACGTCCACCGTTGAAACCTTCTTAGGGCTCACGATGATGTTTTTTGGTCATCCAACCTGTTCATAAGGTCACAGAGAGATAGATGAAGGAATTAAAAAAAAAAAAAAAAAAAAATCTTCTTGACCCAAAACTTCTGTGCCCCAAAAAGATTTCAACGTAGGCATTTAAATCCCACTGTTTCCTCTTGTGTGGTCCACCTGAAGTTTGGATATACTTGAATTTTTGCATCTATCTCTAAAATGATCTGAAAATACGGTTGGACGGCGTGGATAAGATACATACATTGTGGTAGCCACCAAAGAGTTTACTCGGTACGCAATCGGTTTTGTCCCCAACAATCAGAGAATTTGACAACGGTAAATGCTACCTTTTACCCGGCGTCTTTTCAAATCGCTCCCAAACTTTACTTTTCCAACGTAAACTATTCCGTACGGACACACTATTTGCTGACAAAAATACCCTTGCATTCACGGTGTATAGTTTCGGATTAAGATGCTGGGTAAAAGGTGGTATTTACAGTGGTCAATTTCTCTGTAAAAAGGACTGTAAATCTTTGACTACACATCAATGTCAACACGGTGAATATGCATAAGATATGAGCAGTCCATCATTGTCATGCCCTAACATTCGATACCCGAATCTCAAATTTGTGAGTTTTAATATATTGATATTTATTACAATCCACATGATTTAATCAAATTTAATAGATATTCAAAGTCATCTAAAAGGAAAATACTGCCGAAATGTTTATTAAATTCAAGTCTCTTGATAGTTTTTTTTTTTTTTTTTTTTTTTTTAAATTTTATTCTTTTGTTCTATATCGAAATTTGAAATTTAAACTAAACATAAATAACAAAAACTGAATTGAAATTTAAACTAAACCTAATTTTTTAGAAAATTACAACTAATAGTAGAGGCCCGCCTGCTCGTAGTATTTCAACTCTGCACCTATGCATTTTTATAGTAGGGTGTAACATCCTGGATTTTCACTGTTTTGGATTTCGAAAAAAATCCTTAAATTTTTTTTTGTGTAATTAACTTATAATGTCACTTGCTAACCATTAGCACTCAATGTTAGTTTAAACATGGGTGGAACCAGTAAAGAACTGCACAAGTCCTTTTAATCAACCGTAGGAAGCTAACAAATCCGCCCGATCATTTGAACATCAAGTTTAGCCCCATGATTCACTCACATTGGACCCAAAAATTCAACCGACCCATCACAAACTAATCAAAACAATTATAACTAAATTAAAAATCTAACCGAAGCCGAGTCAGATAAGGCCCAGATCTTAACTAATAGACCAAATCAACCCCGTTACTCTTTTAGCCTAAAACCGACGGTTTAGAGTAATCATGACCAAATTTTCACTTTCACTAGTTATAAATAAGCCGCACTATGAACATAGTTAATTCAAACCTTAATTATTGCCCACGAGAAATCTCACTACCAAATTCATTCCAGAAATGCCCCGATTTTCCAAACAAGCTCTAGACCGTTTGTTGGTGGGCTACTAGTCCCAAAATTATAAAGTAATGTCCGTCTTACTGGGCTCGACGTCCATCACGGGAGTCGGACCTAAGTAATGCCCAGAATCGCTCAACTTGAGTCGAAAGACGAGTGCATGAGAAATGCAAACACCTTAAAGAAAGGAGCTGGAACTTAAGTGAATTGAGTTGTCCACTCTTATGTAAAGTTGAGGATTTCGAACCGTCGGTTTACGACTATACTTCACACGTGGAGTAAGGATATTTCCTTGCTCATATCCGTATAGCCGCAGCCCCGATCGACCATCGGTGACTATTATACAGACTTCCAATCATATCCATTGATTGACACATCCAAATGGTGGGCCGATCATATCCATACATAGATCATCATTAGGGTTAACTATCCTGCGGTGTATATCGACTTGTACACCCTATAGTGGGCCCTATAGGCTAGAAAAACCCTCCCATAGGGTTAGTATAGTAAAAACCCAACACTTAGGGCCATTTGCACAAAATCTGGCACTATAAAAGGGACTTTTTTGGGGCACCCCTTTCCCCATACGAATTTGCCCTAGAAAAAGGAAAGAGAGAAGAGAGAAAATAGAGAAAGAAGAAAGGAAGAAGAGGGGAGGGGAGAGTGAAGGAGAGTAAGGGTGGACCATAGATCGGGGTGGGGCCCAAGAAAACCAAATCTTGTAACTCCCTATCCCTTCTACAAAGGAAACCCTCCACCACAATCGCAAGGATGACTTCGTTGATCATATAGGGATTCCGGCTGATCGACCCCCAAAATCCACACTCCTACGTCGTTTTCAAGTCTTCAACGATCCATAGGTGTGGACTATTGTTCTTAGGTGGCCTAACACCCATTTTAATATGAAACTAATGATTTTGCTTGTTGGGTGACGTATTTAGGTAATCTAGCAAAACCTAGACAAGACCTTACACTTTAGATCCTCCCCAAATCAATGTGGAATGATGATAGAATGCTTGTTGTTTCTCAAACAATGATTGGGTATGCTAATGATGATTGCTTGTACATTCCTTGCTTGATTCATGTATGATGTTTCCCCCATAACATGTTTGGTGCACTAACACTTGTATATATTTTGGTATTAGGAGATATATGAAATGCTTGCCTTCTTTACTAACCCACACAACACTTGCACCTTTATTCATTATACTATTAGCATTTGCTTTGTAGAAAAATCTGGATTCTATGTTAGGAAATATGAATGCATGCTATTACTTATGCTAGTTGATAACCCTGACTGTTGGCATATTATGATCTACCATCAAGCCCTTGGGTTGGTCAGAAATCTGAGGAGAGAGACGGTAGTCCCGTTGGTAGGACTATCCCGAGACTAAACCTATGAGTTTAGGCGCGTTTGTATGGGCGACAGTAGTTCGACTATATAAGTCGCTCGTACCTGATATCGTATGTCACGTGCTTACCCAAACTCGTGCGGTCTAGCCTATTTACTGACCAACCTTGTCTGTTAACCCTGTTTGCTCACATATGTATGGAACCTAGAACACCTTTAAACCATTATAGCCCATTGCTAACTATTTGAAGCCGATCCACAGACTCGTGAGCCAGGCATAGTGGAATGGAACACTGTGTCCGAGCTGTCAGCCTACGCTGGGGTGACGAGCCTCCCCGTAGTGACCGCGAGCTATCCCTATTCTTAACACTCCCCATGTGCTTGAAGTTGAGGATGGGGAACCCGACGAGATCAAGGATCGTGGGGCCTTGGCCTCGCAACCAGTTCAGGGCATTGATACGTAAGGTGTATCGGTTTTCCCAACCTGCTGGATGAATAAAATTAATTAAGAACTTGGCTAACACTATCATCACATCGCACTAGTTAGGTTGACGACTTGGCAGTCAAGGTCGTATTGATGGAGTATTGGTCATGCGTGATCGTTAGACAGAGTCACTTGAGGGAGTGTCGTGGTGAGGGCATGCATCATATCATTTTCATTCACCTGCATTAACAGGATTAGTTAGGTGTTTATGAATGCTTGTCTTTCATTAAATTCATAATATAATTGATGCTTGTTATAACTTAAGACTAATAGCACCCACTAAGTTGATCACTCACTCCCACTCTGGATGGTATTTTAAAACACTAACCAGACTCTCCCGTAGGTGCAGGTGATGCAAAGTAAGAGGAGCCTGGCGAGGTGAGTCTCGATGTGGAGGACGAGCTGTCCTACTTCCAGTTGATGGGTGGTTCTCCATTGGCTTAATAGACAGGATTTTGGATCGCTGAGTAGTGGACTCAGCTCCATTCTTTTGGAAATGTCATTCTTTTTGTGGTTTTGTTGGGCAACGCCCTATGCGACCCACTTATATTCTTTTGGACTTGTATATATTTGACCTCGATATTTCATTAGATTAGTTGTGATTATGCTTCATGTTCCAAGCAGTTTTACACTGCACATTTAAATCTGATTAAACGCAAATTAATAAAAATCAGATATAAGTGATACCGGGAACTTGGGAGTCGAGTGTATGCACGACCCCCAAATTTTCATGGCGTTACATAGGGTGAGCATAACAGCCCGGTAAGGTAATTTCTTACCCAAAATTCAATATGTTCAGATTGTATCAAATTTTTATAAACAATGAAGGAAAATAGAATACAGATAATAAAAGAATATGAATTTAAGTAACAACATTATAAAACTGTGATGCATGTCATACTTTACATGAATTCTCATAAACAATATATATCATTTCTTACAATACCGTACCCAAGTAGATGGCCACGTTGCATTAACGCCCACGCACTGGTACCTCATGGTAATGGACCCATTTATACATTACCTGGTTAGACTACTGCTCCAGTTGTACCTCTGACGTATGTCCGCGTACACAACTGTACTTATACGCCGTACACAAAGAAAACTCCAAAAGATTGAGTAGGTTCTAGGGTCTTTCACCCAAGGGACATAATCGTCATACTTGCTGGCTTTAGGGTCTTACACCCATGGGACATGATTGCCCTACTTACTTACGTTACATCCAACATATTAAAATCGATGCTTAATGAATGCTAGACATGCATGTAAGATAAATCATTGTTTCGCAATCGAAAATATCAATAATATAATTTTTTTAAAAAAAAATTCTAATTAATAATTCTAGATATAATTTTGTTGAAACTTTAATAATTAAAACATTTAAATAAATATTATTTTTACTATTATTAAATTTAGAAATTATTTATTTAATAATGTATAAGAAATATAATTAAATTAGAATTTTTACTTAAATAATATTAAACATTAGCATAAAAATATTTATTATATTCATTCACTAAATTCTAAAATTTATTTATTTTTTAATTATCATATAAACTTCGTGTATATATATATATATATATATATATATATATATATATATATATATATAAAAATTCGATATTATATAAAGTGTTTTTACAATTTAAGAATTTATTTATATTTATTTATTATTTTATTCACTACATTCTAAATTTTAAACTTTATTTTAATTATCATATAAACTTAACATATATATATATATATATTATATTGTTCTGATATTAAATTAAAATTTAATAAATTTATACAAATAAAGTATTTTTACAATTTAAGAATTTATTTATATTTATTTATTATTTTTATTCATTAAATTCTAAAATTTAAATTTTATTTTAATTATCACATAAACTTAACATGTGTGTATATATATATTATTGTTATGATATTAAATTAAAATTTAATAAATTATACAAATAAAGTATTTTACAATTTAAGAATTAATTTATACTTAAATTTAACTTTAGATGAAATTGATTTAAATCAAACAAATTATAATTTAATTTATTAAATAAATTCCAAAGCGAATGAATTTGATTATTTTAATAACAAAATTTATTTGAATTATTAATTTTTAAAAGTTTAGAATTAAAATTAGATTTTTTTTTTATTCAAATTATAATTTCAATAATTTTATTAATTAATCTAATATAAGTAAGATTTTGGAATAAAATGATATAACAATTAATATACCTTAAGATCTATTAAAATTTGATGATCAAATTAAGATTTGAAATATAAGATCTATTAAAATTTTAGAATAAAATAACATAACAATTAACTGAAAATGTTAAACTTCAAGTTAAGATCACCTACCTTAAAAAATCTGATGATCCAGCCCTGCTCCAATCTCTCTCTTGATCTACAGAGTTCTCTCTCTCTCTCTCTCTCTCTCTCTTTGATTCAATTGTTTCTTTTGTCTCTTTCTTTCTCTTTTTTTTTTTTTTAAAAAAAGAAAATTATTTATTTTTATTTTTATTTTAAAGGGGGTGAGTAACAAAATGGAAGAGTGGGGATTATGAGACAATTTCGATTTAGTGGGAGGGTTCAGTGCGAAAAAGAAGGAAAGCGGGAGAGAGTGGGTTAGTTGGTGGTGAGGTGCGGAAGATAATTCATTCATTTTATTATTATTATTATTATTATTATTATTATTATTTTAATTTTTAGGTATGGTGGGTCCTACTAACGATGATATAAATCTACTCCGCTTATTATCTTGGCCTAGCCATGAGAGGACATAAGGCCAAAAATGAGGCTGATCTAAAACTCAAGTGAGCCACACGCAAGCAGACGATGGAGTTAGTTCCCACAAAAAAAATGGATTGTTACGGTCATTGTGACTCACTTGGTGGATTACCCGGATCTCACCCTTATCAGGTGTGCCGCTGCCAGATTTTTCAGCTACTCCACAGTTTGACCCACCTATGAACTGCTCTGATGAAAATCAGAGCAGTCCATCAAGTGGGCCACAATGACTAGTGCAAGATCAGAGCAGTCCAGCAGGTGGGCCACAATATAGATAATGTGGCCCAAAATTCATGCTGGTCCACTCATCGGTTGCGCTAAAAGTGACCCACCAGATAAATAAAACATGCCGGATTTTCTGATCAGCAAATCTACACACGTGCGCCACATTAGTGTAAGCCCCCGATTTGGACTGCTAGGATCTTACACACGTGTGCCACATTAGCGTGTGCAAGTGGCATGTTGATGGATAAGACTATACATGCGTGTGGGGTTGGAATTGTCTCTGGAATCACGTAGACTGCCATCTTCTTACGTACAAAGGGACAAACCGGAGCCTGACATAACTTGGTAACTTGTGTGGAATCAGCTGGCCATACAAAAGGCATGCATTTATACTAATCAATCCAGACGGTCTTGTGGGGCCCACTATTCAGGAAGGCTAGATGGAGAGTTACAGTGAATAATTAGTTGATCCCAACTAGATTGCATCCATGGTCTTAAAAAAGAAAATGGACGGTGATCCATGATGGGCCCAACATTTGAATGGTCTTGATAGCATACATGCATGCCACATGGTAGATGAATAACCAAAGTTCAGTAAATGGTTGGAAACGCACATCTAAAGTCTAACTGAAAATTTGATTCTCAACGGGCTCGGGCCAGGCCCAATAAGTATAAGCCCGCCTGTTGGGCCTTTTAGTTTCCAGAGTAGAAGTTGGGGCCATGGTTCAGCGATCTCAGCAGTTGAACCTATCCATGGATGGTTCATGAACCAAACAGTCTTGCATTGGAAGAATTCTAGCCCTTCATTTGATGCTTTAAAAACAAAGGTTACAAAGTGAAAGTACAACAATAATTCATTAGGTGGTTCTTAGGATATCAGTTTTTTTATTATTACTTTAAATATTATAAATAAATGAGAGGGGAAAAGAAATTAAAGCCATTCGCATATTAATTTCCTCGACTGGCTAAATGTTATACTATTTTGGTTCCAGTTTTGGAGGCTTGCATGAGCCATCAAAAGCAATGCCTACTGTTGATGGAAAAATCTGGTTCGTTCTCCTAGACCTTCGTGTACCTGTGGAGCAAGAAGACAAACGAGACCCTGACTAGAGCAGGGGACCCTCCGATGCCAAAGTCAGGCTGGGAATCTGGGTCTTAAAATATTGAAGAGTTCTAGGATAGAGTTTTTTGCGTACCTCACAAGACGATGGAGGTTCTTCCTTTATAGCTGCTGGAGCATTCTATTGTAGGAGGATTCTTCTCTTAGTATCGTGTGCGGGATCTTCTCCCATTATCACGGAGATTGGATTTCGTCCGTTTCTAGTCTCTATCCGATCCCGTGACCTCCGAGATCGGAGATTTCATCCCGAGGTATTCGGGATGACGTTTTGTTTTGCGCTGTCTTTCCTTCATTTGGTCGATTCGATGAAGTGAGTCGGCCCGAGGCATGCCCAGGTTGCTGGTTCGTCGTCCGAGCCGTCTTAACTTTTGCCTCGGTTTAGTTATTTTATAATCTTCCCTCGGACCCAGTGTATCCTTCAGCGATCCGAGGCACCGAGTCCGAGTCTCCGGACTTCGTATTTTCTATTCCCAACAGTAAGCCCCCTTACTCCGTGTGTTTCATATGACACTAAGAAGTAGCGAGTTTTTGAGTCGGTTCACAACTTAGTCCGAGACAGTAAGTAGGCATTTAATGCATTTTGTGTCGCCTTTGATGGGAGACGGTTCATTTCCTGACATCGCGTGCGCCGACAGCCGTCAAGTCGTTCACTCCGCCAATAAGGGTTGGACACGTAGCAGGGGCATTAACGTCGTCAGTCGGCGTGCTCCACGTGTCGAGCAGGGGAGTCGATGCAAGCGTCGAATCATTTCCCCATTAATTGCCTCCGCCATATGACAATCTTATAAAAGGGTGGGGGGTCACGCATTTCAAACCTCTACTGCTACTCCCGCTCTGTATTTCCTTTGGAATTTTTTGGTCCTTTTCCTTCTTCTTCCTCTCTTCTTTCTTAACTGTCAGCTGCTCCTTCCGCCATTTCTGCTTTTCTTCCTTCCTCCGGTGAGTCCTTCCCTCCTCTTTAGTTATTGATAATGGCGGCTAGAGGTTCTCAAAGTCCCCAGGAAGGAATTTCTGGAGACGAAGGCGAAGCGCAACGTTTTTGGAACGTTGCAGAATCGCCTTCCTTACTAACAGAGATAGCAGTTGATGCGAACGCTGCTTTTCTTTCTGAGAGGGTCACTGAAGCTCCGGCGGAACGCTCTGCTTCTGTTGGTCCTTCTCGTGGTGGGTCGTCTCTGATAACTCGCCCAGGAAGGCCTAACCCTCCAATGGATTTGGAAGAGGAAGAGGAGGAGGAAGAGGAAACGCTGATTGCCGAGGGAACCTCTGGGACGGTTCCGGTTGATAGGTCGGCGCAAGCCGAGTTCGAAGGAGAAAGATCGGGGGATAATCTAAGCGGCCCGGTTCCTTTAGTTTTGACTGAGGCGAATTTGGACAGAATCTGAATCGGGTATCACGTTCCTGAATCGGTTATCACTTATCTCCCCCGTCCAAATGATTTACCGGATCATCCTCCTTCTGGGGCGGTCGCGATCTACCAAGTCGCGATGCAATGCGGCTTGCGTTTACCCCTTCAGCCCATTATCCGAGGCGTTTTATCTCGTATTCGGATTGCCCCGGGGCAAATAGTTTCGAATGAGTGAAGGAACTTATTCGGATGTACGGTATTGTGGGCTGAGTTGGAGCAGCCGCCGCTAACAGTTGACGAATTCCTCCACTTGCATCAAGTGCGCGTAAACCCGAACTATCCCAGTTTTTATGTCTTCACTGCTTGGCGGGGCAGAGGCGGCTCACTAATAACCGACCCTCCCACTTCCAACAAACATTGGAGAGAACGTTGGTTTTGGGCCTGTGGTCGTTGGGAGACGGCTGAGTCCGGGTCCTGCGAGGCTCGTGTTCCTCGGGCGTTCCAGAAAGCAGGTGACTCGGCGTTTTTCTTTAGTCCTTCTTGTTTTCATAACGTTTTAAGTCTGACGGACTTATGTCTGACAGATATTCCGAAGAAGCGACAAAAACTCGGATCCAGTGCCTTAGCTCGGATCAAGGAGTTGAGGACGTTGGATCCGGCGGATAGGTCCTGGAAGGTGCTCCTACAGCCAGAGCACCTTCATCTCGCAGGTTTAGACTTGGCCGTCACAGGTAATTGAAAATGTATCTTCTTGTGTTCTCTGAATCTCAGCTGACTTTCTTCGTCTCTTTTTTATTTTAGATTTGGCCGAAGCTCAACCCCATCTTAGGATTGTTCCTGAGTCAGTCCCCTCGGAGATGACTGGAGCCCGGCCTCCCCTTAGGGCGGTCTCAAAGATAAAGGCTCCCCTGCGGTCAGTTCTTCTGTCAGATCCTCGGCCGTTGAAGAAACAGAGAGTGGCGCGGAAGGAGAAGGAGCCTGCAAGTTCTTCCGCCCCCACTGTCGTCGTACTTTCTGTCCCGGAGGAAAGGGCGGAAGTGAGGGAGGTCGCAGCCACGGAGCCTCAGGCGGCATCCGACTCGGGACACGTTGCGATGGATGTTCCGAGACGGGAGGAGGAGACTAGGGCTGCGTCTTCCAGAGGGGAAGAAGAGACGAGGACTGCATCCTCCAGAGGGGAGGAGACGAGCCAAGAAGGGCCGTCCGTCCTGCGGAAGGTGGTGTCGGGGATGGTTCCTTGGGCCTTAGCCCATGGGAGCGAAAAAGAGTTCATCAGCCTCTACAACGCTCCTACGTCGCAAACCGTCGGCCACACGGTGAGGGTGCTCTTTGAACTTGCGCCCTGCTTGGTTAAGGCCTGCAAGGAATTATCTTCGACCCACCGGCTGTAGACTCTTTTGTCAGAAGCGGAGGGGCGACTCGAGAATGCCGAGATACAGGTCGGTGTTCTGATGGGCGAGGCGGCCCTTGCCCAGAAAGCTGTCGAAGACGCAAAAGCAGAGGCGATTTTTTCCAGGACAGCTCTTGATGAAACACAAGCCGAGGTGGCTCGGGTGTTGGCTCTCCTCTCCAAGGCTGAAGAAGAGAACCGGCAAATTCTCGCAGTTCATGCTTCTTGCTCGGATGACTTGGCTCGGGCTAAGCTTGAGGCGGCGGGGCTCATTCAACAAGCCAACGAGAAGGCTCAGGAGGCCGAGAAGGCTAGGGACCAAGCCGTTCAAGCCTTCCTTGAATCTAAGGAGTTTGAGGATGAGAGTGATCGTTTATTCCAAGGTGGTTACTTAGAATGTGTCAACGACATGAAGAAGACTTTCCCAGATCTCGATCTCTCAGGAATTGAAGGAGGAGTCTCGAAATCTGAGGATCCAGAGGATAATCCCGCAAACGTCGAGGCTGGTCCTTCTGAACATGCCCCGTGAGTCATTCCCGCCGAGGAACAATGATGGGCCCTTTTTTTTTGTAAAGACATTTGGAAGATAAATGAAAGATAGCACTTGACTTTTATTCATACAATTTGGCTTTAAATCTTAGCTCGGAGTTCTTAAGCTTTGAGTGCCGAGCTAAGGATAATAAATCTTTAAATGCTCAGCGTTCCAAGGATGAGGCAACAATTGTCCGTTCAGGTCTTCTAGCCGGTATGTTCCTAGTCGGATGGTACCCGAGACAATGTAGGGTCCTTCCCAGTTTGGTCCCAATGTACCCAACCCAAACTCCTTGGTATTGGGTAGTACTTTTCGGAGAATCATATCTCCCATTCGAAACCGTCTGATCTTAACTCGGGTATTGTAGAACCAAGTCACTTGTCGTTGCCGGGCCTCTGTGCGCAGTCGTGCCACTTCCCTTTGTTCGTCCAGAAGGTCGAGCCCGAATGTAAGGAGTTCTTCATTTTCCTCTGCATTAAACGAAGTGACTCGAGCCGAGGGTAATCCGATTTCAACGGGAGTGACGGCTTCCGAGCCATAGGCGAGTGAGAAGGGAGTTTCTCCCGTGGCGGTTCGAGCTGTGGTTCGATAGGCCCAAAGAATTTTTGAGAGTTCTTCGGCCCATGCTCCTTTGGCCCTGTCAAGTTTGGTCCGGAGACGTTGCTTGATAATCTTGTTAACTGCTTCGACCTGTCCATTAGTCTGAGGATGATGGGGCGAAGAATACACGTTTCTAATTCTGAGGTTGTTGCACATCTCGCGAAAGCTCCTATTATGAAATTGTCTTCCATTGTCTGTAATAATGGTACGGGGTACTCCGAACCGGCAGATAATATTCTTCCACACAAAGTCGGTGATCTTCCGTTCAGTTATTTTAGCTAATGGCTCTGCCTCGACCCACTTCGTGAAATAATCTACTGCCACCACAGCAAATTTGGTCTGACCTTTTCCCATAGGGAGTGGACCTATAATGTCGACACCCCATTGCGCGAAGGGCCAAGGACCAGTCATTGGCGTCAGTGCCTCGGGAGCTTGTCTCGGAATCACCGCGAACCTCTGACATTTATCGCAACTTTGGGCGAGCTTGTGAGCGTCGTGCTGGATAGTGGGCCAATAATATCCCTGTCGTAGGACCTTATGAGTGAGAAATCGCCCTCCAGAATGGTTTCCGCAGATTCCTTCATGGATTTCACGTAACACATAGTTCGCCTCGCTGGGTTTGAGGCACCGCAGCAGCGGAGCGTAGTAACCTTTTTTGTACAGGGTTCCGTTGAGTATGGTGTAACGGGAGGCTCGGATCTTAATTCGTCGAGCCTCGGCGCGATCTTCAGGCAGCTTACCCTTGTCAAGATATTGGATGATTGGATCGATCCAAGAAGGTTCCAAGTCGATTGTATTGATGACCGAGCTAACTGGTTCATTTATACTTGGCTTAGCGACGTATTCGATAGGAACAGACCTAGGTATATCATCTTCATCGGCGGAGGCGAGCTTCGCTAATAGGTCGGCTTTGCCGTTTTCTGTACGAGGGATCCGAGTGACAAGACAGAGTTGAAATCCATTGATCATTTCTTTCGCTTTTTCCATGTACGCTCTTAATTGATCTTTCCGTGTCTGGTATACACCGGTAACTTGATTAACAACCAACTGAGAATCGCTGAAAACATTAAGGTGCGTAACTCCCATGCTAGCTGCGAGTCGGAGGCCGAGTAACAACGCTTCATATTCCGCTGTATTGTTCGACGCTTGGAATCCAAGTCGTAAGGCATACTGCATATAGGTATGATCGGGGGTTTCCAGCACTACCCCATCCCCACTTGCCTTAGAGTTGGAAAAGCCATCGACAAACAGTTTCCAGGGAACAGGGCAGGGCAGGGATGGGAGAGTGGCTGTTGTCGGTACTGCCACATTTTCGGGCATATTGTCGACCGTGAGGTCGGTTGGCGGTGTTACCTCGGTAATAAAGTCAGCTACGGCTTGCCCTCTGATTGCTACTTTCCAGACTCAATGTCGACCGCTTAAGCATTCGATTGCCCACTTCGTGAGTCGGCCGGAAGCCTCTGATTTCTGCAAAACTTGGCGAAGTGGAAGATCGGTCATCACGATGATGGTATGGGCATGGAAATACGGCCTAAGTCGGCGAGAAGAAGTTATTAGAGCTAAGGCTACTTTTTTCAAGTTTGGGTATCTCGTTTCTGCTGGCAATAACGCTTTGCAACATAATAAACCGGCAGTTGCTTTCCTTCGGATTCTCGTATCAGGGCCGAGCTTACCGCTGCCTCGGATACTGTTAGGTAAAGGAGTAGGGATTCCCCTGATTCGGGTTTTGATAAGAGAGGTGGAGAACCGAGATATGATTTTAATTGCTGGAATGCCGCTTCACATTCTTCCGTCCAATCCATTGTCTGTCGTCCTTTCAACTGTTTGAAGAAAGGGAGACATTTATCCGTGGCTCTGGACAGGAACCGATTAAGTGCTGCCACTCGTCCAGTCAACCTTTAGATGTCCTTAATGGTTTTAGGAGATTCCATATCAATCAAAGCCTTTATTTTCTCAGGGTTTGCCTTTATTCCTCGCTGACCAACCAAGAAACCGAGGAACTTCCCAGAGCTCACCCCAAAGGCATACTTACTCGAATTCAGCTTCATCCGAAATTTCCGTAGGATGAGAAAAATCTCTTCCAAATCATCTACATAATCTGCCGCGTGTATACTTTTGACGAGCATGTCGTTGATGTATACTTCCATGGTTCGGCCTATAAGCCGAGCAAAGATTTTGTTAACTAATCTTTGATAAGTTGCGCCAGCATTCTTCAAACTAAATGGCATCACTCGGTAGCAATAAAGGCCATTGTCAGTGATAAATGTAGTTTTTGATTTATCTGTTTGATGCATTACAATTTGGTTATACCCTGAGTATGCATCCATGAAACTAAGAAGTTCGTGTCCAGCGGTACTGTCCACTAACTGATCTATCCTTGGAAGCGGAAAGCTATCCTTCGGGCAGACTTTATTTAAGTCAGTATAATCAATACAGACTCGCCACTTCCCGTTGGACTTCTTTACAAGCACGACATTCGCGACCCATTCTGGATAGTGTATCTCTTCTATGAAGTTAGCCTGGAGGAGCTTGCTGACTTCTTCTTCAATGGTGGCATATCGTTCGGGGCCGAGCGGTCGTCGCTTCTGTCGGATCGGTCGATGGGATGGATCAACGTTGAGTCGGTGAGTGATCACAGACGGATCGATTCCGGGCATATCTGCATGACACCAAGCAAATACGTCGGCGTACCTGCGGAGCAAGGCTATTAACTTTTCTTTCAGGGGTGACCGTAAAGACGAGCCAATTCGTACTGTCTTGGACCTATCTGTTTCGATCAAGGGAACTGAGATAAGATCTTCAACTGGCTGCCCTCGTTCATGATTCTCGCCCCGAGGGTCCAACGATTCAATCGTTGATATGTTGACCGGACTTTTGTCGGCGGGTCCTTTTACAGCTATCATGTAACAATGCCTCGCATCTTGTTGGTCTCCTTTGACAACTCCTACTCCTGAATCAGTCGAAAATTTCAGTGAAAGATGGTATGTGGATACCACGGCCTGGAGGAGACTTAAAGAAGGTCGGCCGAGTATGGCTTCGTACACTGAGGGTTGATCGACGACCAAGAATTCGACCATCATCGTCGTCTGATGCGGGACACTACCAGTGGTGAGTGGTAGTGCGACAATTCCCTCAGGCAGTACTTGTCCTCCGAAAAAACCGATTAATGGGGTCCGAACCAGACGTAGCATGGATCGCTCAATCCCCATTTTGTCGAACGCCTGAGTAAATAACACGTCTGCAGATGATCCTGTATCGACGAGTATTCGGAATACTTTTCAGTTAGCAATTGTCAAGGTGACAATTAATGCGTCATCGTGGGGGTGATAGATCCCTCGGGCATATTCCTCTGTGAAGGAAATGTAATATTTTTCCCTTCTCTTTTCTTTTGTAGGTCGATCTATAATCATGAGCTCAGACGGAGGCTGATTAAGTTTTCTCGCATGATTCCTTCGAGCATTGTTTGAGTCGCCTCCGCCTCGCGGACCGCCGATAATTGTCCGAATTTCTTCCAAAGGTTGACTTTCAGTCGGTCGTCCTTCGGCTACCCCGGTCTTGACCACGTGTTCTTTGAGTCGGCCTTCCTTTATGAGTCGTTCGATCTCTTCCTTTAGGTGACGGAAATCACTTGTGTTATGCCCGTGATCACGATGATAATGGCAGTATTTATCCTTGTCCCGCCGATTGGGATTACTCCTGAGCTTATGGGGCCAGTTGACAAAGCCTTCGCTTTTGATTTTCATCAGCACCTGCTCCTGAGTTTTGTTCAGGGGGGTATATGCGGAGAATCTTTGATCTGGTCGCTTGCCCGACCTTCGCATATCATGCGCTTGATCATCTTTACGCTTCTTTCCTCCGGTTGAGTCGGCTTCTTTTTTGGCCGACTCTTTGACCAAAGATTTAGTTTCACGCATGATCCGCGTTTCTTCGGCGTTTGCATACTTGTCTAACCGTGCCATAAACTCTGCTAAAGTATCAGGCGGATTTTTGTCTAGAGACGCTAGGAACGGCTTGTCCCTAACTCCTTGCATGAGTGCATTGAGAGCCATTTCTTCTGAATGTTTTCGAACCTAAAGAGATTCGAAGTTGAAACGCTTGATATAATCTTTTAATAGCTCTCCCTGCTTTTGAACTATGTTGTTCAAATGCGCAGGGGGCTTCAGTTTCTTTTTTCCGCCGATGAAGTTGGTGAGAAAAGCGTCGCTTAGCTCCACGAATGAGCTGATGGACTTTGGTTTCAACTGTTTGAACCACAGTCGAGCTACGTCGGTCAGTGTAAGAGAAAAGGCTCGACACATCACTGCATCCGAGGCATCATGGAGCTCCATATAGGTTCTGAAGCATTCGATATGCTCTGTCGGGTCGGTCTTACCGGCGAAGGGAGTGATTTGAGGTAATCGAAACCTCTCGGGCAACCGAGCCTGCATTACCTCATCAACGAAAGGGGACGTCTTTGCCTCGGATCTGGTCGGATACATATTTCGGCCATGCTTCATGTCCGCCATTTCTTCCCGCACTTCTCTTTTAAAATTTTGAATGTCTGTTTTCCAAGGCTCACCGCTCTCTGTCGTGCCTTCCATGGAAGGTCGGTTACGCCTTCTTCGCTCTATTTCGTGTCGAAAGTCGGTCGGAGGCAAGGAAGCGTTAGCCGACTGAGCCGGAAATGGCTCAGATACGCCTTGGGGTTGACTCGGCCGAAAAGACTGCGGCGCGGAAGGTTGAGGATCGACCACTGCAGTCGGTACATGTGCTGTCTCCCCTTGGGGAGGCGGAGGTGGTTGCATTTGCTGATACATTCGTTCCAGCATCTGCTTCATCATATTCATATCGGATCGGATTTCTTGAACCTCCTGGTCCAACCGTCCATCGTTCCGACCCCGCTGGTTATTGCTTGTTCTGGTCGTTCCTCGTTGGCGGTTGTTAGGTGGGTTCTGGGCTGCAGGCACTGCTATTGGGCCCGCTGGCCCTGTAATCGCGATTTCATTCAGATCTTCTTCTGGGACCGTCCTTCTAGTCATCACCATGAGGATAGAATCCAATATAGAAATATGAGATAGCTTTTTGTACGGTTCCTACAGACGGCGCCAAACTGTTGATGCAAAAATCTGGTTCGTTCTCCTAGACCTTCATGTACCTGCGGAGCAAGAAGACAAAGGAGACCCTGACTAGAGCAGGGGACCCTCCGATGCCAAAGTCAGGCTGGGAATCTGGGTCTTAAAATATTGAAGAGTTCTAAGATAGATTTTTTTGCGTACCTCACAAGACGATGGAGGTTCTTCCTTTATAGCTGCTGGAGCATTCTATCGTAGGAGGATTCTTCTCTTAGTATCGTGTGCGGGATCTTCTCCCATTATCACGGAGATTAGATTTCGCCCGTTTCTAGTCTCTATCCGATCCCGTGACCTCCGGGATCGGAGATCTCATCCCGAGGTATTCGGGATGACGTTTTGTTTTGCGCTGTCTTTCCTTCATTTGGTCGATTCGATGAAGTGAGTCGGCCCGAGGCATGCCCAGGTTGCTGGTTCGTCGTCCGAGCCGTCTTAACTTTTGCCTCGGTTTAGTTGTTTTATAATCTTCCCTCGGACCCAGTGTATCCTTCGGCGATCCGAGGCACCGAGTCCGAGTCTCCGGACTTCGTATTTTTTATTCCCAACACCTACCATATATATATTAATGGTTTGGACCATTGAACTATAAGGCTAACTTGTACTGAAAATATATATCATTAACCAAGGTTCATGAGCTTATAAAAATTAAACTTAACTCCGTTGGGCCAAGACAACATCAATAGATTTCAATTAGACTTGAGTGAAACTCAATTTGGTCGTTGATGTTGGATTAAATATGAGTTTTGTAAATATATAAATTGATTTTTTTAAAAAAAATTTATATAAAAAATACGACCTTTATTTTTCGTGGTTTTTTAAAAATTGTGAATCATGTAGGGTCTTGATAAATGAATTAATTTTTTGATTCAAAAATTTGATGGAGAGTTCCCATTAATGAAGAGACACTATAGAAAGGAAGTAGATTGGCCGGTTTTGCCCCTCAGACGATAATCGGTCCAAGCAGGGTTTCGTGGGGTCCATTGTGATGTATGGGTTTTATTAATGTACATTGTCTACTCATTTTTCCAAATTATTTTAAGATATTAACCTAAAAATGGGGCAGATCCAAGGCTCAAGTGGACCACACAGTGGGGATTGAACTCTCACCAATAAAAACTTGTGTCCTACCCCTCGTTTTGTGGGGTTCACCATGATGTATGGGTTTTATCTACGCTAGTCCATCCATTTTTTCAAATCATTTTAGATATGAACCCAAAAAAATAAGGTAGATCTAAGGCTCAAGTCAACCACACAGTGGTCAAGGGTTCGGGCACCCATAGGTGGTGAAATCCCACTAAGGTGTGAGTGTGTGGTAGTCTGTGTGTGTTAAACCAAAAAAAAAAACACCACATGGTGGGAATTGAACTCCCACCATTAAAAACTTCTTGTAAGTAGTAGAAGTTTTAGATCAATCTGATGTTTGTGTTTTCCCTTCATCTAAGTCCATATAACCTTGTTAATAGGTTGGATGACAAATAAACATTACGGTGGCCCCTATAAAGGTTCCAACGATGAGTTTTATTATCATGCTAGTTCACTTGAACATTAGATCTACCTAATTTTTTAAATTATATCCTAAAATGATATGAAAAAAATGGATGAATGGTGTGGATAAAACCCATACATCCCGGTGGATCCCCCACAATAGCCTAGGCCCGACGCATTAAACATTTAATGCATTTAGGCGAGGGCAAGATGCAATCCATTTCTTACATAAAGACACCACCATGAAGGAGACAAAAAATGATTTTTCATAAAAGAAACTCACTGAGTGTTTTTTTTATTGGACTTTAAAAACCTATATTTAGATCATTCTGAAATCAATCCTCTTAAATAACCTCTTATCTTTATTTTCTTTCCATCATTTTTGTTTTTTGATAATTTAAAAAAATTATAGAAATTTTAGAGATAAATTGCAAATAAAGAAGAAGTTAAGAGTGCACACTGGAAAAGTGTGTTTGGACTGTGATTTTTTAATTTTGCAAGCAGTGAAGCTCCTAAAACTTTTGATGTTAGAATATATGGATGCGGAAATACTTGAGATCGAACTGTGCATGGGATAGGGAGATCAAGGGTTCGGATGGCTTACCTAACTGAGATGTCATAAATAAACAATCAGAATATCAGAGAAAAGTAAAGCGAGGATCTTCCTCTCCTTCACACCCTTTCTGAAAAACAGTAGACGAGACTCAAATTTCTGCCGTGGTGTAGGATCGAGGACCCAACTTTGTTATATAGCAGTTAAGGTGAAGAGAGTTTGAAACCCGTCACAACTCTCTTCACCCGGCTCCATACTTTCACAATCCTAATACTACTCAAACTGTTGTCTGCATAACACAGCTATAGCATTCTAGCCCTAATACGTAAACTTGCACAGGTAGATTGCACAGCGGATCACATTAAAGTGGGCCCACTGGTTTACCCAATCACATAGTCCAACTGATAGGACAATTCAGACCATTGATCAATAAGGCCCACCTTATAAAGTTCTTACATTCTCCTACTTGGGTCTCATTGAGCAATGTCAATGATTATCATATAGAAATAATTTTGAAAACAAGTTTTGATTTTAAGAAAACATCCAAATGGTTAACCAATGAAATTGTTGGATAATATAGGTAATGCTATTCAATCTGGTCCATCAAGACTGTCAGTATCGAATCGCGGTAGTCATTACAACTTTTAATCTAGGCGAAGTGAGGCTAAGCGCGGTCACAAATACCAACAATCTTGACGACATAGATCTGATACTAGGAAGTGTGGTATTAGGATTACACATTCAGTGTGATGATGTGTGTCTATCCTTAAGAGGTCCTGAAGCTTTTAAACGTCTCCAACGAGACGTGACTGAAGTTTTATTTACTCAAATCAAGGCGCATACTAAGAGGGAAGCAGAAATAAAACTTTATATTAAAATTATCAAACTGTATAAAATGAGATCTCTAAATGTCTGTAAAATCAAAATGTGCTGAACTCCAACTAACTGAAAATATCTGTGGGATCAATGACTCCCATGGATGTCACATGCTCTTGAAATGGCGTGATGAGAGTCCTTTAGTGAGCGAATATGCAATCATATGCTTAGTGCCGATGAATTCCACAGACACCTGACGATTCTGAACTCTTTTCTTTACAACAAGATATTTGATGTCGATATGCCTCGACCTTAATGAATGCTTGTTATTACTAAAGAAAAAGATAACAGCTAAATTATCGTAAAATATTCTCAATGGTTTCGGGATATGCTCCAGTACCCGCAAACCTGAGAAGAAACTCGGTAACCATAGTGTCTGATTAGATGCATCGTGGCAGGCAATAAATTCAGCTTCTATAGTGGATGAGGTTGTGGTAGACTGTTTCACGCTTTTCTACGATACAGCTCCTTCAACTATCATGAAGATGTATCATGAGGTAGACTTCTTAGTGTTAACACAGCTTGTGAAGTCTGCATCTGAATATCCGATTAACTCCAACCGATCAGATCTTCTGTATGTGAGTCCGAAGTCTTTCATTTTTTATAGATACCGTAATACTTTCTTTGCAACTATCCAATGTTGCATTCCTGATTTAGATAGGTATCTTCCCAACATTCCAACAACAAAGGCAATATCCGGCCGTGTACAAATTTGAGCATACATAATGCTCCCTACTATTGATGCATAAGAAAAATCCTTCATTCGATTCTTTTCCAAATCATTCCTTGGACATTGAAATAGGTCAAATTTGTCGCCCTTCAAATAGGCGACTATCCGGAAGCACAATTTTGTATGTCATACCTTTCGATTACCCTAATAATATAGGCCCTTTGTGACAGGCTGAGCAGTCCAAGTAATCTATCACGACTAATCTTAATGCCAATGACGTAAGAAGCTTCATTAAGATTTTTCATTTCAAACCTTTGAGATAAAATTAACATCCTGATATCACTACTAGCCAACAGAATGTCATCAACATACAAAATTATGATAATGAACTTACTCCCACTGATTTTAATGTAGATGCATTCATCTGCAGTGTTTTCTACAAAGCTATATGAGGAAATTACTTCATGAAACTTTAGGTACCACTGTCACGATGCCTGTTTCAACCCATATATGGATTTTTTTAGTTTACAAACCAAATGTTCTAATCTATTAGCTACAAAACCTTTGGGCTATAACATGTATACATTCTTATTCAGATCCCCATGGAGAAATGCAATCTTTACATCCATCTAATGTAACTATAAATCCATATGAGCTACAAGAATCATTATAATCTTGAATGAGTCTTTCTTAGATACTGGTAAGAAAGTCTCCTTAAGGTCAATGCCCTCACGTTCGTTAAAACCCTTAGCAACAAGTCTGGCTTTGTATCTTTCAACATTACCCTTGGAGTCCCTCTTGGTTTTAAATATCCATTTACAACCAATCGGCCTTATTCCAGTGGGTAAATCTACAATATCCCATACTTTATTGTCCCTTATGAGTTTCAACTCATCTTTTATGAAATCAAACCAACGAGAAAGATTAGCATTTTGTTTGACTTGTGTAAAGGATTCAGGATCCTTTTCCACCCCAGTGTCAAAGTCGTGCTCCTGTAAGTATACGATGTAATCTTCTCAATTTACAGGCCTTCCCTGTCTTTCAGATTTTCTCAATGGTTTTTCTCGTTGGGTGTAATTTTAATCTCTATTTTTCTCATCAGTGGTTGATATATGAGATTCTACGTGGTGTTCTGTAATGATTATAGAATCGACTGCATCATTAATATCCACGTAATCTAGAGTGACTATGACTGGAGTCACAGTTCTTTGTTCCTCAAATACAAAATTTTTAATATTCGTGCTCGCACTGTTTTCAGTATCCTCAATGAATCTAGCATTCCCAGTCTTAACAATCCTGATAGAGTAGGAAGGACAGTAGAATCGATAGCCCTTTGATATTTCTAGATATCCTATGAAGAAACAACTTACAGTTCTAGGATCAAACTTCTTTTTATGCGGGTTATAAATTTTGGCCTCAGCAAGGCAACCTCAAACATGTAAATATCGGAAACTTAGTTTTCTCCCATTCCACAACTCAAAAGGAGTTTTACTTACTACTTTGCTAGGGACCCTGTTAGTATATGAATTGCGGTTTTGATTGCATCACCCCACAATGATTCTGACAATGTCGAATTACTAGTCATGCTTCGCACCATATCCATAAGGGTACGATTACACCTCTCAGCCGCACCATTCTGCTATGAAGTACCAGGCATAGTGTACTGGGCGACAGTGCCACAATCTTACAGGTATCTAGCGAATGGCCATGGATAGCATCCTAATTCGTCATATCTACCATAGTATTTACCACTACGGTCAGATCTAACAATTTTAATCCTTTTATCAAGTTGATTTTCAACTTCAGCCTTATAGATTTTAAAAGCATTTAGGGGATCTGATTTCTCACTGATAAGGTAGAGGTACCCGAAATGAAAGTAGTCATCTATACATGTTATAAAATATTTATGTCCATTTCAGAAAGCCGTAAAGAATGGTCCACAAATGTCTGTATGTATCACCTCTAAGATACCTACATTCCTAGTTGCACCTTTCTTTTTTGTTCTGGTCTGTTTTCCTTTTATGCAATCAATGCATACTTTATAGTCGGAGAAGTCCAGAGAATGCAGAATTCCTTCTCGCACAAGCTTATCTAATCTCTCACGAGATATATGACATAGTTGCTTGTGCCACAACATGAAGGAATTCTCATAGTCTAGCCTTTGCTTAAATCCTACTTAATTTTCATGTAAGGTATTAACATTATAGACGTGTGAGGCAATCAAGTCTAACTGGTATAAGTTGTTCACCATAGAGCCGGTTCCAACTTTAATTGAATTAAAATAAATACTAAAACCTTTATTCTCAAATTGAAATGAATATCCCAACTTATCCAAACAAGAAATAGAAACTAAATTACGCCTTATAGAAGACACAAAATGTATCTATTAAATTCAAAAAATGACCAGACTTTAACTTAAGTCTATAGACTCCAATTGCCTCCACGTCTACTTTGACTCCATTCCTTATGTATACTAAGTGCTCTGCATTAGTTGGTGGCCTGGTCTGTAGTAATTCCTGCATAGAAGTGCATATATGAATAATAGTTCTCAAATCTATCCACTAGGAATCCACCGACACATCGGTTAGATTAGTTTCAAAACAGACAAGAATAGAATGATTACCTTTCTTTATGAGCCATTTCTGAAACCCTTCACAGTCTTTCTTCAGATGACTCATCTTTTTGTAAAAGAAGCACGGTTTGCCTTTAACCCGTTTGCATTTTGATCAATTTCCAGATTGATTTTCATGGTTTCCAGATGGAGGACCAAATAATCTATTATTAAAACCTTGGTTTCTTTTTCTTTTACCTTTATGCCCTTTTCCATGCCCTTGTCCTGATGTCACCATATTATAATATTCTGCACTTTGCCCAACTGCCTGATCCTATCTTCTTCTTGAGTGCATTGAGTGATCAGTTCATCCAATGTCCATATGTCCTTCAAAATGTTATAATTTATCAGGAACGTACCGTATTGAGGAGGTAGGTTATTCATGATCAGATGAATCAGTTGGTCATTAGTAAGTACGAGGCCTAGAGAACGAAGCTTAGATATGACTTCGATCTGCTCTATAATATATTCCTGTATATTTCCTTTTTCGTCATAGGATGAGTGAGTTAATTTGTTCAAAAGAATGCCCACTTCAAATTTATCAGATTTCTTGAATCGTGTTTTCCCATTTTGGTTAGGAAAGCTTTAGCCTTATCTACTTTAGGCATGACACATTTCATAGACTCGAAAATCGAATACTTTCTGACTTTTAGGCACGTATCATTTGATCTGAACCATGCCTCCCAGAGATTATAGTCTGATTCAGTGGCATCATCGGATGGTTTTGTCGATTCTGGTTTTATCAGGGCAAGATTTAATTGTAGGCAGCCTAAGACGACTTTAATGGAGTCCTTCCATTGAGCATAATTAGATCCATTTAGGGTAGGGACTTGATGCATATTACTTGGAATTGAGACTGAAATAAAAGAGATATATATATATATATATATATATATATATATATATATACTCACATTAGTTCATTATTTCACAAAATAATTTCATGAATGTAAACAAATATCAGGCAAAAATAATTAATTTAGTTGCTAGGGGAGGTATCAACTGAATTCGCCAGGGTGAAGATGGGCCTAACCATCATATCCTGGTGAGACTCTTTTACATCATCATCATTCCTCCTGTGGGAGGTAACGATAACATGTCAGCGATCCTCCAGAACATGAAGCTAAGTGATGTTAATTATGTAAAACTGAGACACTCAACACCTGTGGGTGAGATGAGTCTTTCAGCTTTACATCATCAGCACCATGTACTTCACCCGTTCATGTGACTACCAAACGGTAATCGTCTGTGTTTTCATTACTGTACGCATGACAACATGAACGTAATTGTATGCAATCCTCCTTATCCCAATGTTACAAGTCTGTACTTATAAAATTTTCATCGATTGAGGTCATTATGGTGGCTAACATAACCGAATCCAACATTACAAATATAGACTTAGATTGCGATTATAATCCTGCCTCTCAATGGATTATATCTAAATTAGTCTGATACGGCCCCATAAGACGATTGGCATATACAACTCTTGGAGGATGGGTGATGGGCTCATAATGCAGCTGGGTCAGGACTCTAATTATGACCTAGTTTTCAGTGATGAGCAATGCAAATCTAGTCCTTAGTATTCATATGATAGACAAGTGGTATGGATATATCATTAGGTTATTGCCCATAATATGGATAGGTCATATCCAATCTAAATATTCAATGGATGAAAATCATTACCATTACTGTCTATTTAATCAGTCTTAAATGGACTAAACCATTACATTGTACAAATGGCCCATAACTGTGGCTAGAATCATAATTGAGGAATTGGTCCAAATGGCACCAAAATTACCTACAATGGGCCCATGATTAGGTTAGGCCCAACTCAACTAAGGTGGATCCGGGTCCCGATCGAGGGTAAGACCCGAAATCCAAAGCAATCGGGTCCCGCAGACCCGAATGATGCTATAATCGGATCTATAGACCCAGATGAAAATAGGGTCCGAATGTCCAATAACAACCCTAAAATGCCTAATTTTCCAAATCTCTACAGACTGTAAGAGAGAGAGAGAGAGAGAGAGAGAGAGAGAGGTTGTGCTCGCCATATGCTCGATACGATGAGAAGAGATGAAGCTCCTCTCTCTGCAACTCGATTACTGGTGGTTCTGATGGGCTGAGATAGATCCGTGGTGCCAACAATGTCATTGGAAGGAGCAGATATGGCCTCCAACAATGAACATTCAACCATGAGACGTTGGTAATGGCTCCAAAAACATGGTTGAAAGGAAGATGTGTAACACCCTATACTTTTTAGTACTCAAGTGTTACTGTGCAACCTAACATACTTGGATATTCACATACATTCTAGTCTAAGTTTGACCGTCGAAAGTAATCCCCATCCACATATTAAGTCATTCAGCCGTTGATATTCAAAATGAACCATCACATTATTAGCAAAACCCATCTTTTAGGGCATTCAATCACCTTGTTAGACAAATAAAACCGTCCACTGACATTTTAGGAATCGAATCATAAAATCCACCATCCATCGGGTCTACAATGTCCCGCTGGATGATCCATCTTTTGAAAACACGAATCAAATTATTTGGCCACCTATTCAACGCCTGAATCACACCTAAATACTCTTTAGGGCCCTTAGGATTATTGGAAGAGAATACCATCCCTAAATCAAGTGATCCATTCATTAATTTTAAAATGGACCATCACACCTTAGCAAAATCAATGCCAAACCTTAAAGGGCCTAATTATGGGAATATGGTAATGATGAAATTCCACATAATTATCTATTAGAACTATTGAACCGTACATCATTAGTTTCGAGGCCCAAACCAACAAATTCACCGTTCATCGGGTCCATGACTCAATGTGGGATGATTTAACACTTAATTACATGATTTAGCCACCAGATTGCGAAAGCAGCTGTTAAAATCTATCCATGTTATCTGGGGCACTTTAAAAGCATCATTGACCAAATCGGGAAATGATTTGACTGTTGATTGTCGGTAATCATCAATGAAGTCCATAAAATCAAGTTGTAGGGTCCACCCGAGTGTTGGATCTACCTCAACGCCAGTCAGGTGTCCTATCTAGGCGAATAGAAGTGAATGGACAGTTTGGATAGACTCCATCATCATAACGGACCCCACTTTTGAGTAGTAAGAGTACACAATGCATATGCATTGCGGAACACGGAGCCAGGGTTGCGGTCAAACGGCTGTTGACCCATGAATACCGGAAAAAGAGAAATTGTTCTCTCTTTCCTCCCGCATTTCCTGCCAGGCGTCTGTTTAAACGGACGCCGTCGTTTGCAGACGTGGTGGCCCACCAACACGATCATCTGAGACGATCCGAACTGTCCATCCTATTTGTAGGACAAATCTAACCAAAACCTAGCTCCTCCCACACGTGGAAGCACGTGTGCATGTTCACGATCACGAGCATAAATCGGTCTTGTGCGGCCGTTTTTCCAAAAATGAAAAGTTTCGTTTCTTCTTCCGTTTGCCAGGTTGGCAATCTAAACTAAGAGAAACCCTTCAATGCATGCAATCCCAGCTGTCCAGGGCTAGCTTGCTTTTAGGTTTTCCTCAGTGAAGGAAGAGGCGCGTGTGGAAGGAATCTTCCCGTTTCTTTTACGCTGATACCATCTCGACCGTCTATTAACCTCTAGAAGCCTTCCAATCAATCCTCAACACTCATTTTAGGGCAACCGACAAAAGCATCTCGCTGGAAATAGAGTTCTCGCGAGAAACTCGTGAGTGCTTGATTAATAGCCGCAACCGAAAAACTCGGAACCCACCAAGTTTTTGGGAAAATCTCTCTAAATGGTGGGTCCCACAACGACCCTAAGACCAATCTGGACCATCCATGTGCCTCAGCATGAAAGATGGCCCACTCGGTTGAAATCCGCCATGAGCAACCCATCATCTTCCCTGTCAAGCTGATAGACTCACCTCCTCTAAGTGGGCCCCATCTTCCGATCTGAGTCGTCCATCTAATGGACCATAATGCCAGAAATTCCACTGCAACATCGGATCTTGACCATGCAATTAGAGCTAGGGTAATGCTCCAAGCTTACCACCAAATCGTCGTTAAAACGTTTGTTGCTGAACTTTCGAGAGTAGGGCAATAAAGCCTATAAAAGACTGCCTTTTAGGGCAACGCTTCCAGGAAAGGAAAGACAGAAAGAGAAGGCAAAAAGCACCGTGTGTAGTGCCACATTGGGTCGATTCAACTCGGTCCGAGTTGACGAGCGTTCGGGCTGAGTTCGTGCACCTCCGACCCGTTCCAAGAGAAGAAGATGAGTCGAAAAGGGAAGGCGAGAGAGAAGATGGAGAAAATGAGTGAAAGAGAGAAAAACGAAAGAGAGAGAGCTCGACTCAACTGCAGTGAGTCAGCTCAGTTCGGTCTGAGTCTGGGTCGAGTCCAGACCCCTCTATGCTGGGAAGAGAGAGAGAGAGAGAGGAAATGGGTGAGAGTTTCGGGTCGAGTGTGGTGGTGCCGCACCACTCCTTTGAGCCGTGTTGAGTTAGGGACGGGTTTAAGCGCGGATGTTGCTAGTCAGCTCAGGGATACGTTGATGGATGTCTTCCAGTAGAGAAAAGGAAAAGAGAAGGGACAACAGAAGGAAGAAGAGGAAAATCAGGTTTGGACTCGCTGAGTCAAGCTGAGTCACTGACTCGTTTGAACCCAAGCAGGTAAAGCTTGGTTTTGGTTCAGTTCAGGTCCAAGCAGAGAAAGAAAGAGAAAGTTAGAGGGGAAGGAAAGAGGAGGAGGAAAGAAGAGATTGTAGTAGGATCAGTTTCACTAAGTCGACTCGACCGGTTCAACCCGGTTGGGACCCTGTTCTAGGGGATTCTCAACCTCAGTCATTGAATCCTCTTCCATCAATGGGGTAGCTTCTTCTATTACGGTATCAGCTCGATTTCGAATTGAGTAGTGTCTAGTTAATATATTAATGAATTTCCATTGTTAGGTTGTTGAGTCATTATCTTTCTAACTCGGTGACTCACACCTAGAGCTGAGTCTGCGACAAGGTGAGACAACGGAATTTAGTTAAATAGAAATCTTATTTTATTGCATTATATATTCAATCATTTTTAGTTTCAGGATATTATTATGGTAGACCTTGTCATTTTAGTGGGTTAGATCACCTCGGGTTGGATTGCACCGTAGTTGACTCAAATTTGAGGTGAGTTAACTCCATATTCCCTATTTGGGTATCAAAGAAGGCATATTAGTCTTTTAATTAAATTACTCACTTATTATAGGAAATTAAGTCTTTCCCAAATCTTCCTTCCCTCAATTACTTAAGGAGAATCTCGATCTAAGGTGAGGATTACCTTCAAGCTTTTTCTACATCATAATAATTATCCTAGTTCATGTATTCCATTAATTGCTTAATTTATTATTTGGTAAAAATGATAATGCATGTTAGTTTATGTTTGAGCAAATTCTTCCTAAATGACTAATCATTGGATTTAACATGCTATAGATCGCAATTATCTTTATCCTAATTTAAATGTAACATTGTATACAGATAAGTGTATTGAAATTGTTGCAGCTTGTTTTACCACTTGTGATTACTGTATGTATGCTTGGAGATCCTCGTACTAGTGGCTATTTTGTCTTATAAGTTAAATGGAGTTTTTGTTGTGGATTTACCATCTTATGGACCATTTATTGCTTAAGCGGCTTTTGAGATAATCTTCTCTTATTACATCCTTAGGATGGACTATTTGCCCTTTTTGGCTTGTACTGGTTATTTGTCCTTGCGACTTTGATAGGCTATTTGCCCTTTGTGGCTTTGATTGGCTATTCACCTTGTGCCTTTGATGAATTATTATTAAATAACCCTTTGATAATAACTTCCACTCGTCAAACTACGATTGGCCACTAGTTGGATAGGTTACCCTTATAACATCATATTTATTAGACTCGTGAGCCAGAGATAGTGGAATGAAACACTATGCCTAAGCTATCGGCCTATGCTGGGTGACAAACCACCTATAGTGACCTTTGAGCTTTCTTAAAATGATTGTTTGAAATTAGAATAATAATGGTTGGGCTAATCATGCATTTTCATGGCATGCGGACTTTTCCAAGTGCCTAGTCCTCCTTGGGCATACCTTTGAGTACTTTTCTGAAAGACTAGTCTACCTTGGGTGTCCCTGTTGCATAGTCTTTTCTGGGTGACTAGCTCTCCTTGGGCGTACCTTTAGTACTCTTCTAGGTGGCTAAATCTCCTTAGGCAACTTCATTGCAGAGGCTTTTTCGGGTGACTAATTCTCCTTGGGCGTACCTTTGAGTACTTTTCTAAGTGGCTAGATCTCCTTGGGCGACTTCGTTGCATAGTCTTTTCTGGATAGATAATTCTCCTTGGGCATACCTTTGAGTACTTTTTCAAGTGACTAGTTCTCATTGGGCGATATCATTGCATAATCTTTTCCGGGTGGCTAGTTCTCCTTAGGCGTACCTTGAGTACTTTTTCGGTTGGCTAGTTTTCCTTGGGTGACTTTTTACCAGCTGAATGTGCATCCCTAGGTCTGCGAGCATGTGCATACATTTATGCATTTAAACAAGATCATCTAGTGTAATTTATTTGATGAATGCGTATCTGATGAACCTTACCTGATTTCCATGATAATCATTGTGAAATAATTGCTATACACTATTCCCGATAACTATGCTTAATTATCTTGATGATATGATAAATCTTGGGGATTATACCTCACTGGATAGCCATTGACGCTATCAAACCGTACTCAATGTGCAGGAGGCACAGATGACCCGCATGCTAGCATTCATATGGAATAAGAGGAACCAGATGATCTTGCGACTCTCTATTACTGATTTCATTTGTATTTAATTTGTATTGTTATATATCTTAAAAACTTAAGACATTGATTTGTATAAGTTTTTAGATAACCACTTGAAATCTTGGTTATGTATATTTGGACTCCCTCTCGTACTTGATTTAATTATATTTCGCTAGTTTACTAACTTTGATAAAAAAGAAAAAAAATGTACGTGTTATTTAAGTCACCGTTTAAGGTTAACAATCAGGTTTTTGAAAAACAAGTAGTGTATTCGGGTTCCGAGAACTGGGGTGCTACAGGATGACATGTCATTGCCTACGACTGTAGATCCGGAATTTGACAATGGCAGTCGGCACCACAAATCGCATGTAAGGGCCCACAAAAACTGGATAAACCGATTTCAAAATTCCCAATCATTGATGTAGGATTCGGATTTCAAAATCCCTGATTTCTAATATGGGTTTTGATTGGAAAACCCTAATTGGTCTGATTTGGGGATTCTGAATTGAAAAAAATCCTAATCAGCCTTTTGCTGGATTCAGGGATTCGAAGATCCCTAATTGGCATCCAGATTTGGGGGTTTGTATTCAAAATCCCTAATTGGCATTTGGATTTGGGAATCTAAAATCCCTGGTCCGTGACATGAATTTTCGAATTGGAAAACCCTAATTCGAATAGAATCTGCCAGATTTAGGATTCGAATTCCCTAATGATACTCAGTATTGGGAATGAGTATCTAAAATCCTTAATCTAGGAATTCGGATTTGAAATCTGAAAAATCCCAATACTGAATGAAAATCCTTAATTATATTCGAAATTCGAAATCCCAATTTGCCTGATTTAGGAAATTGAAATTCTGATTTTGAATTAGAATCTCTAATAACTGAATTTAATCAACCATACTTATGAATAGAGGCTTTGATACCAACTATTAGAATATCTGGATGCGAAAATACCTGAGATTGAACTGTGCATAGGACAGGGAGATTAAGGGTTCGGATGACTTACCTAACTGAGACGTCATGGACAAACAATCAGTATACCAGAGAAAAGTAAAGCTAGGATATTCCTCTCCTTCACACCCTTTCTACAAAACAGTAGATGGGACTCAGATTTCTGCCATGGTGTAGGATCGGGGACCCAGCCCCGTTATATAGCAGTTGAGGTGAAGAGAGTTTGAAATCCATCACAACTCTCTTCACCCGACTCCACGCTTTCACAATCATAGTACTACTCAAACTGCTGTCTGCGTAACACAACTATAACATTCCAGCCTTAATATGCACACCTGCGCAGATAGATTGTGTAGCGGATCACATTGAAGTGGGCCCACTGGTTTACCTAATCACATAGTCCAACTGATAGGATAATCCAAACCATTGATCAATAAGGCCCACCTTATAGAGTTCTTACATTTGAATGACTAGCTTATTAGTACACCCACTATCAGTTCACACTTCACTGTTAGCCACCCCCGATAGGGAATCGATACCAAGACCTCAGTGTTGAAATGAGGTATCTTTCACTCAGTCTACCACTGACGTGTGGCTTTTTACTAATGTTATCATTGATTAAGAAGCTACCCATCACTTAATATCCATGGCAGTATTGCTCATGTCACCTGAAAGTAAGGATGTTTTAAATATAAATATTAGAGAAAAAATTAAAATTAGTAAGCGCCCGTTTAAAAAAAGTGTCGATGATATGTACAAATGGTCCCAAGTATGAGTTATTAGGCTCGAATCGGCTCGAGTCCACGATACATCCAAATGGTCGCAAGTCTATTGGGCTCGATTCAGCTCGAGTCGACTCAGTCCATGGAATTTTCTAGTTTTTAAAATATTCTTTTGGGCTTGTATTATCTCTCTCTCTTCTATCAACTTGACCTGTAAAACCCAATAGGCCATGTGATGAGCTGGCCATCCCATCTGTGAGAGAGAGCGAGAGCGAGAGCGATAGCGAGAGAGAGAGAGACTAGGGTTAAAATAACTCTAGTAAGTGATTAACGTGGGGTTGGTTATCAATGGGGTGGGGACGGCACTCTCTCTCCCTATAAAAGGAGAGCGAGAGAGGTCGGAGATATCGTTGGAGTGTCTAATCCAACTTCCTTCCACTACCATTTTCTGACATTCTAAACCCTTCTTTTCACGATCTCATACAGAAAAACTCTCCAAATCTCCACAAAACCTTCCATTTCTCTCCAATTCCTTCTCAAATTCCGTTCAATCCTAACCGTACGATTTCCAACAAATCCTTCCATCATCTCCTTCTCCTCGAATCCCGTCCGATCCCACCCATTGATTTCTAAAGATGGGCATCTCGAGCCTCCCTTCTCCATCCGAGGGCGTCCTCTCCATCATCCTCATCAACACCGCTCTCTCGATCACGATCCTCAAATCGATCGTGCGTTCCATCTTCAACGCCATCGGGATCCACCCCGCTCCGCAATCATCATCGCAGTCCGCAGCCGTCGAGATCTCATCCGATCTCCCGATCCTCCCCGTCGAATTCCAGTCCAGGTTCCCAGCCGCCCGGTTCGGATCGCTCGCCCGGTGCCCGGCCGAGCACGATTGCGAATGCTCGGTCTGCCTGACCCGGTTCGAACCGGAATCGGAAATAAACCGGCTACCGTGTGAGCATTTCTTCCATAAAGACTGCTTGGAGAAGTGGCTGGAGTATCAGCACGTCACCTGCCCCTTGTGTCGGGGTCCTCTGCCGCAGGAGGAAGAAGCTTCTTGCCCTTGGTTCTAGAGTTATTTACGAGGCTGCCACTGGTTTTGTGTTATTCAGCGGTTGTACAGGTTATGTAGAAATACACGTAGGAAGATGACGTAGGTAGGTGTATTTTCATACGTACGTAGTATTTCGTATTTCTCTTTTTATTGATGTGTATGATGAGCTTTTCCTTTCATCCGTACGGCATTGGATTTACAAATGGATTGATTATCTTGATCTAAACCATTTTGTCATCCATGGTATGGTCCACTGAATGGACAGTCCTGATTGATCATCCTTTCATTTGTACTGTAGCGAGGTGGATCCACCATATTCATCTTCAACCGATCATGTCCCTTTGGGGATGCAAATGGCCAAATAATCTCAAGGGTCGGAGTTGTCAATGGCACAGGCAAAATCAAATTTTTAAATAGGCCTGGCTTAAATAATTCAAAATCCAAACCAAAGCCAACCGTTGTTTTGCCGTTTACAGCTCTAAGCAAGTCATTAGAAGCCTTTGATATGGCTTAATTAAAATTTAATTATATAGTGTCAAAAGCAGGGCCCACAGTTAAAAAGAAAAGTGAAAGTATTTAATTTTTAACAAGAAATGTACTTATGACACATATATGAATTGGGTGCTGCATTTTCTTGGCTAATCCCTCTCTTGATTAGTCTAGATTTGATTGGAGCATATGAGCCGCTGTTAAAAATAAATTCTGGTATATGATACCAATGAACTCGCTGATATGATATACTAAAGGCTCATATATATTAAAGGCTCGTTATCATCCATTTTGAGATAATGAGTACAATATGGGGGGCCCATGCTTGATGAAATGGAAACAGCATAGGGGCTACCATTATCCCCTTTGAAAGTTGTTGGATTGAGCAGGATTGGTCTCCATCTCTACCCATGGCCGGCTGTCTGATCAAATCCCACCGTAGCAGGGGTGGAGAGAGATACATCCAAGTGGGAAACGGTTGGCTACTCCCCCGTCATCAACCCGTGGCTGGTGGTTGGTGCTCTGTGGGCCCCACCATGATGTATGTGTTTCATCCATTTTGTTCATCCATTTTTATATATCATTTTAGGGCTTTATCCCAAAAATGAGAGGGATATAAATATCAGGTAGACCACACCACATGAAAAAAATAGTCATTGGATATCTAACAATTAAATCCTACTAAGGCCCACTGTACTGTTTATTTGACATCCAATATGTTGATTAGGTCATACAGACCCAGATGAAGGAAAAAAACAAAGACCGTCTTGATCCAAACCTTTTATGGCCCCAAAATGTTTTTAATGGTCGACGCTCAATCAACACTATTTCCTGTAATGTGGTCCACTTGAGATTTTGATATACCTCACTTTTTTGTCTCACACCATAAAATGATCTATAAAAATAGATGGACGGAATGGATGAAACACATACATCATAGTGGGGCCCACGTAGCACTGGCCACCAGCTATTGGCTGATGGCAGGGGGAGTAGCCAATCCGTTTCCATCCAAGTGCGGTAGGGTCTGGTCCCAATGGCTAGCTGCCCAATCAAATCCCACCATGGGTGGAGAGAGCTCCATCCAAGTTGGGGCAGAGCACAATCTCCATCCCTCTGGCATTCGACGGGTCCCCATTTCTACCAACGGCCAGCTGTCCGATTAAATCCCGGCGATAGTGCAGTATCCGTCAACTACGGTGGGTGGATCTTTGAATGTGGAGCCAAACATCATGTATGTATCTTATATCCACACGCTGTCCATCCATTTTGACAACTCATTATATGTAATTATCCCTCTAGATCTAAATCTCGAGTAGACCCCACCACCATTGTAAACTATGGTGATTGATCATTAAAATTTTCTTTTCTTGTGAGCCACAAAAGTTTTGGATCAAGCTAATATTTGTATGGTCCCTTCATCCAGATCCTTGTGACCTTATTAATAGGTTGGATGGTAAATAAACATATGGGTCGCCACTAGAATGTTTTTAATAGTTGGTATTCAATAACCACTATTTCTTGTGGTGTAGTCCACCTAAGATTTGGATCTACTTCATTGCTGTGATAATTCCCTATAATGAGTTGTTGAAATAGACGGATGACATTGATGTATTACAGTGGCCCTCACAGTTTGGGATCCATCGAAGCCAAATCTTTCAATATCTGCTGTGGATGGAGCTCTGATCCATCTGACATAAGTACTTAGCGCTTTTTTTTTTATATATTAAATTATAGTAGAGATTTCTATAACTTTAATTACATGCATTACATTTTTTCCATTTAGGCAAGAGTTTTGGGCATGGTCTATCTATGGTTGATGCACCTGATTGACGGTCTGGATTACTGATCATCAGCTCCAACTTTCTCAAAACGTAGGGTCAGCATGCATGATTGATCCAGCATGGTTTATCCATCACACTACAGTACAGATGTATGAGTCTATCCGGCTAGGATGTATCCATCCCAACATTCAGATGCAAGCCTAAGGTTTAAGCACAATAATTGAATGGTCCGGATCTGGGCTTTCCTTCTGCCTAACCGCTTCATTAGTGGGCCTGGCCTAACTCATACAACATTGGTGGTTTGAGTTCTTCGGATATACTTTGGGCCGAGCAAGATAGGCCCTTTTAAACCGTCCAATGAGTTTCAACGGTGGTAGATAACCAAAAAAAATCATTTAAATGAGCATCACATAGGAAAAATAAATAAAAAATCTTAAACCGTCCAATTATTGGACCCGTGGGACCCGATGGAGTGGCTGGTAGTTTGGTACAGATGAGTTCAGATTCAGGCAATCCTTCACACGTTTGTGTAGGGCTGCTCGTAGTGATGCTGATGGTGACCACATGATCAACGTGGACGATTTTTTTTGGTCCATCTAAATTAATTTTGGCCGTTGCTGCCTTGGACACTCTTGATCCTTTTCATCCATGCTTTTTGGCCGAGGATAATGCTCTTTTAATTAGCTTTTTATATATTTATTTTTTTAAGAGGGGTGCACCAGGCCCATGCAGCAGCGTGTGGGTCCCAACACCAGCCCGCCAGCTGGTGTCAAAGCTCCGTGGGTCCAACCATCATGTATTTGTTTCATCAACGCCGTCCATTCATTTGACAGGTCATTTTGGATATGTGACGCAGGGGAGGACGTGAGGTCGAGCACCGTCTTCCTCAAGAGGATAACTATTCCGAATCCACGGAACTTCTGTGGACTCCTCACGGAGACTTCTAGAATCCACGAGAAAAGAGAGCAGAAAATAGAAATAAAATCTAAATAAATTCAAAATAGATTAATAAATGAATAAAAACGAGTTCACAACCCTTTAAATAAGGGTACTAAGCAATGGGAAAGAAATCAGAATCAAACTACAACTAGGACTCCTAGATTATGACTTACTATAAATAGTAAACTTACTATTTATAGACGGTCGTGATGTCTACTAGTGCGCAAGGTTTTCGGCCAAAAATAGTAAGTGTCCTATTTGGCTTTACCAACCCGTTCTCCTAATTATTCTAAGCTCTTTTCACGTTGGGCGCAACTCCTAAAGCCCGACGGATGAAGAGTTATAAGCAAACTAAAACTTACTATTTATAGTAAAAACGAAATTGAAACAGGGAAACGACCATCAAATCAGGGGTTTCTCACAATTCCGAGCGTCGGAACCTGGCATAGCAGGGTTAGTTGGCTAAAGTAGCTCGTTCTATCCCAAAATCATATATATTTCATCGGCTAACTCATCCTGGATTGCGAGATATGCCTGATTTAAGGTCTGATGGTCCAAATCACTTCTGTCGCCGACCGGGCCTTTTCTGATCCATCTTTGCCATGTAATTGTCCGCGACCCGCTCTACATCAATATGTGCCCAAAAATGAAGCAGAACCAAAGCTCAGGTGGACCACACTATAAGAAATAGCGGGGATTGATCATGCCATAAAATGATATGGCAAAATGGACTGACAGCGTAGATATTTGCCCGGACTCAGCTAACTGGCTGTGGTGGACCATCCCCCACAATAAATTAATTTAATATCATCTGACCTGATGGGCTAGGTATCAAATTTTTTTTTTTTTAACACGCACACCTGAACTTGATCAGATACGGGACAATCTAGCAGGGCTCACTCGATCCGATTCGAAACCTTGCTGGCCTAACCCGAACCGAGTTCGACTCGGTCTGGGAAACCGAATCGAGTCGGAGGATATGTGAGAAACCGGAAGAGAAAGAAGGAGAGAAAGGAGGAGAGAAGGAAGGAGAGGAGAGGTTAGGGTTCGTTCGGATTTCGGATCAAATCGGTCCAAATTGAAAATGATCCAAACTCGATTCAATGTACGATCGGATTTGAGTGGTCCTATTCGATCCACACTGATCCAGGCCTTTAGTTCGGTTCAAATCAAGTTGGATTCGTTGGATTGGATTGGATTGGATTCTGCCCAGCTCTACCGGACACACATACACCCACAAACGTCATAGTGGGATTTCACCACCTATGGGCATCAAACCCAAGACCTCGTATTGAAACTCCTCAGATCCTACCTCTGTGGACTAAAACCCCACGTATCAAGTATTAATGTGTGTACCTAAGTTAGTAACTAGGCAGTCATATCTACATCGTTGTGGCACACGTGCAAGATCCAAACCGTTCAACCCCTGCCATTATTATAGATCCATCATGCCTAGAAATCAAAGGGACGTCAGGATAATTACCAAGGATGAACGATGGGTTGATGACTTGTACAAGTCTAGTGTCACTCACCCAAGAGGACTCATACCTGGGGGTGTATACGAACCGAGCTAGCTCGATTAGCTCGCTCGATTCGACTCAATTCAAAGCTGAGTTTGAGCCGAATCAAGCTGATTTTTTGAGCTTGAAAATGAGTTCAAGCAGGCCCTAGCTCGACTCGACTCGGATCGAATCCAGCTCGAATCGAACTAGTTCGATGACTCAGTTACTTTGCCATTGATGTTGCTCACCAACTGTTTGATAAAATGACTCAACGAAATGTGGCTGGTGGCAAGGTGGCAAGGAAGGTATGTACATGAAACAAATACCACTTTTCTCTTCTTCTTTTTTTTTTAATTTTTAAATTTTAATGTTATTTAGAAGGTGTTTGAGAAAATACCTGTAAAACCATTGCCTCTATTTGTAAAACAGTGGGATTTTGAAGTTGCAATTAAGGTGTTTGTGGAAATGCCTCAATGGTGAACTCGGCTGGATCTTGGCTCGAACTTGGCCCGAGCTGCTAATCGAGTCAAGCCGAGCTGGCCAGTTAGGCTCGAGGACTGAGCCGAGCCGAGTTCAAGCTGAGGTCAGCCACTGTTCAAGCAGAGTCGAGCTGAGGCCAACTTGACTCAGTTCAACTCGATGTACACCCCTACTCATACTTGATCAAATTTGGGAAGCCGATTGCATACTAACTAAACTTTGTTAGGCCCACTTTGAATGTAGGTGGAATATCCACGGCGTACATCTATTTTTTCAGCTCATTTTAAGGGTTTGAAATCAAAATTAAAGCATATCCAAAGCACAAGTGGACTACACCATAGAAACAGTGGGGATAATGATGTCCACCGTCGAAACCTTCTTAGGGCCCACAATGATGTTTGTTTGTCATCTAACCTGTTTATAATGTCATGGATGAAGGGAAAACATACATATCAGCTTGATCCAAAACCTTTGTAGGCCCATTAAGATTTTAATGGTAGGTGTTCAATTCACAGTCTCCTATGGTGTAGTCCACTTGACCTTTGGATATGCTTTAGTTTTGGGCTCGTACCCTAAAATAAGATGGTAAAATGGATGGACTGGGTGGATAAGACATAACTCATGGTAGGCCCCACAAAGTTAATCACCTTTCCTATTGGTTTGCACTGTGGGTCCTCTTTGCACTTACAAGCCAGATACTTCACTCCTAGCTGTACACGAGTCGAGCTTAGCCCAGCTTGGCCGATTATCTCAGCTCAAATTTGGCTTGACTCAAGCCTAACTATGCAGCTTGACTTGCCTTGGTCAGTAGTTTAGGCCAACTCAAGACAAGCTCAAGCTTGAGCTCAATCTTTCGAGCACAGTTCGAGTTTAGGTTTTATGATTTATATATATAAATATATATATATATATATATATATATATATATATATATATATATATATATATAATTTAAATATATAAATATATACAAAATATTTATACTAAGTGAACTCGATCCGAGTCAAATTAATTCGAACCGAGTCAAGTCAAGTTTCGAGATGAGTCGAGTCCAGTTCAATCTAGCTCGGACTCAGCTCGAAATTTTTTTGAGCTCAAAAAAATTAGCTTGACTCAGCTCGAATTCAGTTTCAAGTCAAGTTGAGTCGAGTCAAGCTTTTTCGAGTCCAGTCGTCCAGTCGAGCAAGTTAATTGAGGTAATTTGATTCATGTATAGCTATAACTCTATATGGCTTAAACTTCCAAGAAAAAAAGATGTCAATCTTTTTTAGTGCTCCTCATATCTAGGGTTGTCAATGGGTCGAGTAGTCTTGATTGGCTTTCGGGTTTGGCCCAGATGGGGGTAGGTTTGGGATTGTGTATCAGGCCCGATGATCAGGCTTGGACTTAAATCAGGAGGCCGATTGTAAATTGGGCTGGACTCGGGCTTAGCACCCTAAAAGCTTATAAATCTGGCCTGGCCCAATAGGTCTTTTTCTAAACCTAATTTCTCCCTCTTCTTTCATTCTCTCTCCCTCTGTCTCTCTCACATGAGGCACATCAAAATGTCATTTATCCACATACATATTTAGGGCTCGGGCTCAGGTCAAGTTTTGTGTAAATGTACTGGGCCAGACTCGAACTGGATTATTTGAGCCCGCCACGAGCCCAGGTTATCGCAGGTCGAACTTGAACAGAGCTTGGCCCGGCCCTAACCCTGCCCATTGACAGCCCTACTCATTTCTTATAAACATTTCATGTGGGAGACCAAACTTTTAAAAGTGCTTATAAAAAATTTAAAAAAGGGCTGCAAAAAGCTTGCTTGACTAGTTTTTTTTAAAAAAAGGAACTTTAGCTTTAAAGAATTTATTTGGCTCATATGGTAGGCCAAGATCACTAGCATGTGTAACCCTATTTGGGCCCACATGTGATATTTTCTGATGATTGAAACTGACCATATTCCTGATACTACGTGGGCCTTAATAAATTTATTCTAAATGGATAACTTTGGCCACCACATTGTGCAAATGAATGTAGAATACTGACAAGATGATTTTTAATGGCTCACACTCAACTCCATTGAAGAAGTTGAGGATCATCAACAAAAGTGCAACCTTGGGAGCTTAGTTTATGGTAGCATAGAGAGAAGAAGACCGATGGTTCTAATCATGAGGCTGTATCTGCATGTGGACTAGGGATAGCAATAGGCCAGGTATACTAGGGATAGCAATGGGCCAGGTATACGCAATGGGTCCTAAGCCCGACCCTACATGGGCTGGTTATGGATATGATTAAATAGGTGTGAGTGCAGGTTATTAATTTGAGCTTGATTAATAATTGAGTGTGGGTATTCCTCTGTCCATACACAAACTTGGCTATATATATATATATATATATATATATATATATATATATATATATATATATATATATATATATATATATATATATATATATATATATATGCGGTCGAGCTCATGGGAACTTTCCATGAGGTCGAGCTGTGTGGGCCCCACCATGATGTATGTCGAACATCAACACCGTGCATTTAATGGGTCCCCTTTAAATTATCGGATATCCCAAAAATCAGCCATATACGGAACTCAAGTGGGCCATACCATCTAAAATCATGTGAAGACATGCCTAAAACATATAAAAGCACTTGGTGGGGCCCACCTAAAATTTGGATGCGTCTGAAACTTGGTTTGACCTGTCATCCAAGTGGGACACACATAATGGATGGGCTGGATTTGTGAACCACATCTCGATAGGCCCAACAAATGATTATGAATGTTTTAATGGAAGGGTAACCCCTCTCAACTTTTGTATGTGGTTTGGCCCACACAAGTCACAGATTGACTTGAATTTTAAGCCCGAGGCCCACCATGGAATGGTGCATCTTACTGATGGAGTAGATGTTCAACACACATCACGGTGGGGCCCACACAACTCAACCTCATGGGAAGTTCTCATGAGCTCGACCTCATAGAACCTTTTCCCATATATATATATATATATATATATATATATATATATATATATATATATATATATATATATATAGACACACGTATATATATATGTATATATACGTGTGTATATATATATATGTATATATATATACACGTGTATATATATATATATATATATATATATATATATATATATATATATATATATATATATGTATACATATATATATATAAGAGCCCAAATTTTGAATGCCCACTTGATACAACACCCTATGAAACTCTAGGGCCCAACTTTTATCCTTTTTCAGATCTTTGGCGGGCCATGATGAAAGACAGAGGCAAATTCAGGGAGGAAACTATTTCCTTTTGCCATGGCCCACCAGATATTAGGATAAAAGTTGGGACTTTTTTATAGGGTGCTACATTTGTTGGACGGTTCAAATTTTAGGCTCATATTACCCTAAATGAGTTCTCAAAAAGTTCTCAACAAAACTCATGAGAACTAGTCGGCTATATGTGTGTGTGTGTGTGTGGGAAAAGGTACTATGAGGTTGAGATATGTGGACCATACCGTATGTGCGATGTGCATCCATCCCATCAATCAGATGCACCCTTCCATGGTGAGCCATGGGCCTAAAAATAAGGTCAATCTATGGCTTAGGTGGGCTACACTACAAACAATAGTAAAGGGTGGATGTCCACCCATTGAAATCTTCCTGATTATATATAAGGCCCAGCGAGGTGTGGATTAGAAATCAAACCCATCCATTGTGTGTCCCACTTGGATGAGGGGTCACATCAAATTTCAGGCCATTTCAAACCTAGGTGGACCTACCAAGTGCTTTTGGATGTTTTAAGCATGATTTTCCATGGTTTTAAATGCAATGGCTCACCTTAGTTCATGATATGACTGATTTTTTTCACATCCCAAAACCTAAAGGGACCTATCAAATGCATGACGTAGATGTCCATCGCATATCATGGGCTCACAGAACTCAACCTCATGGAAAGCTCGCCTCATCAAAACTCCCTATATGAGAAGTGAAGACCAAGTTGCCGTTCACTCGACGCTCTTGGAAAGGATCGATTGAATCTTCTTGTTGACAAGCTGGGAATGGTAGATCTACATTCACCAGCTTGAGTCCGCAGGCCTTATTGGAACGGGGCCCTCAACAATCTGAAATGCAATCTTCTTTTTGGCCATGTTCCTATAGATCGAAGGAATCAAAGATCTCTTTGATTTTCCGCTTGCTTCATTCCCCAAAAAGTGTCTTGGGGTCCCTCTTTTTCAGGGACAACCAAAGAAAGTGTATATATATATATATGTGTGTGTGTGTGCTGCGCATCTATATATATATATATATATATATATACTTTTAATATACAAATCTATGGGAGAAAAATGATATTCCTCCATACAGCGCGCGCTCCAAATAATTTACAATAATAATTAATAATTAGTAATAGTAATTAACACTTTTAATATACAAATCTATGGGAGAAAAATGATATTCCTCTATACCACTGTATGATACGTTTATTGTACAACACTTTGTGTATGAGGTCACTGTAGTGTGGGTAGTATGTAAGCCATCCAACCCTAGTGCCAATCCCACCTTCATGTGGACTACCAAGTGCATTTGGAGGTTTCCAGGAGATAGTTGGTTTTTTTTTTTTTTTTTTTTTTTTTTTTTTTAATGATTGGATTGTTCTAGTTTTTCAGGGACCTGATATCGTCGTAGGGCTCACTTGATGCTTGGGGTAGATGACATATACATGATCGTAGGCCTGATGCACCAGATGCTTAAAAAAACTGAAAAGTGTAATGGAAAAGCTTTGATTCTACTAGGAACGTATGTTTACCTGATGGTTGACATACAACAATAGTTTATAGTGATGATGGTCCAATAAATTATTTTTTTAAAAAAAAATCAAATTATAAATGGCTATCCAACACCCAATGAATATAGGCATGGGCATCCATTTTAAGCTCGACATGGGTATGAATTGCACGTTGGTAGTTAATGTGAATGTGTACCATTGTATGTGATCCTAATGTCGATCACATGGGGCGACACATGATCATTTATATATATATATATATATATATATATATATATATATATATATATATATATATATATATATATTAGTTTGTTAGTACACCCCATTGTGAGTTCACACTTCAATGTTAGCCACCCTCACTAGGGATCGATACCAAGACCTCGGTGTTGAAAGAAGTCTACCACTTGAGCTATGGATCAGGGTGTGGGCGACACATGATTAGGGTTATACATGAACCGGGCTAGCCCGGTTAACTCGCTCGACTCAGCCCAAAAAAGCTTGACTCGGCCTGACCCGGAACTGAGTTCGGGTCGGGACGAGTCATTTTCTTCGGCTCGACTCGGTCAAGTTGTGTGTGTGTGTGTGTGTATTCAAAACCCTACCCATGCTTTTTCCCTTTACCCTTCTGGGATAGTTCACCGCCCATCTTTGAAGTGACAGTAAGGTCCGAAACTGGATCGAACTCGCTCGATTGCTAACCAAGCCGGGTTCAGGCTAAACGTGTTGGCCCGGTGATCGGGCCGGGTCGGGTTCGGGCTGAGTTTGGTTGGTGACCGGGCCGAGCCGGGTTTAGCCCAGTTCGACTCGAATCGACCCGTGTACATCCCTACACATGATCATGATCCTAAACAATAAATAAATAAAACATTATCATAACCATCAAATTGTCTCATTGAATATTAAACCATTAATCATTTTCCATTTAGAAGTCCACCATTTCATGTAGCTGGGATGGTCTTTTTTTATAACCTTCAACAATGGACTATCCAAGAACAGGACAACTAGATGGATGGTCATGTAACAAATGCATCTTCTTGCTTTTTTTACCAATTAGGGCCAAGTCTCTTTTAGCAACTATTCTAGCCATCCAGTTAGGGGGTAGGAAATGGATCCATATTGATTATAATAGAGTTCTAATTAGTGACCTGAGCTGTCCATCATAGTGGCCCCACCTTAATTAGTGAACTGAGCCGTCCATCGTCAAGGGCCCACCTTTTTAAGCCTATCCCTGTTAAAACGGTATGTAAAAAGATTATCCTAACCATATGATAAATGGCTATAAAAAATATCGATGGTTCATATGATCCAACAGTCCATCGTATACGACCCACCTTTGATTGCCCATCCTTCTTAAAAGCCAATTTCATTAGAATATCATAACCATCTGATCAATGGATAAGAAACTGAATGGTCCATATTAATTATAATAGAGATTCAGTCATAATTCAGGTAACCCATTTTATAGGGTCCACCATCTTTTGCTACCTTTGAGATAAAGGATCAACAACGATTCAGAAAGTGGATGAGAGAGAGAGAGAGAGGGGCCCATTGCAGACTCATGTGTTAATAATGCATGATATTGCATTGTCTCCTTAAATTGAATTTTTTGAACATTGACCATTCAAGCACCATAGTAATCAAAACAGAAAATAGAGTCAAGGCCCAGTTCAAGAGGAAGTAGGCCCCAGCCACACCTGTCCCTCAAGCTAAAATCTCAGCCCTCCATTCCTAAATAACTTGGGCTTCCTGGGCCTACTTTTTGGGTTTTAGGCAAATGTGAGCCTAGTTCAAACTAATTAGTCATTGGACCTAAATCAGGTCTCAAGGGCCCAAGTTTGGATGGACTTGGGCCAATCCCAGACATCCTATCCCACTTGCAACCCTACAGGATCCTTTTTTCACAAGGCCACAGTAAATGGCCCATCAGACGATTCTCAAAAAGGAAAATCGAGACGGCGGAATGTGGGCCCACTATGATTTACCATGTGGGGCAAGTAGCGGACGCGGTCGATAGAAAGTATAGAGTGACCGAATATCATTATTGCGAAGATAACGGGCCACTAAAAAAAAAGAGCTAATTAAAAATAGGCTAAATTTAAGTAATTCAAGTTTAGCCAAGTCATGCGCACTTTCGCAATTTGCTTTTTTTTCAGTGCATGCAAAAATCGGTTTTCAGTGGGCCGTTCGATAATTTATATGCTCAGAAATCTTATTTCGTAGATCACTTCATGCATGTCTATTAATAGTGGAAATTCATGCATGGACTTCGAATAGATTCTTTCATATGAGGTGTGGGCTCAATAATCAAAGCCCAAAACACGGCCCAGTTCAGTCTGTCCAAGCTATCGTGGAAAAGTCATTATGAAAGGTTTAAATGTAATTGATTATTTACCACAACATATTTTTTTATGAAACAATACGTTGTAGAAATGGGCATTTGCTATTGGGCCCAATTGGCTAAGCCCATCATCGGCTTGATGTGGGTTTAGGGGTGTATATGTAGGGGTGTACATGAACCGAGCTAGCTCGATTAGCTCGCTCGACTCGACTCGAAAAAGCTCAATTCGACTCGGTTCGAAGCTGAGTTCGAAAAAGCTCAATTCGACTCGATTTGAAGCTGAGTTCGAGCCGAGTTGAGCTGATTTTTTAAGCTCGAAAATGAGTTCGAGCCGAGTTCGAGCAGGCCCTAGCTCAACTCGACTCGGATCAAATCTAGTTCGAATCGAACTCGGATTGAACCAGTTCGGTGACTCGGTTACTTTGCCATTGATGTTGCTCACCAAGTATGTGATAAAATGACTCAACGAAGTGTGGCAGGTGGCAAGGAAGGTATCTACATGAAACAAATACCCTTTTTTTCTTGGTTTTTATGTTGCTTAGAAGGTATTTGATAAAATACTCATAAAACCATTGCTTCTGTTTCACATACTGAGGGATTTTGAAGGTGCAGTCCAGGTGTTTGTGGAAATGCCTCAATCGCGAACTCGGCTTGATCTTGGCTATAACACGGCCCGAGCTGCTGACCGAACCGAGCCGAGCTGGCCAGTTAGGCTCGAGGACCGAGCTGAGCTGAGGTCAGCTAGTGGCCAAGCTGAGTCGAGCTGAGGCCACCTCGACTCGGTTCAACTCGATGTACACCCCTATGTATATGTATGGGTGCATGCACACACACGTACATGCACATGCAAGCGCATGCACACACACACACATAGGTGATCCATCCTCATAAAAAAGCTAGCACTGGTGTGGAGCATACACTGACTAAGGTTAGCATTGGATCATCAATGAACAGTTAATGTTAAAGTCCCATGGTTCCAAATGGTGGGACATCAATTTCCAACAAATATCTCTTATTCTATCATGTGTTGTTGCATCCATCCCTTTTAATAGGTTATGCCAATCATGAGGATCAAATTGAGTAAAAATCAGCCACATCCACTCATCATGTAGACCACACTTGTATCTTGTTATTTATCAATGGTAAGAAATTAGTTTCCTTAGTGTGATCAGTTCGATAAATGGATAGGCTGATATTCGCATAAAATGATCTCATGGTCGACAAAACTGATGCCCCAGAAGGCTCCCTCCCGCGAAGCGCTCACCGCCACTGGGAGCGTAGGCAGGCTGCAAGATCGGACCAATGTCGTACTGCTCACACCACAAGCTGTACTCCCTCTCTGGATCGACAAAGGCATTGGCATCAAAGCCCTGTAGAGCAGCGATCAATTCCCGCTCAGGCACCGCCCTCCAATCTGACGGACCAAATGGAGGACTGAGCGGAACTAAAGGGCTGTCAATCAGTTGTCAAAAGAGCTTCTCGGCTAGGTACCTGTAACGTCCTGGAAAAATTCGTACAAAGACCCGAGTACCGCCTCAGGTAGAAATCACTAAGGACCAAATCCTTTAGAAATTAGATGAAGATTAATTAAGTGCTTAACTAATGATTGTCAACAGTGATACCATGTCGACTAATTCAGCATACGCTCATACCAATCAAACTTGTCAAGTAACCAGATTGGCTTATTGTGTGTTTACCATGTATGGACACTACTGCTTGAATCTAAGGTACCAACTTACCAGTGCAAAGCCCGTTTAACCTTGGTACCATGATCCACTAAAACTCATGAGCCGGGCATGGTGGTATGGGACACCGTGGACGAGCTATCAGCCTACGCTGGGGCGATGAGCCTCCCCGTAGTGACCAGTGAGCAACCCAAACTCGTGAGCCGAATACGGTGGTATGAGACACTGTATTCGAGCTGTCGGCCTACATTGGCGTAGCCTGGCTGTAGTCCCCAGTCGGGTCGGTGACGAGCCTTCGAAAATAAACTGCCAGTTGGTAGGGCATTAGTGGAGTGATCTCAAGTATGAAATGGGCCTACCCCGACGTAGCCTGGCTGTGGTCCCCAGTCTGGTCGGTGACGAGCCTTCGAAAATAGACTGACAGTTGGTAAGGCGTTGGTGGTAGTGACCTGAACTTGCCTATCGTATGTGATGAACTAGGATTGACAACCATAGATAGATCATTGTTTTGGTCAATGGTATAAAGGGAGGTACCTTAGCTTCTCAATCCTGTTGTATGAAAAGGTCTAATAAGAACTCGGTAATCACGTTCATGCACCGCATTGCATATGCCTTTGGCGTTGGAGTTGAACACTGTGGAAGGGGTGCATGCCGCGATCGTGAGATAAAGTTCGTAGAGGGAGTACAGGCGAGGGCATACATCGTTAATATATATCATCCTTGCATTAACCAGAGTACTTAGGAATGCTTGATTGTATTGTTTTATCATTACTGTGTGACTGAATTGATAATATGTTAACCTTTGCTTTATAGCTCCACTGAGTTGATCACTCACTCCCACGTTCTGGGATGGTGTTTTAAAACACCAACCAGACTCTATTGTAGTTTCAGGTAATGACAAGGCTTACGAGATGAAGCCTGTCTTTTATGATGACGAGGAGGGGTTCTCCTACATGCAACTCTCTGGCGGGTCTATGTAGACCTGGAGTTGTGTATCGGGGCTACAGGGATATAGATAGATGACATTACGCTTCACCATTTTGTATATTTTGGAATTATATATGTAATTGTTTAACCTGGTGATGTTCATACTCTGGAGACTTACATTCACTTATATGCTTTATATACTTATCACAGTCTTCTGCTTGCGTAATTCAATTATCTCTGGAGTATGATATGTTGTTTTGGTATAATCTCACTCATGTTTAATGCACTAATATGGACAATATTTAATCATCATTATATATGTTACATAAGTGATGTGTTAGAACTTGAGAGTTGGGCTCCTGCTCGACCCCCAATTTTTTGGGTGTTACAGTACCACTTCGTCACACGTGGATCCTCCAAAATGCGGTGCCGACGTGAGGCATGGTAAGCCTCTCGTGCCACAGGAGTGAGGGCCGCGTTCGGCCAAAGGTACGATCTAGTATGAAACTGCAAGAGATAAGCAAGTCAAAGACAAAGGGCAAACAAAGAAAACAACAAAGGGCAGGACAATCACTTACATCATCAGAGACAAGGGTGTCGACATTTGACCTCCATGCAAGATCAAAAAACAAGCGCATGCAGTTGCGGTTATCCTTGTACCACCGCATCATGCCCGGAAAAGGAGGTGTTTAATCGATCAGAGTGGGGGCTAAATGAGAAAAATGGTTGAAGAAATAGACCTGCACAAGGTCACGATTAGAAATCGCATCGACCATCCAGAGGAAAGGTACAAAAAAAGGGGATTTGGCATACACCTCAATGACCGGGTAAAAGACAGTCAAAGACCTGCTGATGCAGTGACTGACTTTATCCAACCCATCATACGAATGGGCAAGAAGGGCCACATTTCAATTATATGGTATGAGAAAAGTGATATCTGCCACAAGTGACAGCAAGGGGAATTGACCAGCTCATTCCCGTGGCAGAATATCATCGCTCCCATAGTATACAAAATCAAGACGCGGGCCTTCACAATGGCCTCGGCCTCTATCTCCGGAATGTGACAGGCGAAGTTCACAGAAAACCAGATCAACTTGAATCGTGGACCCAAGAAGTCTGAGGGATTCGACATCATTCCCAACAAGCTCATCCAGTCATCAACGGAAGGTATCGAAAGGTCATCCTCGAACGAGAAGGACCCTCCTTGTACCGGAGACCCAACTGGATATAAATATCGTAAGGGGTGATCCCCCATTCTCCAAAGGGTAGATGAAAGGTATGGGTCTACACATGCCATCGCTCGGCTAGTACAGACAGTAAAGACATGTTCATCTTGCTCGAGCGAATCTGGAACAAACTGGCTAGAGGAGTGCGCTCTAGCACCTCAAAGAACAAAGGCTGGGGATCCTTGAGCCAGTCCGGCCAATGGGTCATAACCTCGCGCCCTCTTAGGACTGCAGGAGTGCCTCCCTCACGAGTAACGTCGGACAAATGTCAGCCCTCTTGAGGTACGAAACATGGATCAACAGAGTGGTGAGAGGGACCAGCCTCATTGCGACCACGTGAAGGCATGGTGCACAAAAGGTTCACAGGTAAGTACCCTTCTCACCACAAGGCCTAAAGTCAAAGTCCAAATCCAAGGCCCAAAGTCAAAGCCCACATTTTAAAGCCCATAAGGCCCACATTTCAAATCCCTCAAGGCCCACATATTAAAAACCCACCAAGCCCATTGTCCAAAGGCCCATGGTTTAAGGCCCATGTTTTCAAGCCCATTTCTTAGGCCCACATCGCCAAAGCAGGCCCATTTTCACATGTCCAACTTCAAGGCTCATGGTCCTAGGCCCACATGTCCAAATCAAGCCCATATTCCCTAATCCATGATCTAGGGCCCACTTGAGAAATCCAATCCACACATGGCCAAAAATCATGATAGGGAGTGTGATCCACTCCACAAGTGATGGCCCACCATCAACATCCACACCATCATAACATTCAAGTGGACCCCAAATCATTCATCCCATCCATCATCCTACAGTCTAGATCATCACCCAAAAAAAAAAAAAAACAACGAAACACCAAAAACAAAAATGATCATGAGAGTGGGGCTTCCTTTCTTATCATACCCCACTCTAACATTAAAAAAAAAAAAAAAAAAAAAAAAAAAGAAGAAGAAGAAGAAGAAGCAATCCTTTATCCAAAATAAGATTTTACAGCAAGATCTAATGGCTGGAAATTTGGCCAACGTGATCAACGGTCCCGATCATTGCTCTCCTATGCCTAAGAGAGGATCCAAAGCAACAAATGGGCCCTCCAAACACCCCACAAATATGATCTAACCAAGGTCCGGCAAAAACACAATAGAAAATCATCAATCATCCACCTGGAAAAATGAAGAAGGAAGTGGAGCAAAGAGGAGGCTACAAAGGAGCAAAAATCACCACCCAAAACCTTCCAGGGATCTACAATGGTGTCCTTGGACAAATTGGGAAGAAACTGATATAGGAGAAGAGACCCCTAGGCGGGACCAACACCCACGTCGGACCGCTGGACAAACCAGCGCCAGGCGGTAATCAGACTACCGCCCGTGCTCAGAATTGCGTGGGACAACACACTGGTCCCCTTTGAAAAGATGGGACGGCTGGACCACAGTCGAAACCGCTAGATAAAAGTCGAAAAAGTGAGAAAGGGAATTCTTCTCATGAGAAGACCCTAATATCTCACAAGAAAATCAAAATCCCTTGAGAATTTGGGAATCTTGATAAATGGGATGATAAATTGCTGGAAAAATAAAAAATAGTAAAAAGAAAAAAATTACACAAAAATATAGAAAATCATGTTTAATGCCCCATTAATTCATTAGTGGAGGTCATCTGACTATTCGATCTAGATTGTACAATAAAACCTGGACGACAACGACCTCCCGCGAGATCGGATGGATGTTTTAAAAAATCTCAAAAAATATTTTAAATAAAAACCATTAGCCCCGCCAACTCATCAGTGGAGACAACGCGACTGTTTACTTAACTTGTACAATAAAAGCCGGACGACGATGCCCTCCACCTAGATCGGATGGATGTTTAAAAAAATTCCAAAAAATATTTCAAACAAAAACCTTTAGCCTCACCAACTCATCATTGGAGGCAACGCGACTGTTTACTTAACTTGTACAAATAAAAACCGAACGACGACACCCACCCGCAAGATCGAATAAATATTTTTCAAAAAATTCAAATAAAATCAAATAAAATCCCCAAGGAATCTAGTTCTAAAGAGGATAGTTTTCAAACAAAAAAAAATTCAAAAACGCACGTGACGCGCAGTACACCAAGGAATCTTCTATATTCTCCAATTACGGTCAGTATAAACAGCAAAATAAGATTCGATCCCTTTCGGTTCCCCCAAGGGATGATCGAATCTATATATGATACAAGTATGGTTGGCTCGATCCCCATATCTGGACAGTCGTACGAGATGAATGCGAGTAAAAATGATTTGATCTATCTCTTGAAAGAATAATCAAATTTAAAGTGAAGACAATCCATTGTTACCAAAGTATCAGAATCAGCAGACTGTATGACAAAAGATTACCTGCACATACCTAGTCCGGGGATTCGAAAAATTTGATCGAGTACAAGTCGGCATAGTGAGTTCCTCATAAAGCCTCATCGATACATAGGATGATTATCCGCTCATACCTAGTCCAGGCTAACCACTTTGATGATCAAACGAAACGAATACTCCTAGGGTGATTACGTAACAAAGGAAACGACATATCCAAACAGTACGAGAATCCTCGTAAAGCCGCATCGACGGGCAAAGGCCCTACTTTTCAAACTCACCTTCCAATGTTATTAACAATCTGACGTGAAATGGTTGTGATGCGTAGCCCGTAATACTGCAGACGCGCAGGGACAATCACAATGTTTTCCTCAACCCTTATGATATGTGCGAGTTAATTCTTTTCCAGACAGTCAACTGACAATGATACAATGGCAGGCAACAGATTCGAACCACTACCTTTTCTGACCAAAAGGGTAGGGCGTCCACTCACTTTAGTACTCAGTTGCTCGCAACCTCGGCTAAAGAGGGGCATCTGTAAACACCCCACCCGGGCTAGCATATTGAGAAGGAAAAGACAACCGGGAAACCCTGATCATATCCTAAACCTAGGGGTGTACACGAATCAATCCAAGTCGAATTGGGCTCAACCCGGCCCAGCCTAGTCACCAGCCACACCTAGCCCGAACCCTGCCCAACCCGAACACCCGGCCAACATGTCCAGCCAGAATTCGGCCCGGTCAACAATCGGGCGAGTTCGTGCCAATTTCGGGCCTGCTCCATCTACAAAGGGACGGATGGCGTTGTCACTTCTCTGTCTCAAATGATTAAGATAAAGATTTAGGATATATATATATAAACGGCCGAGTCAGGCCGGGTCGGGCCAGGTCGAGTTGGGTTTCGAACCGAGTCGAGCCGAACTGGGACATGTTTAAACTCGGCCCGAACTCAGTTTCGGGCTAAAGAAAATGGCCTGTCCCGGCCCGAACTCAGTTCCGGGTCGGGCCGAGTCGAGCGAGTTAACCGAGCTAGCCCATTTTGTGTACAACCCTACCTAAACCCTATCCCATCCAAACCCTGATCACGGGAACTTCCTATGCGGTCGAGCTCATGGGAACTTTCCATGAGGTCGAGCTGTGTGGGCCCCACCATGATGCGTGTCAAACATCAACCCCATCAGTAAGATGTACCATTCCATGGTGGGCCCATGGCTTAAAAATTAAGTTAATCTGTGATTTGTATGGGCCACACCATATACAAAAGTTGAGAGGGGTTGCCCTTCATTAAAACATTCATAATCATTTGTTGGGCCAACTGAGTTGTGGTTCACAAATCCAGCCCATCCATTGTGTGTGTCCCACTTGGATGAGGGGTCAGGCCAAGTTTAGACGCATCCAAATTTCAGGTGGGCCCCACCAACTGCTTTTATATGTTGTAGGCATGTCTTCATATGATTTTAGATGGTATGGCCCACCCGAGTTCCATATACAGTTGTTTTTCATATTTATTTGAAATCCGCTCCATCCATAAGGTGTTTGACAATAATTTAGTCGTGGGGATAAAAAATTGGCCACATTTATAATGTTAATGGGCCACATGAGCAAAAACAGTGTGGGAGATGCCCACTATCCAAACGGTTTCACTTGTTGTGACCCATATGAATCACGATTCTACCTACTTTTTAAGACATACTACTAAACTTCCATCACAGACCTAATGATCGGGGTAGATTTCATGAATGCATCATGGTGGGGCTTAATCCCAGCCCATCATTTTTACCTGTATTAGTTGGTGCACAAAATATCCCATGCGTTACTACACGAGGAGACCGGACTCTCCCTCTCTCTTTATCTCTCTCTCTCTTTATATATATATATATATATATAGAGAGAGAGAGAGCGAGAGAGAGGAATGCTCAGCTACGCACCAGTTCGCACGTCATTATGTGCGAACCTTCCTATCAACCGTAAGATTAGGTAGACGGTTTGGATGAAGGCGCTCTTAGCGCGAGCCTAAAAAAGTGAGTTTCCTTCTCTCGCACACCTCTTCACCCCCTCTCTTAAGGATGCGGCGAAAGCCTTTTCACATAAAATTCGTTTGGGATGCTAGGTGGGTCCCACCAAGATGTTAATGATAAATCCACGCCATCCATATATTTTTAAAAATAATTTTATGATATGAATTCAAAATTGAGGTAGATCAAAATCTCAAGTGGGCCACGTCAGCAAATGGAACGGATGGAACGGAGTTTTCCAAAAAAAAAAAAACTCTAAACGTTGCTTCTTCTTTTTTTTTCCGTCTTCAACTGAAGTGATGTCATCAACTTATGTGGGCCCCACCATAATGTATATTTTGTATCCACACCGTCCATTCATTTGGAGAGATAATATTAAGGCTTAATACAAAGTATTAGTCAGATCCAAAGCTCTAGGGGACCCCACTATAGAAAACAGTGGAGAAATTGACGCCCACCATTAAAAACTTAAAACTTCTAAGGGCCATGAAAGTTTTCGATCAAGCTGATATTTATGTTTTCCTTCTTTCATGTCTACTTTAGCACATGAACAGGTTGGATCTGAAATAAACATCATGGTGGACCTTCAGAAGGTTTCAACTGTGGGTGTCACTCTCTCCACTGTTTTCTATGGTGGGGTCCACTACAGCCTTGGATCTACCTCATTCTTTTTATCATGCCCTCAAATGATCTCTCGAAATGTATGAATAGTGTGGATACAAAACATACACCATGGTGGGCCCACAGAAGTTGGTGAAGTCACTTTGGTTGCCGGTTTCGCTACTCACCTGCTAGGAGCTAATTCGCGAATCTCATCAAGGTAATTGCAGGAAGCGGATTGCCTGCTGAGTAACGTACGCTAACAGTACTGAGTAAACTCTATGGGTCCACTGTCATTCATGGATTGTAAAACTTCATCCATCCGTTTTATCGTGTAAATTTAGGGCTTTGACCCAAATATTGAGCATATCCAAATCTCGAGTGGACCACACCACTGGAAACAGTTAGAATTGAAGTCTACTGTTGAAATTTTCTTAAGAGGCAACACAAGTTTTAGATCAAGCTGACATTCGTGTTTTCCCTTCATCCATGTCATTGTGATCTTATGAACCGTCTGGGTGACAAATAAACATCACTGGACCTTAGAAAGGTTTCAACGGTGGAAATAAATAATTCCACTGTTTCATGGTCTATTTAAGCTTTAGATATACTTCAAATTTGGGTTGAACCCCTAAAATGATCTGAAAAATCAGATGGACGGCGTGGATAAAACACATGAATTCATAGTGGGCCCAATAGAGTTTACTCAATACAATAAGAGCTTACTGAGTACGCAGTCCGATTTCGTAATTGTATTTAGGTTTCTTGTAATGCACGTTATCTATTTGGTGCGCGGATTGAGCCGCCATACTCTCTATGAAGTGACGTAACCCAGTTCTGTGGGCCCCACCATGATATATGTTTTATATCCACACCGTCCATTCATTTGGAGAGATCATATTTGGGCATGGTACAAACAATGAGTTAGATCCAAATGTCGAGTGGACCCCACCATACAAAATAGTGGAGAGAGCCACGTCCATCATTAAAAAGTTCTAAGGGCAACAAAAGCTTCTGATCAAGTTGTAATTTGTGTTTTCCTTTCTTTTATGTCTGAGTTAATACCTAAACAGGTTGGATCTCAAATAAACATCATGGTGGACCTTTGGAAGGTTTCAACGGTAGGCATCATGCTCCCCAGTGTTTTTTGTGGTGGGGTCCACTCTAGCCTTGGATCTGACTTATTCTTTGTATCATGCCCTAAAATGATTTCTCCAAATGTATGGACGGTGTGGATACAACACATGCATCATTGTGGGGCCCACAAAACTTTGCGACGTTTCAATGGTAGGTATTTCTTTCTCCAATTTTTCCTCTAGTGTGGCCCACTTTAGTTTTGGATCCACCTCATTTTTGGTCGATTTTCCTAAAATGAGCTTGACAAACAGATGAACGAAGTATATTTCCCAAAAACATGGTGGTGGGCCCCACCCAGCATCCTCGCGCAGAGACTTCTTGCGAAAGGCTTTCACATAAAATCAAATCTGCCCCCTAATTATGCTGGTAATTTACAAAGTTCATTGAAAATCTAGGTGGGGCCAACCATGATGTTTTTGAGAAATCTACCCCGTCCATCCATTTTTCCTTATCATTTTAGGGCATAAACCCAAAAATGTGGCAGATCCAAATCTCAAGTGGACCACACCATAGGAAGCAGCGGTGATAATGATTCTCACCGTTAAATATTTTTTAGGGCCCACCATGATATTTATTTGACATCTAACCTGTACATTAGGTCATATAGACCTGGATGATGGAAAAAAAAAGAAGCAAATATCAGCTTGATCCAAAAATTTGGTAGTCCTAGGAAGTTTTTATTGGTGAGAGTTCAATCAACACTATGTGGCCCACTTGAGAATTTGATCTACCTCAGTTTTGGGTTCATATCATAAAATTATTTTTAAAAATATATGGATGGCGTGGATTTATCATTAACATCTTGGTGGGACCCACCTAGCATCCCAGCAAACGAATTTTATGTGAAAAAGGCTTTTGCCGCATCCTGCGGAGAGGGGGTGAAGAGGCGTGAGAGAGAAGGAAACTCGCTTTTTTAGGCTCGCGCTAAGAGCGCTTTCATCCAAACCGTCTACCTTATCCTACGGCTGATAGAAAGGTTCGCACGTAATGACGTGCGAACCGGTGCGTAGCCGAGCGTTCCTCTATATATATATATATATATATATATATATATATATATATATATATATATGCGGATTTCCTACGAAAGGCTTGGCTAGGGCCCACTGTGATGTTTGCGAGAAATCCAACCCGTCCATCCATTTTTCGATTTCATTTTAGGTCATGCAAACGAAAATGAGGAGGATTGAAAACTTAAGTTAGGCATACGAGATGAAATAGTGGGAAAATGAATGTCTACTGTTGAAGTGTTCCTAGGCTCCACCTTGATATTTTTATTCCATCCAAACCATTTATAAGGTCATTTTCACTGAGATGAAATGCAAACAATACGAAACTTTTTTGGCCATATAAAAGTTTCAATGGTGGTCACTAAATCCCCACTGTTTCCTCTTGTGTGGCCCATTTAAGTTTTAGATACACCTTATTTTTGGTGGCATGTACTAAAATAATCTCAAAAAATGAATGGATGGAGTGGATTTCTCACAAACATCACGCCGGGCCCTACCCAAAATCCTTGCGCAGGAACTTCATGGGAAAGGTGCCTTTCGCAGGAAATCCGCATACATATATATATATATATATATATGTGTGTGTGTGTGTGTGTGTGTGTGTGTGTGTGTGGGGAAAAGGTACTATGCGCTCGAGCTCAAGATAAGCTCCCATGAGGTTGAGCTGTGTGGGCCCCATCGTGATGCGTGTCGACCATCAATATCGTGCATTTGATGGGTCCCCTTTAAATTATAGGATATCCCAAAAATCAGCCGTATACGGAACTCAGGTGGGCCATACCATCTAAAATCATGTGAAGACATGCCAAAAACATATAAAAGCACTTGGTGGGGCTCACCTGAGTTTTTAATGCTGCTGAAACTTGGTCTGAACCCTCATCCAAGTGGGACACACATAATGGATGGACTGAATTTGCAAACCACATCTCGGTGGGCCCAAAAAAATGATTATTAATGTTTTAATGGTGCACGGCCCCTCTCAACTTTTGTATGTGGTGTGGCCCACACAAGTCACGAATTGACTTGATTTTTGAGACCTAGGCCCACGATGGAATGGTGCATCTGACTGATGGGGTAGATGTTCGAAACGCAACACGGTGGGGCCCACACAGATCAACCTCATGGGACGTTCCATCAACTCGAGCGCATAGTACCTTTTCCCATATATATATATATATATATATATATATATATATATATATATATATATATATGGTCTCCTGTGCACAAGGCTACATGGAGCTTTAATGGGAGCTTATATATGAGCTGAGCTGTTAGATTATACTCACTGCTAGGATTCAGCAGCAGTGAGAATGAGAGAGTCGGTAAAATAATGACAGCACGCTAAGATTTCCGCACTCTCATGGGAATTGCATGATGTACAGGAAGCTTCGTATTGGATGGTGCTCTTTGGGTTGAATAATCTGTACACAGCTAGGAAGCTAGGAATTGCATGTTCTACACACAGTTAGGAAGCTACTGCATTGCTCATGTACTAAAATAATCTGTCAAAAAATATTTTAGTGCCATCCAAAGATCATAGTAGGCCCCAAAGAGACCCCGCCAGAACCGTTAGCTGGGTCCCATGAAATAAAATTGCGTGCTGATTTTTTTTTCTTCACACGCACACATACCCCACACACTCATGCTAGTGGAATTGCGTACTGAGTTACTCTATAGGCTTTTATAATGCCCAACAAAACTATGTTGGGCCACCTGAATGTATGTAGTTTATCCACGCCATCCATCGATTTCCAGCTTATTTCCGAAACGGATTGGCTACTCCCCCTGCCACCTGCCATTGGCTGGTGGTGGGTGCTCTGTGGGCCCCACTATGATGTATGTGTTTCATCCAGGCCATCCATCTATTTTTCTAGATCATTTTATTGCATGAGAATGAAAATGAGGTATATTCCAATATCAAGTCGACTACATTACAGGAAACAGTGTTGAATGAATTTCGACCATTAAAAACTTTTTTGGGGCCATAAAAGTTTTGGATCAAGCTGATCTTTGTTTTTTCCCTTCATCCGGGTCTTTATGACCTAATCAACATATTGGATGTCAAATAAACAGTACATTGGGCCTTAGGAGGATTTTAATGGTGGATATCTAATCACTATTTTTTTGTATGGTGTGGTCCACTTGAGATTTATTTTTTTTATCATTTTTTGTATCAAGCCCTAAAATTATCTGTCAAAATGGATGAACGGAATTGATGAAGCACATACATCATGGTGAGGCCCACAGAGCACTGACCAGCAGCCTCGTGGCTGGAGGCAGGGGGAGTAGCCAATTCGCTACCGCTCATTTTATGGGTTGAGCCCAAAATTGAAGCATATCCAAAGCCAGGTGGAGCACACCATAAGAAAAGGTGTGAATTGAATGTCCACCTTTGAAAAATTCTTCAAGCCAGAGAAGTTTTGGCTCAAGCTGATATTTGTGTTTTCCATTCATCCATGTTTGTGTAATCTTATTTAGTAAATTGGATGAACAAAGTGGATAAAATAGGCAAATCACTAGTGTTTAATAGTGGGCGTTGAATCACCACTGTTTCATGTGGTGTGGTCCATTTAAGATTTGGATCTACCTCGTTTTTAGATCATGCCCTAAAATGATCATTTAAAATGGATGGATGGCCGTGGATTAAACACATATATCATGGTCGAGCCCACAAAGTACCTTACAGTAGCACCTAGCAACTCCCAGCATAAGAAAGCAATCCGCATCCCGGGACGCATGGGTACCACCTCTATCATGACCGGAAGCAGATTATATGTACTGAGTAACTAAGTACGCTTAACGTACTAGTAAACTCTGTGAGACCCACCATAATTTACCTATTTTATCCATTTCATCCATCCATTTTACTCCATAAGATTACACATACATGGATGAACGGAAAACAAGAATATCAGCTTTAGCCATAACTTCTACTCCCGGAAGAATTTTTAAAAGGTGGACATTCAATTCACACCTTTTCCTGTGGTGTGCTCCACTTGAGCTTTGGATATGCTTCAATATTGGGATCAACCCATAAAATGAGCTGAAAAAACGGATGGACGGTGTGGATAAACCACATACATTCATGGTGGCCCAACAGTCTGCTCAGCATGATAAAGGCGTAATGAGTACCTCCGTACGCATTTTTATTTCACCATGACCTAGCTAGAGACGGATCGGCCTCTTTGGAGCCCACCATGATCTATATGTTTTATCCATGCCGTCCACATTTTTGGACAGACCATTTTAGCACATGAGCCCAAAAATGAGGCACATCAAAAGCTCAAGTGGACCACACTACATGAAGCACCACTGCATGCAGCATTATGCGTGCTCGAATAAGAGTCATTGGATCACACCAACAGACAAGATTAAGCCCGCGTTAAATCCACGCAATCCATCCATTCTAAATCATTATTTTAGGGCATGACCTAAACATGAGATAGATCCAAATCTCAAATGGACCACACCACACGAAACAGTGGTGATTCAATGCGCACCTTTTTACGTGAGCACCCATCCGCACCCTTTCACACGTGTCTTAAGCACAAAATCTCAATGGTCCACACAATGCGACACCCCTTGAAACTCAAGGTTCCCAAATTTTAGCCCGATCAAAAACCTTAGTGGGCCATAGCAAAGGGAAATGCAAATCAAGGAAGGAAATTATTTCCTTTTTACATAGCCCACCAGAGTTTTGTATTAGGCTGAAAGTTGGGCTTATAAAGTTTCAAGGGGTGCTGCATCACATGGATCATCCAGATTTTGTCCCAAAGACACGTGTGCAAAGGCGAACACAGGTGCTCACATGAGAAGGTGTACAGTTAAGCATTCCTCTCACTTGGTTTGGATTGGACTCACCCAATCGGTATTTGAGTTTGTTTTGGATCGAGTTAGGTCTAAACGAGTTAGACAAGTCGAGCCGTCTCGAGCCCATCTTTACTGAATTCGCATACACCAAAAAGATTAGCCCCGAGCTTGCAACCCATGTAAGCAAAAATAAAGCCGACTCACTCATCAAGTGGGCCCCACGCCTGATGAGCTAATCAGCCTGAATTTTGTGCCTATTGATCTTTAAGGCAGGGCCAATATTTTTAAAGGCTATGGTGAGGTGGACAATGACTTTGCTGTCCATCCGGGCGAATATGATCATCAATCACCATCCGTTTAAAAAAATAAAAAATTACTTAATAATATGAGAAAAAAAGGCTACATCAGCACGCATGTACTCGATCAAGATGGTGACATCCATTTGATAGTAAAATAGGAATATCAAAGTGGTACGTAGGCTCGTGTATATAGAAAGATTACTGCGTAACACGCTTTTGCATAGTGCACGTATTTTATTATTATTATACATATCATAACTGATGTACATGTGTATAAAATTACATTGACAATAGCATGGTGAGCTACTGGACACCTTTCTTGTTTCTTCTTTTGTAATTTTAGTCGATTACTCTGTAGTACGCAGGAGTACTAAATTAGCTACTCCATTAGCTCGACTGTGGGAACTGGTGAAACCGTCTGTTTTGAGCCATGGAGCCAAGATATGATACAGTGGGTCCCACTCATTTCCATCGTGGGTGATCAAATGGATGATGATTAACAACGACTATCTCCCTCTTTTTAGGCCGGTTCCTCTACAAACTACTACTGTAGAAGAAACTTATGAATAGATTAGTTGATAAGCGGAGTAAACTCTGTGGGGTCCACCGTGATTTATGTATTTTATCGACTCCGCCCATCCATTTTACTAGATAATTTTAGAAGTTAGAGCCCAAAAATAAAGCATATCTAAGGCTCAAGTGGACCACACCACATGAAACAGTGTGAATTAAACATCTACCGTTGGAAAATTCTTAGGGGCCATGGAAGTTTTTGATCAAGCTGATATTTGTGTTTTCTATCTTATGAATAGATTGATTGACAAATAAATATCACCATGGCCCTAGCAAGGTTTCTAAGGTAGAAATCATTATGCCCACCCTTATATGTGGTGTGTTCCACTTGAGCTTTGGATACGCTTAAATTTTGATCTCAGCCATTAAAATGAGCTAGAAAAATGAATGGACGGCATGAATAAACTACATATATATACATTAAAGGTGGGCCCAACAGAAGTTTCTCAATATAATAAAAGCATACTGGTAACTCAGTATGCAATCGGATTTCCTAAGTCTACAGTAATGTGAGTGGGCTCCACCGGGAGGTTTGCATGACATCCACTATTGTGTGCCCCCTCACAGTCCACTTGAAGCTCAAAAGGTTGATCTAAAATTCAGGTGGCCCGCACTATGAAAAAATATCTGCCGAAAACGTATAAAATCACATGGTGTGGCCCACCTGAGCTTTGGAATGGCCTTTTTTTTTTAGGTGCCCAGGTGGGCATCTTACGAATGGACTGAATAACATATATATATATATATATATATATATATATATATATATATATATATATATATATATATATATATAACAATGCCGATCCCACGAGCTTACGAAAGGTTTTAATTGAGGGTGTCCCCATCTCAACTGTCCTTGTGGTGGTGTCACTTGTCTGTGTGTTGTATTGACCCAACATCTGGTATACCAAGTGAAGAAGAAGGACCACACTTTATGAACGTGGATGTGGGCCCTACATCATATACATTATGGGCCTCTCTCTCTCTATCTAGGGAAAAGGTACTATGACATTGATCTGTGTGGGCCCCACTAGGATGTGTATTGGACATCCACCCCATCAGTTAGATGCATCCTTGCATGGTGGATCATGGGCCTAAAATTCAGGCCAATGAATGACTTAGGTGGTCCACATTACAGACAACAGTTGAGAGTGGATACCCACCCATTGAAACATTCATTATTATTCATTGGGCCCATTGTGGTTTACACATCCAGTCCATCCATTGTGTGTGTCCAACTTGGATGAGGGGTCACGCCAAGTTTCAGCCATATCTAATACTCAGGTGGGCCCCAAAAAGTGATTTTGAATGTTTTAGGCATGATTTCACATAATTTTAGAGCGTATGGCCCACTTGAGCTCCGGATACGGCTACTTTTTTGGATATCCCATATCCTTTAGGGGAACCACCAAATGCCCAATGTGGATGTCCGATACGCATCATGGTGGGGGCCACGCAGCTCAAAATCTACGTCGCAGTACCATTTCCCATCTATATGTATATTCAATTTGGATCGGTATGACACCATTCCCCGGCACCTTGCCGAGCTCATGTGAATCCCATGCTTTCATCGGCAGAAATCTACTTTAGCTGGAATAATACTTGACATATTATTGAGTAGTAGTGTTTATACCTTTTTTTGTTGGATGCTCATGCGTGCCAATGAGATGTTGCTACATGTCGCCTTGCTAAATGATGAGTAAAATCCTACTTGCTATAGCATACCTAAATCAAATGATTTAGAAGACACGATGTGGCAGCCATGTCATGTGTAGTGTATAGCAACTTCAAGAGGAGTTAGACGAGTACATAGAGCTGGGCACGATACGACTCGACTCATCCGACTAGTTCAGACTCGACTCGACCTGAACCGAGTGAGTGAGTCTATCCGAACCGAGTAGACTTTGTCCAATCCTAACTCAAACCGAGTCGAGTTCGGGTCACCTAGTAACTTGACTTGACTCGAAATCCAACTTGATACTGACTTAACTCAATCCGAAACTGACGCAGGGGAGGACGTGAGGTCGAGCACCGTCTTCCTCAAGAGGATAACTATTCCGAATCCACGGAACTTCTCTGGACTCCTCACAGAGACTTTCTCGAATCCACGAGAAAAGAGAGCAGAAAATAGAAATAAATTCTAATAAATTCGAAATAGATTAATGAATTCATAAAAATGAGTTCACAAACCTTTAAATAAGGGTACTAAGCAATGGGAAAGAAATCATAATCAAACTACAACTAAAACTCCTAGAATTCGCGACTTACTATAAATAGTAAACTTACTATTTATAAACGGTCGTGATGTATACTAGTGCGCAAGGTTTTCGGCCAAAAATAGTAAGTGTCCTATTTGGCTTCACCAAACCATTCCCCTAATTATTCTAAGCTCTTTTCACGTTGAGCGCAACTCCTAAAGCCCGACGGATGAAGAGTTATAGTCAAACTAAAACTTACTATTTATAGTAAAAATGGAATTGAAACAGGGAAACGACCGTCGAATCAGGGGTTCCTCGCAATTTCGAGCGTCGCAACCCCGCGTAGCTGGGTTGGTTGGCAAAAGTAGCTTGTTCTACCCCAAAATCATATATTTTACGTCAGCTAACTCATCCCGGATTGTGAGATACGCCTGATTGAAGGTCTGATGGTTTAGATCACTTCTGTCGCCAACTGGGCCTTTTCTGATCCATCTTTGTCATGTAATTGTCCGTGACCCGCTCTACATCAGAAACCTGACTTGTACATTAAAAAAAAAAAAAACACTCATATTTGATGTTTTAGATCTAAGACGCCGTGTAGCTGCTATAGAGGTTGCAATTCCGACAGATGCACCTAGGTTTTGAGTTGTGATTTCAACCTGCGGATATCCACTGCACCCAACCTGACTCGGTACCAGTGACTGGGTCAGACTCAATTTGGTCTGGGTTAGTTTAGGCTAGACCCGGACTCAGATCAGTTCAGGCATGTTGAACTCGCATTGAGTCAGGTGGAGTTCAGATCAGGTCTATTTCAAAAATCGGGTCAAGTCGGGTCAACCCTAACTTGATCCGACTCAACTCAATGCTTAGCTCTAGCCGTGTACATGAGAGAGAGAGCATTAAATGCTAAATTAGATCAAAAATATTATTGCAAGAAAGTAGAAGCAAAAGTCTCATTAAAGCAAGATTCTCTCTCTTTCTCTCAGAGCATTAAATGATAGAATCTCATCAAAATATAATCCCTATTTGACATTAAATGCTAGAGAATTGTTAAAGCAACTTGTGCAGATGCCAAAGCTTGATAACTTAAGGATCACAACAACTTTCTAATGTGAGAATTCAAAGACATGAGGACTTCAGCTAACGCACATGAGATATATCTTTTATAAACGTGATTGTAGGCAATAAGCCATATTGATATTGAAAATTTAAAGAGATTTATACAGTCAATCATCCAAATCCATCACGATACTAAAGAGTACGCAAGGCCACGAGAGTTTCAATACCAGGTCATGGGTTTGAATACCCATTGTGGTGAAATTCTATTGTGTGGTGTGAGTGCGTTGGTGTGTGTGGGTGTGGGTGTATGTGCAAAAAAGAATAAGAAGAAAAGGCTACATCCTCCTAAAAGCCTATATAAATAGTGATCCACAAAGAGTTTCAGGCCTCATGCCAATATAACTAAGCATGACTCTATTTTCTCATTTACCATGAACATTTATCATTTTATTTTATTTTAGTTTAGCTTAGCCCTCATCACTGTTTAAAGCATGGGGGCCGTAGTTTTAAGTCCTTCGTTTTATCTCCCCACTCTTCATCCACGACATCCCATTGTATCGCAGAGAAGATCGCTCAGTTTTTGAATAAAAGCCGCGGGGCTTTCTTGTTACATACTAGGTGATTCTGCTAGCCATCTCGCCACGAAGTCTGGTTCGCACCATATGACGAATGAATAGTCGAATCCTGACCGTCTTGTCACATATTTAATTCCAATCAAGACCAGGAACGTGTTGTCACCTCACCGGTATCCCACCACGAAGCTTGGTTCTAATCGAGCAACGAAAAAATTGCGAGAGATCCGCCCTCTATCTACCATCTTGCCACAATGTCTTGTTCCGATTGAGAGAAAAACAAATGATCATCCGCACATTACGACCGTCCTACAAGCTTAGTCCTGATTGGGTAACGAACAAATCATCGTCTCCCAAGACGATTGTAACTACCATTATTGTAAAAATTATCAATAGAAGAACATCAGTCTTTTATCTCTCTTTTTTAGTGTTGAACTTAGGTAGTAAATCATGTTGAAAGTACAAGTCTTTAAGTCCATAAACTCATGTTTCTTATCGTAATGGAAAAAAGTTATTTTGAAGGATTAACTTCCTTTCATTTTCACAAGTCTCTTGAACGGAGTGCAATATCGATAGCTGAGAGGATTATGGATCTTGTGTCTAGGCTTCAATATGTCCGTCTCGGTGAAGGGGACACTGACAATTCAATCAACATTAAGTTAAATAGACTCTAGCACGCCTGCACATCCTACTTACACACATGTGTATCCAATCTAGAACCCCAATCATACAAGTGGTTTAATCTAATTGAACCGAGTGCTACAAGTAGATAAGCAATGGTTAGGATTGATTATCATTTGCCGAACTTTCATTTTACTAATGGTTTGAATAGTCCAACTAGGGTCGCAATGGGTCAAGTTCAAGTTATTTGGTTCCATTTTGTAATTACTAAACATGCAAGTCCAAACCCGAAGCGGATTGCATCATACCCTCACTCGTATCTAGTCACGAATGGGCAGATATGTGATGGTCAACCATGAGGCTAATCCAGGTTGAGCTTATGCTATGGTGACAGAAAACCTGTGTTAGAGGGCTACACAGATGAAGATATGGTAGTGACATAGACTCCAGGAAGTGTACATCGAGGTTCATGTTCACGTTTGCAGGGGGAGCAGTCTCTTGGCAGAGCAGGCTACAGAAGGTCATAACATTGTCGACGACAGAGGCCGAATACATTACAGTCACAGAGGCATGTAAAGAGATGCTTTGGATGAAGAGGTTCCTACAGAAACTGAGCCTGAAGCAAGAGCAGCATGTGGTTTATTATGATAGTCAAAGTACTATTCACTTGAGCAAGAATTCAAGTCAGCACTCCAAGTTGAAGCACATAGAGATTCGGTATCATTAGATCAGAGATACTTTGGAACAGAATGTGTTAAAACTTAAGAAGGTCCACATGGACGATAATGGGTTAGGCATGATGACCAAGGCTTTACTCAAGAGCAAGTTTGAGGTTTGTAGAAACCAGACTGGCTTGAAGAAGGTAAATTCCTCCTGAGTCGAAAAGGGGGAGATTTGATGGAGATTTTCTCCTCAGGCTCGACCGATCGACTGGGCCACTTAACCGATCGAGGGTAGTGCTCGACTAGTTGAGTGGTGCTCGATTCAAAGTTTAGTGAGCAATTGGTTTAGAAATTTTGAGGTGCTCGACCAGTCAAGGGAAGTGATTGATTGGTTGAGTGGACCGCTCGACCGGTTGAGAACCCTGCTCGACCAGTCGAGGTTACGCAGATTCATGTCCGAATTTTGTGTGGACTGCGTAAACTTGAGGCGGTTTCGCAAGAGGTGCGAAAGGGAGTTGCCCAAACTATAAATATGGGTTCCTAGGGCTTGTCTAGCAAATGCAAGAGAGTTTCCTAATGCTTTGTAAGGGTTTGTTAAAGGGGTTATGGCTATTAAAGGTGTGAGAGAGAGAGAAAGAGTGAGAAGAAGCTTATGGAAGAGAAATTTCTGCTCGTGGAGGTGATCTACTTCATAGTCCATGTCTCAGCACTTCTACGTCCTCGTGATCGGTGAGATCTATCTGTTTTTATTTATTCTCTTATTGTTTATCTACTCTTGCGTGAGTGAAGAAGGTTTGATCATAGCAAGGTATGTTTGTGGTCATTTGTAACATTCTACTTCATAGTGGATTGTTGCTCTGGACTAGGTCCCGTAGTTTTTACCTCTTTGAGGGTTTTCCACATAAAAATCTTTTGTGTCGTGTGGTTTATACTTTGATATATTTCATTGCTTTATTATCCCATAATTCTGGTGTATTTGGGAGGCTAGATCCTAAGGTTTTATGCAACGGTCCCCCAACAGACTCTTATGGTTTTCAATAGCCCATCAAGGGTTTGAGTACCCATAGGTGGTGAAATTCCACTACAGCGTGTAGTTAAGTGTCGTGCGAAGACAAGCATTGACTCTCCTCGGGCTCCAAGTTGTATGAGCGGTTCAAAGGAGAATGTATTTATTATATCTACACCGTTTATCTATTTTTAGAGATCATTTGGACCGCACCATAAATAGCAACAGAGACAATGATTTTCACCGCTAAAAAATTTGTAGGCCCACTATAACGTTTATTTTCCATCCAATCTGTTCATACTTGAATGAAGAAGAAAAACAAATTTCATATTGATCCAAAACTTCTATGACCCCAAAAAGGGTTTCAATGGTAGACGTCCACTCCCCCCACTGCTTTTTGCAGCGTGGTCCACTTTATAATTAGATCTGTCTTATTTTTTATCTCAAGCATTAAGATGAGCTAACCAAATGAATGGAGGGTTTGCATATAACATATATCTTGTGATCATACCCAAGAACTTGCTGCCAAATCCGCTTCCGCCCATTTACAACTACAGACGGGAGGCGGGACCCAAACCGCGTCCAGTCAAAACCTCACTGCGACCCACTACCCTGTGGCCTAACATGACCCGACCACACCAATTTAATTGTAACTGCGTTAGGCTCAACTGATGTTAAGTTGAACTATTTGATACTCTGGCCACGTAAGATGCTCGATACTCTGAATTTTGAAATGTGACATGTTAACTCAAATTAAACCATGCAAGTTGCGGGTAGGGCTCAACTGATGTTAAGTTGAATTATTTGATACTCTGGCCACGTAAGATGCTCGATGGAATTTTGAAATGTCACGTCTTTTTTTTTTCTTTATATATATATATATATATATATATATATATAGAAATGTCACGTATTAATTCAAATTAAACCATCAAATTGTGGAACCTTTTGTAATCGAGTCAAGTCCAAAAATACGATTGGGTTCACAATCCTGACCTCTCATTTATCGACACTTGTTCTTTTAATCACACCGATGGATTCTTTTTTCAATTTTAACCGACCAATTGCGTATCATCCATCACACTGCCGGAGTATCAAATATTTCCTCTCATGCATTGTGTAGCTGTACGGGACATCATGATACGGTGAACGAGTTGTGATAGGGTTGATGATCAATCATACACACGTGCACGGATTGTATATCATCAACCAATACACGTGTCACGCATCTACCTCAGCTGGCATCTAATCTAAAAATCAGACTGGACACATCATGCGAATTCCTAATAATCTGTTTGCAATATAAAATTTTCAAGTAAAGGGTCCATCATCGAACGGTTGGGATTTTCTAATAAATGTGATTTTTTGGGTCAATTCACATCCACAGTAAAACCAATGGTTTGGACGGTTCGGATCTAGACACGTACTTGAAAGCGGTGCAGTTGTGTGTGAAAGGTGCACAATAGCCGTACTCCTTTATTTTCCTTACGATGAGAAAAGTGGGTTAGCTAGAAACGTGACTCCTCCCATCCGACACGCAAAAGCCGTGTTGAAATCGAATTCCCAACTTCTCCTTCGTCCCTTGTATGACACGTGTCCAGTAGATCAACGGACGCGGATTGCGTCCTACCCCCGCTTGGACGGTAATCGGTCCGGGCAGGGCTCTGTGGAGCCTACCGTGATGTAAGTATTTTATCCATACTGTTAATCGTTTTTATGTGATTAGTTTAAGATATGAGCTAAAATTTAAAGTAGTTTCAGGGCTTAAGTGGACCACAAATTGGGGATTAAACTTCCACCATTAAAAACTTTCTGGGAGCTGGAGAAGTGTCGGATCAAGATGAAATTTGTGTTTTCACCTCATCCAAGTCTGCATTACCTTATTAATAGTTTGGGTGGTAAAAAAAACATCAGGGTGGCCCTTAGAAATGTTTCAACGGTGGGTGTCATTATCACTACAGCTTCCTTTGATGTGGTCCACTGGATCTGTGTATCTGCTTCATTTTTTATATAATAACTTAAAATGATCCTTGAAAAGTAATTAACGGTGTGGATAAAATACTTACATTACGGTGGGCCCCACAGAGCCCTGCCCGGACGGATTACCGTCCGGGCGGGGGTAGGACCCAATCCGCGTCCGTAGATCATCGTCTCTTTGTGCTAATCTTCCCACGAGTACCGACGTGGCATGATGAGGTTGGAGAAGCAGGGGAACCGGTGGTGCTGACGTGGCACGTCGCTTTTGGATGTGCGCGAGGAGAGGGAACTACTTACGGGCTTTGCGTGGATCCAGAGAATTACAAGACAGCCACTGGTTGGGATTTCTCATAGCATCCAAAGACTTCTTCACTTTATTCCCAAAATACCCTTACTTTTCAGCACAATTACTTATTTTAGGTACGAAAGTACCCTTAAATTTCAATAGAATTACTTATTCTAGGTTGTGCGTCCAGCAGCGGCGGAGAAGGAGACGGTGTAAATTCGGATTATTATACGGTGTTGTCACTTATTACTCTTTATCGCCGTACGTGTGTCATATCTGAAGGATCGGAGCCATTCATCTGCTGGGACCCACCAGGATGCTTACATTAATCGGATTAAACATGCGAAATGAAGAAATCTCGATGGTTAAAAAAAGTCCAACCAGCAATCAGTGATGAGCATCCTTTGATCAGCATCTAGAATCTTCCAGAAGACGTGATTTTCGATAACGGTCAATCCATGGTATGTGAGCACAGTTGAATAATGTTGTGCGCGACACGTGTGAAATAGAGGGGATGAGGCTTGAATCGAAGCACGTGTGGCCCCAACATGCAGGCTCACTACAACGAACCATTTTTTTCTACCATCACATCTGAGCCGTGTATAGTTGGGGCTAACAATCACGATTACCGGGAGAGACAATCAGGCCTATCTACTCATGAGGTGGGCCACATCTTTGAAATCAAGCTCTAACCCAACATATGAGTTTGAACCACTTGAGAAGCAGACCATCGAGTCATTTTCATTGTTTCCACCTTTGTCATGGCGTAGACGTCTTGCACACAACACAAGTTGGTGGAAAAAACAGTGCAACATTGCTAGACCTTGATCATCTCTCATTTGCTTTTATCTATTTATTTATTATTATTTTGGTAAAATTTTATTACTGACTTTGCTAATTCCAAGGTGAAATAAAGAGAAGAAATAAATGATTAAGGTCTTCCGAAAAAAATCTTTATCATCCAAGGTGACACATGTGCCTTGAAGGTGGATTGTGGTACATGTATTATATTTTATACATAACATATGACATATTGACACATTGACACATGTCGGATAATTGAAAATTGATGACAAGACATGTTGCCCATGTAACATTTGACACGTGTGACACATGTTAAACACTTAAGGCGTGTTTTGGCTGTGGGATTAGAAGGGCTTAGGTGGGATGGGATTCAAAAAACATAATTATTACCCATGGCAGGGATCTTCCCCCGTTGCCATAGGATACGATTAATTCTATACTTTGTTGGTAATATAGTGGTACATTGAATGGATATACTCACCATCATTTGAAATTAATGAAAACAACATACATGTGTTATATCTAAATTGTTCATTTGTTTTGTAACCTCATTTTATGGCATGGGCCTAAAAATGAGGTAAATCCAAAACTTATGTGGCCCCAAAGAAGTTCTCAACGGTAAGTATTCAATCCCCGTTGCTTTCTATGGTGGGGTCCACTTGAGCTTTAGATTTACCTGATTTTTTTGCCCATGCTCTAAAATAATCTCGAAAAATGGGTGGATGGTGTGGATATAACCCACACATCATGGTGGGACCTACACAACTTACTAAAATTGAGTGAAATTGGCACAAGACCCAATGCAATTCCATCTAATCTAATTACAAGCTTTTCCAATCTTCCCAAACATGGAGTGGAATTGGCACAGGACCTTGGATGAATCCCATCCCACCTAATCCCTTCTAATCCCACTGCCCGAACACGCCATAAAGATTGATGATGACACATGTGTCCGTGTGGGACATTAACACATATAAAGATGAATAGTCGCCTGTGTTACTAGCGTAGCACATTGGCATATGCATAGTTTATTAAAAAGGATTATAACACATACAGCATATTAATGTGTGTGCCGTACATGAACAGATGTTTGCACATGTGAGGCATTTAAAGGTAGTTAATGGTACATGCACATGGGCGTGTGTCGCACATATAAAGTGCTCAAGTATGACTAGCAACTACATAACACATGTGGCAGGATAGCTCATGTATAACACATATAGGGTGTTTAAAGATAAGAGTAGCATGCGTGCACATGGCATGTTGAAACATGGTTAAAAAAAGATGAGTGATGGCATATGTTATGCATGTGGATAGTGACACATGTGTGAGCTTTAAGATGGATATATTGGCACATGGGGCACTTAAAGATGGTCGGATGCATATGTGGAGAGCACTTATTAGAAGATGATGGATGGTATACGTGACTGTCATACATACTATTTTCCTCTCATATTCTTACCGAGAGAAGAACACAAAAAAGGAATATTTTTAAAAGAACGAGAAGGAAATAAATATTGTGTTCTAAAAAACTTGTAAATACAAATGCTATTTTCAAAAAAATGACATTTCATCAATTTATTCTTTCCTATGCCTCATGTGTATATATAGGACATCCGAGCCAAGTGAAAATCAGGCTGCTCCACTAATCAGGTGGGTCACACCAATGAAACATACGGATATTGGTGTTTAGACATAATTTACATGTGTGGCCCACCTGATGAGTTAATCTGCTTGATTTTTAAAGCGTCTCTGATACATGTGACATATTGGTGTGAAAAAGAGGTGCCGTGGTAACCCTACAATGGTAAGGTAGTGGAGGCTGAGGTGGGACACATGGGTCCTGGTTAACCATTTGGTGGAGACAAATATTCCGTATCAACATGGCCTGGCCTACTCTCAGGTGTTTCAACTCCCGGTCAAGGGTTCGAGTATCCATAGGTGGTGAAATTCCACAAGCGTGAGTGATCATAAGTCATTTTGCTTTAACTACTTATTGTGAATTTGGTTTTTTACTTATTTGGCACTTAAGTATATTCTTAAACAATATTTAATCACGAAAAGAGTGCATAAATTACAACATACAAGGATTACCTTTTGCAATGTCACTTTTGATGTGGATCGTCCATCACCTCTGATGTTAGGCCATCTATCATGTGGTTCCACTTTTAACATCCACCGTCCATCATGTGGGGCCAACATTTGATGGAGAATGTTCATTACGTTGGGCTCACCTTGGGCCTATCTTTGATATGAACGGTCCATTATGTGGGGCCTATCTTAAATGTGAATCATCCACCTTGCAAGACCCACATCTGATGCCAGCTATACATCATATGGGGTCCACCTTGGATGTGGGATGGCCATCATGTGGGGCTTACCTTTAATGTGAATCGTCCATCAAGCAGGCCCGACTTTAAAGTGGGTTGTCCATCATGCGACACCTGCCCTGGGTGTGGGTCAATCATCATTAGGGGCTGACCCTTAATGTGGAATGTCCGTTGAAAATCTGATGCCTTCAATTTATGCCGAAACAAGGGTCATCGACCGGTCGACAATCTGGTTGACAGGTCAAAGGTTATCAAAATAATTCATTAAAAAAAAAAAAAAACTTTCTGAATAGATTTTGGAGTTTTCGACCCGTCGGGTCGACCTGATGGATCAAAGCATTTTGATCGGTCGACAAGTAGCACAGTTTTGTGTGATTTGTTTCTGTTTTCGTTTTAACTCAAGTATATGGTTGCAAACTGAATTAGGGTGAAGGTTAGACCCACTTAAGGGTTTGAGAGGGTTTTAGGGTTTCTCTTGAGCTTTAAAGTACATTATCATTGTACGCTCAAAATTCATACAGTTGCCTAATCTAAGGATAAGGACACTTTAATGCAAAAATGTTTTCAAGACCTTTCCGAACACTAGTCAAAGATATTTGAAACATTTCTACGTTTTCAAAAATTTAACCCTACCAAAGTGCTGGTTAGATCAAAATTCCCAAGTATTCTCGTATATGTATTGCAAGCGTGGTGAGTTGAATTGCGTGCTAAGGAAGTTGCCATGATATATCGTGGTGTGTAAACTATATAGGGCCTATTATGATGTATGTGTTATAATCCATGTTGTCTACCTATTTTCCCACTCATTTCAGGGTGTTAGCCCAAAGTCGAAGCATATCCAATGCTCAAGTGGACCATGCCATGACAAAACCATGGGATAATGATGTTCACCATTAAAACCTTCCTACAGCCCACAATGATGTTTATTTGTCATCCAACCTGCAGATAATGTCACACATACATGGATAAGAGAAATCACAAATATATGCTCAACCCAAGTTCCCCAGCGTTCAATTTCTATTGTTTTGTATAGCGTGGTCCACTCTAGTTTTGGATATACTTCAATTTTGGGCTTATGCTGTAAAATGAGCTGGAAAATGGATGGACGGCTGTCAATAAACATAAACATTATAGTGGGTCCCACTAAGTTTACTGGCATGGGGAGCTGCTCACTACACAATATGCGGAGCCGACTTGGATGTGCAAGTGACATCCACTCCGTCCATCATTTGCCACAGATCATGTTGGTAAGCGAGGCTGATCGAAACTCAAGCAAGAAATTGGATTGTCTACTGCGAGTTAGTCAGTACCCTCTCATCTTATTGTGTAAAGTCAATTGGGCCTACCGTCAATGTATATGGTTAATTTATCCTCGCCGCCCATTCATTTTTTTCAGCTCATTTAAGAAGTTAAGCTCAAAATTTAAGCATATCCAAAGCTCAAGTGAATTATAATACAAAAAACAGTGGGAATAATGATTTCCACAGTTGAAACCTTCCTAGGACTGAAAGTGTTGTTTACTTGCCATCCAACCTATTCATAAGATTGTAGATATATATAAATGATCACTTTCCATCCAACCTATTCATAAGATTGTAGGTATATATATAAATGAAGGGAAAACGCAAATATAAGCTTAATCCAAAACTTGTGTGGCCCCCAAGAAATTTTCAACTGTAGATGCTCAAGTCACACTGTTTCCTGTGGTGCGGTCCATTTAAGCTCAAGCATTAAAATTATCTTTTAAAATGGATGGACAGATGGAATAAAATACATAAATCAAGCTAAATTAACCTCACATATTTTACTCAGTACACAATCTTCTTCCCTCATGCAAGCATACCACAAGGAAAAGTTGCGAAGGAACGTCAACCATTGAAACCTTCCCGAGGCCCACCAAAATTTTGTATAAGCATAATATTTGACCCGGAAGCCGATTGCGTGCTGAGTAGACTCTTTGTAGTCCACATAATTTATATGTTTTATCTGATCCGTCCATCCATTTTATCATATAATATTAGGGCTTGAGCCCAAAAATGAAGCATGTCAAATGTTCAAATGGACCACACCATAGAAAATAATTTAATTGAACATATACCGTTGAAAATTTCTTTTGAGCCATAGAAGTTTTGGATCAAACTTATATTAGTGTATTCCCTTTATCCATGTCTTTATGATCTCATGAACAAGTTAGATGACAAATAAACAACCCTGTGGGGCCTAGAAAGGATTCTAGGTGAAAATCATTATCCCCACTATTTCTAGTGGTATGATCCACTTGATCTTTGGATATGCTTCAATTTTGGGCTCAATTCCTTGAATTAGATGGAAAAAGGGATGGACAGCATGGATAGACAAGTACATTTAAGGTGCCCAAATGAGTATACTCAATAAGATAAGAGCGTACAGAGTTATTGATTTCATTTGACTTTTCTCTTCATTCATAGGCTCACATAGTGATGATTAAGTGAATACTGCAGTAACAGTAAAGAAAAAGCACCACACGATCTACAATCTGGAGGATTTTTTGGATCATCTCCTATCTGCACTGAGGCCCATAGGATCAACGGTTCAGATCAACCAAAGTGGAGGAGATGCACGGGGACTCTCTCCACGTCCGATGCATGAGGCATTAAGCAAGACCCCACTCCGCGAACCAGGCAAAAAAACAAGCCGCCGGTGGCTGTTTCGATATATCACTCTAAGATGAGGGGCGTTTTAGTAAAAAGGAACAGCCTAAGATACCTACGGTTCTACGAGTCGTTCACTGGCCGGATGTGACGTTAACACGACCCCAGAAAGCCGCTTGTGGGACGCCAGTTGGTAGGCGGGCGGCGTGACTTTCGATAACGTGGACACAAAGACTTATGTGAAAACGATCCACCCCGTCCATCAGCTTCACCACTGTTTTCCTGGACTCAAATTTACAAAATCAGTTCGATTAATCGCTCATGTGGACCACACAAAGGGAAACAATTGATATGTGAAGTTCCACCATCACAATCGTATATGGTCCACAGTGCCTAATGGTCAACGTTCAATCAATACTTTTTCCTGTAATGTGGTCCACTTGAGATTGCGATATATTTCATTTTTGGGCTCATACCATAAAATTATCTATAAAAATAGATGGACGGCATGGATGAAACACACACGTCATGATGGGCCCACAGAGCACCGACCAGGGAGTAGCCAGTCCGTTTCCCTGTATATGCATCCAATCAATTAATCTGATGTGACACACCACAATGAACAGAATAGCATAAAATTAGGACAAACCAAAGTTCGTGTGGGCCATACCATATGAATTTAAAGGTTTTAGGCATGATTTTACACCATTCCTTATGGTGTGGTCCACTTAAGAATTATATTCAAAATATTTTTAGGACATATGGTCAAAATATGGTGTAACACCTGATGGACGGTGCAGATCTAATGAATATTTGTCCCATGGAGTGATCAATTAGTGCAAGTCAGGCAATCCGCGTGCCAACGCGAGTCAGCTAGCGCAGTCCCTCCGAAACGCAGTAGTTCCTGCTCGGTGGGTTTGGATACCTTTTTTGCCCTTTATTTTATTATTATTTACTTATTAAAATACTTTCATACATAAAGTAATATTTTTTTAATTTTAATTTGAGTAGATAACGGCAACTGCCAGAGGACATTTCTGCTTATGTTTTGCACCAATCCAGAGTCGTACGCTTCTCAATCGCTGCTTGGATCTCATCAAAGCTACCTATTTCATACTTACAAAAATGTAATTAGTAATACCCAAGTGCTTTTTTATTTTTATTTTTAAAAATTTTTTGGTTTCAGGAATTCGAGGAATAGAATCCTAGATTTTCCGACAGATTCTTTCTTTGTTATTTATTTATTTATTTATTATTATTATTTTTATATATTTAAATTTTTAAATATTTTATGTTGGTTTGTTTTTTTTTTTTTTTTTTTTTTTTTTAATTGGGTTTTGTGTTGGAGTTATGTGGAGCATGGATTTTGTAGTTCTAGAAGATCTCGGAACAAAATTCTAGATTTTATTTTTTATTTTTGGATTTTTGGGGGTTTTGTTGGGTTTTAGAGGTTTAGATTACTGATGCTGTTGATGGGTTTTTCTTACTTTCCTTGGAAATTTAAAGACTAGAGAGAAATAGGAGTGTAAGGGTACTTTTTTTTTTCGATTGAATCTGTTTGATTGATTGTTTTTCTAGATTTGCTTGTTTTTGGCTTTTTCTTTTAAATTTATAGACAGAAAAGAACTATCTTTTTTGGTTGATGGGTTTTTCTTATTTTGTGTTATTTTGGGTTTTTCTTGGAGATGTGAAAGTATCTGTTTTCAGTTGATGGGTTTTCTCTTGATTTTCTTATTTTGGGTGTTTCTCGTTTCTTATTTGATGTTATATCAAGGCGGCTTTTCAAGATTTCATTGTGAGTTTTCTTTCTTTTTTTGAAATTTCAATAAAATCAGCATTTTAACACGCACACACACACACACACACTCACTCTCTCTCTCTCTCTCTCTCTCTCTCTCTCTCTCTCTCTCTCTCTCTCTGTTAATGTATTTGTTTGGTTTTGATTTGAAGGTGGTGTATCTGTTTCTGATGACATGCTGTTGCATTTGTAATGGTGAAGTCATGGAGCAAAGGACTGATTTCTTTAGTAATAAAGGGGAGCTTATGTTCAAATGGTGGGAGAAATTCTCTGGAAGAGGCTGGAAGATATTCCATTGCTACCCATGTATAAGCTCGCAGAAGGTCCAGCAAGCATGGTGTAGGAAGGTTCTGATTATATGGGTGTTCTGTTCGTTAATGGGGGCATCATCAGTTTTCTTGTATATGAACTCTCAGGCAGTTGAGAAGCGGAAAGAGATGCTCGCAAACATGTGCGAAGAGCGGGCCAAGATGCTACAGGACCAGTTTAACATGAGTATGAATCATGTTCAGGCGTTAGCCATCTTGGTTTCGACGTTTCACCATGGGAAGAATCCGTCTGCGGTCGATCAGGTTCTGTGAAATTCCCATTCATCTTCATGCTGTTTGTGTTTGGAAAATTGTACAAATTGGAATTCTTAGGATTCCCATTTGTTAATTTTGGATTTTCATTAGCTTTCTTTTAGAATTTTCATCGGAAGTTTGTAATTTGAAGTTGGTTTTGCTCTGATTTTTTGTCCAATTGATTGATCCAAACCAATTGGGATTATTGTATTTGGAAAGGAGAAGATCAATCTGACTGCGGCCAAAGATTTGAAGAATTGGATACAATGGCATGATAGGATATGAACCATTAGTCTGGAGGGCTTTCCCCTGAATGGACCATAGTAGCAAAAATCTCAACAATTAGACAATCTTAACCATCAGTTCAGTTACCTAAAATAGATGTTTGGAATGATTGTCAATTTCTAGCATTGAGACAAGAAAATCCCGCCAATAAGCACCTCGGACGTGTGGTCGATTCAAGTTCAGACTTGCCGATGTACGCTGCAGATCAACACAACATTCCCATGTGTCCTGTTTTGGTGCAGCGTACAAAATGATTTAATTGATCTCTGGCCCGCAGGCTAGATTTTCACTTTTGAATTAATATCAATTAGGTGTTCAGATTGTATTGAACTGATTTGGGGCTTTGTTTGGATGTTGGATGAATTGGATTCCAATAATTAGTTCATTATAGTCGAAAGGACCAATTGGAAAGAAATTCAATTGCAATTTGAGGGCTAATCACTCGTTATGAATAGTAGTAAATGTCCTTACAATTTCATATTTCCTCTTGATTGAACTCAATGTTCAAAACCCAATTATTTTCGCATGCAAACGCACCCATACTGTTGAATACAGATTGTTTTTCTTTTTTCAATTTTCTTTTCTTTTCTTTCTTTTTATTTTTTGGGCTTCCAAAAAGATCCAGAAACTAACTTTCCCAATCTATAGGTGACTTTCGCATGGTACACTGAGCGAACTGCCTTTGAGCGGCCGCTGACGAGCGGTGTGGCGTATGCTGTGAAGGTGCTTCACTCCGAAAGAGAGGAATTCGAGAAGCAGCAGGGCTGGACCATCAAACAGATGGATTCCCAAGAACAATCCCCCGTTCGGAAGGACGACAATGTGGCTGAGACCTATGAGCCATCTCCAGTTCAGGAGGAATACGCTCCCGTTATCTTTGCACAGGATACCATCTCGCATGTCGTGTCTCTTGATATGTTGTCTGGAAAGGTGAAAATTCACACTTCATATTCACAGATGCACATGAGATATTGTACCACTGTATCTTGTTATTTTAGTAGTTGTGATTGGGAATCCTATGCATGTTAAAAGTGTGATTCCTGCCCACTTTACAAAAAGTTGGAGGGAATGCAAATAAGGATTCTTGCTGAGCATCAATGGAAGTAGATGTTTGGGACCGAATCTCCCTCATTTCCATCTTTCTCATGTTTTTGTTAGTTTGTGTTGTGACTTTAAAGAACTTTACTCATTAGGTCTTTACTTGGCATGCTGCAATTTATCTGGATTGGGAATTTGAAAACCAAATATGGAATTTTGCTACATGCATCTCAATGCGCATGCCGCACCCTCTCAACCTGAACTTGTGGGACATCTATGATCTGTGTCGTTCCTCAGGTGGGCTGCACCATGTTTGGTGTTGTGTATGGTCTAAGCAATATTCACCAAATGCTCTTTATTGTTTCAAGTTGAGGTATCACCTTTTCATGGGATTCTTGGAATTCAACTCATGAGATCTTAATTTACTGACTGTTTGAATGTGCCCCATATTTTGACTGGATCTGATATCACGTTGAATTGGAAATATAAGGATGCCCCCTGCTTTTTTTTTTTTGCATCTGGAAGAGGGCTTTCCATCTCATGAATAACACCCAAACATATGCTTAATTTCCTCCTGGTATCCATGTCATTAGGTTGGCATCATGTCCTCAAGCTATAAATAGCTTTTGGCCTGATCATGATTGATGGCAATCTACTAAATTATTGACCATGCGTAAACCATAAGGCATTGATTCACTTGGTGGGCCATTAAGTTTACTAATATCAATCCAAATTTAATGAATTATGCGAGGTTTAATCAGGATTATTACCGTTGGTTCCATAAATTATGCATACACAATCTTGAAATCTCTCTCGTGTTCTATCACTTGGATTACAGTTGGCTTTCCTGACTTGCACACTCAACAATACACTGTTGTCTTGATGAATATTGAGCTTGTGATTTTCAAGTATCATTTTGAAGAAATCTTCCTATTTACAGGAAGACCGTCAGAATGTCTTACGGGCCAGAGCTTCGGGAAAAGGGGTCCTCACTGCTCCTCTTAGGCTAATAAAATCGAAGCTTCTTGGGGTCATTTTAACATTTGCTGTTTACAAGTACGACCTTCCGTCGAATGCAACGCCAAAAGAGCGTATTCAAGCAACTAATGGGTAAGCAGTCCATTGAATTTCTTTCCCTGATTTTGTTAAATCCTGCAATAGGACAAACTAATCAAGAGTGAGTTTGGATGCTTAGTTGAGCTGACTTGAAGTACTTCAATTAAAACTGGAATACAATGCCCGGGCCGAAAGGAGTAGTACAATGCTGTTCCGGCTTGCAGCTTGTACAAGTAGGCCCATTGTTTAGCAATTCAAATGATTGATATGATGGCTCTAACATGAATGGCCTATGCAATACTTCAATTAAAATCGGAATACAATGCTCGGGCTGAAAGTACTACAATGTTTTTCCGGTTTGGAGCTTGTACAAGTAGTTCCATTGTTCAACAATTCAAATAATTGATATGATGCGTCTAACCAATGCAATACTTCAGTTAAAACTGGAATGCAATACTTGGGCCGAAAGGAGTACTACAATGCTGTTCTGGTTCACAGCTTGTACAAGCAGGTCCATTGTTTAGCAATTCAAATCATTGATATGATGGGTCTAACCATGAATGGCCCATGCACCCAAAATCCCCCTGATTTGAAGATCCTAACTCTATAATATTTGGCTATTTTCTTGGTTGAATGTAGCCATTGTGCTATTTTCTCTCTTAGCCATCTATTTATCGGTCCCCTATTGAAGGCTAAGAAGTCATCCAATCTGGAAATTTTTGGTTACATGGGCATCCATCCCATAATCCCAATTGTTTGGATCACTGAACAGTGAGGGCCTCACTTGCCCCCACACGTATGAAATGAAAATCCGAATGGCATCATGCAACCATTCACCCCAAGCATCGTACGGTACCTCTTAGTCATGTAAGGGAATTTTGCAAAATGGAGGTGGACGATTTTAATTCATAATGAGGAACAAGCTCCATGTTCTTTTTTTTTTTTGTCCTTCCAAAAGAAAGAAAGAAAGAAAGAAACATTTAAACGATTAGAATTGCTACATGTGCAAGTCACTCATTATTAATGGAGTGGAGTTATACCCACTTTTCCACTACTTTGAATTGAATTATTGTAATTCAATTCATCCATGTATGTTCTTACTGTTAAGCCCGTTTTGGATAATTAAAGTGCAATGATTGGTCAGGTACCTTGGTGGGGTTTTTGATATAGAATCACTGGTGGAGAAGTTACTTCAGCAACTTGCAAGTAAACAAACTATTATCGTGGACGTGTATGACACCACTAATTCTTCAGATCCGATCAGCATGTATGGTTCAAATGTGTCGCATAATGGCATCGATCATATTAGCCCCCTTAACTTTGGAGACCCTTCCCGAAAGCATGAGATGCGTTGCAGGTAATGATACAAATTCTTTCCTTTATATCCAATCTCCTTTATTGTTTCGAACAATGAGCAGCTGTGTAATTTGCTTAGGACTTCAGTTTGTAGATTGGTGATCCGAGCCGTTGATCCAAGCGTGGATGGATCATGCCCTAAAAGTCTTCAAGACCAGAAATTCACCCTGTTCAATCTTTGACTTTCTTTTCTCATTGACTGTGTACTGTTTTTACAATTTTTATTTTTTTTTAATTAATCAACCTTTTGCAGATCTCTGATTTAAGTGGGGATTATAAGATATACCATTCTGGATCTGTCGTAAAAATTCATGGTCTGGGGTTGTTGTACCCTGCCTTGGACTGAACATCATCCAATTTCCGGCCCATTTGATTTTCCAATTTCCTGTGAAACTCAAAGTAAATGAGTCATCATTATCATTTTCATGTGTTTGTTTAAACATGAATTATGGCTCAAAAATTGAGAGTCAAATACACTTGTAAAGGAAGTAGGTAAAGTAAATTGTAATCATTACATTTTTCATACTATAAAACTCCCATTTTTACAGTGATTTCTGGGTGAAACAAACAATGTAGCACAATCATCTTTACAGTCTAATGTAAGTGATATCACTGCACAATTACAAGAGTCGGAATGAACCAAACAGGCCTTAGATGTAAATTAGAAAACCAAACAGGCCATTTACCATTGTAATTGGAAAACCAAACAGGCCGTAGATGTAAATTTGGTGATTTGGTGGGAATGAACTGAGAATTGTGCTCAAAATTCAATCGCATGTTTAACAGATTCAAACAGAAGCCACCATGGCCATGGTGGGAGATGTTGTCGTCATTTGGGATTGTTGTGATTGCCTTGCTAATTGGGTATATATTTTATGCGACAATGAACCGCATTGCAAAAGTGGAGGATGATTACCGTGAGATGATGGAACTGAAAAAGCGGGCCGAGGCAGCAGATGTTGCGAAATCACAGGTAGCTGATATTTTCTTTTTGTAGAAGTCCACATTTTCTATGGAAAAGTAGCTGTATTTGGTTGCACCAAATATCTAGAAATTTCTATTTAATGATTAATCAGTATGATTTAGTGCAAAAGTTCATGAAATTTGGTGCAAATAGATAGACTTGTAGGTAACTTTCTTAGTGCCCGTTAGGACGTATTATTCACTATCAATTGCAGAGGATACCTGCAATTGTTGTTTCCTCAAAAACCAATTGGATTGGTTTATTGGGTCCTGTCTATTTGTTGCTTAACCCTCTCGGGTGAGTCCCAAACCGACAATTGAGGGTGGCATTCAAACAAACATTATGTCCACGCGGGCCCTTAGTTGTTCCAAACTACATCTTATGGTATTGCTTTCACCTAGCATTTGTTCCTATCTGGTCTATATCATATTCTAACCGAATGCTTTCATCTTTTGTAGTTCTTGGCTACTGTCTCCCATGAGATAAGGACTCCGATGAATGGTGTTCTTGGTGAGTCATGGATTACTGGTATAAAACTAGTATTGCCTCCATTGATGTGACTTCATTCGTTTGTACTTGCTGAGGCACTATGGCCACATGTGCTAATGTGACATGTGCAAGATCTGAGCCACTCAATTGGTGGTGGTCCCCACTATTTAGATGCCCTGCTCCAAAAATTAGGTTGGTTCTCTCATTTGGTGGGCCATGCAAATAAGGTGAATAAGTACCACAGTTCCAAAGTTTTTCAATCGCTCATCCTTCACCTCACGCATAGCTTGTCTGGCAGCTGACTTGATAAGCGGACTGGTCTTATTCTTGGTCCAGAGCATCTAATCATTTGGCCGGCCTGATGATCCTTGTTGGCACGTCCAAAAATGCTTTGGTTGATTTTTGGGGCTCTTCTATGTATTTTAAGGAACAATATAGAGTGATTCTTGCCTTTCAGGTATGTTGCAGATGCTCATGGATACAGATCTCGATGTAACACAACAAGATTATGTGAGAACCGCTCAAGCCAGCGGAAAGGCTCTGGTGTCACTCATAAATGAGGTTTTAGATCAGGCGAAGATCGAATCCGGTAAACTTGAGCTTGAAGCTGTCCAGTTCAATTTGCGTGCGGTTTTGGATGATGTTTTATCGCTTTTCTCAGGAAAGTCTCAAGATAGAGGGATAGAGGTAACTGATAATTTCCATCTTTCCATTGTTTCCTTGAATTTGGGAGACTTAGGTTGTGTTTCGAACAAAATCCCTAAGAAGAATTTCATGGGGGCAGGTGGGTCCCATGGTACCATGTCAGAACGACGTTTTCTATATTTCGGTAGCCCTGATATAAAACAAAAATAATGGGAAAGCAGAAGATCGGAGCACCACTGCAAAACAACCAGCGTCATTCTGACATGGCACCATAGGTCCTAGCTATTCCCTGACATATCTTTTCAGGGATTCCTGTCCAAACACAACTTTAATGTACAATCCCATTGTTGCTGATCTCTAGACTTTGCTGAATTGCCATCTTGAATCTTGATCGGGTCTGGGAAGAGTAGTTGGCAGTGTACATCTCTGATCAGGTCCCAGAAATTCTAATCGGTGATCCAGGCAGGTTTCGGCAAATCATTACGAATCTCGTGGGGAATTCAATCAAAGTAAGTTTTTTTTTTGTTCGAAGCCCATGTTTGTCATTGGTTGATGGACTTGCATGCCAATTTCATGGAGAGGAAATATATGATCCTCAAGACTTAAGTAGACTTAACTGCCAACAAGTGGGTGCCATGCTCAAAAATATCCCTGGTATAATCTTTAACTTTAGTTATTGGCCAGAAAATAAATTCTTTAGAAGAAAGATCGTGGGTCTCGTTCACTAAACACTGAGCAATGGGTCCTACTTGTAGGAATGTGAGTCAGTTAACCTGTATTTACTTTTTTCGAAAAGCATTGTTGTAATTCTTCTTCTTCTTCTTCTTCTTTTTCTTTTTTTTGGTTTTTTTCAGTTCACAGAGAAAGGGCACATCTTTGTAACCATCCATCTCATCGAAGAGGTGATGAACTCAACAGAATTTGAAACTAGTGTATCACTTACAGATACCTTGAGCGGCTTTCCTGTGACAGATAAACGCAGTAGCTGGAAAAACTTTAAGCTATTCAATCAGCAAGGACCCTTGTTTCAGCCACCATTCTCATCAGCTTCCTCCGATCTCATCAATCTAATCATATCAGTTGAGGATACCGGCTCAGGCATCCCTCAAGAAGCTCAATCTCGTGTTTTTACCCCATTTATGCAAGTAGGTCCCTCCATTTCACGCATACACGGGGGCACGGGTATCGGATTGAGCATCAGCAAATGCTTGGTGGGCCTTATGAATGGAGAGATTGGATTCGTCAGCGAGCCTCATATTGGTTCCACTTTCACATTCACAGTTGTCTTTACCAATGGTGTTGCTGCTTCGCACGAGTCAAAAAAGCATCATCCCCAACAAATCAATGTCCAATATAATTCTGAATTATCGGAATTCCGAGGCATGACGGCGTTGGTGATTGACCCTAGACCAGTACGTGCCAAGGTTACGAAGTATCACCTTCAAAGACTTGGGATTCTCGTCAAGGTTGCTTCTAATATAAATGAAGCTGTCTCTAGTATAACCAGTGGGACCCATGTCATCAACATGATCCTTGTCGAGAAGGAAGCTTGGTTTAAGGATAGTTGTCTACCGTCCCCTTTGGTTGAGAATTTGTGGAAGGATGGGCGACCAGACATGCCCAAAATCTTTCTTCTGGCAAATAATATTCACTCTACCAAGATCAACTCCGTTAAATCTCATGGGTGTATTCTCATGGTCATCATGAAGCCCCTGAGAGCTAGTATGCTGGCTGCATCTCTACAACGGGCCATGGGTGTCGGAAACAAGGGAAATTGTTGTAATGACGTGCTCCCATTATCATCTTTGTGCAATCTTCTTCATGGGAAGAAGATTTTGGTTGTGGATGACAATATGGTCAATCTTAGAGTAGCTGCTGGTGCTTTGAAGAAGTATGGAGCTGAAGTGGCTCATGCTGAAAGTGGAAAACAGGCGATCGCAATGCTCAAGCCGCCCCACGACTTTGATGCATGCTTCATGGATATTCAGATGCCAGAGATGGATGGGTATGTAACATAATCAAATCAATACTAATTACATAGAAATAATAGAAGTATGGGACCTATGGTCTTGTGATCTAGATTGTTGGTTTGATGAGCTCCCGTTGAATGGGGCCTGCTCATACATCGTATAATGAAAAAACACAAGCATCAAAATTTGACAAAAGGAAGCCAAAGATTCAATGTTTGGATATTTCTTCTGTATTGTATCCCACCACGGCTATGAAATGGAAAATATAGATCATCGAACCATGGGCCTCACATATTTGGGAAACTAATCGAAAATCTAGATCATCGAACCATGTCCTCACATATATGGGAACTAAAAACAACAACAAATTATGCATTTACGAGATTCATAAATACACAATTCCTCACGGTTAAAATCCGAAATGAGTTATTCTGCTTCTAATTATTAGAGATACCCGATACCTACTTGTCGCTGTGTCGGCCCATTATAGTGTGTATATGTAACCTAACCCGTTTAGCATGGTCAATACACAATGAAAAGGGGTGGTCACTCCACTATTAAGATGTGATGCCTCAAAAGGCTGATCCAACCATCAGGTGGTCAGGTTTTGTGTGGTTATTTAGTGTTTCCTATGGTGTGACACCCTTGATGATTGGGTTAGCCTAAGGTAGGTACATGTTCCAATAACTTTCATAACAAGTATAGCTAACCCCAGTTAATTAAGGCTTAGAGGATGATGATACCCCCCTAAAATTTTCCCTATCCTTTTCCCTTTCAGGTTTGAAGCTACGAGACAAATTCGAGATATGGAACACGAAGTCAATAACTGCATTCAACAAGGACAGATATCATTTGAAGATTATAAACATGTTATGTCTTGGCATGTACCAATATTGGCCATTACAGCGGATGTAATTCAAGCTACACATGAGCAATGCTTGAGGTGCGGAATGGATGGATATGTATCGAAGCCTTTTGAAGGAGAACAACTCTGCAGGGAAGTCGCACCCTTTTTCAAGTCAGCTGCCTCAAAGTCCCAATAGAACACTTAAAAGTGGCATTGTGGATGCTTGAGAATTGAGGATATTGGCAAAAGTGGTCGTCTACGATGTGGCATTGTATGCCCTCAAAGGTTGCCATACATAGTAAGGGTCTCTGTTGACTACACAAAAATGAATATTTTCATGCATACTCCAATTTAGAGGTTTGATCGAATACATCCGACATATTGAAGTATGATAAGCTGGGGCTTTAGCCTTTGAATCTGACTCATCTTCTGATTGTCCATATGTGTCACGAGCTTCACATTGTATGGTGCAAAGACAACAAATTAGCGATCAGAATTGGATTAATTTCAACACTTTGATAATTTGGTTTTTGATTTGAACATGAACAGTCACCATAATCTTTATATAATCAATGAATTGAAATATTCAATATGAGAGAATTTTTGGTCATACCCATCAAAGGGGAGCTTTATCAAGTAAATGGTTTGTTTCACTGAAAAAATGCCCAAAACTAATGGCCAAAGTCACAAGATATTTTATTGTAATGTGTCGGGATGTATTCGATCAAAGCCTTCTCCAATTATGTCAATAGACGTGTCACTTGACATATTTACAGGTATGTGCACATACATATGCACATGTAGATAAATAAACATAACAATGTTTACACGGGTACACAGACATGTATATGCTCTCAGATTTACTTGTGCATATGAGTACTTGTGTTCAATCATATTTGTAATTGCAGAGATGCTATACTCCTCAAAATTCTAAAACTCATTGACTCGATTTGAAACTTGGTTGAGTTGAGTGTGATTTCGAGCTGAATCGTTGGGAACTTGGTACTGTGAGTGACACGGTCTCAACTCTGAGGGACTCGTTAAGTTGACTTGATCACTTGGCCAGCTTGATGACAAGCAGAAACAACCATCTTAACTAGCAAGTACGTGTTATGTATTGTTTTGCTGTTTTATGTTCTATTTTATACTAATTGGGCTAGAGTTATCTATTTCAAAAAAATATTACCTTTCTAATATTTTTAATTTTTTTTTTTATAATAATTAAATTAGAATAGAGCATACTGTGTCCTCAAGATGAACTAACGTTGCCAAACATCAATTCAAATCGAGTTTTTAAGTTTTTGAATTATAATACCCGTGAGCATTAATAAACCGATGTGCACCTCTACACGCATTCACTTGTGTCTAAATGTGCATACGAATATTTCATTTGGCATTTTTTAAGATACTTATCATTTGTTGTTTGGTATTCTTTCAGGTTTATTGTTCTATCCCATGATTGATATGGTCTCGTGCTATTTGCAAGTTTAATCAAACAGAAGATTCAATCTAACTTACCCTCACATTGTTGTCAAACTTTGCCTTTTACATGATTGGATTGATTAACACGTGACGTGTGGAGTTCATGGACCACTACAGCATTGTTGATATGGCTTCAAACAGATGAAAGGGGTATGCTCAAACACGTTCCTGCAAATGAGTTCAATCATTTAAAATTAAATTAGAATTGTGTAGATTCTTTTTTCTTTTCCTGAAAGTAATTGAAATTGTACAGATATTGGGAATTTTGAATTTACCGTCACCTGGTAGAACCAAGTTCAGCTGTACAGGAAAATTTGGATGTAAAATATGAAATCCAATAAAAGATAGTTTACATTATGAATTGCAAGTATATGGTCCATCCATCATCACTGCCTATTGCTATTAACAGGCATTCAGTAATTGTGGAATACAATTAGTTCACCACCTATTTTTATTAACAATCACTTCTAAATGTGTTAGAAATTGATCACAAGGAATACAATTAGTTCAAATTAAACTATTCAAGCCATGAGTCATTGCAAACAAGGAATACAAGTAGTTCAAATTAAACTATCGGAATCATAGGTCCTTGTTTAGTTGCATCATGAAACAAAAATTAGGATTGGTTAAAAATGAAAAATATCCAACAATCCCATTTCTCAAACAGCGGGTTAGAGGTTAGGATCATTCAACCAGTCTGGTTTTTGTATGTGACTTGGACATTGTGTTCCACAATTTAGTCGGGTTTAATGTGAATATATGTTTAAATCTTGTACAATTTCTGAGTAACTGAGTAACAAGCGTCATATGCCTGCTTGAATACCAAACAATCCTCAGGGCCATTTAGGATATCAAGAATTACATGATCTTTGATGTGACTGTTTAGTGAAAATAGATAATGGTTTAAATTTTCATGTTCATGCTAGTTTTGGGCCTGGACCTAGCCTACCCCAATCCAAACCCGACCCGTTGCTAGCCCTATCCAAAGTGTCCTATTGAAAATTGTAATTATGAAAACCATGATGTCCATCTGAATTCGTTCATTGAATTTTGACCACTGTCAATTTGGATTTTAACCCTCTATTTGGTGGCCACCAATGGGAAGAGCCTTATCCAATCCCCATGAATTTTGGGTCCTCTCATCTATAGTAAGTTTGCTAGACCTGTATGCTACAAGTGGGCCAGACTCTTGGTGGTTTACTCTCCACAGTACATGTGGCAGGGCGATGCATTGTCCCTCTGGTGGAATCTGTCATCAATCTTTACATCCCAAACTTCACATGGTCCAATCTATCACTTGTCTTCATTTTACCCATTGATTGTGTACCATCAATCAGTTTTAATAATACCAATTGTGGGCCCATTGTCCATGCATATCAAAAACTCAACGTGTGTAAAACAGCTGTGGCCTCAAAATTTTCAAAAATTCTAAGTAAAAAAACATGGATATAGAGCAATTAGATGGGACGCATGAAAGACAATTAACTACCTCATAGAAACCTTTAAATTCACATTAGTGATTACAGATTAAGGCATCTCTTTTGCTATAAGGATAAACCCGTTTAATAATTTAGTTAATAAAGAAACAATTTTCTGAAAATAAATTTATTTTTGAAATGAAGGCGCCTTAATAGTAAAAGATTAAGAAATAAACTCATGACTCACCTAACACCACTTTTGTTTCCTCCAACATCTTATATCCTTTCTTAATTTATCACATGAGTATTTACTTTTTAAAAGAAAGAAAAGTGACATGATATATTTTTTATATGAAATTGTGTTCTAACTTTCAAAATAAATTTATATACTTTTGTCATGAAAAATTCATGCATGAATCATTTAAAATCAATGACAATGTGGTTGGGTCCTTACTCATGCCCTTGGGGTGTGAGTGCATGTGTAACAAAAAAATAATAATAAAATGATAATGTGGTTTAAGCATATAAAAAAAAACTCCATGAATTATAGATCCTGCTTAGGACCCACAACAAAAATTATGTTTGAGAGTTTGAATTTTGGTTGAGAAATTTTATAATATTTTCATCGTAATTTCATGCTTGATGATTATGTAGACCAAAAATCTTTATTATCTAGAATTTGAATGTTTTTGGGTGGTGGAAATTTAATTTTTATTTTGTGGTCCACTTATGTTTGAATCCACTATATATTTGTTTCTTCTAATTATCATGGTGGGCACATCTCTCGTCTAGATGGGATATCATACACATACCACGTGGGTCCCACAGTTCTCACTTTATCTCTTTTTAAAGAAATTTATACACATAAAAAAGATAACCTCTATATGACTTCCAACCTCTTGTGGATGTACAATATCCAACCTGTCCAATAGGTCTGCCCCACCATGAAGATCACCGTTTGGAAATCCCAGCAACAGATATTTATTGAGTGGATAACATTTGTGTTTTGCTATTTATCAATGGCTGGAAAATTTTTAAATGGTGTGACCCACTTGATGAGCGGATAGGGATGTTTTTTGCACTAAGCAATCCTCATGGTGGGGCCAACCTATTGGAAGGGTTGGATGTCAGATGACTTTAAACTCTCATCCATATTTTTTACATACCCACACACAGATATAGGGAAATGGTGCTATAAGGTTGAATTTGTGGGAATTTTCCTGTGAGATTTAGCTCTTTGAGCCGTGATTTGTGACGGACATCCATTCCATTAATCAGATGCATCCTTTTATGGCGAGCAAGGAGCCTAAAAATCAGACCAATCCATGACTAAGGTGGGCCACACCAAAGACAACAGTTGGAGTGGATGCCAGACAATTGTATATAGGGCCAGTGAGATTTGATTTAGACATCTAGCATATCCATTGCGTGTGTCCCACTTGGATAAGGGGTCACACTAAATTTTAGGACATTTCAAAATTCAGGTGGGCCCCACCAAGTGTTTTTAGATGTTTTAGACATGATTTCTCATGGTTTCGATGGTGTGGTCCACCTGAGTTCCGGGTACAGGGGATTTTTCGTACGTACCATAACCTAGGGGGTACCTACCAAATGCATGGCGTGGATGTCCATCACACATCACGGTGGGGCCCACAGAGCACAACTTCACAGTACTTTTTCAAATACAAGTGGGGAAATTGGGTTGGGCCAAAGTCGATCTAAGCCCAACCCGTTTACTTAAACGGGCTCATTTCTTTTAATCGGGTCGTTGGTTGGCCCGCAAGCAAGCCGGCCCAATCCATTTCTCTCAAACATCCAAGATTTTAAGATCCTACTCACCATTGTTTTGTCCTTTTTAGATGAATGTGTATCACGAAGAGAAGCTATCATATAAATAGTGCGTGGCCCACCTTTTCTACGGATACGATACTGTGTTTATATGACATGTTGGGCGAAATTGGCTGTATCATAACTTATGATACATGCATGGATGTATGGCTTACGAAACAACCTCCAATTGATCACTTCTCGTTGTTCTTCTTAATTAGGGTTGGAAATGGGTCAGGCCCACATTGTCAGAGCCGGATGGGCCCATCCCACACTGGCTCAACTTTTTGATAAAATCCCTGTTTCCCACTTGCGTGGTCCTAATCCATCCGTTGAATAAGTGGGCCAGGGCCAATTAAGGCCTTTGGGCCAATCTGATTAGTCTATTTATACTACTTGGCCCACAATTAATCGATCCATACCGATGGTAAGATTGGTTTGAACGTGGATAGACCCGTGAGAAGATCCTGTCCATCAAATCTTTGCCCCTTTTTTCCCCGTTGAATGTGGAGCGTTGGACCGTTCTTGATGGATTAGAAACTTGGTGTTGTTCTAATGAAGAGACTGGGAATGGTTCATCCTCGGAGGGAACATTTTCCCGACGGTCTGGATCACTGAGATATGGCCCTACTTGTAGATATTGAAATCCAAGTATACTTCTCATTTAATAGCAATTGTATGATTATATGCGCTATACCCTTAGATTTTTTACAAGTGGGGCCATCGCTGGGTGATCCAAACCTTTGATTTGATGACCCCACCAAGACTAGGGAAATTCCAAAAACTCCCTGCAGAAACAACCATAATGGTTAAGAAGAAAATGAGCAACGGTTCTCATTCACCTGGAAAAAAGTTCCAAGTACTGGATGGCTATGATCTTCCAATTAACCAGATCTTAGAAATTCCCTTTTCAAGTTTTTAATGGTCAATAACCACTGTTTCCTGTGGTGTAGTCCAACTGAGATGTGGATCTACTTCATTTTTGGAAATATGACCTAAAATGATCTGTCAAAACGGATGGACGGCGTGGATGTAACAAACAAACATCAAGGTGGGCCCCGCAGTCAGGTATCCACCCAACTCGGTTTATCCTGGGATCCACCGAATCCACGCCCCAGAAATGTCGTTTTCAAGTTGGGCCCACGAGATGGACGTCTTGAATACTTCAATTGTGGATAAGGGACCTGGGTGGGCCCAAAATTGCTTACGTCACTCAATCTTATCTAATCAGCCTCAAAACAAAAGAAAGAGACAACCATGCAAGTGTTGTTTTATGATACATATGCTTTCCACAGATGAGATTTGCTCAGGTGGGCCCCACTTTGAGGTCCACCCCTTTCTGCCCCTACCACATAATAATCCAGACCTTTCATCTGGGAGATCCAACGGTGGATGGCCTGCATGATCAAAACCCCGCTGATTATAGATCCTCATTGTACATGCTTTTTTGTTGAGATCTGGACCGTTTTTTCTGACTCAACTTTGCATGGACGGTAAGGATCTCTGTTCAACGATATTCCACATGACTTGCTTATGGGTGTTAGAAGCAGGGGCTTGGCAGCATGCAAATGTGGCACACGTGTGCCAGAGCTCAGACCGACCATCTCTATCTTGTATGTTGAATAAGGTCGATTTTGGTTTTTTTTTTTTTAATAACCGTCCACTTTAAAATATTCAAATGTGGCCCATTTGCTGGGCACGCTGACAGGTAAGCGGATTGGGAGGTGACCCCAAACTACTCAGCTGGGTGATGTGGGCCCACCGTTATGTATGTGTTTTATCCATACCGTCTTTCCATTTTGTCAGCTCATTTTAGAGCATCATCTAAAAAATAAAGCAGATCGAAAGTACAAGTGGATCACACCATATGAAATAGTGGTGATTAAATGCCTACCGTAAAAAAACTTATTAAGGACCAAAAAAGTTTTGGATGAAGCTGATATTTGTATTTTACCTTCATCCTGATCTGTGTGACCTTGGTGGGCCACGTGAAGGATTACATGGTGGGTGTCACTATCCTTTTTTAACCTTATTATTATTATTATTATTTTATTTAAATAAATTGAAAAACAGAGGAACAGCTTGGATAGATAACACATACATCGCTGTTATCCCACAGTACCCAAACACCGCCTAATCATGTGTACCACGTTGACCGAAACGGATTGGCTACTGGGCCCCACCATGATGTATATATTTCATCCATGCCGTTCATCCATTTTTAAAGATCATTTTAAGACTTAATGAAAAATATTAGAAGGATAAAAATCTCATGTGGACCACACCACAGGAAAACAATAGTGATTGGATATCCTCCATTAAAATCCTCCTAAGGCCCGCTATACTGTTTATTCAACATCCAATCTGTTGATTAGGTCATACAGACCCAGATGAAGGAAAAAACCAAGATCAGATTGATCCAAAACTTTTATGACCCCCAAAACGTTTTTAATGGTCATTGTTCATTCAACACATTTGAGATTGGGATATATCTTATTTTTGGTGTCACATAATAAAATGATCTATAAAAATAGATGGACGGCATGGATGAAACACATACATCATGGTGGGGCCCACAGAGCACCTACCATCCGCCATTGGCTGGTGGCAGGGATAGTAGCCGATCCGATTCCCACGTTGACGGCCACACCGGCAAGGTACGCAGATTCGGTTGTGTTACCCACACTACCCCGCCGTGGAAGGATGTGTTGAGCATGCGGGGCCCACCATGATGTATGTGATTTATATCCATGCCGTCCATCCATTTTTTTCAGCTCATTTTAAATCTGAAAATAAAAATTGAAGTAAATCATAAGTTCAGGTGGACCACACCGAAGGAAGCCATGGTGGATAATGACACCCACCATTGAAACCTTACCAGGGCCCATTGTAACGATTATTTTCCATAAAATCTGTTGATAAGGTGACGCAGACGTGGTCCACTTGAGCTTCGGATTTTCCTTTATTTTGGTTCATGACCTAAAATGAGTTTTCAACACCGATGGATGGCTTGGATATAAAAAAATAAAATTAAAAAAAATAATTAAAAAAAAATACACTACAATGGCCCCACAGCGACCAACACATCACCACACCACCTAATCCGAGTCCGCTACACGGGAATTCTTTGATACGCCTGGGGAGTATGAAACATGTACAAATGGACACTGCCATTGCACCTGCAGCACAGATGTTTCCAATCCAAACCATCCAAATGGGTGACCCCACTATAGATTTTCCGTATGAAAAGTTTAGATTATACTGACAATTGTAATAATTTGTGGATTTTTTTGGACGGTCCATATATTTGATTAATTTTGACCATGAAATGTGTTCGATTTGAACCGTTAATTTTATGACCAGCGATATCTACTATTTATTGGTTGGACTGGGGTGCATGGATGGGATATGTACGGTGCAGTGTGGTCGCGTATGGATGGTCATGCTCTGCCAGAGTATTAAAGTTTTCGTCCGTACTACTGCCTGTCAAATCAACCTTTCTCATTTCCGAAAAGTACAATTATTGGAAATTGCGATGGGCCAGGGTCGTTATCAGGCGTCCAATTAAGGTTGATTCTGAATGGTCGGCAGCTGTCTCATCAATAGATGGCGCCTGAGGAGGCACGTGAGGTACTGTGCCGCAGTATCATTGATTCACACGTGTGGTATATGGGCTGGATTGAGTCCGTTCATTTCTTAGGCCCACCATAAAATGGGCCATAGTTCAAAAGTAACGGTGCCAATTCTATCATTCAATAGGTGGCATGCAAGTGAAGGTTCAAAATTCCCTAATTGGATGGTTAAAATAAGCTAATCAAAATAAATTTCTTAGGGCCCACTGTAATATTTATTCCCATCTAACTCAGCTATTAAAGCTGGGCAGACATGGGTGAAAGAAAAAGACAAATATTAGCTTGATGCAAAATATTTATAGCTCTCAAGAAGTGTTTAATAAGTCAAATCTCCATTGTTTTCTTTAATGTGGTCCACCTAAGAATTAGATCTAATTTAATTTTGAACCCACATGGTAAAATAAGTTAAAAATCAGATGGCGGCATAGATATATAAGTTATAACACATGCATCACCCCAATCTGCCGAACTTGATCAAATCCGCAGCCCTTGACTTGTGTGGAAATAAAAATGTAAAATAATTAATAGGCTTAAAAACTCCAATCTAAGAAATTTGTGGTGCTATCCTTTTCATACACTCAAGTTTCATTATATAAATGATTTTGGCCATTGGAAAATCAACTCATGTCCAAAATTACTTTGAAGTAATATGTGTTGGTTGAATGTGAATTGCTTGGGTCCAGTTCATTTATCATTAGCCAGCCTAGCCATGCCCGAACACCGGGACTAGAATTTAAGCTTTGGGAGACTCTCAGATCTAATTTAAGAGCCCGAACTGTCACCCTGCATGGTTGCCGAGCTCATTTGAACCGCTTCAGTCAAAATTCATTTTGAATGGAGGTAAATTAGGGTAATACTTAGTTTTGTCAGCCATGATGTGGACTCATTTTATTCGGCTGAACCTGGTCGTGTACATACTCCTTGTGCCAAACACGGACAAGCCTACTTGACCCAACAACTTTTTGAAAGTCGATGGTTTGTCATTGACTAATGAAATGACACCAAATCACATCTTGAGGACCTGGCCAGTTGCATTAGGTGGGATTAAGGTGGATAGAATTGTAAACGTTAACAGTAAATGCATGTGTAAGGTATTGTTAATCAATTGTGTGTATCCCATGTTTTCTAATAGTATTTGGAATGTCTGCATTAAAAAATAAATCTGATGATTTACTTTCAAATAGTATTTGGATGGAACTTGGATGAAGCAAAAATTCATCATCCATGGGATTAGTAATCTCATCTTATACTTTCCAACACAAGACTCATTTTACAAAGCCTATGAAGTTAATTTTAATCACATCTCACACTCTTTTCAAATATGTCATTCTGAATTTTAAGGTGGGATTAATAATGCAATCCCATTTAATACGGCTTAATACCACTGTATCTAAACTATATCTAGAGCAGATTAGGTGCATCCCTTACTGTGGAGACCTCCTTGATGTATGTATTTTACATCTATGCAGTCCATCTATTTTGCCCATTATTTTAGAGCATGAGTCAAAAAATGAAGTAGATCAAAATCCCAAATAAACCATACTACATGAAACAGTGGTAACTGAACGCTCAACCATTAAAAACTTCCCAGGACCCACCTTAATGTCTCCATAATGTTTATTTGTGGTCTACATAACATCAATGAAGGAGAAAAAAACAACTACCAATTTGATCGAAAACTTTTGTGGTCCATTAATAGTTAATTACTGTTTCCTATGGTATGGTCCACATGAGAATTGGATCAGCTTTATTTTTAAGCTCATGCCCTTAAATGATCTAAAAGAACTTAGACAGCATGAATATATAATACATACATCAAGGTGGCCCCCACTGTGAGGTCTGCACTATCTTAGGTGAGGCCACCTAATCCGTCCCCGCCTGACTGAATCCGCTCCCATTAGGAATGATGGATCATCCACCTTCCTGACTTTAGGTGATACAAATGAACAAATATATACCGTTTTCTACATTAGATTGAAGGAGCATGGCAGCATGCGTTATAATGCCACATGCATGCATTAGATCTAGACCATTCATCAGGTATGGAGTAGTGGATCATGCTCTTGTTAAGAAATCAGATTGGTCCACTCATCAGGTGTAGTAAAGAAATGAACGGTCAGAAAAGATGAGCAATGGTCATATTCAATATCACGTGGTCTTATTTAAAAAATGAGCAACTACCATATTCAACATCCGCATATGATCTTCCAACCGGATGAGGTGCTTGACTAGATTTTCGTATTGCATGGTTATCGTGTACGTCTTCCATTTTAAAGTGTGATCAAAGACCATCTATCACTAGTGATGCATGGAGTATACTTTCCGTAGAAATTCAAAACCGAGAAGGAGATTCGCCGCACAGGTGGACTACAACACACACGTGTTACGTATTTGCTAATTCATATCAAGATGGACGAGCTAAGGTTGCCATAGCACGGACCTGATCTCTTAAGCTTAAGTTAGCCTTGGCAAGATTTGTATATATTACCTGGCTGGCTCTACATGAAAAAGAGTAAAATAATCACAGGTTTAAAATAATTCAAATACATTTTTTTGAAAAGAACATCCTTTTTATTAATGAGAAGTCCCATCAAACAAATGGGTAATAATATATTTAAAAGTATTTTTAAACTATACATGTATATTGAAGGAGACAACTCAACGTATTGTTAAATCATCTAGTCTTTTTGTCAAGATAGTTACCTACTTGATAATTGTATCACCCTAATAGGCTGAGTGATTGGTCATTTCCCCTAGCCCTTAGATCATGCTGACATTTTGAGTCAAGTGGCTATATTTTAAATTGAGCTAGGCTAATGTAAAATGTGTCTCATATGTATTCTTTGCATGATTAGATCAAAAGAAGCTCAAACAAAAGTAAAAGTAGTTTGTCAAATTTAGACCTAGTCTTACATGAGGCATGATGTAATTGGGCTTCGAGATTGTCCTATTCGAAGAAATTTATTTTATATAAAGAGAAACTGTCATTCGAAGTGTGGATCGTAAATTAGCTGTAACTTTTGATATAGGCATCGTTACGAAATGCATAACATATTATCAAAATTTTTTTTATTATTTTGAGTAACTTTTATTTTTATCATATTTCTTTAATTTAAAAGTTTTAAGTTTATCCATCTTTTTACGAATTACTTCTAATCATACTAAAAACATTCCGATAAAATTTATCTGGACTTTTTATTTTTGACAAATTAAAATTTATAAAAGCTGTACTATTTTGGGTAACTTTCGAATTAGGATTAGAGTTTTGTTATTTTGGATAACTTTTGAATTAGGGCTTTAAGTCACATATACATGGGCAATGTAATAATAAAGTATTAGATTATTATTCAATAAAATACCTGAATTTTCTCACTTATTTTATCATGAACGGACTAACTTTCCTGATGGATTTAAGATTTTAATCACTTGAGTGATGATCTTTCTCTTATCATTACACACTCTTACCAACATCACCAACACAAACTCACCTCAAACATTGGACTTAGATTTCAAGCCCAAGCTCATCTAAACCTTATTCCAACTAATTCGCGTCACTACATAAACAGGTTTCCTCCATTCTACCATAATCATGTTATAATTAAACTATGTGTCATTAAATCTTTTCTTATTACATATGTTCATGTTCTTTTGGCTTTTCCTTTGCCTTTAAGCCTTTAATAAACCAATTCACTCCTTTTAACTAATGCAATTTCTTCAAAGCACATGGCCACTAATGCAATTTCTTCGAAGCACATGGCCGACCACGAACCATCTAATGGTTCTTGGCTAATTAAAAAAAGGCCAAATAACTCATCATCTGGGCCACATGTTTGAGGAAAATAGATCAAGAAGACAATTATCGATGGTTTATATTAAACATTCATGGCCCCACCATCATAGTAGAATTTCTGGCCCACCTTGGACAGGTCCACATATTGCACATGGAAGTCACCTTTGGCACGTGTGGGCTCTTCAATCTCTTAGCACCTGAGAATTGGATCAGCTTCGTTTTTGGGCTCACCTTAAATGATCTGGAAAAACAGATGGACGGTGTGGATATAGAATACATATGTCAAGGTGACTCGGCCCACTAAATCCGCTCTCATTTGGAATGATGGATCATCCACCCTCCTGACTTTAGGTTATACAAATGAACAAATATATACTATTTTCTACGTAGGAAGAATCGTGAGATTGAAGGAACATTGCAGCATGAGTTATAATGCCACATTAATGTATTAGATCTGGACCATTCATCAGGTGAGGAGCACTGGATCGTGCTCTTGTTAAGAAATCAGATTGGTCCACTCATCAGGTGTACTAGAAAAATGAACGGCCAGATCAAGGATGAGCAATAGTCATATTCAATATCACGTGGCCCACTGATAGGGAAGTTAGTGTAGCTTTTCCTTAAAAAATGAGCAACATCCATATACCATATTCAACATTCACATCTGACCTTCATGAGTTGGTGGCTTAGATTTTCGTCCAGGGTGTTCCCTCGGACTCACCTAGTACGGTGCTGCAGGGCTCACCTTGATGTATGTATTCTATATCCATGTCGTCCATCCGTTTTTTTCAATCATTTTAGGACATTATTCCAAAAATAAAGCAGATCCAATTATCAGGTGCACCATACCATAGGAAATAGTGGTGATTGATCATTAATGTGCCAAATAAGTTTTAGATCAAGCTTATATTTATTTCTTTTTTTTTTTTTTCCCCTTCATCCAGGTAGCTTATATGACCTTATCAACAGATTGGATGACAAGTAAACCTTATATAAACATTAAGGTGCTTCATAAGAAGTTTTTAATGGTAGGCGTTCAATTGTCATTGTTTCCTATGGCATGGTTCACCTAATTATTGAATCTGCTTAATTTTTGGAATAATGCCATAAAATAATCTGAAAAAAAAAAAAAAAAAAAAAACCAACAACAACAACGATGAAAGAAGAAGAAGACGGACGACATGGATATAAGATACATACATCAAGGTGGGCCCACGGTAAGAGCTGCACTGTCTTGGGTGAGGTCAGGTCTCACCTAATCCACTCTCGATTAATGAATGGTCATCATGTATGTGTCCCGTGTTCAAAAGTGTGCCCCAAATCCCATCTATTCGTATTGAGCAAGTATACTCCTCGAACACGGATTGAAACAATATAAAGGAATTATGTGCCACCATACTTACATCATATATTTGCCTATCCATGCCAAAAGGAACCATAAACCAAGCTGGAGTTGCCCTAACATGGGCCTAATCTCTTAAGCAACAGTTAGACTCGTCTAGTCAAGCTAAGCTAGTGATGCATGTGTTACAAGGTGTGATGGATAGGAAAAAAGAGTGAAATAATTAAAGGTTTAAAATAATTAAAATCTAATAAATTTTTGGAGTATCCATTTCATTAATGACAAGTCCCGACTAATAAATGACTAATATAATATTTCAAAGTGTTTTTAAACTGCACATGTATGTTGCATGAGACAACTCACGGGTGTCATTAAACCGTCCATTTCTTTTGTAAAAATAATTACCGACTTTGATAATTGTATTATCCTAATAGTGGATGATTCATCATTTGGCCTGACTCGCACCCCAGGCGGTCATCTCAAACCAAGTTGCTAGATTTTAAGTCAGGTCTGATTGAGCTCACCCCCGACAGTGGACCTAGATTTTAAGCCTAAGCTCAAACCTTAGGCCAAGTTTGAGCCCTTTGCATTTCAGGCCGGGTCACCCAACCCATTGCCACCCTATCAATTAGCGGGTATACTAAACAATCATTATCATCATCTAAGTCTTATTCTAGCTAATTAGCGTCGGCTACATAATCATGTTTACCCAAATCTATTAAGAATCATGTTTTAATTAAACTATAGGTTATAAAATCTTTTCTTCCTACCTTTATTCATATTCTTTTGGGTTTTTTCTCTTTAAAATCTTTTCTTCCTATCTTTATCATATTCTTTTGGGTTTTTTCTCTTCCTTTAATTGGCCTGTTTGGTATGCAATAAATGGTATGAAATTACGTCAGATGGAATTACCATCATTGCTGCGCAATGATTGCATGTCTAGAAATACCATTGTATTTTAATGGTCCCATCTATGGTTGGTGATCAACAGGCCAGATTTTACAATCGATGCCAGCTACCTTTACACATGCAAAAGGTAGCTGGCATATGGAAATATGATGTGGATAAAACACATGCACCAATGTAGGACCACATATGTAGTGGATTTCAAATTTCACAAAAAATCATAAGGGGCATTTGGCTCATGGTATTAGACGGGATTAAGTGGGACCGAATTTCATTTGGCCACGTGCAAATTTCATCTGGCAATTGGGGAGGAGAGAAGGATTGGTATTAGGTGAAATGGTATTGCATTTGGTCCCATTCGAAATTTTTATGAATTTTGAAAGCCACTACACATTTAGGCCCTACATTAATACATGTGTTTTTATCCATGTCATCTATCTATATACACCCTTTACACCTGTGTTCTAATTATATATGTATACAAGCGACTACGTCCATTGTAAATTTGGTTCGTTGATCACAATTCCATGGTCCACCAAATAGAATTTTACTTAATCCAATGTTTTTCCATGGCAAGAATTTTCTCCCAAGCATAGGGATTGGATGGCACAAATATCATGGTATTTCCAGACATGTAATCATTGTGCAACAATGGTGTTAATCACATCTAATACAATTCCATACCATTCATTCTCACTAACAAATAAGGCTGGATTGCATAATCCCATCTAATACCATGCACCAAACAAGTCCACTAATTCATTCCTTTTAACGGGTGCAACACATGACTAACCCCCAAAACCCGTAGAATCTAGCTCACTTTCTCATTGAGCGAAAGTTACGAAAAAAATCAAATTGATTTTTTGAACAAAAATACTATGTGAAATCTTCAATTTTTAAATTATCATTTGTGCCACGTATTCATGGAAAACAGATCGAGAAGATAATCATCAATGGTTTATATTTGAACATGCATGGCCCACCTTATGAGTTCACCGTCATGGATTGCCAGACGGGCCATGTTAAAGTTTCTGGCCCAAGATGGACAGGTACCACATATTACGTTTCTGGCCCAAGATGGACAGGTACCACATATTACACACGAAGTCACCTTTTACCCGTGTGGGCTCTTCAGTCTCTCCTAGCGTGAATATTGGCAAGAGTAGTTCTCCCCCATAAACTAAGACTTTCGCTTCTTACACCTGCACGCGGATTACGTGCCGACACTACCACCAGGGACGTCACTATTGGACGGTGTTATGTGGGCCCTACCCACACCGTCCATCCAGTTTTTCAGCTCATTCTATATTAAGTCAGATTCAATTCTCAATTGGACCCACCACAGGAAAACAGTGTCGATTGAATGCCTACCATTAAAAACTCTCTAGGATCCTTGCTCTTACTTGGGTGGTAGAACCTCAGGAGTTTCAACACCCCGTAAGGGTTAGAGTATCCATAGGTGGTGAAATTCTACTAGCGTGAGTGTGTGAGGGTGTGTAATCCAAAACTTTTGTGGGCCCCGGAAGTTTTTGATGACAGGGTTCAACCACCGAAATCGGATTGCCTACTGAGTTACTCGGTACGCTTTTATCGTACTGAGTAAACTCAGTTGGGCCTACCGTGAATGTGTGTGGGTTATCCACGCCATACATCCGTTTTTCCAGCTAATTTTACTAGTTGAGACGAAAATTGAAGCATGCCCAAAGCTCAAGTGGACCACACCACAGGAAACACAGGGAATAATGACTTCCAACGTTGAAACCTTGGTAGGCCCCACAGTGATGTTTATTTGTCATCCCTGTTCATAAGATCACACAGACATGGATGAAAGGAAAACAGATTGATCCAAAACTTCTATGCCTCCCAAGAAATTTTCAAGGGTATAATTTCAATTCACACGGTTTCCTGTGGTGAGGTACACCTGAGGCTTGGATATACTTCGTTTTTGGCATAGAGCCTCAAATTATCTTTTAAAATCGATGGCCATGGATAAAATATGTAAATCATGGTGGACCCACGGAGTTTACTCAGTAGTGCTGAGTTACTCATTACGCAATCCGCGTCCCTCAATCACCACCTTTTCCTTTGGTGTGGTCCACTTAAGATTTAGATTAACTTCTTTTCTTGGGATCATGTCCTAAAATAAGGTGAAAAATGGATGGACAGCATGGATAAAACATACATATCATGGTGGGACCCACCCATATAGCACTGTCCAGTGGCCAAGTTTCTATATGCAGTGCACCTATATATCTTAGACCGAATCCACAACTACTAGACGCCATAAACAGAAAATTCTTATACGTTGTAATCTGATTACGTACTATATTTAATGCAACAGAAACGTCTGATTGATGCCATAGATTAATCACAACATAATAAATAAAAATAAAAAAATTTCTGTTTATCAAAAGTAGAAGATCCAGATTGAAGCAGTTCTCCAATCTACACTCTTTAGGTGGGCCCCACCGCAATGTTTCAGGGAAATTTACCACGTCCATCAGTTTTGCAAAATCATGTCTGGAAATGGGGTTGAAAATGATTCAAATCCAAAACTAAGTGGGCCATACGCCAGTAAAAGTGTGCAGGTAAATTTCCATGGTTGAAACCTCCACCGTAATGTTTATATAATATCATTATCACTGGGATGAATTGAAAACATAAAAATTAACCTAACTCAAAACTTCTTTAGCCCTAGTCACGTTTCAACGGTGGACGTTTAATCCTCTGTTGTACGGTTTTGTACTTGTGTCAGTTTTGGGGACATGTCGTAACATGTTCCGAAAAAACTGATGAAAGGAGTGGATTTCTCACAAATATCAGGTGGCCCCACCTAATTTTCCATAGTGGGAAATCCGAGTTCCATTTGGCCCCTTTCTCGCCTTCACGGGTTAAGGAGACGTGCTACGCCTGAACTTTTCTAGTACATTTCTAGTACGGTAGGTGGAGTCGCTCGCTTGAGATGAAGAGTTTCCACGCGGATGAAGCGTAAACGTCCGTACTTTCGTGGCTGGGACATTCATCGGTGGGACTCATTAGAACAGCCGCATGCGTGTGGCGCACGTTTTATAGTATGACACACGTCCGAGATTTGACCACACTTTTTAGATCTGATGATGAAATTCATTCGATTTCAGTCTCCCACATGTCAGAATGAAATATTGTAATTTTTTAGGAAGAGAAGAAGATCTGAGCACTGTTTCCCACCTCAGGAGAGCTCAGATCTCACACGCTTTTGCCGTTTCAGCCTCTGTCTGCTCTTGTGTAGGGCTCTACAGGCGTGTAGAATTAAAAAACCTCTCTTAAAGGTTTGAACGTTCCTTATCCAAAGGAGTAAGGCTCGTCAAGTCATCAGATGGGTCATACTTCTACGTTGAATATATTTAATTGGTCTAATATTTCAAAACATCTAATTTTCTCATCTGTCACACCTAATGAGTGAGGAGACAGCCTGATTTACTGTTAGGACCACCCGATGAATGTCCTGTATCAAACACATGCACAACAAAACTTGACACACGGATGAATGTGATGAGGTAGATCATCTTTTTTTCTGGAGGATAACTAATCCACGGAAGAATAATTACTCCGTATTAACTCCTCATAGAGACTTTTCAAATCCAAACTACAACTAAAACTCCCAACTTATTAGTCCAACGGATGAAGAGTAATAATTAAACCAAAACTTACTATTTATCATAAAAACATAATTATTGCACAATCCGGCACAGCGGTTATAACCAAAATCATATATTTTACATCAAATAGCTCATTTCGGATTATGAGATATGCCAATTTAAGGTCTGACGGTCCAAATCATTTTTTGTCATCGACCAAGCCTTTTCCGATCCATCTTGGCCATGAAACTGTCGGCAACCCACTCTACATTAAAACCGAAAAGTCAGGTAATAGCACCCAAAACTCATCCTAATGCTGTGAGACCAAAACACCTAGTTTAGTGAGGCCTGACATGATGAAATTTGATTGGTCGATGGGCTGCGGTCAAAGGTAAGGTGGCTCAGTCGAAAAAATGGCAACATCACAAGTAGGCTGAAATTAAACTAGATGTTTCACCATGCATCGGGACCCACTTCTATATCTGTGAAAAATACATACTCCTTAATTTTGTTTGTTTAATAGCCATTGACTCCTTGCTTATCCAAACTGGGAAAGACCTTGACGAGGCAATATTTGATTTGTCTGGCGGCATACATAGAACCTGAGTATCGAATCACTTTCAAACAGCTTTACATGGCTCATATTTGATAATAACACGTGGACCAATCAAATTCTCATGTGTTAACTTTGCATATCTGCAGCCTCACCTGTTCTAATTCCCTTAAATAGACATGTAACGTATTTCGTCCAAGTAAACCCTACTTAGATTAGAGATAAATATTGTGGTCGTTATTGTATAATTATTTATCCATTTGTTGTAGTAGTTGTGTAACTACACATCTATTTATCTTATTTAAATAACTTCTTTATATAAGGAAGAAAATCAATTGATCAAAAGATCATAAATTAAAAAACATGTAGAGAAAAGAAAGGTTTGGATTCTATGTTTTCAATGCAGATGTTGATAGTTTATCTTTTGAGCACTAAAATTGAGGACGGCTGCAAAATGAATGTCAGCCCACTATGATGTATGTGGCTTATCTACGCCATATATCAGTTGTGTCAGTTAAATTTAAGGCATAAGCCAAATGATGAGGCAAATGGTGTGAACCACTTGAGCAGTAGATCTGCCTCTTTTTCCAGATCATGCCCGAAAGTGTTATGCAAAAACAAATGAATGGCACAGATTTGTCACATACATTATGGTGCAGCCAAAATTTTAATTAAAATTTTTTTGGATTGATTTTCAAAGTAAAAATACGGCTGGATTATAAAACAGGCTTAAAAAGTAATAATTATCTATTCACAAAGTAAATACAATTGAGATGAAAAATCAAGCATGCCCTTATATATCTTCCTTCAATTGTACAGATGCTTCCAACCAAAATGAATATCTCACGCATCACCACGATTTTGGTGATGTTTCTCCAAAATGTGGGTCCAACCGTGCTTAGTGGTCCAATCCTGGCTGTCAATATACGTCAAATCGCAAGGTCATTCATTCAATGATGATCTTTCATTAACAGCCGGATCATCTTATCCATTCTTTCAAGAAACCCACTGTTGGAGCAAAAAATTAAGAAAGAAAATCGAAAGAATTGAGAATGGAAGTCTCATTCCACAGTGGGCAATAGAAGTGCTCACGCAATGGAAGCATTCGCAGTATGAGATTTGTCTCTCCCACTCTATGAAGATGTATAGCGCGGATACGAAGGTTTGCACGTGTGGAAGGATATAAATACCTCCCGCCTTCTTCATTTGGATCATTCGAAGACTTCGAGAGCAGGAGGATAGCAAAGAATTCTGAAGATTTCATCCAGGTACATATTGTACCTGTTGCGCGGCGCGCAGAGGGGTGAACGCCCAATCAAAGATAGGCATGAGCTTATTGCCCGCGCAACAGGTCAATTGCGCAGACAATAAGCTCCAAATGATGAAATATTGTTTCAGGACATCACAAAGAGCTTAATTCATACCAAAGGAGCAAGATTCTTGAAGTCTATAAGATTGATTGATATAATATCATTTCCGCACAACGTCTTCTTCGATTAGAAAATCACATCATGATTCAAAATGCTACCGAAATTGATATTCAAACTTACTCAATTTTTGTACCTTTGTTACATATACTTTATTTTGGAATCATGGGACAAATGAGAATGTAAATAAATTCATAATTAATAAAATATATATTGTGATAATTGTTTCTCTCAATTTTATTTTATTTTTTTATTATTATTGAATCAGATAATTTCCCAAAACAAATACATTAGTTGCTTGTCGAAACACCCACCAACTAGTGAGGGGCCTATTTTACTGATTTGAGTTGTTCAAATGATGTCCTAGGCTACCAGAGAGCAGTTCGTAAATTTGATTATAATCATGCAAATAAATGAACCATAATTGGAAGGTTTTAACGATGAAAAATCTTAGCTAGCAGTGAGGAATACCACGCGCCTGTATTAGAAAAAACTGTAGATATATATCTCCAACATTTTTTACTGTTGATGGATTGAGGGACTGAGAATAGACAACAATCTAACAAGAAAATAAGGCAATCTACTCAAGAGGTGGGCATGGGATAATCTGAACCACTCCCTGAATTTATTTTTCAATCATTAATAAAGGTCCAGATCATCTGAATGGTGTTTTTTTTTTTTTTTTTACCATGGCCTGTTAATGTTGGACGTGCCTTTTCACAGGTGTGGGCCTATTTATTTGATCAACGTCCGATCATGATCGCGTGTACAATTTTGGTTACTTCTTAGGTGCATATAGTTGATCCCCCTGTACAAACATACGTGCAAGATCTAGACCGCTCATCCATTTGATTCCGATGATGGATGGGTCATAATTCCAAAATCACATATATATTCTATATTCTGATGACATATTTGCTACTTCTGCTGAAACTATATTAAACAATTACTTTCTCTAAAAGCTTCCGCTGTCAGATGATGGTGTATCAGTGTATATCAAGGGACTTTAGCACCAACAATCCCCACCTTTCAATTGGTGGCCCACAAATAGACCGTTGAGAACAGAAATACGGCCAAGATTGTTGGTTAGAATCTTCCTCTCCTGAGGATTTTAGCCATAGTCCATCCACGGGGATTCCAATAGATCAGCGGTCTGGATTATCGATCCATGGGCCCCACTTGTAAAGACTGAAATCCCGAGCATATTGTGCAATGTCCAATTCCTTGGGTGAAGCTGATATTTGGTTTTTCACTTCATCCACGTCTATATATTTTTATCTTATTTTATTTTATTTTATTTTATTTTTATTTACACACGCGCACACACCACCACACACTCACGCCGCAGTGGGATTTCACCACGTCTACATGACCTTATGAAAAGGTTGGATGGTAAAAAAACAAAACATCACGGTGGCCCTTAGAAAGGTTTCAACGGTGGTTTGCATTATCACTGCAGATTCCTTTGGTGTGGACCACTGGAGCTGTGCACCTGCTTCACCTTTTGCATCATACATTAAAATGATCTGAGAAAAGCGATGAACGGATTGGATAAAACACTTACATCAGGTGTCCTCACAGAGCCCTGCCCAGACGGATTACTGTCCGGGTGGGGGGTAGGACGCAATCCGCGTCCATTCCGTATGAATGGATCATTAGCTAGTTTTAAATTTACACCATTGATTTGCAGGCAAACATGCTGACGGCTAGGATTGTCCTGCGGCGGTGGTTTCTGCAGGATTGTCCACCACGGTGCAGTACGCCGAATGAACGGTTTGGATTCAAGAAAGGCGGATCACACCTTTGTGGAATGCACGTCGTTTTAGGCCGGACTGGCGCACATGGGCCCCTCCCTTTCTCATCGAAACCATTCATCTGGTGGATGGCATTGTAAACCATCCGTCAATCTAGTTTTAGCCATTTGTTTGTGGCCAAAAGTGGGGCCCACTGATCATCCAACCGGTGCGATTTTGCACCGATGATGATATCCATTGGGAGTCTACAAGATGAATGGTGCCGATCATGGAACTTGGGGGAATGTACGGTGGATGGCAAGTACATTGGTGTCCTTCCAATGTCCATCATTTCTCTTCTTCTAGGAATCCATAGATTTGGTAACTTCATGTTTTCGTGTTTGCTAAATCCATGAAAGGAAATCCTCTATCCCAAACAGCCCCTAGAGCGGAAAAACCATGCAATCTGGCAAGCTCACACAGCAATCTAGTGCTATAGTAGTTGCCACAAGTCACATGTGACGCATGTGAAGAGTGGAGACAAAATGAAAAAGGGTGAATTATTTGATACTCCGGTGGCTTATGACACTTGATACACGGGCAGTAGTAATTGTACATATGACATATATTAACTCAAATTGAAATGATTAAATTATGGAGCTTCTTGTCTCTAAGACATGGTCCTCAAATCAGGATGTTTGAACGATCCTAGCTAACTTCTAATTCTTGGTCATTTATCTTTTGGAAATGGATGTTTGGATATTTCTTTTTCACTTTTGTGGCCTGCTCTAGTTTTAGATCTGACCAGTAAGGAATTAACTTCCGCTCTAGTTTTGTGGACGGTCCATCTCATTTTATTTATTTATTTATTTATTTATTTTGAGTTTTGTTACCTGCTCTAGTTTTAGATCTGGTTCATTTTTGTGCTGATGTCCAACATGACCCATCTAGAAGGCTGTCGGAGTAGATATGACAAAGTCGTCCTAATGGGCTCATAAAAGCCTTTGTTGCACCCACAAGGATTGCCTACTGAGACACTCTGGTAGCTATGGATAATACTGTGTGGGCCACATCATGATCTATATGATCTATGCGTTTTATCCCTGTTGTCCATCCATTTTGCCAGCTCATTTTAAGGCATGAGCCAAAAACGAAGGAGATAAAAATTTCAGATGGACCACACTACACAAACAGTGATGAATGAATCCCCACCATTAAAAACTTCTTTGGGCCACAAAAAGTTACCGATCATTTTATAACCTAATCAATAAGTTAGATGGCAAATAAATATTACAGTGGGCCTTCGGAAGTTTTTAACCTTGGGCATTCAATCCCCACTGTTTTCTTGTGGTGTGGTTCACCTGCGAATTGGATCTCACTAATTTTTTTTTTTTCACATGCCCTAAAATAAAGATCCAAAGTGGATGGATAGCGTGAATAATAAAACACATAATTGTGAAGTCATGCTAGCTAGTTTTGTAATATGGGAAATTGATTAATAAAATAAGTCTGTATTCAAATAAGAAATTCTGCACCTATGTCCAATCACAAAGAGTGTACTTTTAAAGCTAAATGATTCAAGGGGTAGATTAAGTCGATTTCTTTTAGATCATTCACACCCTTGTGAGATTGTCAGGTATAACGAGCTCTTGATACATTATTCTTCTATTGCAATTGCATAGTGTACCTACAACCTACAACAAATGTAAATTGAGGGTTCTCAACCCCAGTTCTCCACCGTCACGTTTTTTTCATAAACCAAACACCAAAATGAAAGGTAGGACATGGTGTGTTTTCACATTGAGAGCTTGGATTCCAACCCATCGATCGGAGGTAAACAGGGTATGTTTTAATGCTGAGATCATAGGTTCAAGTGACCATGTGGTGTGTGTAAAGAAAAAAGGTAAGACATGAAGATAGAGTTCGATGCACCCACGATGGTGGACCCAAATTAACCTAACTAGTTACACCATTTCTCAATAACTAGTTGCATAAGATGTTCTCACATATAGGTATGGTTCACCCATGGCTAGCAAAACACCACATGCCTTTTAAAGTGGGCATGTGGCACACACACACACACACACGCAAGCGCGCGCGCGCGCGCACACACACACACACACATATATATATATATATATAAGGTAAAAATGTGCCTAGTTTTACTATTGTATTGGAAATTGTAATCGGTCTATTCGTGATTGTGAAGTTAGAAAGAAAAATATCCACATCTATACAACACATTATTGGGCTAGAATATGTTGGTCCTTTAGGAATTCCTGAAAAAGACTATGCAAAACTAGACATTAAAAAAATAATAAAAAATAGTGAGATTTTGGAATCTTTTTTATAAGGCCATGTCTGGTTTGATGTATTACATGTATTTTCGTGTAGATTACTGTTGATGCACTTTTGAGGCAGACCCTCCACGATTGACCCTCTTGTACCTGCATGGATGCAAAAAAAAAAAAAAAAAAAAAAAAAACAAAGGAGACCCTGGCATAGGGGACTCTCTGATGCCTAAGTCAGGAACAAAATCTTTTCATAAGGTAGGATCTCTAGAAAAGAAACATCAGTTGTAGCTTTTAAGGTTGGGGATACCTCTATTTATATGGAAGAGAGAGAGAGAGAGAGAGAGAGAGAGAGACCGATTGAGCATGGATTTTATATCCTGGAGATTTGCCCAGATTCGGGATCATTATAGATTACCGGCCTCCGAGATTACCGGGATCTGATCTTATCCCCCAAATAATTGGGGGGAGATGTTCGGGATGTTAAGGATTTTATCGAATTTGTAGCTTGGCTTTAGGTCGGCTCCCATAAGCGGGTGGTAACTCGAGGATAAGCAATACTGAGTCTCTCAACATATCAACATTCACCATCTTCGACCAATGTTTAGGTCGGAGGGTCCGTGTTCCCTTTAGCTGGGCGCTAACGGTCCTTGACCTCATCCCGTGGTGTCGCTTGGTTCTTCGACCGGTTGGCAGTTGATTTGTGGTCGCCCGATTACCGAGCTATAACTGAGCTATAGCCGGAGGTTAACCGATCTGAGGTCGATCTGTAGTTGACCTATATCTGACCTACGACTGGCCTATAGCCGATTTATGGCCGATTTGTGGTTGACCTAATAGGTTAGAACACGGTTTATTCGAACGGGCTCATACTCGTGTTCTTTGAATGTCCTTACAGTTGTATCGACATCCCGTAAGGTCGGCCTGTTTCTAGACGTAAAGGCCTTATAAGGCTCTGATAAACTATTTCACTGGGCCCGTGCTGGTTTAATAGAGTTGGTCAATTCCATAAGCTGACTTATCGACTTGTCTATTTTCCCCCCAACAATTACTAAAATCAACATTAAATACATACAACAAACAACATCACATGTCTTTTAAAGTGAAGATGAGTTGCCTTTTTCATTTCATGATAATTCGAAGCCAAAGCTTAGTGGGCTCTGCCATGATGTGTTATATCCATGTCATCCACTCATTAGTACCGATCATTTTAGGGCATAGGCCTAAAAATGAGATAGATTCAGAAATCAATTGAACCACACTACATAAAATACTGGAGATTGAAGGCTAACCATTTAAATATTCTTCTCATAGTGTGTCCACTCGAATCTTAGATGTCTCATATTTTGAGGCCTACCTTGGAATAATCTGGCCAAATGAATGGACGGTGTGGATAAAACATATACACCATGGTCGGACTCATAAAGTCTATCTCATTTTCCTTAACTAAAAGTTGGTGCTGTAAATGTCATACAACATCCATTCCACCACAAAATCCAATAGTACGTGATTAATGCTTAAAAAAGTGTAAAATACATTGCAATTCTCCTTTTTAAAAAACGTACAACTAAACAGCTGTACGATAATATATTTTCCTATGCACGGAGATAATAAATTTAGTCCTTGTGGTCCCATTTGTTCAACTTTCATCTCCCATTATCAATGTCGGCACATAAGAGTACTTTTATCATTAGTGTTCTTCTTTTTAAATAGAAATTAAATCTACGTGTATGATGCATGATACCCAACTAATAAGTGGAACAATATAAATGTAGAATAGAATGCATAAATGAAAAGTCCGGGTGAGATGATCTAAAGGTCAGGCTAAAATGACCTAAGCTGATATCAGTTCGAAAAAACATTGGGCCATACATGCTAGACGGCTAGACCAAAGGCCAACCCACTGACCAAGCTAATGGATGTAAGCCCAACCTAAAGCTGAGCTAGGCTTGCCGGTGGACCTGGCACGTGAAACACACGTGGACAGAGTAAAGTAAAGAAAGGCAGCGTGATAGGTAAGGAAATAACTGCCCACAACCACTTATAGAGAGAGAGAGTCCTAATTATTTCAATGGTAAGTGATTAATCCCTACTTATTTTTAGGTGTTTTAACCTATATATATATATATATATATATATATATATATATATATATATTGGGTTTAGGTACTATGCACTCGAGCTCACGATAAGCTCCCGTAAGGTTGAGCTGTGTGGGCCCCACCGTGATGTGTTTCGACCATCAACACCGTGCATTTGATGGGTCCCCTTTAAATTATGGGATATCCCAAAAATCAGCTGTATACGGAACTCAGGTGGGCCATACCATCTAAAATTATGTGAAGACACCGTTAAAACATATAAAAGCACTTGGTGGAGCCCACCTGAGTTTTGCATGTGCCTGAAACTTGGTTTGAACCCTCATTCAAGTAGGACACACATAATGAATGGGCTGGATTTGCAAACCACATCTCGGTGGGCCCTCAAAAATGGTTATGAATGTTTTAATGGTGCACGGCCCCTCTCCACTTCGGTATGTGGTGTGGCCCACACAAGTCACGTATTGACTTGATTTTTGAGACCCAGGCCCACGATGGAATAGTGCATCTGACTGATGGGGTAGATGTTCGAAACGCATCACGGTGTGGCCCACACAACTCGACCTCATGGGACGGACATGTGAGGCCGAGCGCATAGTACCTTTTCCCATATATATATATATATATATATATATATATATATATATATATATATATATATATATATAGGGAAAAGGTAGAATGCGCTCTAGCTAACAATAAGCTTCCGTGAGGTCGAGCTGTGTGGGCCCCACTGTGATGCGTGTCGACCATCAACATTGTGCATTTGATGGGTCCCCTTTAAATTATGGGATATCCCAAAAATCAGCCGTATACAGAACTCAGGTGGGCCATACCATCTAAAATCATGTGAAGACATGCCAAAAACATATAAAAGCATTTGGTAGGGCACACCTGAGTTTTGAATGCTGTTGAAACTTGGTCTGAACCCTCATCCAAGTGGGACACACATAATGAATGGGCTGGATTTGTAAACCACATCTCGGTGGGCCAACAAATGATTATGAATGTTTTAATGGTGCATGGCCCCTCTCCACTTCTGTATGTGGTGTGGCCCACAAAAGTCACGGATTGACTTGATTTTTGAGACCTAGGCCCATGATGGAATGGTGCATCTGACTGATGGGGTAGATGTTCGAAACACATCACGGTGGGGCCCACATAGTTCAACCTCATGGGGCATTAAAATCAGCTCGAGTGCATTGTACCTTTTCCCTATATATATATATATATATATATAGTGGAACGCCCACGGACTACCTACGAACTTTTTTTAGAACTCATCATATCTGATGATTCTCGAAAATCCGAACGGTCCACATGAAGCAAAACCTCATGAAACCCCTTGCTACCAATTTTTACTTTGAACTAAAACTTTGGTAGGCCATAAAAATGCAAATAGTTTCTTCCCTTGATTTGAATTTCTTTTTACTACAGCCCACCAAAATCTTAGATTAGGGTGAAAGTTCACCCCCTAAGATATCATGGGATTCCACATCTTATGGACCATTCGGATTCGACACCTATAACAAGTGTGGAAAGGTGCGCACGTGCGTAGGAGAGCATGCCTATATATATATATATATATATATATATATATATATATATATATATATATATATATATATATATATATATATATATATGCGGTCAAGTTAATGGGAACTTCCCATGAGGTCGAGCTGTGTTGGCCCCACTATGATGTGCGTTAAACATCAACACCGCGCATTTGATGGGTCCCTTTAAATTATGGGATATTCCAAAAATCAACCTCTATACGGAACTTAGGTGGACCATACCATCTAAAATCATATGAAGACATGCCTAAAACGTATAAAACGTATAAAAGCACTTGGTGGGGCTCACTTGAAATTTGGATGTATCTGAAACTTGGTCCGACCCCTCATCTAAGTGAGACACACATAATGGATGGGCTGGATTTGTGAACAACATCTTGGTGGGCCTAGAAAATTATTATGAATGTTTTATTGGGAGGATAACTCTTCTCAACTTTTGTACATGGTGTGGCCCACAAAAGTCATGGTTTAACTTGATTTTTAAGCCTATGGCCCACCATGGAATGATGCATCTAACTGATGGGGTAGACATTCAACACGCATAACACTGGGGCCAACACAGCTTGACCTCTTGGGAAGCTCCCATGAGCTTGACCGTATATATATATATATATATATATATATATATATATATATATATAGCTCAACTTTTACTTTGATCCAAAACTTTGGTGGTCCATGAAAGATGAAAACAATTTCCTCCATTGATTTGCATTTCTTTTTGTTATGGCCATCAAAATCTTAGATCAGGGTAAAAATTTGTCCCTTAGAGTTTCATGGGATTCCGCATCATATGGACCATTCGGATTATACACCCATAACACGTGTCAAAAAGTGCGCACATGCATAGGTGTGCATCTGATCATGCCTCTATTATATATATATATATATATATATGGGGACGATAAGGTTATCGTGAGGTCGAGCTGTGTGGGCTCCACCGTGATGCATGTCGATCGACCATCAACACCGTGCATTTGATGGGTACCCTTTAAGTTATGGGATATCCCAAAAATCAGCCGTATACGGAACTCAGGTGGGCCATACCATCTAAAATTATGTGAAGACACCATTAAAACATATAAAAGCACTTGGTGGGGCCCACCTGAGTTTTGCATGCGCCTGAAACTTGGTCTGAACCCTCATTCAAGTGGGACACACATAATGGATGGGCTGGATTTGGAAACCACATCTCGGTGGCCCTTAAAAATGGTTATGAATGTTTTAATGGTGTACGGCCCCCTCTCCACTTCTATATGTGGTGTGGCTTACACAAGTCACAGATTGACTTGATTTTTGGGACCTAGGCCCACGATGGAATGGTTCATCTGACTGATGGGGTAGATGTTCGAAACGCATCACGGTGGGGCCCACACAGCTCGACCTCATGGGACGGGAGTGAGCTCAAGCGCATTGTACCTTTTCCCATATATATATATATATATATATATATATATATATATATATATATATATATATATATATATATAGAAAACTCTCACTGCGAACCAGGTTAAATGCATAGACGTCGAACTTTTTGATGACCCATCATACGTGATGAATCTCAAGAGCAAATCTGAACGGTTCACATGAAGCGAGAACCTCATGAAACCCTATAGTATGAATTTTTACTTTGATCCGAAACTTTGGTGGACCGTGAAAAATGTAAATGCCTTCTTTCCTTGATTTTAATTTCTCTTTGCTATGGACGGTATGGATAAAAGTTTTAGATAAAAGTAAAACTTGGTCCTAGGGGTTTCACTAGGTCTTTGCTTCACATGAACGGTTGATTTTGGATCAACATCACGTATGATTGGTTTCAAAAAAGTTCGTGACAGTAAATACGCATTTAACCTGTTCACAGTGAGCGCTTCTCTATATATATATATATATATATATATATATATATATATATATATACACACACACACACACATATTCGGGAATTCCTAATGAAATTGAGCTGGTACAATTTAGGCTTTACAATACTTTTGTTAATGAGTTTTCAAAAATGCCGTTTACATCGGCTACATGAGAAGAGTAAGTCATGAATGATGACTTGCATCAAATGATAAAATGACAAAAATACCCATAGTTGACATATGGTAGTAAAATCCCAATTATCTGCATGGCACAATATTGAACAAATGTGGGTAAAATCTTACATACACACTGTATGCACACAATTTTTACAATGCCTTAAATACCTTAATCTATATTTAAAATTCTTTTGCATCCTTTTAAATATTAATGGGCAAAATTGTCCAAAACTAGTAGTTTGCCCCGGAGATTTGTAGGAGATTTGTAGCTGCTCTTTAAGCTTTTGCATTGGTAATTCGAGTTGAATATTCTCCCCACTTTTTTTTCATCTTTACCTGTCGCACGAATACACATGACTTGTAATCATGGCATAGACGACAAAAAGGAGTTCACATCAAGGTCTTCTCCTTCTTTATAATGTGGGCATCTTTTTTTTTTTCATTTTTCAAATTTTTTTTTTCTTTCTTTTTTTTTTTTTGTATTTTTGTTGTTAGAGCAGTACAATTTTACACTGTTATATTAAGAAAATATGTAGAATGTGGGTGTATCTATGAAAAACATGGGAATGGATTCGGTGCAGCCCTGACCTTACCCAACACATTGCAACCATAACCGTGAGGCCCATATTGATGTATGTATTGTATACATCTACGCCGTTCATCCGTTTTGCCATATTTTATGAATTGAGCTAAAAAAATGAAACGGATCCAAGTCTTAAATGAATTACATCAAAGGAAAAATGGGCGATGGAACGCCTGCCACTAAAAACTTCTTAGGGCACACCTTAATGCTCATATTAATGTTTATTTTCCATCCAACCTGTTGATAAGGTCACTTAGATTTGGATGAAGGGAAAAAACAAATATCAGCTTGATCTAAGACTTTTATGGGTCACATGAAGTTTTTAATCGTATTTCATCACTTTTTTATGTCATGTGGTTCACTTGAGACTCGATTTGCTTCATTTTTTGGGAACATGCCCTGAAATGAACTGAAATAACAGATGGATGGTGTGGATATAAACTACAGACATCAAAAAGGTGGATCCATGGTCAGGAACGCGTCATCTTGGCTGAGGCTGGGACGGACCTAATCTGTTCACAAAACCATTGAGTGCCCGTCATTTTCTACGAAAAAGTGGGAAAAGGTCACAAACCTTTGAAGGCAGTCTCTTCGATTAGATTCAAGACAAAATGATTGATGCTCCAGGATGTGCAATGAATGATACGCAGGTACATGTTGAATATATGGCGGACAAGTAATTCAAATTAAAGTGTCAAATTTATGTGTATTAGTTTAGATGTATCTTGAATTAAAAATCTATGCTTATTTGATTATTTGAATATAAGATTAGTAGACATTTATTGGACGGTTAAAAATTAAAAGTATCCAATGATCTGATTTCAATAAATAAGTGCCCATAAATCAGTGGTTAGGATTATTCAATCAATTTAAATTTTGGACCGTCACTTGGAATCATTAGATTCCACAATTTTGTTGGTTTAATTTGAGATGATGCATGCTACGTCTACCATTTTTAAGTGCACTTGTATCAAGTGTCATGTGCGGCCAGAGTATTAAATAACTACCCATGGAGTTAACAGACAGTGTCGATCGCGAGTGGGGGAGAGGTGTCTGCCACCACGTGGGTGTAAAGCGGATCTCAAAATGAACTTTTGAATATTCAAATTTTAAATGCCTATGGATTCCCGCCACCTGTCTTGGATCCAGCTCATTTCTGGTCGCATGTCCTAAAATGAGCTATCAAAACGGATGAAAGGTGTGGATTTCTCACAAACATCACGGTGGGCCCCACCTAGCTTCCCAGCGCAGGAACTTCTGGGAAAGGCTTTCGAATGAAATCCGCGTCCGTACGTTTTGTGTGGGCCTCGAGAAGTTTGCCACAATACATTCCCATATATTTTATATGGGTCTACAGCCGTTGGATCGGATCTTGTTACAAGCGACCATCGGGTCGGGTCTAAAATTTTAGGCCCGATTTCCATGTAGCACAAGTGCACTGATCAGACGGACCAAGTGCGTGCGCTGGATCTGTAGGAATTTCGTTAGACAGTCTATTCGTTTCCTGTAGAGGTGGCCCACTTGATGAGTGGCTCAGCCTCGTGATTTTCGATGCATGGCCATCTTCGCTGGCAAAAATGACAATAGACCTCAGATGTCCCACACGCTATTGCTATTTAGGGCCTGTTTGTTTTTCAGAGAAATGGGAAATGCAAGGGAAACGGTGATTATTACGATTTCCTGCGTTTGAAAACTCATATGAGTTTGTGCTAGTGAAATTGGTTTAATGGATGTAATTTTAATTTATTTACTGCAAGGTAATGCGTATGATATATCCATTCCGTCAGTCTGTTTTATTACAATATTTTGGAGCATGAGACAAAAAATGAAGCAGATCTAACACTCAAATGGCCCACGCCAAAAGAAGCAGTGGCCCTACAAAGTTTTTAACAGTAAGTATTCGATTCTCTTTTTTGTATGACGTGGTCCACTTGAGTATTGGATATGCCTCAATTTTTTACTCATGCTATGAATTCAAATGTAATAATGGATGAACGGTGTGGATAAGAGAAATGCATCACAGTGGGACCCACAAATATTTTATAATATTCTTGATTTTTGTGTCAAAAAGTAAGCAGTCATATCAGGATGCTGTGAATTCACAGGGAAATAATCATCCCTTTTTTACGCGCGATTTACCATTTCACCGAAAATCAAACACGCCCTTAAGGAACTGATGCTTACACCCTCCCTTGCCACAACGAACTGACTTTTCAACCGTAGGCATAGGCGCTATTACTATTTGAGGAACTGATGTTTGCACCCTCCCTTACTGACATTTCAACCGTACACGTAAATGCGCACGTTAATCTTGACTGTCTGAATCGGATACGTAACGTTCTGGATTTTCATTATTTCGAATTTTCAAAAATTCTTGAATTTTTTTTATTAATTAACTTATAATATTACTTACTAACCATTAGCACTCAATGTTAGTTTATACACGGGTGGTATCAGTAAAGAACCGCGCAATCCCGATTAATCAACCGTAGGAAATCAACGAATCTACCCGATCACTTAAACACCGACCTACTATTAATTAATCAAGACAATTGTAACTAAATTAAAAAAATTTACTCGAAGCCGAGTTATATAGGGCCCGAATCTTGACTAATAGACCAAATCAACCCCGTTACTCTTTTAGCCTCAAATCGACGGTTATAGTAATCATGATCAAATCTCCACTTTCACTAGTTATAAATAGGCCACATTATGAACATAGTTAATCTAAACCCTGATCATTGCCCATAAGAAATCTCAATACCTAATTCATTCCAAAAATGTACCGATTTCCCGAACAAGCTCTATACCACTAGTTAGTGGGTCATTCGTTTCAAAACTATAGAATAATGTCCGTCTTATCGGGTTCGACGTCCATCGCGGGAGTTAGACCTGGGTAGTGTTTAGAACCGCTCAACTTGAGCCGAAGGACGAGTGCATGAGAAGTGCAAATACTCTGAAGGAAGAAGCTGAAACTTAAGTGAATTGGGTCGTCCACTCTTATGCAAAGTTGAGAATTTCAAACTGTCAGTTTACGACCAAACTTCACACGTATAGTAAGAATATTTCTCTGCCCATATCCGTATAGTCGCAGTCCCGATCGACCATCGGTGACTGTTGAACAGACTTCTAATCATATCTGTCGATTGGTGCATCCAAATGGCGGGCTGATCATGTGCATACGTAGATCATCGTTAAGGATAACTATCTTACGATGTATATCAATATGTATACCTCATAGTGGGCCTTAGAGGTTAGAAAAACCCTTCCATAGGGCCAGTATAGTAAAAATCCAACCCTCGGGGCCATTTACACAAAATCAGGCATTATAAAAGGGCTTCATTTGGGCACCTTCTTCTCCCATACGAATTTCATGTCCTACCTTGGGTGAAGGATAAGAGAAAGAGAGATGGAGAGTAAATGAAGAGAAAGATAAGGGAGAGAGTGTTTGTGTGAGTGAGGGGAATCTTGATGCTTGTAGGATTGGTATTTCCTCAACCAAATCGGTGGCTACTACAAAACCTCCACCAAATCTACCTGTGCCAAGAATCAGAGGTAAGAATGGTATAGTTTCCATTCAATTAAGCAACCTAGTGTAGATTTCTAGTCATTAATGTTGTTTTTCTTGATTTTGATTTAGGAATTGGTGGCTTTACCCAAATCTCTAAACCCTAAGATCTCAAAGAATGAAAATCTCCTCTTAAGGTGCGGACCATTATCCTTAAGTGGTCAAGTACCCATTTTATGATAAATTTAATGATTATGGATGCTAGATTGATGTGCATGTGTAATTTAGAGAAAACCTAGTTAGGAACCTATATGATACATCTACCCAACATGCAAGCGATGGTAAATTGATGTTTGATTATTCTTCAAGTTGTTTGGGCATGGAATTTGTGCTGCATGTATTGATGTTTGATTAATCTCCAAACTATTGGGCATAGAATTTGTGCTGCATGTTCATTCTTGCATCTGATATTTGCATATTCTTCCCTGTTGAATGCATGATAGTATTTTCCTGCACTATGGATTATGTGTGATATTTTACCTCTTAGGGAATCCGGCACCACCCACACACATGTCTAATTTATGCTGTTAAGAGTACTTGCATTCATCTTAATATCCTGAAATTTTATGCCTGATGTATTGCACGTTTAATTCCATCTGAACTTGAAGATGAACTCTTAACTGATTAGAAGTGTTATTGACCATAGCCTATTCTCTGGATTGCTCAGATATTTATAAGTTTTGAGGGTGGTCCCGTTGGTTGGGCCGTCCCATGACTAGACTGACTGGTTTGGGCAAATGCGAATGGGCGACAGTAGTGGGACTACGTGGGTTGCTTGCACCCAATGTCGTGCATTACGTGTTCGCCTGAATTTGGGCGGTCTAGTCCACTGACTGACCAACCATGCTTGTTAACCATGTTTGCTCACGCCTGTCTGGAACTTGGAACACTCCTCGTCCACTGACACCCACTGACAATAACTAGAAACTGATCCACAGTCTCGTGAGCCGGATATAGTGGAATGAGACACTATATCTGAGCTGTCGGCCTACGCTGGGATGACGAGCCTCCCCGTAGTGACCGCGAGCGATCCCACTTTCCAGCACTCCCTACGTGCTTGCAATCGGGGGTGGGGACTCCGATGGGATTAAGGATTGTGGGGTCTTGGCCTCACATGTTGAGGGGTCCTGGCCTCGCAAATAGATGAGAGCATTGATATCGTCGGGGTGTACCAGTTTTCCCAACCTGCTGGATGAACGGAATTAACTAAATACTTGGTTAACATTATTCATGCATCGCATTAGCTAGGATTTGGCGATTCGGCAGTTGAGGTCGCAATGAGGGAGTGTTGGTTATATGCAACCGTGAGACGAAGTCGATAGAGGGAGTGTTGTGGGTGAGGTCATGCATCATACATACCTTATGTATACGCATTAACAAAGACTAGTTAGTGATTTATGAATTTATGCTTTTCATTAAATTCATCATGAAATTATTATTTAATGTAACTTATGGCTAATGACACCCACTGAGTTAGCTACTCATTCCTACTCTGGGACAGTATTTTAAAACACCAACCAGACCCTTTACTAGATGCAGGTGAGGCGGAGCTCGACGAGCCAGCGAGGTGAGCATGGATGAGGAAGAGGAGCTTCCCTGCTTCCAGATTTTCAGCGGATCATTCTACTCTGAGTTCAGGCTACCGTGGGGTATAGGTCAAGGCTCTAGTCACTTTGTGTAAGACCCGTATTCTAGACCGTACCGTTCCGTAGGTTCCCGCGGTCTTTTCGGTCGAAATCATTCAACCCTCGATCCTTAACCGACCTTGCGCACGACCCTGATTTACACGCCGTCATCCCGTGTCGATTCAAACCGAGACTTGTACTAATGCGATCGCACCGTCGCCGCGGTTCCAATGCCGCGACCCGCGCGCCGAGGCGATACCCTGGCCAGGAGATGTGGGCCAGCGTTCGGTGCGAGGAAAATGCCGCGCGTTGCAAAACCTAAGAGAACATCACATCAAATCCCATCAATCTCATCAATCAAGTACACATCACCTCACATGTCAAAGTACAACTCCATCCCCAAGCAACCCCAAAGTCAAACTCTCTCTTACACAAGGTACACCCATCACTCACTTTACCCATCACCCCATCACTCACCTATCTCTCTCTCTCTCTCTCTTACACCTCTCTCTCTCATCTCTCTCACTTCCCCAAATTCAAGCAAGCAATCGTCCAAGGCATGAGAGCTCCATGAGAGAGCTATGTGTGACCCACTTCTTACCTCCCATCTCCACCATCCAACCATTTAATCTCCATCATCTTCCGTTAAAGTCGAAGCCGAGGTGCTAGGGATTTCATCGGACCAAGAAAACCATAAGGTGGGTGATTTTAATTGTTGTTTTTTTTATGATTTGAGGGCCCACATATGGTGGGACCCATCTTGATGTATGCTTCGTATTGAGGGGCCCATAGTGGCGGGGTCCCTCCACCATCCGACTTCTCTCTCTCTCTCTTGATGTGTGGCCCACCATGCTGTACGTGATCCATCCTGGCCGCCAGTCCGCAGGACATCCAGCGTGTCTGGATGGATGGGAGAGAAAACATAAGTGTCAGCGTGATCTAGCCTCGGGTGGGCCACTATGTGGAACCACCATGTTGTATGTAAATTATCTGGACCGTCCGTTCTTGAGGGACGCACCATGATCCGGTGTATCACCACCGTCCATCAGGACATGGGACCCACTGCACTTATATCCGGGCCAGATCCAGCAAGGCCGGGCCGATAACTGAACATGGGTTGATGTTAGGCCACCCACGTGGCATCACACCGTGATTTATGTATTTTACCAACGCCGCACTGACGGCCGTGGGACCCACACGCGCGTGGAAAACCACGTGGAGCATGTGGTTTATCAACTCACCCACGCCATCCATCTGTTTTACATCCCCACCGTCCAGATGGCTGGACTGTGGGCCACAATATGATGTATGTGTATCTACGCCGTCCATACATTGGACGTGGGCCCACTTGATGGACGTGTGTATCCAAACCGTCCATCCAATGAACAGATTCAAATCCCTGGTGGAAACCACTCTGAAGTTTGTATTTTATCATTCCATGGAATTGGACGGTGTTTGTGAAAGACAATGATATGTGGTATGTATTCACTCCGCCATTGCTGGACACGTGGGGCCATTCCACGCGTGTGACACGTGTGGGTGGGACTCACCTTGATGTATTCATTGTAAATCCTCTCCGTCCATCTGATTGTACGAACAGCCACAGCCGCTGAAGGAAGTCAGCAAGTTCTGTGACCCCCACCTCCGATGTATGCATTGTGTATTTAAACCGTCCATCCGTTTTGAAGATCGTAGGGCCACCTTGATGAGTGCCCATCTGGACGGTCCAAATCGTGCAGACCCAGCTTGACCACCATGTGTGACTCCACGTCAGCCACCGGTAGGCGATGGGTCCCATGGCGTTCATATCCCAGCCATCCGTTGAATGGGCGTCCAGCTCTGGACGCCTATTGTTTAAATTATATATATATATATGTGTGTGTGTGTGTGTGTGTACAGATATATAGGTGTGGTGGCCCCCACGTAGGAACCACCATGTTGTACGCCTTCATCTACACCGTCCAGATATCTGGACGGTCGAATCTCACCTGGACGCATGGATTTTATTCAACACCGTCCATTCGTTTGGGACGTGGGCCCCACGGCCACATGTATGTGTTCTATACACCTTCCAGGTGTGGGACCCACCTTGATTTATGTTTTATGTATTCACGCCGGACTGGTGAGGGATGTGGATACCCACCCCTATGTATTTATTTCATTCACACCATCCAGATTTCACTGGATGGTGCTGGACCGTGTTTGGATGGTGGCGGATCATGTTTGGGTGGTGTTGTGGACCCCACCTTGATGTATGTTTAGTATCCACACCGTCCACAATGTTTGGACGGTGCCGATTTGCATAGACCATGTTTTGATGGTGTTGATTTACGTGAGAAGTGTTTAAATGGTGCTGATTTACCTGGACAATGTTGAGACAGTGTCGATCATCATTAGTGGGCCATGCGCTCTATGGAACGACAGTGTACAGGGATACACATGTCACCCCTACAACTAGTAAAATGATTTTTGGTGTGGTCCAAGCCCATTTAAGGCCCATTGACACGACCCATCTATGTGGCCCACCTATGATGTATATTTGAGGCCCACCTATGATGTGTAGGGCCCACCTGCCATGTAGTTAAGGCCCATGTGATAGGGCCCACCATTGTAATGTGTTGCTCGCACCGTCTATTCACGTGACCCCCACGTGATGTATGTGTTTTATCTAAGTTGTCCATTGATGGGCCCATTTGGAACGAGTAGGGCCTAACCCATTGTGATGTACTCAAGGCCTGTGGACCAGGCCCATTGTGATGTGTTTGTGGCCCATGAGCAAGGCCCATTGTGATGTGTTTGTGGCCTATGAGCAAGGCCCATTGTGATACGAGTTGGGCCCATAACGCGTGACCCATTTGATGCATTTTCGACCCATAAGATGCGGCCCATTGAGATGTATATAGGCCCAGGTATGTGGCTCATTGTAATGTATTTGTGACCCATTTGGCGAGACCCGATGTGGTGTACATGTGGCCTTTGAGTGAGGCTCATAGTGATGTTTATTAGGCCCTTGTGTGAGGCCATGGGCCCACTATATGTTTAGCCCTGTGAACTCATGGGAAGCAAGGTTGGTTAGATGTCCACATTGATGGGCAATAATGGTTAGATGTCCTCATTGTGACCTTCCCTGGTCTTGATAGTCCGTTCTTATCGATTCCGATTGTCACGTCCGATTCTGCATTCCGATCGACGTGACCGATTGTCGACTCTGACTATCGATCGATCCCGTTATCGCGGACCGATTGCCGACTTCGATCGATGTGACCGATTTGCCGATTCTGATTATTGATTTATCCCGATGGTTGTGACCGATTTTCCGATTCTGATTATTGATTTATCCCGATGGTTGCGAAATGATTCGGTCCCGATTATCGACCGATCCCGGTTGCGGCATTGACGATTATCGATCAAGGCCGATTATAGTGGCCGATGCCGCTTCGATTGTCGTGGCAATTGACCGATTGCTCGATCGAGGCCGAATATCGTGGCCGACCCAATGTCGATCATCGTGATTGATTTACGTGATTTTGATTGCCTTAACCGATGCCGATTCCCATTGACGTGGCGGTTTCTACCGACCGACTATCGATCGATTTTGATTGCCTTAACCGATTGCTTGATTTCGATTGACGTAACCGATTTACCAATCCGATTGTCGATCGATCCCAATTGTCGTGACCGATTTGCAGAGCTTATCGACGATCGATCCCGATTATGTCGTGGTGATTGGCGACTCTACATTATCGATCAATCCCGATTGTTGTGACCGATTTGCCGATTCGACATCGATCGATCGGGTGCGATTGCTGTGACCGATTTGTCGATTCGATTCGATTATCAAGGCCGATCCCGATTTGTCGAGGCGATTGTATAAGCCGATTCCGATTGTCGGCAAGTATCGAGGCGATTCGATTGTCGAGGCCACGCATCGAGGCCGATTCCGAGTGTCGATTAGATTGTTGAGGTCGAGGCCGATTGTCGAGACCTATATGATGTATATGCGACTCGCAGTTAGGGCCCACTGTGATGTATTCGTGGCCTATGGGCAAGGCCCATTGCGATATGTATTAGGCCCATGCATGGCCCATTTGATGTATTCGGGACCCATGTGTAGGGTCCACATGTCATGTATTTAAAGCCCATGAGCAGGGCCCACCCGTTGTGTATATATGGCCCTTAAGTAAGGCCCATTGGGTTGTATATTAGGCCTTTGTGTGAGGCTGTGGGCCCATTATATGTTTGGCTCTATGTGACCATTCCTTGGGGGGCAATGTTGGTTAAATGTCCACATTGTCGAGGCCGATGGTTGATGCTTGGTTATTGATATCAATTATGAGTATGTAACGAGCATAGCATCATAATACATGCTCATACGCATCATCTGCATGTTTGTTATGAGATGTGATTGACCATTGCATATGCCATAGGGCAGGTTGATCATATGGCTCCCTGATAGGCGGAGTTGCCCCATATGAGAGCATGACATGCACGGGATTGATGCATGATTGGATTGTTTGACTCATACATCTTGCATTGTGTGTTATGATTACTGTACGCCCTAGCGACATCAGGGTCGTAGCCTCCCCAGGTATTTCGTGGATGGCTAGATGGGACACCTAAATCTGTTCTACATGGGGTGCTATAGATATCCCCGGGTGAAAGTCCCTAAACCCTCTTGGTTCCGAGAGGTTGCTCCAACGTCTGATCAGCGCATGAGGGCCGCATACCATTAGGCCGCGTCTCCCACCGTATCGTGGTCGGTTGGAAGGGTGCGGCCTTACCGAGAGGAGGGGGGTCAATGCCAGGTTGGCTCGAGGAATGGGTCCGCTATCGACGAGTCGGGCCCGATATTGGCAGGCGGATAGTGAGGTCTCTTCCACTCACCTTATTGCGCGCGATGGGGCGGCAATCTGGTTTGGAGTGTAATAGACCCCGGTGATGATCCCAGAGAGGAACCGTACTGATATGTGGACTTATTGAGTAGGAGTTGCATGCTCGTTCATTCATTCATTCACTATCCACTCGGTTGGTGCGCAACTAATTGTAACCTTCGCATGGCAATGATTTCGGTTGGGCGCGCGACTAACCTGAGATCAGGAGTTTACCACGTCGAGTCTGACTATCCAAATTTAGGTATGGGACTGGTTTGGATAGAAGTCCCTTGTGGTGAACCCCGTAGCCTGCGATACTACGTACTATCATCCCGACTTCACACTCTAACATGGTCATTCCATTCGCATCACATATTGCATTACATCTGTGGCATATTGCATCTCGGGTTACTATGTTTATACATATATATGGTTTAGATACGGTTGATGTTACTCATGGACTCATCGGGATCTGCATACTGCATCGCATCCTCGACATTTGATAATTGGCCCTTTATGACTCCTCATTGGTATAGCTGCTCTATATTGTGTATTCTGATATTGATTGCCTCATGGACTTGTCTGTGTTTCCGCTTACTCTGTTATCGTATAATTTATTATCTTGTCAGTATTTCTGTTTACTCTGATAATTCATGCTCTGTCGATTTACCTTACTCGGTAATTCATGATCTTGTTAGTGATTCTATTTATTTCGATATTGTACCATTTATGGATTACCAGCATTTTCGGTCTTGTATGATGATGGCATTGTGTTGAATACTTAGCACTTACCTTGTGCACACACTTACACCACCCTCTAAGCTTTCTATAAACTTATGCACGATAGATGCGTGCGAGCGATGTTAGGTGAGAAGTGTTGAGCTTGGAGCGTCGAGTCTTACGGAGCTTGATTTTCGACATCATGTATTTCCTTTCAACATTGTACTCAAATGATTATATTAGTGGATATGTGATGATGATGTTGCCTTTGTGAATTGGGTAATCTTGTGGTTATGCTTATTATGAGTTAAATATACATTGGAAAATCCTCCTTGTAGGATCCCAGGATCGGAATCTGGCGTATGGATGCTAGGAGCCGAGAATGGGGTACTATGGAGGCTGTCGGCACCGGATTCAGCGATCGGGATTCCTGTGAATCCGATCTCCGGGTTTGGGGCGTGACACTTTGGGTCATGTATGAGTAGAACTAGTTCCCTATTTAGATGACTTTGAATTTGTGGTTTGGATATTTTTATAATTAGTGGCACTTGATACTGCTTTATGACCTACTTATGCTTCATGTCTGGCTAAACTCTCCATTGTTTATGAGATCATCTAAATGTAATTCAAATTTGAAGTCCATTAGAACACCCGTGGCACCTGAGAATTTGGGAGCCGAGTTCTTACATGGCCCCTGAAAACCCGAGGTGTTACAGGATCATAACCCCTAAAAAATTACACCCATTTTATCTCTCCCTTGGAATTTGGAATAGTCACTGTTTTACTTCTAACCATTCATTTGATGGCCATCATTTGGATAGTGATGATTTCTCAACCATTGCAATTTTATAGATATGCTCAATCCACAATGTTTCCACAATTTGGATGGTCTGGATTGCCGTGGCGGATATGATCAGTCGATAGTATTTTCAAGGTGGTGAAATATCGTAGAAGTATTGTTCCTCTGGTGATACATAAAACTTTTGTAACCACTCATGGCAAATTACAAAATAAAAAAGGAAATGACTTATAGATGGTGATGGCCGTCAGATCAACAGTTTATATCACTGAAATATGGGCCCCATTTTTTTCACTCAACAAATTATAGATTTGCTGGTGAGCAGCATCCTGTAATTCCTGTTGATGACCAGTGAGAGAGCGTGTGTGTGTGTGTGTGATGGCATTGAATTCTCATACCCACTTAGGGTTAGCTTTTTGTACAGTCTGAACAAAACATCTCATGGCCCCACCTTGGAGTATTAAAATCTTGATATCCTTGTGAAATCTGAAGTGGGAGAATATTATGACTTGAATATGGCAGTATCCTTTTATTTTTAAAATTTATGTGATTTAAGTACAAAGTTTAATGATATTAATATAATTGTATTTAAAATTTTAATGTCTTGATCCAACAATGTATATATGGTAAGTGAGGTCGATCACCGTCTTCTTTAAGGATAACTATTTCGAATCCACGAAATTTCACTCCTCAGAAAGATTTCTTAAATCCGAGAGGAAAAATTAAGAAAATAGGAATAATATTCATGAAAATTTGTAAATTAATTAATTGATGAAATAAATGAGTCTATAACCCTTGAAATAGGTATACCAAGCTTGTAAGAAGTTTCAAAATTAAACTACAACTAAAACTTTCTAAAATTTATAACTTACTATAAATAGTAAATTTACTATTTATAGTTAGTGTCCTATTTGACTTGACCACATTATTCTCCTAATTATTCTAAGTACCTTTCATGATGTACACAACTTCTAAAGCCCAACGAATGAATAGTTACAATCAAACTAAAACTTACTAAAAATAGTACAAACGAAAATAAATAAGGAATTTGACTGTAGATTTGAAGGAATCTGGCAAGTTCGGAATGGGTAACCTAAATATGTTGGGTTGGTTGGCTAAAGTAGCTCGTCCTATCCCAAATCATATATGGTAAGTCGAGTAACTCATTTCGGTTTACGAGATATGTCTATCTTAAAGTTAAGACGGTTTCGATGACTTCTGCTTTCAATTGGGCCTTCTCTGATCCATCTTGGACATAAAAAGTATCTGCGACCTGCTCTATCTACATCAGTAAGTTACCATAGAGTTAATTTGTGGACCATTGGATCTAATCTATAGCTCAGTGGTAGATAACGTGTGTTTCAACATGTCATGAATTCAAGTAGACGCAGTGTGTGTGAATTTATGCGTTAAAAAACTCCCTGGACTGCTACAAAGCTTACATGATAACTACTGTAATTTTAGAGTTTACTATTTTTTCTAGAAATATTATCTTCTAAAAGTCTATTTGAATAGTGAGAAAAAAGGAGAAAAGAAGAAGAAGAAGATGAGATGCTTCATATTTAATGGAGTATTTCACTGTATTTTTCATATTTCATTTTATATTTTGAAAGTAAAGAAAATATTTATATCTTATAATTATTATCTTTATATACAATTAGATTATTATGTATAGTGGTTGTTGTGAAAGAAATATGAGATTTTTGCTTACTAATTAAGATGCAATATGTTGAAATTCATATAAATTAATTCTCTTGTAATATATAAAAAGTCATCATTGAATAATTATTATAAATTCATATTAAATCTAAAAAGCACTGCAATGAAATTTTGACTTCTATTTTTTTTCATGTGCATCCAAGTATATAATGATGAACTCTTTCTTTTCTTTTCTTTTTTCATTGAGGGCTATTGGGTTTTCCAATTTTATATGAAATACAAAGTAAATAAACTATCATTACCATTTACAAGTGTTTGTTTAAACGCAAATTATGGCTCATAAATCGAATGTCAAATACTCGTTATATTTTATCATTATAAAACTATCATTTTTATAGTGATTCCGGTTTGAAATAAACAATGTAGTAAAATTGTTATTATAATCAAATGTAAGTAATATCAGCACATAATTATAAAAGTAAATAATTACTATCCATTTACAGCCATTTACTGCTGTGATTGGAAAACCAAGCAAGCTATCTTGATTTCTAAGTGATTAAGTAACTTAAATTTTTTTTAAAAAAAATACCTATTATTAATCATAAACCAAACTTACTTATATCAAATAAGTTATTTATCTAATGTTGTAAGTAAAATTATTATTTTTTAAAGGTAACTTATTTGGTGATATCCAAACGGGCCCTAATGTGAGCAGCTGATGACTTAACATTTTTTTCATGTCCATAGGTGTGCGATGGATCTAATTATTGAATCATCCTACTGGGATGTGGTTACTGTGTTTAGAAGCTAGGTAGGGACCGCTATGATGCTGCGAAAATTTCATATTTTTATGAGATTCAAAACTCAAGTATGCTACGATATAGAAAAAAATGAGGATTTAATGTCTACCATTAAGGTATTAACGGGTCATGAAAGTCATGAATTGGGCTAATATTTGTGTTTTCAATTCATCATGGTGGGAATGACATTATAAATGACATATAAACATCATGGTCGAACTTTAGGGTAGCTTTAATGGTAGTTATAATCTGTCATTAACTACACGTGCGCATGTGTGTGTGCTGAGCTGAGTAAAGTCATGCTATGCCGCATTGCGCCACACCACGCCATGTCGAGTCGAGCTGAGTCCGAGTCTATGTCCATATGTGCGTGTGCGATAAGCCGGGCCACGAGTGCGGGTGTACTCAGGCGGGTGTGTGTATGAGTACTCACGAGACTTTATTTTATGCGAGACTATAATCACAATTACACTTTTTGGTTTTGAAACAAAGATATGTGGACAGTCGGTTGGTTACACCTATTGGATTTAAATCTAATGGACCAAATCATTTTGAAACAGTTCTTAGTATACCACTTTGGAGTCTATGCAAGTACTTTCATTTTGTTTTCGAATACGAAAAATTATTTTTGTTCTTCTATGAAAAATAATTCTTTATTCCTGTTCTTTTTTACAAGTTTTAATTGTTGAGTTCGTTGTTGAGTTAACTTGGAACTTTCGGGTTAAACCGCAACTAGTTTGAACTCGTATATAATAAGTGTACCATTGAGACTTGATTATATAATCATTGTATCTTGGATGTTGATTGCTCCAAAACCTCGACTCGGCTCGAGTCAGCTTCGGATTGACTCGGCTTGAATGACCGATTCAAGCCAAGCCAAGCTAATTATTTGAAGCTCGAGTTGGGTTCAAGCCAAGTTCGACCAAGGGGCATTTCAACTCGACTCGAACTCGAAGCTCGAACTCGAGCTCGACTCGATTAATAAATATATTAAATATTATATATATGTATATTATTAATATAATTTTTAAATTTAAACTTAAAAATAAAAAATAAAAAACAAACCCTAGAGTTTCTACTCAACAAGTTCGAGTCGACTGATAAACTCGACTGACTCGAACCACTAGCTTGACTCGAACTCGACTCACAACTTTGGCAAATAAGCCAAGCTTCAATGTTGAGCTCGAGGCCACATTGTTCAAAATCATACAAGCCAAAAGCTTTGATTTCGGCTCGATGCCCACCTCTAGGGACATTGTTCAAAAATAATAAATTTGATTTTGAACACGTCACTTATACTCAACTCTATTAAACTCTTATATCATTTCTTTTATTAATTTCTTTTTATTTTTAATTTTTATGAATCTATTTAACTCAACCAAAAATATCCTAACATTTCATCCCAAAGCCGTTCATAGACATAGTGATGGACCACTATATGCACTCAGCTCAAAGGCAGATCTGCTTATCAAGTGGGATATAATTGTATACTGGATGGGGGCTCGAGATTAAGATGTGTAGTCGTCCATCATTTTCATACATGCGGCCTAAAGTGTGACCCATCAAATCAACAGTTCGGATCACCACCGAAGGGTTCTTAAATATCCTCGGTCGAGGATCATATAGACTTACGCAGAAAAAGACGTTAGCTTAGGCAGTCGTGGGTTTTCTTACCTGTAATGGCACTCTAGTAAATTCCACGTATCCTATGTCTGCTTAGTTATCTAAGCGAGTTCGTTTTAGCCTCTGTCGCGACTCAAAATCCAACACGTGTCGTCACCCGCCGGGACCCACGTGATGAGATAGCCGGACGATTTTAGCCGTCCATATCTTCCTTGATAACATAAATAATCTAATAGCCTGTAATCGGGCTTCAGTAATGATCCTAACCTTTGGTTTTTATATTTGAATGTGATCCATTGAAATTTTCTTTTCATTGTTCTTACTTATATTACAGAAGCTGATGGTCCTAATCGTCCGTTCATCTGCTGTCCCATATAGTATTGAGTCCATATCATGGACGATCCTGATCATACGCCCACTGAGCATGTGGGCCCAATGACTGCAACAAACGTTGGATTCTGAGTCGCGACAGACCCAAAACCAATTTCTAAATTGGTATACAATACAAGATAGAGGTTTCTGGTAGCGTACAACACACTATATCAGACACTTTTACCCGTACGCACGTGGTAACGTAGCAAGTGTAAAATCCCAGCGGTGAATAAGGTGGTATCCACCGTCAATATACATGCAGCAAAAGATCAGGCCACTGGACCATTTCTTTTGAAAGAAACTGACGGTTAATATAAGCCTACCACCAACGGTCTAAAAAATCGACGTACTAGGTACAGATAAACATGATCACTGAATAAGAATTACTTTTGTGACCGTTGATGTTCAAAGTCCCAACTCATTCACGGCTGAGATCTCTCGAAAAGTGGCACGTGTAACGTGTGCCGCTTGTAAAATGTGCGTTAGAGAATAGCGGTCTGAACTTTTACAACGTCTCTCTCTCTCTTTTTTCTATTTCTTCTTCCAAATCAATCGCCAAAACACAGATAAGTACGGCTCTCTCTCTCTCTAAAAAAATAAACGCAAAATCAGAAATTACCCATCTCTTCTTTCATCATTTCCATCAAAACCCATCTCTCAGAAAAAGAATTCAAAAAAAAAAAACCAGAGAGAGAGAGAGAGAGGAAAAAGAGAGAGAAGAGGAAGAAGAGCTGACCCTGGCCAGCGCCACAGGCTGTAATTTGTATAGAAAATTTTTCTCATTTTTATTGAATTTTGGGGATCATTTGGTAAAATGCGTCGATTTGGGGAGAGTTTTGGAGCATTCATCAACAACAGATGGCTGGTTTTCGTGGCAGCGATGTGGGTGCAATCCTGCGCAGGTATTGGGTACCTGTTTGGAAGCATTTCGCCTGCAATAAAGAGCTCCCTCAATTACAATCAGCGGCAGATTGCCCGTTTGGGTGTTGCTAAGGATCTGGGCGACAGCATTGGATTCCTGGCGGCGACTCTCTGCGAGTCGCTGCCGATGTGGGCAGCTCTGCTCGTCGGTGTTCTGCAGAATTTCGTGGGTTACGGTTGGGTTTGGCTGATCGTGACGGGTAGAGTGCCGGTTCTTCCGTTGTGGGCGGTGAGTCCATTCGATTCCTCTGTTTTTGATGGTTTGGTGGAATTTGGTGAATTGGGTTTTGTCTCGATTCTGTTGAGGTGTTTGGAATTTTTTTAGGCGTGTGTGTTCTTCATTTGATGGGTTTTGTGGGTTTTTGGTGGATTGGGTTTCTCTTTGATTTTATTGAGATTTCTGAAATTGGCTTTTTCTTTTGGGTTTGTTTGATGGGTTTTGATGAATTGTACTTTGTATTATTTGTTTGTTCTTGTTCTTGTTCTTGTTCTTGTTCTTGTTTTTTTTTTTTTTTTTCTAATTATGGTGTGTTTGGTTGCACCAAATATCATGAAATTTCATATTATTTTATGATTAGTCAGTCTAGTTTGGTGCAAAATTCGATCCTATTTTATGAGATTTGGTGCAACACTCCCTTATTGAGATTATTGGTTCTGTTTTTATCGATCTTATTTTGTTGTGTTTGATATTATTGTGATTTCGATGAACTGGGTTTTGAGGAAATGGGTTTTTATTGTGGTTTCTGAAATTGGTATTCTTTTTCCTGATCTGTTTTGGATGGGTGGATTCTGCTCTCTCTCTCTCTCTCTCTCTCTCTCTCTCTCTCTCTCTCTCTCTCTCTCCGTTTTGCCCGGTCGTTTCAACTGTTCCTGTTCTTGGCAATACCATAAATAAGCTTTTCAACTGTTCCTGTTCTTGGCAATACCATAAATAAGCTTTTCAACTGTTCCTGTTCTTGGCAATACCATAAATAAGCTTTAATCCAATAATCTTTCTCCAATGATGATCCTGACGTTTGATTTTGGAATTGAATATGAGCCGTGAGAATTTTCCTTTCACCCTTATGCTCATCTACTACAGTGATTTTCAAACTCATCCATTCAGCTTAATTTTCTTATTGTAGCTTCTTTAGCATAGCTTTCACAAAGCAGACGGTCCTGATCATAGGACCATCTCAGGGCCCTGAGGTGGTGAAAATATAATAGCGATCTGTACCCCCCACAAAAAGGGGGCATTTACCAAGGATTCCCTTCATCGCTTTTGTTTTTTCTTCTAAAAATAGTGGAGTTGAGCATTGTGGACTCACGTCATGCATAGATTCACATTCAAACCGTCCGACAAGTGCACCCCGCCACAATGATCAGACACCCAAAAAATCTGGTCGATCCGGCCATCATGTGGGGCACACCACCCAAAAACCTCTAAATTCACATGTGGGTCACCTGATGATTAGATTGGCCTGATTTTTGGGTCATCTGATCATCCGGTAATGTGAACATAATTTACATTTGGAGTCCAATCCCTCATTGTGAATGTTGAGGAAAGGAACTGCAATTTGATTGTTTCCACTTCATTAGATCTATTATTGTGATTCAATTCGATAGTGTATACTAATGCACCCGTAGAGATCGGTTCAATTTCTCTCATGAATTGAGATCTCACAAGGGGTTCGGGACAGTTAACCACTTGCTCTAAAAGCTCGAACTAATAGAGCATGGTGAATTAATCCCTTTATCTCATAGCCCAGGCCTCACATCTCATGGGTTAGGACCTCGGCCAAACCCCCCTAGTGGGCCCCACTTCACACGGGCTGCCCGCTCTGAGTGTGCCCCTGCATCCCATAGGCCACCCTACTCGAGCCCGGTGTAAAAATACCCCTGCATTATTCGGGACTCGTTTTTCTGCACTTCTGTTTGAAGGATATCCCAAAAATACACTGATTTTGTCTTTTTTAAGCATTTCAGTATTGGTTTGGTTTTCAGTTTGTATGAGTAGTGGAAAGTGGGGCTTATGCTTTAGTGATCCTAGCAGTTAAATTTGAAGGCCCCCACTGTGATGGCGCATTCACCTTCGAGGTATTATACAATGCTCGGGCTTAAATGTTTACAATGTTGGTTGGGTTTCCAGTTTGCATGAGTTGGGGAAAGTAGGCCTCATGCTTCAATGATGCTAGTGGGTCAAATTTGCTGGGCCCCACTGTGAATGGGGCATTCACCAGAAGAATCCCAATCCTTTGATAGGTGTTTAAAAAATAGGCAGTTAAGAGAGAATAACAGAATGGTACACATTCATACAAGAAAAGATCAAGAGTTATACAGCTAGAATCTTCCAATCCGGTGGCTTTTCGATGCATGGGCCATCAATAGTGAGGCCTGTTATATCAACAGTTTGGATAATTTAACCATGGGCCCCACTTGTACAAGCTTGAAAGCTGAACAGTACACTAAAACAATCCACTCCGTACTTTCCATGATATGCATCTTTTTTAGCTGTTCATTTTATGGCCACCTGTAACGTATGATCGTTTTCGGTCACTGTTCATGTTGAATAGCTAGTCTTCCAACCTGCCTAGATATTTTGGGATGATTGGTTCGGACCCTGAAGATGTTTGTTGTGTGCCTGTTGTGAATTCCTGTGCAATAACTCCTATTGAATTAGCAATCCTCATGTTTTGAATAGTAAGATACCATTCAGATTGCATTCTTTAGTGTTTTGAATAGCTTTCTAATCTTTTCACCCAGATTGAGCAAAGGGTGACATCTTTTCTTGGTTGACAAGCTCTCCCTTAGGGCTTGTTTGGGGCAAGGATTTGTGAAACCCATGGATTTCAAATTACCCTTGTTTGTTTTTTTTGGGTTAGCTATTTGCCAAATTTGTGGACCGCACCCCCATAAATCCATGGATATGGGACAAATCCAAATCACCCCAAAAAACTAAAGACTTTGCAAATTTGTAAAATGAGAGACCTGGCCCTGTTAGGGGCCAGTGAAATGAGACTATGGATTTGATGAATCCATGAACTTGTCAAATTCATGGATTTGCAATGGATTTGGATTTGGCAATTCCCAAAATCTACTGTTTGGAAATCAAGCTACAAATCCTTGGATTTGGGAGTATTTATGGCAATCTCGGAGCAGTTATTGCATTGGAATAACGTTTGTTGCTTTTAAGCAAGTCTCTCATTTTGTGGATTTGCAAAATCTTTTGTTTTTTGGGGGATTTGGATTTGCCCCAAATCCATGGATTTACAGGGGTGTGGATTTGGGATATCCACTAATTTGTCAAATCCTCGACCAAAAACAGACAAGGGAGATTTGAAATCTGTGTATTTCACAAATTCCTATCCCAAACCCCTTACACCAAACAGCTAAGGCTATTCCATTGCAATAAATGCTGTCAAATCCATGAATTTGTAGCTTGAATCCCGGACAATTGGCTTTTAGATTTGTTAAATTCACATCCAATGCAAATCCATGAATTTGACAAGTTCATGGATTTACAAATTCATATTCTCATTTCCCTTATCCCAAACAGGGTCTTTTTGAACATAGCATGGTAGAATTGCTCGATAGCTACAGTATGTAATTATTTATTGTAAGCCTTCACATCCTTGAAGGAATTTCTGTTGTTTTTCTTTTTATTTTTGTTCGCATATTCTTTATGGATTAAAAAAATAATAAAAATTATTCATTATTTTGTAGTCTGATTCTTAATGCTAACATTGATATCTCATTTTTATTGAGTTCGTATTGGTTGAGTCATGAGATGCTCCCCACATGGTACTAGATGGTGCTTGCAAGGTTACATGTTCCAACTATCTAACCCATCCATCTGGTAGGATGCACCTTGGATGGATCATAGTTTGAAAACCATGTTCATTATTTATCCTTTGGTTGCATTTGAATGGCGGTTAAGACAAAAGAAGATCAAGTCCAGAATCAACTGGAAAATTTCGTGGGTTGAAATGCCGAATTAGCACGAACTTTGTTTGGATCAAGGTCATCTACTGTGGGTTCCACCAGATGGATAGATGAGATCATCTAACTATGCGACCATGTGGGCCCCACTTAGAAAAATATGTCGTCGAGAGGGAGTCATAATTCGTACGGAATGAACTCTATCAATTATTGCTACAAGCATGGTTTCTAGACTAGGAGACCCCAGATTGAGTTGTTTGGTCTCGAGTCGAATCGCGAGCCATGCCTGAGTAAGGGTTGGAACAAAATGGATTGGGTAGTGATATATCCGAGTTGCACCCAACTCAGATGAGTCTTAAAACCAAGGCTACAAGACAAGGAGGACTTATGCTTAACTGAGTGCTAACTGAGTGTTGGTGTGCAGATGTGCATTCTCATATTCGTCGGAACAAATGGAGAGACCTACTTCAATACAGCTTCACTAGTTTCATGCGTCCAGAACTTCCCCAAGAACAGGGGTCCAGTAGTGGGGATATTGAAGGGGTTTGCTGGTTTGGGAGGTGCAATTTTAACTCAAGCGTATGCAATAATCCACTCACCGGATCACGCATCCCTCATCTTCATGGTTGCCGTCGGGCCATCAATGGTAGTGATTGCTCTAATGTTCATTGTCCGACCTGTTGGAGGCCACAAACAAGTGCGGCCTTCTGACACTTCAAGCTTCACATTCATTTACAGTGTATGCCTGATTCTGGCAGCTTATTTGATGGGGGTCATGCTTGTTGAAGATTTAGTTGATTTAAGTTATACCGTGATTACATTATTCACAGTCATATTGTTCGTTCTTCTATTGGTTCCAATCACGATTCCTGTGGTACTTAGTTTTTATTCGGCATCCCCACAATCTCCGGGAGAAGAGAGACTTTTGCCGGAGGACGAGAAGCAACGGCTGGGTAAATTGGTTCATTCGACGGACATGAATGAGGTTATTTTAAGTGAGCTCGAAGATGAGAAGCCGAGGGAAGTAGATCTGCTTCCTGCATCGGAGAGGCAAAAGAGAATCGCCCAATTGCAGGTGAAATTGTTTCAAGCAGCAGCTGAGGGGGCGGTGAGGGTGAAGAGGAGGAAAGGTCCACATAGAGGGGAGGACTTTACTTTGAGGCAGGCATTGATCAAGGCGGATTTCTGGCTCATTTTCTTTTCACTTCTATTGGGTTCAGGGTCTGGTTTGACAGTCATCGATAACTTGGGTCAGATGAGCCAGTCGTTGGGGTATGATAATACTCATATATTTGTATCATTGATCAGCATTTGGAATTTTCTGGGCCGTGTCGGTGGGGGTTATTTTTCAGAGATCATCGTGAGGTACGATCATCATTTCACCATGCTTCAACGTTTCTGATTTCATGCCTTGAGGACCTATCCTCCTTTTTGTTATCCATGCCTTTCTTGCCTTTTTGGATGCACCCTCAAAAGGGCATTTGATGCCTAAATGCCGTTTTGAGCCAAACCCCTTTTCATTTGGTGCATTTGGATGTACTCCAATAAAACCCATTTGATGCCCTACTCGTTGAAACAGCGCTAAAAAGCCCACTAGCCAAAGACTAATCTGATTGGCTTTTGGAAAATTGATTGACAAAGTAGAGATGTAGACCAGCTTTTGCAGAAAACTCTCTTCTTCTTTTTTTTGCCGAAATTGCGTCCAAACAGGCCGTAAATCTGGTTAGCCCATCATGGATACTTGGGGGCCTAAAGGAACAGTTTCACCAGTGGTCCTTTTCAAGGGGAAAAGTTAGTAGATCATGTGGCAAAAATACTCCAACGTATGAAATTGTTTGCATGATCCGATCATGATGGGGCTAACCAGATGAACAGTAGTAATGCTTGGAAATGGACCCACCCTCCATTTTCCTCGGCCGAACATTGTATATCTTCTAAAACCGATGGCCACGATTGTCATTGTAGCAACACAAAATGGCTATCAAATCCAAATCTCCTTTTCTGGTTTCTGATCTCACATGGTTTGTTTCTAACAGAGATTATGCATACCCAAGGCCAGTGGCAATGGCCGTGGCTCAGATGATAATGGCTTTTGGGCACTTCTTCTTTGCCATGGCATGGCCCGGAACAATGTACATCGGAACACTACTGATTGGACTCGGATATGGGGCTCACTGGGCAATAGTGCCAGCCGCTGCGTCGGAGCTGTTTGGCTTGAAGAACTTTGGAGCCTTATACAATTTCCTCACTCTAGCCAACCCCGCCGGCTCCTTAGTATTCTCTGGTTTAATCGCTAGCAGTATATATGATTATGAGGCTGAGAAACAAGCTCGGATACCGCATCATCCAATAAACTTAGTACCCACTGTCAGAACGATGCTTAGTGGGGCCTTAGGAGCAGAAGAGTCCCTGAAATGTGACGGCGCCATATGCTTTTTTCTCACATTTTTGATCATGTCAGGGTTATGTGTTATCGCCGTTGTATTGAGCATGATCCTCGTGTATAGGACCAAGATCGTCTATGCCAACCTTTACGGAAAAGCCCGCACTTGAGCTGCTTCTTTTAGTAGAAGCACAACAGTTTAGGCTGTGTTTGGATGCACAAGTGAATTGAATTGTGAATTGAACTGCCAATTCAGTTGATTTTCCTTGGTATCGGTAGTGAGAAAGGTATCCCTTGAATTTCAGCCACACAGCTTCCGTGTCCAACTTGAAAGTAACGCATTTGCTATGTGTGTGAATGCTAAGGGAACTACAACTTGATCATTTCCACTTTATTGGACTAGCGATTGCAATTTAATTCAATAATGCATCCAAACTCACCCTTGGTGAGGAAATACATATCCAATATTTTCTCTAAAACTTCGATGGTGGTTCCTCTATTCTAAGAAGATTCGATGCACATGGCATTCGGAGGTATTTGTCAAGAAAGAGAAGATTGGAGGTTGACATCTTCTTAAAGGCAGGCGTATGGATGCCCAGATGGATGCTATTTATTCATTGTTTGCTTGCAGATACCACTCAGCGCTCTCTCGAATCATGTAAGTTCTTCTCAATGTTGTAAGATCGTGTTGTTTCGAAATCCATTTTAGTTTAGTTTACCTCAAGTATGAAGTTTGTATTTCTACCTCTTGTGTGTGGGATATGCTTGTTATTTGTGCGGGCCCCGCCATTGAATTGTTAAGCTGAAACATTATGGTGGGCCCCATTTGATCTATTTTTCAAGCCTCACCGTGAATGCAATCTATTTACCTTAGATTTGAAGTTCATTTGAAGGTTAGCTGTTGCATGGAAACAATGTTTTCATGGTTACACTTGCTAAATTAGCAAGTTTATCCCTTTTGAGGAAATGTGTGATCTGAGGACATGATGGTATGCTTGAGCTTCCCATTACTACAAGTGGGGCCCATGTTTCATTGGTCCAGATTGTTGATGGGGTGGGCCCTGGCACAGATGGACCATGCCCTAGTGATCCTTTTGATAGGAGAATCTTAACTTTTTGTTCGCTGTTTTTAAGCCGCTCTTCGACTTTCGTTATTTCCAATCTATCTATTTGTAGCATGGATTGCCGACTTGCCCAAGTTGACTCAGACTCGGTCAGGACTGGAACAGGTAGTTACCACAAGGCACCCCCCAGGTGAGTCATGACTCAACTCGAACCCAAACTGAGTTGGGACGGGTCAGTGAGTCAAGAAACCATAATTTGCAGGCCACCAAGTGATGAACTAGGATTGTATCAGCAAGACTTTTTAATGCAGGGGCATTTTCACACCGGGCTCGTGTGGGGTGGCCTGTGTGATGCATGGGCACATTCGGGGTGGGCAGCCCATGTGAGGTGGATGGCTCATGTGAAGTGTAACCCATGTGAAGTGGGGCCCACGAGGGGGTTCGACTGAGGTCCTAACCCACAGGATGTGGGGCTTGGGCTATGAGATGAAGGGATTGATTCGTCATGCTCTATAATTCGAGCTTTTAGAGTAAGCGATTCATTATCCTGGATCAAAGTGGCATCAGAGCAGGAGGTCTTGTGTTTGAGACTTCTCGCCGTGGGTGATTAATGCAGGGGCATTGGGAGCCTGGGCTAAGTCACACGTTCATTGAGGTGGGTCCTGGGTTACAGTAAATTCACTTCCCTGTACATGGTGCCTAGTGTTTGGATGACCAAGTCATTTTTCTGATTTAGCTAGCTGTGGATTAGGGTTTCCTGCTAACTCCACAAGCTTGAAGATCCTAACTTGTAAAAATGTGGTTTTGTATTCATTCGATGTGCACAGTTGTTATACTACACCTCTTAATGGATGGACGTAGATCATTTCCGTGCATCCAAATTGTGGACCATAGACATGGCGCATGTATGATGATTTTTGAACCATGTATCATGTATACCATTCATTAATGGACCATTAACAAATTTTATTTGATTATACTCCACCATCTAAAAAATGGGCCTTTACCCATTCAATAGAAGCCATTGCTTCTATTTGTGTTTTAGTGTTCATTTGTAAGCCACCAAAGGCTAAAACTGTCTAACCACCATGATTTTAGGACCATAGCTCAATCTGCTATCATTTTTTTCGCTCTTTTTTCTTTCGGAGGATATTAATTTCTTCAAGAAGAATAAAACAAGCATTATATTAAGACAAGTTGGGTATTTGGATTGCATGGTTTTTCTTCTTCTTCTTCTTCTTCTTTTCCAAATAAACATAATGATTTGGATTGCATGGTTTTATTCAAAATAAACATTATGTTGTCCAAGGAAGAGGCATGAATGGAACTGTCCAATGGATTCTGGATGGACCATGTTCACTCACCCAACTTCAAGAATCAGCCCAAGACCCAACTCAACCATAAACCCAACCCAAGCTATCCAACCTGACTCAGACCCAAAGGTGGAACAAGACATAAAGTGATATTGAACCCACTGACCTGACTGATTATACTTTTAAAATAAATTAAAAAAATGGGCCGTTAGATTTTAAAAGAGAGTCAAATATTTAAAATTTAATATACATGTGTGGATCGCTTAGATGATTGTGCTGCTGGAATTTTGGTATATGGTTTGTTACAATGAATGGTCTAGACTACTCACATGTGTGGCATCTAACCGTAGGAATGAGGCCCATTCATAGTGCTGTGATGAGTGGACTTGACCTTTTATGATTGATGGCTGTTAAGAGCAGACATTCTATAGAACTTGTATAGGGAAGGATCACACTATGGCCTTTAATGATTGATGGTTGTTACAAGCAGAGCTATTATAGAACTTCTATAGAGAAGGATCATGCTAAGATGAGGGTCTCAATTTCATTAACTGGCTCTGCCTCCTCGGTGGACTCTTCATGTGATTTACTCCGTCCATCAGGTTGGCTAACTCAATGTTTACTTGGGACCCAAAAATCTATTGGATCTTTTAGCTTTATATGTATTTGAATTGTGTATAATACAAAATAATTAAGAATCCAATCCTAGGAATAGAGCTGTACACAAGTCGAGCTTGGCACAACTCGGCTCGGCTCGGCCAATAGCTAACCCCAGCTCGAACTCAGCTCAGCTCAGTCCTCGAGCCTGTCTGGCCAACTCAGCTCGGTTCGGTCAGTAGCTCGGGCCAGTTGGAGCCTGTGCGGCATTTTATCAAACACCTATAATGCATTTTAAATTTCTCATAGGATGCAAAACAGTAACGACACTTTACGGTATTTCATCAAACAACTTCCATGCAGCATCAAAATCAAACACCTGACATATCCATTCTTTCCTCGCCAACACTTCGTTGAGTCATTTCATCAAACACTCGGCAAGCAACATCCATATCAAAATAACCGAGCAAGATCCATATCAAAATAACCGAGTCACCGATCTGATTCAATCCGAGTCGAGTCGAGCTCAGACAAGCTTGAACTCGGCTCAAAATTTTTTTGAGCTCCAAAAACCAACTCGACTCGGTCCGAATCCAACTTTGAGCCGAGGCGAGGCAAGCTTTTTCGAGTCGAATCATGCGAGCTTACCGAGCTAACTCGACTAGTGTACAGCTCTACCTAGGAATAGTTGTAATCAATAATATCATATTTTTCAAAGCATGTAAAGATAGATAGATGGATGAGATTGAACCTGGATGCAATCGGTCCTTACTCTTGCTCGGGTGGTAGACTCTCAAGAGTTTCAACACCTGGTCAAGGGCTTGAGTACCCATAGGTGATGAAATTCCACTACGGCGTGAGTGTGTGAGGGTGTGTGTTCGTGTGTTAAAAAAAAAATTGTAAATATTCTCGTTTATGCCAATTTGCCAACACTGAAAAGATAAATTTGACCTTCCTCACCTTACATCCATTTTGAAAACCTTTCAATAAGACAAGATTTTATATATGTGTAGGTGAGGGCACTAATACCTGTATTTATAGAAAAAGATGGCAGAAGAAACTTACATATATTATCCAAATACACCGCCCCTAAACTTATTTGTATTGATCATAAGCAAAGTGGGGTCCATTGATATATTTAATTTAAATATATAATGGCCAAATCATCCAAATTATTGATTGAGTGGGGCTCACTAAATAGAAGTTTTACAGAATCATAATAATCCAAACCTTAAGTAGGCCATACTTTTGGAAATAGTTGGCGGTTACGCCCCACCTTATGGCCTCTTTAGTTTGAAAAGATTAGAGAAAATTTAAAAATAAAAAATAAAAAAAAATCTATATTTGTCCCATACACGTTATGAACGGTAAGGCGGTTACGGGTCCTTTTTTTTTTAGTAGTTACGTGGTTGCTATGTGCATGGTGATAATTTTATGTTGAGAATGTATCTATTGGATGGGATACCTTTTTTTTTTTTTTTAAAAAGTGCCATTTGGCAATGACCCCTAACCAACCATGTGGGTGAGACCCTGACCATAGGGCCAAATGACCCCCTAACCAACCATGTGGGTGAGACCCTGACCATACGGCCAAATGACCCCCTAACCAACCATGTGGGTGAGACCCTGACCATAGGGCCCACCTCGATGTATTCATTATACATCCATGATATCCACCTGTTTTGCCAGCTTATTTTAGGAAATGGTCCCAAAACAAAAGAAGATACAAATTTCAGCTGGACCACACCACAGGAAACTGTGTTCATTGAACGCCTACCATTAAAAACTTCCTACCATTCATTGTAATGTTTACTGGCCATCCAACCAGTTGATCAGGTCAGCTGGACCACACCACAGGAAACGGTGTGGCCCACCATTAAAAACTTCCTAGCGTCCTGGTAATGTTTATTGGCCATCCTTAATAAGGTCACACAAACCTGCATGAAGAAAAAAAAAATAAAAAATCAGCCTGATCCAAAACTTTCGTGGCCTACAAAAAGTTTTTAATGGTGAATTACCACTATTTCTTGTAGTGTGGTCCACTTAAAATTTTTATTTGTTTCATTTTTAAGGCCATGGACAAATAATCTGAAAAAACAGATGAAAAGTATGGATATACGATTCATCCATTGAAGTGGGACCCTATGGTCATGGTCTCTAAAAAAAAATTCTAGATTGGGGTTATTTCAACCCTTTGATCATTTGATACATTTTCTTCTAACATGGACCATGTTGTTTTTAACGGTTGTTTTTTGGGTTTGATGGATGTAATGATTTGGGACAGATTTTTGTAAGGCGTGCTATTACATTCTTGTAGAACTTACTAATATATCCGAATTATTCTAACGTATGTTCCTTGCCTAATCTGTGGATTGTTAGCAAGCTGCAAAGGACCCTTCCACGCCAAGGAGATGATCCGGCTTGCTAGAGGAATGAAAGCAACGGTCTACATTCAAGATGAATGGGTTGCCTAACTAAGCTTTTTAAGGGCATTACCCTGACTTGCTGGGTTGGGCTTCAGTGACTTGAACCTAAGCCCAACCCAAACATTGATTGGCCATGTATATGATGCCCAACGTCAGCTCATAGGCTAAGATAGCTGGTTCAAGCCAGGCCGAAATGCAGGTCATGTGAACTACCTGGCCCTTTGCCACCCTTACAAATGGCCTAATGGGCTAGCCCTGTATGGAGTGTTAGCTTGCTTTTGGATGGTTGGCTTTTTGAGGCCTGACTGTTGGGTCTAGGCCTGAGTTTCTGGAAGAGAGGGTTTGATCTGGGTCTGGATCTGCCTAAGGGCTTAGTCCATCGTAAGTGAGTTTGGGCCCATTCTAATTGAAATGGGTCTGGAGTGGGTGGGGGCCTTAGGAGCAGAAGAGGTACTGAAATGCGTTTGAATTGTAGTTAAAAGCAATGCATTTGAGGTGCTTGTAAAATGGCCAGGGAATTACAACTTCATTGAGCTTTTCCTCCTCTCAAATTGCATTGCCTGGGCGCTAAATTCTCATTGCAAGCATTTGGATTCGTGGCCCACAACTGCCTTGAAGTGCTATAAAACCATTTATACATAGAAACTTAGACGAGTAAAAGAAAATTAGTAAGAAGTTTTTAATCTATGCTGTCCATCCGCTTTTACAGCCCATTTTAGGACGTGGGCCCAAAAATTAAGCAAATCCAAATTTCAGATGGACCACACCACAGGAAACGGTGGTGATCTAATGGCCATCATTAAAAACTTCGTAGGGAATACAGTAATGTTTATTTGCCATCCAACCTGTTGATAAGGTCAATCAGACATGGATGAAGGGAAAATAAAAAGTTCATCCAAAACTCTTGTGGGCCACAAAAAGTTTTTAATGGTCATTCACCACAGTTTCTAGTGGTGTGGTCCACCTGATATTTAGATCTACTTAAGTTTTGGGATCAGGTCTAAAATAAGATGTAAAAACTGATGGACAGTGTGGATATAAAACACATTCATCAAAGTAGGCCCCACATGGTCAGGTAGCACCTAATGGTGGTTTTTGTGCATGCTAGACATTACTTAAAAATTGTGTATACACAAACAATTCAAATTTAAAATTTTAAAATATGTTTGCCAATTTAGATATACGATGACACAAGATTTAGGCTAATTTAATTATTTGGCTTTGAGATTGGTTAACATTTATTGGACAGTTAAAATGAAATTTACAATATTTAAAGTAGATACTATCAGGTACATAAAATAAAATAGGGATTTTTACTGTAAAATTCTTCATCAGAAATTTGCATTTTATCAAAGAATGCCCAGAATGGAATGGAATGATGATATACTACTTTTACAAGACTTTTGATATGGAATAGAATGATGATATATGCTAAAACAAACACATACATAACCACCCACATAGGCGTGTTACAATTAGAAACATGTGTGATAGTTCTGAGCTTTCTATTTTATTGAAAGCTTTGATATTTCCAAGTAGGCCGTTTCCTCCTCAGATGGGCCACACTATAAAGTATAATAATATGGAAAAATCATTTTTATGGTTGTCCATTTGAGGTTACCCACTTGAGGTTTACCTATTTTTCCAAGATAAATCACAAGGTCCACGCCCAAAGATACAAGTTTGAACTGAACTAGACTTGATTTATGGGATCTAACCATGACAGCGTTGTGTGTCGTAAAGACCGTTATGTAAAGGTTGCCACCGTTACACGTTACGGGGTTGTAACATTCATAACACTTGTTATGGAAAAAAATTATCTGTAACCGCCGTCAATGGCCCGTTACGCCCCTTATAAAGGCCATAACAGCTCCATAATGATTTGTTACAGCAGAAATACATGACAGATACATGTTTTTTGGATTTTTTTCTTTCAATAAATGAATTAATTAATTAATTTTTTTTTTTTAAAAAAAAGAGAGACCATAACAGCTGTTATGGTGGCCGTAACAGCCGCAACAACCCGTGTCGTAAAGGTAACATTGGTGAACGTTATGGCCGTTACGAAATACCTTACATGACAAGCCCCAAAATCACATAGATTTTAAAGTTGCTAGCCTCAGAGCCTGGGCTCTTCTTCAGTGGAATTTGAATAATTGTAGTTTCTCTTCTTAAGAGAAAATTTTCATGACACTAATTAGAACCTATTGAGATTTTTTTATAGCTCTCTTTCCAAAATGGAACCCAACAGACATTTTGGAAAGATAATGGAAGCTTGGGCCCCACTTGCCAAGCTGAAAACTCAGCACATTGAGCATTTCATCAGGTGGAGTATATAATGCAGTCCCAAGGTTTTCCGGTTCCAGCACAAATTGCATGGACCGGCGCCAAAATTCTCATTGTGCCCGCAACCAGACGGTTAAGGAGATAAAACAACAATTTCACATACAACCAAAAGCAAAAGACCAAAGGCTGAAGAGCTATAAAACCATTCAAGCTGGGTTATTTTGGGGATGAATTGCATATGCATTTGGGTCCAGCAGATCAACAGTCTAGATCAATGAACAACGGCCGCTTGTACCAACATATCCGAGGATACCAAGTGTAGCCTCAATCATGGAAGCATATGATCAGAACCCTCTAAAACATGAGATCCACCTTGAATATCATCCACCATAAAAATAAGGAAAATCAATTCATCATCTGGCCAACTAATGAAGTAAACTGATGGTTTAAAATTTTATTTCAAGCCATTCATTTCATTGCAATGGCCTGATTTTTTAAGCAAAAAGATATACACAAAATCCCATAATAAATGAGAAAGGCAAACTATAGTTCCATTAAAGTTAAAAATAAAATCTTAAATAAAAATAAAAGGTTACCTGTCAGGTTTTCCTAATTCTGAAAAAACCAAATGGAGAGAGACTCTTGAATGAGTATCAGCCATCAGTATATGTGTATCCTACTGCTCCATCCATGGCAAGCTTTAGCTCCATTTTGACTAGAAAAAGAAAAGATTAATCAATCAATCATGTAACTTCCATTTTATATAGTAACAGTAACATTAAGAGGGCGTTTGGATCATAAGTTACTTATGCCTTAAGTGGCTTATCTTGGTTTCTACTAATTAAGCTAAAGTGATTATGTAACTTTAAGTAAAAAAGTTACTTATAATTGATCATAAACCAAACTTACCTATCTCAAACAAGTTACTTATCTACAGCTGTAAGTAGAAAAAGTAACTTATTTGGTGGTATCCAAACGGGCCCTAAGGGGGCGTTTGGAAGCTTCTCCTCTCTTTCGTCTCTCCTAATGCCTCTCCTCAGTAACTTATAAAAAGTAGAAAAGCTATAAAAAAATAATAATAATAATAACTGAAGTGATGTACTTTTAAATTTTTATTTTTTTTTTAAGTTACTTATAACTAATCATAAACCAAACTTACTTATCTGAAATAAGTCACGTATCTACTGGTGTGAGTAGAAAAAGTAACTTATTTGATGGTATCCAAACGGGCCCTAAATGTCATTTGAATCAATAGGTATTCATCCAAACACAACATCAAGGCTGCCAATGGGCCGGACTGGCAAGTCAAGCTTTTGGGCCTGGTCTACTTCGGGTTGGATTTGGGCTGGAGTATCAGGCCTGAGGAGTGAGCTCAGGCTTACAATTCAAGCGTCTGGTCAGAGAATAAATGCCATCAAAAGCTTCTTCATCATATCTAAATACCAATCCCAGGCAAGGATCAGGGCTGTCCAAAGAATCCTGGGTTTCAGCAGGGGGTCAGCCCCATTCTCATATCTGGGCGTGCCAATTTTTCAGGGGAGAGCAAGGGGTGCCTACTTCTAGCAGCTAGTGGAGAAATTCCAGCAGCGAATTTCTGGTTGGAAGACCAAGCTGCTGTCCCAAGTGGGCCACGCCACTCTGATAAACCATGTGCTGAATAGCATCCCAACACATGTTTTGGCTGCGTCAGAGATTCTGTTAACTCCGCTGAGGGTCCTTGATAGAGCTTGCACTAATTTCTTCTAGGGTTGGGATGGAACCCGCCGTCGCTTCCACTGGCTGAAATGGGACATCATTTCTTGCCCGAAGGAGGAGGGGGGTCTTGGGATCAAGAACCTAACTAGTGTGATGACTGCCTATAGAATGAAGCTGGCCTGAAATGTCTTCAGCGCAGATAAGGCCAGCTGCTGGGTTTCCTTTGTCAAGGCCAAGTACGCTATGGATTTGGCCATCATGGATGGGTCTGGTGCTCAGAGTCAGACCTCACCTATCTGGAAAAGAGTGTGCGCGCTGCTTCCCCTCGTCTTTGCCAAGTCTAGATGAATCGTCGGCAAAGGTGAGCTTGATTTCTGGATGGATCCCTGGTTTAATCTGGGCCCCCTCGCTGCTTTTTGTCTCCATCCTCCTCCCCCGCAGGTGCTTAAAGTCAGCGATCTCATAGGCCCCCAAGTTTAGACAGACCCTGAGCGAGCGAAGGCCCTCCTCCCGACTCAGATTGTGGACCATATAGGGGAGGAAGGGGTCTGCGCTTCGCCCGAGAGGGACAGGAGAATCTAGTTGCCCTCCTCTTCATGCTCGTTCAAGATTAAAACTGCCTAGGAAATTCTCAGATCAGTGGGAGTTCATCAGCCCTAGGCTAGATGGGTTTGGCACCCCCACATCCCATTGAAGATATCTCTTTTCTCCTAAAAAATCATTCATAAAGCAATCCCTGTGGAGGCCAGGATTCCATCCAAAGGAGTACAACTAGCCTCCAAGTGCGTATGCTGCCCTGCCCCCCAGACGGCCAGCATAGAGTCAATAGATCGCCTGTTTTCTGATGGTGCAGCAGCGAAGACTGTTTGGAGCCACTTCCAGCCGTTCTTCAGGATTTCTAGCCCCTCCCAGCCCTCTGCCCTTGGACGTGCCTGCCTGTGGTGGGCCCCAAACTCCCCTTTTGTGCCGAATCGCCTCTTTCACCTTCGTGTCCTCTTACCGTCTTTCATTTTCTGGGAAATTTGGCTGGAGGGGAACAGGGCCATGTTCGACAATTCAGTCTTCTCTTCGCAAAGGGTCATCTCTCAGATACACCGTTGGATCATGTTGATTAGCCCCTCCCTTTCCCTTCCGGCACATATGAATGGATCCCTCAGCTCGGTTCTGCAGCAGCTGTGCATATCGACCTCGTCAACCAAGTTCTCTCCCCCTCCTATCGTCAAGTGGATAAGGCCCAGCAGAGGTTGGATAAAGATTAATGTCGACAGGTCCTCTTTGGGTAACCCAGGCCCTTCAAGCAGTGGCGGCCTTGGTAGAGATTGCGAGGGGAATTTCCTCTTCGCGTTTTCCTCTGCCTATGGCTCGGGCTCCATCGCGCGTGCTGAATTTCGAGCCGTCTAGGAGGGCCTTTTGCTCTGTGTGAGCCTAGGATTCGCTATGGTCGAAGTAGCCAGCGACTCCAAATCCTGTATTGAGATTCTTTCCAAGAACTCGTCGCTAGCTTGGTCGTTATGCTACTGGTGAGCCCAGATCAGATCTCTCAGGGATTCCCTAGTATTTTCTCTGGCTCACACTCCTAGAGAAGCAAATGCGGTGACCGACAACTTAGGTAGAAGAGGCAGCGCCTCCCAGTCAAGCGAGTTTTTCAGTTCTCAATCGGATCTTCCACATGTTGCAAAGGGGCTAGTTCTTTTGGATAAGGTAGGCTTAGGTTATTTGAAGGAGGCTTAGCTCCTTTTCGCTATATGATAGGTGAGGCATCGACTACTTTGTGATGTCCGCCCGAAAGCTTTGTATACCCTTCATGTTTTGTGAATATATAGAGGGAGTTTGTTTTTATTATTATTATTTTTTTTTAAGGCTTACAATTCAAGCCCATTATTCAATCGATCTGGGTATGGACTAGGTACAATGGCCAGGCCCATTAGGGTTTGGGAGGACAATTCGGTATAATAATAATAAATAAATAAATAAATAAAACCATCTCTATACACAATGGTGAAAGGCATTGATTATGTTTAAGGAGGTTTAGTGTCTGATTCCCTCCCACATCTAAAGCAGATCAAGTTATTGAGTCAACTCAACGTGTCTCTCCAAAAGTTGACCCAGTCAAGTTCAAAACCGAGTAATTCTCACTGTCTTAGCCCCAAATCTGAACAGCTGATTTGACTTGATCAGCTTTGGGTTGAGTCAGTGAGTTTTAGAAGTATGGTTGCACAGTTGGTAATAGGCAAGTCTCATAGCAAAGCCTTTTCCATTCAGGATTGGTGTTTTGTATTGTTTTGTTGCCAAATGATCTGTTGTTGTTTGGGCTGTTTTTTTCTTGTGTTGTTGTTTGAGCTGTAGTGCTAGTTGGGATACTTCTTTTGTTCTAGTATTCTTCCATTCAAAAACAAAAAAACAAAAGAACTAGTACTAAAGAGAGAGAGAGAGAGAGAGAGAGAGAGAGAGAGAGAGAGAGAGAGAGAGAGAGAGAGAGAGAGAGAGAGAGAGAGAGAAGAAGAAGAATAAATTGTAGCAGAGAAATATGATGGCTAAATTCACCTTTGAAATTCTACACTCCCCACATTTGGGGATGAGGAACATTTGCAAGAGCCGAGATGTTCATCTGTAGGGCCCCCAATGTTTATGAGCTGCTGCCTCAATTTCAGATGGTGGGACCATATGGCTGATGACACTTGTATGAAAGAAACTGGTGACCATAAAAGAAATTTAGCTGATTGGAAACAGGTTCCATTAAAAGATAAAGTTCGAGGCCTCATATGTTTAGGAAACAATGCGTTAACTCATAGGAGACTACATTGTGGAAACTAGAATCTTATTTATTTCTTTGAGAACAAGATGAATAAGTGTAAAGATCTAGAGAGATCTCAAACAGATGCATATCTCAATAAAGAAGGAAATATCCTAAACTAGAATATTAACTTAATATAATCTAAAAATTTTCCGCAAACTCAAGGTTCTTTGAAAGGAGTAACTTGTGTTTGACAAGTACAGTGAACATATATTTAAATGCAAAATAAAAAATGCTAAGATAACATGAGGTAATGAAATAACAAGCAGCGATGAAACGATAAGTAGCATGTGAAATAATAAGCGGTGACAAAACAATGAGTAGCATGAAATAAGTAGGTACTTTTGACAATTTTTGGAATGTGAAACAATTGTCAAATCACCACTTGATCTAAAAGCTCGGGCCTTCAGAGGATGGCGTATCAATGTATATCAAGAGACCTCAACACTCTAACACTCCTCTGCACGTGTGGGGTGGAACTCTGCACAGGAGCATACTGTGCAAGGGTGGAGGAATACTCAACTCATACCATAAATGTCCCCGTGGGAAAATATATTCTAGTGGCATATTTACTACTTATGGTATTCGAACACTTGACCTTCCGCTTTGATACCATGTGAAATAACAAGTAAGAGAATGAATCTGAATGTTTTCTTATTATTCTTTTTGATAGACGATTATATATATATATATATATATATATATATATATATATATATATATATATATATATATATATATATATATATATATATATATAGGCTTAGAGAGTAAGGTAGTTGTATCTAACATAACTATTACATAAGATAGACTAGAGAAAGAGTCCTACATAAAAAGTGAAAGTATAATCATATTCGCATTCTTCAACACCATTATCACTTCTAATGACTGAAAAATGATCTAGCAATACTTCCAGTAGTTGTAATTTCATCCATTGCTCTTATAGGGATACACACTTTCAGTGGCTGAGAGTTCAACCGTTGCACCCCGGTGGCTCTAAATATTTTGAAAGCAAAAATAGGTTTGGTCTAAACACCACGAAAAACTCATGTATGAGGAAGATACTTCATTGAAGGTATACGGAGGAGATCATTGATCGGAGTGTGATAGATGGGGTGTGGCTCAAATGATTTATAATAAATAAATTAAAATTGAAAAAAATAATTTAAAAAAAAAAAAAGATAGAGGAACTAACGACCTAGATGGTAAAAAAAAAAACAGGGCAAAGAATCAATGGCTCATTTGGAGCAGATATCTCCAAACACTCAAAATAAAATAAAATAAAATAAAAACGAAAAAGAAGAGCTTAACAGAAATGTGAATTGGTGGGGCTGCATGCAATGAATGGTGACAATGAAACAGAAGGGTAGGAGGGGATGAGCGCCAGATCCGAGTGATTTCATGGATTAAGCCCCAGATCTTGAGAAGGGTCTGTTGAACTGTGTTTACCTCACAAGCTTGAGAAATAGGGGAAGTGATGGTGAGAAACTCTGCAAGCCGTGGAGAATCGCAACCACTGGAAATCACACCTGCAACAGCGGCTGCAAAACTGAAAATGCTTCTCCAAACGGACTTGATCCTGCTTCCATCCCATCTGTTCGTCGTAAATCCAACGGTTCTGAAATAGGTGGAAATTGGTTATCGGATTGGGATATCCAACATTAATGAAAATTTCAAACAAGGGTCGCTCGCTGCATAGATGGTTGGAGTTGATGAACAGGTGGTTGAAGTGTCCGTAAGGACAGCATTAGAGATGGGCAGATGTTTTTGTTTTGAATACGGATGCAGAATACTCTGCTTGCCTCAAACATAAATTTTTCAGTTTCCTGCCTTGATTGGTCCACATCATCACTGACACTATCAGCACTGCTACATTAAATGCCACATGTTGTTGCCCGCCAAAAAATTCATGTGTGAATGTGTGAAGAGGATATGCTGGGGATTTGATGTTCGTGTTTTATCCACACATTACATACATTTTACTTTTGCACACAGTACACACATTAGATTACATACATTAGATAATGTGACCCACTAAGGGGTTGCTTGGCACCGTGGATTGGAGGGAATTGGAGGGAGTTTCAAACCCCCTTGATTATAAAGTAACTGAGGGTTACAAATTCAAGGGGTTTCTAATCTCCTCTTTGAGGGGGTTTGCAATCCAGAGCTTGGATTATCCCTAAAATCATTTCAATAGTTGCAGGTGTGACATGTGTGTCACTGTATACTATCATTTTATTGGGTACATGGCTCACTAATGATGATTAGCACCATCCAAATATTGTTCATGTAAATTAGCGTCATCTAAACATTGTCCAACATCATCCAAACATTGTTCCTATTAATCAATGATTAAAAATTGTTGGTTAGTCACTCAAACATAATCTTGTATTTGTGGTCCATTCGAGATTTAGAATTTCATCATTTTCAGGCAAAACATATATTTTGGTGGGCTTATCACAACCATAGTGTCAAAAATTATATATCTCACTAATTAAAAAATATTAAAGTTGATTTAGTAATTAAATTAAAACCCCTATAAATATATAAAGTTTTTGGAGTATTCACACTTCGTAGTGCCAAAACACACTAAGGATTGCAAATTCAGGGGGTTTGCAATCCCGGGGGCTTCAAATCCATGCTCCCAAACAGGCCCTAAGAAATTCATGTGATGATGCGGGTCACAGCACCGACAAAAAAATAAAAAAATAAAAAGGTGTGTTGCTTAGTGGTAGTTTAAGTCGGAAGCGGATTGCATACTGAGTAAGCTTTGTGGGGCCCACCTATGATGAATCTCATCCATGCCGTCCCTCAGTTTTATATTATAATTTTATAGGTTTAAATTAAAATTGAACTGTATCCAAATCTCAAGTGGACCACACCACAGGAAACCATGGGGACAATGGCGTCCACCGTTAAAATATTTATAGTGCCAACAGTGATTTTATTTGTCATCCAACTTGTTCATGAGGTCATACAGACATGAATGAAGGGAAACCAAAAAATTGAGCTTGATTTAAAATTTCTTTGACAGCCAAGAAGTTTTCAACAGTAACCATTCAATTCAAACTCTTTCCTATGGTGTGGTTCACTTGAGATTTTTATATACTTCATCTTTTTTATTATGCCATAAAACGAGCTACTAAAACAGATGGACGGTGTGGATAAGACATATACAAAACTCCGTGTCCCACATAGCTTACTCAGTAGGCTTTAGCGTACTGAGTTACTCAGTACGTAATCCGCTTCCGCTTAAGTGCGTGGGTATGTGTGCGCAGAAACGTGTGTGGGTCCACAAAATACAAGAAACACTCTGCGGAGAGTGGATTTACATAAAAAAAATGGTGGGCCCAGATAACTTGAGTGTTTTGCATGTTGCCCACGATTCTCTCCGGAAGATGCCATCCAAGTGGGGTGGCCCACTTAGGCAAAACGAGTGGACAGGACGCAGGTATAGCCATTGGAAAGTGAAGCCCTCCAAATACACCTACGGCTAGGCATTTTGCAACGACCAACGATAGTGTGTGTATGACATCCAACCTATCCTGCCGGGACGGCCCACAATAAATTTTGGACGCACCAAAATTCAGGACAATCTAACCATTAAGCGGGCTACCACTTGAATTTAGGGGGCGTTTGGCTCATGTTATTAGATGGGATTAGGTGGAATGGAATTGCATTTGGTGCTATTCGGGAAGACTGGAAAAGGTTGGAATTAGATTAGATGGAATTGCATTAGGTCCCGTGCCAATTCCACTCAATGTTAGCAAGTTGTGTAGGTCCCATCATGATGTGTGGGCTATATCTACACCGTCCATCCATTTTTCGAGATCATTTTAGAGCATGGGCCAAACAATCAGGTAGATCTAAAGCTCAAGTGGAGCCCATCATAGAAAGCATCAGGGATTGAATACCTACCGTTGAAAATTTCTTTGGAGCCACATAAGTTTTGGATCTGCCTCGTTTTTAGGTCCATGCCATAAAATGAGGTTACAGAACAGATGAATCATTTGATATAACACATATGTTATTATCAATAGTTTCAAATGATGGTGGGTATATCTATTCAATGCACCACCGTGTTATAAATATAGATGGAATTAAGCTTATCCATATGGTAACATGGACAAATGTTTTTCGAATCCCATCCCACCTAATCCTTCCCAGTACCATGCGTCAAACACCCCTGGAGGTTTTTGAAATGTTGTAAATGGTTTCCTGAGGTTTGAGCAAGGGATAATTTCCAAAACATCAAATTATCATATAGTGGGATTCACGTGATGCACGGGTTAGATGATGTTATACAGGACATGGTGGGCCTCACCCTAAAAGCCCATATGATGGTTGGATAACCTATTTCATCACAGATTTCGTCTTTGCGGTGATCTTGCGGATGACATTCAATATCAGGTCCAACGCCCGCCACTTTCACCGAGAATCAAAGAGCCGAGCGGAAAAAACTTTTATACCCTTCCCCATGGAAGTCATGGAGTTGTACACAGCCAGGCTAGCTCGATAAGCACGCTCAATTTGACTTGATATAACTTGGTTTGACTGGGTTTAAATGGCACCTCAAGATGAGCCAAGCTTCCTATATATATTCCAAAGTCCCTATCCTACTTGTCCCTTTATTTATATTTCCCTTTACAAACTCATATATTTCCCTTTACAAACTCAACATGTCATGCCTGCCCGAGCCTCTCTCTCTCTCTCTCTCTCTCTCTCTCTCTCTCCATCCAGCAAGGTATCTCTAGTTCTAATTTTTAATTTTTTTACTTTATGTAATTGTTTGAAAATAGGAAAATTTCAAATTCGAAATTTCAAAATTGATATTTGGAATTTCGAATATATTATTTACAAATTGAAAATTTTAGGGGTTAGGTTGGGGCTGAAGCTCGAATAATAAGCTCGAGGGTGAGCTTGAGCTCAATGGGAGCTGTAACGTCCTAGATTCCCACTGTTTTGGATTTCCAAAAATCTCTTGAATTTTTTTTATATATATTATTAACTTATTTTATCACTTACTGGCTATTAATACTCAATGTTAGTTTATACGGGGGTGGTACCAGTAAAGAACTGTACGAATCCGATTAATCAACCGTAGGAAGTCAACGAATCCTCCCAATCACTTAAATACCGAGTTTAGTCACATGATTTGCTCACATAAAGCCTAAATCTAACCGACCTATCGTTAATTAGTCAAGACAATTACAATTAAATAAAGACCTACTAAAATTTGAGATAACTAGTGGTCATATCTTAATTAACAAACCAAACTAACCCCGTATCCTTTTAGCCTAAGAACCGACGGTTCATAGTTATTATGACTGAATCACCATTTTCACTAATTACGAATAGACCACACTATGAATATAGTTAATCCAAACCGTAATTACCCACGAGAAATCTCATTGCCTAATTCATTTCGGAAATGCCTTGATTATCCAAGCGAGCTCTAGACCGCTCGTTAGTAGGCCACTAGTTCCGAAACTATAGAATAATGTATGTCTCACTGAGATTGACACCCATCGCGGGTGGCAAACCAAGAAAGTGCCTAAAACAGCTCAACTTGGACCGGAAACTAAGTGCTTACAACGTGTGAATCCCCTGGGTCGAAATCTAAAGCTTAAGTGAAATAGACCTCCGCTCTTTCGTAAAGTTATGGCTTTCTGACCGTTAGATCACAACTAAACTCGAGGCATGAGTTAATGATATTTTCCTACTCATATTCGTATAGCCGCGGCCCCAATCGACCATCGGTGACCGTTAAATAAACTTCTAATCATATCCGTTAATTGGTGCATCCAAATGGCAGGCCGATCATATGCATACATAGATCATCATTAGAGTTAACTATCCTACGGTGTATATCGACATTTACACCCCATAATGGGCCCTAAGGTTCGAAACACTCTCTCATAGGGCTAGTATAATGAAAACTTAGCCCTTGGGGCCATTTGTGCAACATTTGACAATATATAAAGCCCTCATTTGGGCACCCCCTCTCCTCATACAAATTTACATTTTTCAAAAGAGTGAAAGAGAGAAAGAGAGAAAGAGGAAAAGAAAGAAGAAGAGAAGAAGAGTGATAGTAGAAGTTAGAGGTTTTGGTGCTTCCTTTCATCGGTCTCCTCCAACCAAGGCCTTGGCTTCGATCATTTTCCTTCACCGAATCCATCCTACTTGCAATTGGGAGGTAAGAAAAAAATCCTACTTCCTAACCTAGGTTTTTCTAAAATAAATTGCATGAATCTCATATAGTTTTTGGTGTTTATATAGGAATTTGTAGTTTTACCCCAAATCTCTAACACTATAAGCTCAAAATCGGATATTCCTTCTTAAGGTGCGGACCATTATCTCTAGGTTACCATTTATCGCCCTTTGAGGGTCTCAGTTAATGATCAAATGCTTGTAGATGAATTTGTGCATGCTAATATGTTGACATTTTTATTTTTTCTATAATATATGTTATTGGTTGCATATGGATGCTTACGTATTTGATAAAAGGTCTAAGTGATTGAATGTGTTGTTTTATGGATGTTTATATGCTTGATTGAATGCCCAACTGAATGTGTTATTTTGTTGATGCTCACATATTTGATAAAATACCTAAGTAGATGTGTTGTTCCATTAATGCTTACATGTTCGATAAAATGCCTAAGTAGGTGTGTTGTTTCTATTGATGCTCATATGTTCGATGAAATGCTCGAGTGATTGTGTAATAGAACCCATGCTACAATTGTGTGATGTAATGTTTAGTCCGATGAAATTCTTGAGTGATTGTATAGTAGAACTCATGCTACAATTGTGTGATGTAATGTTTAGTCTGTAGCGATACTTAGGATTTCTATGATGTTGGATCAGTTGGCTAACCACCCGAACTGAAGGTGTGGCCCAAGTTAAGACGGCCACCCTAAGCTTGTTTGATCGACATGGGTTGAACACGAACGACCGACAATAGCTGGACTACATGGGCTGCTTGCACCCAATGACGGTTGTGTCATGGTTCTCTCAAGTAAATTAAATTAGTCCAATGGCTGACTGATCATGTATGTTTACAATGTATGACACGATTAAATGGAATATAGGATACCCGTTTCCAATGGATGTGTCCATTCATAACAGTTAGTGCGATACGATCTCACTAAGACTCATGAGCCGGGCATGGTGGTATGGGATACCGTGTCCCAGCTGTCAGCCTACGCTGGGGTGACTAGCCTCCCCATAGTGACCAGTGAGCAACTAAGACTCATGAACCGGGCATGGTGATATGGGACACCGTATTCGAGCTGTCGGCCTATGCTGGGGTGACGGGCCTCCTCATAGTGACCAGTGAGCACTGATGAAGGTAATAAACTATTGTTCGAACGACCCCTGTCAAATTACTCGGTTGATGGTTCAGTGTCAGAGTACCGTTCGAACGACGGGGCGTAAATGAAATTAGGTGACGAGGCCTTTTCCTTTACGTGTTTTGGTTTTATGTGACAAGCCCGCACCTCGGAACTGAGTGATCATACCCAGTATTGGGTGACGATTCATACCGGGTTTATCATCATATATTTAGGATCATACCATACCTTTGGAATTGTTGATTTATGAGATAAATGGGTGACACCTAAATTTGGATCAATGGACACTGGTAATGAGTCGCTACATGCAACAACGAGCCACATGATCCGGATAAGGACTCGTGATAAAACGTCGAATCCTACCTTCGCCAATATGTTGAATAAATGAAACTTAATAATTACTCGGCTTACATGATCATTCATCGCATTGCATTAGTTTAGAATGTGGCGAAACAGGCGTTAAAGTCGCATGTTGAGGAAGTGTTAATTTATGAGAAAATGTTTGATTTCTTATTTTATCATTACCTGCGCTGATTGGGTTGATAACATGTGTAACTGTAATGCCCCAAAAATCGGCACCTAAGTACATAGACTCCGGTCCCGAGTTTTCAGGTGTTAACTTAATAAAATACACATGCATTTTCATTCTAATTCACATTAAGTCCGCACATGAATAATCATAGTTGTGCAATTCAACTTAGCGGAACCAAAGCGAGACAGAGATAACAAAAATTAATAAATATAGGGCAAACAGTCAAAGTACAATTGAAAAGTGGTGTCCGTTCTAATGAGGATTATACAAGCCACAATATACATACCCAAGATAGTTAAAGTGTAAAGTTTCCAATTTATTCCAAATCTTTCAAAACATAACAGTGGTGGTGCAAGCCGATCTAAGCCTACCCGCTGGAGGCCTTAATAGAACTTGCATCAATAATATGCCTGGTTGGTGTTTTAAAACACCGTCCGAAGTGGGAGTGAGTAACTAACTCGATAGTTCTATTAGTTCTAAGTTACACATGCTATCGACACAATCAGCATAGTTAATGATAAATAAGAAATCAAATAATTCTTAAATACTCTTGTTAAATGTGCATATAAAGATATGATAGAATGCATGCCCTTTCCAAACAACACTCCCTCATACGCGACTTCGACACCTGGTTCGCAAATGACAACACTTCCTCAACATGCGACTCCAATGCCTGTTTCGCGACATTCTAATCTAATGTGATGCGATGAATGATCATGTTAGCTAAGTAACTATTAAGTTCAAATCATCCAACATATTGGCGAAGTTAGGATACTAATGTTATATCACGAGTCCTTATCTGGAACACATGGCTCGTTGGTGCACGTAGCGACTCCTTACCAGTGTCCCTTGATCCAAATTTAAGTGTCGCCCGTTTATCTCACAAATTAACCATTCCAAAAGTACGATATGATACCTAAATGTATGAGGATTAACCCGGTATGGGTCGTCACCCATACCGAGTATAATCACTCAGTTTCGAGGTGCGGGCATGTCACATATAACCAAAAATATATAAAGGAAAAGGGCTCGTCACCCAATTCCATTCACGCTTGAATCATTCGAACAGTACTCTAGCACGAAACCATCGTCCGGGTAATTTGATGGGGGTCATTCGAACAATGGTTTACTTCCTCCATCAGTGCTCATTGATCACTATGGGAAGGCTCGTCACCCCAGCATAAGCCAACAACTCAGACACGGTGTCCCATACCACCATGCCTGGCTCATGAGTCTTAGTTGCTCACTAATCACTACGGGGAGGCTCATCACCTCAGCGTAGGCCGACAACTCGGACACTGTCCCATACCACCATGTCTTGCTCATGAGTCTTAGTGGGATCGTATCACACTAACGGTTATAATTGGACACATCCATTGGAAATAAGGTATCTTAGATTTCATTTAGTCGTGTCATACATTGTGAACATACATAATTAGTCGGCTAGTGACTAATTTGATTGACCTGGGGGAACCACGACACAATCGGCATTGGGTGCAAGCAACCCGTGTAGTCCAGCAACTGTCGGTCGTCCGTATTCAACCCGGGTTAATCGAACAAGTCTAGAGTGGCCACCTTAACTTGTGTCACTCCTTTTAGTTCAGGCGGTTAGCCAACTGACCCAACATCGTAACAATCCTAAGTATCGCTATGGAATAACACTATATCATATAATTATAGCATAAGTTTCACTACACAATCACTTAGGCATTTCATCGAACATGTGAGCATTCATAGTGTACTACGTTCACTAAAGTATTAAATCAAGCATACGAACACGCATAAAGTAATACAACCACCTAAGCATTAAATCAAGCATGTAAACATCGACAAAGTAAGATATTCAACCACTCAGACATTTCATCAAATATGTGAGCATCCATATCCAAGTAATAACATATATTATAGTAAAAATTAAAATGTTAACATACTAACATGTATAAATTCATCTACAAGCATCTAATCTTTAACTGAGACCCTCAAGGGTTGATAAATGGAAACCCATGCATAATGGTCCGCACCTTGTGACGTTTCGCCTAACTCATGGTGCTCCTTAGGTTAGAGTTTGAGAAAGATAATTGAAATACCTAAGCGGCATACAAGCTTGTGAGAATGGAGATAAACAAGTATTGAAACCCTAGATTACAAGTGAAATTCAACACTTACCTCCATTTATTATCGAAAAAACTCCGGCGATGACTCTTGTTATGGCGAGGCGGCTAGATATGGGATGTGAGGGCGGAAGTGCACCAACACCCACAAACCAAGCTCTCTCTCTCTCTCTCTCTTCTCCTTTCTCCTCTTTCTCTTCTCCCCTATCCTCTTTCTCTTCTCCCTTTCTCCCTTTTTTTCTCTTACTCTAGGGCATGAAATTTGTATAGGAGGAGGGGGTGCCCAAATAAGGCCTTTACATAGTGTCAGATTTGGTGTAAATGACCGTAAGGGCTGGGTTTTTACTATACTAGCTCTAGGAGAGTGTTTTTCTACCATTTGGGGGCCACTACGGGGCGTAAGAGTGGACACCCACCGTTAGATAGTTGGCCCTAGCAATGATCTACTCATAGACACAATCGGCCTGTCATTTGGATGTATCGATCGACGAGTATGATCAGAAGTATGTTCAACGGTCCCCGATGGTCGATTGGGGCCGCGGCTATACGGATATGTGTGGAAACATATCCTTATTCTACATGTGAAGTTGGTCATAAATCGACGGTCTGAAATTCTCAACTTCATTTAAGAGTGAACGACCCAATTCACTTAAGTTTCAGCTTTTCATATAAGGTATTCTCACAACTCAAGTACTCGCCTTGCGAGTCCAAGTTGAATGATTCGAGACACGATCTCGGCTAGATGTCCCGCGATGGACGTCAAGCTCACTAAGACGAATATATTTCTATAGCTTCGAGTTTAGTGGCCCACTAATGAGAGGTCTAGAGCTTGTTCGGAAAATCGGGGCATTTCTGGAATGAATTAAGTATCAAGATTTCTTATGCACGATGATTAGGTTTGGATTAACTATGTTCATAGTGTGATCTATTCATAATTAGTGAAAATGGCGATTCGGTCTTAATAGCCCTAACCATTGGTTTTTAGGCTAAATGAGTAACTAGATTAATTTGGTTTGTTAATTAAGATCTGACTCCTACTAGTCTTGGCTTTGGGTAGATCTTTGTTTAGTTATAGTTATATTGATTAGTCAGTGATAGGTCGGCTAGATTTGGACCCTACGTGAGCAAATTGTGTGGCTAAACTCGGTGTTTAAGTGATCGGTTGGATTCGTTGGCTTCCTATGGTTGATTAATCAGATTGGTGTTAATGATCAGTAAGTGACAATATAAGTTAATTAAAATAAAAATTTTCAAGGGTTTTTGGAAATCCAAAATAACGAAAATCCAAGACGTTACTGTAACTTAGAACTAATAAAACCACTGAATTAGCTACTCACTCTCACCTGGGATGGTGTTTCAAAATACCAACCAGGCGTATCATTAATGCAGGTACTAGTGAAACCGTAGACAGGTAAGCTCATATCGGATTGTGTCAATGCCGTTATGTTTTAGAGAATTGGGCATAAACTGAAAGCTTTACACTTTAACCTCTTGGGTATGTATATTGTAGATTGTAACTTGTATAATCCTCATTTTGGGCGATCACTACTATTAAAATTGTATTTTTGACTATTCGCCCTATATTTCTAAATCTTTCGTTATCTCTACCTCGCTTTGGATTTACTAAGTGAATTGCGTTACTCTAATTATCCGTGTGCAAAATGAATGTGAATCTGAATGAGGTCATATGTGCATTCTCATTGGGTTAATACCTGAAAACTCGAGTTCGAGGTCTTTGTACTCAGGTGCCAATTTTCGAGGCGTTACAGGAGCATGGATAAGTCAAGCTAAGTTCTAATGGTAAGCTTGAGGGTGAGCTCAATGAGAGCACAGATGAGTTAAGCCAAGCTTGGCCCACCTCGACTCGACTCAGCTCGATGTACAACCCTAATTGTACACCAACTCACGTTATACTAGTAAACTCTATGGGGCCTACTCTGATGTAGCCACACCATCCATCTATTTTTTCAACTTATTTTATGTAGCGCCTCAATTTCTAAAACCCGAGTACGAGACTCATTTCAAAAATTCGAGAGTTAATAAATTAGAGAAACTAGTGGAACTGTAAACTCAGAGTGCGATAGCAAAAATAAGCATATATAGCCATGTGAACCCAAATATTTGACCCGCCTAGCTAGGGGTCTTAATTACAAAATTCCCATAAATTTTTAAAATACTAAACCACTGAAATTAAAGTATCAAACTACTAATTAACTCCAAAATACGCCGCTGCTTCCTGATGCCGCTCGTCCTCATAGTACTCCTCCTCGGGCTCCACGGTCGCATCATTAAGGCCAGCACCGACATCATATACATCCGTCCCTACATATTCTGTATGGTTGGATAATTGATGGATGAGTGGCCAGCTCAGTGTGAATTCTCCTCAAGATTACACATCGCCGCCTTAGCAAACATAGTTAAAAAGAAAACAAGCAGTAATCCAAAACAGACAATATGCAGTCTTATTAGATGCATGGATGCACATCGACCTGGGGATGCACATCCAGTTGGACTTTGGCTCGTCACCCATGCAATCATCGACCTGGGGATGCACATCCAGTTGGACTTTGGCTCGTCACCCATGCAATCATCGACCTGGGAATGATCATCCAATCGGAACAGGGGCCGATAGTCAATGGTCTGGAAGCTAGCGAAACGATACCCCAATAACTCTAGGGCACGTGCTACAGCATCCAGAATAGTCATCTGTCATCGACAATATGCTATGGATGTATGATTAGTCAGCCGTTATTAATCCAGTTACAATCAGCCAATTTAAGTAACTCAATGGTCACTACGGGGGGCTCGTCACCTAGCGTAGGCCGACAGCTTGAGCATAGTGTCCCATTACCACCATCCCCGGCTCATAAGGTCCTCCACCTTGGGATGTTTTAATAGGATACCTTGATCAAAATGACACCGGTTCAAGGTCCCTATTTTCCACACATTTGTCTAATTACATCCCAAGTGTAACTTGCATACAATCATGGAATCCTCCATGTGTAGAATGAAAAGGTTATGTACAGAGGCAAATCATGTTAACATGTGACAACATATGACTTCAAATAAGGCATGTAAGGAAGCATCATGAGTTAATAACTACTGAGGATATATTACTAAATCATGTGAATAATGATCATTGTTCAAGGATTATCTAGCATATGAGCCTATCATATAGTGAAAGCGAGTATCACAATAATGGTAATCTACTACAAACTAGGTTTGGCTAATTTAGAAATGGAAAGCCCAAGGGGAAGTCATCACTTGTATAGTAGTGTCCACGTACTCGGTTCGAGTCTTCTTATGGCTTGTGGTTGCTCAAGGAATCTCCTAAGATTATAGTTTATCTTTGTCAGGTATTTCTATGGCTTTGTACATCTAACAAAAGTTTAAAGGGTTACAACAACGAGGCCCTTTAAGCTTGTGATAGGCCCACCATGTGTTTTAACAAGGTGGTCTGACAAGATTTCCAGCTCATCCTTACCAGGGGGTTGGACTGGTCCTCCCACATCAACCCCATATATACCTGGCGGGCCCTATGGATGGGCTCGGGTGAGAGTTTAGTTTCCACAAAGAGAAGTTTCCATGTGTGTCACTACTGCTCTATCACCTTGGTTCATTAATGATGATTAGCATTGTCACATGCAGACCAGTGTTGTTTGAATGTAGTTCATGTGATTTAGCACCGCCCATTTGTAGTGCAGGTAGTTCGATGTTGTCCAGATACAGTTTGACAATGTTCTGAACATTGTCCCGCACCCGCTGGACGGTGTGGATGGAGGACACATGTGTCAATGGTAGGCCCCACCATCATATAGATGGTGTAAATAAAACACTTACATTAGGTTGGGATATACTGTACAAATGGTGCAGATAAAACATTCCTATCATGGTGGGGACCTTATGCTCCGATGGATGGCCCGGATCTCAGGTAGATGATCAGCCTGGATTAGAACAGACTCATCAAGGTGGGTACCTACACAGCTTACAGCAACTGTGTCGTTGGTGTGGGGTGCCCCAGTCAACTATTTCCCACCATCCAATCTCTAGATGGCGAGGTCACAACACTTTCATCATGGTAGGCCCCACATCTAAATCGCACAGGGTGGGTCTCACCTGCTGACAAAGTGGACGGACGGAGCGAATATGCAGTAAGGTGGCCTGCATCCAAACATTGGACGGTTTGGATTCAACATATGCATCTGATGGGGCTACACCCTCCCAACTGGGCGAAATGCTTCAAAATAGACCCAGAATGGTATACTTCATGGTCATGGCCCACCAGGGATATGAATCTGCCCTTTGGATGGTGTGGATGCACCATATGTGTATGACAAATGGGTTCCCTGGACACATTTCGTAATGGTGGACCCCATAGATTTTGATGTCGTCAGCCATTAGTGGAATCTACCGTCCAAGAAAAATGGTTGGACGGCTGAGATTTCTTGATGGGGTCCCACCTGTCCCATGTGGGAAACAGATGGACGGCTAGATGTGACTGTGAGTGGGTGGACCCCACAGATTGTATATGTATCACACTTTTTAATAAAATACTATTTTATTTATTATATTCTCCCATGCAGCAACATCCAGCACTGGACGATCTGGGAACTTCCATTGGTGGACGGGCTAGGTGTAAAACATCTAGATGGCCCACCGTGATCATCTGATGGTGCGGCCCACCCAGCTGAAGTTTGAAATGGATGGACGGTCCTGGATGTATTCCACAGATATCGTTCTTCATGCATCAGAGGTATATGATAATTTCATGCACGTACAGATGCATGCATTAACATATTTTATTATTATATATATTTAAAAAAAAAAAAAACAAGATGTCTAGGCCTGAGGAATTGAATGGACAGCCTGGACGAGCTACGTCATCAAGGCGGGGTCACATATGTGGCCCACTGACCGCTGTGGGGTGGGGTCCACCTGCTGATGCAGGGTGCTGCCCACCTATATTTGTGCAAGGCCCAAAATTTAGGCAGCTCACCAATTTTGGGTGAGGCCCACCTGGATTTGTGCAGGGCCCACCAGCATTTTGGTGAAGCCCATATGCAGCCCGCCTGTTTTTGCAACAAGCTGGCTGACGTGAAACAACATCTGTTGCAGCTGTTTTGGAGGCCACTTTCTGGCCCCAATTTTAGCTTAAACGGGGCTCTCTTCTGGGCCATTTTTCGACCCACCTTGGTGTCCAACAGAGGCGTGGTGGCTGCCTTTTTTCAGTCAAAGAACGACCCGAAGCGGGACATTTTCTCCTTCGGTTTTGGGCTGATATCAGTCCGATTTCTAGTCATATTGCGACTTGTTTGCAGGCTGCATCTAAGCCTATTTTCAACACATAGCTGGGGCCATATGCACGTCATTGTTTGGCCCCAAAACAGGGTCATTCTTAGGCCGGTTCGGCCTTAAAACGGTACTCCTACGCAGGTCACATTCCTTTCCAAAACAGAGCTTTTTTTGGCTCCATGAACGGCCCCTGCTGATGGGTGTTTTTCAGCCATGAGCATGTGTGGGTGAGGTGTGATGGGGCCTTAGTTTTGGGTTTATTTTTAGAGGTTTTTTTTTTAAAGAAAAATAGAGAAAGACGTCTCACCTTCCACAGTTGAGTCCGTCCCGAACTTAAGCTGGCATGTAAGCACTCACCGACCCTACTCTTCCTTCCTCTCTTTTCTTTCTCCTTCCCCCTCTCTCTCCCACTCAAATGGTGTGGTCTTGGGCTCACACTACTCGGCTCGGTCCAATTTTCACGGACTGAGTTGGGGCAGTGTGCTCCAAGCTCACCAAGGATGCTCTCCTTCTCTCTATTTTCTCTCTTCCTTCTCTCTCCGATTCTTTCCTTTCTCAACTCTCTTTCTGTGTGCAGTCTGAGAGGCAGAACCTCTCCTTATATAGGAAGGGAGGGGGAAGATCTAGTGGCTGAGATTTGCTCTGCAAATCTCCAAGCGATGGTCGCCGATGGCTGCCTCTAATTTTTCCTGAAATGGAAACGCAGCTATAATTCTTCCTTGTTTGGGTTTCTTTTGGTTGGAGAGAGAGAGAGAGAGAGAGAGCTGGCATCTGCACGTCGGCAATCCCCTAGGTAAACCGACGCCGCTCTCCCCATAACACTAGTGGTCCGATCGCCGTTTGTTTATCCATGACAAAACGGACGGCCAGGGATCGATTCCCTTCGTCTGATTTCGGGGGGCCACCACCTTATACGGTTTTGTTAGGGTGGGCCCCATCGACAAAGTGGACGGTCCGGATTATCTAGAAAGTGGACAAGGTGGGTCACCTTGATGCTCAAAGGCTACGTTTTTCAAACAACGTGTTGGCGGGAACTTATTTGAGAAATCTTTGCATTTGGTTCAGTCAAACACTCTTTAACCATGAGTAGCCGTCCAGTGTACCTCGTGTATTATCACTTGGGTGCACGTGCACCTAGTTTTGGGGGCCCACCATGATCCTGGTGCTTGATTTGTCCCATTCAACTGTCTTAGGGACCAGTTGTAAAGGTCCCGACCCGGTTTAGGACGGGGCTGAGGCCCAGGTGGCCCATTTCACACCATTCAGGGCCTCATTTTTGCCCATATGATATGTTTCACTGGTCAGATGGGCATGAGGTTTCATTTCAGACATTTGAGGGGTTCTAAGTGCCCGGTTGACCTTAATTTATTATTCTAAGGTGGTTAGTGGATGCATGGTGTCATTGTGGCTTAGAAAATTTTGTTCATAACCTGTTTTAATCTAAGGATTTTCTGAGTTTTACCTTCTGGGTGGTGTTGGGTTCGACTTGGTTCATTTGAATCGTGGAGGTTGGATTCATCGTCGAACGGGAGCTCCGACCTACACGTGTAAAGTTTAAGTTTAATCGTCTTTAATCCCTATAATCGGGTTTTCAGAGATAACACTTGTATACCGAAGGTACGGGGTGTTACATTTTAGGGCATGAACCAAAAATTTAAGTATATCCAAAGCTTAAGTAGACCATGCCACAGGAAACCGTGTAAATTAAATGCCTATTGTTGAAAACTTCTTAGCATAAATAGAAGTTTTAAATGAAGCTAATATTTGTGTTTTCCTTTCATCCATGTGTGTGTGACCTTATTAATAGGATGGATGACAAATAAACATCATTAAGGGGCCCTAAGAAAGTTTCAATGAGGATTATCCCACTTTTTTCCTATGGTGTGGTCTACTTGGGCTTTCCATATGCTCTTTTTTTTTTTCTACGTTAGTCCTCTAAGCCTGGCTTTTCATATGCTTCAACATGCCCTGGAATGACCTATAAAATGGATAGACGGCATAAATAGGACACTCACATCATGGTGGGCCCCATAGTGTTTACCCAGTATGTTATTAGATGTAGCACACCTTGTTTAGCCTTATCTATAAAATGAGGTGGCCGACCTCATAAAATTATACCTAAGAACATCTACGTTCAGTAGTGGATTGTGCACTAAGTAAACTACTATGAACGCCACCCGCATAGCTGTGTAAGCGCTCACCCTCACTTCCATTGATTAATCGGGCATATAGGGTATGAAATAGACTCAAATGTAAATAATAAAAAAATGTGTTTGATTTTTTAAGTCACCACTAGCCAAATGAAGCTTGGAATCTATAGTTGGATAGAAATCGTATAATCACTTATGGGCCGGCAAATTGTGAAAATTTCCAACTCAAGTGACTCCTGCGATTGGTTTATGTTCACTCCCCAAGTGCAGGGTTGTGATGTAGTAATAAACTCGGTGAGACCGAGGTCGAATCCCAAGGAACTAGAACCTGTACGTAATCTGAAATTAAGCAGAACTAGAACTAGGCTAAGATAAAATCTAAATCGAATGAATTTAAGGGAATAATGGTGAAATATTAATCTAAAACTTAAAGAATTCAGAGAAAGGAAACTAGGGATTTAGAGGATCCACTTGTAGAGATCAGGGAGATCTTATTCCTGCATCAAGAAATCAACTGGACTTAGAGTCCCATCTTCATCCAGTTGAAGAATGTAACCATGGAAATCAAACTGAACTTACTTGATATAGTTTTCAAAGAGATGAAAGGTATATGAATTAGAATGGATTCCATCACCAAACCATGCCCAGGAGACAAAGTAAACAACAGAATGAAGGTTAGGAAAGGTACCGTAATCCGACCATGCCCAGGAGACGATGGTGAACAACAGGGCTTCCTGACGTCATACATATAAAAGGAAAGGAACATGCTCCAAGTTATCGTAAACCTATTGTAATTTTAGTCACAACAGACCATTAAAAACTAAAAACATTACCTTAATTAAACTAATAATCAATATCAATTCAGTCTTAAACAAAAGGCACAAGCAAAGAATCTCCCATCATGCTACAAGCTTCACCTCTTAGCCCTAGCTAAGAGGTTTAGCCACACATAATTAGGATAAACATCCTAAAAATAATAATAATAAGAAATAGAAGAAATAAAACAAATAAAAATTACTACTCTCTGTCTCTGCCTCTTATTGACGACTCCACAGCTTCTGCCTTCAATCCCCCCTCTCTCCATCTCTTTCTCTCTTATATAGACGCTATAAGGTTGTGGCTGGGAGAGTGCCATCGACCACTTTTCAGCAGAGAAGTTGCAACCGAAAAGGAGACTTTTTGTTTACATAAACCAAACGTAAAAATGAGTTGCATTCAACTCGAATTTTCGGCACCGACATCAGCATGAAATCTATTTTCTCTTCATGGTGGGGTTTAAAACTCTCTTTACACACGTCTGGATGGTCTGGATCACTGATCCGACGGTGATCAGAAGCACACAGGGGCCCACAGCGTCCGAATTTCACGGATTTTTCGGACACAAAACAGGGTGCGTAAGCAATTACGTTGTGACGATGGTGGGGTCCATAATAGGTGTTACCTGGAAAATCCAACCCGTCCACTAGATTACCCTCGAAAAACCAGCCGGAAATGAGTAGTTTCTGATTGTATTCGGTGTGGCCCACATGTTTTGATCATACGACTGTCTGACATCTGTTTGGATGGTTAAGATCTGATCCTCATTGTCTTTCGCAATTTCGCCACCTAGGCGAAGGTGAGACGGCCTTTGAAAACCTACTGGACGGTACAGATCGCTGAAATGTGCAATGGGTGGGCCCCACTACTAAAAGTCAGACGGGCAGTGTAAAGACGCTGCTCGTTTTAGAAATTTTTAAAATTTTGTCGGTCAGCGCCTGCTGACTGACTATGAGTGTATGGGTGCACGGCTGGTGCACATTCACACTGTGCACATGCAGTGCACATGTAGGGTCCATCATGATGTAGGTATAAAATCCTCTCCGTCCATCCATTCTGCCATATTATTTAAGGCGTTGAGTCCAAAGTTGAGGCATATCCAGATGTCATGTGGGCCCAAAATTGATGGTTTATAGGTTGATCTGTCTATTGGGCCTCTTCCATAAGAATCTGAGAGCTGAAATTCGACGTGTACGGTTAATTAGTGGTCCCTTGGCCATGTATGAAGTTTCGAGCCGAACAAATGGTGGGAACCCTGTGATCTTGAGTTCTGAACTACTTTCAGGCCTCTTTTAACGTGAACGACTTGATTTCCTTGGATCTCTCGCGAGTACATATTTCGATCTCGGTCCCCTGGGGTCCGTCCCTTGCCTTGGTGATTCTAGAGTGTCAATTCCATGCATTTAGCACCCTGTTTCAGTCCCAACTCCTAAAGTCACCTTGTAACACAAACATGATTAAAATAGGTTGTTAAACAATATTATGCACATAAATCCAAGCAATAACTGGGGTCTGATATGCAATATTCGACCCTCAACACAACCCCCAATCAGCATCTTGCTAGTCCCGAGCAAAGTATGCGAAAAATAAGTTGAGAGTACAGAACGATTTCTCTAAACTCGAGTGATTTTTGAAAAATAATCCAAATACTATAAGTCTAAGATTCATAAATGTTGGGCATTAATTTCTCCTAGACTCAAGCGCATGGTAGACTTCATAGTTAAGTTCAAAGTATTAATCCATCAATTAGAAAAAATTCTAAACATTAGGATTCATGAGTGTATAGTGAAATCTCGGCTTATTATTAAGGCTCACTTCTCTATTTCATGATATCATCGGTAACTTAATAGACGAATTCACGACAACCAAAACCTAAACCAAAACCTGCCTCATAGATCAACATCCCAAACCTTGATTTTTCCGTTAAAAGTAATGCTAATGAAAGGAATCAAATCCTCACTTATAGGGAACAAACCTATGGTGAAGATCAATTGCCTAATTTTTTTTTATTTTTTTTTATTTTTTTTTTTCAAATGTCAACCATGGGGAATCGACTCTACACCTATGGGGAGCAAACCCATGGTGAAGTTCGTTTGCCCAACCCTTTCCGCGGGCAGCTATCTTATATCTAGGTACTTTTTTTTTCTTTCATTCTTCTTATTGAACAGGATGGACAAATTTCTCAGGTTAGTTCCTTTCATGCTTATCGATTACCAAGTCAATCCTTCAATATTGAACTGAAACCTTAATGTGTAAGCGAGAGGTGTCCTGTGAAATCATGACTCAATTAATATTTAAAACTTCTAATCATGGATTAACAATTTGAACTTATTGTGAAATTTAATAAATAACTGATTCCAGGAGTCATACATTACCAACACCACGTATTTTGTAGTTCTAATCAAAGATAGCTATCAAAATAACATCAAATTTATAAGAAACTCTAAGAAAATTTTTCACAAATTTTCACAATTTTTTATTTTTTATTTTTTTTGCTCAAGACAAAGAAAGCACTGATTAGGAAACCTAATCTCCCACCCCAACCTAAAATGTACATTGTCCTCAATGTAAAAGATATATGAGTATGCAATGCACATGGGACAACGAAAGTAAATAAGAAGTGATGGGAAGATAGTACTTGAATGAAGGAATCGAGAGAGATTTTTTAAAAGATCGCAGAGGAGAGAAAGTCAGCACAAGAGTGAAAACATGAAATCAAACTATCCTAAAACAATGCAGGAAGCAAACTAACCTAATGGCATAAAACCTTCTATCCTAGAACAGCATAAAATAAACTACCTTAGTCCTATGAAAGCAAGGAAAACTACTCGAGCATGACGCAAGGTTCCTCTTCCGACCAATATCTTGATAAGTTTCTCAGTAAGTTCCTCAACAGGATCATCCAAAAGCCCTTTTTGCAATAGACTTGAACGCCCTGGAACATGACTTTCTAAAGAAACTTATGTACCTCATACAAAATTTTCCGTTGAATTGCTTGAGGTATCCAGAGTATATACGATTCACCTATGATGGAAGAAGTTTCAACATTAGTATCCTATGGTGAATCAGAGACTACAAGTAAATAAGGTTCAGAAAACTTCACAAAAAGTGATGTAGTCTCAACACATTCTGAAGTATCAGACTTCGGTTCCATTGTTGGCTTGTCCTCCTTTAATGGTAGACATTTAGGATCAAGGGAAGAAGAGGCTTCAGAATAAGGGTTCTCTCGGTTAGTGATGACTACCGAGATGTTGTCTTGCAAGGCATCCACTTTGTCTTTTGACAAAGGATTGTTTGAATTTGCAAAGTGTGTCAAGCAATCATCCAAAGAGTTGGAAAGTTCAGCTGAGCGTGACTTATTTTCTACATTGGAGCTCGTGATGATCTGCCCAAGGAATCCATCATCCTTGAAAGTAGATGGAGGTATGCTCTTTTGCTCCAGTCCTGCACAGACAAATTGAAAATCAATAGGGGAAGCATCAATGTGATCACTCTGTTCATTGAAACTACTCAATCGAGGCGTTGAATTTTCAAATGTGTACAACTCAGATGATGGCCTCAACTGGGTGGTTTCAAATTCCAGAGTTGTATCAAACAACTCGTCCTTCTCCCGAATCATATCATCATTCAATTCAAGGGAGTGGTCTAAACATGTCTCACAAGAGTTAGAGGAGTCGGTTGTAAGGGGTTCATCCTCTACATTTAAATCAGATGAGTGGAGTAGATCCTTCTGACCGATCACTTCATGTACTTCTTGATCACTGACCTGGACCATACTTGAGACTGATTCCAAGGGAACTTGGGTTGAACATTCATGATCATCATCCCAATACGCATCATCGTCTAATTCCGTACAGTGCACACTTGGGATGTGATCGCTTTCCTCACATTCTATACCTAAATTTGGTCGAGGTTTGAATAAACTAACCTCTACCTCATCATTGAGATCCTGTGTGTCATGTAAGGAAGGTGTGTCATCATCACTGTATTTGAAAGATATCCACATCTCTTGACCATTCCTTTGAACCGTCATCGAGATCGACTCATCGAGAAATTGAACCATATGCTCATTAGCACAATTCAACTCTTCATTCCAAATTTCAGAATTCTTCAAAAGCAAGTTAGGATCACTTTCCTCGCAGTGTTTCTCTGGATTGGGTTGAGGCTGAGGTAAACTAGCCTTGTTCCTCTCATTAAGGTGTGATTCAATTGCTTCTAATGATTTCATCATGTCCGCAACATGTTGGTTGAATAGTTTTCAATTTTTCATGATATCCAAACATAAATCCTCTTGGATCGTTTCTGGTTGGATTTCAAAGGTAGGGGATCCAAGAGAATAGTCACTATAACATGTTGTTGGTTCATCTTTCCAATTTTGATGTTTCCACTGATCATAGTCATATGGATCATATGTGGGAGAATCTGATGGTTGGTAATACATATTATCACTCATAATATAATCACGCAATGTTTTCTTTTTATCAAATGAGTGATAATAATTCTCACTCCCATAGTTATGATAACCCCAACACTCACGTACAGTTTTGTTAATCTATGGGGTGTAATTGTTCTCCTGCATATGATCACGTAAGGACTTCTTAACCGGTGGATCTTTATATTTCGATCTGTTCTCGATGATAGTTTTAGAAAAGTTTTGAGACATTGATTGATTTCTATCATAATCATCCCAATATAGGTTATTCTTCTCAGCATACTGACGTTCCCACTCGTGCGTATACATGGTGAGACCCTTACTCTGAATCTAATTCTAAAGATAAAAGAAAAAACATTCCTACAACAATATGGAAAGTAAGAGGAGCAGTTAGAAATAAGTTACCAGATTGGATGTTCATAACTTAAAAACCAAATTAGAAGCTTATGTCAGGATCCTACAAAACAGGAAAACATATTAGTTTCTAAAAATAGAAAAAAATTCTAACCTAAAATTAGAGAATCCTAATCTTAAACTAATCCTAAAACTATTTAATCTCAGAAAACGTAACCGTCAATCCCCGGCAACAGCGCCAAAAACTTGTTTACTCCCCAAGTGCAGGGTTGTGATGTAGTAATAAACTCGGTGAGACCGAGATCGAATCCCAAGGGACTGGAACTTGTACGTAATTTTAAATTAAGCAGAACTAGAACTAGGCTAAGATGAAATCTAAATCGAATGAATTTAAGGGAATAATGGTGAAATATTAATCTAAAACTTAAAGAATTCAGAGAAAGAAACTAGGGATTCAGAGGATCCACTTGTAGAGATCAGGGAGATCTTATGCCTGCATCAAGAAATCAACTGGACTTAGAGTCCCATCTTCATCCAGTTGAAGAATGTAACCATGGAAATCAAACTGAACTTACTTGATATAGTTTTCAAAGAGATGAAAGGTATATGAATTAGAATGGATTCCATCACCAAACCATGCCCAGGAGATAAAGTAAACAATAGAATTAAACTAATTACCAACCAATCAACAATGCATGAAGGTTAGGAAGGGTACCATCATCCGACCATGCCCAGGAGACGATGGTAAACAACAGGGCTTCCTGACGTCATACACATAAAAGGAAAGGAACATGCTTAAAGCTATCGCAGACCTATTGTAATTTTAGTCACAACAGACCATTAAAAACTAAAAACATTACCTTAATTAAACTAATAATCAATATCAATTCAGTCTTAAACAAAAGGCACAAGCGAAGAATCTCCCATCATGCTACAAGCTTCACCTCTTAGCCCTAGCTAAGAGGTTTAACCACACATAATTAGGCTAAACATCCTAAAAATAATAATAATAAGAAATAGAAGAAATAAAACAAATAAAAATTACTACTCTCTGTCTCTGCCTCTTATTGACAACTCCACAGTTTCTACCTTCAATCCCCCCCTCTCTTCGTCTCTTTCTCTCTTATATAGACACTATAAGGCTGTGGCGGGGAGAGTGCCACCGACCCCTTTTCCATAGAGAAGTTGCAACTGAAAAGGAGACTTTTTGTTTATGCAGACCAAACGCAAAAACGAGTTGCATTCAACTCGGATTTTCGGCACCGACATCAGCATGAAATCTATTTTCTCTTCATGGTGGGGTTTAAAACTCTCTTTACACACTTCTGGATGGTCTGGATCACCGATCCGACAGTGATCAGAAGCACATAGGGGCCTACAGCGTCTGGATTTCACGAATTTTCTAGACGCGAAACAGGGTGTGTAAGCAATTACGTTGTGATGATGGTGGGGTCAATAATCAGTGTTACCTAGAAAATCCAACCCGTCCACTGGATTACCCTCGAAAAACCAACCGGAAATGAGTAGTTTCTGATTGTATTCGGTGTGGCCCACGTGTTTTGATCATATGACTGTCTGACCTCTGTTTGGACGGTTAAGATCTGATCCTCGCTATCTTTCGCAATTTTTCCACTTAGGCGAAGGTGAGACGGCCTTTGGAAACCTACTGGGCGGTACGGATCACTGAAATGTGCAATGGGTGGGCCCCACTACTAAAAATTAGATGGGCAGCGTAAAGACGCTACCTGTTTTAGAATTTTTTAAAATTTTATCGGTCAGCGCCTGCTGACCGACTATGAGTGTATGGGTGCATGGTTGGTGCACGTTCACATTGTGCACATGCAGTGCACATGTAAAGTCCATCATGATGTAGGTACAAAATCCGCTCCGTCCATCCATTCTGCCATATTATTTAAGGCGTTAAGTCCAAAGTTGAGGCATATCCATATGTCACGTGGGCTCAAAATCGACGGTTTATAGGCTGATCTGTCTATTGGGCCTCTTCCACAAGAATCTGAGAGCTGAAATTCGACGTGTACAGTTAATTAGTGGTCCCTTGGCCATGTATGAAGTTTCAAGCCGAACAGATGGTGGGAACCCTATGATCTTGCGTTTTGAACTACTTTCAGGCCTCTTTTAACATGAACGACTTGATTTCCTCGGATCTCTGGCGTGTAAATATTTTGATGTCGGTCCCCTGAGGTCCGTCCCTTGCCTTGGTGATTCTAGAATGTCAATTCCATGCATTTAGCACCCTGTTTCAGTCCCAGCTCCTAAAGTCACCTTGCAACACAAACATGATTAAAATAGGTTGTTAAACAATATCATGTACATAAATCCAAGCAGTAACTGGGGTCTGATATGCAATATTCGGCCAATTTATGACCATAGATTCTAAGTAAGGGCCTTAACGTGGACTCTGGAACGTAGGCGAATCACGTTCATGGGTGCCTTTTCAGGGCTTTCATATAGTGTGTTTGAATGGTGGGGGACCCTGTAGAGACTTTAGGAGAAGGAATCATTAGATTCCTTGCCCTAAAATAACTCCTTGATATTAAGGCCAAAAAATTTGAGTAAGGGACCACGATCATAAGAGTGAATGTATTAGGCACCCTCTTTGCCTTATACAAGTGTATGATCTCTACTTCACAAGATAGAACAAACTATCAAGGATTAAGATTAGCTCTTGCGCGCTAATAATACAACTATGTGTGTAATGTAGTGTGGCGATGCGATGTATATAACAAGTGATGGCTCAGGTTAGATAAATCTACCTTGAACCACCCACTTGAAGAAGCGATCGAGGCCTAGTTAGTCTGGGCTTTTGATGAGCAAGATCCAGATTACTAGTGATCCACAGAGCATATACGTAGACTTGACCGGCATGGGAAGTTGGAGTAGAAATGATAATGCATTATGCTAATGCGATATATGAATTATGCACAGTGCAATATTTGTTTGTCTCCAAGTGCAGAGGTTTCGTAAGTAATATCCTACGAATACAGGGTTAATCCCACAGGGATATAATTTATGAGAATGAGAAAATCAAATGTAAAACTAACTAAGTAATGGAAACTAAACAGATTAAATGATTTTAAAATTTTGAAGGTATGAAATTCAATTGAATTAAAACAACACCCAAGCTTCAAAGTTTCACACATAGGTTAATAATCCATAAATCATAATGACTTTGATAACACAATTAGAATCCTAGCAATTTGTTTGGCCTAATTGGAAAATAAAATAGTTCAAATATTTTTAGTAAATGATATAAGAGATTAGAAAATCATGGATTAACACCATTAACATATATTCTCAAGCGCTAGTGATTTTAAGCATTCAATATCTATGAGATAATAAATTAAGAAATGTAGCTGGTTAAGAACATCTCCCATCTAAGAAATCTAATTAATCTGGTTTAAGCCTATCCATCAATATGGATCTCACATGATGGAAACATATGAATCTCACATGAGGATCAAAAACCTAAACCTATATAATTGATAACATGCATACACCAATCATCTCATCATTATAGTTCATAAAATCATTAAACCAATGTGCTTCCCTTCTAACTTGGGCTAGAGGGAAGTAGAAAAATATAACTAAATTGTAAAATATAAAAGCAACAAGAAAGTAAAAAAAATAAAATAATAAAGAACTAAAAACCCTTTTTAAAAAATCTTAAATCTTACCCTTGAATGCTCTGAATGATGCTTAGGAATGCCTTAGGAAGCCCTATTTATAAGTGGGGAACTCCCTGCTTCAAACTGACTTGAAAAATCCAGAAACAGCCTCAAATTTTCTCACTCCGCGTAAACCCTTCGATGTCATCTAAGCTCAGATCTTACGAAATTTCTACACTTTCTTCCTTTTTCACTTGATTTTCTTGATTATTGGGGTCTTGAAATCTTCAATCTTGGTCTCCAAAGGTCCATTATTTGCCTTGGTGATTCTTAAGCATTAAATCCACACTTTTAACATTATTTTCACTCTAATCTCTCAAGTTCATCTTGCAACACAAACATGAGTAAAACATAATAGTAAGCAGTATAATGTTCATAAAACCAAAAAATAGATAGAGGAAAATATGCAATATTTGACACTCGACAAATGTCCGACTCAGAAATGGAAAAGAGAGATAAAAACACAAGTGATCCGTGACACTCGTTTACATGAGAGAGACGAGAAATGAAATAAAAAGATCTAGCCTATATGAGTTTATGATGTGGTAGGATCCGAGTAAATTGGCAAGCCCGAGAGCATACGCTCGAACATACTAGAAAAGCAGGGGGTTGGAGAGATAAGAAGCGTTGAGACTAATTATAAAGAAAATAAAAGAAAATAATAAATATACCACGTGAGATGACTGACAAAACAATGATGTGTAAGAGGAAAGAAGAGACTCGACACTCTTTGTATAAGAGATGGTCAGATATCTTCAACCCCAACTCTACTCTACAAGATCTAAACCATTGATATGACTTATATTAGTTGGATGATGGATTTACATGGATAATATTGGCTTGGATATGAGCTAGGCTTTGGATGGGTGGCTTTGATTGGTTATATTGAGTTAGAGGGTTTGGATGGACTAGATGGGCTAGATTGGTTGGATTGGATGAGTGTCTTTGATGGTTTAGGTGGTTTTAGATTTGTGGCTTTAATTAGTAGTTTTGGATGAGTGGTTTTTGGATTGGGTGGTTTTGAATTGGTGGTTTTGAAAAATGGCTAGAGAGGGTTGGATGGGCTAGAGGTGCTAGGCTAGGATTGGTTAGGTGGCCAAGTTGAGTTAGGTTGGGTGTCTAGGTTAGAATAGGTTGAATGGATAGGCTAAGGGCTTAAGGAGAAAAAAATGTGTGGGTGAGCTCTCTCCTCTCTCCCTCTCTTTGGTGTATAGAGAATGAGAGGGGAGACCCCCTTTTATAACTACAGAGATGAAAAAGGTGTAACTAAAGGTTATGTAAGGGTTAAAAATAACAAATGTAAGGTTCTTGTTGGCTAAGAGGAACTTGGTGTCACATGACATCCCCTCATTTGCTTTAGGAGTGGTAAATGGTGTAATTAAGAAGAAATTCAGTAGCATTTTGGGAAGAAAGTTAACTATTTGATGTATTCTCCCTTGATAAACCTCCCCTTGATGCGCCTATTAGATTTGGCTTAAATTTGACTTTAAAATGTCTTGAATTTGGTTTAGGATTTGGCTTAGTATTTGACTTGGCTTTGCTTACGATTTAGCTTGGTTTATACTTGGCTTAGATTATATATAAAACTAGATGGGACTTGGCTTAACTTAGAATTTGGCTTGAGCTTGATTTTGGGCATATGACGTGTCAACGGTCCATGTGGCATTATAAAAAGGGTCCTTCGACACCTGTAGGAGTGAAAAAATAGAGCATGGATGATGATGTCACCGTCAGCTTGTCATGGCCTTGTGGTTTTATTTCGTCAATATGGTCTATTGGTTGCATCAAGGAGGTGCCTGAAAACCCTAAACGTGTGACCCGTTTGCATTTGAGATGCTTTACGGGTCAGATAAAGATGATTTTATGGTGTTAATTAGATTTCCAAAGCGTTTGGTTGATTGGCTGGGATATGATTTGTCAGGTTTCGGATTGGCCGATCAGGTTTGTTGATTGTTCCCGAGATGTGCCAAAGGTCCTACGATTTTAATCAATTGGATTTTCAATAGTCCTCAAATTGCCTAATGATGATTTTATTGAAGCTTAACCGAAGTCAGAATAGTAGTTTAGTCTCATTTTGAGTAGGGTGTCTACAACTCTATAGAGCCCATCATGGATGTATACATCTTATCCATGTTATCTATTCGTTTCCATGTGATTTTAAGGCATGAAACCAAAATCGAAGCATACTAAAAGCTCAAGTGGACCACATCACATGAAATAATGGGGAAAATAATGTCCATGGTTGAAATCGTCATGAGGCCATAGTGATGTTTATTTTTCATCCAACTCGTACACAAACATGATGAAGGGAAAACACAAATATCACCTCGATCCAAAACTTGTGGCACCCAAAGTTTTCAATGGTAGTCATTTAATTCACACTATTTCTTGTGGTGTGGTCCACTTGAGCCTTGAACATGCTTCAATTTTAGGCTCGTGCACTAAAATTATTTGGTAAAATGGATGGACGGAGTGGATAGAATTCATAAGTACAATGGCCCCACAAAGTTTACTAAGTAAGCATAATGTATTAAGTTACTCAGTACACAATTCACTTCCTCTATATTAATGTAGTGTGACTATGACCCACTTGAGGTTTTTTTTTATTATTATTGTAATTCTTCCATCCGAATGAGGCATGTCATATGAATCAATTTTATGGCATATAGTCATCACGGTGTGACCTACACCAAACTAATGGAGGGCATCTGATCTCAACTTGTCATAGCATTTTTAATTATGGATTTTAAGAAGATCCCACTTCGATGCATTTGTTTTATATCCATACTGTCTATGTATTTTGCTAGCTCATCTTACATCATGATCCAAAAAAATAAGCATATCCAAATCTCAGGTCAACCCCAATTCAAGAACCAGTGGTGAGTAAATGCTAACCACTAAAAGCTTCTTGAGTGTGTAGACACCCCACCCCTGATTGAGTTTAAATCAATGACCCTAACTGTAGAGGCTTAAACCCTAGGAACCCTAAGCTCGACCTAACTCAACCTAGTCAACCTAGTCAATCTAATCTTAAACCCTGCAACCCTAGAGCTTTGAGTCAACTCAACGAGTCAGCTCACCTAGTCAACTCACTGAGTTAGCTCGTCCGGTTAGCCTACTTATTCTAACAACCAAGTCAACTTGCCTAGTTGAGTCCAAAACCAAGCTCAAAATTAAGCCCAATCAAAGTACAATGCACAAGCTTAATGCAGTCTCCTTCAGAGCAGAGCCTCCACATGAGTGAGGGAGGTGGCCTACCGAAGGAGAAGTTTCAAGTGTGTACAGGCAGCAACTAGGTTGCTTCCAACCACGCGGTACCCTCTCTCTTTGGGCATGCGCCTCTCAAGCATGTGGAGTTTCGCTTTTACATCCCTTAAGGGGTTGTTTGATTTTCAAGCTACCTGGTAAATACATGTCAAAAAAAGTAATTATTACTCAGGTCATTTGTTTGAAATCGGCAAAGGAATTACATCTCAAAAATCAGTCCAAAACTCATATTTTTGTTGAATTAAACTTGTGGGACCCATCGTCATGTATGTTACTTATCCACACCATCCATCCTTTGTAATGACACATTTTATGATATAAGTCCAAAAATGAGGAAAATCCCAAGTTCAAATGGGCCACACCTTAAGAAACAATGATTATAAAGACGTGAACCATTGAAAGCTATTTTCTCCCTAGGGCCCACATTGACGTTTATTTGTCATTCAACCTGTTCATAAGGTCACATAGTCATAGATAAAGGGAAAACAAAAATATCAGTTTGATCCAAAACTTCTAGGGCATCAAAATGCTTTCAATGGTAGGAGTTCAATTCCCATGATTTCCTATGGTGTGGTCCACTCGAGCCTTAGATCTGCCTCAATTTTTGGCTCATGCCCTAAAATGAGCTGACTAAAGGGATAAACGATGTGGATAATAAACTTATATCATGGCCGGCCCCATGAAAGCAACGTGTATTCGTCTCGAGTAACGTGAGGTATTATAAATGAAGGTGGCTCTCAACATCACCTCGAAAATGCAGCGATAAATACAAAGGTAAATAATTATTACTCATTTACCGTGAATTACCATTGTCATTGGAAAATCAAACAGCCCCTAAGTGTGTGGCTGGTATGTATTTACTCTTATGTCCATTTCCTTTTCCAAATTTACCCTTTTACCACCGCATCTAATTCATGAGATGATGCCATGTGGCAATGTCCAATCCTAGCCCCTCAACCACTATTTGCCCCTGTACTTCGCAAGAATTGCAAGAAAACTGGGTTTATGGACTATAAATAGCCTCATTCCCTCCCCATTTCAAGCATCCACTCCCATTTCAGGCATCCACTCTTATTTCATAGCCTCCTCATCCTTTAAGGATTTATCCATCTAGTCATCACATTCCTTCGCCGAGGAGAGTGAGAGCGAGAGAAAGAGAGTTCAACCCTAGTCTAGCTTAGCCTAGCCAGAGTCTAAGTCTCTTAAGTCACTTAATCCGAGTTACTCGATCTAGCCTTTGTGATATTACCGTCCATCCAACCATTCAAACTTCAATTAGCTGCATATAAGTTTGAGCATTAGCATTGTACAACACACATTCTCTTCTCAACCCCCTTGCTCCTCAAATATATCATCAATGCATTGCATTTTATCGTTTTCTTATATTTAATTGGCAGGCGTGTGTTTTGTGGCTTGCCGATATAATCAGAGCCTACCTACCAAAAACCAAGCAAGTTAGTTGTCATTTTTTCATAAGCATCAATACAACATCAAGCATCACACACATCACATTCCTACATACATTGCACTCTACACTCAGTAGGTTCAAACGTATGCTTTGTAGCTTATAGATATAATCAAATCCTGCCCATCGAAATTTTAGACCAATTACCTATCATCATCATTGCATTGTATTTCAATATTTTATGTGTGATAATTAATCTTATTCCTCATAAATTAGTCAAATCTTGTGAAATAAAGATCGTGCACTCTTATGGATAGAATAAGTGCATAACGCATTCTATCTCTGTAACCGTGGTCCCTTATTCAAAATATCTGGAACGTAAACTCAATAGTCATCTTAGGGCAATTCTCAATCTTAAATGCTTCTATAATGTCTAATTAACTGTAGAAGGTAACATCCTAGATTTTCACTGTTTTGGATTTTCAAAAATCCTTGAAATTTTTTTTGTAATTAACTTATATTATCACTTACTGACCATTAGCACTCAATGTTAGTTTATACAGGGGTGGTACCAGTAAAGAACCACACAAGTCCGATTAATCAACTGTAGGAAGCCAATGAATCCGCCTAGATCTTGACTAATAGACCAAATGAACCCCGTTACTCTTGTAGCCTAAAACCGACAGTTTAGAGTAATCATGACCAAATTTTCACTTTCACTAGTTACAAATAGACAACACTATGAACATAGTTAATCCAAACCCTAATCAGTGTCCACGAGAAATCTCACTACCAAATTTATTCCAGAAATGCTCCGATTTTCCAAACAAGCTCTAGACCGCTCATTGGTGGGCCACTAGTTCCAAAATTATAGAGTAATGTCCGTCTTACTGGACTCGACGTTCATCGCGTGAGTCGAACCTGAGTAGTGTTTAGAACCGCTCAACTTGAGCCGAAGGACGCGTGTATGAGAAGTGCGAATACCCTAAAGAAATGAGTTGAAACTTAAGTGAATTGAGTCGTCCACTCTTATGTAAAGTTGAGGATTTCGGACCGTCGGTTTGTGACCAAAATTCACTCATGGAGTAAGGATATTTCCCTGCTCATATCCCTATAGCCGCAGCCCCGATCGACTATCAATGACTGTTGAATAGACTTCTAATCATAACTGTCGATCGACGCATCCAAATGGCGGGCCGATCATAAACATACGTACATCATCATTAGGGCTAACTATCCTTTGGTTTATATTAATATGTACACCCCATAGTGGGCCCTAAAGCTTAAAAAGACCCTCTCATAGGTCTAGTATGGTAAAAACCTAGCCCTTAGGGCCATTTCCACAAAATCTAGCATTATAAAAGGGCTTCATTTGGGGCACCCCTCTCCCCATACGAATTTACCCTAGAAGGAAAAGAGAGAAGAGAGAAAAGGGAGAAAGAAAGGAGAGAAAGGAAAAGAAGAAAGGAATAAGAGAGGAAAGAAGAGTGAGGAAGGGAGAGGAAGTGAGTCATAGCTAAAGTGGGGCCTAAGGGAGTTAAATCTTGCACCTCCCTACCTCTTCTTCAAGGAAGAACCTCCACCACGACCGGAAGAACCTCTCTCCGCGGATTTGATAGGTAAATCTCTCATTTTCTTAGAAACCCCTCATGTTGAGGGAGGATTTGCATGAGATTCTAACATGCAATGCTTTGTTTTAGGGATTTCGGCCAATCGACCCCAAATCCGAGCACTCCTAGGTCGTTTCTCAAGAACTTAATGATCCATAGCTGCGGATTATTATCCTTAGGTGGCCTAGCACCAATTATAGTATGAGTTTAATGTTTGTGATTGCTTGGATGATGTATTTGGAGAATCTAGAGAACCCTAGAAATTGTTTGTTTGTTGGAATTGTATGGAATTGTATGTTTGTAAGTGTTATGGTCTCATGCTTCTTTGATTGTCAAATTTGTGATGTGTCAAAACATCTATCTATGTCTTGTGCTTGTATGATGATTTATATGAATTCAAGACACTGCATAAATACTTCAAGAAGCTACATATTGAAGTTCAAGAAGCTACATGTTGAAGTCTCAAGAAGCTACATGTTGAAGTCTCAAGAAGCTACAATGTTGATGTTCAAGTCTCATGACTTCAAGACTAATAAGCAATACATGAAGTAGTTGTTATGCTGATGAAGATCTCAAGTTTGAAGCTATAACAAGTTCAAGATCTCAAGCCTGATATGGTTCAAACAAACTACATTCGTTGAATGGTTGAAGTTCAATGTCCATACGACATGATTCAGGTTTGAATGACCTTAGGTTGACCCTTTAAGTAGGTCACTTTGGATACATAAATCAAATATTTATTTTACATAAGTTTGGTCTGTTTTACGACCAGTCCTAGCTCTTGTTCGACCAGTCCTGGCATTGGTTCGACTAGTCCAAGAAATTCCACGACCAGTCCTAAGTTGTTGAAGATTTTTCAGAATTTTTGGTACGCCCACGACCAGTCCTGGAGGTCCTTCGACCGGTCGTAGGTGTGGCTTCGACTCGTCCACGACCAGTCGTGGATCTACGACTCAAAATCCAGCAACTTTATCTATGGTCCTACGACCAGTCGTAGGTGACCCACGACCAGTCGTAGGTGACCCACGACCAGTCGTAGGGTACTCACGACCAGTCGTGGAACGACTTTCAAAGATCGCGCTCAATATTTCAAAAATCTGTTAGAACTACGACCACCCAAGGTTTCTAAGACCAACGTAGGAACGATTTTTTGCTTCTATAAATTGAACACGAAATTCGAGTTTTCACACTTCAACTCTATTCTATTCAAGAATTTTCAAGTGATCACTCTGAGATAAGTCTGTGTTTATTTTAAGCTACATTGTGCTTATTTAATATTCCTTTTTGCTAGCTTATTTAATTTGATTTTATTTCTATATTCCAATCTTATTTGAAAAGAGGAATTATCTTATTCCTTCTTCTTGGAATCAAAATCAAATATAGCTACGCCCAACAAGTTAAATCTAAAATCTATTAGAATCTAGAACCTTATGAATGTGAGTATTGGAAATTGAACTTTGACATTCAATCATCTACTCCGATTAGTTCTACCGGGCTGCTAAGAAAAGGAGAAATTCAGGTATTTTACAATTCTGTAAAATTTATTTACTTTTGGTTTTGTTTGAGGTTAAGCCAGAAAAATCTCATTGTACTGGTTTTGTTTGAGGTTGAGCCAGAAAAATCTCATTGTTTTGGTTGTCTGAGGAAAACCAGAAAACTCAGAAAAAAGAAGGGTTTTTGAATTGTGTAAGCCCAAGTGAAAAAGACACAATTGTAAAGGTTTTTGGTGAACCTGTGAAAACCTATTTGATAGTGAACGCTAATATCCCCCGTGAGGATATTAGAGTGGAGTAGCATTCTGTGTGGGTCATGGAAAACAGTTGGTGTACACACAAAGAACCACTATAACTCTTTGTCTTGTGGATTGAATGCTTGCTTAATTTTCATATCTTTTATCATTCGATTGTGTGGAATGTACAAGTGGATGTGAATGTTGTAATTATTTACATTTCAAGCAAGTGTGGGGATTGTTGTAATAATTTAGATTTATACTTCTGCATTTAATTTCAATTCCTTGCTATTTTATTTACTTATATTAAAATTGAGTCCTTGATCCAAAAGAGGTTCTAGAAATAAGGTTGTCCTGCCATAAGCCCTTGTTTATTATGGTGTAATGTTGTCCTTAGAACTAAATTTGTATCAATCTCTCAATACTTATTTATCAAGGTGATTTATATTTAGCATTGTGAATTGATTTATATTGTAAGGCTATTGGTGTAGTTTATTTCAGCTGATTTTATTTTAAATTTGGCATTGTCCTATTCACCCCCCCTCTAGGACATATAGCTTGGCCTTTTCAAGTGGTATCAGAGCCTAATAGCTCATTTTTGTTGCTTTTTATTTTTTTGGATTTATTTCCTGAGCTAACGTTCTAAGCTATATAAAAAGATGTCAAATTTTGATAGCCTTTCAGTTATTAGGCCTCCACCTTTTGATGGATCCAACTATGCCTATTGGAAAGCCAGAATGAGGATCTTCCTCAGATCAATGGATGGTGACTGAATGGAATCCTCCTACCATGGAAGTAACTGGTGTTGATGGTTCAAAATCTATGAAAATTACACCGTATTACCAATGGACCACACTTCAGAAAAATGAGAGTAGTGCTAATGCTAAAGCAAGAATGCAATCACTTGCGCACTATCACCGATGAGTTCAAAAGAATCATATCCTGTGATACTGCAAAGCAAGCCTGGGATATTTTAGAAATGACACACGAAGGTACATCAATTGTCAAGAAATCTAAAGTCCAACTCCTCACAACTAAATTTGAAGAAATTCATATGGAGGAAAATGACATGTTTATGGACTTTTTTACTAGATTGAATGACATTGTTAACTCAATGTGGGGTCTTGGCGATAAGATCCCGGAGTAAAGTGTGTGCAAAAATACTACGCTCTCTTCCCGAACGGTTCAATTCTAAGGTAACCGCAATCCAGAACTTCGTGATACTGACAATATGAAGTAGAAGAATTAGTTGGTTCTTTGCAAACCTATGAATTAAGTTTTAAAGCTCCTAAAGGTAAATCTATTGTTTTGAAGTCATCTAAAAGTATTACTCAAGAAAATTCAGATTCAGAAAAGTCTGAAGATGATATGGCCCTTTTGGCGAAAAAGTTTTATAAGATTTTCAAAAGTAAGAAAAGAGTCGACTTTCAAAAGGCAAATGAAAAGAAACGTACTAAACCTAAGTCTAAAACTTGGAAATCGTTGAAAGATAGTCAATGCTACAACTGTCAAGAATATGGGCATTTAGCAAACAAATGTCCTAAAAAGGACAGATCCAAAAGGAATGGTATGTTGGCTACTTGGGATGAATCGTCTGATTCTGAAGCCTCTTCTGAATCAGAAAATTCAGAAACCGAGTTGGGCAGTGAACTTAAGGCCCTTATGACTCTAGCCAAGTTTACTTTTTCCGATCACGATGATTCAACAAGTGAAGAAAATTTGGATAGTGATCATGAAAATGATGAAGATCTTCAAGATGCTTACAATGCCTTATATAAGGAAAGTTGTAAAATTGCTGTCAAACTTAAACTTCAAAAAGAAAAGTTTTTAAACTTAAAGAATGTTTTGAAACCCTTGTTTTAGAAAAATCTCAAATTTCAGATTGTTTTGAAAAATCAAAGTGTGATCTAGAATTCAAAACCTCCCTAATTGAAAATTTGAAATCTGAAAATGAGAAACTTAAAAATGAAGTATCTTCTCTTCTGAGTTTGAAGGACACATGGAGATATGCCCAAGGTGATTCAAAATTAGAAAAATTATTATCCGGATCAAGAAAATGTGGCGATCGATCCGGGTTGGGCTTTGATAAAAACACATCTCCTAAACAGAAGAATACTCCTTCCAATTTTGTGAAAGGAGAGACTTCTAACTCAAAAGGAAAAGGAACTAGTCAAGTTTTTTCTAAAAATACAAAAACTTTTCAAAAACACAAAAGCAGCTATATAAATTTCAAAAATCAGATTCGAAACCCACTAGCTGAAAAAATTGTTGATTTACTTAAGGAGCTATTAAAATCTAACTCAGTAGGTCACTCTTATAACTATAAACAAAAGAAGACCAATTATTCTCCTAAACCCAAAACAGTACTGAAATGGGTTCCTAAGGTTGCCTGTTTGGTTGCTCACACTGCTTTTAAAGCTACAAGCTATTCAAAATGGTACCTAGACAGTGGATGCTCCAAACATATGACAGGCGACAAAGCTCTATTCACCGATCTTAAAGATATGACTGATGGGTCAGTCACATTTGGTGATGGTAGCAACTGCAAGATAATTGGCAAAGGTACGGTTCAACTCTATAACCTTCCCTTATTTAAAAATGTTTTATATGTTGAGGGTTTAAAACACAACCTGTTGAGCATATCTCAAATATGCGATAACAACCATAATGTTAAATTTTCTAATCAAGGTTGTGAAATAATAAATGAAAAAGGTTCTGTAATATTAACTGGTCGCAGAACTTCTGAAAACTACTATATAGTAAGCAATGGTAGCTCATCTGAACAAACGTGCTACATGGTCCATACCGATGAGACAGAATTATGGCATAAACGCCTTGGACATGTACACTACCAAAATTTATACAGATTGAGCAAAAGTGAACTAATTAAAGGACTACCTAAGATGCAAAAAGTAGACAAGATTTGTGGTGAATGCCAGTATGGTAAACAAAATAGGAGCTCTCACAAAAAGGTGAACTCCAATATCACCACAAGACCACTCGAGCTTCTCCACATGGATCTTATAGGACCAACAAGAACGGAAAGTCGAGGTGGCAAAAAGTACATCTTAGTTATTGTAGATGATTACACAAGATACACTTGGGTTTCATTCTTGAGAGATAAATCAGAAACCCTTGATGAAGTGAAAAAGATTATAAAACAGATTCAAACCGAAAAATGTTCTCAAGTCAGCAAGATCCGTAGTGATCATGGATCCGAGTTCGAAAATAGCGGTTTTGAGAAATTTGGTAGCGATCAGGGAATATCGCATGAATTCTCTGCACCTAAAACTCCTCAACAAAATGGAATTGTCGAGAGGAAGAATAGAGTGCTTCAAGAAATGGGAAATGTTATGTTAAATAGCATGAAGCTCCCTAGAATCTCTCGGGTCAAGCAAGAATACAACTCTACATTATTAACCGTGTTTATATTTGTAAATCTAATAATAAAACGGCTTATGAAATGTGGTTTGAGAAAAAGCCTTCTGTCAAATACTTTCGAGTTTTTGGCAGCAAGTGCTATATTTTGTGTGACCGTGAAAATTTGGGAAAGTTCGACACTAAAAGTGATGAAGGGATCTTTTTAGGATATTCTTTGAACAGTCGTGCATATCATGTTCTAAACAACAGGACCGGTGTGATTCAAGAGTCAATAAATGTTGTGATTGACGATCTTTTGAATACACCTGTCCCTAGTTCAGATAATGATGAAGTTCTTATACTTGAAAAACAAGAAATTTCATCAAGTGAAACTAATCCAGAATTAAAGACTGTTAAAGATCATCCAACTTCTCAAATACTTGGAAACCCTCTCACTGGTGTGCGCACTCGTAGACAATTAGAGGACATATGTAACTACATATGCTTTACATCCCAGATTGAACCGGTTAATGTAAAAGAAGCACTTTCGGATGAAAACTGGATTCTTGCGATGCAAGAAGAACTTAATCAGTTTGTCAGAAATGATGTCTGGCACCTTGTTCCTAGACCTAAAGATAAACATATTATTGGAACAAAATGGATTTTCAAAAACAAATCTAATGAACTTGGAAATATTATTCGAAATAAAGCAATACTAGTTGTACAGGGGTATACACAAATTGAAGGTATTGACTATAATGAAGCATTTGCTCCTGTAGCTCGTCTTGAATCAATCAGACTTTTTATCTCCATTGCATGTTTTAGGAAGATTAAAATTTACCAAATGGATGTAAAGAGCGCCTTTCTGAATGGTGATTTACATGAAGAGGTATATGTTGAACAACCTACAGGGTTTGAAGATTCTAAATTTACTGATCATGTGTATCGTCTTAAGAAGGCTCTCATGGTCTGAAACAAGCTCCCGAGCATGGTACGAAAAAACCGACTAAGTTTTTACTGAGTCATAATTTTCGATGGGGTGTGTTAATAAGACGCTCTTTGTTAAGAAACATAACGATGATATTCTAATGGTTCAAATATATGTTGACGATATTATTTATGGATCAACCTATACTAACATGACTGTTGAGTTTGTAGATTTAATGAAGTCTAAATTCGAAATGAGCATGGTTGGAGAATTAAACTATTTTCTAGGGTTGCAAGTAAAACAACAACCTGATGAAATTTTTATCTCACAAACCAAATATGCTCAGAGTTTAATTAAGAAATTTGGATTTGAGAAAGGTAAAAATTATGATACTCCTATGAGTACAACTTTGAGACTCTCAAAAGACTCCACAGGTAATGATGTGGATCCTAAATTGTATCGTAGTTTGATTGGTAGTTTGCTTTATCTGACTGCTAGTAGACCAGATATTGCTTTGAGTGTTGGTATTTGTGCTCGTTATCAATCAAATCCTAAAGAATCTCACTTAACTCACATTAAGCGGATTATGCGATATGTCGCAAGTTCTACTAAACGGGTCTCTGGTATCCACATGAGACTAATGTTCAATTAGCCGGTATGCTGATGATCTTGACTAAAATTTGAAACATTGATGATAGGAAATCAACCAGTGGTGGTTGTTTCTACATTGGAAATTGTCTTGTTTCTTGGTTTAGCAAGAAGCAAAGTTCTATATCGCTATCAACTACTGAGGCTGAATACATTGCTGCTGGAAATGCATGTACTCAACTTGTTTGGATGAAACGAATGTTAAGCGATTATGGAATTACTCAGGATTCTATGATTTTATTTTGTGATAATTCCAATGTAATAAATATCTCTAAAAATCCATTCAAAGATTCACGCATTCTAAGCATATTGACATTAGATTTCATTACATTCGTAAATTAGTGGAAGAAAAATTAATATATTTGGATTACATTCCAACCGAGACTCAACTTGCGGACATTTTCACTAAACCGCTCGACAAAAGCAGGTTTAATAAATTAAAGTTTGATCTCGGTATGTGCAATTTAAATTGAATTTGCATGATTTGGTGTATCATAATGTACATAAATTTGATGTTTTATTTGCTTAAATTTGAAAATTATTTTAAAAAAATTACAAATTTTATGTCGTACTCGACCAGTCGTGAGTGTACACGACCAGTCGTGCCACGACCGGTCGAGCACTTACACGACCAGTCGTGAAACTCGGGATTTCACTTTAATTTGGGGATTTTGACTCTTCTTCTTCATTTCTTTTTACCCTCCAACGGTTCTATCTATGACCGGTCGAACCCACCTTCATAGTACTTCAAGGTTAGTGGTTCTTTTGCATTTTCTTTGTAGATTCTTGCTATTAGTGTTTCAAATCTCATTCTTGTGGAATCTATTTGGTCGTTCATTGCAAGTTTGAGATTTTATCTTCAAAATCTATTCTATCTAAACCTCATTTCTTCTATCTTGCATCTTGTTGTTTCCTTGAAATCCTTCTTTGAAAATGGATGTTAGAGGTAAAAAGAAAACTACTCGAGGTCCATCTTCTTCTAGATCAGCTTCTATTGTACAACATCATCTTCGCTCTCCCGAAAATGATTCTTCTGATGCTCGGGATTTGCGTATGCACAATGTTATTGTTGAGCGTCATGTTAATATTAATCACATTGCTTCATTTGGTATCCTTCCTCTGTTGGAATCTGTGGGATGGGAGAACATCTTACATTGGGGTGGAGCTGCATACCAGTCCATTGCCCAATCCATGTTTGCATGTATCTGTGATTTTTCTCTTGAGGATTTTACTTTTAAAGTTGATACTCAAGAAGGATTGTTTTTAGTGGATCGACATTTGATTGCGACATTATGGAAATACACATCAATGATGAGAGCATTCCAATTAATATTTTACATGACAGCTCTCGAATCCGAACGAAAAATGCTTACTAGAGATTTATGTAATTTGGATGTTCATTGGACTCATAAAGGTCATGTACTTCCCTCAAGGTATTTGTTACCCGCATACGTAGTACTTCATAGGATATTCATCTCAAATCTTTATCCATGATCCGGTAATAAAACCGAACTCACCGCTTTCATGGTTCGTGTTTTGCATTCTCAGTAGTCTCGGTGCAAAAATATGTCTACCGTCTTTAATTTGTCATTCCATTATTCTCGTCTCGTCACCATCCTGGACACAAGTGATATACCCTTTGGTTATTTATTGACTATGCTTGGCAAATCATATGCTCGTGGCTATGCCTACTAGAGAAAACCCATCCATAATCTCCTTTTAATAATTCCAATCTTAACAAGATGAATTTAGAATTGGCTGAAGGCCAAGTGGATGCTGGTAGCAGTGGTGCTGAAGCAGGAAATGCTGAAGCTAGTGATCTTCCTGAAGACGTGAATATGGATGATTTATTTGAAGAACTTGAATCAGACTCGGCTGATGATCCTGATTTTCAGCCTTCTGATTTTAATGAAAGATTGAATTCACTTCAAGAGCAGGTGGCTCATATTCGTGTTACCCAAGACACACAATTTTCATATTTACGCAAATATATGAGGCGGATTGCTAAGGGTTTACATAAAATTGATCCATCTAATCCTGTACCCTCTTCTGGTTCTGACTGAATTTTTAATGGGTCTGTAATATTTTTCTTGAACTTTACATGCTTACTGACTTTTTGGATTATGCACTATGTTTTCTTGAATCAACTCCCATTTTCTTTATTATTGATGCTCTTCTTCCTTTGTCATTTTGTGTCAAAAAGGGGGAGAAGTTTTGATCTTTGATGATTTATTTATGATGTGCTCCTATTACTCAGGCTATTACTCAGGGGGAGTTAAGCTTCTCAGGGGAGAATGATGCTAGTTATTACTTAACATATCTATGCATGCTTCTCTATTGTGAACCTGTTTGTACTTCTCTTATGTCTATTGGAAGTATTATTATTACTTGGGTGTTTTGTCACAAATTTGACAAAGGGGGAGATTGTAAGTGTTATGGTCTCATGCTTCTTTAATTGTCAAATTTGTGATGTGTCAAAACATCTATCTATGTCCTGTGCTTGTATGATGATTTATATGAATTCAAGACACTGCATAAATACTTCAAGAAGCTACATATTGAAGTTCAAGAAGCTACATGTTAAAGTCTCAAGAAGCTACAATGTTGATGTTCAAGTCTCATGACTTCAAGACTAATAAGCAATGCATGAAGTAGTTGTTATGCTGATGAAGATCTCAAGTTTGAAGCTATAACAAGTTCAAGATCTCAAGCCTGATATGGTTCAAACAAACTACATTCGTTGAATGGTTGAAGTTCAATGTCCATACGACATGATTCAGGTTTGAATGACCTTAGGTTGACCCTTTAAGTAGGTCACTTTGGATACATAAATCAAATATTTATTTTACATAAGTTTGGTCTCATTTTTTACGACCACCCTAGCTCTTGTTCGACCAGTCCTGGCATTGGTTCGACTAGTCCAAGAAATTCCACGACCAGTCCTAAGTTGTTGAAGATTTTTCGGAATTTTTGGTACGCCCACGACCAGTCCTGGAGGTCCTTCGACCGGTCGTAGGTGTGGCTTCGACTGTCCACGACCAGTCGTGGATCTACGACTCAAAATCCAAAGAACTTTATCTATGGTCCTACGACCGGTCAGGGATCTACGACCGGCCGTAGGTGACCCACGACGCCGTAGGGTACTCACGACCGGTCGTGGAACGACTTTCAAAGATCGCGCTCAATATTTCAAAAATTGCATAGAGCTACGACCACCCAAGGTTTCTAAGACCAAATCGTAGGAACGATTTTTGCTTCTATAAATTGAACACGAAATTCAGAGTTTTCACACTTCAACTCTATTCTATTCAAGAATTTTCAAGTGATCACTCTGAGATAAGTCTGTGTTTATTTTAAGCTACATTGTGCTTATTTAATATTCCTTTTTGCTAGCTTATTTAATTTGATTTTGTTTCTATATTCCAATCTTATTTGAAAAGAGGAATTATCTTATTCCTTCTTCTTGGAATCAAAATCAAATATAGTTACGCCCAACAAGTTAAATCTAAAATCTATTAGAATCTAGAACTTATGAATGTGAGTATTGGAAATTGAACTTTGACATTCAATCATCTACTCCGATTGGTTCTACCTAATTTGCTAAGAAAAGGAGAAATCCGTATTTTACAATTGTAAAATTTATTTACTTTTAGTTTTGTTTGAGGTTAAGCGTTTAAAAATCTCATTGTCTTGGTTTTGTTTGAGGTTGAGCTTAAAAATCTCATTGTTTTGGTTGTCTCGAGGAAAACCAGAAAACTCGAAAAGAGGGGTTTTTGAATTGTGTAAGCCCAAGTAAAAAGACACAATTGTAAAGGTTTTTGGTGAACTGTGAAAACCTATTTGATAGTGAACGCTAATATCCCCGTGTGAGGATATTAGGAGTGGAGTAACATTCTGTGTGGTCATTTGGAAAGCAGTTGGTGTACACACAAAGAACCACTATAACTCTTTGTCTTGTGGATTAAATGCTTGCTTAATTTTCATATCTTTTATCATTCGATTGTGTGGAATGTACAAGTGGATGTGAATGTTGTAATTATTTACATTTCAAGCAAGTGTGGGGATTGTTGTAATAATTTAGATTTATACTTCTGCATTTAATTTCAATTCCTTGCTATTTTATTTACTTATATTAAAATTGAGTCCTTGATCCAAAAAAGGTTCTAGAAATAAGGTTGTCCTACCATAAGCCCTTGTTTATTATGGTGTAAGGTTGTCCTTAGAACTAAATTTGTATCAATCTCTCAATACTTATTTATCAAGGTGATTTATATTTAGCATTGTGAATTGATTTATATTGTAAGGCTATTGGTGTAGTTTATTTCCGCTAATTTTATTTTAAATTTGGCATTGTCCTATTCACCCCCTCCCCCCCCCCCTCTAGGACATATAGCTTGGCCTTTTCAATGTTTGGTTCTCATATGATGTTGTTCTTGCCTCTCACATGATTTCGTGTATGGATGATTACGTACTCATGCCTTGTTTGATTTTTCCCATATGGTGTTGCTTCATATGATTCCTTAAGATAATGAAAGTGCTTAACTGCCTCACAAACCCACACAACTTATATGCACTTTGTTTCATGGTAATGATAACTTGCTTGTTAGGAGTATCTGATTTATATGATTGAGATGCATGAAAACATGATATTGTTATGCTAGTTGATAACCTGGATAGTTGCCATGTTATGGATCACCATTACACCCTTGGGTTGGTCAGGAACATGAGGAGAGACAGTAGTCCCATCGGTAGGATTATGCTAGGACTTGACCCGTGGGTTTCAGGCGGGTGCGTATAGGTGGCAGTAGTTCAACTACGTGGGTCCCTTGTGCCCGATGTCACTCGTCACGTGTTCGATTGACTCGTGCGATCTAGCCTACTCACTGACCAATCTTGTTTGCTCACATATGTATGGAACCTGGAACACCCTACAACCGTTGTAGCCCATCGATAATCAAATTGAAACTGGTCCACCGCCTCGTGAGCCGGACATGGTGGAATGGGACACTGTGTTCAAGCTATCAGTCTACGCTAGAGTGTCGCGCCTCCCCGTAGTGACCGCGAGCGATCCCTTTCTCTCAGCACTCCCCATGTGTTTGAAGTCAGGGATGGGGAACCCGATGGGATCAAGGACCGTGGGGTCTCGGCCTCACACGTTGGGGGGCCTTGACCTCGCCACCAGCTCAGGGCATTGATATGTGGGTGTATCAGATTCCCCAACCTGCTGGATGAATGGACTTAACTAAAAACTCGGCTAATACGATCACATTGCATCGCACTAGTTAGGGTCGTGACTCGGCAGTCGAGGTCGCTCTGAGGGAGTATTGGTCATGCGCGATCGTTAGATGGAGTCGCTTGAGAGAATGTTGTGGTGAGGGCATGCATTATATCATCTATCATGAATACGCATTAATAAGATTATTTAGGTGTTATGAATGATTGCTTTTCATTAAATTCATATTATAACTATGCTTTTACAACTTAAGACTAATAACACCCACTGAGTTGATTACTCACTCCTACTCTGGGACGGTGTTTTAAAACACCAACCGGGCTCTCTCATAAATGCAAGTGACACAGAGTACGAGGAGCCTGACGGTGTGAGTCTTGATGAGGAGAACGAGCTGTCTTACTTCCCGCTGATGAGCGGTTCTCCATCGGCTTAGTTGACGGGATTTGGATCGCTGAGTAGTGGACTCAGTGCATCATTTTTTTTGGATATGTTATTTTTGTGATTTTGTTAGGCAACGCCTTGTACGACCCATTTATATTCTTTTAGACTGGTATATATCTGATCTTTTTCATTTCAGTAGACTTGTTGTGATTGTGCTTCATGTTCCAAGAAATTCCATGCTGCGCATTTAAACTCGACTAGACGCAAATTAATAAAAATCGGCTATAAGTGACACCCGGGAACTTGAGAGTCGAGTATATGCACGACCCCCGATTTCCAGGGCATTACATAGAATCAAAGCAATTAGTTATTGGTGACTCCGGCGAAATATAATATCCTCTTAATCCCTAAGAGCCCGTTTGGCCGAGTGGATTGGAAGGGATTGAATGGTATTAGGGTGGATGGCATGGATTTCAAGGTAATGATGGTGTTGTTAGTGGATTGTCTTAAGATCCATGGGATTGTTATATCTAGTCTGTTTGGCACGCCCGGCCAATCCCGGGATTAAACCTTCTCATCCCTTCTAATCCCTCGAACCAAACACGTCCCTAGCAAATTTGAACAGATTAGGGTGGATTGGATGGGATTTAAAGGTAATGATGGTGTTGTCAGTGGATTGTCTTAAGATCCATGGGATTGCTATATCCCGGATCAGATCACCCAGTCTGTTTGGCACGCCCAACCAATCCCGAGATTTAACTTCCAATCCCTTCCAATACCATCCAATCCTGTCCAATCCGCCTGGCCAAACGGGCCCTAAAGCGGCTGAGAGAGTCAACCTGTGAAATGTAAGTCGATTCCCCCACCCAAGAACCAATGTCCACGGAGTGCCACAAAAGTTTCGGATCAAGTTGATATATGGGTTTTACCTTCATTTAGGTGTGTGTGACCTTATTAACAGGTTGGATGGCAAATAAGCATTATGGTGAGCCCTCGTATGTTTTTAATGGTGTCCATTCAATCACCACTATTTCCTATGATGTGGCACACCTGATATTTGGATTGCTTCATTTTTGAGCCCATGTCTTAGAATGCGACGGCAAAACGGATGGATAGCGTGGATATAAAACAAATTAATCAAGATAGGCTCTAAAGTCACGGTTCAACTGATATACCCTTAGACAGGGACACTAGTGCGACTCCACGTCATATGGGCAGCTTGGATACAGTCGTTCAAATAATCGAAACCGACTTATAGATTCTTAATTAATTTATTTTTTTAAAAGGCTGAATAATTGATGATCATGTGCATTTAATGGACGACCAGAATTGTGCCAAAATTCAACAACACCATTTAGTAGGAGGACCACATTAGTGAACGGAATAATTCTTCTATTAGGCCGTCCATGTCATGTAATGAAAATCGTACGGATAATCCAACCATTAACTAAGACTAGACTCGAGGATCGGTTATCACGGGGTTGGATCAACTGCCATCAGAAATTAGATCAACGAACCATCAACCATACCCCACTAGATGAACGGCTTCGATCAGCATCAGTGGGTCTGGAGAGAACGGGTTGGATCACAAATCGTGGTGTATATGAACGTCTCATATTTATTCCCATTATTCATTACACTGAATTTATATGTTCGTGTTCGAAGTGATTTTAAGCCCATGAGAAATAATAGTACACTGATGCATTAGAACGAATCATGATGGCCGTTGGTTCGATGATCCATAGCATTGATCTTTACGGCTTCTACTGTCCATATGAGAGGCTCTAAAATTCAGCCTGATCATGGTTCCCAACCCTTCGATCAGTGGCCCACAAATGGATGGTTACGAGAAAATACAGTAACGGTCCACATAAAAATGAAAATATTAGATCTTCAGGATCTTAATATCTGTCAGATTTTGAATCATGTATCATCCGTGACCTGTCTTAAGATATCAACCGACTGGATCAACGAACCATGGCTCCACTTGCACAGAGGAAGTGGATCATGGACACCATTCACGTGCATCAGAACCACGTCTACCCGTGGTAGAATCCATTCATGCCTTTTTTTTTAAGGGATGCGGTTTGGCTACTGACCCCAACACCAGCCAGCTAGCCCGACTCAAACCTCCGTGGCCCACCGCCGTCCATATTTCACATGAGCCTAAAAAATGAGGCAGATCCAAATCTCAGGTGGACCACACCAATGGAAGTAGTATTGATTGAATGTCCACCATAAAAAACTTTTTAGGGTTTATTTGCAATCCAACGGTTGATAAGTTCACAAAACCTAAATGGAGGGAAAATACAAATATCAGCTTGATTTAGAAATTTCTATGGCCCTTGAGGAGTTTTCAACAGTAAATATACAATCTCCGCTATTTCCAACATAATGGCTAACCTAGCATTTGGATCTTAGTCATTTTAGCATGAGTAGATGGATGTGGTGGGTAAAACAGATATATCATGGTGGGCCCACAGAGCTTTGGCACCAGCTAGCTGGTTGGTGTTGTGTTTACCGGTCAAACATCGGGACTTGGCTTAGGTAGTGGGAGCGGATTAGCTGGGGCTTACCTTGATGTATTTGTTGGATATCCATACCGTCCATATGTTTTTCTATCTCATTTCAGAGCGTGATCCCAACCTGTGATTGAATCTCCACCGTTAAAATCTTGATTCCATTGGAATGTTGATTTTGCCATCCAACCTGTTAATAAGGTCACAAACACCTAGACGAAGAGACAACACAAATATCATCTTCATCCAAAGCTTTTTTTGGCCCACGAAAAGTTTTTAATGACTAATTACAACTTTTTCGTATACTATAGTACATCTATGACTCACAACTGCTTCATTTATTGTATCATAACCAAAAATGAGCTTTCAATACAGATGGACGGCGTTGATGTAGTCACATACATCACAGTGGGCCCCACAGTCAGTGGTCCCACCCCCACCTGACTGGCTCTAGGGTCTCACCTAATCCGCTCCCTTGAATTTGCCGCTTTTTAGTGGCCATTACATAGACCAGCCATAGAACAAAAGTAGACTACGTCCACAGACGATTACGTAGTACGGAAGCGGTCACATTCTACTGACAAGGGTCGGTAGAGCAGCGGAATTTTGCAAAGAAAGTTTCAACGATGGTCCGTCGCAATGCTTCCTTACTGCGCGAGCCTTGTTAACGTACGCTACATACGGACAGAGCAGCAGAGGTGCACAGGAATCCGGCCGTTCATCAAGTGGGGACCACCATCAACACGGTCTACTGAATAATAAGGCCTTTTCAGTCATCTGTGGGCCCCAAGTGTACCTTTATGTGGGCCACTCTTCCTTTTTCTGATAATCCCTTTTCCTCATGTGGGTAGATCCACTGAGGTTGGTGTATCCCCGTAGGGCCCACCTTGGTGTATGTATCTTACATCCACGCCGTCCATCCATTTTTTCAGATTATTTTAATGCATGATCCAAAAAATGCAGGAGATTCAAATCTAAGGTGGACCAGGTTTCAGGAAATAGAGGTGATTGAATGCCTAAAGTAAAATAAAAAATAAAAAAAATCATAGGACCCATCATAATGTTTATTTTCCATCCAACCCGTTGATAACGTAACTCAGACGTGAATAAAGGGAAACTACAAATATCAGTTTGATGTAAAACTTTTGTAGCCCACGAAAAGTTTTAATGGTGAATCACTAACGTTTCTTGTGGTATGGTCAGATCTGCAGCATTTTTAAGCTACTTCTCTAAAATGATTTGGAGAAACGGATGGACGGCATGGATGTAAGACATATACATCAAGATGTGCCGCACAGCCAAGGATCGACAGAAGCCGCGCCCTTTTCCACTTGTGTGGCCCCTAATGCGTAGAGCATGGATTGTCGACCAGTCCAGGGCGGATGTGACTCCGTCGCAGCCGGCAGCGGATTGGCTGCTGTACCACACACCACCAACGTGCTGGTGTGTTTACGACACCAAGTTTTGTGGGTCCCATCATGAGGTATGAGTTATATCCAAACCGTCTATACACTTGGTGAGCTTGTCATAATGGTTGGTCAGAAATATAAGATAGATCCAACAGTCAAGTAGACCACACTGTAAAAAGGAGCGGTGGATTGACCATCTGCAATTGAAACCCTTTTGGAGGTCACAGAAAATTTGGATCAAGATAGATATTTGTTTTTTCTCTTCACTCAGGTGTTTGTGACATTATGAACAGATTGGATGGAAAGTAAACATTAGGATGGGCATACGAATGTTTTAACGGTGAAAATCATTGTCCCATTGCTATTCGTGGTGTGGTTCACTTGAGCCTTGGAAATTACTCATTTTTGGGATCAAAACTAAAATAATCTCACCAAATGATGAACGGTGTAGATATGATAAATACATCATCGTGGGGCCATGTAATTTTGATCTCGTTTGAACGGTTCGTACAACTCGGAGCTCGAGAGCGTCAGCGCTCGTCTTCGCACGACACGTACCCGCACCAAGTTGGTGGTGTGTGGTACACCAGCCAATCCGCTTCCGTATTAGCCTGACTCGAACGAGTCATCTCCTGACTCGTCCGAATCCCGACTCAACTTGGAACTGAACGAGTCAGGCCGAGTCTCCTGAATCATCCATCCATTGAATGCATTAGAGTCGTATTTTAGCCTTTGTATGGCCTAGATCTATCACACGTGTTTCATTCCAGCATGTGCCCACTGAGCCACCTTCTTCATGTAACTCACGTGAGTCCATTTTCTTTCACCTTTGGAAATGTAGTTCCAATCCCTCAAATTAATGAACCATGCAGTGAATGGTGTTTCAATCGGCCTTGTTTGTATTAATCATGCATTCTCATCGATCATGGCCATTGATAATCTCAACCATGACCATCTGAAGCGTCAAAACATCATTTTACTTGAGTATGTTAGTTAAACCTTAGGGTGAAATCTGGATGGCACCCATTAGTGGTGCCAAGGTTTATGCCCAGACCATTCATGTAGTGGGCCCCATGTCACGCCCCAAATTTGGAAAACGGGCTCACTTGATTTATATAAGGCCCATATGATGCGGCCTATTTGATGTATCTGAGGACTATGGGTCGAAGCCTAAGTAGATGTAGATAGGTTCATTGGAATGTGTGATTCCTCATGGTTTGTGTAATGATATTTTATGGCGAGCCATGCCTTGGGAGCAATGTTGGTTTGACATCCACATTGTAAGAATAATGTTGGTTTAATGTCCGCATCATAAATCTCCCTAAGGCCCATTGATAGGCCCATACTGGTTATGAGTAGGCCGTCTAAGCCCATCTTCGGTGTAAGGATAGTTTATTACTTTATAACATACTTAGTACACTTTCATGATTCATGCACATACGCATCATATGTATGTTTGATATGAGGAATGTTCGATCATAGCATAAGCCGTTGGGTTGAGACATTTATGAGACTCCTTATGAGACGAAGTGCCCTACATGAGCGCGTGGTACGCGGAGATTGCTGCATGACTGACGATGTGACCCATGCATTTCGCATTGTGTGTCGTGATTCACTGCATGCCCTAGTGACATCGGGGTCGTAGCCTCCACAAACACATCGTGGATAGTCGTATCGGTTACCGAAAATATTGGCTCTAGCATTGTGGGCACTTAGGATGTCCTTGGGTGAAAATCCCAAAACCTTTTTGGTATTAGGAGATGCTCCAATGTCTAGACCGAGTGGATACACGAGCGCTAGAGTGCCGAATACAAGTAGGTCGTGTCTCCCACTGTATCGTGGTCAGTTGGAAGGGGGTGTGGTTTTATCCGCCAGAGTGAGGAGGCTATAAGCTAAGCTGAATTTGACCAGCTCGCAAATGAGTCCGCTATCGATGAGCCGGGTATGTATTGCGTACTCACGGTCGGTGGATAGTGTGGTCTCTTCCACTTGCTTGACTGTACAGCTAGGGAGGAGGCAGTCAGTGTGAGGTGTATTAGACCCCGGTGATATCCAGAGAGGAACTGTCCTAATATGTGTACTTGATGAGGACTGATATGCTTGCTTTGCATCTCGCATATGACATTTGGCTACATAGGCTTCGCATCGCATAACCTTGGTATGAACGATAGCATTCATGTCTTGCATCATATAGCTTTGGTATAGCCGATAACATTCATGGACTTACCGTATATTTCCGCATTACTTTAATATTGTACACTTGGCGCTCGCCTTGCGCACACACTTACACCACCCTCTAAGCTTTTGTAAGCTTATACACAACCGTTGCGTGCAGGTGTCGTTGGATCACAACAGCGCTGAGGTAGGAGCGCGTGTCGGATCATTTTGGAGCTTTCGGATTACCTTGTATTTCTCTTTCCGCATTGTACTTAAAGTTTTTGATATATTGGATATGTGGTGATGTTGTTTTGTGACTTGGTTATACTTGTGGTTATGCTTTATTACAAAAAAAAATTCATACTGAAAATCCTCCTTATAGGATCCCAGGATCGGAATCTGGCATGTGAGTGTCGGAATCCGAGAATGGGGCATTACGAAGGTTGTCGGTGTCGGATCCGGTGATCGAGAATTTTGTGAGCCTGTTTTTCGAGTTTGGGGCATGACACCCTACAATGGCTATGGGTGTTTGACACATGGTATTAGATGGGATTAAGAGGTATGAGATTAGAAAAATATAATTATTGCATGTGACATGGATTGTCCCCCATGACAATGAGATACCACGTGATAAACATAACTTCATGCCTAGGTTGTATTACGGTGTCATTTAGTCTATTTATTGACTATTGAATATATATACCAACCAACATCTAGAATTATTGAGAGTAATATATATGTGTTATATCTGCATCATTCATCCATTTTATAACCTCATTTTATGGCATGGGTCAGAAAATGAGGTACTATAGAACTTACGTGGACCACAACATAAAAAGCATTGGGGACAATAATACCTATAGTTGAAATCTTCCTAAGGTCCACCATCATGTGTATTCACCATCCAACCTATTCATAAGGTCAAACACACCAAGATGAAAGGAAATCACAAATATCAGCTTGACCCAAAACTTCGATAGCCCGCGAGAAGTTTTCAATGGTAGGCATTCGATTCCTACCGCTTTCTATAGTGGGGTCCACTTGAGCTTTGGATTTGCTTGATTTTTGGGCCACGTCCTAAATTGATATCGAAAAATAGGTGGAAGGTGTGGATATAACCCATCCATCATGGTGGGATCCACATAACTTACTAACATTCACAAACCTTTTCAAAGTTTTAACCTAATCCTAGCTTTTCCTATTCTCTCCAAACACTGAATGTAATTTCCACAACATCAAATGCAATTTTATCCCACATAATTTCATCTAATAACATTTGCTAACACTCTCTAAGGGATGCTTCATAGCTATACTAAATTGGAAGATTCTAGCCCAATTTAATAAAGCTATGTTTAGTAGACACCTAAAAATGAGTTTATCTCATTTTAATCGATGGTAATTTAATATGTAATCATGTAAAAAATAAGATTAAGATTTCTAAGAAAAATTTATGTTAATTAAAGTGAGATAATCATTTTTAAGTGTCTACTAAACAAGGCCTAATGTCTTTTTCTTTTTTAGTTTTGAGAGATGATCACGTGCATATACACATGCAAATTTCGGAATTGGGTCGAGTCTAACTGGGCCACTTGTGTATATATAACATTGCTTGTGGCAAAAAACATGTGATCCACTCGTCAGGTGGGCCACAATATTGAATTAAATAGATAGCTCGCGGTCCAACTTAATGCACAAATGTCATCCAAACGACGAAATGTGTTATTAGGCTAATTTCAATGCAAGCAATCATTGTGGTGTCTCACAATAGTACGACCATAATGTCATGAACCCACAAGGGGTGGCACGAATGAGGCTGCCTACCAAAGTTCACATATAGTGGCTGCATGTGATCATTTTTCTATTGAGCTGCACATGATAATCTTCCATGAGCACTGATGACTTTTGAAATTAAAAAAGAAGAATAAAAAAAAGCACAAGCAAGCAACTTATCGTCCACCTAAGGAATCATGGAATATTTTGATTATTTATGAAAACAATAATCACATGAAACTCTCTCTATCTTTTATCAAACTCATTCATCATCAGTGTGACTTGGTATGATAAAGGGAGTCAACAAATATCAACTTAACCCAAAACTCAGGGGGGACACAATGCATGCACTCGAGGTTTTTATCTAAATTTTCGTTATTCATATAAGCATAAGATATGGGTTATTTATTTATTTATTATAAGGTTAATATTTTATTTGTAAATCTAAATAAAGATTATCATCTGATGGATGGAATGGATTTCACATGTATAATAAGCAATACAGAGCTAGAGTGGACTTCACACATACAACATGATAGGCTCCGGAGAGCTAGGGTGCCCTACAAACATTAAAACATGTGTTGTAGGTGACTTTGGTCCCTAGAAAAGGCAAAAAGATCAGATGTACAAGATCTTCTGCGGGACCATTTCCCCACTTGTAGAAAAGGAGAAGGACGCTATTTAAATCCAAAGATGGAAAACCATTTACATCCTCCATATGGACATTTTAAAGAGGTCTTTTATCTCCAACCTTAGGAGGTTGTGATGTAAGTGCCCATGCTACAACCTTTCTAATGCCAACCAGACCACAATATTGCAATAAAGAAACAAACAAATCAATGATTTGACCTTTTTTAGTATAAGCTCTTGCTCATATTTACAAATAAAAGGGAGATTATGGAGAGAGTCTATCAAAGAGGTGGGCCCACATGTTGAGTTTGTGCCATCCACTTGCTTTGTGGACATGCACTTTTGAATGGTGGCCTTTGTTTTCGAGATATGGTTAACACTTTGCATTATAAATGATACCTATAAGCCTTAAAAACTTGTATCAAGGGTTTAAGTTTTATGTCAATGACCATGTTTTCGAAATTGCTTCCCCTTTGATTTTACAAAACCCTTACATCACTGCAAGTGGCTCTAATGGATGGCCACTTAAGTTGTAAGTGCACTGTTTGATCAGATTGACCAAGCAATCCTAACCATCCAACCAATAGCTATTAGAATGATCATTATATGTTGAATTATGATTGAGTAGATGCCAATATAGATATAAATGGTAAGTATTATGATATGAGTGTACCTTTTAAGTTATTATTCATTAATAATTATAAGTTATTTACACCAAAAGAGACTTACTTTTAACAGTTGTATCTTATTTTTTATCTCTCACTGCTTATATTTCTTCTATTCTTTTCATGCGCATTGCATGTGTTGATTTTTTAGTACTAATGATGGAAGGGATTTGGTACATTATGAAGAACAATAGGTGATTCGAAAAACACTGGCGGAGACATCATGTTTCATTTAACGGTGTTCTGATTTAATATACACATGTCGCTGAGTCAAATTATCTAAATTCTGTGCCAGGCAATCTTTATGGTGCCGTCCGCCTGAACGTGCTGATGAGACGATGAGATGCTCTTTTCAAGTGACACATTGGCTTTTGAGCAAGGTTGCATATGACTCATCCAACTGGTTGTAGGTGTTCATTAATAATATTAATAATATTGATACTCTAAAATAATAATAATAATAATAATAATAATAATAATAATAATAATAACAACAGCATTGATAATACAATTTCCACAATGAAAATGCAAAATAATTGCTTCAATATATTTATATGACTAAAATACCACTGTTAATTTATTTCCTTGATAAAATTACTACCCCCTTGTTGGGTTCAATGTAATTAAATCCATCTTGACCACACATCTTCGAGTGCCACAGGCAAATGTACTATGCATGTAAGTGTGGCACACATGTGTTGGATCTGAGACGTTCATCAAAGGGTCCCACAGTGCTCGTTGAAAATCGTGCCAGCTCACTAAGGGGAACAAGTGTACAGTCAAGGTAGATAATTTACTTTGATGGTGATGATAATTATAATAATAAAATAATGATATAAAACATTAACATTACACTCATACATGCAGCTGGCTGTAGATGATCAATAATATTAAAAATGATAATAATAACAAAAAACAACAAAATAATACTCATAATAATATAGTGAAATTTGGTTTAATCTCCTTCATTGATTTTCAGAAAGCACACACCCAGAGCATCAAGATGGAAGCTGACATGAGATGAAAGATTATAGGAGGAAAGCAAATAGGTGGGACCCACTTTGACAAGAGGTTAAATCACGCACCAGGCACCTCTCATGAGGTGGGGGATCTTTTGGGTGGTCCACATAACCCTACTTTAACCCAACACTATAGTTAATCTAACTAACCCAACCATGGTCACCCACACCACCTTACCATGGTTAACCCAGAAGGGTTAAAACCTAACCCAATTGCATGTGAGTTAAAAAAAAAAAGAAAAAAAGAAAAAAGAAAAAGAAAAAAAAGAAAAATCAAAGTCCATGATATTAACAACAACCCCTCCATATGTGGGCCCCACATGATGATGATGGAAACCAAAAAACCTGGGCCAGTCACATCAGAAGAAGGCTCACACCCAAGTCACCTCTCATGGGGAAGTGGGTCATCTAAAAGATGGCCCATGTGATGTGCAGTCACCTTTAACCCAACACCCTAGTTAATCTGACCATCCATCATGGTCATCTTGACCCATTTCAACCTGACCATGGTCAAATCACAGAACATCTCTAACCTAACCAAAACCCACCCATGAGTTGGAAAAAAAAAAAAAAAAAAAAAGCCCCACATTAGTAGCAACCAGCAATACACCACATGTGGGACCCACGTGGGCACATTAATTATAAAGGAAAAGTTAAAAAAATAAAAAATAAAAAATAAAAAAAATACATTGAAATTCCTTTCTCTCTCTATATAAAAAAGCTATAATTAATATTCTACTAATAAATTAAAATCTGTATTTAAGGCAAGTGGGAAATATAATCTAACCCTAGGGTTAAAAACTAACCATAGTTAGGGTTTCAAACTAGTGGGGTTAAGCCAAAAATACTTTAAAAACAAGGAAAGCCTTTTTATTTATTTTTTATATCTCCTCTCATTAGTATATGTGAGAGAGAGAGAGAGAGTTTTGGTTTTGTTTTCTTTTTTGGATTTGGGTGGGAAAGGGGTGGAAAAAACAGGCGATGGAGGTCTTCTCATGGCGGCCATGAAATTCAAATTCCTTCGACGGTCGAGATTTCTACAACTTGGTAATTTCTCCTTCGTTTCCCTTTTTACCCCTCTCTGTTTTGAATGTAATTTCACTGCCTGCCGTGGACTGAGGTGTTAGATCGAATGTTTAGGGTTTCTGTCCAAACACCGAAAGTGGGTTCCTTTGGAAGGGGAATAGAAGGATCCTGACCGTTGGATCTTGTCTTAACCGTACGTTTTCGTAGATCCACGGGGTTTGTCGATCTTTGCTTGGGTTTTTGAAGTGCTTTGAGAAGTGGGGTGTCGTTGGTTCTTGATTTTTTTTCGGCCTTTTGTATGTGGGTTCTTTTCTTTTTGAAGATGTCTTATGATGATTTGTGTAGTTTAAATGAAGGGAAGTCGCATATATGAGGCTTTTGATTTTCATGCATGATTTCAAATTTAGGTCTGTTTTTGTCTGTGGTTCTTGTTGAGTTTGAATGAATTGTGGTTGACTGCCTTGTAATTTTAAAATTGTTGTTGTTTGTTCTTATTGTTGATTCGATGTTGTCTGGAACACTGAATGCCCAGATCACAGATGGTTTAGATGGAGGAAATATGCATTGTTAGGCCACGCAGAATAATTTCTGTTGTCCTACCACCAAGTGTACAGGTGGACCACCTTTCCTTGATCCAGAGCATTAACATGGTGGGCACCATCGTGAATTGGTCATATGTTGAAAATCCCCACTATCGGAAATATGATGGGTAGATTTTCTTCTGCAGAATGTGAGGCATTGCCTACATCGTCCAACTATTGATTGGACAGTAATGACTGTCCAGTGAAGGTTTTTTTTGCTGATGTGTCCATCTATAATGGAATGTGCCAGATGAATGGCTGTAGACCACAGAAAAAAGGCCCCATCTGTATGGTTGATGAGTCGAACAAAGACAAATGGCCGCTTTGTTCTGTTGACTACGTGTTGTCTAAGTACATCTTTGATCTTCGTGCAAGTTTTCTAATGTGTGTTAGTTTCTTAATGGGAAGTTGTTGCTGGGTTTGATTGAATTGTAGTTGAAGTCCTTGCTCTAGTTTGATGGCATGCATTTTGGTTGTTGATTTCATGTTGTTTTGAGCACCTGAATTGTACTAAAAAAAGGGCTAGTGGCATGAAGCGCCCTGTGGAATACCTCAATGGTTGACATATGTGTGGCCTGGAATCATGACTGGATGTGGCTTGGTCCAAAAATCAATGCAATCAGAGAAAAAATAGCCAGCTTAAATCAGCGGCATGGAAATGGATTGTTTTTTCAAAGTTGAGCAGAAAACGAGCAATGCCAGATTTTATTAGTAAACCTCACAGTGATTGGATGTTTGGGGTTGCTGAATTGCTTTGATTGTTGGCATGTGGCCCATCCATGTGGTGGCCCACCCCATTGGCATTCCTGATCATAACACACATCTGCCATGTGTTTGGTGGGGAGCACAATGGAGATTATACGCAAAGCATGCATTGTCACTGCATTGGGTTGTTTGAGAATTTATACTATGGCGGTGACTGAGAAGATGTGTTCCTTGTTCATTTGGATTTGCTTTGTGATTTTTTTTGGTACCCCATGTCTTTGTGCAATTTTATTAAGCGAGTATTCTTCTTCTTTTTATGTGAAATAGGGTTTGAGTGGTCGAGACCAGGATGATTGATTGGCAAAATGATGGAATACGCTTGGGTTGTAGAATCAGATAGCAGCAGTTGACTTCTTTTTGGTTTTGCGGAGGCATCCATTACCAGTGTGCAAGATAAAAAAGAGAAGAAGACTAAAGAATGGACTGCAATAGAGATGAGGCCCTCAGGGCAAAACAGATTGCTGAGAGGAAGTTTACAGCAAAGGATGTTGCAGCTGCTAAGAAATTTGCTTTAAAGGCCCACAACTTGAATCCGGAGCTTGAGGGTATTTCCCAAATGTTAGCGACCCTTGATGTGTACCTTGCTGCAGAGAACAAAATAGCCGGCGAAACAGATTGGTATGCGATTCTCAATGTGAGTGCTACCGCAGATGATGAGACTGTTAAAAAGCAGTACAGGAAGTTGGCCCTTACACTTCACCCTGACAAGAACAAGTCGATAGGTGCTGATGGTGCGTTTAAGTTCCTTTCCGAGGCTTGGAGTGTGTTATCTGATAAGACTAGGAGAACGGCATACGATCAGAAGAGGAACGCTAAAGGATCCCAGAAAGCTTCGCAGCCGAGCCGGAACCAGTCTGCCCCTAATGCTAATGGTTCTCATAAATCTGCTAACACCACATCTTCGAACACAAGGCCTCCAAAGAGTGCTGCCCGTTCGGCACCAACCACCGCCCCTGCTACTGCTCCTGCCACCACTCCCGCTGTTCCACGTCAGTCAAAACCCAATACATTTTGGACTTCATGTAATCTGTGCAAGATGCAATACGAGTATCTTCGGGTGTATCTCAATCACAATCTTCTTTGTCCGAATTGCCACAAACCTTTTTTGGCTGTAGAGACAGGGACTCCAACGAATGGTTCCAATGCCTCTGTCCCTTGGTCTTTTCCCCAGCAGCGCCAACAGAATGCGAACCATAATGCGGCAAACAAAACTGCTTATGGTCATGGAAGAAATGCCTCAACTGTTCCTAACATGGGAACTGCAGCGTACCAGCATGCAGTGGGCCACAATGCATATAATCACGTGAGCTACCAGTGGGCCACATTCTCAACCGCACCTGGTGTCGCGACCGCCTCAGCTCCTGCTGGCGCTCAAGCTGCCAATGTGGTGCACCACACATACGATAAAGTGAGGAGAGATCGTGAGGAGTCACTTCGAAGGAGGAATTATACTTCAAGGAGGACATCTAGTGGTTCCCATGCAGGTAGCAATAATGCTGCTTCTACTAGCAATGTAGCTGCATCAGCAGAGAGGCCGACAAAGAAAAGGAGAGATGACGATGGTGGAAACCATTTTGGAGGAACAAATGGAACAAACGCAAACATGGGTGTTTTTGAAACAGATAGAGCCAATGGCATTTCTAGCTCGTTGCTAGAGATGCGGAATTTGTTAATGGAGAAAGCTAGGATAGAAATCCGCAAGAAGTTAAATGAATGGAATTCAGGAAAAGGTGCCAAATCTGTGGCAGCAAATGTCAATTCAAATGATCCTAACAAGTTAGATGGGTCTGCAGATGGCAACAAACAAGGTCCTAGTGCAGTACTGCCCAAACCAGTAGTGATCACTGTTCCAGATCCTGACTTCCATGATTTTGACAAAGATCGAACAGAAGCATCTTTTGATGCCAACCAGGTGTGGGCTGCATATGACGATGATGATGGGATGCCACGTTTTTACGCTCTAATCCAGAAAGTTATCTCTTTGAAACCGTTTAAGATGCGCTTTAGCTGGCTCAACTCCAAATCCAACACCGAGCTGGGTCCTGTAAACTGGGTCGGTTCTGGTTTCACCAAGACTTGTGGGGAATTCCGGGTGGGCCGGTATGAAGTCAACAACACAGTCAATGTTTTTTCACACAGGGTTAGGTGGGACAAAGGTGTTCGAGGAGTTGTGAAGATCCTTCCAAGGCAGGGTGAGACTTGGGCTCTCTATAGGAACTGGTCTCCTGATTGGAGCGAAACTACCCCAGATGATGTTATACACAAGTACGATATGGTGGAGGTACTCGAAGATTATAACGACGAGTTAGGGGTGGTGTCCGTCACGCCCTTAGTTAAGGTTGCTGGTTTCAAAACAGTGTTTCACAGGCATATGGACCCTGACCAAGTTAAAAGGATCCCTCGAGAAGAGATGTTTCGGTTTTCCCATCAGGTTCCGTCTTGGTTGCTTACAGGAGAAGAAGCTCAAAATGCTCCGAAGGGTTGCCGGGAGCTGGACCCAGCAGCTACGCCTCTGGAGCTTCTTCAGGTAATTACAGAAACTAGAGATGAGGTGGTGGAGACTGCAAAACAAGAGCCTGCTAGTTGAATTCAGGATGATTTGGGTTTCGATCCATGTGGAAGACGAAGATAGTACCTGTATCAATCAACTTATTCGCAAAAAATCGAATGGGCTGCTGTCAGCATACGTTGCCCTGAGCTCTATTTCAGTTGCAACATGGCAATAGCTTAAGGCGACTTTACATCATTTTTTGGGAGTCAGTTGTGGAAATCAAATATCTTTTGGAGGTTAAAACTGCTATGAGGTTTCTTTGGTATGGGGAACTTTTTGAAGCTCCGTGAGGTGAGTGTTGCTCGTATTTGCTTCACTGCAAAAGAGCTGTTTTTCCTTTAAAAGACAATGGTTTCTCTGTTGCAGCCAGTCAATTCGGTCAATGCATGAGCTGCAAATCTCTCTCATGTATCCTTACGACTTTGCTCAAATTTCTGGTTCTTGTTTTCAACTGTGAGGCAATTGCATCTTCTTTTCATATATTTTTCGACTTCTATTTCCTTCGTTCTGATTTTAGACCCAAAAGCATGGTGTAGATTACTATTGTTGATGTCAGTTTATTTTGATCCAAGTACTGTATTTGTGGAAGGCTGACATTTTATCCCGTCATATTCACTTTCGTCTTTTCCAGGACATCTATTTGCAGAGCTCTGCTTAGCCCAAACACACTGTCCAATGCACCTCTATATGTGAAAATGTGCATTGTGGGTCCCACCGCATGGATCATTTGGCCCAAAAACCAGGCTGGCCAGCTTGGAAGCCAGGCTGCACTAGTTTTAGAAAAAGTTGCTAACAGTTTGCATTCAACATACAGTACAGCCCACCTGATCAGTGGACTGGCACTATTTTTGGCCTGCTCATCTACATGGTGGTCGCCCACCTGATGCATGGTTAGATGTCCATCTGCGTACCAGGTTGGTAGGATTGGCTTCGTGTAGGTGGTGCTGGCTTAACAGTCAACATTCAACACATGACACAGTCCACCTGATTAGTGAACCAGCTGGATTTTTGTGTCGGGTCATCTATGTGGTAGCCACCCGCCTGATTCATGGCTCAGATGTCTGACTCATTTGCCAGGTTGGTAAGATTGACCTCGTGTAGATGTGTATGTGTGCATAGCAGAACTCTTATTTGTAAATATGGATTAGCATCGTCTTAGCTTCCTCTCATATATGCCACAATGCAGTCCTCTAGTTCGCATTAATGGGCCAAGGAAGTGTTTCTGCTGGATTGCAAATGAAAACATTTGAGGTTAAATCCATGAATTGTGTTTATAGAAGCAAATACTTATTATTATTATTATTATTATTTCCCTACATGCAAACTGATGTATCCTACATTTATTAAAGAACTGCAAACACGGGATCGATTGATGTGAATTGTGTAGTATTTCCCCCTGATTTTGTCACTGATATTTGCTGATGACACCATTTTTTTTCAACTCTCTAATCACTACCGCAATTTCATGCTCATATTAGAGACTTGAAGAAGATTTTAACCATCTTGGTGGCTTATCAATGTCAGTTCTGACTTCTGAGACCACAGCGCTCATTCCTGACGTAATTCCACTCTTGCAGCCTTTGCGAGGATGGTACATGATGCTGCCTGCGTCACCTATGAGTTTATCTTATTTACCTAGATGCAAGCTAGCCATATGTGCTCTTTTTTTTTTTCGCTTCTCTTTATCATTGCCTCTCAGCGATTCATTTTTCATCATCAGTGGCATTTGTTCATATTGGCATATATATTTTTCTAATTTTACTTTTGCTATGCATTTACTGATATACCTCTGGAAATATTGGTCTTTGTCATAGCATAATCTATATTATTTGAGTTGCTTTTGGGCATTTTTGGCCCTGCTATAAGTCGATGACCTTTTAAATTTTCGTTTTTTGGCATGTAGAGCCATTCAACAAACAACAGGGGCATTTTCGTCCTTGAAAATCTCTGCTGCGAGTAGCCTATTCTGACATCTTCTTATTGCGCATAGACTGCTGGAGGAGCGTTACTGTTGACTAGGAGCCCAGGCAACGAAGGCTCTGTGAGGCCCACAATGATGACATAACATCTGCTCTGTACATTTGTTGTGCAGGCTCATGTTAGCTTGTCAACCTGAAAATGAGGCAGATCTAGAACTTGGGTGGGCCACAACATTGAAAAAGTTAGGGATGGGTAGCCTACCATCAAAACATTCTCGGAGGTAAAAAAAAATAAAAATAAAATAAAATTAGAAAGCCTCAATTTACTTGTTTTGGACTCTACCTGAATATGAGTTGAATTTATCACCTGTCCTGCTTAGGATTTCTCTTGCTACAATGCACCATTGGATGAGTTTGTGTTTTGGGAAATGTAACTCAATTGGATTTGATAGGATTTGGTCTTTTGCCTATATGGTGCTAAGGAATGACCGGGATTTGGTGATCCGGCCTTCTTAAGCTTGTCTAGATTAGTCATACTGTTTGGTTTAGCAGGTCTGGATTGGATGGACCAGGAACAGTCTATAAAGTTTGAGACTTCCCTCTGTATGCCTAGCTTATTTACTGGTTTCAAAGATTTGGGTTTGCTGATGGATGCATTAGAAACAACACATCAACCCATCCTACTTCTAGCAAATCGGTCACTGAACCAGTCTCTGCAGGTGGTCTGCTTTTAGGGCATTGGATGCAAATTATGGAACTTGTGTCAACCTCCATGTTGCAGGAGAAATAAATTTCACTGTGTTAGTTTCATGCAGAAACTCTTAAAACTGGAATTTCACTATTGAAATATCAAAGCTGAAATCACATCCTCCATAACTTATGAAAACTGGAATTTCACTATTGAAATATCAAAGCTGAAATTACATTCTCCATAACTTATAAAAAAAACCAACTCCTAAATAATTTAGGAAACTGACTAAAACCAAAACAAGGAAAGTAAATCTGAATTAGAAACTGACTCTCCATTAAGAGAAATGCTACGATGCTTTTCGAGCATTATTAGTTATTATGCTCCTAGTTGCGTACTGACGTGTGGATAGTCTAATCAATTTATCTGAACTGTCCTTTATGTCCAGCTCACACTTCATCGGTCATGATGAAAAAACTGGCAACGGTTGGCCGTTCTAGTCAACCAATCAATAGCCTTTGAGATGACCTATAAAGATTGATTATGGAATAAAACTCCTTGCAACAATTTCAACCATCCATTTGTTGGGGCCACATCATGGGTAAGTTACGGTTTTGGATGGATGGAATGATCATGTTCGTGTATTTTGATAAGTTGCCTCATGTGGTTGTGTTGTAGAGTAATGGACAGTCCGCATTTTGATTGATTGCACTATCCATTTATGTTTAAGAAACTAGGGAGCACTCTTTAACTTATAGTGCTTTGAGAACTCTAGTCATTTCCTTAACTAAAAGAAGCCTTAGAGAATCGGAAGACTATCTTAAACAATTAAAACGAAAACATGCTTAAATCATTTGAGTAACAAAAATGACATGCATATGAACAATCTGTCACAAAACCAAACCCATAAATGCAATAATGTCAGGTCAAGATTTTTTGGGTCTTTTATTATTTTGAATATATATGAGGTTTAAGGACCAAGATATCAGCAATATATCGGTTATTATTAATGCTATGCATGTTTGGATGGATGTATTTGTATGGATGATGCATCCAGCTCTCCAGTGCTCGTAGAGCACCATAAGCTTTAGTGCTCATTGAAATAGGACACTTGGATGGTCTAATGGGTTGATATAGACTGTCCATTAGGTCCAACAAGCACTTCATGGCCATGCCATGAAATGTTAATATGGACGGTCAAGATTGTCTATACAAAAAGAGGTCCAATCAACTATTTGTTGGAGCCACAATGGATTGCTTATGATTCTAAAGAATCTGTTTTTTAGGCAATCTTAACCAATCCCACGTGGGCATTGAGAAAAGGGTAGGTATAAAAACTATGGCAAAATCGAGGATGTGTTGGATCACCCGATTGAGGTCACTTTTGCATGGTAGCCCATGGAATGAATTCTGGACATCATGGACAGTTCAAATCAGTGAATTGGGCCAGTGATCTGGGAGCATTCGAGCATCTCTGTTTTCTTTACTATTAAGTGTCATTATTATATTAGCTAATTTATATAGTAGTAATTTATCAGTCATCATGGATCAAAATAGCTACTGTTATAACACGATGTATCAGTGTATTAGAGCCCATGATGCCTGCTATAATGCAGGTCTTCAAGTTCTTCCAGTTTATTTGCTTCACATGCATAACAGAAGACATTTGTTCTTCTCTTTTTTCCGCCACTGCTTTCGACATGCGAATGGTGTATGTGTGTACACATTTTTTTTTGGGTATTCCCCCATCGGAATACCCCAAGTAATGTGTTTTTTACGCCATAAAAGAAAAGTTATTAATACTTTTGTGGCACAATACTCGTAATTTCTCTTTTATAGATAATGGGAAAAAATACTTGGGAGTTTTTCTTGTCACTTATTTTTTAGTTTTCTTTATTTTTCAAGTAAATGTAACTGTAGAGGAATTATATGATTTGTTCCACATCTTTGCATATTTTTCGGTGACACGCTGGATGGATCATGCCTGAATAATCTCCCAGATTGGAAAATCTCTGCTACAAATATCAGTATCTTTTCAATTGAATGTTGACCTTTGTTGTATCCGTCTATTTGCAGGCCATAAAATTTTAAGATGGTCTTTAACGAGATTTTTGAGGAATGGTTGATCCATGGTGGGACACAACATGCCAGTGGTCTAGATTACTGAACTGTGGCCCCCCCAATGTCAGAATTGGAAGCCTTTGTATTCTGCACAAAGATGTTGGCCAAGCACTATTATAATTCCTGGTAACCTTGCCATTATTTTGATTCATTTGGATTTTACAGATGCAAGGATTACAAAATAAGGGTCTTGATGTTACATGGATTCTTTGAACCATGTGACACTGCCTGTCGGGAGAATCTGTAACATTAACACAAATACGGATTCTTGGGCAATACATGCTGTGTCACCGACTGTTCCTTGTGTGATCAGTTTATTAGTGTAGGTGTTGGAGTAGAAAGCACAGCAGAAAGGGAACTAGGAATAGGTAGAGAGATCAAGATGGCAACCATAGTCGATAGTACTTGGATGATTATATGGTGGTCTTAAGGAGATCAGGAGAGTGACTATCATGCACAGGTGGGTGAAACATACACTGATGATCAGATGCTTTTACAGGGAGGTGAGCATATCCATGCGTACTTGTCTGGTCATTGTGGATGGCACGATGGATGGGTCTCCCTACCCACCGTGATCGGATGGATTAGCCTACACCACCATCGAAATATTTAATCATAGTAAAATACAATTTATTAGTACATTGCAATTGTTTATATATATATATATATATATATATATATATATATATATATATATATATATATATATATATATATATATATATATATATATATATAAAAAGTATACGTACTATGTACGAACTGGTTCGCATAGCAGGCGTTGAATATATATATATATAGCAGGCGTTGAACATCATTAGTAGCCTAATGCATGCATTAGTGGCCTGTAAAAATAGAGTCCATGGTTCATTGATCCAGGCTGGTGTTCTAATGAGGGACTTCTACTGGAATCCAACCCATCCGATCTTTTGTTTTTTTTTTTTTTTGTTTTCCTCCTCCTTTCTGAATAGGGGATTTGTTTTTGCTTTTTTTATCAACTGTCAATTTTGTACAAATTATTGGTAGATAAGAAACTCTGAATTGGGTGCTTTTGGGGAAATCCCCCAATCACAACAGTTCCATCATATCAATGGCTTTAAATGTAGGACCATGGGCTTGATTTGCACAAACTGGTGCATCAGAATACTCCCAATATAATAGTAGAAGCAAATACGTGTAGGTGTATCAACTCACTGAGTTATTATTGAAATAGGATCTACACAAGAAAACAATGAGCTGTTCGTAGGTTACAGGTGCATCGTGAAAATGTCTAGTCTTTAGATATTCAATCCTCCTTTTACATTTGTATAGTATATATCATTAAAAAGTAAAATAAAGTGAACTTTGTAAATAAATCTACTGAACTTGTCTACTTAGTTGGAGACTTATTTCAAAATTAAACAATTCATTAAGTACTGATAGTTCTACTAAAGCATAAGAAAAATTCTATCTATTGGTTGAATTCTAAGAGCTCCACCTCATATAAGGCATCTCTTCTACTGGATTTTTTTTTTCAGTTCTTCAGGCGTATCATAACACTGTTCTAGTCCTAATCATCATATTTCACTTTATCTAAACTCTTTCATTGTAAAATCCCAAAAATAAACAACCACAATTATAATCCTAGAGATTATAATCTGCATGTAAGAAAGTCTCCAAAGCATAAAACAGCAGCAACAACAACATTATATAATAACAACAACAACAATAATAAATAATAGTAGCAATAATAATCAATAATAGAGGATGATGTTCATATTCATTAAAAATGGGGAACCGTTTTGTCTCCCAAATTCTCCATTGAATGTGGACTGTTGGTTCTGATTCATTTCTTCTTAACAATGTATTTACATGCCATCAATGGAAACGTTAAGAGTTGACAAAATGAGGAGATTTTGTGGGCATGGTTCAACCATGACAGGGCCATCAGATCAATGACTTGATAAACCAAACACGCCCCACTTGTACAGATTAGGTACTAAACGGTAGGTTCCCTTGTTCCTGATGAACAGGGAAATCAGCATCTAAATGACGACGACCACAAAAACAACAACATTAAAAATGAGAACTTTCTATTTGAATGAGCTGGTTCAAGATATGTGGGGCATAGACAATCATGATGAGCTATTGACATGGCATGATATTTATGAAAATGTAGGCATCCTTCGTAAATGGGTCTTTACTCAGGAAACGAAAGTCATGGTTTTCATCTTTCAATACGTTGGGTGGTCCGCAGGTATTTTACAAATTGAATTATATGAAAGGTGGTGGCCCACTTTGAATTTTCTCAAATAATCTTCATGATGTTTGTTGGCATGGATGGTCTTTTTTTTTTTTTTTTTTTTGTTTATTGGTAGGAATTGTACAATGTGCCCTGCTGGATGTACGTTCACCCAACAAATAGACTAAAGACTACAGGAGCATCTGTATTTAACTGAAAAATGGCCCGATAATCTAGAGATAGGATCTTCCAATCCAGGATCACATCAACGGTTTGGATTGCTGGATCATGGGTCCTACTTGTATAAACAGAAAATGTATGTACCACAGGACGAGTTCATGGCCTGGGCATTGTCTGATGTCAACTACCTTCGAGTCTTTCTTTAGTTTGGTAAATTCACATGTTCGAGTTGATGGTTTTGGGTACGTTTGGTTGCACCAAACACATCCTTGTTATTATTTGTTGGCCCCCCTGAGGGTTTTTGTCGTATCGTTCAAGTTCAGCTTCTACAAGTGGGGCCCATGGTTCAATGACCTAAATTGGCCCAACCCATTTTTACTATGGGACCCACTATTTGTTGCCTGTGTACCAAAATCCTAACCGTTCAATAGGGGCCAATAATAGATGGTTGAGACGGACGATATGGCATTGTTTCACAACATTAGTCCATAAAGAGGCAACGATATATTCTATAGCTGAGATCTGCTAATCTCTGTCATTTTTGGTGCATGGTCCGTTATAACAACGATTTAGATTGCGGAGCCATGCGCCCCACTCATTCAAACCGACAACCGAACAATGTTTTGATTCATCTGTACCGTAATAATGCAAGTGAATAGATAGTCAATGGTTCTGATTGAAGGAGAATATGATACAATGCATAGCGTGGTAGGTTTAGTGCTTTAGTTGCATTGGTTCGCTTGGATGGTCCAATGGATCGATCTAAACCGTCCATCAAGTTCTGAACCATCTCTTATGTTACTATGCAGAAATTGCACTGATTTGAAGATCCAATCCACTTGATTTTTGCCTTATTTTCTATATCAATGGTTTTTCCCAGCCCTGGTTGGTATGGTTACGATCGACCTAACAAAAGTGAATCTTTAGAGTCATAAGCAATCAGTGATTGTCTCTAACAAATAGACGGATCAAATTATTGATTGGACTCTTTTTTTGTGTGTAAAAGAACTGGGCATCAAGTCGAGTTGGATTGAGTTAGGGCTGACCCTACTAGATCTGGTTTTGAAATAGGCCTGACCGAACTCGATCCAACTTGGTACCGCATCCAACATGCCTGATCCAATCTGAGTCTAGGTCTGGCCTGGATTGATTCGGACTAAGTCCGACCAGGTCATAAGTACCGAGTTGGGTCGAATTGGCACCGAGTCACAGAGAGAGAGAGAGAGAGAGAGAGAGTAGTAGTGGTGGTGGTGTTGTGTGGCTGCCGGGATTGAAAGAGGAGGATATGGGAAGGAGAGAGGGAGAGAGTTTGGGACCGGGTTGGGGTTGGGTGCAGTAGGTAGGTTTAGAGACAGTTAGAAATTAGTGTTATACACACACTTGAACCCTTGTCAAGTCAAGTTTTGGATCAACCGGGTCTAACTGGATTGAGTTTCGGGTCGAGTTACTAGGTAACTCGGACTCCACTCGGTTTGAGTTCAGATTGGGCGAAGCCTACTTGGTTCGAACCGACTCACCCAATTGGTTTGGGTCAAGTTGGGTCTGAATGAGTCGCACGAGTCATCCCGTGCCCAGCTCTAGTGTAAATGATCCTGACCGTTCATATTAAAGTCCATTGATCAATTGGTTAATATTTGTTAGATTGGTGTGATGTTAGCATGGCAGCCTAAGATATGTGCGTTGGGAGTGCTAGTGCCTTTTGGGAAGAAGTGATCGCCTACATGCACCCCGTACCAACTTTCCCGGCTGCATGAGTACCATGAAAACGGTAGGCCCCACCATCAAAGATCACCAGTCCGATCACCAGGTGGGCCACACTGTTGGAATAAATAGATAATTGACATATGACCTCAACATACTAGTGAGTGGATCGGCCTGACTTTCGACAAGGGCAATATTCATGGTTGGGCCCACCACTTTCATGGCACTGATGTACTAGTAAAAGTGGCATGTTGGTGGGAAACATGGGTTCTGTATCTGCGCTGCTGTTTTGATTTAAGAGTCTGGATTTTGAACTGGAGTTGTTAATTGGGGGTGTTTCTAGTTATGGAAGTAGGGTGCGTTTGTATGCACTAGCGTGTTGAATCGCAATAACTAAAACTTCCATTTTATGTTACTTTCAAGTTTTACTTCAAATAAGAGCATCTCCAAATTTGCCTGCTGCCGACTCGGTTAACTCAGATAAGCTCAACTCAACTCGTATCTCGCCTAAACTTGACTTGGTTTGACTTGACTGGATTCGACTCAAGTTATATATATATATATATATATATATATATATATATATATATATATATATATATACATATATATATATATATATATATATAAAACTTAATTAATATATTATATATAATATAGAAAAAGAGCTCACTAATATAAATATTAGATAGAAATTGCTCGACTAAAAAGTTAGAACTCAAACTTGGCTCAAAAGCTCAAGGTTGAATTTGGCTTGAACTCGACTTGAGTTGACCTGAACTTCTAATTGAACCATTCCGAGTTAGCCAGTTAAGCTTGAGGACTAAGCTGAGTCGAACTCAAGTTGGGATAGGCAGCTAGCTGAACCAGAGGAGTTGTGCCAATCTCGATTTGGTTCGACTCGTGTACAGCTCTACTCATGAGCCGAGTTTGATGGCTGAGACTCGGATCATCGTCTCACGAGGTCCAACCCATTTTCCGGGAATAGTTATGGTGGCAATGGGTTAGGTTTGGGTTTAGTACAAGCATTGTACAAGACAATGGGTACTGCATCCGTATCCACAACAACCTTATTCATGTTGGGCGGCCATTAAGATATCGGTTACTCATTTATGATTTAAAACTTTAGAATTAAAAAAAAACTCATTAATAACATAAGATTTACATATTTAGGTTTTATTTATTTATTATCATTATTATTATTATTATTATTATTTTTAAATTTATTTTTAAGAACTATGATTTATATACATTATAAACATAAAAATAAAATGGTACAAATTCTATTTTAAATTTCATAAAACCTAAAAACAACATTTATTCATATATTGAATGGGGCACACTGCATTCATTGGATTGTACTGCATGATATAATTGGGTTCCCACGGGTGCCAGTAAATACACACACCTGGCCCAATTATTAATTCACCTCAAATTAATTCCAATACCTACACCTACATCCATTATTATTATTATTTATTTTTATTTTTTTTACCCCCATGCCTCACCTGTGCCAGGCCGGGTCATTGCGACCATTAGCCTAAGTACAATTCAAAAGCTCATGGGCATGGTTGGATAGCCTGGACTCAGGTCCCTATCTCATGAGGTGGGTTCGGACATGCTCGGGCCATCTTGATCTCTTTAGGTAGGCCACTTAGGATCTGCTTGGATGGCCCACATCACAAAAAATCTCAATCATAGGATATTACTTAATTTTAGGTTGTCTACTCAGGGTCCCACTTAGATGACCCACATAGTAAAAATCTCAATTATTGTATAAGCAAAACAGATAAATGGGTGCAAGCAAATGGACGGTGGAGAATAAAGAGGATTGTGCAATACCTTCCTGGGCCCCGCAGAATCAGTCAAGGTGTGGGCTCTACTTAAGATGCCAAATTCCTTTTGTCTTGGCTTTCTTGTACAGGAACATGTGCACTTGTGCCTACTGATGGAGTTTGATTCGGTGATCACCAACACATCTTGACCGTTCATTAGGCACTTATTTTTCTGCAATGATCAAGATAGTTTGACTTACCAACCATCCTGTTGATGGGCCATGGCCCAAAATAAAGGTGATTGGACCGTGTCGATCATCCAATCTGTCTGCTAATAGACGGCTAACATTAGCTGGCAACATCCAATCAGTATGATCTTTTGATCCATGGGAATTTCAAATCAACGGTTGTGTTGTGATAGAAGTCTAGATTGTGATACTAGTTTGCTTAGTATAGAGTGTGGAGCCCACTTCATAGAATATCTATTGTCTTTGTAATAGAATATCTTTACATTGGGTTTCAGTTTGTTTAAACGATCTAAACCATTGATATGAGATTAAGCACTCTGGACGGCCTTCCCTTCAGTTGGTGGCCATCAAATGGACGGTTGAGAAAGGAGATACAGTTAAATGGAGCTTTGCAGCCTGACACGTACTTGATATGGCCAGTGGGCTAACCTTTCTTTGAACTGATCATTCCTTTATGAGGATCTCCACCGAGATTGATGATGGTTGAATTGCCGCATGCATTGAGCATAGTGGACTCTTTATCTGTGGACCATTGACCATTTTTCATTTTTTAACCATCCATTTTCAGGCCAACAATCGGATGGCCAGGATTTTATTTTATTTTATTTTGTTATTTTAGTGTTGCCTATCTCGGATGGGTCACAAGATGAACGGCTCACGTAGCATGGACCCCACCCTTATTAATGCTGACTGGAATCGAAAAGATGATGGTTCGGGGGATCAGTGTGAATGATGATTGCGAAGCCCACACGCGTGTACAAGGGAGCCCATCTACACGATATCCCGTGTGCCAGTGGAACACGCGGATGAGATCCAAGCCGTCAATCACACCGCCATGTACAGATATGCTTGACCAGAACCTTGTTTCTGGAGAGTTATTTGACATATGCTTTCTGAATTTTAGTAATTACTGAATCTAATTAACTTGTAGAATAGATTATAATATCTTTTATTTTTTAAATCAAGTGTTAAAATTTATACTATAAATCTGAGTTAGAGTAATTAATCTAAATTAGTTGATTTAGAATAAATACTAACTAAATTTAAATATATAATAATAATAATAATAATAATAATAATAATAAATAGATAATTTTACTAAGTTCTAATTTAGAAGTTTTAGAATCCCTTTTGTCAAATTAAATCGTTATAAGTCTAAATTTTAAGCATTTAGGAATTTATATGATTTAATTTAAATGATTATTTAAATTATTTAAATCAAAATTTTAACCTGATGTTAAATTAAATTTTCAATTCATACTAATTTAAACTCTGATTTAAAAAAAAAAATAAAATCTAAATATAAGGTCCATATAATTATTTTGTAAATTATGAAAATTAGAAATCAGAATGAAATAATCAGCTTATATCTGTACATAATTAGATAAATAAATAAATTATGATTTTAGGATATACATGGTATTCCAACATTCTTCAGCGGTATCTACAATAAAATAAAATAAAATAAATAAAAAAGAATAAAATCCTGAATCTATATTTAAAATAATTAGATAATTTTTTAAAAGATTAACTTAAATTATTAAATAATAATTTAATTATATTATTAATGTTATATTATAGAAATCAATGTAATATTTTTATATGAATAATATTTCAACCATATAATTCTAATTAATAATTCTAGATTTAAAATTTTTATTTTGAAACTTTAATAATTCAATACTTAAATAAAATATTATTTAACTATTATTTAATTTAGAAATTTCTGTGAAATAATGTACAATAAATTTTAGTTTCAATTTTAAAATTTTGAAGAAAAAAATTAAACTTAAATTCATTTAATTTAAACTTAATTAATTCTTTAAAATTTTAGGATTAAAATTTGTATTTTAATATTTACGGACACATATGTCTACAATTCATTGAGCATCAATTTTAATATGTTGGATGTAACGTAAGCAAGTAGGGTAATCGTGTCTCTTATGTGAAAGACCTTAAATTAGCAAGTAGGGCAATCGTGTCCCTTGGGTGAGAGAAAGCCAATAAGTAGGGCAATTGTGTCCCTTGGGTGAAAGACCCTAGAACCCACTGGATTCTTTGGAGTCTCCTTTGTGTACGACGTATGAGTACAATTGTGTGCGTGGACATACGTCAGAGGTACAACGGGAGCAGTAGTCTGACCAGCTAACGTATAAATGAATCCATCACCACGAGGTACCAGTGCGTGGGTGTTAATGCAACGTGACTATCCGCTTGGGTACGGTGTTGTAAGAAATAATGTAAATATTGCAAGTATTTATGGAAATATTACATGCATTGCATTTTCACAATTCTGTTGTTACATTCCATTATCTGTATTATATTTCTTTCATTGTTATAAAATTGATATTATCTGAACATGTTAAATTTTGAGTAAGAAATGACCCTACTGAGCTGTTATGCTCATCCTACTAAAAACAAATGCACAGGTGTAGAGCTGGAATACTATGAGCAGGCGGGCCTCTACTATTAGCTTTTTTTTTTTTTTTTTTAAATTAAATTTAGTTTAATTCAATTCAGTTTTTTTATTATTATTATTTAAGTTTAGTTTATGTTCAAATTTCGATTTAAAAAGGACAAACTATTAAAAGGGTTAAATTTAATAAACGTTTCAGCTATATTTTTCTTTTAAATAACGTTGAGTATCGATTAAATTTGATTGTATTAATTGAATGGTAACAAATGTCATTATATTATAACTCACACATTGAGATTCGAGTCCAAAGACCTTATCCGGGTACTCAAATTTTAGAGCGTGACAATTAGTATCCGGGAAATCCGCACCCTCAACTTTCTGTCCCCAGCCTGCGTATTAGCAACCAGCACCGAATATCTGTCTCACCATGATGTGGAGATTTCCACTGTCTATTAATCAGCAGCGACTAATCCACCATACACGTGGTGCACAAATCATTAATCTAGACCATTCACATAATGGACATCATTATATATGACGGTAGGCTAACAATCAATATTAATCGTACGAATCAACCATCTAATCGGTGGCCATCAAATGGACGGCCAGAATAAGAATGGTCAAGGGTCCAAATGATCGTTCAAGAAGTGTTATTCTTCGGTTGGATCCTTACACAGGAGCCCATGATTTGGACGACCTGGATTATCGTGGACACGTGTACAGATAAACTACCATTCATTAGCAGATGAACCAAACGCAATACATTATCCAGCAACGGATAAGATGAAAGAGATGGGAGGCCGAGATTTTTTACAGCTAAATAATCGTAAAGCTCGCAAAATTCCAAAAAAAAAAAAAAAAAAAAAAAAAAAAACTGTAATGCTTGACAGTTACACCAATAGAGACGGCGTTTCAACTTTTCTTGTCCATACAAAATCCTAGCCGTCTAATTAAGGGGAAGTTTTCCAATGCATGTAGGTGTTTGTCTTTGTTTTGCACCGTCCAGTTGAAGGCCACTGAAATGAACGGTTTGGGTTGTCTGATCAGTGTTATTTTTACGTCACGGGTCACTCACTGTGGGCCCCACCATATGGACATTCTAAAATTAAAATGTAATGGACTTTGGGACGCGGATTGCGTCCTACCCCCGCCGGTCTCTATCCACGAACGGTCAGTTACATGGACGGGCCCACCGTGATGTATCTGTTTATCCACGCCGTCCATTCCTTCTCTCAGTTTATTTTTAGAGACATGTACAAAAAAGAGGCAGATCCAACGCTCAAGTGGACCACACTAAATAATAAGCTTGGGTTACATTAAATAAATGCACGAAGCATTAAATGCAAGACTCATCTGTAGTATGGTCCACTTGAGCGCTTGGATCTGACTCATTTTTGTGCACGTATCTTAAAATGAACGGACAGAAGGGATGGACGGCGTGGATAAACAGATACATCACGGTGGGTCCACCCACAGAACTGCCCGTTCGTGGCTATAGACGGGCAGGATAGGACGCAATCCGCGTCCGTGTCTTTGCACTTTGGATCGAGAATGGCCTAAAGTCATACTTAATGAATGATAATTGTCCAATCAGTGGCCTTGAAAATGTACGGTTATTAAGTAAATGGTCCACCATCGAAATTCATCGATAAATGGATAGTTAATTTATATTTATTGGATTACCTGAATATTGAATCGGTGGACATGAATGGGTCGGTGCTGTAGGCCCCACCATGATGCATGTGTTTTATCCATGCCGTCCATCCATTTGCCAGCTCCTTTTAGGGCATGAGCCCCAAATGAGGCGGATCCAAATCTCAAGTGGATCCTACAATAGAGGAAAGAGTGGTGATTGAACTCCCACCATTAGGGGTGTACACGGGTTGAGCTGAGTTGAATTGGCCTCAGCCCGTCCAGGCCCAGTGCGAGTTCGGGCCAGTTTCGAACCTTCGAGTTCGGGCCAGTTTTGAACCTGAGTTCGGGCCAGTTTCAAACCTTACAACAAGTTCATGGGAAGGGCTTTGACAGGTAATTCAGGTCCCATTACAATGCCCTCAATTAACGGTTTAGATAGTTGAACTATAGACTCCACAAAAAATCTAGCTAGTCCAGACATCTACATACATTTACATATATTTGATAAAACATAAAATAAAACATTTTATACAAATTAAATACAGTTATACACGGGTTGGACCGGGACGAGTCGGATTTCGAACCGAGTTAGGCCGAACTGGGAGGTATCCGAACTCAGCCTGAACTCACTTTCGGGCCTAAAAAATTGGCCCGTCCTGACCCGAACTCAGTTCCGGATCAGGCCAAGTCGGGCTTTTTCGAGCTGGGTTGAGCGAGCTAACCGGGCTAGCCCGGTTTGTGTATGCCCCTACCCACCATTAAAAACATTGCAGGGTCCACAGTGATATTTATTTGTCATGTTGATTAGGTCACATAGACCTGTATGAAGGGAAACCACAATATCAGGTTGATCCAAAACTTTCGTGGCCCCCAAGAAAATTTTAACGGTAGGCAATCACTCACCACTGTTTCCTGTGGTGTGGTTCACCTGATATTTGGGTCTGCCTCATTTTTGGGATAATGCCCTAAAATAATCTGAAAAAATGAATGGATGGCATGGATTAAACATATAAATCATTGTGGGACCTACACCACTGACCAGTTTCCGAGGGGTGGGGACTTCCGAATCCGAGTCCGTGGTCACTGGCCATCCTATTCACGATCCTGACCATTCATCTGTCACTCATCATCGTGAATGTGCCCATCCATAAAATACGGCCTGTATGCTCATCAGGTGGGCCACATGAGCCAGAAAAGAAATCGACGGTTAGAGAAAAAGCAACTAAATACCACATAATCCCACGTTCCAAACAAGCTCCAAGGGTCCACTTGCCAGGATTGAAGCAGTGCATTTCGAATACTGTTGTAGTCCCATCTCAAAGAAAACATCCAAAATCCGATGGGGTGCGTAGGATAAGGTTCTTACATACCTGTTTCAACACCTTCTGCATCAGCATCTACATCTTATCCACTCTCCATACGACCTCTTTACTACATTTCTCTCAAACCAAATCCCACCCATTTCAAATTGAATAGAAAACTCCTCACAATATTCCAACACCCCAACAAAAATCAAACACTTCTCCCCCAAAACACCCACAAAAAATTCATAATCAAACACCTTTCTTATTGAAAAACTGAAAATCAAACTCTCAAAAGAAACCAGAAAATCAAACACCCTTCTTACAAAAAACCCAGATCAAACACCTTCTTGCAAAAAAACATTTTGGTAAAAAAATCCACTGAAAAATTTGAAAAGAAAACATATACAATGGAGAACCAGCAACCCCAAGCCTACCCACAGACCTCCTTCCACCACCTTCTTCAACAGCAGCAACAACAGCTACAGATGTTCTGGAACTACCAGCGGCAAGAGATTGAGAACGTCAACGACTTCAAGAACCACCAGCTTCCACTCGCTCGCATAAAGAAGATCATGAAAGCAGACGAAGACGTACGCATGATCTCCGCCGAGGCTCCAATCCTCTTCGCCAAGGCCTGCGAGCTCTTCATCCTCGAGCTCACCATCCGTTCCTGGATCCATGCGGAGGAGAACAAGCGCCGCACTCTCCAGAAGAATGATATCGCGGCAGCAATTACTCGAACTGACATTTTCGACTTCCTGGTGGATATCGTGCCGAGGGATGAGATGAAGGAGGAGGCGGGAATTGGGTTGGTGGGTGGGAGTGCTGCTAGTGGGGTCCCTTATTACTATCCGCCGATTGGGCAGGTGGGGCCCGGAGTGATGATTGGGAGTCCTGCAGTGGCTGGGATCGATCCAGGAGTGTATGGTCAGCAGCAGCAGCAAGGGTGGCAGATGGGGTGGCAGCCGGGATTGGTGGAGGATGATGGATCATACAGTGGCGGTAGCGGCGGGCCGCAGAATTTGGATGGGGCAGGGTATGGTAGTTGAAAATGCTGTTTTTATCGTAGTTCATTTGAATTGTATTTGGAATTCTGTTAGTAAAATGATGTGGAATTTATGTGCTTGTTATCTTATGTTGTTTGAACTTTACTGTTTGTTTGTTTTGTTTTTTTTTTTTTTTTTTTTTTTTTTTTTTTTTTTTTTGTTTTTTTGGGTTTTCTTTGGCTGGTGAGAAATTATTTTTAGTGCAGTTAATAGACCGGAGATTAGAGTTGTGTTTGGATGCACAAGCAATTTGAATTGCAGTAGGAAATGACACAAATTGATGATTTTTTCAGTATATGTGACGAGAAGGTAGTGTAAGAATTCTATAAGGTGGGTGTATATATCACACACACACAATGTTCTATACAAGGATCATAACTTCGTGTGGAGCAATAGGGGGAGTAGTTTTCTAAACTTCTCGACCCTCTAAGCTATATAAACACGGCTGGGTCACCAAGAGCGCGTTGCGGATAATTTCATAGTGAAGATAGATCAGAAGATGCCTAATCTCAAGTAGAAATGATTCCTATCATCGGGACCTTAAATAATATATGATTTTGGGTACCATATATGATTTGGGGTAGGACGAGCTACTTTAGCCACCCAAGCCGAATTTGCGAGATTCTTCCATATCAACAGTCGAATTCCCATTTTATTTCTGTTTTTATTATTGATGGTAAATTTTAGTTTGGTTATACTCTTTGTCCTTGGTCAAATAGGACACTTATCATCTTTGGCCGAAAATCATATGCACTGGTATAGACCACGACCGTTGAATTCTAGGAGTTTTAGGACACTTATTATTTTAGTTTCGATATACTTTTTTTTAAAATTTTTATGTTTATTTTTACACATGCACACACACCCCACACACTCACGCTGATGGAATTTCACCACCTATGGGTACTCGAAACCTTGACCGGGAGTTGGAACTCTTGAGAGTCTACCACCCAAGCAAGAGTAAGGACCCTTCTCCTATGACTTAATATCCCTATTTAAGGGTTGTAAACTCATTTATTTCAATCATCAATCAAATTACAAATTATCTAGAATTTACTTTTATTTTATTGTCTCTTTTCTCATCGATTCAAGAAATCTTTGTAAAGAGTCCAAAGAAACTCCATGGATTCAGAGTAGTTATATATGCTAAAGGAAGATGGTGCTCGACCTCTATACGTCATACCCTACATCACCAAGCCTACATACAAATGAAGCTTTTCATCTCATCACGGTACTTCTCTAAGGTTGTAAGGTGCAGAAGACTACAACATCAACCCTACAAGAATGGCATCACAATTAGGTATGTGATGTATTCAATTTATTTAATTTCCATACTCGATGCATAGTCCGATCCTTTGCAATTCCACATATTGGTGACGGTATTCCTCGCAATCGAGTTTTTACAACTTGAAAGTAGTGTAATTACCATATGCAACTTGGAAGGGTATTATAGCGTCATTATTTTAATCATGATTCAATTAGATGGTTCACCCAAACACGCCATAAATAATTTTAGATTTTAGATTTTGAAGATGGAAGAGTTTCAGAAAAATGTGGCTTCAAAAATAAGGAGCTATATAAGAGAAATGATCCTAGCACTGGGACATTTGGACAGTCCAATTCGATCTGGACCGTCCACTAGGGGTATTTACATCTCATATACAACCGCTTAAAAATCATAAAAATTGGACGATTCTAACCATCCAAGCACTGGCCTATGAAATGGACGGTCAGAATCATTTATGAAAGAGTACGTCTAGTCGTAAATTTTTTGAACCACCTATTGCTAGGGCTTGTTATGGATTGCCCATGGTTCCCAACCATCAAATTTCTACTAAAAATCCCGTCCATGGCTCCGAAAATGAACGGATTATAAGAAATGCGGCCAACTCACAGATGGATCAGATAATCCCATCCGTGTGATTTGCTTGGAAGACCATGATAATGTTCTGGATCTAGTGGACAGTCCTGATGGATGGATTGGACTGTCCAAGTGTCTCGATGCAATTAGGAGCACTGGATCCTTTCTTGTGGCCCACTTTAAAAAAAAAAAACAAGATCTGAGCCTTTAATTAATTATCAGGGACAACAATGGATGGTACAGACCAAAAATCACAATGATCGGAAGATCTGACGATTTAAAAATGAGTGTAATAAAATCACCAAAATCTGATCATTGCTTCTTGTATGGCATCTTTTCCACCGGTAGGACCGCAGATCAAGACCCTTGGTCTATTGTCATTTATGGGACATGAATGAATGGTTCGGATCATCATACACGAACTGGGCCATACTGATTAATTAATTTAATATTTAAGGTAGTCTGGGCCAGACTGAGGCTTTATCTTCATGACCACCGATGATCTAAAATATCTGTAGCTGGCCTGGCCCACCACACTTAAACTGTGTATGGATCCGCAATTGCATTTCTCTCAAGTCCAACTACAAAGTAACTTAATTGCAATTTGTAGCCCAAACACTCAATATGAATGCTCACGGAGGAAATTACAGTTTGGTTTTTTATGCTTTGATTGGACTAGTATTTGAAATTCAATTCAATAGCACATCCAAACACACCCTAATGCAACAAGTCCAAACTTAAAAGAAAACCATCATGATTTGGGACCTGTTAGACTATGAAATTTCCATTATTGTACAACCTGATTATCTCAATTTAAATAAAATGCATCCAAACGAGGCCGAAAACAAGCGGAAAATGCAAATGCATGATTCATGCAACATCACAACTGCTAGTAACAGCACTTCTGTATACAACCAAATCAATATTTGAAAATGTTGGAACGAAAATGCCGGCCAACTCATTTTGAACCTATTAATGTCTTCTTCAAAGATCAGCAAATGGTTATTCATGTTTGGGGAGGGAGAGAGAGATCTGATGGAATCTTGCAAATCCGGCATTGGCAACCTTGTTGGCTAAACCAACTTCTCCTAACCCAAAATCATATATAAGTCGAAAAACTCATTCTGATTTGCGAGATGAGATACGCATGTTTTAAGGTTCTAATGACCCAAATCACTTCCGCCTCTTATCGGGTCTTCTTTGGTCCATCTCGGCCATGAAAGTGTCCGCGATCCAATCTACATCAACGACACATCCAACCACAACCTAATGCAAAGATTCCAAATTTAAAAGAACATCATGATTTGGGATCTGTTAGACTATGAAATTTCCATTATTGTACAACCTGATTATCTCAATTTAAATAAATTGCGCATCCAAACAAGGCCAAAAAAAGCAAAAATGCGAATGACTCGAATCATGCAACATCACAACGTCTGTATACAACCAAATCAAGATTTGAAAAATGTTCGAATGAAAACGTCCGTCAACTCATTTTCAACTTATTCATGTCTTCATCAAAGATCAGCAAGCTGTTTATTCATGTTTGGCTTTCCATTCTAACGTCCAAACACAGTCCGCTACAATCTTATGAATTGAAGGATGAACAATCTCTCCTAATCTCTCCTTGATTACCCGTCTTCACACCCACTCTACTGAGCTTCGTCATGGATGCTACAAAGGCCTGAGCAAAATTCTCAGCATTCGATGTGAAGTTAGTGACAGTAGGCCGCAATGTGGGGTCCGTAAAGAGGACCTGATCCGACGTAAACAAACCTTTCCCGTCAATCGAATTCTGGTAATAAACGTTGTCGAAGGTGTTTGGAGTAATGGGGTCCATGTCGATGGCGACGCTGGGGTCCACATTTTGTGGACATGCTGCCTTTAGTTGTTGGGCGTATGTGGGGTGGATCAATAGAGGATGATGAGCTGAAGTTGTAGAGGCGGCGAAGCGGTTGCAGTGTGAGAATCCGATGGTGTGGGCCGCTGAGAGAGTGATCATGTCTGTTTGAGTGAGGTTATTCTGGTTGAAGTTGGAGTTGAGGAGGTCGAGGCCGGTGGTGGGTTCGGGAAGTTTTCCGGCAACTCGAGACGCCTGAGAAATGAGACTGTCGCGACGGCCTAGTTCGATGCTGTATGATGGACCTCCTGACTGTAGGAAGTAAAATGGAGAATTTAATTGAGGTTATTGGATAAAGGCCATCTATGGCTACCTTTGAGTTTCACACATGTGCTAGATGTGGTGTGCGTGTGTGCATTCTCAGCCATCATCAGGTGGACCAGCTTGATATATGGGTCATCTTTGTGGGGCCCACCTAACGGGATGTTGAGTTCAAATTCCATTAGCATGAGTGGGGGAGAGTAGACTACTTCAGATGTATCATTAATTAAAAATAAGGAGCTATATAAGAGAGATGATCCAGTGTTCTCATTCCACTTTTAAGTTATAGTGTTCCTAGCACTGGGACATTTGGACAGTACAATTTGATCTGGACCGTCCACTAGGGGTAGCTTACATCTCAGACAACCGCTTAAAAATCATCTAAATCGGAGGATTCTAACCATCCAAGAACCGGCCTATGAAATGGACGGTTGGGATCATTTATGAAAGAGTATGTCTGGTAAATTTTTTGAACCATCTATTGCTAGGGCTTATTATGGTTTGACCATGGTTCCCAACCATCAATTTTATACTGAAAATCCCGTTCATGGCTCGGAAAATGAACTGGCTATAAGAAATGCGGCAGGCTTGTTCGAATTGGGTATTATCTCCATCTCTTGTAATTTCTGCTTTCACAGTCATATCTGTTACCTGGTGCTATGGTTCTTTTCCGAAAGGATTTTTTCACATTAAATTCGGAGTGTTTGTGATTAAACTTGCTTGTTGCAATTGGATTACTTTACTTGATTCATCTCTATGTGCTTCCTCTACTTCCTCAGTCCCCCAACATAATTGAAATTCAATTAAATAGCACATCAAACACACCCTAATGCAACAAGTCGAAATTTAAAAGAACACCGTCATGATTTAGGACCTGTTAGACTGAAATTTCCAATATTATTGTACAACCTGATTATCTCAATTTAAATAAATTGTGCATCCAAACAAGACCGAAATTAAAACTCGCAGAAATGCAAATGACTTGATTCATGCAAGATCACAACTGCTAGCAACAACACTTCTGTATACAACCAAATCGAGATTTGAAAAATGTTCGAACCAAAACGACAATCGACTCATTTTCAACTTATTCATGTCTTCATCAAAGATCAGCAAATGGTTTGTTCATGTTTGAGGGAGAGAGAGATCTGATGGAATCTTGCAAATTCGGCGTGGGCAACCCGTTGTAGCGGGTTGGTTGGCTATAAGTAGCTTCTCCTAATACAAAATCATATAATACATCGAAAAGCTCATTCCAGTTTGCGAGATATGCCTGTTTTAAGGTTCTGACAGCCCGGATCACTTCCACCTCCAATCGGGTCTTCTCTAGTCCATCTTGGTCATGAAAGTGTCCACGACCCACTCTACATCAACAACACATCCAACCACACCCTAATGCAACAAGTCCAAATTTAAAAGAACACCATCATGATTTGGGACTTGTTAGACTATGAAATTTCCACTATTGTACAACCTGATTATCTCAATTTAAATAAATTGTGCATCCCAACAAGGCCAAAAACAAGAAAAAATGCGAATGACTTGAATCATGCAACACCACAACTTCTGTATACAACTAAATCAAGATTTGAAAAATGTTTCGAACGAAAACGTCGGTCGACTCATTTTCAACTTATTCATGTCTTCATCAAAGATCAGCAAGCTGTTTATTCATGTTTGGCCAGAGAGAGATTGTTTCCATTCTAACAGCCAAACGCACTCTGCTACAATCTTATGAATTGAAGGCTGAGCAATCTCTCCTAATCTCTCCTTGATTACCTGTCTTCACCCCCACTCTACCGAGCTTCGTCATGGATGTTACAAAGGCCTGGGCAAAATTCCCAGCATTCGATGCGAAGTTAGTGACCGTAGGCTGCGATGTGGGGTCCGTATAGAGGACCTGATCGGATGTAAACAAGCCTTTCCCGTCGATCAAATTCTGGTAATAGACATTGTCGAAGGTGTTTGGAGTGATGGGGTCCATGTCGATGGCGACGCTGGGGTCCACATTTTGTGGACATGCTGCCTTTAGTTGTTGGGCATATGTGGGGTCCAGGGAAGGATCAACAGTGGATGATGAGCTGAAGTTGTAGAGGCGATCAGCGAAGCGGTTGCAGTGTGAGAATCCGACGGTGTGGGCCGCCGAGAGGGTGATCATGTCTGTTTGAGTGAGGTTATTCTGGTTGAATATGGAGTTGAGGAGGTCGAGCCCGGCGGTGGGTTCGGGAAGTTTTCCGGCGACTCGAGACGCCTGAGAAATGAGACCGTCGCGACGGCCTAATTCAACGCTGTACGATGGACCTCCTGACTGTGGTAAGTAAAATGGAGAATTTAACTGAGGATATTGGATAAAGGCCATCTATGGCTACCTTTGAGTTTCACACATGTGCTAGATGTGGTGTGCGTGTGTGCATTCTCAGCCATCATCTGATGGACCAGCTTGATTTATGGGTCATCTTTGTGGGGCCCACCTAACCGGATATTGAATTCAAATTCCATTAGCATGAGTGGGGGAGAGTAGACTCCTTCAGATGTATCATTAGAGATTGTTCAGTGACAGGGAAATCACTTGCTCTGAAGTACCTAAAACATGGTTTTTACTACTCACCCACTCAGACTGATTCATCTGGTCATGAGTTGAGTCAAGACTCGGCCGAGTAGAACTGAATCACTCTCCATTCTCAATCCCAAATCAACAGCGCCAAACTGGATTCGACTCGAGAACGTCTGAGTCAACTCGGACGAGTCAAAACCAACTTGGATTAACCATCATTTCTTCACCCACAGCGAATGAATCTCATCACAGACCACCATCTGATCAAGACCAGATGCAGATAAGATCCACCCACAGCAAACTTTCGCTACTGTCGTTTCACACAAGACTAGTTATGAATATATGGCATATGTATGTGACTGACCAGATCAACAACATCTCTAGTTGCTATAGCCAAAATGTCGGCGCAAGAGACCACACCAGGGCATTGAGCTTCAACGGCTTGTTTGGCCTTGATGACAGTGTCGAATCCATCTCCGGCGAGCGAAAGATTATCCTGTGCGTCCTTTTCCGCGTCCCCATTTGGTGATGCGATCATGACCGATGCATCGCAACCCTACAGAACGAAGGCCGTGATCGGCGAATTGATTAATGAAGGTGTTTTAGTTAATGACTTTAAAAGTATATTAGAGTTTGTTGTGCTTGTGTGGATTGATGATGGGCTATGCTCCTAAAATCTTTAATAGGGCCTAGATGTGATTGGGCCCACGGCCCGCTTGATGAAAGATCGCATGGCTTGGATCGACTCATTCGGTCTCGAGTTGAGTCGCAACTCACCTAAGTTGGGATAAATTGGTCTGACTCAGTGAATTGTATGAGGGACACACGGTGTCGAACCGGATCAGGTTCAACCTAGGCCGACTCAGTCGAGTTGCATGGGATTCCTTGTAACAACCCATTTTAGTTGGAACTAACCCACCGTCCGCTTGCATATGGCCCACCTGAGTTTTGGATCAGCCTCATTTTTGACCTTACATCTTCTCTTGGCTAGGCCGAGATAATGGACGGAGTAGATTTATATTATCGTAGTGGGACTCAACATATCTTAAAGAAATAATAATAAAATAAAAATAAAAATTTTATAACTTCTAAACGCTGACTAAACCACTTCCTTCATTCTTCCTTCCTTTTCGTACTATAATGGGTGCCGAACCCTCCCACTAAATGAAACCGTCCCATAATTCCCTCTCTTCCATTCCATTACGCACCCCTTTAAAAAAAATAAAAGAATAAAAGAAAAAAAAAAAGAGAGAAAAAAACGAAGGAATCAATCAAATCAAAATAAAGAGGGGGAGAGAGAGAGCTCTGTAGATCAAGAGAAAGAGATTAAGTGGGGTCGGATCATCAGACTTTTAAGGTAGGTGATCTTATCCTAGAATTTATCATTTTCAGTTATTTAATATGCTTATTTAATCCAAAAATTTTATAGGAATATTATTGTCAGTTGAATTTTTATGTAGGAAATCCTACTAATGTATGAATTTCTATTTCTATATTTCTAATATTTAACGTTGAAATAATTTATATATATATATATATATATATATATATATATATAAATAAATTTACAGAATAAAATAAATAATTTATCTAAGTTTATATTTTAATTTATTTATTCTTAAATTTTTTTGTTAAGATTAAAAATTAAATATGAATTATTCCAAAAATTTTTAAAAATCAATTAATATGAAAGTAAATTATTAAAAAATATATTAAATTCAAATTAATTTATGAATTTATTTAAATTAGTAAATTTGAATTAATTTTAAAAATCTTTTTAATTAATGAGTATGTTAGTTATTAAATTTAATCGTTTAAATTAATCCGAATTATATATATATATATATATATATATATATATATATAAAATTCAAGTTAAAAAGTAAACCAAAAATTTTAATTCCAATAATTATAAAAAAATATAATTTAAAATTTGAATTTATAAAAAATAATAACAATATTAATAGTATCCAAAGTCCAAATTAATAACTTTCTTAAACTTATTAAATTTAGATATAAAAATAAATAATAATAAAATCCTAAATTTAAATTTAAAATAATTAGATAAATTTTTTTAAGATAGATTAACTTAAATTATTAAATAATAATTTTTATTACATTATTAATGTTATCTTATAGAAATTAGTGTAATATTTTTGTTTTTGTAAAAATTAAAATCCAAATTTTAATTGTAAAATTTTAAAGAGTTAATTAAATTAAATTTAAATGAATTTAAGTTTAAGAAAATTTTCAAAATTTTGGAATTAAAGCTAAAATTTCTTATACACTAATTCACAGAAATTTCTAAATTAAATAATAGTAAAATAATATTTTATTTAAGAATTTGAATTATTAAAGTTTTAATAACATTTAAATCTAGAATTATATTATTAACATTTTGATTGTGAAATAATTATTCATCTTATATGTATGTCTATCATTCATTGAACATCAATTTTAATATGTTGGATGTAACGTAAGCAAGTAGGACAATCGTGTCCCTTAGGTGAAAGACCCTGAATTAGTAAGTAGGATAATCGTGTCCCTTGGGTGAGAGACCCTAAAGCTAACAAATAAGGCAATTGTGTCCCTTAAGTGAAAGACCCTAGAACCCACTGAATCCTTTGGAGTCTCCTCTGTGTACGGCGTATGAGTACAATTGTGTGCGCGGACATACGTCAGAGGTACAACTAGAGCAATAGTCTGACCAGCTAACGTATAAATGGGTCCATCACCATGAGGTACCAGAGCGTGGGCATTAATGTAACGTGACCATTCACTTAGGTACGGTGTTGTAAGAAATAATATAAATATTATGAGTATTCATGGAAATATCACATGCATCGCATTTTCACAATTCTATTGTTAAATTTCATTATCTGTATTATATTTTCCTTCATTGTTTTAAAATCGATATTATCTGAATATGTTAAATTTTGAGTAAAAAATGACTCTACTAGACTATTATGCTCATCTTACTAAAAAAATGCATAGGTGCAGAGCTGGAATACTACGATCAGGCGAGCTTCTACTATTAATTTTATTTTTTAGAAAATTTAGTTTAGTTTTAATTCAATTCAGTTTTCCTTTTGTTATTTAGGTTTAGTTTATCTTCAAATTTCGATGTAGAAAAGGAAAACTATTAAGAGAGTTGAATTTAATAAACATTTCAACTGTAATTTCTTTTAGTCCACGTTGAATATTTATTGAATTTGATTGAATCACGTGGATTACAATAAATATCATTATTTTATAATTCACGTACATTAGAATTCGGATCCCGAAGACCTTATTCAGGTACCCGTATTTCAGGGTGATAGGAAATTCCTGGTGTGAGCAGATGTTTGTCTTAATCACTTTATATATACCCTATCAAATTGTGATTCAGCCTACTAAGTAACTTCACTCGAGAAAACGGTTGTTGGGAGCTACTGCAACAAAAAGCAATGTGGGATCCACCGTGATGTGTGGATAAGATCCACTCCGTCCATCATTTGTATCAGATCATATTAGGAGGTGATGAAAAGATGAAGATCAATCCAAAACTCAAGTGGGCCACACCAAAGGGAAAAGTGGGGATGTGGAAAAAACCTTCCTGGGGTCACTGAAGTTTTGGAGCAGGCTGATATTTGTTTTTTTTTTTTTAATTCTTTTTACTCTTCATCCAGGTGGGACCCACCTTATGAACGGTTTCGATGGCATATGGACATCACGGGAGACCACAAGAAGGTTTCAATGGTAGGCATCCCCATCCCACTATTCCCTATGATGTGGCCGACTTGACTATTGGATCACCCTCCTTTTTTCGATCATGTTCTAAAATGAGCCAGAAACAATGATGGACGGCGTAGATATCAAACAAACATAATGGTGGGTCCCACGGAGCTTTTTGTTTCACGGCCGCGTCCGTTTCTAGTGTCAGCATTTTGGAATAATCGAGGAGATGCATGGTGGCGCAAAGACTTGTAGGCTTGTAGCGCCCCTGGGCTCTGGGCGGTTGAGCCCGTGGTCAACACCATCGTACACGTGGCATTATGTTCCATTCATCTAGTGGATCTTACTGATTGGCTTCTGTCATTGAATTACAACCGCTGCCCATTTTAGTTTTCAATCATCGTCTGGTTGGTTGGGATGATCTTACCAGCGTGCTTCTGAAGTCATCATGGCCTATCCATGGTGGGCCTCTGTCGTGATTGATGAGGCCCATGAGGGTGGACCCCACACCTCACAATAGAATAGGACGTTCTGATACAACGGTTCGGCTGAAAGTTCGTTCGCACACAACCATTTGGACTTTCGGTTTGTAGTAGTGGGCCCATGGTTCAATGATCCAAACCGTTATTGTTAGCCTTAAAACGGGGAATTTTGGTGCATGCCCCATCCGTAATTAGGACCATCATATCAACGGTTTGCACGGTGCAAACCGTTGATATGATGGTCCTAATTACGGATGGAGATGGTACAAAGGATCCGCATCATTGGTCAGGTGGGGCCCACTTTAGATGTCCTGGTACAAAAGATCAGGCTGGTTGACTCATCAGGTGGCCCACACAATAGATGAATACACCATTTATCAAAAATTTCTCCAATGATACATTTTTTTTTTTATCGCACTCATGTGGACCACCTAATGAAGAATACCAGCTTGTTTTTTGTCCATGGCATGCTCACCGTGGGACCCACATGATGCGTGGCCTGGATCTCACACACACTTCCGGTAGGAACAGGTCAGATCCCTGTAGCAATGTCGCCATGGACGAGTCAAGGACTTTCTATCTCTCTCGGCACATGCATTAACGTGCCACGCATGGTCCTTCTAAAGATATTACTCGTCACTGCGGAAAAACGTGACGGGATGAGTAGCGGTCGGATTCCATTCCTCTCACGCTTCCGACGGATCCACAGCCGTCCATTTGGTGTGAGACTCGTATCAGGTGGGCCACACATGATTATTAGATCTGATTGTTGGATTATTTAGATTGAGCGATTCAATGAGCCCCACTATAATTGTGATCATTGTAAATAAGTTTAAAATGAGACACTTGAACCATGGTCCCTATACCTTTTTATTAAGTCAAATATGGAAATCTACTGTGTGGAGACCTTAAAAGAAAAAGTGTGATGGGTAATTAAACTTCTAGCCCTCTTTCTTATATATATATATATATATGAAAACGCTATATATATATATATATATATATATATATATATATATATCATATATATAAAATTTTACTTTGATTCAAACTTTGGTGGACCGTGAAAAATGCAAATAATTTCTTTTCTTACGCACTCTACACACGTGTATGGATAAAAGTTTTAGATAAAAGTAAAACTTGCACGCATTTCATGGGTGTCTAATGAACGGTTCGGTCCATGTGATGGGTTCTCAAAAAGTTCAGACGCATTAATCCCTATGAAATCTCATGTTACAATATTTATATATATATATATATATATATATATATATATTCTAAAATATCTATATATATAGGAGATGGTAGCAAAGAAAAATGCAAATCAGAGAGAATATTCTGTTTTCATTTTCCGCTTTCAAATGTTACAGCCCATCAAAGTTTTAGATCAAAGTAAAACTTGGGCTCAAGGGGTTTCACGAGGTTCTGCTTCACATGAACGGTATTTCAGATTTCACTGATCCCCATCACGTGTGGATGATGGGTTCTCAAAAAGGTGCGCAGTTTGTATGAATATGGTATTATATAGGTATATATGTTTATATATATATATATATACACACACACGTCTTGGTCCCTTCACCAACACAAGTGAGAAAATCTAGTCCCATTGAATGTTCTCCTGAATTAATGAGATGTAGAAGATCAAAATTTCTGTCAGCGAAGCGTCTTCCCAATCAGGTACACTTTTAGTTATGATTTTGAATCTCCATTGTTGATATATAGAAGATCCGTCAATTCCACAATACAGATCTATCGTATGGTGGACCCATCTTCTATAACCCATGGCCCAAAAATCTGTTAAGTCATTAGCAAGGCTACGCAAACACGTGCATAAGTTCACGTGTCACATGCTACTAACCAATAGGCCGGCTGTCGAATGACAAAGCCCGCTCCAGGCCCGTTATTGTTCTACTAAAAAACGGTCATGGCTGTTACATAACAGCAACGTTGAGATATGGGGCTGTAATGCCCCTTTTCATTAAGAAAAAGAAAAAAGAAAAAAGAAAAAAGAGAGCAGTAGCTTAGGTTACCTCAACGAAGCAATCGTGAAAGAAGAGCCGTAGAGTGGCTGGAATGGTCACGAACGTCTGGCCCACCTTCGTCTCAACCGTCTGCCGCACGATCGCTTCAACGTTAGGACAGCTAGAACTATAGAAATCCTCTACTAATTGGGACTGTCCCCTCCCTAATACTATCAAAGCCACAACCCAAAACAAGCCTTTCCACAGCTCCATCACCCCCACAAACCTTCACTTTCTATAAGCCTACAGCTGTTTTGGGCTTTCTTTCAAGTTCTAGCCCACTACCTATGGCTGCTGCATATGTATAAGAAATGAGAGAGAGAGAGAGAGAGAGAGAGAGAGAGTCTTCGCAATTTATCTTCCTCGATGTTTCTGTATACTTGTTCTAAAGGTTTACCAGCCAACCAACCTATTGAGGGTCCAAAGTCAACCAATAAAATTCAAAATATTCTACAGTTAGGATTTTCCAATCTAGAGGATTTTTGGTGCATCACCTACTGAGGGTGAGTCCCATCATGTGAACGGGTTGGATGACCCAAACACGGGCCCCACCTTAATCTTTAGTTGCATGGAGATCCATCCATCCATCTCTTGTGATTTTTATTGAACCGACAAAGTGCTGCCACGAATTCCTTTCACTTGCTTCATCTCAGACCTACTCCTTTATTTTATAACAAGTCAGCATTCTAGGAACCCGGATGGACGCGGATGGCGCCCTGTCACTGCCTGGACAGACTCGGTCCAGCCAGTGGCTCTGTGGGTCCCACCATCATGTTTGTTTTTTATCCACGCCGTCCATCCATTTTGAAAGATTATTTCAGTGCATGAACCCAAAAATGAGATAGATCCAAGACTCAAGTGGACCACACCAAATGAAGCAAATGTCATAATGATACCCACCGTTGAAACCTTCCTAAGGTCCACCGTGATGTTTATTCGCCATCTACAGGTCACATAGATATGTATGAAGGGAAAACACAAATATCAGCTTGATCGAAACTTCTGCGGCTCCTAAGAAGTTCTTAACGGTGATCGTTCAATCCCCACTGTGTGGTCCACGTTAGCCTTGGATCTGCCTCATTTTTAGTATCATATCCTAAAATGATCTAACAAAATGGATGAACCGCGTCGATAAAATCCATACATCACGGTGGACCCCACATAACCCCTGCGAGGACCGAGTCCGTTCGGGCCGGGAGTAGGTCGTTGTATAGGATTCGAGCCTGTTTTGTTGAATTCCACTGAAGGCTTTGAGGGTAGCTTCCTTGCTACCATAACACGCCTGAAGGTGACTGTCCAACAAATCCTATTTGTCTCCTTACACGTTTCCTCTTTTCTTCTACAAGTGGATCTATTCTGGGACGATCTTGATTTCATCTGGGCCCACCATGGATTCCCACAATACAAAAATCACACCGATTAGACAATCCCAACTGCCTGATTTGAGTCAATGCATCATGTCCAATGGGACAAAGGCCTCTGATCAAGCGGTTAGGATCATCCCATCAGTGAGGATTTTGGACTATGGTCCATCAACGGTGGGTCTTGGCGGATGAACGGACTGGATGCAGTGCACGTGTGGCACGTAGCCTTTATCACGGGGTGAAAAATAAAAGTTTGTATTATTCTCGGATGCACCAGTTCTCTTAAAGAGGTTATAGTACTCCTAGTTGCATTGGGACACTTAGTCCAATCTAATGATCTAGACCGTTAATTAGGTTCAGCGTACATTTCATGGGCTACAATGCAAACATAACACCAATCCGGTAAATAAGAACCATTTGATCAATGGTATTTTATATGGACGGTTATAAGATTACTTACGCAAAATAGATGCAATTAATAATTTAACCCATCTATCTGTCAGGGCCCATCATGGATTGCTTGTGATTCTAAAGAATCACTTTTTCTAGGCAATTGTAGCCATCTCATCCATGGCTTTGAAACTGATGGCTGTAGAAAATATGGCCAAAATAAAAATAATAAAAATAGATTGGATCATCTAGTCCATCCAAAATTTGTTTAGTAGCCTATGAAATGTATTCTCGGCGAAATGGACAGTTCAGATTGATCAAGTTAACTGATAGAGGCAGAAGCACTCGAGCATTTCTCATTTTATTTTTTTTTTGATGAGTTCCAAATTCACGTGTAGGTAATAATAGTTGAAATAGGCCACTAATGTAATAATGTCGTAATATAGATTTTTCTTTTTACACACTGCACGCATTCACACACATCCGGACCGTAGTATTTTCCACCGTTAGTAAAACACCAGCATATAATCAAATCCGCAAATGAACCAAAACCATAACTAGGGGTGTACACGAGTTGATCCGAGTCGAACTGGCTCAACCCGGCCCGGCCCAACCAGGTCACCAGCCACACCTGGCCCAGTTACAGGGCCAACATGTCCAGCTCAAACCCGGCCCGATCAGCAATCGGGCAAGTTCAGGCCAATTTTCAACCTTACAACAAGTTTTAATCGTAGAAGTTCATCAAAGCGGTTCATTTCTGTATACATATATGAATGTAGGATTGATGAATCCCAACTTTATATATAAAGATAAACTCCTAGTAACGAAGTATAACTTATTCTCTAACTACCAGTGACAAACTTGGGTCCAAAAAGTACAACTAAATTGAACCAAACTTGGAGTAATGTTCTAATGAAGCAGCCTAATTAATCTGACTACTAGATTATATAGAGAGAATTTAAGACAAGCGACTTTTATTCAACGATTGGACAGTCAACAAATCATTTAGTGCATTGATTGATCTGCAAGAGCTCACGCGGTGTTTGAACCAATCAATAGTGTGACCCAGTAAATAATTATACAGTTTTTTAGGTTTAAATAACAATCAAACTAATTGACTTCAGGGTCCATCATATGAAGCTCAAAATCCACTGCTTGACTGTGGCATTTTCCAAAAAGCATAGAAAATCCATTTTAAAAAATTCACAAAAAAATCAAAATCAAATCCACAACTTGAAAAAATCAAAAAACAAATAAATATCACCAAAATCTAAAACAAATGCTAGAAAACAAATCAAGTTAAAACTAAAATTCATAACAAAACATAATCGAGGGAAAAAAAAAAAAAGAGGCAAAAGATCATTCCACCTTTCTTACTCTTGCTGTGGCAATTCAACAAACAAGAGGCATGCACGGGATCATCTGAGGCGTAGCTTTCAACAAGGTGCGTCTGATTGTGGAGAGGATTTGAGGAAGGAGAGTCAGGTTTGGGGAGGAATAAAATGAATGGTGTGCCGAGGAGAAATCACAGTGGGTCCACAGGTAGAGGGGTCTGTTGAATCAACTTGAGAGGAGAAGATAGGGACGAGAAGTGAAGGAGAGATCTACGATTTTTTTGGAGGGTTTGTGAGATAGGGAAGGGAATCGGGGCAGAGTGTAGAGAGAGAGAGAGAGAGAGAGAGAGAGAGAGAGAGAGAGAGAGAGATTTGCTGGGTCAGGTAGGGATAGAGCGAGCAAGGGAGAGGGTTTGGTGGGGTCAGGCGTTTTCTCAAAAGGGGAAAGCGACTGGGGACTAGGGTTTTTTTAAACGGAGTATATATACCCTAAAGGGTGAGTCGGGACAAGTCGAGTCCGGTTTCGGATCGAGTCGGGCCGAACTTGGACTTATTCGAACTCAGGCCGAACTCAGTTTCGGGATGAAGAAAATGGCCCGTCCCTACCCGAACTCAATTCTGAGTCGGGCCGAGTCGAGCTTTTTCGGGCTGAGTCGAGTGAGTTAATTGGGCTAGCCCGATTCGTGTACACCCCTAACCATAACCAAAAAAAAGAAAAAAAGAAAAGAAAAGAGAGAGTCAAAATAAAACCTAAACACTTGAAAGGAAAAATGGTCCAGCTTCATCACTTCTTGTTGGACAGACCTTGTTTGAAGTTTGGCAACATAGCTATGCTTTTGGGTAGCAATATAAAGCTTATTATTGTTGTTGTTGTTGTTGTTGTTGTTGTTGATGCATAAAATTAGCTAGCCTTTTTGGGACCCTTGAACACTTGCACAAGAAACGGACAAAGGAGATCCTAGCCTGAGCAGGGGACCCTCCGAAGCCAAAGTCAGGCCAAGGAATCTAGGTCTAGTTGAGAGTAGGGTTTCAGGCTTAGACTTGTGCGTACCTTTCTTTGTGGAAGAGGCATGTATATATAGATTTCTCAGAGGTGATGTCATATATAACAATGAATCTGCCACCCAATATCGTATCATACCAGGAAACTGATTTGGAAGGGGTGCGATCGTTCTTCCGGGATTCTTGGAGAAAATCCAAGGGATATTCTGGTAGATCCCAGGTGGTGGACAGTCCACTAGGCTGGAGTATAGGGTCGAGCTCGACTTTAAGCTTGGACCGAGCTTGTCCTCGAAATTAGGTGAACCGAAGTTGAAATCGAGCTCGAGATCGGACGAACTGAGTTCAAGGTCGGTGAGCTCGAGGTTAGTCTCGAATTAAGGATGTAGTTGATGATGGCTGGATCCAGTTTGACTTTAAAGTCAAGTGGGCCATGGCTTAGCAATCATTTAGATGGAAATCGTCCTCCCATCCTAAGTCATCCTAGTCGGTCCATTTTTACCTACAACAATTATTATTAAAATATAAGACTCATATCTCTCCTACATATATTAAGGGGCTGTTTGAATATTTTTTTGCTACCCTTGTAATTTATAATAAGTCATGATTATCCACGCAACAATAGGCATGATGCTGATGTTGATGGTAAGCTTGTTTGCTAAGTTTTATCCTCCAAAGAATACATTCCAACAATTTATGCATGTAAAATTTGTGGAGTTCACCATGATGTATGTATCCTATCCACATTGTCCATCCATTCTGGCCGCTTAATTTAGGAGATGAGTCAAAAAATGAGATTAATCCAATGCTCGTGGACCACATCATAAGAAATGGTGGGAATTAAAGGCCTAACATTGAAAACCTTTTGGGTACATAAATTTTAGATCAAGCTCGTATTTATATATACCTTTCATAAATGTTAGTGTGATCTTATGAAGAGGTTGAATGATAAACACACATCCTTTTGAGCGTTAGCAAAGTTTCAATTTTGAACGGTGAATGTTATTAACCCCTTTGATTCCTGTAATGTGGTCTACTTGATTTTCAAATATGCTAATGAACAACATAAAATTTTTTCTTATTCAAATCTTTTCTCTTGTGGCTTTGCTTTACTTCATGTGGTTGACCCTTCAATCAAGGAGTACTTTTGTCTTTTTCAATTCATTGATGAGAGTAGCTAAATCCCACCTCTCTTCCTCTCTTTGAATGTAATCACATAAAAATGGTACGATAGGGACCATGCAACAAAGCTTTGTGGGGCCCACTATGATAAGTATATAACATTAATAAAGAACATATGCTCGGTTGGCTTGTGTTAGTATTTTAAACCACAATATAAGGAAAAAAAAAAAAAAAAGGAGCATGTGGATGTGGTATATCTGTGGAGTGTATAACTGTATCCTTTCCCTCAGCTTCTCTCTCTTACTTTATCCACGTGCCTTCAATATGCCGTACATATCCAAAGTTCAAGTGGGCAATGTCCACCGTTGAAACCTTGTTAAGGCCCATATATGTTTATCTGTCATCCAGTTCTCACGGTCACACAACATGGATGGATGAGGGAAAACACAAATATCAGCTTGATCCAAAACTTCTGTGGGCCCTAAGAAGTTTTCAAGACGTTCAATTCACACTGTTTACTATGGTGTGGTCCAGTTGAGCTTTGGAAATGCTGCAATTTTGGGCCCATGCCTTATAACGAGGTGGTAAAACAGATGGACGGCATGGATAAGACACATATATTACAGTGGGCCCCACAGAGTTTTCTCATTATGCAATCCGCTTACGACTCTGTGAATGATATACGACAAAAATGCCCTTGGAACCCTAAAAGACCAAGCCTTAAGGGCCCTTATAAACGGGCTTAAGTTTAAAGGCCTGGGCCTGACCCACGGGCCTAATGGTTCAGTCCATCCGGCCATCCCTGAAAAAGTAAACCAGGCCCAGAAGGGGGGTGAACCATCTCAGCCCGTTTACAGGAGTCAATTCCCACTGTTTCTGTGGTGTGGTTGGGGGTGTACACCAAGTCGAGCTGGCCTCAGTTTGACTCAGCTCAGCCACTAGTCGAGCTGGCCTCAGTTTGACTCAGGTCAGCCACTAGTTGACCCCTGTTCAAACTCGGCTCAGCTCAGTCCTTGAGCCTAACTGGTCAGCTTGGCTTGGTTCAGTCAGCAGCTCAGCCAGTTTGAGCCAAGTTCAAACCAAACCAAAATCAAGCATCCAAGGCATTTTCACGCACACATGCAGTTCACTTTCAATTTCTATATATGTAAAATAGTAGTTGTTTACAAGTATTTCATCAAATGCCTTACATGCAAGGTTAGAATCAAGGAAAAATTGTATTTGTTTCGTATACATAACTTCCTCACCACTAGCCGACACTTCATTGAGTCATTTCATCAAACACTTGGTGAGCAACATCAATATCAAAGTAACCGAGTCACCAAACTAGTTCAATTCAAGTTGGGGTTCAATCCGAGTCGAGTCAAGCTCGAACTCGGTTCGAACTCAGCTTCGAACCCAGGCGAATCGTTCTTTTTCGAGTCCGGTCGAGCGAGCTAACCGAGCTAACTCTGTTCATGTACACCCCTAGGTGTGGTGAACTCGAGCTTTGGATATGCTTTCGTTTTGGGCTAATGACCGAAATGATCTAACACATATGGTGAGCCCATCAAAAATCAGTGGTGGGAGTCTCTTTCTCTGATGGTTAAGATTGTCCATTGAGCTAGTAATATGGTGTAGATCACCACCCATGCATGCCAAGTCTGGGTTTGTATAACACCAAAACTCAAAACGTGCGGTGCTAAAATATCACTATAGTCTGTCCCATCTAATGTACAAAAATAATCTGGACCAAGTGATAGGTGGACCACCATTTTCAAAATGTTGGTGGCTCATCCACTGCACATGCAGTCCAAGGTACGCCGATCTGAGCAAGTCCAGATTGTGGGCATCCTCAGATGAATAACCGACTGAAATTCGTTCTGATCGAATGATCATAACCATACAATTAGCAAGTACCGAGTGGTTGACGAAATATAGAATTGACAGTGGTCCGAAATCAATGGGAGGAATCGATGGTTAAGATTGCAGGACAAGAGTCACTCTAGGGCTATTCCTTATGCAGAATCTGATCCATGATTTAGATGATCCAGATCGCCTTAGCTTTTATCCGACAAAGAAGAAGAAAGAAGTAGACCAACATCATACGGTCCATTTACAGTTAGGCCCCACAGATCAATGATCTGGACCATCAAACAGTGGATCAAGGGCACATCCACACCCTTAGTATGATCACATCCAAAGGCAGACTGAAGCATGAGGTTTGCAAGCTTCCAACTGTGTTGACATGGCCTTTGGGTGGGACATCTGAGTGGTGCATTATGGTGGGCCACACAATGTACATGACGTGGCACAGATCCAAGCGGGTCCACACGAAGAGAAGGCTTTTCCATTTTCAGTAACAGCTCTCAATGATTGAAGAAGCTTCTCGAAGCTTGGATGTTGACCTGAAAACTTACCAATAAAACTGTATTTGTGAAGTCAGCTTCCATTTTGAGTTGACTATGGGACCCACCTTGATGATTCTTCATATATCCAGGCCGTCCATCTGTTTTTCCAGCCGGTTTTATATACATGCCTACCTGTCCCAAGAATTAAGCAGATTCAAATCTAAAGTGAACCACACCATAGGAAACATTGGTGATTGAACGCCCTCCATTAAAAAATCCCTAGGGCCCACCGTAATGTTTATTTGCCATCCAACCCATCGATAAAGTCAGCCATACCTGGATGGAGAAGTGAAAATACAAAGATAGGCTTGATCCAAAACTTGTTTGGCCCACAATTTTTTTAATGATCATTCATCATTATTTCCAGTGGTGTGGCCCATCTAAGACTTGGATTTGCTTAAATTTTCGGATCATGTCTAAAACGAGCTGGAAAAACGGATGGACGGAATGGATATACAACACATTCATCAAGATGGGCCCCACATGGTATGTTTAACAGTCAATAAGGCATTAACTGGGTAACACCCAACAGCATAATTATCATTACAAATTGATTTCTGTTCCTTTCTGTTTCCACTTTATCAGACATGTCCTTGGTATAATAAAGGCAAGATTCTAAATAGGAGCCAGATTCCCTAATTCCCAAGCAAATTGCAAAAGAAGATCCTAACCTACCTTTGAATGACAGGATTCTATTAGAATCTTTTACTTCTCAGGCTGAAAAAAGAAAGTGATAGACTCTTGCAAACCCAAACTCCCCAAGTTCAAGCTCAATGGCAGACAGGGTGTAGGGTGTATTTCAACATTGATGTCTGCCAGCTTACCTATAAAATAAAAATTAAAAACTCCAAACTCCGAAAACTCCCAAATTTACCCAATAACTCCCATCGATTGGGGATCCGTTTGGATACTACCAAATAAGTTAGTTTTCCTACTTAAATCAGTAGGAAAGTAACTTATTTGATATACTTAAGTTTGGTTTATAATCAATAATTATAAGTAATTTTTTATCTAAAGGTACTTAATCACCTTAGTTTAATAGTAGACATCAAGATAAGCTACTTATAGCACAAGTAGCTTTTCTTAAGTAACTTACCGTCCAAACACCTGGCTCATGGTATTGGGAAGGATTAGGTGGGATGGGATTCAAAATAATGTAATTATTACATATGACAGGGATTGTCCCCTGTTGTCATGAGATAAGCCTAATTCCATGCTATGTTTGTAATACGGTGGGATTCACTCTTTGGTTTGTTGTACATTGAATAGATACACCCGCCATCATTTGAAACCATTGAGAAAAACATGTGTTATATCCAAACCATTCATCTATTTTTTAACCTCATTTTATGGCATGGGCCAAAAAATGAGGCGGATCCAAAACTTATGTGGCTCCAAAGAAGTTTTCAATGGTAGGTGTTCAATCCCCGTTGCTTTCTGTGGTGGGGTCCACTTGAGCTTTAGATCTACCTGATTTTTTGGCCCATGCTCTAAAATGATCTCGACGAAAAATGGGTGGAGGGTGTGGATATATTTGGGAAGAATGGAAAAGCTTGGAATTAGATTAGATGGAATTGCATTTGGTCCCATGCGAATTCCACTCAATGTTAGCAAGTTGTGTAGGTCCCGCTATGATGTGTGGGCTATATCCACACGTCCACCCATTTTTCGAGATCATTTTAGAGCATGGGCCAAAAAATCAAGTAGATCTAAAGCTCAAGTGGACCACACCACAGAAAGTAACAAGGATTGAACACCTACCATTGAAAACTTCTTTGGGGATTGAACACCTGCCATTGAAAACTTCTTTGGAGCCACATAAGTTTTGAATATGCCTCATTTTCAGGCCCATGCCATAAAATGAGGTTAAAAAACAGATGAACGATTTGGATATAACACGTGTTATTCTCAATAGTTTCAAATGATGGTGGGTATATCTATTCAATGTATAACAAACCAAAGTGTGAATCCCACCGTGTTACAAACATAGCATGAAATTAGGCTTATCCCATAGTAACAGGGGACAATCCTGTCATATATAATAATTACATTTTTTTCATCCCATCCCACCTAATCCTTCCAAACAGCATGAGCCAAACACCCCCTAAGGGCCTGTTTGATACCACAAATAAGTTGCTTTTTCTACTTACAGCAGTAGATAAGTAACTTATTGAGAAAAGTAAGTTTGGTTTAAGATCAATTATAAGTAACTTTTTTACTTAAAAGGTACTTAATCACTTCACCTTAATAAGTAGAAACCGAGATAAGCTACTTTTTTTTTTCTTTCTTTTAACCACACCACACCCACACACCACAATGGGTACTCGAACCCATGACCTTTGTGTTGAAACTCCTGGAGGTATACTTGAGGCATTAGTAGCTTGAGTAACTTCGTATCCAAAGGCCCCCTAAGCTTCATCCAACCTAAGGACAGGTAAGCATGTATATAAAATTTCACGGGTCTCGTCAATGATCGCTTTCCACTAAGGAAGATAAGCATGGCTTTATTACAAATATTGAACAACCACCATTGAAACCTTCTTGGAGCTCACGATTGTTTGGAAAAGTTCATGTTTTTGTTTTCACTGATGGACAAAATCTGACATGTCACAAGGACATCTTGTTGAGTGATGGGTGCTAGTGGAAAGGGGGAGGAAGATATCACCTTCTTCTTCATCTATCATAAACCTTGAATGCACGAGGAACCATGAACGCACAAGATAGAAAATTCTTTAAAAGAAAAAATATTATTGAGAAATATGAATACAGTCTACATAAGGTTTGTTAGGCCTAAGTCATAAATTCATAACTTTTTTAAAATGGTAAACTTTCTAAAAATAGTAAACGACTTTTAAAATGACTCAAAATTCTTTGATATAAATAAAGCAAAAGGACGTTAAGCACAAGTGAACTTCTTCAAATCCTAAAAACCCTAAAATTGTAAAACCCAACTCAAAATTCTTTGACATGACTCAAACAAGGACTTTAACCACGAGTGAACTTCTTCAAATCCTAAAAACCCTGAAATAGGAAAACCCATTACTTACCAAGGGCCCGTTTGGATACCACCAAATAAGTTACTTTTTCTACTTCCAGCAGTACATGAGTAACTTATTTGAGAAAAGTACGTTTGGTTTAAGATCAATTATAACTAAATTTTTTACTTAAAGTAACTTTATCACTTCAGCTTAATAAGTAGAAACCAAGATAAGTTACTTGAGGCATAAGTAGCTTATCTTAAGTAAGCTATGATCCAAACACCCCCTTGAAAATCAGTAAATTTTAACTTCAAATTCCACAATTAACCCCAAAAAATGACTTTATTTTAGAAAACCGATCAGGCCAATGACCTTTGGCATTAGTCAGAATGTAGAGAATTGCTTTTTAAAAACATATCATATGCACAAAATGGATAACCGGTTGAAAAGCTATGACCATTGGAAGCTAGTTCACACTTGACCCTAAATCAAACATTCTAACCTAATTTCTTTCGTTCTTCACCCTCCATGAGATTAACCTTGACTTTGACCTACGTAGTAATGGCAGTACTTCTCAGATAATACCTAGGCAGCTATGATTGTTAATGACCAATATTTGCAGAGATTATTTTTTATTTTTTATTTTTTAAAAAAGGAAAAAACAATTTACTACAGAAATTTAACAGAATCATTTAAATAATTTATTAACAGCTTAGACTGCGTTTGGTTGCACCAAATATCATGAATGCATGATATTTTGCACCATGTTAGACCAATTAATCATGAATGTGCAAATTCCCTTTACAATGTGTTGCACCCCCGCATTGTAAAGGGAGTGCCACCAAGCTCATACATACTGGCCATTGTAATGTTGACATGAAAATTATGGATAAGATAGAGTTGGAGGAATAGTGATCCGAAGCATTCATATAGAGACCCCACCGTTGATTGGTGGGTAACCAAAAGATCTCCCGCCAGATCATCAGTATTGTCCGAATAGACCCTAGCTAAAAATGTCTGCTAGTTGCAATCGACCAATTCATCAGATGCCTAGGAACAGTCGACTGCAGAGAGACCGGGTATGGCCCATCAAAATGATGCAGCCTGCCAGATGAATGGCTTAAGTTACCCAAAAGTGGGACCCACCCAGTATCATTGTTGGGCTAAACAAGATAAATAGTTTCTTCGGGTGAAGATCAGAAATCAACTAGGGGCAGCAGCAGGGCCTAGTGAAACAAGACATGCTAGGATCGTTTGGCCACGTCTCGGTTAGTAATTTATATTGTCTCCATATTACACTTGGAGCTTACCAAATGAATAGATCCATTTGCTTTCTCCTCCTAGTATCATGACCGAAGGTTAAGGGCGGGTGTTTGGATGCAACCCCAAATAATTGGCAGGCCAACTATTTTCCCAGACGATGAAAACATAACCATACAGGATATGGGTTTTTCACCTACTTCACTGCAGATTAATATGAGATGCTGTTCAGGTGGAAAGCATATCCTGCATCCAAACAGGCCCTACAACAAAGAGAATTGAATCATTTTGTGACTAGAACCTGATTTACGGCTTCAGCCACAAGTACCCAAAGGAAGAGATATCGAGAATTTGAAATGACATTCCTCTACTAGAGAGGCTGGAAGAGACAATTATAAAGTTCCTAGTACAGATCTCTTTGATCCATGAAAACAGAACAGTGGTAGAAAATCAATCCACCTTCTTCTCCACTGTCATAGCAAGTGTTGTATGGAAATCTAGACTCAAAATTTCATATTTATATGACTTGGGTCATTTTCCTAGAAGGAAACCAACCATTACCAAACACCTGTCAGATCAAACACTTTAAGTGTGTTTTGGTAAACAGGAAATCGGAATGAAGGTGTAGCTTTCAAATCGCAATCACATTCCTTTCAAATCCGACTACATGGTAATGTAATTACAGTTTGGAGATGAGATACTCGTCGCAAATGCTTAAAGAAATCATAATCAGTTCCTCCCACCTGTATTAATAACTTCAGTTCGGTTCAATAGTGCATCCAAACACACCCCCACCTACATAAACAAGATCATAAGCATATAGCTAGCATCTAGACTCTGCATAAAGCAGTTCAGCATTCAAAATACAATGAATCAGTTCACCCTCAGATCTACTATCAGAAACACCTACGGAGATCAACCATACTACATCTAAATCAATGCCATTTGCGACACCGTTAAAAACAACTCAAGAATTAACTAACTCAACCAGCTCAGAATTCAAATGCTGTACAAACACCAGCAAAATGGGATTTCCATGGATTGGCATGATTTTGGGCCCATGGCCAAACATGGGAGGGCATGCATGATGGACGGAGTGGATGTCATGAGCACTTCTTGGTGGGGCCTACACAACTCGGTTTGACCATGTTTGCACTTGATCATTTTCCAGGATCATGATATAGATGCAATCATTTTCACTATGATTAGAGTCCAAACAGGTTATGCAGCCCCAACGTGATGCGTTCATGAGATCCACATTGACCATCATACAAGCCATCCCTCGTATGGCCATAGGCCCCAAAAATCAGGCCAATCTATGGTTCAGGTGGACCACACGAGCAGGAACAGTTTGGAGGGGGAGAGCCTGAAGATCAGTAGGCCATCCTGCCATCTATATAGCTAGTAAGAGATCAACATAAAACAATTCAGGATCCAAAAAATACAATCTATCTTTTCACCCTTAGTTATACTATCAGAAACACCTACAAAGATTGTGGTACTACAATCCAATTCCAGCACTAATGCTTAAACTCAAATCAAATAACATCTGAAAGTACTAACTATCACTGCAAAAGGCAATAACTTACTCATTAGAGATAATACCGCGACAACATCTAATCCAATGCCATTTGGCAGCATCGCTCTAAGCAACACAGGAAATAACAAACTCTACCATCTCAGAATTCAAATGCTATACAAAACACCAGCGAAACAGGATTACCTGTATGGAGAAGATCAGTATGCTATCCTCCCATCGCCCTCCGTGATCAGATCTTTAAATGCCCCGCCGCTGGGAATCATAGGCAAGACATGCTCCTGGTGGGGCACAATGATGTCCAACAAGTATGGCCCGGGTGTTTCCAACATCTTCCGGATTGCATCCCTCACCTCACTCTTCTTTGTCACTCGGGCCGCAGGGATGCCGCACCCTTCTGCGAACTTCAGGAAATTAGGGAATATCTCATTCTCCTTCACGGGGTTCCCCAAATACGTGTGGGCTCGGTTTGCCTTGTAGAACCGATCTTCCCACTGAACAACCATACCCAAATGCTGGTTATTCAAGATCATGGCCTTGACATTGAGATCCTCCACACGTATCGTTGCCAGCTCCTGTATATTCATGATAAAGCTTCCATCGCCGTCAATATCAACCACAGTTGTCCCGGGTGCAGCCCGGGCCGCACCAATTGCAGCGGGAAGCCCAAACCCCATCGCACCCAATCCACTCGATGTCGCCCATTGGTGCGGGTTCTTGTAGTTATACCACTGCGCAGCCCACATTTGGTGCTGACCGACACCAGTCGTGATGATCGCATCCGAATTTGTGAATTCATCGAGCACTTGGATGGCGTACTGAGGAGGAATGGCATCTCCAAAGGACTTATAACTCAAAGGAAACTTCTCCTTCTGTTCCTTGAGTTCTTCCCTCCAAGCTGAAAAATCAAGACCAAGCTTTTGTGCATTCCTCTTCTCCTCCAACAAAGCATTCATCCCTTCCAAAGCCATTTTCAAGTCAGTGCAGATCGAGACATGCGGCTGCTTGTTCTTCCCAATTTCTGCCGGATCAATGTCTATGTGCACGATCTTGGCCCGGCTGGCGAATGCCTCCAATTTCCCTGTGACCCGATCATCAAATCGGACCCCAAATGCAAGGAGGAGATCAGCTTTATCAATGGAATAGTTCGCATAAACAGTCCCATGCATTCCAAGCATCCGTAGCGAGAGCTCATCCGCTACTGGGTAAACACCAAGACCCATCAAAGTGCTCGCGACCGGGATACCAGTGAGCCCCACGAATTGACGGAGCTCCTCACTCGAATTCAAGCAACCGCCGCCGACATAAAGAACCGGCCTCTTCGATTCAGATATCAGCCGTATGATCTGCTCCAGCTGCTCCTCTGCAGGAGGCTTTGGGAGGCGGGAGATGTACCCATGCAGCCTCATGGGCTGGTCCCATTTAGGCACAACGAGCTGCTGCTGGATGTCCTTAGGGATATCGATCAGGACAGGGCCCGGGCGACCTGACGTGGCGAGGAAGAACGCCTCAGCGACGATGCGAGGGATGTCCTCGACATTCAGGACAAGGTAATTATGCTTGGTGATCGAGCGGGTCACCTCGACAATTGGGGTTTCCTGAAAGGCATCAGTCCCGATCATCTGGCGCGGAACCTGGCCCGTGATTGCGACGAGGGGGATGCTGTCGAGGAGGGCGTCGGCAAGGCCGCTGACGAGGTTGGTGGCGCCGGGGCCTGACGTTGCAATGCAGACGCCGGGCTGGCCTGAGATGCGGGCGTAGCCCTCAGCGGCGAAGATCTCGCCCTGCTCGTGGCGGCAGAGGACGTTGCTGATCGACGGCGATCGAGTGAGGGCCTGATGAATTTCCATCGATGCCCCGCCCGGGTAGGCGAAGACGACGGAGACGCCCGCCCGCTCAAGGGCTTCAACAAGGACATCGGCGCCTTTTCGGGGCTGGTCAGGGGTAAAACGGGAAGTTGAGGGGATTGAAGGGAAAGGTGAGGGAGTGAGGGGTTTGGAGGAGTATAAGAGGGTGTTTGTGATGGAGAAGGAAGAGTGAGGGGTTTTGGGTAATTTTGGGGAATGGGAGGGGTTTTTGGGAAGCGATTTGAGGGGGGAGACAGTGAAGAAAGGAGAGGATGAAGGTTTGGAGAAGGAAGAGATATTTGTGGCTGTGGACGCCATTTGAGAAGGTTAGATCTGAGGGTTTTGGGTGGGAATCAGGGGTTTTATCATGGAGAACGAGAGATGTGGCGGCTACTCGCGAGAGTAGAACTCTGAGATCCTGGTTTCCTACACGTGGCTGTGGACCTGCGGTGCGTGGCTTCGGTGGATTGGATTTCCGGATACACCGAGATGGGTGGATCTCTGACTGTGGGGCCCACTTTAATATATGTTCCTTCAATCCACGCCGTTCATCCTTTTGAAAACTCTTTTTAGGGCATGGCCCTGAAAATAAAGCGGATCCAAATCTTAGATCGAAGTACAGGAAACATCAGTAAATGAACGTTAGAAACTTTTTGTGGCCAACGAAAGTTTTGGATAAAGTTGGTATTTGTTTGGTCTCTTCATCCAGCTCTTTGTAATGTTATCAACATGTTGGATGGCAAAAAAACATCTCGGTGACCCCTGTGAATTTTTCTATGGTGGAGATTCAATCACAACTATTTCCTGGTCTATGTACACTTAGAAATTTGGATGTGGTTCATTTTTTTTGAATCGTGCTCTGAAATGACTTTTAAAAATGGATAGATGATATGAACATAAGGTACATACATCAGGGTGGGCCCCACACTTAGAGATCCACTTAGGTCGGTTAGATCCTGATTGTGGGGGCATGCAGATTGGATGGTGACTTGGTAGAGATGGCTCCATGCCAAAGAACTTTCAAACATGACCTGGGGTGGCTTTCCTGGTCATTGATCCAGTCAAATCTTACCATCACTAATATAGTTGGCTTTGGTGAGTAAATTGTTGTGACCTGATGAATATAATTTGATTGAGCAACATGCTATTATAGAGGAGCCTTTTAAACATGCTTTATGAGCTATTTCTTACAGCAACACATTATTATATGAGATATGCATGGAGGGAGATCCCTGACGAATAGTTAACGGGGCAATTTCACCCAGTAAAGTGAACGAGAATGCTAGACGACCAATGACCACATCACCAAAAATGTCTCTCCCAACCGTGACAAGATTTAAGCCATGGGATTACTAAAATAATAAAGAAATTCACGTCACATGGGCACTCAATCTCATGATTTCAATGTTAAAAGAGAGTTTAACCTCAATGCTAAAATCCATGGGATCTGCCATGGAGCCACAAGGACCCAACTTGAATTTACTTTATTTTATAGCCTGGGTACTTGCTCTTGCTCCAATGGTAGATTCTCAAGAGTTTCAACACCTAGTCAAGGGATCGAGCTCTTACCCGGGTGGTAGACTCTTAGTTTCAACACCGGGTCAAGGGTTCGAATACCCATGGTGGTGAAATCCCATGGCGTGAGTGTGTGGGGGTGTGTGCGTGTGGTGTGAGTGTGTGGGGGTGTGTGTGCGTGAGTAAAAAAAAGAAAAAAGAGAGGACCCTTAGGTAGTGAAATCCCACCAAGGCGTGAGTGTATGGTGGCATGTGTGAGTGTATTAAAAAAGCCTTAAAATAAGCTGGCAAAATGGATGGACCATGTGGATATATACACATATATTAAGGTGAGTTGAGTTCTACGGTCATGGCCTGATAGAACTCAATGTTATGCCGACCTAACCGAATTTGGTCATCAATTCATACATGCTATGGCGGCTGGAATCTTAGAGAAAAACTTTGACAAAGACTGATAGCACGCGCTTCTAAGATACTTAAGACCATTTAAATTAATAATTTATCATTAACCAAAAATAAACCTATTTGTTTAGGTCTAATTCATTGGATGAATAAAGTGAAAAATAGTCAATGGTCAAATTTATCTAAACAAGTGTCCACTAATTAGAGGGTAGATTTCTTCACTAAATATTATATTTTGATTGTGACGTGAAGAAAGTGTGATGCAGATTCTACCACCTCATGCATATCAAATGTGCGACACAATGTGATACATTTGGACTTTAGCATTTAGAATTGGGTTCTTTTCATTCATCCAAACCGTCCATGAGATTTGGATTTTCATGGATGAAAGATAAATGGAATTAGATTGAATATTTCAATCCTTTGATTATATAAAAGTCATGGTGACCGTCCATTTTAAAAACAAAAGAGTTAAATTTTAGACTATTGATACAATAGAATTTGAAAGATTTTATTTGTTTTCAATCCACCATAAAAAGGTGAGAAGCATTGCATAAACGGTTTGGATGATTCGAGTCCGGATCCTCTGTTGCTGGGAAACAGGAATTTCTCATTTTATTCATTAAACCATGTCATCAGATGCTGCTTGGATTAGGTCGTAATATTGCTGTTGTCTTCAATGATGATGTGACCTTAATAAAAATAAAATAAATAGACTGCTAATTGAGTATCGGAGCATTCCTAGGTAGGGGTGTACATCGAGTTGAACCAAGTCGTGCTCAACTCGACTCGGCTCGGTCACTAGTTGGCCTCAGCTCAAACTCGGCTCAGGTCGGTCCTCGAGCCTGGATAGCCAGCTCGGCTTAGTTTGGTCAATAGCTTAGGCCAGCTAAGGCCAGGTTCAAGCTAAGATTGAGCCGAGTTCACCATTGAGCCATTTTCACGAACACTTGGCTGCACCTTTAAAATCTCATTGTTTTACAAACAGAAGCAATGGTTTTATAGGTATTTTATCAAACGCCTTCTAAGCAACAAAAAAACCAAGAAAAAAAATGGTATTTGTTTCATGTACATACCTTCCTTGCCATTAGCTACACTTCGCTGAGTCATTTCATCAAACACTTGGTGAGCAACATCAATAGCAAAGTAACTGAGTTACCGAACTGGTTCGATCCAAGTTCAATTTGAATTCAGCCGAGCTGAGTCGAGTTGGGCCAACTCAAACTTGGCTTGAACTCATTTTCGAACTCAAAAAACAGCTCAAACTCAACTTCAAACTGAGGCAAAATCGAGCTTTTTCAAGTTGAGTCGTGCGAGCTAACCAAGTTACCTTGGTTCGTGGACACCCCTAGTATTGGGCATATCATCTACGGGCCTCCACACGTGCAATTCTAGGGCCAGACAGGAATGAGATCAAAGCCGTACATCAGATGCATCATGTTCATTTAGGGCCTGTTTGGACGGGCCCATCCCATGGGATTGGATTGTATTAGGGTGGATGGCAAGTAATGATGGCTTTTAGTGGATTGGATTCTTTGGTTGCTATATCCAGAGACCTTCCTGGGATTACGTCGCCAATCGTGCTCCGACAAACATGTCCCAAGCAAAATAGTGGGATTGGGAGGGATATCATCTACGGGCCTCCACACGTGCAATTCTGGGGCCGGACAGGAATGAGATCAAAGCCTTAATGATCCCTAACAAAAGTGAGGCTGTTCAAATCAAAACATGGGCCACAATATTTTTAATGTACGGATGAAAAACTTTCGGTAAGTTTTTTTCCAGGCCGTCCAGCTACTTTAAAAATTGTGGCTCACCTAAGGAGCAAACCTGCACGAGGGATTTTCATGATGAACGGCTTAGATGTCATACTCGAGTGCCTTGCTGGCACAATGGTTGACACGTGTCAACGTTGCATGGAAAATTTCGCATACAACTATTTCGTCCCAGCACCATGCAACTTTTCTAGAACATCCGAGCCGTGCAAAAAGGTAGAAGCATTATAAAAGAATATGTGAGTACAAATCAGGATCATTCGTTTTATACCGTTGGAATAAAATGAGAGCCGAAGGTCCGATTCGATGTGCTTTTTGTGGGCCATTCCATCTGAACTTCAAGGTGTGGCCCACCAATTTCAATAATCGAATTTCCCACTAAAAGTCATGACTTATCGAAGTTCCCATGCCCAACCCTTCTCTACCCCTGTTGTTAACTGCCTCACTTGTTGAGTTGACTCAGCCACATCAGAACGAGTTAATCTGAGTCACAGCTCAGTTTATTGACCGAGCAAGATCAGGGACGGTACATTGATCTGAAAACCATGCTGAAAAAAGGGAAAAAAAATAAAATAAAAATAATTGGGATGCAAGCTCTGTGATCCATCAAAATTTTCAAGTAAAATCCAATCCATCCATCAATTGGCAAGCTCATGTCAGGACATTAACCCATAAATGATGAAAATCCAAAATTTAATATTTCAAAAGAAACTAAATCATTGTTTTAAAGGGTAGAAGAGTTCCCTCCAAAAATCTTTTCATAAAGTAATCAATTTAGTTTCCTATCAAATTAACAAATGAAAATCTTTAAATATATATATATATATATATATATATATATATATATATATATATATATATATATATATATGATTTTGCATCGAGCTTAAGTCTCTTATAATAGGTGTTATGGGGGAAATAGAACGACCGAGTAATCACGGGCCATGTCAACAACTCAAACAAGCGACCGGTGTGATCCACTGGCTAAACCTCGGTCTCCTCAACTAAGTATAGGGAAAGGCCGAGGTCGACCTCATCAACTAAATACGAGGAAAGGCCGAGCTCGACCTCTTTGTACAAGGATGAGGCATTCGCTAGTTAACTGCAACGTGAAGCAAACTATCCCACCTTAGGTCAGCGAGACTCATCCTTAGATGAACACATTATCGACATTGACTCTGGCTGTGACCTAGGTCGGACCACTCCAGGGTGGTTGAACCCGCCCTCCGTGAGGTCAGGTCGAACCTCAATCAACTATGTCCATGTTCTCGACCAAAGATCACGAACATCAACTTCCATATGGATCTCTCCGAAATTCTAGCCAAAAGATCCACTGCACAAGGAATCTGAATCCTACTATAATCAAATGACTATCAAACCAGAATGAGAGCTGTCTATGACACCACCTCTCCTCACCTGTAAATAAGGTACCTCCCATGGTGAAAGGTATGCACAATCTCTAACTCTAAACCCTTGATACTCAACTAGGCCCTGATTCCTTACTTAGGCATCGGAGGGTCCTCGGCATGAGCTATGATCTTCTTTGTCTATTCTTTGTGCAGGTTCACAGCTCAGGGAGGGCTAACCAAATTTCTGCATTAACATAGGTATGTGAATTTAGTTGCATGGAGGCTATATCATTACTCTGTACTGGGTCATGAACCACATGTTCGGATTTTTAGCCTGCGGAATCACACAGATCTAGATCTAGGATAGCAATTTAATGGCACCAAGCACATACAAGAGAACACAGATTTAACATGGAAAACCCTTGCGGAAAAAAACCACGGCACAAAGCGACAGAATTTCACTATGAAAATAGAAATTACAAAGAGAGATGACTTACCCGATTCGAACAACCTTAAATCTCACCCTTGTTACACCCTTTGATTTCCCTAGAACCCCTTTAGAAAGTCTTAGAATTATTTCTCATACCCTAGAAAAACCCTAGGGACAACTATTTATAATTTAGGCAACTTTTCCTTTCGCACCCTTGCGAAAGGCGACACAGAATCTGCAGTCCGCATCAAATTCGAAAATGAAACTGCGTAACCACGATTGGTCGAGCCAAGGTTACGACCGGTCGTGGGACCCCCTCGACCGGTCGAGCAGCTCAGACACCAAAATACATAAGTCGTTGGACTTTGAGTCGAGCGGGCTACGACTAGTCGAGCCACCCCCACGACCGGTCGTGCACATTCAGATTTAAGACATATGACAACAATCTCCACCATGTCTTCAATCTTGAACTGTGTAGCTTCTTTACCTCTTCTCTTATTTCTGTATCACATCATAGCTTCTTGTACACACTTCGCCCTTCTTTTACGTCATTGTCAAGCCCAGAGAAGTTACACAGAACTTAAACTTCTCTGTAGGAACGATCTAGGTGAGCATGTCTGCCGGATCAAAATTCACAAGCTCAACCACTTTTGCTCCTGTCTTCTCAAAAGAAAAGACGTAGTCTTCTTACCATCTCACCGCTACCCAATATTGCTTACTAGGGTACTTGCTCACAACATTAATAGCCTGTGAAATAATCAGTCTAATCCAGACTATAGCATACACTGTCAACCGCATTCGAATAAGGCTCATGAGATATCCCGCTTTTCCTCATCTGTTTTGGGACATGTCTTAAAGAAAACTTGAGGAAAGACGCATATGGAACGCTCTCTAGCTTTACCTAGCCCATCACATCCTTGATTACTACCTACACATAAGATATTCCTCTTGTGATTACCACAGCCTACTCCTCCTTCAGTCTCAATGCCAAGAACCATCTTTGCAGCCCCTCGATCCTTCATCCATGAAGGAATCAAACCACTACCTAGGCGACAGGTCGAACCACGACCTCCTGCAAAGTCTTCTCTCAGCCCCTTTAACTTCGAACCGCTTTGGTTGCTTCATGTAGATTTGCTCTTCACTTTCCCTTGCAGAAGTGCAGACTCCACATCCATCTTTCTAGCTCAAGATTGCATTGGCCAACCAGTGCCAATCACGGATCTAATAAACACATGTTATACCGTCGGCGCGAATATATCTGAAAAGTCGATCCCTTCTTTCTGAGTATAATCCTTCGCTACTAACCTCGCCCTGTATCTATGCTGTATCCTTATGAAGATCCACCTGCATCTAACCGATTTCCGACCCACTGGAAGCTCCACCCGCTCCTATATGTCGGTCTGGTATAACGAATCCATCACATCATCCATAGTCACCTTTCACTTCTCAGCATTAGGCTCACCTAGAGCCATCTGAATAGAAGATGAATCCCCTGCGATATTGGAGTCGTCCATGTACCTCGCCGATATCCTGCGTTCATGTCGTGTAATTCTTCTCACAGGTGACTGCTCCACCTGTTCTGTATCCCTATCTGTACGTTTTAGCCTTCCTGCCCTGCCCGCTCATGTGGTCATGCCTAACATGCCATACACGTACAAATGTGGAATCCGCTACATCCACAGTAGCTCCACCTTTTGAAGTGCTCCCTATCAACCTGTACAAGTTACCGAGTCGTTACACTTTCATGATTACCCGTGCCCTCTTAGATACCTTAAGGGCACCATCAATACCTATGTACTTACATCCTTTTGCCTTAAGCACATCAGGAAAAATCAGATTCTGCTTCAGATCAGGAACGTGCCTAATATCAGTCAAGGTAAGCTCCACCCCATCAAACATCCTGATGCACACCGTACCAACAGCCACAACATTACAGGCAATATCATTGCCCATAAATACATGTCAACCATCGCACTCCCTGTAGCTGGTGAACCAACTCCGATGAGGAGTCATGTGAAAAGATGCCCATGTGTCTAACATCCACTCGTCCTTACGATCATCATATGATTGTCTGAGCGAATACACAGATAAAACATCACCATCATATCCATCTGACGTGGCAGCGTTGGCCTCCCTGCATGAAGCCTCAGAATCTTTCTTCTTCGATTTAGGATTTTCACAATCCTTCTTCACATGTCCTTCCTTCTCATAGTTCCAGCACTTTACTTTTCCTTTGCCCTTGCCCTTGGATTTGGAACTCATCATCTTGATCTTCCATAATTTAAAATTATTTTTTCCTGAGTACTTCTCAATCTTATACCTAGCGCTCGCAATTATTACTAATCCCTCAAATTCAAATCTATGCCCCAACGATTGCTTTGATACCACTTGTTAGGATTTTTGGCCTGCGGAATCACACAGATCTAGATCTAGGATAACAATTCAATGGCACTAAGCACATACAAAAGAACACAAATTTAACGTGGAAAACCCTTGTGGGAAAAAACCACTGGACAAATCGATAGAATTTCACTATGAAAATAGAAATTACAAAGAGAGATGACTTACCCGATTCGAACAACCTCGAATCTCACCCTCGCTACACCCTTTGATTTCCCTAGAACCCCTTTAGAAAGCCTTAGAATTATTTTTCATACCCTAGAAAAACCCTAGGGACACCTATTTATAGTTTAGGCAACTTCTCTTTTTGCACCCTTGCGAAAGGCGACACAGAATCCGCAGTCCGCATCAAATTCGGAAACAAAACTGTGTAACTACGACTGGTTGAGCAAAGGCTACGACTGGTCGTAGGACCCCCTCGACCGGTCGAGCCATCCCTTCGACCGGTCAAGCAGATCGGACACCAAAATATATAAGTCGCTGGACTTTGAGTTGAGTGGGTTACGACTAGTCGAGCCGCCCCCACGACCGGTCGAACCTAACCACGACCGGTTGTGCACGTTCAGATTTAAGACATATGACAACACCACACACGCACCGGGTCAACCATGGTCATGGCGCAATGCATTGTGTGCATGTACACACACCCAATTATACTTGTCATGGCATGGTGTGCTATGCGTGTACAGGCAGGCAAGTATACTTTTCAAAGACTATTTATTTTTATTTTGTTGCTGCATTCAAATATCTCTTCTTTGTTTCTTACTATTGTTAATTATTTTATCAATGGTTTGGGCTTTTGTACATTGAGTGCACCGGTGTAATATAATATCAATCAAAGATCTCTTAGAGATTGATTATTCAATATTTTTATTACACTACAGACGTCGTCCAAAACGAGCAAATCAACTTTAAGTTGAACAAGATAAATACACCTCAATTTTCAATAAAAATTTCCAATTTTAGTTGAATTTTCTTTTTTTTTTTTATAATTGAAAATCTTTGGATTTACATACGCTAGATACCAACAACCTGCTCACCATGATGAAGGGAAAACACTACAAGCCAAATGCAAGACTTTCATGGGTCTTGAAAATTTTAAACGGTTTGTGTTCAATTGCATTGGTGTGTCCCACTTAAAGTTGCAAATCTGTTGGATTTTTCAGTTCACGTCCAAACATCAACGGATGGACGGATGAAGAGGATAAAAGATAGGCATTTTGGTGGCCCCTACAAGGCTTTTGGCAGGGAGACCGAGTCAGTCCACGTCGACAGAGTGTTTTAACCATGTCCCGCGCGATATTGCATGTGAACATCTCTTTCAAGATAAAAGATGCAAGTTCCCTAGGACAAGGATTGCACCGTGACCGTCCAACAAGAAGAGGCCCATCGTAATGTTTCTGTGCCATCCACTCCATCCATCATCTGTGTTGGGTCATGTTTAGATTATATTTCAGAAATCAGACCAATACATTACTTTAAGGGGCCACACCACATGGAGAAGTGGAGATAGGGACGCCCACCGTAAAACCTTCCCAGGTCCACCACCGAAGCCTTGCTCGGTCTACTTTATGTCCGTGTGTCATCCAACCCTTTATAAGACAGGATCCCATCGGGATGACGGGAAATATTAAAACTTAATCCTTATGCAAAACTACGGTGGGGCCAAGAAAGTTTCATTGGGAGGCATCCCTATCCTCACTTTCCCAGTGGGGCCCTCTTGAGTAATTGTGATGTAGAGCAGGTCGCGGACAGTTTCATGGCCAAGATGGATCAAAAAAGGCCTGGTTCACGACAGAAGTGATCCGAATCATCGGACCTTAGATCAGGTGTATCTCGCAATTCGGAATGAGTTATCTGACGTAAAATATATGATTTTGGGGTAGAACAAGCTACTTTAGCCAACCAACCCCGCTACGTCAGGTTGCGATGCCCAGAATTGCGAAAAACCCCTAGATCGACGGTCGTTTCCCTGTTTTAATTTCATTTCTACTATAAATAGTAAGTTTTAATTTGATTATACCTCTTCATCCGTCGGGCTTTAAGAGTTGCGCCCAACGTGAAAAGAGCTTAGAATAATTAGGAGAACGGTTTGGTGAAGCCAAATAGGACACTTATTATTTTTGGCCGAGAACCTTGCGCACTAGTAAACATCACGACCGTCTATAAATAGTAAGTTTACTATTTATAGTAAGTCGCGATTTCTAGGAGTTTTAGTTGTAGTTTGATTCTGATTTCTTTCTCATTGCTTGATACCCCTATTTAAAGGGTTATGAACTCATTTTTATTCATTTACTAATTAATTTCAAATTTATTAGAATTTATTCTTATTTTTTGTTTTCTTTTCTCGTGGATTCGAGAAGTCTTTGTAAGGAGTCCAAAGAAGTTCCGTGGATTTGGAATAGTTATCCTCTTGAGGAAGACGGTACTCGACCTCACGTCCTCCCCTGCGTCAAATTGATAGGGCTTGTTTTGAGGCGTGGGGAATAGATTTCACCCCCACATTACGGTGAGCCCACATAGCAATTTGGGTGTCACCAAGTTTCATCCACACCATTCATTTATTTTGCCCACTCATTTAAGAGTATAAGCCCAAAATAGGTGGATACAAAGCTCAAGTAGACCACACCACATGAATCAAAGGTATTGAATGCCCATAATTGAAAACTTCATAAGAGTCAAGTAAGTTTTAGATCAAGTTGATAATTATTTTTTCCATACAGTGCTAATTTTTTCTTTTTTGCATTCATTCGAGTTGGTGTGATCTGTTGTTTTTGTTCATCTATATCTGTGTGAGTGTGATAATGAGGTATGTGTTATAATGAGGTATGTGTTATGTCATTCATTTGGCAAGCTTGTTTTAAGGCTTGAGATGAAAAATAAGACAGACTTAAATATCAAGTGGACCACACTGCAAAAAAAGCAGTGCGGGATTGACTGTCTACCATTGAAATCTTTTTTGAGGCCACAAAAGTTTTGGATCAATACGAAATTTGTTTTTCCTCTTCAATCAGGTCCTTGTGACCTTATGGATAGATTAGATGAAAAGTAAATGTTATGGTGGGCCCTACATATTTTTTAACAGTGAAAATCATTATTTCCGCTGCTATTTGTGGTGTGGTCCAAAAGATCTCTAGATCTAATTATTTTTTTGGATAATGTTTTAAAATAATATCTGAAAATAGATGAACAGTATAAATAGCTATAATAAATACATCACTGTAGGGCCATGTAACTTGGATCTCCTACAACTCACGGCTCGAGAAGAGAAGCGTCAGTGCTCGTATTGGCACGAACACATACCTACAGCAGCTGTACAGCTGATGTGCAGAGTTATATGACAGAGACGTCTCACTCATAATATCAAACAGCTGTATTTTCCGGGAGCCGATTGGCTGGTGTATCACCTGTATAGATAGCAGATAGGTTTAGACAATGTCGTGCCAAGATGACCGTCGACGCTCCTCGAGCTCCAAGTACTGCCCACGGTTAAAAGGAGAACAAAGTTACGTGGCCCCACAATAATGGCCCCACAATAATGTATTTATTATATCCAAACCATTTATCTTTTAAAGATCACTACGACACCAAAAATAGCAGAGGTGATAAAGATTTTCATTATTAAAAAATTTGTACGGCCCACCATAATGTTTATTTTCCATACAATCTGTTAATAAGGCCACATCAGGATGAAGGGAAATATTAAAATTTAAGCCTGATGCAAAACTACGGTGGCCCAAGAAAGTTTCATTGGGAGGCATCCCTATCCTCATTTTACCAGTGGGGCCCACTTGAGTTATTGATAGGACTTGTTTCGAGGCTTTCATCAAGGAGGGAATGGATTTCACCCACACATCACAGACAGCCCACATAACTATCTGCTGGGAAGCCTATTGCCCCGAGACCAGGTCACCAAGGACCCTACTCTATGGAGCCCATCATGATGTATGTGCTTTATCCACACCATTCATCTATAATGCCCACTCATTTAAGAGCATAAGCTCAAAATAGGCGGATACAAAGATCAAGTGGACCACGCTGCACAAAACAAAAGGGATTGATTGCCACAGTTGAAAACTTTATAAGGGCCACATAAGTCTTAGATCAAGTTGATATTTATTTTTTCCATTCATTCGAGTTTGTGTGACCTGTTGTTTTTTCCATTCATTCCAGTTTGAGTGACCTTATGAAGAAGCACAATGGTTAATAGATATGATGGTGTGATGTAGAGCAAGCGGTAGAGTTATTCACGGCACAAATGAACTGAAAAATGCTTGAACGTAAGTAGACACACTCCATTGGACTCAAGCCTAGTCTTGTGAGAAAAATATCCGTTCAAAGTAAGAATCATAAATCGATCATAACTTTTGATCACAAACTATGAATTTTGATTAGAATAGACTATTTCGAGTGAACCAAGCCCCTAAATGAATCACGTTACTCTGTTTCGAGAGAAAATTTTTCCTCTCTATTTAAAATTTCTATTTTTAAAAAAATTTATTATTTTTAATTAGTTTTAAATTGGTTATATTTTGTTCATATTAAAGTTTTAGCATTACACATTTTCTTAAAATTTGCTTCTTATCATGTTAGGAATCATCATGCCTAATTATATTAAGAATTTATATTTTTAATAAATTTTACTATTTTGAAAAAAATTTAATCTATTTGTATTATAACTTTTAATTAAAATTATGTTTTATTATCTAAATTCTTATAATCTCACTTTAGAGAAACACTTCAATAAATTAATTCAAAATTTTTTTTTTCTCCCATAAATTCAAGAGCTATTGAACTTTATGAATTTAAAATTCATATCACACTGAGGATATGGTATGTGGGCCCTAGAAAGTTTCAATGGTGAGCATTTTTATCCCCACTCTTTCCTTAGGTGTGGTTAGAGGTGCACATGAGTCAAGCTTAGCATAGCTCAACTCGGCTCGGTCCTTAAGCTTGATTGGCTAGCTCGGCTCGATTCAGTTAGCAGCTCGGGCTAGTTCGAGCCAAGATTGAGCTGAGTTTGTTTGTACAACATTTTTACAAACACATGAACTACACCTTCAAATTCTCACTATATGTAAAATAGTAGCAGCGATTTTCCAAGTATTTCATCAAGCACCTTGTAAGCAACATTAAAATCAAGAAAAAAAAAATATTTGTTTCATATACATACATTCATTGCCATCAGACGACACTTTGTTGAGTCATTTCATCAAACACTTGGTGAGCAACTTCAATATCAAAGTAACGAGTCATTGAACTAGATTGATCCGAGTTCGATTCAAGTTGGAGTTTGATCCAAGTCAAGTCGAGCTCAAGCAAGCTCGAACTCTGTTTGTCGAACTTAGTTTCAAACTGAGTCAAATCGAGCTTTTTTGAGTTGAGTTGAGCAAGCTAACCAAGCTAAAGTGGTTCATGTACAGCCCTAGGTGTAGTCCACTTGGGCTTTAAACTTGGTTCATTCTTTTTGTAATGCATGAAAATGAGATGAAAAAATAGATGGACACATATACATCATGGTGGGGTCTTCAGGATAGGCATTTTTTTTTCCAACATGCATCAAAATAATCCAATATACTAATAATAATAATAATAATAATAATAATAATAAAAACACTCTCCACGATAAATAAAGGGAAGATATTCACTTGCGAGAGGGCAGTTACATGACAGAGACGTCTCAGTCATAATATCAAACAGCCGTATTTTTAGGTCCATATGCAGAACTGTCAATCTCGAGTGAACGACCTGTGGCCCACAATTAAAGCTTTAAAAGGCAAGAAGAACTGAGGGATTGCAATTCAGCAGGGAAGGTCAGAGAAATGAATGGCTAGGATTGTCCCGTGGTTTCTAAACAATGGACCCTTAAAGCTTGCAAAAGATAACCCACGTGGGGCATTGATGTACAGTCCACGTTCAACTAAAACGAGTGGACCATCTGATGAGTGGACTAGCCTCAGATGTTGGGAGCCTGTGTGCTACGTGCGAAGTGTGTTGACGTGGCAAAGTTCTGTGGGCCTCACAATGATGATTTGTAATATCCACACCGTCCATCTCAACTGGACTACGTCACAGAAAGCGGGGACTATAACATTATTTACCGTTGAAACCTTGATGTCTATTTGCTATCCAACTTGTTCATAAGGTCACGCGGATTTGAATGCACAGAAAATACAAATATCGGATGTGGCCCCCAGAAGTTTTCAACGGTTGGCGTCATTGTCCCACTGCTTTTTATAGTGTGGTCCACTTAAAGCTTTGGATCTGCCTCGCTTTTTATATTATGCCCTAATTTGATCTCACAAAATGAATGGACGGTGTGGATATAACATATACATCATGGTGGGCTCACAGAACTTTGCCACGTCAGCACACACCAAGGTCGGTGGTGTGTGGCACACCACGCAGTCCGCTTTCTCTGTGGATGTGTGTTTGTGGCTAACGTAACTCTGTTTGGTCCATACATCAATAGTCCATATAAGTACACGTGTATCATGTTGGCGCATGTGCTGCGAAGGGTCCCTTTATTTCTTCTTCAATGAGATAAGGTGCCATAGCCAATCCAACGTACCTGTGGCATATGAGCCGTCTGATTTTGGTCTTTTGAATCTGGACCCTGATCTGACCATTTATTTTTGGACACCCTCCGTTGGATGGATAGGATCAGTCCATCTGTTTGATTTTTAATTTAAGGCCAGGTTCTATCCACAATGGGGCCTAAGGTTTGAACTGCCTGCGTTCGATTAGATGCATTAATGCAGTGAGGTGTGGAGCGGAAACGGATTGGCTACTCCCCTGCCACCAGCCGGCTGGTGGTCGGTGCTCTGTGGGGCCACCATGATGCATGTGTTTCATCCACGCCGTACATCTATTTTCTAGATCATTTCATGGTACTACAAATAAAAAATGAAGTATATCCCAATCTCAAGTGGACCACATTATAGGAAACAGTGATGAATGAACATTGACCATTAAAAACTTTTTGGGGGCCATAAAAGTATTGGACCAAGCTGATCCTTTTTGTTTTTTTTTTCTTTTTCTTTTTTTCCATTCATCCGGGTATTTATGACCTAATCAAGAGATTGGATGTCAAATAAACAGTATAATAGGCCTTAGGAGGATTTAAATGATGGATATCCAATCACTATTGTTTTCCTGTGGTGTGGTCCACTTGAGATTTATATCCCTCTCATTTTTGGGATAAAGCCCTAAAATGATCTTTAAAAATGGATGAATGGAATGTATGAAATACATACATCATGGTGGGGCCCACATAGCACCGACCACCAGCCACGGGGCTGGTGTCAGGGGGAGTAGCCAATCCGTTTCCGTGTGAAGCCGTCACGAGTTATATTTCAGAGATTGTGTCATGCCTCGAAATTCGAGTACAGAGTGTGCACCCTCAGATCCGAGTTTCAGCCCATGACACGTACACTGAGTGTACTAATTTCATTCAATTATACAATTATTCATCTACCTAGTAGTTCTACCGTAGATCTACATTCCATTCATACTCAATATCTCAAAAAAAAAAAAAAAAAAAATCATTTATTCCAATAATCAATCATAAACATAACTAAGGATCCTCACATTCGGGATCCTATGAATGAAATAAGTATGTATAACAACTTAAAAGAATTGACTAACAATCTAAGAAAAACCAAATATAATTAAACTAAAAATATCATGATTAATCTAAGGCAGCAACTTCTTCCTCTGTCAAGTAGGGCCACGTGTCCCTTAAGTCCTTCCTGGCTCGACCACATATTCCTGTTCTTGAGCTACCGGCTTACCCTCTTTCACATTTGTACGGTTTTTCCATCAATAAAAAGAATAAGCTGATCAAGCTTAGTAATATAACCCAGCATGGTTCATAATCATATCAATTAAAATAATGCAAAAATGCATATACAATAATATGAATGTAAAATGATGTATGAATGCATCAGATGGGGTGATCGTCCATCTGCTTGGGTTGGAGGTCGTCAACCCACATCCACCCATTGGGTAGGCTTCCACCTTTCGGTAGGCTTGGGCATAGCCCGCATCTGGTAACGCTCTACCAGGATCGACATTTCTTCCAGGGAGGGCTCCTAGGATCGATCATGTATTATGCAATGCAATGAATGATGGATGATATGTAAATGTATATTTCTTATATTTGGCATAGTTGTCTTGATCAGATATTCACTTATGAATTTAACATACAATTATCGTATCAAAATACTCAAATTAGTAAATCAATCCAACAATCACAAAGGATTTATTTTAATTTTAATGAATTATGACACAAGTTGGGTTACTCACTTGTATCTGGTGGAGATAATTCTGAATTGGAGTTTCCATGTTAAATGATTATTCTTAGCTCGGTAAAATCTAAATTTCAGCAATACTCCTTGGTAAATCGACTTAGTTCGACTCGGCTACAATTTACATACTTTTCAAAAACTAAAGTTAAATGAAGGTTTAAAAGTAGATGATTAAGTGAAAACTTAACTTTTATAAAAAAATCACCAAATGATATCTAACGAGCCAACTTACCTCTGAAGATCGTGGAATTTAACTCGGATCTAGACTCGCATATTTGACTCAGTTTGACTCAATAGCTACGCAATCTATGAGAATGTTGGACTCAGCTTGATTATAAACTTGAACTGCAGCTCAATGGGTCACTTTCAAGGCTCAACAATTTCTCTTTTTTCCAATCCTTTCATTCTTCGTTTCTCTCTTATCTCTCTATCAGTTTCTCTTTTAACTTTCTCTTCCTTCGATCTAGTTTTGATACTGGAATGTCTATCTCTTAAGTATTATATAGAATTTAGAGAACCCATGTGTGAAAGGTAACATCGTACAAACGCTCCGTTATACAATGTGAATGAGTCACGCACGCTTAAGTGGAGGAAGATCTGGAAGATCTTTTGTTCTGATATGGTGGTTGTATGGTTATGATATAGGGATGGATAATTGGATAGTGGGGCAAGGACCGATATGTTTGGACAACCTCGGTGGTTTGATCTTGAGTTACCTTTGAGTGGTTATTAATTTCAAAAATTTAGATGTAGTTTGCTGTAACGCCCCGGAAAATCAGGGGGTCGTGTATAGACTCGACTCCCGAGTTCCCGAGTGTCACTTATCATGCAGTTATGGTTTTTTTTTTAATGATTAATCAAATTTAACGGCATAATTTGGAATTACCTGAGGCACGAAGCACAATCACACCAGATCTACTGAAATGAAGGATATCCCACATATATACAGTCCAAAATAATAAAGGCGCCCAAGGCGTTACCATGAGAATAACAAAGAAGGCTAGTCTAAAAGAGTAAAATGCGAGGCCCATGGCTCAAGCAAATTCAAATCAGGCCCAGATCAAGCCGATGGAGAGCCGCCCATCAGCTGCAAGTAGAGAGTCCGTCCTCCTCGTCCAAGCTCACCTCGCCAGGCTCCTCATGCCCTGAGTTACCTGCATCTATGAATGAGTCTGGTTGGTGTTTTAAAACACAGTCCCAGAGTGAGAGTGAGTGATCAACTCAGTGTGAACTATCGGTCTCAAATTACAACAGGCATCAATTGTAATATGAACTTAATGAAAAGCAGACATTCATCAACACCTAATAACTTTTATTTAAAATGCATGCATGCAGGATGATATGATGCATGCCCTCACCACAACACTCCCTCAAGCGACTCCATCTAACGATCGCATGACAACACTCCCTCAGAGCGACCTCGACTTCCGAGTCGCCACCCTAACTAATGCGTGCAATGCGATCGTGTTAGCCGAGTTATTAGTTAAGTCCATTCATCCAGGCGGGTTGGGGATTCGATTCACCCTACGTATCACGCGCCTAAAGTGGTTGTGAGGCCAAGACCCCATCAACGCCTGAGGCCGAGACCTCACGGTCCGTGATCCCGTCGGGTTCCTCATCCCCGACTCTAAGCACATGAGGAGTGCCGAAAGGAAGGGATCGCTCGCGGTCACTACGGGGAGGCGCGGTACCCCGGCGTAGGCCGACAGTTCGGACACAGTGTCTCATTCCACCATACCCGGCTCACGAGGCTGTGGACCAGTTTCAAGTGGGTTATCAATGGGCTTCAACGGTTGCAGGGTGGTTCAGATTCCATACATATGTGAGCGAACAGGGTTAACAAACAGGGTTAGTCAGACGGTAGGCTAGACCGCCTGGAGTCAGGTGAGCGTAAGACGAGTGACCTCGGGCACAAGAGACCCATGTAGTCAAACTACAGCCGCCCGTACACTCCCCGCCCAATCCGCGGATCTAGCCCTAGCGTAGTCCTACCGATGGGACTACCGTCTCTCATCACGTTCCTGACCAACCCAATAGGGTAAAGGGAATCCATAACATGCCAACATCAATGCATCATCTAACATAATCAACATCATGTTCTCATACTTTTCAACATAAAATTCTAAACTTCTACTAACATGGAAAGCTAATAATATCATGAACAAGGTGTGCGTGTGTAGTGTGGGTTGGTGAGGAAGTTAAGCACTCCCTACACCTCAAGGGGTCAAATACACATGAGCAATGAATCCTACACACTAGGAAGCAACACATATGAGAGAAATCAACCAAACATGAGCATGTAATCATCCATATGCCGAACCATGTGAGAGGCAATATCAATCATCAAATGAGAACCAAACATGCAAATCCATACAATTCCAACAACATACCATTCCTAGGTTTCCTCTAGATTATTCAATATAACATTCCAAAACAAACAAAATCATTAAACTCATAGTAAAATTGGTGCTAGGCCACCTAAGAATAATAGTCCGCACCTAGGATCGTTGGAGGCTTGGGAAAAACATCCTAGGAAAGAGGGCTTTGCGGTAGATCGGCCGGAATCCCTAAAACAACTTCACATGTTAGATTTACAAGCAAAACCCCCCTCCTTACAAGGGTTTTCAAAGAAAAAGAGGGTTGGGTCTTACCTAAACGATCCATGAGATGAAGAGGCCGATTTTCGGATGGGTTTCCCCTTGAAGAAGGTGTAGGGAGAGGAGAGATTGATTCCCTTGGGCCCCACCACGATCTAAGGTCCACCTTACCCTTCTTCCTTCTCTCTTTCTTCTCCTTTCTCTTCTCCCTTTCTCTAGGGTAAAATTCGTATGGAGAGAGGGGTGCCCCAAATGAGGCCCTTTTATAATGCCAAATTTGGTGGAAATGGCCCTAAGCTTCCACAATTTCCTAAAATAGACTTATGGGACTCCCTATTGGTGTTGGGGTGGCCCTAACACCTCTCAGGCCACCAAATTCGGCGTGTAGGTGCCTTATGACCCGACTAGGGCCCATGCAAAAATTGAGGACGAACGGATGAATGGATATATGATCTGAGAAAGCGTTTCTGACCTTTAAGTGGTCCTGTGGGGGCCATTTTGGTGATTGGAGCATTTCTGATGGCCCTCTGGCCATGAAATTTATAGAATAAGTGGTCCATGGCCCGATGAGGGGCCTTACAAAATTTGGGAACGAACGGATGCGGGGTTTGGTCGTACGGGTCCGATTTGCGATCAACGGTCACCGTGCCACGATCGGGTCCCAGATTTGGTGGACGGGTGTAGAAAAATATATTAAATCACCACCGTAAATTTGGAAGAAATCCGACGGCTGGAAGGCCCGGAGTCTCAGTTTCTTTTGTCAGTGCCAGATTTTTAATCTGGCATTGGTGGGGCGCATTGGGCAAGCGCCAGATGGTACTTCTGGGTGTCCATTGGGTCCGTAGTCCGCGATGGACCACAAGCCCAGTGAGATCTAAGATTTCCTAAATTTTTAGATTTTTCTGATCTTCCTCGGTCGCTGGGCGGCCCACACGGGCTGTCACTAAGTGTAATCGGGCTACTGGCTTGACGGCCGCACATGGTCTGATTGTGACCAGACAGAACCACTCGTGTATAAGCTAGCATTGAGTGTTAATGGTTAGTAAGTGATAATATAAGTTAATTACATTTAAAAAATTAATTTAAGAATTTTTTTTTTTTGAAAATTCAAAACAGTAAAAATTCGGGATGTTACATTTGCTGGATTATTTCAAAATAGATGGTTAGGTTTGTGGGTTTAGAATGATGTACGGACCAGATTGATGGGATCTTGGGCTCTAGCTCCGTGAGTAGATTGTGTTTGGTTGGCGGGTCCGGTCATCTTGCATAACTCCCACGTGGTGAAGTACGGTAGAAACGTGGGTTATTTGGTTACCCTAGGAACGTATGCTACTCTCTCTCTCTCTCTTTTATTTTTTTAATTTAATTTTATTATATAATATCTGTACGGTAGAGGCGGATGAGTTTTATCTCACATTTCTAATAAAAAAACTTCAAACTTAAATATTTTATATTCAGACCGTCGATTTAGAACGAAACTTTACCAAAGATCATAATTTTACGTGCCCTATAAACAGACTGAGTTTGGGCCTTGATCTCTCAAGGATAACCAAGATGTCTATTTAACGGTTTACGCATATTTATAACTCAAAACAAAGTTTACTGACATTCTATATAAAAATTAACTGGTAGTTTTGATGTACATCTGATGATCTTCCTAATGAATGGTTCATGTTGATATTTGGATGGTCCAGTTGGCAGATCTAACTGTGATGAATGATCAATTGATGGTCTAAATTTTAAATAAGTAGATGGTTAAAATGTTAATCATATTTATGGGTTATTGTACTGTCTTTTTTGTAAATGGATACGTATAAAGTAACTTTTGGATGAGATATATGTTAGAAATGTATAGTGCTAGATTCAAGTTGTTGATTCACAGGTGTAAAATGTGTAGATCCTGATTTTGACGGTAAATTAAGCATATTCATAATTGACAAATAAGATAAACAGATCAAAATGTTAATTTAACATGTGTACAAGTGGATATGAAGATCTAGTAGTTACTTGACTTTGATCAAGTGATTCAATTTCAAAGTGGTCGGTTAAATATCCTCATCTAGTGGTAAATAATTGATTTAACGGTCAGTTTGATGAACGGGTGAGAATACTAAGGTATTCAGGGGTTTGTTCTATTGATCAATAGTCGGTTGACGTAATCTAAGGATGAAAATTTCTTTCTATGGTTTATATTCAAGTTGAACTATAGATAAATTGTTAAAATTAATAGAACTATAAGTGTAGAGTTAAACAAGTGTAACCGTTCATTCTTATGTAAGGGTAAAATCGCACACAAAAATTCGGGTTGTTACAGATGTACCAGAAGAGATGGTGATGATGAATCTACGCAAATTATGTATCGACGCACTTACAATGCTATAGTGTGTGTTGAGTCTCTATGGGGCCCAGTGGACCACACCTAGAAAATAAAGAGGATAATGATGTCCACTGTCAAAACTTTCATAAGAAGTTTTCAACCGCATGGGTGTTCAATTTCCATGGTTTCCTCTAGTGTAGTCCAATTAATCTTTAGATATGATTTAATTTCTATCTAATGCTCTAACATGAGCAATAAAAACGGATGAACGGCATGGATGAAACACATACATCACGTTGGGCCCTACAGATGATCCACACCATGCTATATCGTTGTGAGCTCCTTACCCACTCAATTAGCGGCTACAATAAATAAAGCAGAACGGGATTTTTGTAGGGATTTGATGATTGCATGGACATGAGATAGACACGTATTCAACAACTTTTAAGTTTCCAACGTAAGAAATGCTTATAAGAACGTCTCTCAAATGATAGCAATACTCACCATGAGGGCCACCTTGTCTAAAAACCAGCTTCATCTAATCATCAGGTGGACCACACTTCAATTTACTAATTTATCATGAGTTACACATTATCTCCTAATGTGTGGGCCCATGAGTAGATGTGGCTGATTTTTTTCACAAGGGATTGACGTTGGTGGGGCCACTTATTGGATAGGGTGGAGTACATCAGGACACTCATTAGGTTTTAAAATCCAACAACTTAGCTGCGACCCGGAACCAGTTATGTGGGTGAGGTAGAGCGGATCGTAGATACTTTCATGGCCAAAATGGATCAGAAAAGGCCCGATTGAAGACGGAGATGATCCAAACCATCAGAATTTAAAACGGACCTATTTAGCAAGTCGGAACACTTACCTTTTTGGTTGAAAACCTCGCGCACTAGTAGACATCAGTGGGTGGGACTCTAACCGTAGGGCCCACCTTAATATATGCATTGTATATCTATGTTATACATTCATTCTTTTCTATTAATTGAATTTATACGGTTCTTTACCGATACCACCCGCGTATAGGCTCACTTCGAGCGTCAAGAGTTAATAAGTGACAACGTAGACTGGTCATATCGAAAGTTTTTGAGAGTTTTTAAAAATTAAAAATAGCGAAAATCTGAAACGTTACAAACAAATATCCTTTTTTCTTGATTTTGATGTTGCCTACTAAGTGTTTAATGAAATACATGTAAATAACTGCTGCTGTTTTATATACAATAAGAAATTGAAAGTGCACTCCATGTATTCATAAAAATACCGCACAGGCTCGATCTTGGCTCGAACTCAGTTCGAACTGGCCTGAGCTGCTAACTAAACTGAGCCGAGTCGAGTTCGAGCCGGGGTTAGCTAGTGGCCAAGCCAAGTCCAATTGTGTCAATCTCGATTCGAATCATGTACACCTCTATCGATAGGGCTACCAATACACATACATTGTGATCAGGTATGGGGCTTTTTATTTTTTAAACTAATGGGCACTCGAAGTGATAACCTTAATGTTGAAATTTAGAGAGTCCACGGCTAAGTCATGAGTAGGACCCTTGATGCATATGTTAAATAAGTAGCAACGAGGTCGTGAAGAAGATGGTGGTGGTGGGTGTTGATGGTGGAGGCAGTAATCACAACAACAACAAAGGAGACAGTAACAGAAATAAAAAAGAGTGTGCTCTGATACCATGTAAGGTGAGAAGAAATCAATTGTACTTCTGTATATCTCATAAAGAGGAGAGAAGTCTCTCTTATACGCATAGTACAACCTATTACTAGTTGTATTTACAAGAAAAATCTTATGATAGGAGATTTACAACTGTACAATCTAATAAGGGAAAATTCTATAATAGGAGATTTGCAACTGTACAATCTAATATAAAGCGTATTAAAATTTCAAGTTGATGACATTATAAGAAAGAATAGTGATTGAACTGTCCACCATTTAAAACATTATAAGGTCCACTATAATGTTTATTTGTCATCTAGAAAACAATAGTGATTGAACTTGCACCGTTTAAAACATCATAGAGTCCACTATAATGTTCATTTGCCATCGAACCGTCGATTAGGTTATACAAACCTGGATGAAGGGATCGAAACCACAAATATCAAAATGTGGGTCGATAAAGCAATCCTAACCACTCTTATTCATCGAACTGTGCCTGTTTACCACTGTCATTTTTCAACCGTTGATTTGCTGGACACCATGTGGGCAGCCAGTATCACGATTGGGGCCATTTGTAAGCCATGGTCCACCGAGCGAAGGGTTAATATGACCACGTTTACTTGCATGCTCTCCATTACCAACCATGATTAGCCATGTATGGAACAGTGCACGCGTCCAAATGCTGGGCCCACTTAGGGTGGATGATCTACTGACTCTAATTTCCAAAAGGATGATCTAAACCGTCTGCTGTCCGTCGAATTGTAGTTAAAAAGAAAATATTACGCATGCATGGCAGGCTGTGAACGGATTGGATTGGAGGACATGCATGGTACGTGCTCACCCACGATGGGGCCCACAAATTGGACAGCTTAGACCAGCGGTCAGCATGCCACATGCTCCACAACAACTGGAAGCGGATTGGCTGGTGTACCACACACCACTGACCTGGCTGGTGTGGGTACCTGTCGTGCGAAGACGAGCGGTGATGCTCCTCGAGCTCCGAGTTGTACGAACGGTTCAAAGGAGATCAAGGTTACATGGCCCCACGATGATGTATTTATTGTATTCACACCATTCATCCATTTGAAGAGATCATTTTAGAGCACGATCCCGAAAACTAGTCATATCCAAATTTCAAGTGAATCACACCATGAATGGCAGTGGGACAACGATTCTCACCGTTAAAACATTCGTAGGGCTCAAAATAACGTTTATCTTCCATCCAATCTGTTCATGAGGTAACAGACCTGGAACAAGGGTAAAAACAAGTATCATATTGATCCAAAACTTCCGTGACTCCAGAAGGGTTTCGATGGTAGACGTTCAATCCTCTTATGGTTTTTTCAGTGTGGTCCAATTGTTTTTTAGATCTATCTTATTTTTCTGCTCAAGCCTTATGATGAGCTCGCCAAATGGATTGACGGTTTGGATATAACACATACCTCGTAATGAGACCCACAGAACTTAGTGATGTCAAAACACCAGCCAATCAGCTTCCCCAACAACGTGGCTAGCTTGTTCGGAGTTCATAAAGCCTGCGGGCGTAGATTGGATACTGACAAGGTCGGTAGCCAAATCGCTATTGAAGTTACGTCACCAGGCTCCGTGAGCCCACCCTGATGTATGTGTTGTATCCCTCCTGTCCAACCATTTTTAGAGATAGTTTTAGAGATAGATCTAAAGTTCAAGTGGACCCCACCATAGAAAATAGTTGGGACAGTAACATCTACCGTTCAAAACTTCTTAGGGGCCACAGTCGTTTCCATTCAAGTTGATATTTTTATTTTCACTTCATATATCTCTGTGTTAACTTATGAATAAGTTGGATCTCAAAAATACATCACGGTGGGTCTTATAAATGTTTCAACGGTGGGTGTGACGGCTCCCATGGTTTTCTATGTTGAGTCCACTTTGAAATCTAGATCTATCCCATTCTCTTTGTAATGCCATAAAACGTTCTCTACAGATGGTTGGACGGTACGGATATAACACATGCATCATTGTGAGGTCAACGGAGCTGGGTGACGTGACTTCAGTAGCTGACAAGGTCAGTATCCAATCCGCGCCCAAAGCTTACATGCTCCGGACGCGGATTGCGTCCTACCCCCCGCCCGGACGGTAATCCGTCTGGGCAGGGCTATGTGGAGCCCACCCTGATGTAACTGTTTTATCTCGCCGTCCAACGATTTTTTCAGAAAATTTTAATATGTGAACCAAAAAATGAGGCAGGTCCAAGGCTTGAGTAGACCACACCAAAGGAACCTGCACTGATATGACACCCACTGTTGAAACCTTTCTATGGGCCCACGCAATTTTTTTTTTTTTACCATAAAACCTATTCATAAGGTCACATAGATGTGGATGAAGTGAAAACACAAATATCAGCTTAATCCGAAACTTCTCTCGCTCCCAGGAAGCTTTTAATGGTGGACGTTCAATCCCCACTTTGTGGTCCACTCAAGCCTTGGACCTATCTTATTTTTTGGTTTACATAATAAAATTTTCTAAAAAAATAGTTGGACGGCAGGATAAAACAGTTACATCACGGTGGGCTCCACAGAGCCCTGCCCGGACGGATTACCACGGGGAGGGGGCGGTAGGACGCAATCCGCGTCCTACATGCTCCACGTACCATGGGACCCACGATTTCGACGGTTTGGATTGAAGCGCACGAGTGCCACATATACCGTGGATCAGTTGCCACAAGTGGAATAAACGCCGGTCTACCCTTCTACAACAACCATTTTACCACACGTGTGCAAGAGCTAGCTTCATGTCAGGTGAGCCACGGTGCTTAGGTCTTGTGGGCTTGTGGCCTAAAACAGGCCGTTTTAGCCATGAGGTGGTGCCGTGTACAAAACAAACAGATGTCTGAACCAACTGTAAAGTTTTTCTGGACGGTCCACTGTTTTCACACGCGTGCCGACCCGATGGTCAAAAAGCCTGACTTTTGTGTCAAAATGATATAAAAGGTGGGCCCCACCTGGTGGGTATGGGCCAGTGGCAAACCACATGTGTAATGCATTAAGGACGTTTGCCCATCTCTTTCAAACCGTCCATCTTATTCAAACACGTGCGCCCACTCTCTCACCAGACTTTTGTAGAGAGCCCGTGCAACAAGAATCTCTCCGGGGCCCCACAGCCATTTCTGAGTGACATATACTCTTTCCAAAGGCGGACTCGATCAGGCCGGGGAAACACCGGCCTTGATGTATGTGTTCTATATCTACGCCGTTCATCCATTTTGTTACATTATTTTATGACATAGACCAAAAAATGAAGTCCATCCAAATCTCAAGTGGACCACACTACAGAAAACAGTGGTGATTGAATGACTATCATTAAAAACTTCCCACAGCACGTTATAATGTTTATTAGTTGTGATAAGGTCATATAAACTTGTACTAAATTAAAAAGGATAAAGATCCACCTGAGACGTTCAATTACCATTATTTATTGTGGTGTGGTTCACCTGAGATTTACATCAACTTTATTTTTGAGTCCATACCATAAAATAAACTAGGAAAATAGATGGACTGTTAGATAATTTATACACAACGGAGGATAGAAGAAAACGATAACGAAACGATCAGATCTGTCAGGTTCAAGGCTTGACTTCTATAATCAATTTCTCAAGACAGATTTCTTTGCCTTTTTCTCGAATTTCCAAATAAGTGCAAACAAAGGAAGTCTGCAAATTGTCTTCGTGGATACAATGAACACTAATCCGATTTTCAACACGAAAATTTGCACATTTAAGTGTTGCACAGATCTCTAGTTTTGACACCGATATGCCTTAAGACGTTCAGAGAAAACTCAGTAAGAGATTAAATCGAGAGTAATTGCACAGAAGATTATCTAATCTTAATGATTTGTGAGTATTCCTTCTGGATTATAGAATCCAGGATTTATATCAATTGAAAGGTTATGGATTTCATCTTGAAGAGGTGCAAAAGTGCCTCTTCAAGAAATCCATACCCATTCACAGCAAATAATTGCCTTCCATGAAAGGACATGACTCTTTGTCCTATGGCAGTTATTTCTGTATCCATTCAGACAGAAACATTATCCAACAGGAAAAACTGTATCCACATAAGCGACACATGGCATAAGTGCCACATGTACAATCATGTCACAATTACTCTCAATTAATAAAAAAAGGTAATAAATCATCAGGGTACCATGGCCCAAAAAATTTGAACCGAGTGCCAAAAAGACTAAGGTTCTTATTGCTCCTTGATGACGATCGCGTGCGAAGTATGGCTTAAGTGCGCTAATAAAAAGCGCTTCATATGCGCTACATGCGAGGTGAGTTAGACCGCCCTCGAGGAGATTTGAACCCTGGTGCATAGCAAAAACCCCTTCTCTTACCGACTAGCTATACACACTATTTATGGAAAGTTTAAATAATTAATATATTTATTTACTTTCTAAAAATAACTTTTATTTTTGAAATTTATTTTTTTTTTTATTTTAAAAACACAACAATCCCCTCAATTTCAAAATAAAATCGATTCTCGAACGAATGGCATATCAAGATAAATAGGTGTATAAGTGAAGGTATCTTTTGATTTGAACCTTTACTTTAGTGTATATGTATCAAAGTTATGCCAGTGTACTTAGTGACCCATTAGTCTTGAACTAAGGACCTTATATGACTCACCGGACACATAACACACATCTATTCATATATAACGGAGATCTTTAAGTTCGCACATTTCGCCTTGTGCGTATCCTTATTTCATGAGTATTCTGAGACGATCCCAATCTCTTCAAAAGCGGCCTCACTTCTCTACTCATATAGGTAGATCTATCAAAGATAATTCTCGCTTCATCTCAAAGAAAGTCCTTATAGATCTATTAAGAGTTAGTACTCACCTCTTATGAAATGCGTAAACCAAACACTAGACTTTTAGGAATGAGACTCAAATTTTCTTTTTCTAGTGTATATTTCACACATACTTGACTTGTTTGTCCCTTTGAACCTAGCCTATATTTCAAAACATAGGTAGGGTTGTCATCAAGAGTGAAAGTTACATCTTTATGGATCTTAGTCCCATTCCTTTAGTGGTTCTTCTTATCTGATCTCTTGATAAACCTTTTGTCAAGGATCTGCTAAGTTCATGGATGGATTTAACATATTCCACTGTGATTACTCCATCTCTGAGCAATCCTTTAACAAAGTTATGCCTTAGACCTACATTTCTAGACTTACCATTATAAGTCTTACTTACATAGCACGACAAAGAGTAGCCCGACTATCACAAAAGATAGATATGGCAGAGAGTAGGTTTCGGCCAAAACGGATTTCCAACAAAGAGGGTATCTTAGCCATTCACCTTCTTTACAAGCAAGACCAAGTGCAATAAACTCACTTTCCATAGAGTGAGATATGCACGTTGTTTCTTAGATGCCCATGATATTGCTCCTCCTCCAAGAGTGAATATCCACCACTTGTAGATTTTGATTCTATGCTATCTGCATTCCACAGATCGCCGAACCCTTCAAGTACAAATGGGATATGATTTATAATGCACCATCCATAGTTTATGGTTCCTCTTAGATACTTTAAAACTCTCGAAATCGCATTCCAAAGTGTACTTGTCCTGGATTACTTGGTATACCGCTTAGCATTCCTACGTGAATGCTATATCGGGTCTAGTGCAATTCATCAGCATACATTAAACTCCCAATAAGCACTCGATATTCTTGTTGTGCTTTACTTCTACCAGTATTTTTAACCAATTTAATACTTGGATCAAATGGGGTTGAAACCGGTTTACTATCGTAATGATTAAACTTCTTTAACACTTTCTCTAGATAATGAGATTGTGTTAAGGCTATTCCATCATTAAGATTATAAATCTTAATACCTAATATTACATCGGCTTTACCCATATCCTTCATGTCGAAATTGGTACTTAGAACTTTTAGTTTCTTTCACACTCGTCCTCATTTGGTCCAAATATTAACATATCATCTACGATATAGGCAGATAATGATTTGACCTTTAATATATATGCACTTATCTGCTTGGTTTACTCTAAAACCATTAGATTGCACTACTTGATCAAACTTCTCATGCCATTGTTTAGGTGCTTGCTTGAGCCCATAGAGAGATTTGATTAGTTTACACACTTTCTTCTCTTGCCCAGATTGAACAAACCCTTCAGGTTGTTCCATATAGACTTCCTCATCTAGATCACCATTTAAAAATGCCGTTTTGACATCCATTTGATGGATTACTAGGTGGTGAATTGCTGCAAGAGCAATTAAAGTCCTAATGGAAGATATTCGAGCAACAGGAGCATATGTATCGAAAAAATCGATACCTTCCTTTTGTCTAAATCCTTTGGCTACCAATCGAGCTTTAAACTTATTTATGGTTCCATCAGGATTGAACTTTCTTTTAAAAATCCACTTACATCCTATAGGCTTTGAACCTGGTGGAAGATCAACCAAACACCATGTGTTATTAGAGACTATGGAATCCATTTCATCGTTGATGGCTTCCTCCAAAACTGCTACATCAGGAGATGAGAGAACTTCACTAAGTGTTGATGGATCACTTTCGGTTTTAGCGGTAGAGAGTAATCTCTTTTCTTATTTCATTTCTATCTCCTTCTATAAGGAACATATAGAAATCGGGCCAAAAGATGTTTCTTTTCTTGCCCTTTTCGATCTCCTTAGTTCATTTCCTCTGGATGAGTTTTAGATTTATCATGAAAGTTATTATTCTCTTCGTTCATTGGTTCTATTATATTTTCATCAACCTGTCTTTTTGTATGATTATTCATATAGTCTTTGTATACTATATTTTCAAAAAATATAGCATCCCTAGACTCTATAATCATGTTTTTGTCAGCAAAAGAAGTTTGTTCTAGAACCAGGAATCTATATACGGGACTATGAATCCCATAACCCACAAAAGCACACCTGATTCCTCTAGGACCTAACTTTACTCTCTTAGAATCAATAATCCTGACTTCTGCTATACTTCCCCACACTTTGAAGTAATGAAGATATGGTTTCTTCTTTTTCCATAATTCATATGGGGAGATATCTAATTTTTTGTGTGGGATGACATTTAGAATACGGTTTGCTGTTAACAATGCTTCCCCCACAAATTTAGTGGTAATCCAGAATTTAATATCATACAGCTTGATCATCTCAACTAATGTCCTATTTTTGCCCGCTAGGCCATTTTTTGAGGTGTGTAAGGTGCAGTAAATTCATGGATTATACCATTTGATTCACGTAAGTCGTTGAATTCATTAGAAGAGTACTCACCCCTCTATCACTTCAGGGCTTTAATCCTTACATTTAACTCGATTTTCCACTTCGGCCTTATAAAGCTTAAACTTTTCAAAGGCTTCATCCTTAGATTTTATCAAGTATACATAGGAAAATCTAGTGAAGTCATCGATAAATGTGATAAAATACCTTTTTCCTCCACGAGTTAAGGTATTATTTAAATCACAAATATCGGAATGAATTAGCTCCAAGGGTTGTGATTTTCTCGTGCCAATCCCAAACGGTTTTCTGGTTATTTTAGAATGGGCACACACATCACATTTCCCTTCTTGTTGTATTTCATATTTTGGTATAAGTCCCAGGATCATCATTCTTTTCATTGAATGATAATTAACGTGACCTAGTCTGGCATGCCATAAAGATATAGAATCCACTATATAAACGGAAACATCATTATTATTATTATTAATATTCAGTTTAATCATACCATTACATGAATATCCTTTGCCAACAAACATACTATTCTTGGTGATAACCAATTTATCAGATTCAATCACCATTTTGAATCCTCTCTTATTGAGAAGATCGCCTGACACTAGATTTTTAGACATGTCAGGTACATGCAATACATTTGTTAGTGTCATTTTTTGCCTGATGAAAACTGAAGCTCGATTGTTCCTTTTTCCAACAACGTTCGCACGAACGTTATTGCTTCATCTTTACTTCTTGTCCAATTGTAATACTTTCATAGGTCTTGAAGAAGTTTCGGTCCTTTCGATATGTGAATGGTTGCACCAAGATCTAGCCACCATCCACCATCGGATATTATCTGTGTTAGCTTCAAGAACCATTGCTACAAGTTGGTCTTCCGCCATGTTAGCTGAGCTTTCATTGTTTCTTCCTGTGTCGACATTCCTTTATGTAGTGTCCAGGCTTATTACAGAAGTGACACTTGCCCTTTTTCTTTCCCTTTTTCTTAAACTCTGATCTTTCTTTAGAGGAATAGATTTGGAGTTCTGCATTTTTGGCTTGTCATCTTCTACAATATTTGCTTTGGAATGATTTTCCGAAGCACTTTCTTTCTTGTCTCGGTTTCTGACTCTTCTTCTATACGAAGATGTCGTTGAAGCCCTTCAAGAGTGTACTTCCTTTCATCATGTTTCAGCTTTCTTTTTATAATCAAACCATGATGAGGGTAATTTTGCAATTACCACACCGACCAGAATTCTTCGGAAGATCTATACCACCAATCTTCAATTCATCAACCAAGTTCGTAGTTCGGTTACTTGGGAGAGAATTGGCTGATCATTTTTAAACTTGAAGTGGACATAATTGTCGATCAGAAATTTCTGAGTACTGATCTCTTCAGTTTTATATTTTTGATCTAATTTTGTCCATAGATCTTTAGCAGAGGATATTTTACGGTACGAATTATAGATGGAATTAGAGAGGGCGTTTAAGATATGACCTTTGCATAGAAAATCGCCTCCTTCCTTTTCTTCCGTTCGCTTCACTTGATCTCGAGTCATCGCTCGGTTGGCTCGGCCGAGAAGGCGATCATCATCTAGGATATAAGATAACTTGAGTTGTCAAAAGAAAAGCATCTTCACGCCATCTTGAGAAGAATTGACCGTCGAAACGATCCAGTCGTACAAAGTCTTGGTTCATAACTTGAATGGAATGAATTGCCTCCATTGTGAAAAGAGTTAAAATCTGTCTTGAATGTTAGATAATTTATACACAACGGAGGATAGAAGAAAACGATAACGAAACGATCAGATCTGTCAGGTTCAAGGCTTGACTTCTATAATCAATTTCTCAAGACAGATTTGCCGCTTTTTTCTCGAATTTCCAAAGAAGTGCAAACAAAGGAAGTCTCGCAAATTGTCTTCGTGATACAATGAACACTCAATCCGATTTTCAACACGAAAATTTGCACATTTAAGTGTTGCATGATCTCTAGTTTTGACACCGATATGCCTTAAGACGTTCAGAGAAAACTCAGTAAGAGATTAAATCGAGAGTAATTGCACAGAAGATTATCTAATCTTAATGATTTGTGAGTATTCCTTCTGGATTATAGAATCCAGGATTTATATCAATTGAAAGGTTATGGATTTCATCTTGAAGAGGTGCAAAAGTGCCTCTTCAAGAAATCCATACCCATTCACAGCAAATAATTGCCTTCCATGAAAGGACATGACTCTTTGTCCTATGGCGCTTATTTCTACATCTATTCGCATTTAAATGCTATCCAACAGAAAAATCAGATCCACATAAGCGACACATGGCATAAGTGCCACATGTACAATCATGTCACAATTACTCTCAATTAATAAAAAAGGTAATAAATCATCGAGGTACCATGGCCCAAAAATTTGAACCGAGTGCCAAAAAGACTAAGGTTCTTATTGCTCATTTACGATGCGCACGCGACGCGAAGTGCTAAGTGCGCTAATAAAGCGCTTCATAGCATTGTAGCCTATGGATGCATGACGAGCCATGACCGTCCTCGAGGAGATTTGAACCCTGGTTGCATAAGCAAAAACCCCTTCTCTTACCGACTGGCTATACACACTATTTATGGAAAGTTTAAATAATTAATATATTTATTTACTTTCTAAAAATAACTTTTATTTTTGAAATTTTTTTTTTTTTTTATTTTAAAAAACACAACATGGACGGCCACTAATAATAGAAGATTAGATAATTTGATTTGTAAAGAAGAGAGTATATCTTTCTAATGAATTCTTTTTTACTTTAAAATAAAAGAAAATTCAATTAAACATTTAATAATAATTACGGTTCAACAATGATACAATATAAATAAAAAGCTAATAGATTAAAAATTAAAATATTTTATTAATATTTACAATTAACTTAGAAAGAAAATATAATAGTATGCTCATTACTATATAGAATCGTTATTTGATGGAAAGTCAGGCTTCATGGAGAGACTTTTGTCTATTAAAATACCTGGTTGAGAGAACAAACGGGCAGTGAGAGAGTCCCATGGCCAGGTTGTCTTAGTCAAGTGGTTTCACTTGATCGTTATGCCAGCCCTACCTGAGGAAGGAAAACACAAGTGTCAACCTTATCTAAATCCTAGCTGGCCCAAGAAAGTAAATCCCATTGTTTCTGTGGCCCACTTCACTTCTGGATCTGATTAATTTTTCCGCTTGTCCTATGATGACCGGGCGCAACTAATATATGTGAGGGTAATTTTTTACTATAGGCTTGATTGAGCGTCTACGTTTTTTTATTTGACCCAAACAAAACCTATTTTTTACTTATCCACTCCGTTCATCTATTTTACCATATAATTTAAATGCTTAAGACCAAAATTAATCATATATACAATTCAAATGGACCACACCACAGAAAACAGTGTGAATTGAATGTCTACCGTTGTACAATTTTTTGGGCCATGGAAGTTTTGGATAAGTTTATATTTGTGTTTTCCCTTCATCCATGTCTTTATGATATTATGAATTGGTTGGATGACAAATAAAAATCAATGCAGGGCCTAGCAAGGTTTCAACTGTGGAAATCATTACTCGTAATGTTTTCCGGTGGTATGATTCACTTGATCTTTGGATATACTTAAATTTTGAGCTCAATGCCTTAATTTTGCTGTAAAAACGGATGGACAGTGTGGATAGACCACATACATTTAAGGTGGGCCCAATTAAGTTTACACAGTATGATAAGTAAGCACCCAGCAAACCGATTTCACTTGAGAAGATGAGCGATTATGTCTTTGTTTCTGTTCAAGGAAGAGAGAGAAAAATAGAGAAAGAGGGTAACGGCGTTTCCGTCGCCGTTTGGAGGAGGGATCGAGCCCCACATCTTACCGCCAACGGCTTCTTTCCACGTCAACTCAGTACCCTTAAGGTACCGAGTACACAATCCGATTCCAAAAGCATACACCGTCATTGTTTTCTTGTAGGGAGCGGATTAGGTGAGACCCCGTCCTGACCCAAGACGGTACGACCCTTACCGTGGGGCCCACCTTGATGTATTTATTCTGTATCCACACCGTCCACCCATTTTTACAGATCATTTTATGGAATTATGATAAAAAACAGCGAGATCCAATTATCAGGTGGACCATATGATAAGAAACAATGGTGATTGAATGTCCTACCATTGAAAACTTCTTAGCACGCACCTTAATGTTTCTGTAGTGTTCATTTGCCATCCAATCTGTTGATAAGGTCACATAGTCCTAGATGAAGGGAGGAAAATAAATATCAGCTTCATCCAAAACTTTCACAGCCTAATAATGCTCAATCACCACTATTTCTTATGGTATGGTCCACTTGATAATTTGATCTGCATCATTTTTGTGAGAATGCACTAAAATGATCTGAAAAAAAAAAAGGATGGACGGCGTGGATGTAGAATATACACATCAAGGTGAGCCTCACGATAAGTGCCCCACTGTCCTCGCTGAGTCCGGGGTCTCACCTAATCCGCTCTCTCGTGCACGCACTGCTGCCACGTCGCAAATAACGGTGGGTCCCACGTCTCAGAAACCACTCGAGTGGGAAAACGTACTAACTCTTTTGATACGGCTGCTGGCAAGGGTAGCGATCAGTCATGATATAATGCGGGGCCCACGTCAACTACCTCGTTTAATAGATTCAATGCCATCTGGCCAATAGCTATGTGGAGCCCACAGGGTGTATTTTTGACATCTACTCCATTCATCCGTTGCCACAGCTCATGTTAGGACATGGGACAAAAAATGGAGGTAGATTCAATATCAAGTGGTACACACCACAAGAAGCGGTAGGGATTGAAAGCAAACCATTGAAACTTTCTTGGTCCATGGAAGTTCAGATCTAAGCTGATAATTTTATTTCCTCTTTTCATACTGTGGGAATCACCTAATAAACCTGTCGGATGGCATATAAAAATAACGGTGAGCCGCAGTGGCCATTTCCATCTCCACCGTTGCATGCTGAGCTGTGTGGGCCCCACCATGATGCGTGTAGAACATCTACACCGTGAATTTGATGGGTCTCCTTTAAATTATGGTATATCCCAAAAATCAGTCGTATACGGAACTCAGGTGGGCTGTACCATCTAAAATCATGTGAAGATATGCCTAAAACATATAAAATTGCTTGGTGGGGCTCACCTGAAATTTTGATGCATCTGAAACTTGGTCTGACCCCTCATCCAAGTGCTACACACATAATGGATGGGATGGATTTGTGAACCCCATCTCGGTAGGCCCAACAAATGATTATGAGTGTTTTAATGGGTGGGTATTGCCTATCAACTTTTGTATGTGGTGTGGCCCACAAAAGTCATAAATTGACTTGATTTTTAAGACCGAGACCCACCATGGAATGGTGCATCTGACTGATAGGGTAGATATTCAACACGCATCACGGTGCACCCATCATGGGCGGCCTAGTTTCACCATGGGTTGGTATATGTCGGGTAGATCTGGACAACAATGCATACTGGGCTGGTGGGCAGGACCCGACTTGACCGAACCGGTAGTGTCTGACCCAAATCAAAAGTTAGGGTCGAGTTAGATCAAGTAGACCCACTCGAATTCGACGCTAAATCGAGTCAAGTTCGGGTCATGTAGCAATTTGATCCGATTCCATTCGGATCGGGATCGGTTAGTATAAAGTTAAATTTTACTTTTTAAAAAAAAACATTTACCATTCTTTTACCCAAACCCTAACCCTATCCGAGCTGACTTCCTTTCCTTCCCTCCTTTCTCTCCTCCTTTTTCCCTCTTTTCTCTCATCTCTCTCTCTCTCTCTCTCTCTCTCTCTCTCTCTCTCCCCTTTCCTTCTAGAACTAGAGCCTTCTTTCTCTCCTCCTTTCTCTCCTAGCACCAGCCTAAATCGATCAGACAGACTCGACTCGATTCAACTCGATTCAACTCGATTTTCCTGACCGAGTTGGACTCGGTTCAGCCAGGCCAACAAGGAATCAATTCGGATCGAGTCAACCATGCTAGACTCGGTCCCGAATTGGATCGAGTCCGAGTCCAAGTCAGGTACTTGTAAAACCTGAATCAAGTCGAGTTGGACCTAATCCAGTCGGACTCCACTTGTTGCCCACCTTTAATTAGGCATGGAATGGAGGAAAAATGAGATTAATCCTAGTCAAATGAGCCAAACACGTACATTGAATTCTTACTGTATGAATTTCTCTCTTTCTAAGCATCCATTTTCCAATATGAAATTGGGGAAGGCGAACTGCCCGTGCCTTGTTATGTGGGGCCCACTGCAATGTAGGTAAGAAATCCATTCCTCAGGCAGTTTCATTAGTGTCTATCATGCATTGTCTGGTTTTACCATCGGTTGGTATGAATCGTGCAGATCTGGGCCACTTGTTAGGCATCACGAAAAATCAGAGTACATGGAATTTTTACCTTCTGTACTTCTGATTTTGACAGTACATGAAGGTCCCACTTTCACTATAAGAGGTCGTTTGAATTTCCTAATTATATAAAAATACCTTATAATTTGCTTATTATTACTTTTTATAATTATTTGGTTTTTAAATAAATTGATGTTTTGAAAAGCATGTAAATTATAGTTGAATTGTGCACATTTCTATACATTTTAAAATTATACAGCCCATCGTGATGAATATGTTATATCAATGTCATTCATCCATTCTATAAGCTTATTTTAGGGCATGTGTCAAAAAATGAGACGAATCTACAACTTAAATGTAACGCACCATAATGAAACAATAGTTCTTATAAATCTAAACCGTTGAAAGTTAATAACTTTGATTCATTTTTTTAACCCCCCAATCACTTATCAATAATATGCATTCAATTCTCACTAATGTGGTGTGTTTCACTTGAGCTTTAGATCTGTATCATTTTTAGGGTTGTGCCTTAAAATGAGCTGGAAGAATAGATGGGTGGTATGGATATGATCCTCATATCATTGTAATATATACAGCATCAAAAAATATTTGCTCACCTTTATTTTGCACAAAAACATTGAACACGTCAACATAAACTTTAGGTGAATATAAGTGTAAATATTGACGGTTACTTCATAATGCATTTATTAGTTTCCAATTGTACCATCAATGCTACATGGGCCATTGTTATGTTTGGATCCTTTGCTTGCCCAAAGAAGGGATTTACTCTTTGTTGCAACAGGTCGAGAATCCCTTCTTGTAGCAAGTAGAGAACTAGATTCTTATAATGGCTTGTTGGGAGTGCAGATTTGGAACTCCCTGGATTTGAAATCCTCCTGTTTCGTTTGGCACCCTAGATTTACAATCAATTTTAATCCAAAAATAGCCATGCATAGTATATTTACAGGTATTTGAATTTAATTACTAAATCAACTTTAATATCTCTAATTAGTGAACATATGTAATGTTTGACATAATGGTTCTAATAAGCCTGCTGAAATATATACTTTACCTGAAAATGATGAAATTCTAAGTCTTGGATGAGCCACAAGCACAAAATCACATTTGAGTGACTAACTAACAATTTTTAACGGCTGATTTACATGGAAAATGTTTGGACGAAGTTGATCATCATTTTAAAGTAATTATAGTGATGTAATTGATAATCTAATTATTTTAGAATATCATTAGTGGGCCATGTGTCCAATAGATTAATTGTCTAGTGACACACATGCGACACATGCAAATCTTAGAAGAATTTTATATGTAATCTAAGCTTTTATAATGGATCCCATTTACTTTATACTGCCAAACAGCTATGGGATTTGAAATCCTCCCCAAATCTATGGTGCCAAACGACCCCTAAGAAATCCACTTCCTCTAAGAAATCCAATCTGTGATTCGATAATTGCCTCATAGTACCAAGTTGCGGGCCCCACCATGATATGTTTTATCTACGTGTTTATCCATTTATTCTAAGCTCATTTTAGAGGAAGTGGATCAAGTGACCACCATAAAAAATTTAGTAGGCCCACCAGACTTGGACGAAGGGAAAATATAAATATCAGTGGTGATCAAGTGACCAACAATTAAAAATAATAATAATAATAATAATAATAATACGTATTGGAGCCCATAGCTGATAGCACTGACCAGAAACAAACAAAATCTAGTACGAAATCCACGGCCTTGGTCAATTCGGTTGGCTCATGAAATAACACATACTTAAAACTCAAATGAACCGTGTGTCAAGAAACAGTGATTATGGAAATGCGAGGATTAAAGAATCTAGTATACAACGGAGGATAGATGAAAAAGATAATAAAATGCTTGAGAGAACTTCACAATGGAGTCATCCAACAATATAATATTATCTCCACGCACTGTCCTCAAGGAGATTTGAACTCCGGTTGCATAAGCAAAAACTCATTCTCTTATCAACTGATTATATACACTATTTATGAAAAGTTTAAATAATTAATATATTTTACTTTCTAAAAATAACTTTTATTTTTGAAACTTATTTTTATTATAAAAACACAACACTTAGCCCTACCTTGACCTTTTTATAAGGTAATTCCTATAGGGATAAACTTAGAACACAAAAACTTAGCTGAAACAAAACTTTTGTGGCCATACTAATATTTCAATGCAAACGGCCAGTGAATACATAGATGGTTGATCGACTCCGCCTCTTGCATACACATTATACAAATACTGGGATTTACCAGCTTCATCTTCAGGAGATTATCAATAGTAAGCACTTTTTTCTTACCCAACAATTAAGAAATAAATAGCTTAGGAAGAAAAAACAACTGGTTGATAAGTCATCCACAGTAGGGCATTCGGCCAAAGAGGTCCATTTTTGAAAGGCAAAAAAGACCAAAGATTCTATGGCTAGAACCCACCAATGAGGGTGTAACGTCCCGAAAAATCGGGGGTCGTGTATAGACTCGACTCCCGAGTTCCCGAGTGTCACTTATCATGCAGTTATGGTTTTTTTTATGATTAATCAAATTTAACGGCATAATTTGGAATTACCCGAGGCACGGCATAGCACAATCACACCATCATTACCATAGAAATGAAGGATATCCCACATATATACAGGTCTAAAATAAAAAAGGGTCGCCCAAGGCGTTGCCAACGAATAACAAAAGAAGGTCTAGTCCAAAAAGAGTAAATGAGCCCTAGTGGCCTGCAAGAAATCTAATCTCAAATTCTTTCCTTCGTCTTGGGATCAAGCCGATGCAGATGAGAGCCGCCCATCACCGCAAGTAGGAGAGTCCGTCCTCCTCGTCCCAAGCTCACCTCGCCAGCTCCTCATGCCCCGAGTTACCATGCATCTATGAATGGGTCTGTTGGTGTTTTAAAACACCGTCCCAGAGTGGGAGTGAGTGATCAACTCAGTGTGAACTATCGGTCTCAAGTTACAACAGGCATCAATTGTAATATGAACTTAATGAAAAACAGACATTTATCAACACCTAATAACTCTTATTTAAAATGCATGCATGCGGGATGATATGATGCATGCCCTCGCCACAACACTCCCTTAAGCGACTCCATCTAACGATCGCATGACAACACTCCCTCAGAGCGACCTCGACTGCCGAGTCGCCACCCTAACTAATGCGATGCAATGCGATCATGTTAGCCAAGTTTTTAGTTAAGTCCATTCATCCAAAGCAACCTCGTTGGGGATTCTGATTCGCCCTACATGTCACCTCGAGCTTTCTTGCCTAATTTGGTTAGGTGCGAGGCCAAGGCCCCATCAATGCGTGAGGCCGAGTCCCCGCTGTCCGTGATCCCGTCGGGTCCTCATTCCCGACTCCAAGCACATGAGGAGTGCCGATAAGGAAGGGATCGCTCGCGGTCACTACGGGGAGGCGCGGTACTCTTCAACGTAGGCCGACACCTCGAACTAGCTCGGACACGTGTCCCATTCCACCATGCCCGGCTCACGAGACCACATGGGACCGGTTATAGTCTAGTCATCAATGGGCCACAAAGGTTGTAGGGTGCATCGTGTTCCATACATATATGTGCGAACATGATTAACAAACACCTTTGGATGATCGTAGTAGGCTAGTCCGCACAAATCGCATCGAGCATGAGACGAATGGCCTCGGGCACAAGAGTCCCATGTAGGCCGAACTACATGCACACCCGTACACTCCCGCCCTATCCGCGAGCCTAGCCTTAGTGTATTCCTATTGATGGGACTACCCTCTCTTGTTAGGTTCCTGACCATCTCAAGAGCGCAATAAAAGAATCTACCGCATGCCCACGACTCATATTACCATCTAGCACATCCATATCATATTATCAAGCATCCTAACCACACCAAACATATACCTCAAACAAGCGAGCAAAAATTATCATAAAATTAAAGTGCATGTGAGTGTGTGAGGAAGTTATCCCTTCCTCCATCTCAAGAAATCACGAGCATCACGGCAATTAGTCACACACACAATGAAGCACCACATATGAGGGAATGCATCAACAACCACAAGCATGTTATCATTCAACATAATATCATGTGAAGGTACAATATATATCACATTGGGAGTTAAACATGCATGTTCTAACAAATCCAACAAACATGAAAAATCCCTAGGGTTCTCTCTAGAATTTCAAACATAACAATCCAAGCACTCAAAATCATTAAACCCATAGTAAAATTGGTGCTAGGCCACCTAAGAACAATAGTCCGCACCTTGGATTTGATGGAGGCTTGGAAACGACCTAGGAGATATGGATTTCGGGGTAGATCGGCCGGAATCCCTAAAACCAAACCTTGCATGTGAGAAATTTCATGCCAATCCCTTCTCAATAGATGGATTCCAAGAAGAAGAAGTGAAGGATCTTACCTAGACGGCCAACGGATGATTATGGAGGTTGTGGAGGAGAGCTTCTCCCTTGAGGAGAAGTAGGAAGTTGAAATGGTTGATTTCCTTGGGCCCCACCTTGATCTAAGGTCCACCTAGCTCTTCTTCACCCACACTTTATTCTCTCCTTTCACTCTTACTCTCCCTTTTTCTCTCTTCTCTCTTTCCTTCTCTAGGGCAAAATCGTATGGGGAGAGGGGGTGCCCAAATGGGGCCTTTTTATAATGCCAGTTTGGTGTAAATGGCCCCAAGAGCTAGGTTTTTACTATACTTTAGACTTATGGGAGGGTCTTTCTAGGATCTAGGGCCCTATCACCCCTCCATAATTCAAACCACCAAATTCAGTGTGTAGGTGCCTTATGGCCCTTAGATTAGGGCCCATAAAAAAACCAGAATTGGAAGGCGAACGGATGAACGGATATATGATCTCGAGCAAGCGTTTTTACGTGGACCTTTAAGTGGCCACAGGAGGCCCATTTTGGTGATTGGAGCATTTTTTCATGGCCCTCGGCCATGAAATTTATAGAATAAGTGGTCCATGGCCCGATGAGGGCCTTACAAAATTTGGGAACGAACGGATGCGGGGTTTGGTCGTACGGGTCCGATTCGCGATCATAACCCTAAACCATCGTGCCACGATCGGGGCCCTCTTGATTTGGTGGGCAAGCGTTGAAAAATACATTAAACCTTCATCGTAATTTGGAAAAACTCAAATCCGACGGCAAAATCGGAAAGCCCGAGTCTCGACTTTCTTTTGTTGCTGCCGGATTTTAATGGCATACAAAAAAACAACAAAATTACGCATTGGGCAAGTGCCGATGGTACTGTGTCCACCGGGTCCGCAGCGGGGCTCCGATCGATGGACCACAAGCCCATCAAGAACTTCACAATGGAGATATATGATTTTCTAAAGTTTTAGATTTTTCGACCCTTCTCTTATCAATGGCTATTTATAAAAAGTTGGCCTTTCTACGGAAACTTATTTTTATTATAAAAACACAACACTTAGCCCTACCTTGTTTTTAAGGTAATTCCTATAGGCCAAAAACTTAGGCGGCCATACTAATATTTCACTGCAGGCCTTATCACGGCCTGGTTGATCGGTCTATTAAATTGGGCTAATCTTGGATTAATTAACTCGTGTATAAGCTAACGTTATCAAGTGCTTTTTAGTCGAATTAAGAAATAGTGGTAGATAAGTTAATTAAAAATCAAGGATTTTGGAAATCAAAAGGCAAAAGACCAAAATTCTATGATGTTACAAGAGGGAGATTTTTTATGCAGAGATGGATCATTAAAAAAAGAGACTCAACACATCAATGTGTTTGCACATTGAATGATGGCCCCACTTTGATGTAGAGCGGGTCGCGGATAATTTCATGGCCAAGATGGACAAAAAAAGACCTGATCGGGGGCGGAAGTGATCCGGACCGTCAAAACCTTACAACAAGCCACATCTGGGGGCCGCTCGACCAGTCGAGTGCCCTGCTCGATAGGTCGAGTGGCCCACTGACCAGTCAAGGACTAACTCAACTCAAAGTCCAGCGAGCAGCAGTTTTTGGATTTCGAGGTGCCTGACCGATCGAGGCCCCTGCTCGACCAGTCGAGGGTTCGCTCGACTAGTCGAGCAGTCTGCTCGACCAGTCGAGGTTACACAGATTCATTTCCAGATTTTGCACAGACTGTGGATTTTCGAGTCGGTTTTCACAAGGGTGTGAAAGGGAAGTTGCCTAAACTATAAATAGGGGTTCCTAGGGCTTTCCTAGGTATTATGAGAGTTATTCTAAGGTGGAGGCAAATGGTTTTCTCTGTATTTCCAAGGGAGAGGTTAGTATATTGCCTTGTAATCTTTGTTTTTCTTCATAGTGGAAGTTTGCATCCGTGGTTTTTTACCATTGTTGGGGTTTTTCCACGTATATCTTGTCTTGTGGTTTGTTTGTAATGCTTTGATTCTTTTTCTAGTTTATATTTCTTGTTGTTTATCGTTTGTGGGTGAGACCGGAGATTGGATCTCGGTTTACTGTGTTGTTGGCTTGCTGCACAACAACTGGTATCAAAGCTATTGGTTTAGGTCTATTGGGAGCGATGATGGAAGAAGAGAAAACTAGAATTGAGAAGTTTGATGGTTTTAACTTTACCTTCTGGAAGATGCAGTTGAAGGATTATCTGTATCAGAAGGACCTCTATTTCATCTAGGAGGAAAAGAGAAGAAACTAGAAAAGATGACAGATGATGAATGGTTTTTCTTAGATCGGAAAGCTTTAGGAACGATCCGACTCTCTTTGTCTAAGAGCGTCGCCTTCAATATATTCAAGATGAAAACCACAAAAGAATTAATGGAAGCCCTAACCACCATGTATGAAAAACCCTCAGCGTCCAATAAGGTTCATCTTATGAAATAGTTATTCAACATGAAGATGTCAGATGGTGGGAGTGTGACTGAACATCTAAACGAGTTCAATACAGTCACGAGCCAGTTGGAATCCGTTGACATTGTTTTTGAGGATGAGGTCAGGGTGTTATTGATCTTGTCCAGTTTGTCAGACAGTTGGGATGGTTTGTTGATTGCTACGAGCAATTCTTCAGGGTCGACAAAACTGAAATTTGATGATGTGGCCGGTCTAATTCTCAGCGAAGAATTTAGAAGAAAGACATTAGGAGTTTCAAGGGATTCAGGAAATGCTCTAAATGTTGAAGGAATAGGAAGATCACTGAACAAAGGAGGCAATAAATACGAACGTTCTAAGTCGAGGAAGAAGTCCAAGGGACCAAAAGATAAAGACGGGTGTTAGCATTGCGGCAAGAAGGGGCACATGAAACGTGATTGCAGGGCGCTCAAGAAACAAGAAGGAAGCTCTCAAGGTGGGAAGGATTCAGTGAATCTATCTGAGGAAAGCGACACAGAGGCGTTGATCTTGTCTCTTGATGCGATGAATGAGTCTTGAGTTATAGACTCGGGGGCTTCGTTTCATGCCACTTCGTGTAAGGGAGTTCTGCGTGATTATGTGTCAGGTGACTTCGGGAGAGTTTACCTGAGTGATGATGAGCCGTGCAGTATATTTGGAAAGGGAGATATTCTTATAAATCAGAAAGGCGGAACGACTTTGAAATTAAAGGATGTCAGACATGTACCGAGTTTGAAACGAAACTTCATCTCAGCGGGGCAGTTGGCCGATACTGGTTATGTGATAACATTCACTAGTAATTCCTGGAAGATCATAAAAGGTGCCTTGGTGATATCTCGAGGCAAGAAGGAAGGTACCTTGTACGTGACTTCAGGATTGTATAGTTCACTCACAGTCGCATCAACTGGAGTGAATGGGTAGTTATGACATCAAAGGTTAGGACATATGAGTGAGAAATAGATGAAAGTGATATTGTCAAAATGGAAGCTACCAGGGCCGAAGTCTATTGACTTGGAATTCTGCGAGGACTGCGTGTATGACAAGCAGAAGAGGGTAAGTTTCAAGAAGACAGAACGCGCTCCAAAGACGCATCTGTTGGAGCTTGTAGACACTGATGTGTGGAGATCGGCACGAGTATTATCTCTTGGTGGCTTACGTTATTTTGTTTCTTTTATTGATGATGCTAGTAGAAAACTGTGGGTCTATTTCTTAAAGTATAAATCTGAGGTATTTGATGTATTTAAGAAGTGGAAAGTAATTGTAGAAAATGAGACAGGTAAAATAGTAAAATGTCTCGGATCTAATAATTGTGAAAAGTATTGTGATAAGAGATTTGAGGAGTATTGTGTAGCAAATGGAATTAAACATTAGAAAACGATTCCAGGAACACCGCAGCAGAATGGTGTGGCTGAGCCCATTAATAGGACTATCCTTGAGTGCATCAAGAGCATGATGTTACATGCAGAGTTGCGCAAGACCTTTTGGGAAGATGCTGTGAATACTGCCGCATTTCTCAACACCATTGGATGGTGGACTACCAGAAGAAACGTGGACTGGGAAAGAAATGAACCTTGCACATTTCAGAGTGTTCGGTTGCACTTCATACGTTCACATTGATGCACAACACAGAAACAAGCTGGATGCGAAGTCCAGGAGGTGCACGTTTATAGGCTACGGTGAGCATGATTTTGGCTACAGGTTTTGGGATGCAGAAAATAGAAAAATCATCAAAAGCAAGGACGTAGTCTTCAATGAAAAAGTGATACATAATGATAGTGTGCAAGAAAATAAGGCCGAGAAGAAAGAATTCGTAGAGTCGGAAGAGTTACCGGACATGGGTGTTACAGGGCCACAGGATGATCATGCACAGGAGCATTATGAGGCAAATCCACAAACACCGGTTGTGAGGAGGTCTACTCGGGAGAGAAGACCCACGGTCCAATACTCACCCTCCTTACATTATCTACTGTTGACAGATAATGGTGAACCAGAGTGTTCTGAAGAGGCATTACAGTCAGATACACGGATTAAGTGGGAGCAGGCCATGGATGATGAGATGGACTCTCTTGAGTTTAATCGAACATGGGAGCTAGTCACTCTACCCAAGGGTAAGAAAACTCTTCATAACTAGTGGGTTTACAGACTGAAGGAGGAGCATGATGGTTTGAAACGGTACAAGGCTAGATTGGTTATGAAAGGGTTTCAATAAAAGGCGGGTATCGATTTCACTGAAATATTTTCACCTGTGGTGAAAATGTCTACGATTCGCATGGTCTTGAGTATATTGGCTACAAATGACTTATATCTAGAGCAACTAGATGTTAAAACAGCCTTTCTTCATGGGGACCTTAAAGAAGAGATATATATGCATCAGCCGACAAGATACGTGGCACGAGGAAATGAGAACAAGGTGTGTAGATCGAAGAATAGCAGGTCTATATGGCTCAAGCAGTTCGGGCGGGTACAAGAAGTTCGACAGTTTCATGTCAGAAAACAGTTACAAGAGAAGTCATGCAAACCACTGTTTCTATTTGAAGAGGTTTGTTACGTCATACATCATTCTTTTTCTATACGTTGATGATATGCTTGTGGCCAGTTCAAGCATGAAGGACATTTCAGATCTCAAAAGACAATTGTCTAGAGAATTTGCCATGAAGGATTTAGGAGCTGCAAAACAAATCCTAAGCATGAGGATAAAGTGTGACAGGGAAAACAAGAAACTAATTTTGTCACATGCAGAGTACATAGCCAAGGTACTTAATCGATTCAATATGGGAGGTGCTAAGCCGGTTAACACTCCATTAGCCAACCACTTCAAGCTATCTAAGGAGCAAGGTGCAAAGACGCATACGCGTCAGCTATTGGGAGTCTCATGTATGCTATGGTGAGTACGAGGCTAGACATTGCTCAAATAGTGAGAGTTATTAGCAGGTTCATGAACAACCCTGGGAAGGAACATTGAGAAGCTGTGAAGTGGGTCCTCAAATACCTGGCAGGTACTATAGATATAGGGTTGTGCTATGGTGGATCGGAAATCAAGCTACAAGGCTACATAGATTCAGATTTGGCAGGAGATATCGATAGCAGAAGAAGCACTACAGGTTATGTCTTTACTCTGGGTAGTGCTGCAGTCAGTTGGGTCTCTCAGTTACAGAAGATAGTATCTATCAGTACGACAGAAGCAGAATATGTTGCGGCTACAGAAGCATGCAAGGAGATGGTGTGGATGCAAGGTTTCATGGAAGAGTTGGGTAAGAAGCAAGCAGATTGCAAGCTATACAGTGACAGTCAGAGTGCAATACACTTGGCTAAGAATTCAACCTTTCATTTAAGGACTAAGCATATTAACATCATATATCACTTCATACGTTCGTTACTGAAAGATGGATCGATTGCTCTAGAGAAGATTCATACAAGTGAGAATCCTACAGATATGCTGACCAAGGCGGTCATACGGGAGGAGCTGAAAACTCTGTTCAACTTTAATTGGTCTTCAGGCTTGAAGACGGGGAGGTGGTGCACTCCAGATGAAGAAGATAAAGGTTTATGGCGATGTGTCTCCAAGTGGGAGATTGTTGAGATGTGGAGCCACATTTGGGGGCCGCTCGACCAGTCGAGTACCCTGCTCGACCGGTCGAGTGGCCCACTCGACCAATTGAGGACTGGCTCGACTCAAAGTCCAGCGAGCAGCAGTTTTTGGATTTTGAGGTGCTCGACCAGTCGAGGTCCCTGCTCGACCAGTCGAGGTTCCGCTCGACCAGTTGAGGTTACGCAAATTCATTTCCGAATTTTGCACGGACTGCGGATTTTTGAGTCGGTTTTTGCAAGGGTGCGAAAGGGAAGTTGCCTAAACTATAAATATGGGTCCCTAGGGCTTTCCTAGGTATTATGAGAGTTATTCCAAGGTGTAGGTAAAGGGTTTTCTCTGTATTTCCAAGGGAGAGGTTAGTATATTGCTTTGTAATCTTTGTTTTTCTTCATAGTGGAAATTTGCAGCCATGGTTTTTTACCCTTGTTGGGGTTTTCCACGTATATCTTGTCTCGTGGTTTGTTTGGAATGCTTTGATTCCTTTTCTAGTTTATATTTCTTCTTGTTTATTGTTTGTGGGTGAGACTGGAGATTAGATCTCGGTTCACTGCGTTGTTGGCTTACTGCGTAACACTCGCAAAACGGAATAAGTTATTTGACGTACTATATATGATTTTGTGGTAGGAGAAGCTATTTTAGTCAACCAACCCGCTACGTCGGGTTGCCCACGCCGGATTTGTGAGATTATGTCAGATCGATGGTTGAAAATTCATTTTATTTCCGTTTTTACTATTTATAGTAAGTTTTAGTTTGATTATAACTCTTCATCCTTTGAACTTTAGGGATCATGACCATTAAGTTTAGTATTTATGATAAGTCACGATTTTAGGGAGTTTGAGTTGGAGTTTGATACTAAAACTTCTTGCTAGGGTTCATATTACTATTTAAGGGATTGTAAACTCATTTTTTTAATCATCAATCAAGTTCTTTCAGATTTATTTAGAATTTATTTCTATTTTCTTTCTCTCCTCGTGGATTCGATTCAAAGTAATTATCTCTTGAGGAAGACGGTGCTCGCCTCATCACGTCCATCCCTGTGTCACACTTGTACAAAGTGAAAACCCGTGTATGTTGTACAAACTCTTGGCCAAAGCTTTGCATAATAACTCATAATTTTGTTGCGGACAATACAAATTTCATGGCATTTTTCCACCAAGTATGAAAATTATATTTCCTGAGAAGGCTAAATGAATGAAAATCACAAGTTTTGATGGAATCAAGAAAGCCTCCATACAACCATCACCAAACCTACATACATAGTTGAATTGAGCAATTTGCTTAGCCCAACAAACTGGGAATGCAGATTCACTTTTTGGCAACCCATACTGTTTTAGTGAACCAAACCCTTAGTCCCTTGTGCTCCACATGGATGGACCGAGATGTATTTTACTCCTCAATAGGAAAATCTTAACCTTTCAACTGGTGCACTAAAAATAGGCAATTAAGAAGAGATACAACTGTCCACATTCAACTGAAAGAATGCCAAAGATCAGTGGCTAGGGTTATGGGTGATGGGCTCCAATTGTACAAGTTGGAAATCTGAGTGTAATGTCCATATCCTCAGGTCAAGGATCCAATAAGTTCTCTTCTATAAACAGCTACACCTTGCCTCCATGAAGGTTAACAAGCAAGAAGAGTAGCAACAAAGAATTGCTAGATAGGACATTGATTGTTTCAAAATGGTGAAGCACCAACCACACCAGCAGATGAGTGGTTGAGAACCATTTGAAGTGGATGGTTCCACCATAATCAAGAAATGGTTTATTAATGATAAATTTAACTTTTATACCATTTAAAAACAAGCTGAAGAGATCTACTTTGTGAGGATATAAATTAGAATTTAAAAGAAACGATGTCTTCAAGAGAGATTTCCCTAAAGTGTGCCTTATATAGTAGCATATACGATGTTAGCAGATGCTTTTGGGTGCATGAGCATATTTCCATGTTAGATAAATCAAATAACCAGTTACCCAAAAAGATGAAAATGAAAATATCAAAAAAATAAGGTGCTCAGATACTGTATTATGGCATATCTGTCAATCCAACCCATCCAAATCATGAGGCCCACTATAGATGGGTCATAAACTAAAAACCACATCAAAGGAATGATACTAACCATCCAATCTGTGTCTGTTAATATGACAGATAAATAAACGTTAAATGTCAAAATTCAACAAATAAAAGCCCACTATCCAAAATTAGGATCATCATATAGATCCTTTAACCATGATTATGCGCCATCTTGAGTGTATCCCATGATTTGGACAGTCTGGATTGAGGTACAAGCATCTCAAGTGTACAGCTGCGGTTTTCATGCCAATGGCTTTTCATATTCCACCACAATCAAACAATCCCCCAATACCTAACTGTAATAACTAAAATTAGTCATGAAAAGTCAATTTACCCTAGTTTTCTGTGACCAACTCAAGTAATTTCATTCTACGACTCTTTTTAACTCTCCATTTTACCCTTCCTTCCAATGATGGCTTTCTGCAGTCTCTCATGGAGTTCAAAATCAATGAAAACCATCATCCACTAAATGATAGAGCATAACGAATTAATTCATTTATCTCATGGCCCAAGCCCCACATACCATGGGTTTGGACCTTGGCCGAACCCCCCACATGGGCCCCACTTCACATGGGTTCTTCTTCACATGAGCCACCCGCTTCACACGGGTGGGGCCCGCACGGGCCGCCCACCCCGAGTGTGCCCCCGCATCCCACACGCCACCCCACTTGTGCCCGGTGTGAAAATGCCCCTGCATTACTCGCATTAGATGGAGTGATCATAGGGTCACTCGGCTTAGGCCCCTCCCGATCTTTTGTAATTCTACTTTCTGTTTCTCAACAAAATCATTAGCTTAATATATATATATATATATAAAAGAAGGAATTATTAACTGCAATATCAAGCTTCATGAAAAGTGAGAATCAATAGTTACTATTATTAGTAATACTTTTCATTTTTCCTGGCAATATGGGGACTTGAACTGAAACCCAAGGAGACCATTGATTACCAATGTTAAACATAGAAAAACTGAATTAACTGGATGTTTAGCTCTTTGATGACAATCAGCCATCATATCCAAGAACCATGACACACACCTCGTAGAAACTCTATTGCTTCATCCAGCACAAGGTTCAGCAATTGGTCATATCCTTTCAAAGTTCCTGTAACTGTACAATAGGCTAAGCATTACATATATTGGCTAAATCAAGAGCCCTGAAAGCAAGATATATGAACATGAATTCTAACACAGCAGCCCTAACCTAAAATTCTCCAAATAAATAGCAAGATTTATTAGAAGTTTTGTGAAACTCCTAATAAGAAGATTTTCTTTTCTATGTAAACATTTATGTTAATGGAAATTGTGCCCCAAAATCCATGGAAACTAAGACTGACAATAAATGATGAAAGAAACAACACTAAGAAAAATGGAGTAAATTATTTTAATACTAAAGAAGTAGGGTAAAAATTGGCCGTGCCCTAGTGATGTGTTTTATGAAGCTTCAAATAACAAGATTTTCTTTTTCTATGTAAGCATACATGTTAAAGGCAGTAATGCAGAAATGTCATATTGAAGATGTTGCAAAGTGCTTGCTTAGACAATTGCCAATGAAAGAAAGCTAATTCACTTAATTTGAATTGCGCTAATTAGTTAAAAAATAATAAGGATCAGGTACATCGAGGACTGGTAAGAATGCAATTCATGAGCAAGGAAACAAAACTTGGTTTTGGAGTGCGAGTCAACTGGGGATGGAAACTGGAACAACTCAATCTGAATCGGTTGGAATCAATGCTTTTAGGGTTCCAATCTCCACTGAACCAGAGTGGGCTCAGTATCTCAACCCATGCTCATAAGTACAATCATGTTACAAATATTCCTTCCACCAAGACTACTGTTCATAAATGAATATTTAAAAAAAAAAAAAAAACACGAGTTGTGCTTGTAACCCTATTATTTTTCTTAACTCTTAAATTCTAAACAAGGTCTTGAGTTTTAACTCCCAAAAAAGGGAGAGGAGAGGGGAAATGAGAGAGTAGCAAACAAGGAAGGAGATGGTTGAGTAGATCATATCTATTAACTTTCTTGAATATCCAAATCAGGTATCCACTAGTCCTAAAAATTAGCTATCTTCTCATGTGGCCTACTCTCATTTCTCTTGAATAAAGGGGTATTTGTGGGAACAGATTGTCAGAAAATAAAAATACAGCTGAGTTGCATCCTTATCCAAATACTTGCATCCAAGTCAAGTAACCTATGCTTCAATCCACAAATGCTTAAGAAAACCACAACTCAAAATAGAGACTCAACATTATTGATTTTGTCCAAGACCAAAGTATTATGTTGTACAAATCAATGAGCTAATAAGAAAATATAAAAAGTGCAGACTTGATAACTGACACAAAATCTAATCTATCAATGAGTCCATTAAACTCAGCAATGGCTTGTGGAAACTGAAAGTGAAAATTTCCAATTAATTCAGCTCTGTTTGGTTGCAACAGGATCTCTTGTAATGTTTAAAATTCATTAGCTGGTCCCCAACCAAAAGAAAAGAGAAGAAAAATAAATAAAAAATCCATTTTACAGTTTTATTTTTTAAAGCACCCTCATCCATTCTTACCAATTTCTCATTCTCTAACCTTATATCTTTTTAACTAATCTCCTTTCTCTCAACCACTCTTGTCGAGTTCCATGAACCACCCTCACTCTCTTCTCCTACCCTTATCTCTAAGACATTTTTTTAATCCTTCTCATTAGATTTGTTCACTTTGTCCTCAATCTTGTTCCATATAGAGATTCTACCATTTATTTTCTCTATTTTTTCTGATTATTCAGCATTTTTTCCAATTTCCGTTGACTAGTTTAACTCTGCTAATTTCCACACTAACTCGCATAAGTAAATTCATCCATGTTCAGAGAGAGTTTCCGAACATTGGGGCTGAAATTCAAAGCTCAAATATGAAGATGGAAGCAATTGCCCACCACATGAAGAAACTCTGAACCTTGGATATGAACTTCAAAGTCCGAATTGCATCAATTGCAATTTCCACAAACAAGGTGAGGACCATCTGTCCAATTATTGCAATGCCAACCAGTCTCCACTCTTATGAAACAAGATAAATGTGAAAACCGTGAAGCCAAAAAGGTTTTCTGTATATTTGAGATAACCCAATGGGGTTGAATATATAGATATTACACTCATCTATACAAGGAAAGATATTACAATCATCTATACAAGGAAACAAGATATACAAGGTAGTATGTGAGCTGTCTAACATCCCCCCTCAAACTAATGCTGGTCATCGACAAGTAATAGTTTGCCAACAAGAAAAGAGTGACGTGCAGACGTAAGGGACTTGGTGAGAATGTCAGCAATCTGATCATGGGATGCCACATGTGGAAGATAAATGAGCCCAGACTGAAATTTCTCGCGGATAAAATGACAGTCAACTTCAATATGCTTCGTCCGTTCATGAAAAACCGGGTTAGAGGTAATCTGAATGGCACTGAGATTATCGACATGGAGTGGAGTAGGATTCTGTAGAGGAATGCCCAAGTTTGAAAGAAGTCCACGTAACCAGACGAGCTCACTACACGCAGCGGACATCGCCTGATACTCAGCTTCTGTGCTCGATTTGGAGACAGTGGCCTGCTTCTTACACTTACAAGAGATAAGGGAAGTGCCGAGAAAGACACAATAGCCAGTGGTAAATCTTCGTGTGAGAGCACAACCGGCCCAATCAGCATCCGAATAAGTACGAAGGTCTAGAGTCACCGTGGAGGAGAAGAACAGGGATCAATCTAGAGTTCCACAAAGATACCGTAAGATGCGCAATACTGCAGTCATATGAAGAGTCCGAGGGGCAGAAACAAATTGACTGACGACTTGGACAGCGTAGGCAATATCAGGGCGAGTCATAGTTAAGTAAACCAGACTCCTAACCAAACAACGGTATAAGTCGGGCTGTGCAAGTAGATCACCATCGTCACGGCCATAGTGAACGTTAAGTTCTAAGGGAGTCTGAACTGTCTTCTGATCCGTTAATGATACCAAGGCGAGAAGATCCTTCCTATATTTACGCTGGCTGACCAGGATCCCACGATTGGAACGTGAAAATTCAAGTCCAAGAAAATATGTTAGATGGCCGAGGTCTTTCATCTTGAAGGATGATTGCAGAACTTCCTTTAAAGCCGAAATACCAGTAGCATCGCTACCAGTTAGGAGGAGGTCGTCAACATAGATCAGAACAATGACAATTCCGTGAGCAGTGGTTCGCAAAAATAAGGATGGGTCATGACCACTTTGAGTAGAGCCAGCACCCGTAACAACATCGTGAAAGCGTTGGAACCATGCCCGAGGTGCCTGTTTGAAGTCATACAGGGCTTTCTTTAGGCGACGTACCTTATTGTCAGGGATTAAAGAGCCAGGAGGAGGTTTCAAATATACGGTTTCTTGGAGGTCTCCATGAAGAAATGCATTTTTCACATCTATCTGAGCGAGTGGCCATGAGCGAACAGAAGATATAGCTAGAAGAGTACGAACAGTTTTCATCTTGGCCACGGGAGTGAAAGTCTCATCATAATCAATTCCGTATTCCTGTTTGTATCCCTGAGCGACAAGGTGAGCCTTATATCGATCCAATGATCCATCAGACTTGAGCTTGACAGAATAAATTCATCTGCTACCAATTAGTTGTTGGTCAGCAGGTCGAGTGACAATGTCCCACGTATGATTATCATCCAATGCCACAAGTTCTTCTGCCATAGTCTTCTTCCAACAATCATGAGTGGCTGCCTGAGAGTATGAAGTAGGAATAGAAACAGTATCCAGAATAGCATTCATGGCAGACATAGAGCATATCAAGCGATCCGACGCTTGATGTTCATGTAGCGCCCCGGAAAATCAGGGGTCGTGCATAGACTCGACTCCCGACTTCCCGAGTGTCACTTATCATACATTTTATGGTTTTATGGTTAATCAAACTTAAATGCACAATTTGAAATATCCTGGAGCATGAAACATAATCATAACTGATTTACTGAAATGAAAGAAGTTCAAATACATATACAAGTCCAAAGAATATGAAAAGGCTCGCATAAGGCGTTGCCCATCAAAATCTAGAATAAAATGATATGTCCACAAGAATAAAGCTGAGTCCACAACTCAGCGGTCCAATTCCCGCCTGTCAAGCCGATGGAGAGCCGTCCATCAACTAAAAGTAGGACAACTCATACTCCTCGTCCAAGCTCGCCTCGCCAGGCTCCTCATGCCATGAGTCACCTGCATCTATGAATGGGTCCAGGTTGGTGTTTTAAAACACCGTCCCAGAGTGGGAGTGAGTGATCAACTCAGTGTGAACTATTGGTCTCAAGTTACGACAGGCATCAATTGTAATATGAACTTAATGAAAAGCAGACAATCATCAACACCTAATAACTCTTATTTAAAATGCATGCATGCAGGATGATATGATGCATGCCCTCGCCACAACACTCCCTCAAGCGACTCCATCTAACGATCGCATATGACAACACTCCCTCAGAGCAACCTCGACTTCCGAGTCGCCACCCTAACTAATGCGTGCAATGTGATCGTGTTAGCCGAGTTATTAATTAAGTTCATTCATCCAGCAGGTTGGGGATTCTGATTCACCCTACGTATCAACGCCCTAAACTGGTTGCGAGGCCAAGACCCCATCAATGCGTGAGGCCGAGACCTCGCGGTCCGTGATCCCGTCGGGTTCCTCATCCCCGACACCAAGCACATGAGGAGTGCCGAAAGAAAGGGATCGCTCGTGGTCACTACACGGAGGCGCGGTACCCCAGCGTAGGCCGACAGCTCGGACATAGTGTCCCATTCCACCATGCCCGGCTCACGAGGCTGTGGACCAGTTTCAAGTGGATTTTCAATGGGCTACAATGGTTGCAGGGTGGTTCAGATTCCATTCATATGTGGGCACACAGGGTTAACAAACAGGGTTGATCAGATTGTAGGCTAGACCGCACGAGCCAGGCGAGCGTGAGACGAGCGACCTCGGGCACGAGAGACCCATGTAGCCAAACTACAGCCACCCGAACACACCCTCCCAAACTCACGGGTTTAGCCTCGAGGCGGTCCTACCCTTGGAGCCGCCTTCGCTCTCCTCATGTTTCCTGACCAACCCAATGTAGTGAGGGCCAACCTTAACAAGCCAACTACACAGACTATCACTAGTATGTCATCATCATACTCCACGCATCTCAGGCATACGAATTAGATGTTCTTAGCAAGCAATCAAGTAATATAGTGCATGTGAGGTGTGTGGGTGTGGGTGAGGAAGTTACACACTTCCTCCATCTCAAGCCATCATATACATAAGGGTAATAGAAGCATACACAACATGGATCAATAACATGTGAAAGAATGACACGGCATAAGCATATTATCATCCATTCATGAAAATCATGTGAACAACAATAACATTATGAAGAACATCATGTGCATCCATACAATTTCAAGAACCTACAATTCCTAGGATTCTCTAGGCTTTCAAATGTACCAATCAAGCATCCAAAATCATTAAGCTAGTATTATAATTGGTGCTAGGCCACCTAAGAACAATAGTCCGCACCTTCGGATTCATTGAAGGCTTAGGAACGCCCTAGGGGGGTGGATTTTGGGGGTTGATCGGTTGGAATCCCTAAAACAATATTTGCATGTTAGAATCTCAAGCAAAACTCTTCTTATCACAAGGGTTTCAAGGAGAATGAGTGTTAGATCTTACCTAGGCGATCAACGGAATGAAAATGGTGGTTGTGGATGAGATTTCTTCTTGGAGATAAGGTAGGGAGATGTGAGGTTTGATTTTCTTGGGCCCCACCACGATCTAAGGTCCACCTTACCCTTCTTCCTTCTCTCTTTCTTCTCCTTTATCTTCTTTCTCTTCTCCCTTTTCTCTCTTCTCTCTTCCCTTTCTCTAGGGTAAAATTCGTATGGAGAGAGGGGTGCCCCAAATGAGGCCCCTTTATAATGCCAAATTTGGTGGGAATGGCCCTAAGCTTCCACAATTTTTTAAAATAGACTTATGGGACTCCCTATTGGTGTTGGGGTGGCCCTAACACCCCTCTGGCTACCAAATTCGGCGTGTAGGTGCCTTATGACCCGATTAGGGCCCATGTAAAAATTGAGGACGAATGGATGAACGGATATATGATCTGAGAAAGCGTTTCTGACCTTTAAGTGGTCCTATGGGGGCCATTTTGGTGATTGAAGCATTTCTGATGGCCCTCTGGCCATGAAATTTATAGGATAAGTGGTCCATGGCCCGATGAGGGGCCTTACAAAATTTGGGAACGAACAGATGCGGGGTTTGGTCGTACGGGCCCGATTCGTGATCAACGGTCATCGTGCCACGATCGGGGCCCAGATTTGGTGGACGGGTGTAGAAAAATATATTGAATCACCACCGTAAATTTGGAAGAAATCCGACGGCTAGAAGACCCGGAGTCTCAGTTTCTTTTATTAGTGCCAGATTTTAATCTGGCATTGGTGGGGCGCATTGGGCAAGCGCCAGATGGTACTTCTGGGTGTCCATTGGGTCCACAGTCCGCAATGGACCACAAGCCCATGAGATCTATGATTTTCTAAAGTTTTAGATTTTTCGACCCTTCTCGGTCATTGGGTGGCCCACACTTTGTTGTTAAGTGTAACGGGTCATCTGGCTTGGCGGCCGCACTTGGTCCCATCATAACTAGACCGGTCCACCCCAAGTATAAACTAACATTGAGTGCTAATGGTCGTTAAGTGATATTACAAGTTAATAAAAATAAATAAATAAATAAATAAATTTCAAGGATTTTTGGAAATCCAAAACAGTGAAAATCCGGGATGTTACAATCTACCCCTCTTAAAAACAATTTCGTCCCCGAAATTGCCTAAGGGTAGTAAGTAAAGGTTTCATTATTTCATTTGCTAGGTTTTGTTGAATTCAAGATCATGTGCATGGTAAGGTGTGTACTATCTATACTAGTTTGGCTCATTCTAGTCTACCCCCCTTAAAAGTTTTTGCATTTGAGGTTTGAAAATAAATGTCAAAATCATTATTATCGTATTAAGAGGTTGTTGGTAAAGTTGACCTAATAGTGGTATATTTTATTTTACCCTTTTAGGATCAGACTACTATGGAAAGACGAATGGTAGGCTTGATCCCATACGTCGATCCTCTGCCTGAACAGGGTAGAAAGATCGTTGTATCCCTTCCTAGTCCTGGAAGATCATGGTCTTCTGCTCGGTCAAAGCAGTGAGTCCGTTGGTGTTCACCCAGGATTAAGAATTGGGTCAAGCCGCGAATACATCGCAAGTGTATGGTCCCGTAATTCCGTAGTCCGATCAATCTTAACATTTGGAAGACATCAAAATTCTTTAACAGTTCAAACTTCACATTCATAATATTTTTGTAGGTGGTGAGTTTCCCGCGATGCCTATGATCAAACGACTGTCCTAGAGGGGTTTCCATGACCTTAAGGTTCTTCTTGACATTACCATTTTTATCCTATGGTTAGTGAGTTATGGGCAAATCACGCTTTGGTTTCAAAATTTTAACAGGGAAGGAAGAATCAAAAGTTTTAAAGTATTCTAGTGGTTTAGAGTGATAATAACGCTAATATGGATGCAGTAAGGCAATTATTCATACAAGCATTTATAAGGTGACAAGAAATTTTAAAAACAATCTATACATTCATATCAAATTCAAAGTGCCATTAGTATGGCTAGTTACATCATACAACATGGATTACATAGTTCTCTAGACATTCCAACATAAGGAAAAAATAACTTAGTCAAGCAAACGTCCTAACTATCCTTCAACACAAGCAGGTAGAACTAATCGACTCAAAGCAAACTACTAATTATCAGAAAGGTTATGCTACTACTCTTCTGGATCGGGCAAAGATGGGGGTACTTCTTCCCCAAGAGGGAAGGAATCACCGGAATGGGGAAGAAGGAAGTAACGGTTGCTAGGAATGCCATTTTCTTCGGCAGGGAAATGGATTTTGGATGAGAATGTAGGTGAGGGTGGGAGGGGAGATCCTAAGGATGGGTTTGGGAAGGACTTGAAAATGTGTTTAGAATTTGTTTGGGGAAAGTGGGGTGGAATGGGTTTGAGAAAATGAAATTTGAGACAAGTTAGAGTGAAGAGGATTGATGTTGGGTTTCGAGAGTAAATGAGTGAATGGAGTGGGATTGTGGAAGGTTAGAATATGTATTTGAGATGAATTGGTGGGAGTAGAGGAGGGATTGGGATGAATTTTGTGTTGGGTTTTAGAAGTGGTTGTGTAAGTGGGGTTCGATGGAATGGGTTTGAGATGGGTTATGGAAATGAAGTTTGGAGATGGGAAAAGTGTTGAGAATGGTTTTGAAGTATGGAGAGTTGGGAATGGAGTTTGAAGTGAATGAGTGAGTAAGCTTTGTATGGATATTTTGTGGGTTTTGGGATTGAAAGAGGGTTTAGGGGAAAGTATGTGGAAATGAGGTTGGGTTAAGCATGAGAAGAAGAAATTAGGGTTTGGAGTGAAGGAGTAAAGGGGATGTGGCTTAAGTGAATGTGTTTTGAGGATTGGAAGATGGAATGTTGAGAGGGTTGTGGAAGATGTGGTTTGGGTATGAAGAAAAAGAGGTGGGTTTTGGAGAAGAAGAAGAGAAGTGGTGGAAGTGGGATGCCTTTGTATGGTTTCCTTAGAAATGGATTGAATCTTGGAGAGGGAGAGGGTTCTCCCCTAGGGTGTGGGAGTAGTAGAGGGTATTGTGGGGTAAGAAATTGGGTATTAGTGCCCTTAAGTTACAAGAGAGGAAGACCCCCACTCATGTGTACATTGAAAGGGAGGAGGGGACCCATCTTGTAACGTTTCTTATACTTTTAGTAACTGTATTATTTTTAATTTTTTTTATAATAATTTACCATCAAGTTTTGAGTTATCCCACCAAATTTCATATCATTTGGAGTTGTAAATAAATTATAAAAATTCTAGAAGTAAACACCGTCTTAAACTAATGATTTTTTTTGGACAGTTGTCAATTCATTCCAAACCTAACTATATTATAATTTTTATTTTTATTTTATTTTATTTTTATATTAAACTAGACTTGTTAAGCTTCAATCTGTCTTTTGAATCACCTAAATCGGAGTTATAACGAAGGAGATATGAGTTTTTGAAGTTGGGCTGAAAAATGCAGAAAACGGGCCGCCCGACCCGCGTGGCCCGCCCGGCCCGCTGTCCGGCGTAGGCTATGCCGCCGCTGCAGCGTGGGCACGCCGGCCCTCGGCCGACCGGCGTAGGAAACGCCATACTAGGCGTGGGCACGCCAGCTCCCTGGTTTGGTTTTCTTGTTTTGCAATTTCCCGGGTGCCTGTAAGGCCCCTGGAAAAGTACCATATATGAATTTGGGGTAGGAGAAGCCGATCTACCCAATGAGCCTATTGGTTTCACGACCCCGGTTAGTGTCCAAAACCCAGTTTTATTCCAGTTTCACTATTTTTTGATAAATTTTCATTCACCCACAACTCTTTATCCCCAAATAGGTCTAATCTATCAAATTTGGCTTGATATTCACTCATTTGGTCTAGAACAATGTTTCCGACCGTAAAATCCTTCACTTTCTGACTCGTTTCTACCAATGTACTAGGGAAGTTCAAGAATAGGGTGTTGTCAGGTGAATATTTAAGGAGATATGTTGGAAAGAGGGATTTTGACTTAGGCCTGTCTGGTTAGCGGCATTAAGCTATACTAAATGGGATTTCAATGTCAATCCTAACTCAAGATTGGGAATGACATGTCTAGAATGAGTGTGGGATGGGATTTAAAATTAGTTTCCTAGGCTTTGCTAGATGAGCCTTGTGTTAGGAGGTGTAATGTGGGATTTCCAAATCCCTTGATGATGAACTTTCCAAGTAGATTTCGGAAGGAAACCCAAAATTTACCTTTAATTGGATACATTTCAACAGGGCATCATGGAATAAGGGATACGCTCATCCCATAGACAATACTTTATACCTACATTACTCGTTACTCTAACATTCATTCCACCCAAATCCCACCTATCACAGTTGGCCCCATGGGTCCTAGGAATTTGGTGGACTAACAAGCTAAACCTTCTAGTTAACCGAGTCGAATCTCGCTGCCAGGTTAAGACCCTCGGATTTTCTCTCTCACAACCCATTCCTAACCCCTTGCAAGTCCTTTCTTTCGTCTAATGTCGTTGGTTCAGGATCTAAGATGGTTCCTAGCGTTCTAAGTCCATATTGTGTCGTCTAATCCGTATCTTCTCAAGTCAGCGGACGCGTTAGCGAGCTCATGACCCATGGCCCAAGGAATTCCAAACTATTGCTTTGATACCATCTGTAGCGCCCCGGAAAATCAGGGGTCGTGCATAGACTCGACTCTCGATTTCCTGAGTGTCACTTATCATACATTTTATAATTTTATGGTTAATCAAACTTAAATGCACAATTTGAAATATCCTGGAGCATGAAACATAATCATAAATGATTTACTGAAATGAAAGAAGTTCAAATACATATACAAGTCCAAAGAATATGAAAAGGCTCGCATAAGGCGTTGCCCATCAAAATCTAGAATAAAATGATATGTCCACAAGAATAAAGCTGAGTCCACAACTCAGCGGTCCAATTCCCGCCTGTCAAGCCGATGGAGAGCCGTTCATCAACTAAAAGTAGGACAGCTCATACTCCTCGTCCAAGCTCGCCTCGCCAGGCTCCTCGTGCCCTGAGTCACCTGCATCTATGAATGGGTCTGTTGGTGTTTTAAAACACCGTCCCAGAGTGGGAGTGAGTGATCAACTCAGTGTGAACTATTGGTCTCAAGTTACAACAGACATCAATTGTAATATGAACTTAATGAAAAGCAGACAATCATCAACACCTAATAACTCTTATTTAAAATGCATGCATGCGGGATGATATGATGCATGCCCTCACCACAACACTCCCTCAAGCGACTCCATCTAACGATCGCATATGACAACACTCCCTCAGAGCGACCTCGACTTCCGAGTCGCCACCCTAACTAATGCGTGCAATGCGATCGTGTTAGCCGAGTTATTAATTAAGTTCATTCATCCAACAGGTTGGGGATTCTGATTCACCCTACGTATCAACGCCCTAAACTGGTTGCGTGGCCAAGACCCCATCAATGCGTGAGGCCGAGACCTCGCGGTCCGTGATCCCGTCGGGTTCCTCATCCCCGACAGGGATCGCTCGCGGTCACTACAGGGAGGCGCGGTACCCACGTAGGCCGACAACTCGGACATAGTGTCCCATTCCACCATGCCCGGCTCACGAGGCTGTGGACCAGTTTCAAGTGGATTTTCAATGGGCTACAATGGTTGCAGGGTGGTTCAGATTCCATTCATATGTGGGCACACAGGGTTAACAAACAGGGTTGATCAGATTGTAGGCTAGACCGCACGAGCCAGGCGAGCGTGAGACGAGCGACCTCGGGCACGAGAGACCCATGTAGTCAAACTACAGCCACCCGAACACACCCGCCCAAACTCACGGGTTTAGCCTCGAGGCGGTCCTACCCTTGGAGCCGCCTTCGCTCTCCTCATGTTTCCTGACCAACCCAATGTAGTGAGGGCCAACCTTAACAAGCCAACTACACAGACTATCACTAGTATGTCATCATCATACTCCACGCATCTCAGGCATACGAATTAGATGTTCCTAGCAAGCAATCAAGTAATATAGTGCATGTGAGGTGTGTGGGTGTGGGTGAGGAAGTTACGCACTTCCTCCATCTCAAGCCATCATATACATAAGGGTAATAGAAGCATACACAACATGGATCAATAACATGTGAAAGAATGACACGGCATAAGCATATTATCATCCATTCATAAAAATCATGTGAACAACAATAACATTATGAAGAACATCATGTGCATCCATACAATTTCAAGAACCTACAATTCCTAGGATTCTCTAGGCTTTCAAATGTACCAATCAAGCATCCAAAATCATTAAGCTAGTATTATAATTGGTGCTAGGCCACCTAAGAACAATAGTCCGCACCTTCGGATTCGTTGAAGGCTTAGGAACGCCCTAGGGGGGTGAATTTTGGGGGTTGATCGGTTGGAATCCCTAAAACAACATTTGCATGTTAGAATCTCAAGCAAAACTCTTCTTATCACAAGGGTTTCAAGGAGAATGAGTGTTGGATCTTACCTAGGCGATCAACGGAATGAAAATGGTGGTTGTGGATGAGATTTCTTCTTGGAGATAAGGTAGGGAGATGTGAGGTTTGATTTCCTTGGGCCCCACCACGATCTAAGGTCCACCTTACCCTTCTTCCTTCTCTCTTTCTTCTCCTTTCTCTTCTTTCTCTTCTCCTTTTCTCTCTTCTCTCTTCCTTTCTCTAGGGTAAAATTCGTATGGAGAGAGGGGTGCCCCAAATGAGGCCCCTTTATAATGCCAAATTTGGTGGGAATGGCCCTAAGCTTCCACAATTTTTTAAAATAGACTTATGGGACTCCCTATTGGTGTTGGGGTGGCCCTAACACCCCACTGGCCACCAAATTCGGCGTGTAGGTGCCTTATGACCCGATTAGGGCCCATGCAAAAATTGAGGACGAACGGATGAACGGATATATGATCTGAGAAAGCGTTTCTGACCTTTAAGTGGTCCTATGGGGGCCATTTTGGTGATTGGAGTATTTCTGATGGCCCTCTGGCCATGAAATTTATAGGATAAGTGGTCCATGGCCTGATGAGGGGCCTTACAAAATTTGGGAACGAACGGATGCGGAGTTTGGTCGTACGGGCCCGATTCGTGATCAATGGTCATCGTGCCACGATCGGGGCCCAGATTTGGTGGACGGGTGTAGAAAAATATATTGAATCACCATCGTAAATTCAGAAGAAATTCGACGGCTAGAAGACCCGGAGTCTCAGTTTCTTTTATCAGTGCCAGATTTTAATCTGGCATTGGTGGGGCGCATTGGGCAAGCGCCAGATGGTACTTCTGGGTGTCCACTGGGTCCACTGTCCGCAATGGACCACAAGCCCAGTGAGATCTATGATTTTCTAAAGTTTTAAATTTTTCTGACCCTTCTCGGTCGCTGGGTGGCCCACACGGGCTGTTGTTAATTGTAAACGGGTCATCTGGCTTGACAGCCCGCACTTGGTCCCATCATAACTAGACTGGTCCACCCCAGTATAAACTAACATTGAGTGCTAATGGTCGTTAAGTGATATTATAAGTTAATAAAAGATAAATAAATAAATAAATAAATTTCAAGGATTTTTGGAAATCCAAAACAGTGAAAATCCGGGATGTTACAGTTCACGAGCGGAACGACGTATTGAGGTAGGTTCGGGATCTGCAACAGGTACAGTAGATTCGGGTTGAGTAATAGGTGGTGGATCTGTACGTGGTCGACGTGAGTAAACCTGCAACGGACGAGGGAGAGTACCTAACGGAATTTCTGGAAAGGCGGTTAGACCAGGAGAGTTTGGAGTGTGCGGAAGAGGAAGAGATGAATGAAAGACAATGTGTTCAAGAAAAACAGCATTCCGTGAAACCCGAACACGACGAGAAACCGGATCATAACATCGAAAATCCTTCTGAGTTTCCCCAAATCCCAAGTACATACATTTGACTGATTTTGGAAATAGTTTGTTACGTTCACGTGAAGCCAGGTGAACATAACAGATACAACCAAAAACACGAAATGTGGAATACAATAACTAGAGCCTGTAGAGAGGAAAGATAAATATCAGTCTAGCCACGCCCCATTCATAATGGGAGAGTAGACATATTAATGTTGAAATTAGTAATGCTCAAATGTAACCTGAAGCACACAGATTTGAAATTAGGGACCGTCATTAGAATTGAAATGGGCATAATCCACTATGGTTATTTCCACTTAATTGAATTGATTTTATGCAATTCAATTCACTTGAGCACCGAACACTTTAGTCCGGAAGGAACAAAAAACTCAGAAACAGATTTTAAAAAATGGCGTCCCTCTTTCTGTTGAAGGAACGCGTCCAGCCAGCTCATCTGCAATTGGAGTCCTGGAAGAACGCGTTCCTTCAACACTTTCCTCAACCAATGAGAATAGTTTTTTCTCCATGAAGATAACACCGGAGAGGAAATCCTTAGTGAGGTACAATGGCAGACAATTGGAGTCCTGGAAGAATCATAAAAGCATTAAGTGACAGGAATGATAAATTTGTAAGGATTCTACAGGAGGAAAAAAAGAAGCAGCAGCTGGATATAAAGTCTACTGCCCAATGTGTTCGAGGAAATAAAAGTTGGTTTTGGGTGTGTGATTCACCCAAGATAAAATCATTACAACTCAAAACAGACTCGCCCAAAACAATGTTGACTCAGTACAGCTCTCTTGAAAGATGAACCAACTTGGATTCAAATGAATTTGCCTTTTTTTTTTCTTCCTGTCCAGCACTTCTATAGATATCAATAGTTGTACATGCAATCCCATACATCAGAACTATTCTAACCAAATACAACCATTGATATCATCCTGTCCAGCACTTCTATAGATATAACATCCACTGGGGCTTTTTTCTTTCTTTAACGGCTCCATTTGGACTGTTTTAACTTACGATACCCAAATACAGATATCGATACATACAAGGATACAAGAATAGAGATACAAACTCTCCATTTCTCGAGGGAAAGAAAAAGGAAAGAATGAAAAGAAAAAGAAGAAGATATGGGCATCCCATCTGTAATGTGATATTCATATTTAGTTTTGTAGTGAAAGATTGAACCCATTTCATCAACGTTTACTTCTATTAAAGTCGTGTTTTAATCTTTCTAACATACAAAATGTATTTTTTATTGATTTTTTACAATTCTTACCATACCACACATACTATGAAAAGAATGTTAGAAAATGTCATAATCCCATAAACTAATAATATAATAGGATTCAGTGAAAAGAAAAGTCTTACAATCCTAGAGCATATAGAATCATTATTAGGATCAATTTGGATAGTTGAGCATATGCAAGTATCCAGATATCAAAGGTTTCAATGCATTTTGAGGAAAATATGTGATCAAATCACACTTCCCATAGGGACTAGGAAGGTGGTGTTGAAGTGCTCCTCATCCTTCTTCTATCAGTATCAAGTTGGACAAGTTGATCATATGCAAGTATCTAGGTATTACAGGTTTTAACACATTTGGAGGACAATATGTGATCAAACCATATCTATACCAGAAACAAGGAAGGTAGGGAGAAACTAGGATATAGGATGGTAGTGTTAAAGTGGCTTCTCCTCCACAACTCTCCTAGAGACTAGGAAGGTAGTGTGAGATTATAATGGTAGTGTTAAAGTGGTTCCTTCTCCTCCTCCATCGCATCTCTCCTAGAGACGCATAAGGTGGTGAGAGACTTAGGAGGTAGTCTTGAAATGGCTCCTTGTCCAGTACTGATCAAGGACTGGGAGGGATTCAATTGATGGGATTTGGTATGATACTGATGAGATAGATGAGATTGATACTCAAATATTTCTAGTGTTAAATGGCTTCTTTTCCTTCTCCTCTGCCACCTCTTGACTAGGAAGGTAGTGTTAAAAGGCTCCTTCTCTTGGATCCTAACTAATAGGTATTTTTGACCCGTCTTCGACCGGTCGTGAGCCCTGCTCGACCGGTCGTGGGCTGGTGTTCGACCAGTCGTGGGTTTGAGTCGTGGTACGACTCAAAGTCCAGCGAGTTCGGACGATTTTTCTCCATGGTCTATGACCAGTCGTAGGTGAGCTACGACCAGTTGTAGGGGGCTAAGACCAGTCCTGGAATTCCAGGACTAGTCGTAGGTTACACAGTTTGTTCCGTGATTTTGCGCGAAACTGCGGATTTGAGTCCTTTCGCAACTAGGATGCGGAAAGGAGTTTCCTAAACTATAAAAGGGGTTGCCTAGGATTTTTTAGGCAATGCAAGAGGGTTTCCTAAAGCTTTAAAAGGGTTTTGCTAAAGGGTTTAGGGCTATCAAAAGGTGAGAGAGAAAGAGGAAGAGAGAGAGGAAGCTTATAGAAAGGAGGTTTTGCTCGTTGAGGTTATCTACTGTGCAATCTATATCTCAGTGCTTCTATGTCCTTGTAATCGGTTAGATCTCTCCGTTTTCTCTATTTCTTTTATTGTTTATCCACTCCTGCGTGAGTGAAGAAGGTTGTAACGTTCTACTTCATAGTGGATTGTTGATCTGGACGAGGTCCCATAGTTTTTACCTCTTTGAGGGTTTTTCACGTAAAAATCTCTTGTGTGATGTGTGATTGATGCATTGATTGTTTTCATTGCTTTATTATCCATAATTCTGGTTTGTTCTGGAGGGTTAGATCCTAAGGTTTTGTGCAAGGCCCCCAACACTAACTAGGAAGGTAGCATTAAAGTGGCTTCTCCTCCTCCTCCTGACGAGGACAATAGTGTTAAAGTGGCTCTTCTTCTTACTTCTTCTTGGAGTTCTTTTTCTTCTTCTTGGTCTCTAGAGGAAAGTTGTGTGCAAATAGTATAGATATCTAATGGTGGGTGGGATCCAATTATGGTGAATGTGACAAAGGTTCCAATGTCTGGAACTTGGAAGGGTACCTGTAACATGGGAGATAGAAATATTTAAGGGAAATTCTCAAATAGGGGATGAGATTTGTGAGAGGAAAAGGTGATAGAGTTTGTTTTATAAGGATGGTAGCTGGCGATTTGTTGAGCATGAATTTCCCAAGTCTTTTTAGGGTGGCTTCAAAAACAGAAGCGGTTGTGAAAGATTTTTAGGTGATTCGTGGGAAATGGGGACTAACAGTTGAATATTAGTAATGCAGGTGCATTTTCACACCGGGCTCATGATGTAGAGCAGGTCACGGACACGTTCATGTCCAAGATGGATCAGAGAAGGCCCGATCAGAGGCAGAAGTCATCAAGACCGTTAGAACCTTAAAATAGGCATATCTTACAAGCCGGAATGAGTTACTCGACGTACCGTATATGATTTTGGGGTAGGACGAGCTACTTTAGCCAACCAACCTGGCATACCCATGCTGAATTTGCGAGATTCCATCATATCGACGGCCGAATTCCATGTTTAGTTTCGTTTTTATTATAAATACTAAGTTTTAGTTTAATTATAAGTCTTCATCCATTATGCTTTAGGAGTTGTGTCCAACATGAAAAGTGCTTAGAATAATCAGGAGAAAGTGGTTAAGCCATATAGGACACTTACTATAAAAGTAAATTTACTATTTGTAGTAAGTTACGAATTTTAGGGAGTTTTACTTATGGTTTGCTTCTGATTTCTCTTCTATTACTTGGTATCCCTATTTAAAGGGTTGTGAACTCATTTATTTGGATCAATCAATTAAATTTTGAATTTATTAGAATTTATTTCTATTTTCTTGCTTTCTTTCCTCGTGGATTCAAGAAGCCTCTATGAGGAGTCCAGAGAAGCTCCGTGGATTCAGAGTAGTTATCCTTGAGGAAGACGGTGATCGACCTCGTCGCGTTCATCCCTGCGTCAATTGGTTTCAAAGCGATGACTCCCCTCAGGCCGATGATAAACAACAAAGGTATGAACAAAAATCATGTGGACGGTGATCCAAAGATTCATTATCTTTCGAAAGAATGGAAGCTTTCCACCGGGAGAGTCAGTTGACCATGCAAGGGCTGCAGGCAACCCTCAACCGTATTGCGAATGCGCTAATTCTGCTTTGAGCCCTATGTGAAGCTCAACCGCCTGTGGTTGCTATATGACACAACGTCGATTTTCGTAAAGCACTACCAGTGGTGAATCGTAGGGTTATACCAGATAATGAGAGTTCTAGCAATGAGTACCTCGATGACGACTTTGCTCGACGACTAGTCCCTGGAGGAGATCTTCTAGATCATATTGAAAGCGACTATCGAGGTAAGGCTGAACTTCGTATTTTTAATGGATTATTATGTATAGAAGATTTACTTGATGGATTGCCCCCCATGAGAGGCATCCAACATCACATAGGCCTTATCCCTGGAGCTAGCTTGCCCAACCACTCTCACCGTCAGGTGAGTCAGAAAGAATATCAGATCTTGAAGGCAGGAGTGAAGGATTTGATCGATACTAGTCAAATCAAGGAAAGCATGAGTACATGTATTGTATTAGCTCAAGAGCCTAATGCTAAGTACAAGAAAAAAGTTAATAAATATCGGCATCAAAAGTTATTTCAGAATCATGAAACAAGTCCCTTGAGTAACTCGAGGACGAGTTTTTTCCAAGCGGAGGGGTCTGATGTAGAATGTGTCACAGATACATTCCTAACATGGTTGGACCAAAAGAAGGTGGATCCTAAATTGATCATAACTTTTGATCTGGGTATCGTTATGGCGCACCAAACCGAGTATCATGAACCAAAGCAGTACAAGAACTCGAGGATGAGTTCTTTTAAAGTGGAGAGGACTGATGTAGAGTGGGTCACGAACATGTTCATGTCCAAGATGGATCAAAGAAGACCCGATCAGAGGCGGAAGTCATCAAGACCGTCAGAACCTTAAAACAGGCATATCTCACAAACGGGAATGATTTACTCGACGTACCATATATGATTTTGGGGTAGGACAAGCTACTTTAGCCAACCAACCTAGCATACCCACGCTGAATTTTTGAGATTCCATCATATCGACGGCCGAATTCCATGTTTAGTTTTGTTTTTACTATAAATAGTAAGTTTTAGTTTGATTATAACTCTTCATCTGTTGGGCTTTAGGAGTTATGTCTAACATGAAAAGTGCTTAGAATAATCAAGAGAATAAAGTGGTTAAGCCACATAGGACACTTACTATAAAAGTAAATTTACTATTTATAGTAAGTTACGAATTTTAGGGAGTTTTAGTTATAGTTTGCTTCTGATTTCTCTCCTATTGCTTGGTATCCCTATTTAAAGGGTTGTAAACTTGTTTATTTGGATCAATCAATTAAATTTTGAATTTATTAGAATTTATTTCTATTTTCTTGCTTTCTTTCCTCGTGGATTCGAGAAGTCTCTGTGAGGAGTCCAGAGAAGCTCCGTGGATTCTGAGTAGTTATCCTTGAGGAAGATAATGATCGACCTCATCATGTTCATCCCTGCGTCAATCACCATGTCACATTTGAAAATTAATTGATTAATCCAAATACACGAGTTCACAACCCTTTAAATAGGGATACTAAGCAATAGGAGAGAAATCAAAAGCAAACTATAACTAGAACTCCCTAAAATTCGTAACTTACTATAAATAATAAATTTACTTTTATAGCAAGTGTCCTACATGGCTTAACCACTTTATTCTCATAATTATTCTAAGCACTTTTCATGTTGGACACAGCTCCTAAAGCCCAACGGATGAAGAGTTATAATCAAACTAAAACTTACTATTAATAGTAAAAACGGAACTAAACACGAAATTCGACTGTCAATATGATGGAATCTCACAAATTCGGCGTGGGAAACCCGGCATAGCCGGGTTGGTTGGCTAAAGTAGCTCGTCCTACCCCAAAATCATAAATGGTACGTCGACTAATTCATTCCGATTTGCGAGATATGCCTGTTTTAAGGTTTTGACGGTCTTGATGGCTTCTGTCTCTAATTGGGCCTTCTCTGATCCATCTTAGACATGAACGTGTCCGTGACCCACTCTACATCAGTCTCCTCTACTTCAAAAGAACCCGTTCTTGAGTTCTCGTGCTGCTTTGGTTTATGATACTCGGTCTGGTGCACTGTAATGATACCCGGATCAAAAGTTATGATCAATTTACGATCCACCTTCTTTTGGTCTAACCATGCTAGGAATGTATTTGTGACACATTCTACATCAGCTTGAGTGGGGCTGCCCGTGGGATGTAAGGGCACACTCGAGGTGAGCGGCTTGTAAGGCAGGTGGCTCGTGTGAAGCAAAACCCATGTGAAGGGGCCCCACAAGGGGGGTTCGACCGAAGTCCTAAGCCTGGGATGTGGGGCTTGGGTTATGAAATAAAGGGATTGATTTGTCATGCTCTATCAATTCGAGCTTTTAGAACAAGTAGCTAAGATTAATGTAGATGAATTTTCACTCCTGTGGGATTCAGGAACACACTCGGGGTGGGCAGCCCATATGACCTGGGTGGCTCAATTGTATTCATTTGGGGACATTTTTGATACATTGGCAATGTATAATGCTTAGAGGTGTGCATTTGTGACCCGATCCGGCCCATTCCGAACAGAACCGAGGGCCAAGATCGGGCCTGATCAGGTTGAGATTTCCATATCCGATTTTTTTTTGAGTCGGGTCCAGATAGACCTCTGTCTGGATCGACCCGACCCGGATACCCGAACCACACCAAACAGACCCAGACCGATTGGCGGGCGGGTAGTATAAAATATATTTTTTTATTTTTTACCCTAACTTTCCTAAAAATGGATGGATGGTGTGGATAAAACACATAGATTGGATAAAATATGTTGATCAGGTCATAAGGACCCAGATGAAGGGAAAAAATAAATATCAGCTTGATCGAAAACTTTTATGGCCTACAAAACGTTTTTAATGGTCAAAATTCATTGAACACTATTTTCTATAATGTGGTCCACTTGAGATTTCAATATACCTCATTTTTTTTCTAATAACTTAAAATGATCGATAAAAATAGATGGAGGGAATGGATGAAACACATACATCATGGTGGGGCCCACAAAGCAACGATGTCCGGTGGCAAGGGGAGTAGCCAGTCCATCTCCAGTACAGCTGTACTGGCCTGGCGTCTGGCCTCCTCGAGCGCCGGGCGCTCCTCGAGCTCCGAGTTGTACGAACGGTTCCAAGGATATCAAAGTTATATGGGCCCCACAGTGATGTATTTATTATATTTGCACCGTTCATATATTTTTAGAGATCATTATAGAGCATTGTCTAAAAAATGAATAATATCCAAAGATCATGTGGACCACACCACAAATAGTAGCAGAGAATGATTTTCACCATTAAACAATTTGTGTGGTCCACATGATAGTTAGATCTATTTTATTTTTAGTCAAAAGCCTTAAGACGAGCTCGGCAAATGAATGGACAGTTTGAATATAACACATGACCCACCATCTGACCCACAGAACTTGCTAAACTCAATACAGTAAGTCACCTACTTTTTTCAAAGAAGTCACTGCACTTTCGTGCATTTCACGTAAACATAAGTACGTCCTGAGAACGGTCCAGAGAAAGCGCCACTTCTTTCATAGTATTGTATGTGGCCCATCTTGATGTATATGTTTTATCTAAGCCGTTCATCCATTTTAACGTATCATTTTAGGCGTTGAACACGAAATTACAATATATTGAAGACTGAAGTGGACCACACCATATCAAACGATCCGAATCCTATACAACCCGATTTGACTCGGTTTCCCTGACCGAGTCAAACTCGATTCGGGTCAAGTCAATAGAGCATTGGATCTGTTTGAGTTAGATGACTCAAATCCGGTCTCGGATCGGGTCAAGTTCGGGTCTACTTAATGGAATTTCGGATAGGACCAGGTTAGGCCAAATCCAATCCGATCAGGACCGATGCCCACCTCTAATAATGCTTTATGCACATGTGTTAGGAATTATACACATGAAAAACATGAACCCAAACTAACCCGACTAAATTGTGGAAACCATTATTGCCAAGTCATGGTCCCATAATCAGACTGGTAGAGCATTCCTAACCTCTTATTCATGGCACTTTGTTGAAATAGGAACATTGGATACTTTTTACTTTCAACCGTCTAATAAATGTCCACCAATCTAATAGTCAAATAATCAAATAAGCATAATTTTTGGTATGACACATCAGACAATATAAATTGGAATCCTTAATTTGGATTCGGACACACATGTGGCACATTAGCATGCGCACAACAAATCACCACGTTGATCCCTACATTCGCGACTTCGGTGGTAATGCAGATTGGGCACTGCCCTTGCCTGTACCAAAGTCGGTATAGACATCGTATGGTGTGATTTTATGGACAGCAGGCTTTTGTTAGAGATTTGACTCATGCAAAGCATGTTAAAAGCTGTTGCTTCAAGAGTTACGTTGTCCTCACCCTGATACAAAACATGTGTCACCCCATGCGTTCAATCCTCACTGTTTCGTGTGGTATGGCCGACCTAAGTTTTGGATCTACTGATGGCTCGTGTTTAGTACCAGGGCTGTCAATGGGTTGGGCTCGGGCCTACCAAAATCAAAATTTTAAATAGGCCCGGCCTAACAGCCAGGCCAAGGTAATCTGCTCCCAGTGGGCAGTTACTTGATACTCTGGTTTGTGGACACTGTTTTGCTGAATCTGAACCATTGGATCTTTTTTACTTGAACCGTCCATTCAATGTAGACCAACGTCCCAGTTATATGATAAAATAAATATGAATTCTTATTTCTAAAAATCATCTGAACCGTTAAATAACAATTTGGACACTTTTTATAAAAGTTAAATTAACTAAATCATGCAATTTGATTTTAACTGAGTATCAATAACTGTATATTCTTCCAGAGTATAAAGTTCTCCTCGCCTGAAGTCACCAAAGAACCGATTCTTTCATGTTCCAGCAACGAAACGCCGTGAAAGTCCCCGTATAAACGCAAGATAGAAGAGACGGCCTTCCCATCGCAGCAGCGAATTCAAAACGTTTCTTCAGCTCTTCAGGAGAGTATAGCAGGAGCAATGGCAGCAGACGATGCAGGAGGTGGAAGAGGAGATGAAGAGCTAGGGTTTCCGTACTGGGTCCCAGTCCTCCGAAGGTTCCAACCCCATGACCCCTTCTTCTCTTCAGGAAATCTTGAAAGAGAGTTACTCGCCAAACAGGTCTCTCTCACTCTCTCTCTAGATATTGAATTCAGATCTTATTCTTCTCGTCGAAGATCTTTCGATTTTCCTTTTTTTTTTTTTTGCGATTTTATTGTAGTAGTCTTTGATTTTTCAAGTAATAAGAAGTTGGAGGAGGAGGAGATTGAGTATCGAGATATTGTAACCAGGAAACCTAGGGATCTTAAGATAGAACTGCGTGCTCTTTGGATTGCTCTAGGAAATCTGATTCTATTGCATTTCCCTTTTAGGGGCCATTTCCGCAAGCAGGAGGGTTTCGTTAACCCTTGCTTCGCAAAATGCTGCAGGGTCCTGGCCCATTCCACGCTTTTCGAGCTAGCTTGATTCGTGAACAGCCCTAATTCAAACAGTCCCATTATGATCAGGAACTGTTAATTGGGCGGGCGAAGTGGGCCCGGCCCTTATTATTTACTGGGCTCCCAGATACTTAGGCACGGCGAATGGGCCTGAAAATCGAGATTAAGTAGCCGAGTTCATCTATGAACTGTTTGTATCCGCTCTCAGTATCAGCCTTGATAAGGAAATTTGGTAAATATAGGAACCTGTGCCAGTTGTTTGATTAGACATGAATATGAGGTTCGGGCCTGCCATGTGGGCCTAAAGAACGAGGCCCGATCCTGGCCCATCACAGGCCAGTCCTGCAGCTGCTGCTCTCCTGCTTGCTGGCCCTAGCTACCATAGCTCTCACAGGAGCATGAAGGATGAATGCTGATTGCAGACGGCTTATCTCACACGTAGAAGATCCAAATCACTCCTGCAGTGGGCCCACCAAGAGCAGGAGATGGCCCAAATATCCAACGTCAAATCTGTCCATTGGATTCGCCGGGTCTTGTATGTGCCTGGCCCGAATCAGGCCAGCTGTAGGCCAGAAAAAATGGACAGTTAAAAAGACTTGTGAATGGCCCATATTCGGTGCATGTGTGTTGCCTACCTGATCGATGGATTGGCCTGATCTTTGGGTCAGGGCACATACACAATGGGACCACTTGATGGGTGTGATGGATCTTGGACATGTGTGCCATTTGGCAGGTTTGGTGCATGTATGCTTCAATCTGCATGCTTTGGGTTTGGAAAAACTTTCATTCCTAGTGGTGTGAGTTCATGTGATGTGAAAGACTGAAACATCAATATGTGTTGGGTCTTATTGTTATGAAGGGCTGCTGTGCACAAGGTACTCGGTTTATGCTTCCATTACGTTATTTTCCTTCAGTCTATTGCAAGTTCACACATGCTTGGTTTAATGAAGATCAAAGGGATCAGCTTTAACTAAGATGAAGCATATGCGTTCATTGGTGCCCGATTATCCCTTTCGTTTAGGGCCTGTTTGATTTTCCAGATGCAGGGTAAATACCCCATTATTACAATTTCACCTGTTTGAAAATGCCGGGGTATTCTAGCTTTGAGAAACAGTCCAAAATGACTGCATACCACCGTCATGTATATGACATATCTGCATCGTACATCCGTTTTGCCCTAACATTTTGAGGCATGAGCTGAAAATTGAGAAAAATCCAACATTCAAGTGTCCCACACCAAAGTAAACAGTGAACCCAAGAAGTTTTTAACGGTAAGTGTTCGATTAAATTTTTACTGTGGTGTGGTCCACTTGAACTTTGAATCTGCCTCATTTTTTGGCTTTTGTCCTAAATTCAGTTGGCACGGTGGATGGACGGTGTGGATAATCCACATACATCATGGTGGGCCCCCCTAATATTTGGCAGCCTCCTCGATTTTTGAGTTGAAAAAAGCAAGAGTCCAATCAACATAGGTAACGATGAAGGTAATTACCCAGGAAATAATTATTGCCTATTTCCACTGCATTTACATTTACCCAAGAAAATCAAACATGCCCTTATATTGTTATAAGTCTTTCTTTCTTTCATTCTTTTTAATGTTATGAAATTTTCTCTTATTTATTTATCTTAATTTCCAGGTTGCATTAGATTTAACAGAAGAGGAGAGAAATCAGCTTCAAAACATGGAAGACATGGAAATCTGGTTTGTAGTGCTAAGTGCTTACCTCTTTGTTTGCCATTTTAGTTTCAGGGCTTTATGATGTTCGCACATGGTTTCCCCTTTTTAAAAGAATTATTGAAATTTCAGAAATGCATTCTATGATATTCTATTCTTGTATAAGCTCTAATTCCAGTGGATAATTAGAGCTTATAAAAGTTGGCAAGCCGTTATCCCAAAGGCAACAAAAGAAAACAAGAAAAACCCTATAGACTCTTAGAGACTCCTTTGCACAACCCCCTCAAAATTTGCTGCATGGGCTCCACGACAGGTCTTGTGGCTTTTGAGGAAGATGACGCCTGGAGGATTCAACTTATCTTGGAAATCCAGTTGTTTGCGTACTAACCAAACTGTCCACTAGAGTCTTCACAACGCAGACCTCAACTTGCTTCCTCTTCCCCTGCCATGCCAAGCCTCTAGGAAATTATCATGGTCTCCTGTAAAACTCAAATGATGCAGGACAATTAACCACTTGCTCTAAAAGCTCGAACTGTTAGAGTATGACGAATCATTCTCTTTATCTCATAACCCAGGCCCTACATCGCATGGGTTAGGACCTCGGCCGAACTCCCCTCGTGGGCCCCAAATCACATGGGCCGCGTACCCCGAGCATGTCCCCGCATCCCACCAGCTACCCCCCCTTGAGCTCGGTGTGAAATGTGCATTAATCACCCTCGGTGAGGAGTCTCGAACACGAGATCTCCCCCGTGGGCCCCAAATCACATGGGTCACCCACACCGAGTGTGTCCCCGCGTCCCATGGGCTACCTCACTCGAGCCCGGTGTGAAAATGCCCATTACAAAACCTCCTTAAAGAGGCTAAGAACTTTCCACCAAATCACTTAGACATAGGAATAAAGTTAGAATAGGTAGTTGATTGATTCCACACATCCTTTTGGGATGACCATGTCCTCTTTCTTATAATGATGACACATTTCCTTTACATTACCGGGGTAATTGGCAAATCAAACAAGCCCTAAATTTTAGTTTAGGTTTTTAGTGATTTCAGTGAAATAATATGAGCAACAGTCTACCTTTCAAATATATATGTGTGTGTGTGTGTGTGTGTGTATACATACACGCACACATACATATGTATGTATGTATTAAATCAGTTCTGTTGCCATTTTATCTTTTTGTTTACTCTTTGCGATATTTTTCGTATTATTTTGATTAAAAATCTAGAAGTAGCGTGTAGCATACAATAAATTCTATGTAGCTTATGGCTCACACTCTAGAGGGGTGAACAGCATGCCACACGTTATTCCTATTTAAAACACTGGTCATGACACATACAGAGGCCTACCTGATGAACATCCTGGATGTTGCTCACTTCTGCAATGTGGGGAGAGTAGGATTTGTCTATTTGAGAGCTCTCCCTTTCAAAGAGCCACATGAGGGCTCTTGAGGGATGCTTTTTCAGAAGACAATCATGAAGGTACTAAAGTGACCTCTCAAAAAAAAAAGTACCAAAGTGGTATCCAAACACATCCATATGCACATCTCACTGTCTTCAAATGTACAACCCCCACAGTCATCGTGTGATATATATGTGTGCAGGCTTATGAGATGCTTAGCTGGAAATGCTTTTGCACTCCGTGCAGGCTCTATCTGTGGTTATCCAAACCACTCATGTTGAGGGTTTCTCTGTGGATGGCTGGTGGATAAAAAATCTCCTCCAATGAAGAATAGCAGCCATTGCATGGTGGCCCTTCTGTCACATACTGCCAATGTCTATATTTTACTTTAATAATCCATCTACAGGGAAATATTCAGATGGCATGGATTGTCGTATGTGGCACTTATCACAGCATTGACCATCCACAGGGGTGTTCACCAGATGACTGGTGTGGATAAGTTAAAGGGGGACCGAGCCATCACCTGAACTAAAATGCCATTAGCTCAGGCGAGCACATTGTTTATTTCTTCATGTCTATTCAATATTCTTCAAGTTGTTAGTATCAGGTGGAGATCCCATCTATATCTGAATATGCTAAGATGGTTCCTTTGCTTCTTGGGATTTTACTCTTCCAAACCTACTTTTGTTAATATTGGCATGCTGCACTTCATGCATGGACAGGAGCATATCTTGTCCCATAGTCGGTTGTGGTGTGCAGTTGAATTCCTTGGACAACTTTGAAGATCACTACCGCACTCGGCACACTGCATCTTGTTCCGTCTGCTCAAGAGTCTACCCAACATCACGCCTGCTGAGTATACATGTCTCTGAAGCGCATGATTCCTTTTTTCAGGCAAAAGTCGCACGTGGGTTCCCTATGGTACTCTCTTATCCTCCCACACAGCATGTAATGTCTGCTTTTAATCTCGTTGCTTGTATTTGAAGTTTTTAGTCCAGGTGATCGTCTTCAATCAGGTTCCCTTCTTTCTTCCAGCTCCTATCTTCATTTCGTTATACATTGATCTGGTGCAAAGTGCACTTTGTAGGCTCACACATCATGAGGATTGGCTTGGATTAGAAGTGAAGAATTATAGGGTCCGTAGCTGTCTGCATGTGTAGTTTGCTGAGTTGCAGGACTCTGGGCATGTGTGGTCCATGGTTTGATGATCGGACTGTTGGTTTGATGGTCCCATTCACAGCTTCCAGATTGGAAGATCATAAACTTTTGAACTTCGGGCAATTTTCTTTTGTATGCGGACTACAGATTGCTGTATTTTTTTCAACTCATCATCATCATCTAAGCCTTATCCTAATTGGGGTCGGTGTATTTTTCTCTTAACTACAGGCCTCTAATAAAAGCGCTAATCAAAGGGTTGGGCTTAGGATCTTCCAATCTGGGAGATTCTGGGGCATCAACAACTCTGAACCCCCAATATATGGGTGGAATTCTGCAATTTGTGCTTTTGTATCTGCTGTGTGGCTGGGAGTTGGACGAGGAATGGCTAGTTCGCTGTGCTTCTGTTATTTATGATTAGAATTGTTTGCATGTGTGTGCATGTGTGATACTAAAACATAATTAGGCAAGATGGACTTCTCTTCACAGACAAATTCTAAATACTAAACAGAAGTAGGCAAGATGGACTTCTCTTCACACACACAAATTCTTAAGTACTAAAAATATAGATTTGTATAACTGCACATTTCCCCCCGATGGTTTGCAAAACAAACTATTTTCTCCTTGATTTATTACCAGTGCTTCTTCTTCTTCTTCTTCTTCTTCTTCTTCTTCTTCTTCTTCTTTTCCGCTTTTGCGTAAGTTCAAGGATACGTTGAGATCCTTGGGGTGAGACTAAACTAGCGGTTGATGCAATCAACATTCACAGGCAGAGCTTATAATGTCAGCATGTACAAAAAGATGAATGATCAGTGTATAATATATGCCCTGATTACATGGTATATATGAAGTAGGCACCATCTGACCATGATTAGATGGCATCGGACAGTGGAATCAACCACCTCCTCAAGTAGAGACCAGCTTGGTGTGCCTGACCTTTTGATCGCCCTCATGATCTGGTGTAACTGTAGCCTATATGATCTTCAAACCGAGGCCTTGAATGTTATGGCATATGTGATTATGTGAACGCATATGCGCATAGCCCCCTTAGGTCGCATATGATCGCTTATGCTAGTTGACAACAATTGGACTTGTGTCTCACTGTGGATAGATAAGTGTGCTCAAAATCTCCCAGATTGAAAGAAATATTAGCACTTCTTCATTTGATCCTAGCTACTTCTTAACAGTCTATTTGTAGGCCACACACACACACACACACAACAAAAAAAAAGAAAAAAAAAAAAAAAAAAAAAAGAAGGTTTGATTGCTTATTTGCTCCCTTGAGGAGATTTCTTGGGGATGGTCAATCAACTTGGGACACAAAAGGCGTATGGTCTTGATTACTGAACCATGAACCCCACTTGTCAGAACTGAATACTGTGTGAAGCCACGGTTCAAGGGTTCTATTATTCCTGCATTATCTGATAATCTTTTATGCTGTATACCATATACTCAATGCATATGCTTTACAGTGGATCGTCCCTCTGTACAAGATAATACCCATGAATACATTTTGGTCCACACTATAAACTTGCATGCATCACTGATTGTCATGTTCAAAAGAGGAACTATATGATCATTGATCCAAGGCTATGCATAGTATCCTTGGGTTTTTATTTTGTTCAAGCTGGATCCATGGTTATCCAGACTTCATATGATGGGTCCCACCATGGATGCACAAGTGCTAATAATAATAATAATCCCTGGTGGGAAGATCCAAGCAATTCAATCTTTTATCGTTCCTTCAATAGAATGTAGGCCATTGCTATATTTTTTTTCTCAACCATCTTTTGTGGGCAGCCCAATTGATGGGTTGTTGTCTAGAAAATTCTTGAAAAGTGGTCCATCTATTTTGGGAAGACCCAAGAAATTCAATCTTTGACTTTTCCTTCATTACAATGCAGACTGTAACTGCAGTTCATTTCTTAACCATCAGCCGCCAAATTGATGTGTTCACCATCCATGATATTCTTGAGACATGGTCCCCACTATGGGTATGTGCACCATGGGCTGTGTGTGTGTGTGTGTGTGTGTGACGAACATATAATTCCTTGGTCCTAATGGAGAAACATCTTGAATTCTTGATCATAGTGTTGAATATTGGTTGTATTTCCTCTAGTCATTACTGCTCTCTACAATTTAAACATGATCTTCCAGTCGATATGATCTCTTTCGGATTACCGCTCTCTACATGTTAAACAGTATGAATGTTTGGTGGAAGGCTGTGGAGCAAAGCTGAAGAGCTACAAAAGTCGACAACAGCATCTCATGGATAAGCATAAATTCCCCACATCATTTGATTTTTTCAAGAAGGCCCAGCCGTCCAAGAAACAGCGGCAGAGGTACCAGCGCAAGCAAGCTGATCATAAGAGGGAGGAGATGAAGGAAGATGAGATGGAAGTGGAAGGAAAGATTGACGACCTTGTTTCAGCTGTCTCAAAATTAAACACGTCTGACTCTTCACCTTCCACCGTTAGCTTTGGGCGTCGCCATACTCGTGGCTTCTCATTCCTCCCACGGGCCGTTCAGAGAAATAGAAAGCATGACACTCCCCAGTAGAGATGCAGACTGAGCTGAATGCACACCGGTACACACATCACTATGCTCTCTTTGTTCTTTTTATGTTTTGGGGTGGTTTGTCTTGTTTTTCTTTGCTTTTCTGTTCTTTGGAGCCTTTGGTTACCTTCATAAAATTTTCAATTCTATGGGGAAACATTATTTCCACTCAAGATCAGGTCCTGCGTGGGGTGGAATTTCAACTTGGAAAGGGTTCAAACATTCGGTTTTGGAAAGATTGTTGGGTGGAGAACATTCCTCTTAGAGACAAATTCCCCTTAATCTTCTCCCTCGCTGTTAATCCAGATGCTATGGTTGCTGATTGTTTCTCTATTACTGCTGGAAAGATTGTTTGGTCCATGGAATGTAGGAGAAATCTACAAGATTGGGAGGTCCAAGAATTCGTCGACTTCCTTGACTGCATTTATAGGGCTCATCCCAACCCTCTTATCAACGACGCGCTGCTCTGGAATATGTCCAAGACCAACAGATTTTCGGTCCGGTCTTTTTACCTTCAGCTGGACCAATCCTCCCTCCCCGCTGATCATCATTGTATGCAAATTTGGAAACTTCCGACCCCTCCTAAGCTCATTGCGTTCGGCTGGGTGGTCATTTTGAAAAGAATTCTGACGGTGGATAATCTTCGGAAGAGAGGGACGTGCTTAGTGAACATCTGTTCGTGTTGCATGAAGGCGGAGAAATCGGTGGATCACCTGCTTCTTCACTGCCCCTTCATTTCCTCCATTTGGGCTGATATTCGGGGCTGTTTTGGTCTCAGTTGGTGTCCCCCTGATTCTGTCTCTTCTCTTTTTATGGATTGGCAAGAAGCGGACCATGTTGTGGAAAATGGCCCTTCTTGCCATTTGGTGGTGCGTTTGGGAGGAAAGAAACGGCAGATGTTTTCGGGACTTTGCAAATTCTGCGGGTTGGGTGTCTTCTAGAGCTAAATCGCTTATTATTGAATGGGCCACTCATGCTGAATCCTTGAAGGATTTCGATCTTTTATTTCTTGGCATGTAGCCTTTGCCTGCTATCTCAGCAGCTTTGGCTGCTGTTTTGTTCTGTTTTTCCCTTTTTTAATCAAAGCCTCGTTATCTTTCAAAAAAAATAAATAATAAAATAAAAAAAATCAATTCTCAACCAAAAAGAAAAAAGAAAAGAAAAGAAAAGAAAAGAAAAGAGGAAGTTGATTTTGTTTTGGTAAGCATCCAATCTTAGAAGTATGTTTTCATATGAGGAAGTTGATAGTTTGGAAAGCATACATCTTAAAATTCAAGCTTAAAATTGTTCCGTTTTTTTTTTTTTCCAATTTTTTTTTAGAGAATTAGGACAAGCTGATCCAAAAATAACATTTGGTTTTTAGTATAGCTTATGGAGGAGTGCTAACTGCCAATTGTACTTGCTTCAGGTAGATTTTTGGAGCGGTTCACTGCACATTCTGGCCATTGTGGAACATGCATGTGGGATCTGAGACATTCAACATGTGCCACTCACTGCGGACATCCTATTCTAATATGAGGCTGATCCACTCATCAGTTAGGCCACATGTCTACATTTATATTATGGACCATTGATTTCTTTCAATGATCCATTTCTTTTCTACATATGGGCCCCAGATAATAAGAAGATGGGCGTGACTTTTTGGCCATAGAGTCATCACCATGGGATTTATATTTTTGTCATGCTTTACACAATGCACCAGTTAAACCCACACAGTGGGCTCGCTGTGATTACCAAATTGGGACATCTGAGAGGCAATTATAAGAGAGGCGTGCTACAGTGGTACTGGTACAACCATACACTTATGGTGTTACTGGCCATATGTGGGACCCTTGTGATGTATGCAGGCCATTCAACCAGTCCATCCAACACGTCACCTTATATTACCCCCAGTAGCCAAAAATCAGCCCAATCCAACACTCGGGTGGGCTGCAAAACAGGGAACAATATGAGAGAGGATGCCCACCCTTCTGCCCAGCAGCCACCTGAATTGCAAAACAGCCTTGAGTTTTTGGACCTAACCTTTCATACCTGCTGGAGTTCGAACTTGATTCCATATACACAAACATGGTGCGCCTGTTGTGCAAATTAGGGGTGGGTGGTCCATCAGATGTGTCAGCGGTTGGCAATGAATGTGGCCCCACGAGTGCAACTCCCGTATCCAAGTACTTAAACATCTGAGTCCATTTGAGTGGGCTCTCCCGGTCGACCTCACTGTTGCCTAACATCTGTGTGGAGTTTTTGAGTCTCTGAACCATGGTTTCATTTGAGGGCTGCCCGAATGGACTGGGTCCAAGCAGGGGATCTTTGGAGCCTACTGAGATGTATGGGGTTTTATACCTGCTGTCCATGCATTTTTCAGGTCATTTTTGGATATGAACCCAAAAATGAGACAGATTCAAGTCTCAAGTGGATCCCCACCATTAACAAATTCGTGGGAGCTGGAGAAGTTTTGATCAAGCTGATATTTGTGTTTTCCCTTCACCCAAGTCTATGTGACCTTATGAACAAATTGTGGCAAATAAACATCATGGTGGGTCGTAGGAAGTTTTTTGTTAAGATCTAGGTTCGTATAACCTTGTGAACAAGCCGGATGGCAAGTAAACATCATAGTGGGCCCCAAGAAGGTTTTTGTTAGGATCTATAGAGCCTCTTCTTTCTTTCTTTTTTCCACACCCCCCACATGGGCACTCAAACTTAGGACTTTAGTGTTAAAATGCAGAGAGTCCACTGGTGAGCCATGCATTAAGACTTAAGATCCTTGGAGCTTGATCATCAAAGTTGTACTGTCCATCCAGCCAGCACTTTCGTGGGTAGAGGGTAGTTTTGTAATTTCACATGGTGTTTTTATGTAAAATATAGTCCTTTTGGATAATATATATCTTGTCATGAGAAAGAGAAGTTGCTCATTGTCTTGAGAGTTGCTTTGTTTATGCCTTTTGAGCAGGGTGGCTCGGTGCAAATCCATGAACCCGTAGCTAGGGAACCACATAAATATTCATGTTGTTGTTCGCATCTTTCTTTGTTTTCTTTTAATTTTGATACTGTTGTGTGTGGGGTCAAGAATTGATCATTCTCCCAACAGTTTCAATGGTGGGTGTCATTATCACCGCTGCATCATGTGATGTGGTCCACTTAAGCCTTGCATCTGCCTATTTATTTTTTGGCTAATACCTTAAAATGATCTGACAAAATGGATTGACGGCATGGATAAAACCTATACCAAAATTTGGGCCTCATAGAGCCGTCCATCGCGGCAGCGGTTGGATAGTGGCACATGTTGCGTAAGTAACATGTTGACGTGTGGTGCATGTGGTGCACTTAAAGCTTGATGCACATGTGATACATTTGCACATGTGAGGTGCCTGGAGATATTAGTGGCACATGTTGTAAATGTCGCATGTTGACACACCTAACAATGGGTGATCGTAACATGCCTAGTATGTGGCACATTGGCACATATATGGTACTTTAAAATGGCTTTTGGCATATGTAAGTTAATTGAATAAATGTTTGCACATATAGGACAATTGAATGTGATCGGTGGCACATGTATGTGATGTGCTTAAAGATGGATGAAGGACTACGTGACACACATGAGATATTTGAAGATGAGGGTGAGATATGTTATACATGACACATTAAGATGTGTAGCACATTGAAACATGAGTCATTAAAAGATGGCAATACCATGTGTTACACATGTGCACAGTGGCATATGTGTGATGCTATGGATAATGACTTATTCTACACATGTGACACTTTGGTGCATATGATGCGCACGTTTGAAGATGGGTGGCTGGTTGCATTTGTGGAGCAATTGGAAAATAGGTGGTGGCACATGCGACTATCACGTGGGGTATCTTACGAAAAGTGAGCTCATCTTCTCTCACTTCTTTTCCTGTCAATTTATTGAAAAATGATACTTTTTAAATTTTGGATAGATGAGTCTGGATTGCATGGCTCAATAATAAATGCACTATGTTTCAACATTGAAGTCATGAGTTTCGGGAGAGGGTAGGGTTGCACATCGAGCCAAGTAAAGTTGTGGTGGGCAAAGCTTGACTTGACTCGTCCGTGCTCTCCTCGAGCTTACCATTAGAGCTTGGCTTGTTTGTGAAACCTTTCGAGGCAAGCTCGTAGATTGAGTTGAAGCGAGCTTATCTTGAGTCGAGTCGAGCCTACTCCCAATACCCACAATTGACCCAACCCCCAAATCAAATATTCAAAACTCTAAATCTCAATTTTGAGATTTGAGGTATTCAATTACATAAATAAAAATACATAAAATATTAGATTTAGATAGATGTACATTGGTGTAGAGAGAGAGAGCACTCGGGCGAGTGGCCGAGTGCGGGCCGTGCAACTGAGATGAGTCGGGTAGACGCTGAGTTGAGCTCAGGTGAGAGAGAGAGAGAAGCTCGAGCGTGACAGGTTGGATAGTGAAAGGAAAAAAAAGAAACGGATGAGTAAGGTAGAGTTTTAAATCTTTTTAACTTATATATATATATATATATATATATATATATATATATATATATATATATATATATATATATATATATATATATATCGAAATGGTCTCCTAGCAAAGGCCATACGCAGACTTTAAATCGAACTTGTATAGGAGCTGTTAGATTCCACTCATGACTGGGATTCGACAGTCGTGAGAGTGAGAGAGGTTTCAAAACAATGACTTGTGCGCATGTTGTACATAGCTAGGAAGCTATTGAAGGGTGCTCTTTTGGTTGATCATAATTTATGTGTTTAATTCATCTAATTTTTTCCCTATGAGGTCAAGCAAAGTATGAGCTCAAACTTTTGGCTTGTGTACAAGCTTAGGAGAGGATATTGTGTAAAAATATGACAAAAAAATGAAAATATTTTTCTTGGAGTAATAAGAAAGAAAACAAAAGCAACATAAATTTGCAAATATTTTTCTTGGAGTAATAAGAAAGAAAACAAAAGTAACATGTTCAAAGAATTTACAAAAATAAATAATAGAAATGCCAACTCAAACATTGGATGAAATATATTTAATTCCTAAATCGTATGAATGTAACATTTTCAAGAAATTTACAAAAATAGATAACAAAAATATATTCAATTCCTATTTCATATTTAAGTAGTTTAAAATCTTATATGTAAGAATAAGGACATATTTTTGACATATTTGCATAGTTAAAGAGTCATTGTATTGCTTACTAGAAAATGGCATTCGTAATTAGTAGTGGGATTAGGATTTATTTCAAATTAATAGAAGAAAGTAAGGAAAATAAAGGCTAATTAACAAAGTAGTTAATGAAAGTTGAAATAGGTAATGTAGTGTAAGCTGTTTTACCAAAGGCATAAGTTATTTAGGGGTTTTAACTATTCATCCATTTAGTGATTATGAAAGTAGATCGGCCATTTATTGATTATAATACATAAATGATTGATCATTAATTTTAACTGTCCATCATATGGGCCTCACCTCTAATTACTCTAAAAAACCACTATAAACGATGATCCTAACCATCAGACCAATGGAAAAGAGATGAATGGTTGTATTTATTACATCAAAAGAGGTGTTATCAATGATCTGCGTCAAGTGGAGCTCATTTTTGTTGTTGATCCCTCTTAAAAGATCACATTAATCATATTGTTCAAACCATCTTATCAACGGTAGGAAATGAATAATTCATATTTATTATACACTAAAACTTCTAACAATTGTCTTTCATGTGGGGCCCACCTTTGAATACACATCTCTTTTGTTAATGATACGAGTTATCCATCATTCGGGCCCTCCATTGATTGCCCATCCCTCTCGAAAGTGACTTTAAACGACCCGATCATGGAGAGAGAAAGCCCCCCAGACGACCCAGTCAGCAAGACTCGTCGTGTCGCCTGGACATTGAACGCCTACCGTTGAAATTTTCTCGAGGGCATAAAAGTTTTTTTTTATTAAGCTGATACTTGTCTTTTTCCTTAATCCAAGTTTATGTGACCTTATGAACAGGTTGGATGGAAAATAAACATCATGGTGGGCCATAGGAAGGTTTCAACGGTGGAGTCATCGTCAAAACTGCTTTCTGTGGTGTGGTCCACATGAGCCTTGGGTCTTCCTACTTTTTAGGCTTATTGCTTAAAATAATCTTTTATAATGGATGGACGGATGGGATAAAATACATACATCACAGTGGGCCCCACAGAGTCTCTGACAGGACCGAGTCCGTCCTGACCGGGTAGGACGGAATCCACGTCCAGCGCAGAATCACCATCTGTGTTGACGTGGCAATCTCATGTGAGCCCACCGTTGTACATGTATCATATCCATTTATTTTTGTGAGCTCCTACCCACCTTATGTGAGCCCACCGTTGTACATGTACATGTATCATATCCACTCGTTCATGCCCTAAAATGTTTTTGAGAAATCCACTCCGACCATCCGTTTTGTGAGCTCCTTTTAGTAAATAAGGCCAAAAATGAGCCAGATCCAATACTCAAGTGGGCTGAAAACGTAAGGATTAAACGTCCACAGTTGAAATATTCGTGGGGCCACGGAAGTTTTGAATCAGTTAATATTTGTGTTTTATATTAATCCCAGTAGTAATGACGTTATAAACGGTATGGATGGCATGTAAACATCACCGTTGACCCGAGGGAGGTTTTAACGGTAGGAATTTCCCTACCCACCTTTTCCATTAGTGCGGCCCACTTTAGTCTTGGATACTACTCAATTTTGTCATAGGCAACTAAAATGAGATCAAAAAACGGATGGACGGTATGGATTTCTCACAAACATCACAGTGGGCCCCACCGAAGTTCCCAGCGCAGGAACTTCCTGCCAAAGCCTTTGGCAGGAAATCCGCGTCCTTCGCGAACCTGTTTCTCGTGTCTGCTGCTCGTTTTCTTCTCCCTCTCTTCTCAGATCTAGGGTTACATTTCTATTTGTCTCCTTTCCTCATGGATGCCCTAGATTCCGTCGTCGATCCCTTGCGAGAATTCGCCAAAGATAGCGCTCGTCTCGTGAAGAGATGCCACAAACCGGATCGGAAAGGTGAATTCGATTCCCGATCATCTCCTCGATCGTTTGATTTCCTTATCTGCATGCTTTTCTTTTCCTCTTGATCCGATCTTTTCTTGTTGAAATTGGATTGGTTTTACTGTTTCTTTGGATTTGATTGGGGAAAATCGATTGTGTGGTGTAGAATTCACGAAGGTCGCGATCCGGACGGCGATCGGATTCGTCGTAATGGGGTTCGTGGGATTTTTCGTGAAGCTGATCTTCATTCCGATCAACAATATAATCGTCGGATCTGGTTAGGTAATGATTCAAGATCGAATCGCTTTTCTTTCTTTCTTGCTTTCCTTCTTCTGGAAAAAAAAGGGGGTTTGTAATGCATGTGCATGTACATACGTACATGTGAGGAGTTTTGTGATTTTTTTGAATCATTCCTTTGTGTTAGAGAAGAAAATTTTGTGAATATCTGTTATCTTCGATCTGATTGAAGGGTTGGGATCTTCCAGTCTGGGAGATTTATTGGGCAATCTCTATCCATGGTGGATCGATCGGATCAACGATTTGGATCAGTGAGCCTACATGTATGGAATTTTGTGATATTCGGATAATTCTGTTGTGTCAGAGAAGAAGATTATCTGAATATGTATTCCATGTTTTGCTAATTATGCTCATGAGGTCATTGATGTGTGAAGAACTATTCCTTACAGAAGGAGATTCTTTGTAGTGGTATTGGAAACTGATCATCGAGAATGCAATTGAGAGATGGAAAAATCCCCTTGCTGATTCTCTCAAGGCTGGCTTTGACAGTTGCTCATTAGGAAATCCAGATCTGTGGTAAGTGGGAGGCTTTTGATTGGAGGTGACAAGGAGAGTCGAATGCGGCATTTTCAGGACATCGCACTGCGATACCCGTGTACAGCTCAGGGATGGTGTGAATACATTTTTTTACACTTAATATTGATGTATTGGATGCAGACATGATATGCACATACCCATTTTCAAGTACTTGGGTGCATAGATATCAGCATTGACAACTCCTTTCTATTGAGCCTTGGGCCATAGGTATTGGCTTCAAGGACTGCAAACTGCTGAAGTTTGGGCTGTTTGCATGAGATATATGCATTTATGGATTCTGATTCATTGCCTCTCATTATTGTCAGCTGAGACTTTGTCATCTGGTTTAGCAGTTACACTGTAGTGTTACATTTATGCCACTGACCATAAATGTTATCCCTGTCAATTTTCTTTTAGTTTTGTATTTAACTAAACCAAAAAATATAGGTTTGTTGAGTATAAGAAAATCTATGTGAGAGGATAGTAAGGGTGGTGTTTATTTGTTGTACCGAGACTTTGAGCTTGTCACGTTGATTACTAACTAAAAAATAATGATAATAACACTTGAGAAATGAGGTTCTCTTTCAAACCAAATTACAGGTTATCTGATTTAGTTGAATGTCCAGGACTTTTTTGGAACAACCTCTAGAACACCAGCATGAAGAGGAAATTTGCGAGAAAATTGCAATTTATAAAGTGCAAATGAGTTGCAAAACATAGGAAGGCTGTCCATTATGATAAAGCTTTCGCCACCTGGTGTACCTAGTTCTTAATGCTTGCTTTTGCACCTTTTTTTTTTTATAAAATAGTGAGCATTGATTTTATTAGAGTGCATGTGAGGTGAGGTGTCATGCATGTGGGGTGAGTGGGAGGAGAGAGAGAGTGGAGGTGGTAGTAGGGTCTGATGTAAGGTGAGGTAAGAGAAGGTGAGTGGGGGTTATTGTAATGGTCTTTGGGCCCATGGCTTGGGTTGGGTCCAAGCCCACCTAGGATGTTAAGGGAGATTTCGATTGTATGTATTGTTTTGAAATTTTGAAGACAATTTTTGTAATGGGGGTAGGCTGTAATACCCTGGTTTTCCCAGAAATCCCCCAAAGTGTGTGTTTGTGTGACCGTACCCTCATGCACATGTAATCCGACCCCTGCACATGTGTGCCCGTACTCCCATAGGTGTGAGAGTGACCTCCCATGCGCGTATGACCGAACTCCTGCATTTGCACGCTCCAGAGCATGAAGAAGCGCCGATTTCCCCACATTCATGAAGTGCACCAGAAGGAAGGAGAGTTTGGGCCTCCCTTACCACCCTAGGAGGGCACCTCACCTTACATGCACTCTCTACACATGACTCCTCACCCCATGCATTCTCCATGTATGACACCTCACCCCATGCATTCTCCATGTATGACACCTCACCCCACACCTCCTTTTCAACGAATGCATGCACTTCACCCCATCTAACCCTAGTTAGCTAACTAGCCTAAAACTTAACTCTAGTTAGTTCCCTACACATAAGGTTCATTGTTAGGAAGGAGTTAATTGTTAGAAAATTCTAGTAAAAAAAAGAAGAAGAAAATGAAAGAAAGAGAGGAAGAAAGAACGAACGAAAAAGAAAGGAGAGAGAGAGAGAAGGAGAGGGGTGGATGTGTGGGTTTGTGTGAGAGAGGTACTCACATAAGGTCGGATGGCAACAGTTCAATTAGGCGACGGTGCACTGGATTCTACTCCACTCCTCTCCTCCTCTCCTCCTTTCCTCCATTTCCATTCCTTTCTCCTCTCTCCTCTCTTTTCTTTCTTTCTTTCTTTATTCTTCTCTTTCCTTCTCCTTCTCTTTCTTTCATTCTCTTTTCTTTCTTTCTTTTGCTAGAATTCTCTAGCAACTAACACCTTCCTAACAACTAACCTTAGGTGTAGGGAACTAACTAGGGTTAGATGGGGTGGAGTGCATGTATTTGTTGAAAAGGAGGTGTGGGGTGAGGTGTCATGTGTAGCGAGTGCATGTAAGGTGGGGTATCATGCATGTGATGGGTAAGTAGACTTAGGTCGTTTGGTTATGGGCAACGGAGACCAAGAGAACTACGCCAATTAGAAGAAGTGAGTTGGTACAAGTTGAAGGCTCTAAAAGCGCAAGGGGAAGGGCCAAAAGCATGTGGGTGGAGATGGTAAGAAAAGACTTGATGACCTAAGGTCTAACTGAAGTTATGGCCCTTGATAGAGTGGAATAGCGAAAAATAATTCATGTAGCTGACCCCAATTGGTTGGGATAAGGCTTAGGTGGTGGTGGTGATCTTCTATATGGACGAGAAGGATTTTGTTGGAGAAAAAAATTGGTTAGGGACAGAAACCATCATGACACATTCCAATTCACCCCAAACCATTGGCTTTTCCCTACTTATCTGGAAAATATCTCCAACTCGGTGATATCGATAACATTACTAGCAATACCGATAACTGGTAGTCCCAGAAATTCCAGGCATTGGTGACGGTGATGTATCACTAAAGTATTGCCAATGTGTTGCCAATATTTTTGGCTGTGTAAATTCCAAGCGTCGCTTGCATTCCCAGTGTATCGACATCCCCAATATATTTTACTGTGTAAATTTCAAATGTCGCTTGTATCATCAATATATCAATATTGCCAATATTGTCGACTATGTAAATTCCAGGTGTCGCTTGTATTTGGCAATGTATTGGCAATATTTTGATAATATCGCCAATGTTTTGATATTGCCAAAATTCTATTTATTAAAAAATAAATAAATTTATGGGCATATTGTTGTATGCAGTGTTCAAATTGTGTTGATGATATATCAATCATATCACGATATTATCGTTATCGCAACATGGACGATGTCGAGACCATAGTTTTTCGTTTCCTTTCAAGTTGTCGATGATTTTTTGAAATAATATTGTGTTGTCGATGTTCTGGCATATTGATTGATTTTCGAATGGAAGGTTGGATAGTTGGATAAATAGATGGGATGGTTGGACTGATTTCTTACAATAGCACATGCTTTTAGTCCCTAATTAAATAATTGGAAACTCATTATGTATGAGTTCTTTTGCAATTTTTTATTCCTAAATATGCAAATATGTGTATTTTAGCATATCCTGAAGTTTCACTAAAAAATTCAACGATTTCCCGTGTTTCCCTGCATTTGCAGTTATTGACTATATTATTGGTGATATTGATATTGTTTCCATCTCTCTCTCTCTCTCTCTCTCTCTCTCTATATATATATATATATATATATATATATATATATATATATATATATACGTTCAATATTGTTTCTATATACCTGACCTGTGAAACTTGTGGTGGTACTGATACTTCGAACATTGTTTCAAACTAATCTATGCATCCATCAGTATAAGGAAATGATCAGTGTTGCAGTAGCGTTGACCTCTGTGGGGCCAACTGTGATTTTGCATCAGATTCAACCGTCATGAGGTGCACCCTTCAATGTTAGCCTATCAAGTGTTAAATCAACCTGATCAGAAACTCAGGTGGGCTATACCACAGTGATCAGTTGGGAGGGGATGCTCAACTAATAAAATATTCCATATTGTCTCGTGGGGCCCACCATGTTGTTTATATATGCCATTCAATCCATTCATTTCCCATGTATTGCTAGGATGTGACATACAAAAGTCAGGCTATTACAAAAGTCAGGTGGGCCAAACTAAGCAATTTTAGAGGTTTTAGTCATGATTTTCATTGTTCCCTCAGGCATGGCCCACCCAAGTGTCTGATTAGGCTGTTTTCTGGGTTCCAGAGTGAACTTGACGCAGCGCCCCTGATGGATGGAGCAGATGTCATGCATACATCATGGTGTGCCCCAGAGAAGTTGACACTACTGGGTCCTGACCGATTGGTGTTTGTGCTTGCGCCTGTGTACTTCTAAAAGAGTTCCACCATTTGATGATCCTTTAGATATTATAATTTCATATATTTGATTATACTGCCACCCTGTGTCTCACCTGTGCTTGTGTCTTGTGGCTTTTGTGAAAAGCACAGCTTGCCATTCATCTATGTATATGGATCAAACATAACCATGCTTCCTGCTTAATGAATTGCAGGTTGTATGCGGAGGAAGTCGATTGGGGGGGCAAAAGCTCTCCAAGACGTGGAGATAGAAAGACTGATAGATATACAAACTCTCTTGACGCCTAGGCTTTTCTTTTTCTTTTTGTTTGTGGCTGTGATAGACATATACCTCCCAAGCTTTTGGGATTCAACTTACTTTCAAGTACCCTGCTCTTCTTTTTCTTGAAAATTAATGTTGATTTGCAGATTTTAGGTTGGTTTTCTACTTCAGGATTTTTGTTATTTTGGGCACTTTTTGCAGCAACTCATCTGTAAGCTTCATCTGCATTTACCTTGTTGGATTTCTTTCCAGGTGCTTAAATTTCAATCTATAGAGGTTTGCTAAGTGTAATGCGGGCATGGGAACCCAACTCATCTTGAGTCTAGGCACAACTGTCAATGTGGCATGTGTATGAGATCTGAGCTCCTCATCTCGTCTGGTCCTTCAGTTTTGAAAGTCCATCTCACTTCTCTGATGAGCACTCCCTCCTTTTACAATGGCCTATCAGGTGGGCCAGTGTAGAAAACGATGGCTAAGAAAAATGTGGTCCACCTGAGTAAAACCTGCCTGATTTTTCATACCCGAAGATGTAATCCATCACCTAAGTAAAAAATTGTCATCCTTAGATTGCCCTGGTAACTGTTCCGAAGTGAAATGGTTGAATGGATGATAGCAGGCACTTACGGATTACTTTGATAATTGTCATATAGTCAAAATGCAACTTCAACTGTCCAAAAATATTAAAAGTTATGGTTGTCTGAATATTATATTAATGGCCATTTACAGGAGAGTTAAAAATAAAAATATCTAATGGTCCTATTTTTATTTCAACAAGCCTCTGTGAATCAGAGGTTTGGATTTACTCAATTCATCTGATTCTGGGACTGACTTAAGAGGTTTGGATTTGCTCAATTCATCTGATTCTGGGACTGACTTAGCAGCCGTGGATTACATAATTTAGTTCGTTTTAATTTGAGGCGTTAGTGCCTGCATATCAAGCGTCAAACTCCCCTTGTGCATATGTGGCTAGCTGGACTGTACTTTGGAATGCGTAAGGTGGGGCAGGAGCCTTTGATCCACATTAGCTAGGTAAACCCTGAAATTGTCTGTGCACTCCTTTCATCCAGCTCTTTAGTGTTGGATCAAGCTGATATTTGTGCGGTCCTTTCATCCAGCTCTTGGAGACCTTATCAACAGGTTGGATGGCAAATAAAACATTCCGGTAGCCTCCAGTATGTTTTTAATGGTGGGGCATTCAATCACCACTGTTTGCTGTGGTGTAGTCCACGTGAAATTTGAATCTACTGCATTTTTGGTCTCATAACCTAAAATGATCTGGCAAAGAGGAGACCATGTGGATATAAGACACATCATGGTGGGCCACACAGTCAGGGATCCACTGACTATGGGGTACCCACCTTTGGATAATCCCAACCGTAGATAGACTGAACACCACTTTGAATTGCACAATGTACAATCTTACATTGAACAGTCCCAGCCATACAGTTAGTTGAGTTGTTTCTCATTGGTTATGGACTATTGGCCATACACATTTTTTAAGAATCCATATTTGCCGGCCATCAATCGGATCTGGGATCCCCCCACGGGGGCCATCAAATGAACGATCTGCATCAGCGTTCAGTGAGAGGTACCATAAGTTTGGACTGCGCATTGCTTATCCAGCTCAAAGCCAACGAATTCAGTGCCCAACACACGCATCTAATTCAGTTATCGAGCTATCTCCATACCATTGGACACCTCCATGAGATCCCGACTGTTATTCTGTTGGGCCCGACCTCGGATAGCCCATAAACAGAAAATCACGACCGTCAGATGCTCCTAACCATGTTGGCGGATTTTTGCCCATTGCTCGTGACCAATTCACTAGACTTTTTTAAAAAATAAAAAAATAGTCTATTTCTCTTCATAGGAAATCCTCCGATCTGCTTTTCTCTCTTCTTTTTTTTTTTTTTGATAGTCATCTATTTCTCTTCATAGGAAGAGCTTCAATCAGTGGCTACGATCATTGGACCTCCGATTCTTTTGGTTTTGGCCCATCCATCTTAAGACCTAGCAATCAAGGATCCAGAGCCAGCATGCTTTAAGAAGTTCGATAACAAAGCATACAAGACAACTGATCACCTACCAGCAAAGTGCCACAACCCAGCAACATACAACTTGTTTGGGACATCCGTCCCATGAAAAACGGTTCACCTGAAACAAAAATCAGGCCCATCTGCTCATCGGTACGTACACACCATTAAAACAGATGAAAACGGACAGTCTGGCTTGACAGACAAGTGTGGCCCACCTAGTGAGCAGATCACCTGATTTTCAAGAAGGGTGATCTTCATAGTGGAACCTATCGTTTTCATGATAACAATCCCCTAGATAAGTAGGATGTTGATGGTAATGATGGTAAGGTACCACAACTAATGGTACAGTTGCCCGTAAGGGATTGGTCATCTGGATATAATTGAGAAGAGCAGGTACTTTTACAAACACAAACTCACAAGGGAAATAGTCTTGTCTTAGAAGAAACAAAAGATAAATTAACACTAAGCTTGTCTACTGCAACCTGACCCACAACTATACCATCTTTCATGTCTATACAGTGAAGAAGAAAGCAGTGATAGTTCCCATACTGACCGCCATCATCATCACCATCATACATCATATAATCAGATACGACACGACACGACACAAAATTTCCGGATTGCAGATAACTGAGATATAACTAAAGCCAGAAAAAACCCATACCTTTTTTTTTTCTCACCCGGAATCCAGGGAAAGAATCAGGCCAGAGCAGTCAAGGACGGGTGGAATGCTGTACCGCACGCGATCCACTGCCGCTTCCTCCCTCGCGGGAGGATGCAGCCCGGCACTCTCTGCCAGTCCCCGCTCGATACATTGTAGGTCACCAGGCGGTTCATCTGCCTCGACCTCAATGACAGCATGAGCAGCCCCTTGTTGCCCAGGCATGTCATTCTCACGTGCTTTCCGTAAAACTCCAAGCACCATATATTTGGCATTCTGTCAACCTCCTTCCACAACAGAGTCATCTTCTGCAGCTCCCATATGCACACACATGTGGCCGCATTCTTTGTCAGCAGCCCCACGAGCATGATCCGCCCCCCTGACTCTGCCAGCGTGTGGTCCGTCAAGTGCGGCGGCGGCGGGATCGCATACTGCTTCCAGACACCGCTGCTCATGTCATAGGACACAACGCCGTCTGGGTCAGCCCGCATGAAGTAGAGCGTGCCATTGACGGACACAGCCTGAGACCGGAAATTCAGAACGAGCGGCAGCTTGATGCTTGAAGGCATGCTTCCAGGACGAGCCCAATTGTTGCTAAGCGAATCATAAACCTCGTGATCCCCATTGCATCCTAGCCACAGGATCTTGTAGCCACCACTTGTCGAATTTCCATTCAGAGTCATCCCCACGGCCACACGAGACCAGACGCGGACCGACCTGGCGGGCAGTTCTCGGAACGATTGAGTTAGAGGGTTGCAGACATAAAAGTTTCGATGCCCGATATCTAAAAAGCAGACAAGCCCGCCAGCTGAAGCAACAGGGAGGATGATCATCTTCATGGCTAGAGATAGAGATGGAATGGTGGGGTGGTGCCATTTCTCTGATGAAGGGTCATACATGGCCCCACTGTTGACATTTTCATGGGTAATAGTGTAGAACCAAGGATAGGCCTGTGGGACTTCAGCACAGCGCTGAGAGAAGCTGTGAGAGGCCAGTAAGGAATTCCATTTCCTGCAGACAGACCGGAAGCGGAGGACTGTCGCAACAGGGAGCCTTGCTACGACTGCTTCAAAGAGGTCCTCAGGGAATTCTTTCCAGATCCTCTCTTCCATATTAGAGCTAGTAGCAGAGAGCATTCTCTCGCGGTTCCTCTCCCTTCGAGATTTTTTGGCAGGCGGAGATTTGATAGCTTCCACCATCTTTAAGCTTCCAGATTTTCCTCTACTCAGTATAAGGTTGTAGCAACCATCGTCCACAGAATCCTTATCAAGATCAAGGAAACACCATCTGTGCAGTAGAAACAGGCTGTGGTTAGCTCAATTTCAATCTAAAGAAGTCCTAAACAACTGAGAAGGGAGATTGGTATAGAGAACATTTAGAAAATGGAAGTGCCGACAAATGAAACTCAGCAAATTATTTCATTTCTACCTAGCTGATGTAAAAAGAAGGAAATTAAAAAACAAAAGAAAGAAGAAGAAGAAGAAGAAGGTCAGCAAATAGTATAAGGGCAGTTTGCAAAACATTTACAATATAACACAGAAATGATCCAATGATTTCAGAGCACCATCGGTTATAGTGCTCTTAGTAGAATCTGGACATTTGGACCATCCAGTAGATTGATCTGGACAGTCCAGGTCTAGCACATATTTCATGGGCAACAATGCAAAAACCGTACTGATTGGACAAATTCTAACCATCATGGAAATAGAACCAGATCCAATCAAATAATATGAGCTATTTATCCGTTGAGGCCCATCATGGATCATGTGTGGTTCTAAAGAATAAGTTTATCAAGGAATCCCAACCAACTGCATGGAAAACGTATGTCTATAAAGAAGGCCAACTGCAGAAGAATTGGATCCGACTGACATGATTTTTGTATGGTGGCTCATGAAATGTGAGCTCGACTATAGTTCCGATCAATAAATTGGACATGAGGTAGTAAAAACCATGCGAAATCTCATGATAATTTGCTGGCTCAGAACTTGATAATTCCTCATTACCAAAAGCTTGTTGAAATCTATATAACTTGAACACAAGGAAGTGAAAGATACAGTCCAGGAGAAGTGAATTCTTTCTTACATTAATATCCTCATATGCTTCCAAATTAAAAGCACATCCACAGATTACCAGGCAATGAAACACAGGAATTATATGTTCCTCAACCAGGAGGATATGTATAGCATCCTTGAATCTACAACTTACACAAGTGGGGCCCATGATTCAGTGATCCACAGTGTAAATTGATGGACCTCACCATGGACAAGGTATGCTCCAAAATTTCCCAGATTGGAAGATCCTAACCCTTCAATTCGGGGCCTTTCAGAAGACCATTAAGGAAGTAAACACAGGAACCATCCACATTTAACTGGTACGATGTGAAAGACTGGATGTTTCAGATCATCCAACCCAGGAGATATTTGGGCATGGTCAATCCACACAGGTCAATCCAATGAATGTTCTGGATAATTGAACCATGGGCCTGGCTCATACACAGAAATCCCTGCAGAATAGGAGGACTGTATAATTCCTCGAAGACAATACATGTGGCATGCTGACATGCATTTCACCCAGATGATCAGCGCAATTATCAAACCCTCACACTCCAGCATAACATGGATCAAAGAAATCTGTTACTCAGATCTGACAACATCCTAGTAAAAAAGGAAATCATGATTGAGAAATCTCCTCCTAATATATCCCAAACAACAGAAAAGGGTGGGAAAAAAACACTCGAAGCTGCAGTTGCCATCACATGGCGGAAGAAAATGGGATCTTTTCTCTCTTTGACTGCCCAACACACATGACGTGTATGTTCGGAGTTCTGGTCATTCTGTGGTACATACAGTTAATTGTAAGAATCTTGCTGGGACCTACAGCACAAAACAAGGAAACATACAACCCTAACGGAATAAATTCCAGCCAACTGGTGAATGCAACCTCTCTTTTATCAGTAACTAGGAAACACAAACAACCAAAACAGAAACTTAGGATCCCTTCACACCCTACGATCCGTACCTACTACAGGAATAACACCTAGAGGAATTACTGGATCCAGCTCCTGAGGCATTTCACAGAATCCCTGAGTTTTCAGCTCCAGCAAGTCACCATATCAACCTCATCAATGTCCATATTATTCAACACCATAGACTTTTATATCATATATTTGTATTTAATATTGTTGTTCAAAATATTATTAGTTGGATAAATAATGAAAATGCTCTCGGGTAATTGGGTTAAGTAGATACGGATATGGTAATATCTCTATTCAATCTGCTTAGAATTCAGATAATTGGGTAAAATATTTTAATTGTGTAAAAATTCATATTGTATCTGTTAACGGTAGCGGCTAAGAGAAACCTTGACAGATTTGGCCCACAGAAGGTAATTCTTTCCATTCGACTTCACAGAAGTTATTGATGCATTGAAGGAGGGTCCAGACATTTCCTCAAGAGATGAGGAACCAACGACTGTACTTTTGGGCTCCATAGATATTCCACAATCAACTTGATTCAAAGCCAAAAGAGAAACACTGACCCGAGAGGAAATCCATATAGAACTATACTTCCACAATAAAATAACACGGAGATCACTGCCCCATTATCACCCTAATCGACATCAATACCAAACCCACATCGAATATGACTTAACGGGAGAGAATATTCTATCAAAAGAACTGCTTCCACATAATTCAACAATCTTATACAAATGATTTTAACATCACCTTATGAGAAATCAACAAGCCTTCATAATTCGACAAGGCATGTACGCTCCTTCTCGTGAGCGTTTCCTTCTACTCGAGGAACAATGCAGAAAACATGTTTTCTGCACAAACGGTAAACAAAACGTGCTCCCACTTATGGTCTGATTAGCTAACATGATGGAAGGCCCTCAAGAAAAAAGATCCAACAACTTGAGTTAGATCAGTAAGAATTACAGAGTCCAAACCACTTCTAGGATGGCTCTGATACCATGTAAGTTGGTATAGAAAAGAGTTAAGTAGAAGAAAAGATGAAAAGAAGAGAAAAAGGAGAGGAAAAACTTGAGAAAAGGGAATTAAAGGCTAGGGCTCTCATTCCCACTGTTCTCTTATATTATTTTATAAATTGATGAAATTACAAAAGTGCTCTTAAGTAAATAAAAGCAAAAATACTGAAAATACCCCTTGTACAAAAACTATATTCCCAACATATCCCAAGACTAAGTGGGCCATAGGCCCATAGCCACTACCGTTAACAGTATCCAACTTTCTTGGGTTGGATATGTCAGGTAATTGGGTAAACAGATTCATTGCCAGCACTATGCTCCACGCTTTTGAACCAAATCCCTTTGGCACTAGGCAAACCCAGCCACTCTTTCATCCCATAACTACTATACATAATTGCTTCTCCATAATCGATCTCCCTCTTCACCAAACTTCCACATGAGGTGGAGATTGGATGAATTGAAAGCAATGGGCATGTCTATTAAATTGGAGATTGGAGCCAGCTAGGTCAGTTCATCATCCTGACTGGGAAGGCTCAAACTGAAAACTGTAAAACCATAAAACAGTAAAATAAGTGCCAAGACAGATAAGGAAAAAAAAACTAAGAATATGTATTTTTTCCTATGGCGCTTAAGATTTCCCATGCAGAACCCCACGGATGGTAGCAAATGCAAGAATAATCAAAGCAGGATTTCTGTAGAAAAACCCAAATTGGGGTTCTCAGGAGGAATGGGAATCCCTGACGGTTAAAACAGGTGTACACTTCGAAGACCTACAAGCTGAAGGTCTTTGGAAAATTCTACCATCTAAATGAGATCTTTCAGAAAATCAAGAAGGGAACATTCCACTACAGTATTTAATGATGCATATTCTCCAGAATAGAATGCCAATTTGATGAACTAACAGCAAATTCCATCTCTGTAGACTTCTATCAGTTGAAGATTCTCCTAACAGGTTATGAAAAAGGAAATGACTGCCTGGATCAGTATATAGACCAAAAAGCAAGAAAATATTTTTCAATATATGTTAAGTCCTGAAAGAAGATACCTTACGAACATCCCTAAAAGTCTAACGTCTTTGACATCTTGCTTCAAAGCAAAATATAAGTGGGACTCCCTTCTAGACAAAGACAGAGTCACCACTCACCAGCATCATTCTATAAACAAAGATCAAATCAGGGGTGATAAAATCAGACAGCCAGGACAAGATCCACAGACCACACTCAGAAGAACAAAAAAAATGACATTATGCCCAGCATAAACTGATTGCAGAACCTTACAGGATAAGTATGGTTGGCTAGTACACCCTTTCGTTTCTTAATAGGGAAATTCCCCTGATGAATCTTATGCCAAGAAATACCTCCCTTACTAACATGCCTATAGAGGAAGTTGGTTTGGCAGCATGAAGGGATGCAGGAGGAAGTTGGCTTTGTAGCCCTTATCCTTTATTGCAGTTCTTTGGGCCTTATGGGGTGAGTGCAACAACCGAATGTTCTGGGACAAGTTGTGCCAAGTAGATCAGGTTTCCTTCAGTGTTAAAGTGGATGATACTGGATTGGGCCGTAGCAGAGGTGATTGGGGATACCCAAAGGATCCTTTTAGGGGAAATTCGAGGATTTTTGTTCCTTTGTATCTTGGTTAATGCCTTGTCATCCTTTTGTATAGTTTTCGTTTCTTAATAAAACTAAGTTATCCTTCAAAAAAAGAAATAACATACCTACAGAAAATTTTGTTACATGGGTAGGAATACTCAAGAGAGAAGTACAGTGGCAATAGGGTATACCAAGAATTTATGATAATTCATAGGTATAACAATACTTCCCAAGGAGTAGGGATAAAAACTGTTACAATTACAAAAAAGTTGCTCGAAGTATCCATTATCCTCGAGTATTTGAGTTAGGGATCTGTTATCATGGATATGCTATGATACTCGGATCTGTAAGAAGATCTGAGTAGCCCATTGATCTGTAAGAAGATCTGAGTAGCCCATTCAAAAAAGGATAAGGGATCCTTGCTTGGAAGTGATGCTCCAGTCAGAACCAAGCCTAGATAAATGAGTAGGTTTAATTAAGGTGGCAACTGGTTCTAGAGCCTTTGAGAAGCAATCTTGAGAATTCCTGCTTCACCCGTGATTGGAAAAAACAGGTTTTTTAGAGCCAACCCAAAAGACCGGACAAGGCTACGATGATGACGCTGACAACGACAATGATGATACAAGTATCATCATAACAAATGTATACACGTTTTTCTGATTCATTTGATGGGAAAATTTACTTCAAACGGAGATAATGCAAGTTTCTTGTTCTAGAACCACTAAAGATGGCCAGACGAGGCTATGATCACGTCGATTGGTCATTTCTGGACTACATGCTGAAAAGGATTGGGTGTGGCGCTAGGAAGAGAAATTGGATCCAAACCTGTGTCCAGTCTACCCGTTATTCGGTTTTAGTGAATGGCTCTACTTTTGGGTACTGTCCACTTCCAGAGGTCTCAGGCAAGGAGAACAGCTCTCCCCATTCCTTTTCCTGTTTATTTAGGAAGCTCCTAGCGGGATGCTGACAAGGGGTCAAGAATCGGGTCTCTTCCAAGGATTCGAAGTGGATAACGCCAATGCCTGTGTGTCCCACCTTCAATTTGCAGATGGCACAGATTTTTTGCGAGGCTAAGGACCCTATGGTTGACAATCTCCAGAAGATAACTATGTGTTTTGAAGTTGTGTCCAGGCTAGAGGAGAACATTTCCAAGTGTGAAATCTTGGGAGTCCATCTATCAGACTTGGAGGTTTCGGGTTGGCTTCGGTGTTTGGCTGTTGGGTGGGTTCTTTCCCATCAACTTATTTGGAGCTGCCTCTATGTATAAGTAAGCCCCCTATGCACCTTTGGGACAAGATCATAGAAAGGATGGAATGGAAGTTTTCTCCTTGGAAACGTAGACATCTCTCTTTCGTAGGTAGACTGACCCTCATCAAATCAGCTCTATCAAATCTCCCAATCTAATATTTATCCTTGTTCAAGTGCTCCAAAGGTGTACTTTCGAAGATAGATAAGTTGGGGAGAGACTTTTTTATGGCAAGGCACAGCGTCCAAAGACAAGTTTCACTTTCTAGATTGGAACGAAGTTTCTAAACCCCTTTCTGAGGGTGGGGTGGCCATCAGAAGACTAGAGGACATCAACTCGGCTCTCATGGGAAAGTGGATCTGGAGGTTTGCCAGAGAAGGCAAGAGCTTGTGGCATAACATCATAGATGGCAAATATGGGACTGTACCTACAGGTTGGAAAACCAAGCCTTCAACGCCATATAGAGCTTCCCACATTTGGAGATAGATTATGCAGCTCGAGCAAAAGGTGTGGGATGGTATTGGCTTTTCCTTGGGAAGTGGGACTTCTATTCATTTGTTGGGATGATCGGTGGGTAGGGCATAGACGCTCAGATCTGACTATCTTAATCTGGCAGTCTTTTGACCTACGAATAATATGTTAGTGGAGAGTTGTTTATCTTGGTCAGGATCCAACGGAGTTTGGATTCCGTTGTGTAGACGCAACCAAAATGATATGGAAGTGGAAGAGCTTTTTCAGCTCCTTGCTCGCCTCTGGTGTATAGTGCCGGATCCGGGGGCTTCGGATTCTCCATGTTGGTTGAGAGATAAGTCAGGATCTATTTCTGTTAAATCCTTGCACAATCTTATTCGCCAAAGATCCCAAGAAGGCACTCTAAATTTCTGCTGTAGGGCCTGGACGTACAGAGGCCTGCCTAAGGTGGTGGCTTTTGCGTGGCTAGTGGGTCGCAACAGAGTTCTCGCCGTCGATAACCTAACAATATTTGTCTTCTGTGCATGGCAGACGCAGAATCAGCCTATCATATTTTCATTGATTGTCTGTTCGCTACGGGATTTTGGTGCAACATCCTGGAGTTCTTTAAAGTTTTCTGGGCCATGCCAGGCTCTATAGAAGGGCTGTTGGTGTCCTCGCATATCGGTATGCCCATTGATAGCACAAGGCCTCTTGGAGATTAGCCTTGCTGTTTTTTGGACCCTCTCAAGGAGAGCAGAATAACCGTTGCTTTTGGAACTTGAGTGGGTCTCAGGCGACAGTTGTGTCTAACATTTTCCTGTTTTTAAGGGATTGGGATCTTGGCAAAAGAGCTATAGGTTTTCCTCTTTAATTCAATTCTTTACCTTAAAAATAAATAAATAAATAAGAGAGAAGCACAACATCATCAAAACCCTCTCTTTAGCTCTTTTCTGATGCAAGACAACTTTCCGACATCATTTCCAATAAAGAGGTCCAGATCTACCAAATATTGAAGAAAAAATTATCTATGAAAACATCATCACCATCATCATCTAAGCCTTATTCCAAATTAATTGAGGTTGACTCCATGAATCCCATTCCACCATTCCACTTTGTTGAGGGCCATAACTTCAGTTAGACCATAGGTGGACAAGTCCTTTCTTACCACCTCCACCCACATCCTTTTGGGCCTTCCCCCTGCCCTTTTAGAGCTTTCAACAAATAATGACCTATGAGAACAAGAAACAAAATCAGCACCAAATCTGGGTTCTAATCTAATTGATTAATGGAAGAAGATGAACATATTTTAGCAGGGTACATGGAAGAAGATGAAGAAATTTTGCAGGGTTATATACTCATCTCTACCAACTTTTCCCCCAAGAAATTATCATCCCTGCCTCCTTTCCTGTCGTTTATTGGAAATGACAGCTTTTAACTCACTTGGGGCTATTATTTTGCCCCAGTCCAAGGTAGTTGCCTAGACCTTACACGAGCAAGGTACCTGGGTTTGGAACTGTGGCCCTTCCTATTGCTCATACATGGTGTCTATGTGGTTACCCCTGAAAACTATGATCCACTCATCTGCTAGAATAGTTTCGCATGATGTTTTGTACATTTCTGAAAATGGAAGCCTACATGATATTGGCTGGGAACTTGTTAACCACCATTCCACTCCTTCCTCTAGTTCTTCCTTGTTGTATTCAGAACCTATGAACAGATGCCTGCTTCTCATGGACTCAAAGAACCTATAAAAGGAATCTTTTTGACCAATATCAAGCTGTCACTCTTCTAACAGCTCGGCACCATCTTGATAACTCAGATACTTCAGAATGTGAAACTTGATCGGTCAAAAAGCAGATCTTACCATTAGTTATAAATATCCATGTAGAGAGGGTGCAAAAATTCAGTTGTCTCCTCAGAAAATCTATCAACTTGTTGACTAGAAAATTATATTCAGGTCCGTACAGGTGTGAGTATATGGTTACGGTATAGGAAAGGTCACAATTCAGGACATTTTTACCTAAATCGTCAATTCCCTAGCATTCCATTCCAAATCAGGCTACCAGATTATAGATCATTGACAATCCAGATCACTATGTGTACCAACCAGAAGTAGTGGTTTACATTCTTATTGTTGATAAGAGATGCTCCAATGCTCTCAGAGTAGCATAGGTTATAGTGATCCTAGTTGCATTGGCACGCTTACATGGTCAAAGGCCTTTAATATGGATGATCAAGATAATTTATACAGAAATAAGTCAAATCAAAATTTTGATCTATGTACTTGTTAGGGCCAATCATTGATTGTTTATGATTCTAAAGAATCACCTTTGTTAGGAAATCTAACCATCCAATCCATGGGTCGGAAAATGGATGGCTATAGAAAATAAGGACAAATCAAGGACAGATTGGATCATCTAATCAGCACAATTTTTGCATTGTAGCAGATAAAATGTGTTTTGACTTAATGGACATTTCAGATCCATTGATTGAACTGTCCAACTGAACGGGTACAACTAGGAGCGCTATAACTTAAGAATGCACTGAGGGCGTGTTTGGATTCACAATTTCGAGGGTATAGTATCGTATTAGTGGCGTTGATGGGACATGTCCCTCATTTGGAAACGAACGGCGGGCGACGCATTCGACGCGCGCGAATACACCCGAGAACCACTTTGCATCATCGATGGGATTGTACCCGCAACCGGCCGGACGTTCAGTCAGACGTAAACAGGAAGAAAACATTTTCTTCTTTCACTGTGTTGTTGGTAATGCCCAGTATGGCCGTCTTTTGACAAATGCACACCGTCCATCATCTTCTTCTCAAGATTTAAACCATGAATGGTGAGCTTTGATCATCCGATGTTGTGGCCCACTGAGACAATCAAGTTGAAACAGCAGCCGAACGGTCTTCTTTTGATCATTGTAGCGAGCATGAGGAAGGACATGGCCATGAAAGGTCAACATGTTTTTGATGGGTTTTCTCCCTCTACCTGATGAACGGTTCAAATCCACCTTTCACTGCATGATGGTGGCCCACAACGACAAGACGAAACCTCTGTTTCGCAACAGAGTCGACATACGTCGACTCTATGAAGTTTGGTGCCCCACTTATTGAAGCTTCTTGGAAAATCCACTCCGTCCATTGGATTTAGGACGAAAAACTATCCAGAAGGGAGTGCTTTTGGAGTGAAATCAGTGTGGCCCATGAGGGTGTTTACTCTGCCGTCCATTTCATGTTTAACGGTTGAGATTCTGCAATAGTTTCAATAGAAACGAAAGGACACCTAGGCAAGGGTAATGCCCACCCTCTGAAGTGAATGAACGGCTCAGATCATTCAATGGAACAGTAAGTGGGCCCCACTACACGCATGTATATACATCGTGTGGCCCTTATCTGATCGTTTTCAAACATGGATCTAACATGAAACTGTATACATGGTAGAGTAATACGTCCAATCCAAACATTGGTTAGTGGCACGTCTCCGCTGGATGTATTCTGAATATCGCCCAACGTACACGTGAACAGTACCGGATACAATACAAAACAACAAAAACATGAATCCAAACACGCCCTGAGAGTATTGGAGCACTTCTCATTATTGATTAAGTTGTATTCTAAATTTGTATTTAGAACGTAGATTTTGTTTTTTTTGTTTTTCTTTTTTCTTTGAAAGATAACGAAAATTTTATCGAAGAAGCAAATAGAAACAACGACAACAAAATGGGGGCACCAAGGAGGTGACCCACTTACAACCCAAGAAAGTCAACATTACAACCCTTTAGCTTAAAAACACAAGAGGCCCATTCAACAACAAGCAGCCTAGCCCTTTGGGAAGTTCCTTCCACCAACTTCCTTTCATTCTTAAAACATCTTACATTTCTTTCTTCCCAAACAGCCATTAAACTACAAGCAAAGCCATTCTCCATAACAACTTTTTTGCCTTCCCAAGGCTCATCCCATGACAAGCATACAAGAAATCATCCACTGACATCGGGAAAGACCACGTGACTTGGAAACAACCTAGAAGGTCTGCCCAAATTGACCCCACAAATGGACAATGCAGAAAGTGATGATTCGTCGTCTCCTCGTTGTGCATGCATAAGCGGTAAATATTAAGGATCACCATATACCTTTTTCCGAAGATTGTCGATAGTAAGAACTTTCTTTCTACCAACCAGCCACCTAAATGCAACTATCTTTGGAGGAACATCGTAGTGCCAAATAAATCTAGTGTGCCCCAAATCCCCATGCTGACCTCCTTCACACACTAGGGAAAAAGGGACTTAACCGAGAATGATCTCAACTTCTCGGGCTTCCACAACATGTTATCCAAATCGGAGCTAACCAGGGAATAAAGGTGAATGCAGTCCATAAGAGCCACGTTTATTTCCTCATCGCAAAGAAATTACCTACATGAGGGTTCCTAATCTACCTCTCCACAAATACGGGAAAAATAGTCAACAACCACCACGGAAGGATCCAGGGCCAACTGGAAAATCCTAGGAAACTCAACTTTTAAAGGAGAGATACCCACCTAAACATCTTCCCAAGATCGAATATTTTCACCCCATTCCCCAAAAAAAAAAAAAAAACCTTTTTCCGCCAAAAAAAGAAAAAAAGAAAAAAGAAACCCCTTTCCACAAGGCCAAGATTGACACTCTATAGACTGAATAGTCCCTAGTCCACCACCCACCTTATGAGCACCCATATTTACTTTTACCACTGCCTTCCATAATGCCCCATCTTCCACCCCTTATCTCCGAAGACACTTCCCAAGCAACATTCATGGATTTAAGATCCTTTATACCTGATCCTCTCTCTTCATAGAACTTGTAAACCTCCTTCCATCCCACCAAATGGAATTTCTTCTTATCATCCACCCCTTGCCACAAGATATCTCGCTTAAGCCTCCAAGCCTTAACAGCATCAAAGCTAGGCACTTAAAAAGCGACATGAAATAGAAGGAAAATTCAAGAGAGCCGCTTTAATAAGAGTAATGAGCGACCACCAAGCAAGAGATATTGACTTTTCCGTCTAGCTAGCTTCCTCTCTAATATCTCTACCACCTTGTCCCAAAAGTGTATAGCTAGCTTACCGAAACAAAGAGGAAAGCCTATAAATGTAGCCAAAAGCGCCCCAGCCACACCCAAAAATCTAAGCCAATTGCTCCACTACATCCTCCTCCATCCGCACCCCAAACAATTTGCTTTTAACAATATTGACCTTAAGACCAGAGACCACCCCAAAGCATCGAATAATCATCCTCAACTTGTCTACCTTACTAGGGGTCTGCATCACAAATAAGAGAGTGTCATCCGCAAACTGGAGATGAGAAATAGGAGCAACCATCCCCTCCACCTTGAACCCACTAATTAAACCCTGCTCATGCCCCTTAGCTAGCATCATTCTCAATGCCTTAGCCACTACAACAAAAAGAAAAGGAGATAAGAGGTCCCATTGGCGTATGCCCCTAGAACTTTTGAAAAATCCTTTTGGGGAGCCATTAAGCAACACTAAGAAGTGCACCGATCCCCATGTACTCGTGGATCCAACATCACCATTTCTCCCCACATCCCATATGTTGCAACATATAATCTAGAAAGCCCCAATCTGCATGATTGTAATTCTTCTCAATATCCAACTTGCACACAATACCTTTAAGTCACCATTTAGAATGCAAACACTTATCCTTTGAATTATGTAATATCAAGAACCTATAATATAATACTAATATACCATGCGTGAAGGATTATTAATGATAACATCACATCCATCATCTCATATATAAACTACAAAATGAATTTTGTAAATAAAACTACATATACTTAGTAACATGTACTAGAGTGACCCACATAATCATATTCCTACCCTAGTGTACCATGTACTGGAGGAAGTAGCGAACCTCGTACTTATTCTCATACCATGTACCAGAGCAACCTGTGATTCAGGTAACTGAGATTAAGATGCATGGACTCAACTAATGAAAGGCCCGGATGGGTGGGCCAAAGGATTTGACGTCATCTACATAATTTTAGAGAGTTTTGCACAAAGTCGAAGATGGACAGCCCATGCCTAACAAACCACCTAACAACTACGGAAGCGGAAAGGAGCTAATCACCCCCTTTGATCCTACGATTAGGATGGCCACCAAACACAATAAATGGTTCAAATCTTCTAGAGGCGGCTTAATGAACAATGGACATTCTTTTATTTTTCCTCTTGATTTTCTCTTTGGGGAATTACTTGGATCTATGCCTTTATTGAAGGAAATGCTCCCTCTATAAAAAGGAAGGAATCAAGAGGATTGGGAGCTTGAATGTGAAGGAATCAAGAGGATTAGGAGCTTCAATACTATTCGGCTTATCTCTATCAAATCCAAACTCTCTCCCTTTATCACTACCCTCTGTTTGAATTTCGATTAAAAATTTTAAACTTCAAGAGAAAATGGAAAAAAAGGGATATCCAGCTGGAAATACTCTAAAGGAAAACCATATGGGACCCACCCACAAGTGGGCCCCACGGACCCATATCGAACAAACTATGTCCTACAACTAACACACATACATCCCCAAATATGTGCATGTTTTCAATAAAAATAACTCCCAAAATCAATTGATCTCCAAGATTATGGTATCGGCAAAAATGTACACCCTTTTGCATATTACACAACCGCCAAAAGAGTATGTATAAGTGGGAATATCCAAACATATCATATTTGTACAAATATGTGATTCGTATCTGATGCAAGTAGAGGTGTACATGAGTCAATCCGAGTCGAGCTTGGCACAGCTTGACTTGGCTCGGCCACCTGCTAACCTTAGCTCGGACTCGGCTCGGCTCGGTCCTTGCGCCTGACTGGCCAGCTCAGCTCGGTTCGGTCAGCAGCTTGAGCCAGTTCGAGGCTTCGAGCCGAGTTCGCCTGTGCAGCATTTTCACAAACACATGAACTACACTTTCAAAATCTTGCTGTATGTAAAATAGCAGCAATGGATTTACAGGTATTTCATCAAACACCTTGTAAACAACATAAAAATCAAGAAAAAAAATGGTATTTGTTTCATATATGTACCTTCCTTGCCACCAACCACACTTCATTGAGTCATTTCATCAAACACTTGGTGAGCAACAGCAATATCAAAGTAACCGAGTCACCGAACTGAATCGATCCGAGTTCAATTCGAGTTGGGTTCGATCCTAGTCGAGTCAAGCTCAGGCAAGCTCGAACTTGGTTCGAAATTTTTTCGAGCTCAAAAAATCAGCTCGACTCGGCTCGAACTCAGTTTCAAACTGAGTTGAATCGAGCTTTTTCAAGTCGAGTCGAGCGAGTTACCAAGCTAACTCTGCTCATGTACAACCCTAGATGCAAGGAGGTCCAAATGAAGTATCCATGCAAAACTATTAAGATGTCCTTTTTTATTGATTACAAAGTCAAATTTCTAATGCAGTCAAAGAGAGAAGTCAAGGATGATGTCTAAATTACAAGAAGCTTTCCTTGATCAAGCCTTCCTCCATCAATAAGTTGATTGAGAAAATAAGAATCACCCTCATGAGTTGGGTTGAGAATCAAAAGAATTTCAAGGAGTCTCTCTTGCGTTCATGTTTAAAATTCAGACCTAGATAATTAATGATAGGCACAGGATGGTTACTAAGATTGTGAGGTGTTCCCTTCCATCGATGGGATGGTGCAAGCTGAATCTTGACATAGTTCCATGGGTAACCTTGAGAAATCTAGAGTGGGGGGAGTCATGAGGGACGAACAAGGCACTGTCAAGCTTGTTTTCTCTAGCACCAGATGGGTGACTCTAAATAGAATTGTAAGCAATAAAGACCAGCCTAAAGCTTGTCAATGATATAGAAGGTATTGATGGGATCATCACCAAAGGCAATTTCAAAAGCATTCTTGCATGGGTTTCCTACTCTAAGCCGACTCCTTGGAGGCTACATTTTCTTGTAAAATTAAAAGGTTGAAGTCTCGGTATACAATTTCATTTGATCTCATCCCTCCGTAAGCTAACTCCTAGGTCAATTGCCTAACCAAGGATGCATTGGATTGGGGTTCTTTCATTGTACTCAGGTCAGGTGACACTTAGCCATTGCCTTAATGGATAATGTCCATTTTTCTCATTGGAGACAATATATTTTGGCCAACCTTTGGGCGATATGGGGAGAAAGAAATGGGAGGTGCTTTTGAAATGAGAGCAATACAGGGGAGCAGGTCACTAGTAGTGTGATCTTATATGTTGTGGAATGGGCTTCTAGTTTACATGGGTTGAAAGATTGTACTTTTTCCTTTCCAAGGCTGTAATTTTGCCCTTTTGGGCTTGTAGTGTTTGCACCATCTCGGCACCCTGCTTAATAAAATGTTTGTTACCTTTCAATAATAATGATAATAATAATAATGTCCCTTTTCTCTTATGCTAATGAGATTATAATATTACTTATAGGAACATCAAAAAAAGAAAGGTCAAATATGAAACAATTAGATTTAAATCAGGCCAACGACATTATATGTTAAGTGAAAACTCAATGCATAATTCGATTTGTAGTATGCAAGGTTTAAAATCGGTTTCACTGCACCATATCAGTCACCACAGAAACCAATGCATGCCAAATGATGCAGGATAATAAGCCAATCCTGGCTCTTTCTGTCCAAGATGTTTAGGATCTCACGATTACTGTGATCTTAGAGATATGCTCCATGTACAATGTGCCACATAACTTAGACAGCTTTGATGTCATATGTAATTGACACACGTGAGAAGGATGAGTCACCACCATGGTCCAATGGTCTCATTTCAACAATTAAGTATCCAGGAATCAGAAGTTAGGATTGTCCAAACAATCTGATTTTAGGAGCATGTCTTAGTAATAGTGGGTTCCACAATCTAGTCGGTTTAATTTGAGTTGATATATACCGAGCGAGCAATATCTGGGTGCATGCATATCAAGCTTCATACTCTGCCAGATACACAGAGGATAGGCCCCAAAACCAATTGGATTTTTCTAAGGTGGGCATTCTCCCCATTGTTCCCACTGTTGTACCTGCTTTATTTTGGTTTTGGACTAGATTTTGGGTCTACGGCCAAAAATGGATGGACATCATGATGAACGTAATGGGATGATAAATCATCATCATGGGTGGACCCACATAACTGTCCGCAACTTTAAAATCTGAGTCAGACGCCCTGAATATCAGGTCGACTCAGTCCAACTCAGCAAGTCGCACCAATATGGACAGGTACATCCGAATCAGTTTGGTTCAAAGGTGCTGACTCTGTCTTAATGGGTGTACCACATTGTTACACACCAATGCTGGCACATACCTGATATGTACCAGTTTCTAATGATTTTTTAAACTTTGGTAGTATGTTTGCCATGCTATTCATACTTGGTATATATGGCACATGCAACGCACGCAGAGAGAGAGGAAGTGGTTTGCAAGGTGTGGGAGAGCAGAGAGAGAGAGGAAGTGGGTTTGCAAGGTGTGGGAGAGGGGTGTTGAAGTGATTGTAAGAGGGGAATTATTTTATACTCTAGGAGAGTGTTCGTTGATACTCGGGCAATCTAAAACATTGTACACCCACATACATTAACTCATTCAAGCCATTCAAGTCATGGTAACCACATTAGAGAGGTCATCTTCCAAAATTGAGATTGGTCTAAGGATCCAAACTCTTATCAATAAGCATTAGTTTGTTGAATTTGGACCGTTGGCTGTTTCCATTGATAAGCTAGAGACAAAATTAAATCAATGTGATTTTTGGTTCAAGAACCATCTAAATCAGGGTGCACAACTACTATGGTTTATTTTGAGTTGAGTATATGCCATATTTACACTTTCTCACTGCCCGCATAGATCATGCATCTACCAGTGTGTTGAAGTTTTTTCTCATTGTAAAAGGGTGGAGACCATAGCTTAGCACACAGCCAGGCCTAGTTAAATTACTCAAATGCCCTTTCCATCGGTTAAAAACCTTTACCATGTCCTTTAACAATGCAATGTTTAGCATTTGGAAAAACTGATCTCAGGGAAATTTCTGCCCATGGCAAGCCACATTATCTATAGTAGAGATTCATAAATTGTGCGTAGAGAGGAGACTTCAATGCGTAATTCACTTTATAGTCTGTTTAAGCTGGCTCCTCAGAAGGGGCAATTTCTTGTAAATAAAATTTAACGGGTTCATGTCTTTGTATTGGATTTCATTCCATCTCATCCCTAAAGAAGCTAACTCTTGGGCCCATCGTCTAACCAACAGGGGAGTAGACTAGAACTTCGTGTACTCAGGTGACACTTATCTATTGCCTTAAGGGATAGTGTTCCTTTTGATAGTCTGCTAATGAATTTACACCGTTACTCAGCAAAAGAGAATCCAAAAGAAAAAAGTCAGATATGAAGCATTCAACGGCCAGCAACATTATATGTAGAATGAAGACTCTATGAGTAATTCACTCTGGATGGAAAAGAATAATAGAGTCTTTAATGATACGCAGGCTACAGCTAAATCAGTTGGATCCTTTGCTAAGAAGCTGATTGTCGAGTGGGTGTCTAATGTAATGGGTTTAAAAGATTGTAATCTTCTTTTCTTAGGTGCTTAGTTTTTGTCCGCCTCTTGGCTGCTATCTCAGCAGTTCTCCTTGTGTTCTCTTTTTCTTCTTAATGAATTTCCGCCGTTGCTTTCAAAAAAAAAAAAAGAGTAATTCACTCTGACCTTTCATAAAATAAAAAATAAAATAAAAAGAGTAATTTGTTTTGTGGTCTTTTTCCATGTTATGCATATTCTCGACTCCAACACAAAATGTCACAATCTTATTCAGTTCCACGCATGCATCAAAATCTTTTAGAGAGAATCCATAGCATAAGGCCAAGGATATTCAAGTAAATCATACCGATATTCTAACAAAATGGCAAGACGCAAACCGACACAATCATGCACTCTGTTTTATTTTGTCAACAAATTGCTCCCCGGTCAGCCACGTGCAAGAAGAGCAGTTGACCAAGTAAAAAAATATCCATTACAGAAATGCGAAGGAGGTCAGTCAAGTGGACTTGAACTTTTTGGCACATGGCACACATGTACAATATCCATGCCATTCATCAGATAGTACCACCATGAGCATGCCTGCCTGGCCTAAATATCAGACTGGTCTTGGAAAAAATGAATATGTATTTTGGACATGCAAATCTGGCCCACCTGATGAGTGGACCAACCTGATTTTTGGGCCAGGGCATGACCACTATGGGGCCCACCTGATGGGTGCCTAGATTTCACAAATGTTTGCCATGCATACTGCAAAGTTCCTCTTTGCACAAGTATCATAAGCAGGGCTTGTCCCACTAATAAGCAAGAAGATGTGAAGACCAGTTTGATAACAATCAAATGTACAAGCAACAAAATAGAAATAATCACACAAACACCTGAATCCTCAGACACATATTTGCAGTATTCTTGTAATGAGGTTTGCTAATCCCACAGGTGTGCAATGCCCAGCCCCACAGACACCTCAACATGTGCACCAACGTGGCAGACATGAAACATCTGAACCGTCCATCAAAATCAGCCCCGCCATGCACATGCCCCGGTCCACAAATAGCTCGGCCAGCCATGTTGAACGAAACAAAGTGGATGGCACAAGCAAGTTCTTTTCGCTGTCCATTTGCTATGACGAACCATCCTGATTCCTGAACCATTGCAACTACAAGGCAGGGCCCACCAGATGGACGGCTCGGATGCTCTCCTAGAAAACAAAACCTACGCCTATAGGATTGATTGCACGAAATGGAACTTAGAAATCCATCTAGGACGTGCCAAAAGAGTTGAAACCTGGAAATCAAAGCAACCAAAACCAAAATCTTGAATTTCCAAACAAAAGAAATTTTCCAAAAGAAATCTCCAAACCATAATCAAATGGCAGATACAAAATCTTGCATTGCAGAATTCCAAGAAACCAAACATCACCCGTCTACAGCCTATTTAGACTCACGATAAATACCAAATTTGCAACTTCATCAATTTCATAGGGTCTGTTTGGTCGTTCTCGCTTTTCCATGGATGGGATGCATTCCCCAGTTCGCCACACAACCCAATTGCGATTTGGGGTACATCCAAACGGTACCGCACAAATAAAAAATTTATTTAAAAAAAAAACTGCAAGTGAAATGTAGAATTTCCGCCATAGCACATCAAAATCCGTAATTTCGATAAATAGTTACAACGACAACCAAACGCGGGAGACGAATCCTCTACTAAAAATAACTGATAGCATACAACTACGATCCTTTTTACCATTTTTCCCTTGAAATCAAAGGCATGATCAAGGGCAAAATTGGAAACTAAAATTCACCAGGCATGAAAAGGGGGGTTGGAGCACACAACCGATTGTAGGTTAACATCCATCCAAGTTCTAATCAGACGCAAAATAAGATCAAATCTTCCTAACAATCTTCCAAACACAAGAAACAAATTTCGGATAAAACCTCGAAGTTATTAGATTTCCGGACCCGCCAAAAGACCAGAATCGGATTACCTAAGCATCTGAAATTTCACGAATAGAGTAGAATGCCAATTTCAAAACCCTTTTAACGCGAATTTTCGAATCGAGAGCCAAACAGATGTCCGTTCAAAACCTAAAAGGATGGAAACGCGAGAGAGAGGAAGAACGTACGGATGGGATTGGAGGGAGTAAGGATGGGAAAGAGGGAGAGAGCCGTAGAGATCCCAGAGCTCTTGAATCTGTCCTATGACCTGCCTCAGCATCGCAACTCCTCCTTCCATTCATTCCTTCATTTCTTCATTTTTCGCTCTCTCTCTCTCTCTGCCCACCCCTTTTCTCTGCTTCTCTCTCTGTTGGAGAAATTATAACGGAGGGATAGCGAGTGCAAATTAAGAAATGCACTCGCATCACACGTGGGAAAAAAGACACACGTGTGTGATATCCGATCCGCTCATCAGACTAACCGGAAAACTAGATGTTTTTATGTGAAAAGCTACTCCCATACGATCATTAGGTGGACTGCACGTGTGAAAAATAAATGAGTCATTAATAAAATACGACCATGGTACACTTGTGGCCCCCACCTGATGTTCTTGTCGAGATATAGTCTACGGACGGGGCATCTAATGCACTGTTGATGCCGTTGCGTGAGGATCTGATCTTGCACACGTGTGGGTTTTATACGAGGTGTGGCGCGTGTGCACGCTTTGCTTTCAACAACTCTGTGATTATGCGCCAAGTTCGACGAACGTGGCACACGGTAGTTAATCCAGACCGTTGACGTGAATTTTAGAAGTTACTCATGCTCGGCGGAGCCTATTTTAGGACGCTGGTAAAACGGGTTAGAGTCGTCCAACCGGGAAGATTTTAATATCGACCCTCATCCACGACGGGACCATCATATCAACGGTCTGGATCACTAAAAATTGGGTCCCACCTATCACTTGCACGAACTGGCGCGCATCAGGACACTGTTACAATCTCATGCATCAGGAGCCTATGACTCTCGTCTCTCCCTGTCTGTCGCGCCCGCATTTCCCATTCCCTTTTGCCACGTCAGCACGGCTCCATGTAATTATGGCGTATCGACGCATTACCGGAAATACTCATTAGGAGGATTGAATTTACGGAAATGCCATCGTCGTACGCTGGAAATGCCCAAACAGGATTCAGATATCATCAGGCGATTCGTGCGAGGACAGAACGACCGTGCACGCGCCCGTAGCGAAGAATCATCACGGCCGGCGCTATCAGTGTTTCAACACCGAGAACTTCTCACCTACAACCGACTGCATGCTGACTTAGAATACAGCCCATTTTTCCTGTCAATTTCTCACTTGGATAAGACATCTGAGCGATACAAACGGTGTCGATCGTCATGTGTATCAGATGATAGAAACATCGGACTGCTACACTCATCAAGCATACCACAAGATCCTAACAAATGATGGCCGAAGGTCTGATTAAGATACTGCAGTGGCCCACCAAATGAGTAGATTGGCTAAATTTTCGAGATAGGGGATCTTTACAATCGCGCAACTTCACAAGGTGGTAGGGAAAACCCGAGATGCATGCTTAGTTATCATACATCCCGCTGTGTATCATCAAGTTTCTCTTACCTCCCGCTAGGCGCCTACCAGGGTTGCTTTCAATAACGTGGTAGAAAACATCTAACTTGGCTAAAATCCTCGCCGTCCATCACGTAAACCTCCTATTTTTGGCCTTTGATCCCAAAAATCAGGATGATTCAATAAACAGGTAGGCCACCCCAAAAAATTTAAACTAAAAACATCTAAATTCAACTCGTGTGGGCCACCTGAGTTTTAGATTGCTATAAATTTTGTCTATTACTTTCATCCCGATGAAGAACATTAGATTAATGGATTGGATGGCACACCACGGTGGGTCCTACACAACGATAGTGGTGGGCGTTTCATCACAACTGTTTCCTGTGGTGTGGTCCAACTTTGTTTTAAATTATTATTACTTTTGGGTTCAATGGTTATCATGAGACGACCTACCTGATGTACGGGGTGGATCTAAGGAAAGTTACAGTCACGTCGCTCTCGTAGGGCAAAAGTGACCGTGGTAGGTACCTTGCGTGGTTAAAAAATAATCACCATGTCTCAGCTTGTCTGAGACCAGGAAAAAATGGACGGTTGGGATTGAAAAAATAAGTGGTCTGTATTCATTATTCAATACCCGCCAACCTGAAGAGTGGACCGTCCTTATTTTTTTACCAGGGAATGATGAGTGATTGCCACCGCCTGATGAACGGCCCCGATCTCTTTGAATCACGGGTATAGGTACCATGATGAGTACACGTTCGAGATGTAGGTGGTTCATCTGCTGGACCCAGGGACGCGGATTAGCTGGATCCCGCTAGGTGGGGAGCGGATTATGTGAGACCCGGACCCACCTGGGACCCTGACTGTAGGACTCACATTCATGCGTGTGCCTTAAATCCACACCGTCCAACCGTTTAAAAGTTTATTTTAATGCATGGTCCCAAAAATGAATCAGATCCAAATCTTATGTGACTATCCTACAGGAAACATTAGTTATTGAACCCCTACTCTCAAAAACTTCAAGGGGGTCACCGGAATGTTTATTTGCCATCCTGTCGAGCTTGATACAAAACTTATACAAAGAGACCAAACAAATGCCATCCTGAACTTCAAGGGGGCCACCGGAATGTTTTTTTGCCATCCTGTCGAGCTTGATACAAAACTTATACAAAGACACCAAACAAATGCCAACTTAATTCAAAAGGCAACTAGAAGTTTTTAATGATCAATTACCGCTATTTTTTGTATTATGGTCCACCTTAGATTTGGAGTTGCTTTATTTTTTGGATCATACCTTAAAACAAGCTTTCAATAGTATAAATATAGTCACATACATCACAGTAGGCCCCACAGTCAAGGCTCCTACCTACTTCAGTGGATCATTAGTCTCACATAATAGTAGGGGTGTACACGAACCAAGCTAGCTCGATCAACTCGCTCAACTCAACTCAAAAAAGATCAAATTGGCTTGGTTTGAAGCTGAGGTCGATCCGAGTTGAGCAGATTTTTAGAGCTCGAAAATGAGTTCGAGTTGTCATCAACTCGACTCGATTCGGTTCGATATATAGCTCGAACTCGGATCGACTCAGGTATTCTCTGATGTTGATCACCAAGTGTTTGATGAAATGACTCAACGAAGTATCGGCTGGTGGCAAGGAAGGTATGTTTCATCAAACAAATTCCTTTTTTTCTTGATTTTAATGTTGTTTATAAGGTGTTTGATGAAATACCTGTAAAACTGTTGTTGGTGTTTTACATTTAGTGAGAATTCGAAAGTGCAGTCTATATGTTTGTGAAAATGCTGCATAGGTAGGGCTGTATACAAGTCAAGCTCGCTTAGCTTGGCTCGATCTAGCTCGACTTGACTCAACTCGAACAATGAATCAAGGCGAGCCTAACTTTATACGACCCTGTTTATTTTGAAAACAAGCGAAGTTCAAACATAATGGAGTTTGACTCGAACTCGGCTTGGCTCGAAGCTCTCGAATATATATATATATATATATATATATATATATATATAATAAAAAAATAAAATAAAACATAAACCTTATCGTACTCGTACCATTTCCCTCTTACATAACCCATCCATTTCCTCTTCTCTTACTCTCTCTCTCTCTCTCTCTCCACTTGCCCACTCGCCCACTCACGAGCTTGACTCAACGTCTCACTCTTAGTCTCTCTACACTTATCTCTCTCTCTCTCTCTCTCTCTCTCTCTCTCTCTCTCTCTGTATCAACAACAAAGTACCATCTATGGTTTTATATAATATTATACATATATGTGTGTATTATTAATTAAATATTTGATTTGGGGGTTGGGTCAGTTGGGTTGGGTTGTTGGGTTAAGTCAGGTGCGAGTTGCGGGTTGGGTCAGGTTGGGAGCAAGCTCGACTCGACACGAGGTAATTAAGCTCGCCTTAACTTGATCCATTAACTCACCTCGAGCTTAACTCGAAAGTTTTGGCAAACAAGCCAAGCTTCAATAGTAAGCTCGAGGCCGAACTCAAGCTTGACTTCGAACTCGAGAAGAGCACAAACAAGCCAAGCCAAGCTTGGCCCACTTTGACTCAACTCGGCTCGATGTACAACCTTGTGCATAGGCGTACTTAGCTCGATCTTGGGTCGAACTCGGCTCAAACTAGCTTGAGCTGCTGACCGAACCGAGCCGAACTCACCGGTCAGGCTTGAGGACCGAGCCAAGCCAAGTTCAAGCTAAGGTCAGCTAGTGGCAGAGCTGAGGCCAGCTCAACCCGATGTACACCCCTACATAATAGGCTCCATGCTAGGTGGTGCCACCCTGACTGTAGGGCCCGCCTTGATGTATGCATTGTATCTCCACACCGATTTATCCATTTTCCAAGCTTATTTTAGGACACGGTCCCAAAAATGTAAGAACAAATATCAGGTGGACTACACCATAGTAAACAGTGGTGTTGATCACTGAACGCTCACCATTGAAAACTTCCTATGGTCCACGGCAATACATTTTGCCAGCCAAAGTGTTCTTAAAGTCACAAAGACGAGATGAAGAGAAAATACAAATAGCAGCTTCATCCTACACTTTTGTGCGGCGGGGATTCAATCCCTACTGTATGATCTGCTGATATTTGTATTGCCTTAAAATTTAAGGGCCAAAACGGATGGAGGCTTGGATAGACAATACATACACAGAGGTGGACCCAACGGTCAGGGTCGCACCCACCTACTCGCTGTATCCTGGGTTGCAGCTAATCCGCATTCCGACCCATTGTTCAGGTGCCTTGAACGGCTGCGACTCCAAACCAGAGATGTGTGGGGTACCCTAACTGTGGGGCCCACCTTGATGTATGCATTATATATCTACAATGTTTATCCACTTTGCCAGCTCAGTTTATGAGATGAGCTCAAAATTGAAGTTTATACAAATCTCAAACGGTGGTGAATGATTATTAAAAACTTTTTGTAGGCCACCAAAAGGTGGGCCCCACGATCAAGGTACCACCCACATTGCTGGTTCCAGGGTGGCGGGGAAGTCGTGTCCCTATACGAAATGTTAGACGGCTCTGATCATTGGTCTACAGTTGTACGTTGGATGGGGACTGCTGCTGGCGTGAGCGGATTAGGTGCGGCACCGGCCTTGCCTAAGAAGGTACGGCCCTTACTATGGGGCCCACCTTGATGATAAATGTATTTTGTAATGATGGTATTCATTATTTTAAGGTAGAACCTAGAAATGAAGCAATCCAAATTTCTGGTAAACCATGCCTTGTGAAATGATAGTGATTCATTGTGAAAGACTTCCAGAAGGCCACGGAAGTTTTGGATGAGCTGATGTTTGTTTTTACCTCATTTAAGTTTGTGTGACTAGGGGTGTACATCCAGTCCAACCGAGGCACACCCAGTTTGAACTCGGCTCGGCTTGGTGATCGAGCCATCATCTCCATCTTGACTCGGCTCAATCAGTAGATCGGACCAGTTTGAGACGAGTTCTAGCTCTAACTTTGGAGCCAAGGTTGGGAGGCCGTTGCTGGTCAGGTGGGACAAGTAGAGAGAGGGAGGCAGAGGTACAGTTGGGCAGGAGTCTGGGATGAACAGAGAGAGAGGGGCAGAGCTAGGGTCAGGCGGGAGTCTGGGATGAGCAAAAAGTGAGGGAGGTAGAGCTAAAGTCGGGTGGGAGTCTGAGATGAGCAGAGAGAGGAGGTAGAGCTAGGGTCGGGCGGGCTTTTTGCAAACAAAAAGGAAATGGGGTAAATTTAGGGTTTTTTGTTTTCTTTTTATACCATCTGACCTAGTTGAGCCGAGTTTGAGCCATATATTGAACCGAGTCGAGTCGAGCTCGGGCCAGCACAAACTCGGCTAAAACTTAGTTTCGAGCTCTAAAATCCAGCTTGAGCCAAGTTGAGCGAGTCGACCGAGCTGGCTCAGTTCGTGTTCACCCCTATGTGTGACCTTATCAACAGGTCCAATGACGAATACACATCATGTAATCATTACGGTGGGCTAGGAAGTTTTAAACGTTGGAGAGTTTAGTCACCATCATTTGTTATAACATGGTCCACCTAAGAAGTTCATCTCTTTCATTTTTGGGATCATGCCCTAAAATGATTGGTAAAATGGATGGGCGGTATGGATATAGAATATGTACATTAAGGTGAGCCCTACGGTAAGGATCACACCTAATCCACTCCCTAACATGTTTGATTCTTATATAGTTTTTAAAATAGCCAATTAGAAATGGACATATGTCATTGTGGACAAGAAATGTATAACTTCATATATATTTGAAGCCTTTCACGGAAGTAAACTCACGTTCAGTTGGATAGTACACATCATTTAATGACGGGTCAGGGTTAAAAAGCTTAAGAGGCGGAAAACAATCAAGTAAAAAAGACTAACTACTAATCTTGGAGTAGCAATAATATTTAACCGTGTGAACCACTCCCAAGTATTTTCTTTTTACTTGATTGTTTCTATTTATAAAAATCTTTAAGCATAGAATGAAATGTGTAATCCATCATTGTAGAAAAACCCCACTCTTCAATAATCACCTAATTATCTTATGATCACATTACGAGTAATGAATAGGAGACTAATCTTCTTGGGCTTTTATCACGGTTTTGACGTAAAGAGGGTCGTAGACAGTTTCATGGCCAAGATAGATAAGAAAAGGCCCGTCGATGATAGAAGTGATCCGGACCATCGGACCTTAAATCAGATGTATCTCGCATTGTGGAATGAGTTATCGGACCTAAAATATATGATTTTGGGGTAAAACGAGCTACTTTAGCCACCCAACCCTGCTATGCCAAGTTGCACAAGCTAGATTTGCAAAATAACACAAGATCGACGATTATTTTCCTATTTTAATTTCATTTTTATTATAAATAGTAATTTTTAGTTTGATTATAATTCTTCATCTGTTGGACTTTAAGAGTTACGTCCGGCATAAAAAGAGCGTAGAACAATTAGGAGAACAGCTCAGTGAAGCCAAATATGACACTTACTATTTTTGGCTGAAAACCTTGCGCACATGTAGATATTACGAAAGTTTACTACTTGTGGTAAGTTATGGATTCTAAGAGTTTTAGTTATAGTTTGATTCTAATTTCTTTCTCATTGCTTGGTATCCCTATTTAAAGGGTTGTCAACTCATTTATTTCTTTTATCCATCAATTTTAAATTTTATAAAAAATATTATTGAAGTAGGAATTCAGAACAGTTATCTTCTCAAGGAAGATAATGCTCAACCTTGCATCCTCCCCTGCGTCAGGTTTGAATTTGAATCGAACTAGACAATTGGTTCCATCACGGTCACAAGTGATGTAACCAAACGGAAAGCCAACAAAAATGACCCTTCCAGAAATGTCACATATCTGTAAATCACTGAGACGTGCCCAGGAGGGGATGGTGGGAAGGGTAGTCAAGGGGCTATTCGCTGTAAAGGTTCAACAGGGCACACGTGTGCAATATGCTGAACATTCACCAGGTGGGCCACTATCAACATGCGTGGGCCCAAAAAATCAACCAGTCACGCCTAATCACGTGGGTTACACTTGTACGAGAAAAATGAAGACTGGACAAATAGAAAAAGGTGGGTAGGTGGTCTATGTACAAAAGTACGTGCCTTACCTGACAAATGTTCATGGAGCCCACCAGATGACTGGCCCCGATCCCCTACACGCGTGCCAGGTTAGCACGGGTATGACAAGTTCCCACTGCAATCAATCCCCTTCGCTGCTGGAATGGCTCTAATTGCCATTCGTACCGTGCCCGCTACGGGCAGGATAACCATTAACATATGGAAATCGGTCCAGGCAGGGGTCTGTAGCTCGTACCGTGATGGATGGGTTTTATCCACGCCGTTCATCCATTTCTCCAGGTAATTTTAGGAAATGGGCCTAAAAATGAGTCAGATCCAAGACTCGAATGGACCACACCACAAGAAGCAGCGGTGATAATGACACCCACCCTTGAAAGATTCCTAGGGCCCACCGTGATGTTTATTTGTCATCCACACCATTCATAAGGTCACATAGACCTGGATGAAGGTAAAACACAAATGTTAGCTTGATCCCAAAAAAATCATACCAGTGGGATGATTCAATCCATCCTTGCCATTATTTTACACAGCCATCCCTTTTCTAAGCCACGATTCTTGCAATTACCTACCAAAAAAGATATTTACAATCGTAAGCAATCCGTGATGGCCTTATGACGTAGGGGAGGACGTGAAGTCGAGCACCATCTTCCTCAAGAGAATAACTATTATGAATCTACGGAACTTCTTCGGACTCTTCATAGAGACTTCTCAAATCCACGAGTAAAGAGAGCAGAAAATAGAATTAAATTCTAATAAATTCGAAATTGTTCGAAATTGATTAATGAATGCATAAAAACGAGTTCACAACTCTTTAAATAGGAGTACCAAGCAATGGGAAAGATATCAGAATCAAACAACAACTAAAACTCCTAGAAATCGCGACTTATTGTAAATAGTAAACTTATTATTTATAGACGCTTGTGATGTCTACTAGTGCGCAAGGTTTTCGGCCAAAAATAGTAAGTGTCCTATTTGGCTTCACAAAACCATTCTCCTAATTATTCTAAGCTCTTTTCACGTTGGGCGCAACTCCTAAAGCCCAACGAATGAAGAGTTATAATCAAACTAAAACTTACTATTTATAGTAAAAACGATATTAAAATAGGGAAACAACCGTCGATCCAGGGGTTTTTCACAATTCTGAGCGTCACAGCCCGGCATAGCGGGGTTGGTTGGCTAAAGTAGCTCGTTCTACCCCAAAATCATATATTTTACATCAGCTAACTCATTCCGGATTGCGAGATACGCCCAATCTAAGGTCCGATGGTCCGGATCACTTCTGTCGTCGACCGGGCCTTTTCTGATCCATCTTGGCCATGAAACTGTCCACGACCCACTCTACATCACCTTAGCAAATAGATGGATCATTTTATTCATTCAAACTATTTTATTTTATTTGTCTAAATAACCTTTACCTTCTATATTGAAGGACATTGATCAAATGGTTAAAATATGTCGAGTGTGATTTTTTCATCGTATCCCATGAAATGTGCCATAGACCTAACCAACGGTTTACATTAATGCATTGGATTGTCTAAGAATCCAAATGCAACTAGGAGCACCATAATTTCCAGTGGCCTGAGCGCACTGGAACATTTCTCAATAATAACAAATAAAATTTATGTCATATATATATTGGCTTCAAATATGGAAAAAACATACCATGGAGGTATACTATTTTATATTGAAAAACTCAAAACAATATCTTTTCATGATATTTTATTTAATTAATTCCAATTTTAAATTAAGTTTAAAAATTATCTTCCACTTAGCAATTTCAACTTTAGGCATTTGCCCTTGGATTTGTGCATAAATAAGCCCCAAAACGATGATAGGATGCCCAAAAAAAAAAAAAATCAAGAGTGTCCAATAGATAGCAACACCGTAAAATCAAGGTCAATAGGTGGCAACAGGGCAAAGACAAGGTCATCACCAAAAACACCTAGATCCATAGCTCAACTGGCAGACTGAGTGGAGATGCCTCGTATCAGCACTTGAGGTCTTGGTATCGATCCCTACTAGGGGTGGCTAACATGGAGTGTGTGTACTGACATGGGTGGGTACTGACAAGCTAACCCAAAAAAAAAAAAAAAAGGAAGAAGAAGAAGAAGAAGAAGACGAAGAAGTCATCACCAAAAACCTCCAGACTCACATGATGGTTAATTGGAATAGTCTAAATTTTGGGGGGGGTCCAACTTTCATAGTGGGATAACTTAGTTGAACGAGTTAAACCACGTAAATATTTCTAAAGTCAGAAAACATAGAGGAAATGTCACTGTATTCTTTCTTTACGATAGGTGGTTGTCGGCAACATGGTAATTTTTTTTCTAAAAATAATAATATAATTGACAATGAATTAATTGTGTATATGGACCACTCAAAATAATAAACATTTTCAAAATGGTAAAAATGATTGAAAACGGAAAAAAATAAATTTAAACTAACTCAAACTCACATGACTCAGAATCAGAAATTTAAGTCCTTACGACACTCTTTAAGTCATAAAACAATTAAAAAGGATTACTAAAAATCATAAAGCTTAACTTCGAATGAAAATTTGGCCTTGAAATGGACTTATTTTACAAAACATTTAGGTCTTAATTGACCATAGCCATTGTCTAGGTCATATGGCTAGCCAATATCATTTTAATGATATCTTAGGACAACGACTATTTCCGGTCCCAATTTTATGAACGCTGGTAGCTATAGTGTATTTTAAGTCATTTTTTGCCTGTCTTTTGCCCATCTCGACTCCTAAATTAAGCATGTTTCTTTCTATCATGATCGTCCATAATTCATCCATAATCTATCATACACTACATAAAAAATGTCAATTGGTTAAATTAGATAAGAGCATCCTTCTGTGTTTTAATATAGATAGCCATAAAGAACATTGGTTCGGAAGTTAGGTTGCGTGATCAACAAGATGAAGAACTCTGACATACTCATCTTGTATTGAGGTAGATCTGATTCGTGAATTGTGTTACGCTGAATTCTAAGTACCGAGAAGATTGGGCCAAGTATAAATATGGCAAGGAGTTTGGTGAATCAAGATACTCTATGTAGTGAGCTAACCATGGATGTTCATGGTTCAAAGTTAATGTAGTAGGTGTGTGGATAAAAGAGGAGATCGATCATTGTCTTCTTCTCAAGAATAACCCTAAAATCTGTAAGAAAAGAGAAATTTCTAAAAATAAGAAAAAAAAATTAATTGTCAACATATTGTACTCATAACATTTTATGAGTAAAAGATATCCCAAATTCTAATTTGATTTGAACTAGTGCACTTTTCTAAGACAATAAAAACTATTAAAAATAATAATATGATATCTAATCATACAAAACCTCCTAAACAATCCTTGAAATACTAAAACAAAGATGTGAACCACGATTGAGATCTTATAACTATATAAAAAAAATGATCTCACTAAGTATAATGTTTTAACTTAAAATCTTACTTTGATCTCAAGAACGATATAATTTTTCAAAGCCATATGGTGGCAAAAAAACCTTGGGCTATTGACTAAGGTGTAGATTGTACCTGTGAAATAGATAATAAGTAGCAAATTTATCGCTATTAAAAGCTATAGTGTACATTTAAATTGTTTTTTAAACCTATGGAAGCTCCTCAAGCAAGGATTTGTGCCATCCTAACCCTTTATTGAGTTATCCTCTATCCACCCTACATTAAAAGTCCACCATGATTAGAAAACCCTATTTACATCTGGCTAGACACAAACCATATTGAAAATTTAGAAGAGGTAACGTGTAAGACCCGTATCCTAGTTGGCACACTCTCCTGCGATCCTTTCCGTCAAGTCCGGCAATCTAGATAATCGACATTGCGACGAATGTCATTTTCTTTAAATTCAAGTCGATTTAATCCGAGACTCAGATCGTTGCAACAAGAGTGCCGCGCATGTTCTAACGCCGCGACTCCACGATCCGATACCCCGATTAGAAGATGTGAGCCGACGTTTATTTCGAAGAAACGCCGCGCTTTTACGATCCCGAGAAAATCTCTACAATACGTCAAATCAATCCCATCAATCAAATCAATCCCATCAATCAATCAATCAATGTCAAGTACACATCACCTTTCTCCACAAGTAAAGCAACCCATGCTTTTTCTCACCAAAGTCAAACCACCTCTCACTTCACCCATCCCTCACCTCACATCACTCACCCATCACACCCATCACCTCTCCTTATCTCCCTCTCTCTCCCTCCCTCTTTTCTCTACACTATTTTCCAAGCAAGGAAAAAAACCCCACGTTGGGAGCTCTCCCATGAGAGAAGACAAGCAAAAGTGAGGCCCACCTTTCCCTTCCCAAAACCTCTCATCCTAGCCATCCATTTCCCATCTCCACCGTCAAAGAGGAGCACAAGAAGGTTGGCGTTCCAACGGACCGAAGAAGATCGACGGTGGGTGCTTTGATAGGATAGATTTCTATGTTTTTATGATGGGCCAAGTGAGGCCTACCGATCAATGGTATGGATCTCACTTGGGACCCTATGATGTGGCTAATGGCCCACTTTGATTACCTTTTTATGTATGATGGAATGCAAGGGAGGGCCCATAGTGTCGGGGTCCCTCCATCACACGTGTGTCCCACTCTCTCTCTTCCTCTCTCTCTCTCCTTTTCTTTTCTTGTGATGTTATGTTTGTATGGCCACTTCGATGGACCCCACTATGGTGCATGTATTGGAATCCAAACCATCTAAAGGTGGGGCCCACTTTACATACGTATGGTGACCACACCACCTCACCATGTGGTGGCCCATCTACAAAGGGCCCACCCTAAAGGCACTGGGTGCCTAAACAAAAAAAAAAAAAAAGGAGTCCAGGGACTCTCTGGACGTAAAAAGGGAAAAACACAAATCTGGCTTGATTTTACAGGCCATTGGGTGACCCACTTGTATAGGACCCACCTTGATGTTTGTATCCGATCCAAGCCGCCCATCCTTTTCCCAAACTCGTTTTAGGCGTTGAGCCGAAATGGGAAGTCAATCCAACTTTCGGGTGGGCCATACCCTTGAAAACAGTGATGTTCACCGTTTAAAGTCACCTAAATCTCCCTACACGCCGAAAAGTACCCTAAATTGGTCTTGATGGACTGGTGCATGTGGAAGCTAGTGGTTGGGGTGGATTTGGCCCGGGATTTTGGGTTATTTCAATATATATATATATATATATATATATATATATATATATATATATATATATATATATATAGCGGCCTTTCTTTACTGCACAAAGAAGAAGGCATGCCGTTTTAACTGTGAGCGGGCGTCCGTGCAGGGACCCACGGCCCCTCATGTGGGCCCCACCATGATGTATATTTTGTATCCACGCCGTCCATGAGGTGGACCACCCCCTGAGGTGGGTCCCCTCCAAAAACCAGTCAGATCCAACGCTCGGGTGGCCCACATCACCAGAAATAGTGTGAATTGAACTCTACCATTGAAACCCATTTGGGGTCCACAGAAGTTTCAGATCAAGCTGGAATTTGTTTTTCCCATTCTTTCAGGTCTGTGCGACCTTATGGACGGTCTGGATGGAAGATAAACATTGTGGCGGGCCCCACGTGGGACCCACAGTCATGTGTGTGTTTCACCGTCCACCGTCAGTGGACGGTGAGCCCTCCCTGGGTGTGCGCGTATGTGGGTATGTGTACACGTGTGTGTGCATGTGTGTGTGAGTGTGTGCTGTGTGCGTGCGTGTGTGTGGTGTGTGTATGTGTATATATATATATGTGTGTATATATGTGTACATATATATATATGTATGTGTATATATATATATATTATATTATATATATTATATTGTATGTATTATATATTATATTATATAATATATATCTATTGGTGGGCCTTAGGAATTTTAATGGTGGAATTCATCCTCACCACTTGTATTTTGGTGTGGCCCACCTTGGTATACATGTAAGGCCCACGTGATTAGGCCCATCTGGATGAATTTGTGGCCCGTTGTTGAGGCCCACCTTGATGTATATATAGCCCGTGTGTTTAGGCCCATTCAATGTAATTGTGGCCCATGTTACAAGGCCCATTGTGATGTATTCAAAGGCCCGTGGGATATGGCCCATTGTAATGTACATAAGGCCCCTTGATGTGGCCCACTTGATTTATAAAAGGCCCATATGATGCGGCCCATTTGATGAATATAAGGCCCATGGGTCGAGGCCCAACAGGGTGTCCTTAGGGTCCATTGCAATGAGGGATTCCTCCATAGTGTGTGTAATAATGTTTGATGACAGGTTATGCCTTGGGAGAAATGTTGGTTTGACGTCCACATTGTAGGATAATGTTGGTTTAATGTCCGCATTATAAACCTCCCTAGGGCCCATTAATAGGCCCATACTGGCTATGTGTGGCGTCTAGGCCCACCTTCGGCGTAAGGATAGTCCAGTACTTTGTGATATGCTTAGCACATTTTCATGATTCATGCGCATACGCATCATATGTATGCTTGATATGAGAAATGTTTGATCATAACATAAGCCGTTGGGCTGAGACATTTACGGGACTCCTTATGAGACGGAGTGCCCCACATGATCGCGTAGTACGCGTGAGATTTCTGCATGATTGTACGGTATGACCCATGCATCTCGCATATGTGTGACTTGATCACTGCACGCCCTAGCGACATCAGGGCCATGGCTCCACAGGCACATCGTGGATGGCCGTATCGGATACCGGAAATACTTTGTTCTAGCACTGTGGGCACTTAGGATGTCCTTGGGTGAGAGTCCCAAAACCTTTTTGGTACCAGAGATGCTCCAACGTCTAAACCGAGTGGATACACGAGCGCTGAGTCTTAGAATACCGAGGCGCGTCTCCCACCGTGTCGTGGTCGGTTGGAATGGGGTGTGGCCTTATCCGCTTTGAGTGAGGGGGCTATAAGCTGGCCGAGTTTGACCATTTCGCAAATGTGTCCGCTATTGACGAGCCGGGTAGGTATTAGCGGACTGCGGTCGGGCGGATAGTGTGGTCTCTTCCACTTGCTTGTAATGCGGTAGGAGGAGGCGATCGGTGTGAGGTGTATTAGACCCCTAGTGATATCCGAGAGGAACTCAGACGATATGTATACTTGATGAGTCTTGCACGCTTGTATGGCATATCGCATATGACATTTGGCTACATAGGCCTCGCATCGCATGGCCTTAGTATGGCCGATAGCATTCATACCTTGCATTGCATAGCTTTAGTACAGCTGATAGTATTTATGGACTTACCGCATACTTGCATTACTCGATATTGTACACTTGCGTTTACCTTGTACACACACTTACACCACCCTCTAAGCTTTTGTAAGCTTATGCACGACCGTTAAGCGTGCGAGTAGCGTTAGACACCAGCCAGGTTGGCAGAGGCGAGGCGTACTGCACTTTATTTTGGAGCTTTTTGATCACCCTGTATTTCCCTTTCTGCATTGTACTTGAAAGTTTTTGATATAGTGGATATGTGGTGATGTTGTTTTGTGACTTGGTTTTGCTTTTGGTTATGCTCCATTACATTACAAAAAAAAATTTCATATTGAAAATCCTCCTTGTAGGATCCCAGGATCGGAATCTGGCGTATGGGCGCTAGAAGCCGAGAATGGGATACTACGGAGGTTGTCAGCGCCGGATTCGGCGATCGGGAATTTTGTGAGCCCGGTTTCTGAGTTTGGGGCGTGACATAACGTGTTGGCACACTCGTACCGAAACTAAGAGAGAAATGCATTTACAATAGCAAAAGAGTGCAAATAATTATTTGTGAATGACATGTATTCTACCAGTAAGGCTAAGCACCTGAGATGTATACACAATTACAACCCAAATGGCAATCGCTTATTCCAAGACATGTGACACAAGGCACACTTGACTCCTAGCATATAGATAAATTTTTGCCAACGACCAGCTATTACTAGCCTCTTGCATTAGGTGTTATTGCACATCATGGCTCTTACCTCCAGAGAACATCTAAGAATCTTTTAGAAGCTAAGAAAATTAGAGCAAATAGCGGGAAGCCATTTAAAGATAGAATTCATGATAGCACAATGCCTAAAGGGTTATAATACCGAATAAAATACGATACCAAAAAGGCCACTACCCAATCATATCAGCCATGAAAGTTTACATATACTCATTGCCTCTTAAAAAATCATAAAAACAACAAACAAAAAAGAGCTTAGGGCCTCATACTAATTCAACCAAAATAATCTTTTTTCAACTCTACATTACCTATCTCTTTTGCCATTATGGATCCTGCTCACTTTTGGTCTCAATTTCTAAAATGAGCTCATAAAACGGATGGACACGGTGGATTTACCACAAACATCACGGTGGCCCCTACCTAGGTTCTCAGCACTGGAACTTCCTGTGAAAGGAAGTTCTTGTGCCGGGAACGTAGGTGAGGTCCATTATGATGTTTATGAGAAAACTTGCGAAAGCCTTTCGTAGGAAATCCATGTTCGCTTTCTACAAGTTGGGACCATTATTTACATTTCTGGCAAGGACGCGGATTGTGGGGCATATGAATCTCCTGTAGTTGGAAGTTGTGCATGGGGCCATAGAGATTCTCGTCATAAATCCACTCTGTCCATCAGTTTTATAAGATCACAACAGGAAAGGAATAAAAAATCAAGTGGATCCAAAACTCATGTGGGCCACACCACATGAAATGGCAAAGATTGAACACCTACCATTGGAAACTTTCTAGGGGCCACAGAAGTTTTGTACTAGTATGATATTTGTGCCTATAATATATCTAAGTAGTAATAACCCAATGAACCATTTGGATACATATTAGTAGCTCCACGAAGGTGTGGACGCTGGAGGGAAGATTTCTCGAGGGGATGTGAGAGTTGCTCTCTTCTATCTATTGGCTACCTTGCTCAAGGGTTTTCGTTAAAGGGGGTAAATGGTGTAATATTTGACCAGTGCCGCCACTAATCAATTATTACAATTCTACAATTGGTTAGACCCTGTAGAAACACTTAGGATTCAGAATCTAAAGATTCTTAACCCTAAGATGACTCATAAGTTTACGTTTTATAGATTCTAAGTAAGAGATTACGGTTACAGAGAGGGAAGGTGTTAGACACCCACTTTGCCTAGACGGATGTACGGTTTTTACTTCAAAAGATCTGACTAATTTCTAAAGAATAATATTAGTTCTTACGCGCAGAAAATATAATGTGATGTAATAGCAGTGATGATTGATCGAACCGAATTTCTGATGAGCGGAATCTGACAATATCGGCAAGCTGCAGAGCATATATTCAAAATGATCAAGTGCAGGGTGCAAAATATATATGTGTAGGATATTTAATGTTGTATTGATGTCTATGATAAAATGATGGCAAACCGGCTAAGGTTTCTGATGGACTTGCTACGATTATATCGGTAGGTCTTGGCGCATACGCCCACCAGTCAAATACGAGAAAATGATGGTATACAATGTATATGCTAAAACGACGACTAACTGACTTAGGTTTTTTATGGACAATATCCAATTATATCGACAAGCCTTAGAGCATACAACTGCCAATCAGCTGCATGAAAACGATGGTATACAATGTATATGCTAAAATGACAGGTAACTAGCTAAGATTTTTTATGAGCAAAATCTGATTATATTGGCAAGTCTTGAAACATACATCCGCTAGTCAGATGTGTGAAAATGATGAAAATGTAATATGATGTTGATGTATATGAGAAATAGGGGAGTTGAGAATGGAATGAATGTTTATGCGATGTTAATGCACTAATTTAATACTAATAGAAGCTTAAACAGTAGAATGAACGATAGTGTCACAATGTTAGATTAAGCGGCTCATATTTGAACTTGGGTGGCTCATGAGGCTTGAACCGTAGCTAGGGTAGGCTAGACTAGGGATGTGCTATTACTCTCACTCTCCTTGGTGGAGGGATGATCAAGGCAAAGGCTAAGGGACTTTTGGGTGAGAAAGGAGATTAAATGAGAGTGGATGCTTGAAATGAGAAGTGGAGGGAGCTATTTATAGTCTTCCAATCCGATTTTTTGGTAACTCCCGATGATCCTAAGGGTAAAAAGTGATTGGAGGGTTATGATTGGAGATTGTCACATGACATTATATAATGAGTTGAATGAGGTAGTAAAATGATAGTTTTAGGTAAGAAGATGGGCATTAGAATAAATACATATCAACTGTATACTTAAGATTCGAGAAAGAAGAGTTCCACATGCTTAAGGAACGCTGCCCTAAAGAGGAGGAGTGCCATGTGGCTGGTGGCAACTGTGCTATCGTCGGTCCCCATTTGAACTCTCTGCTTCAATAGGCAACATCCTCTAGGCGTGTGGAGGCTCTACTGTGAGGGTTGTTGCTTTGAAGTTTCGACATTTATCTGATTGAGCTTAGGCTCAGGCTTGATTTTGGACTTAATTAGGTGAGTTGACTAGGTTATAAGGTTGGATAGACTTACTGGGTTAGTTGACTCTGCGAGTTAACTGAGTAAGTCGACTTATCGAGTTGAAGCTTCAGGGTTTAGGATTAGGCTTACTGGGTTGAATGCATTGATTGGGCTAAATTTAAGATTTTAAAACTGTGATTCCTAAGATTTAAGATTCTAGAGTTAGGGTTTTACACTGGACTTCGGTTTTCTATACATTTCGAACTTAATCAGCATGTTGGATTGGAGTGGGGTGTCTACATAAGGTTGGAACGGTGGGTGTACGTTTCCAATTCCTATTGTTTCGTGTTACGTGGTCCACATGAGTTTTGGATCTGGCTTATTGTTTCATGTTATGTGGTCCACATGAGTTATGGATCTGGCTCATTGTTTCATGTTATGTGGTCCACATGAGTTTTGGATCTGGCTTATTGTTTCATGTTATGTGGTCCACATGAGTTTTGGATCTGCCTTATTTTTAAAGTCGTGCGGGATGGTGGTCTTGCAAAATTGATGAAGTGAGTGGATTTGTGATGGGCATCTCTGTGGGCCCCAAACAGCTTCCAAGTACAGGAACTTCCGGTGCCCGGGGACACAGGCAATCCGCGTATTTATGGCCCTAACAGGCCATGGGCTCATCAGTTGGGCCACAGCGTACAAACAAATGGACGTCTAAACATTTGTTTGTAGTCATCCATTTGTTTTGTATACTGACGTGACGTCCAATTTAGGAATAAAGCGGGCTGATTTATAAGAAAGATCATCTAAAAATTGTGGCCCACCTGATAGAAAGCTCGGATCCATTACATGTGTGCCCTATTGGCACGTATGGTGCGTGTCGATGTCCGGCTCCATGTGCGCGTGTGACTATTAAAATTATCTGAATTAATTCTAACCTGTAAACGCTACATCGGGGTTTCCTTGCCAATATTTATATAATGAACTCAGAAATGCGGAGGAGATTCCCGCGATCCCTGCCAATATTTATATAATGAACTCAGAAATGCAGAGGAGATTCGCGCGAAGCGAGAGTAAAGAAGAATTTCGCTTCACACATGCCAATATAGCTCACATGTATTGGATCCGAGCCATTCATCAGGCGGGGATATCCCGGTTACCACGGAAATACCATGGCCCGAAAATTAGGATCCAGTCATCAGTTGGAGACGCGTGTACATTGAATATCGACGGCTGGTCATCCTCTGTCTAGAGGACCATTCGCCTCATGCATGTCCGGTCCACATGAAGGTGGACCATCTGGCTTGAAAATTCTCTGTTCCAGAAGTCAAGGTCAACCCATCAGGTGGGGCATCTGTTTGAGTAGAGACCATCGGTCTATCTTCTGTGTGCATACGTGGCCCACATGCTGACTGAACCAGTCTGATTTTTGAATCACGGCATATCCACGGTGGTCCAGACATGAAGAATGGTCGAGATCCTACACACGTGTAAAGCGTGCCCACAATTACCTCTTCAATCTCTACTCGTACGGATCACCCATAACTGCACTCCATCATAACGACCCATTAAGGATAGATTTTTATTTTTATTTTTTCTTTTAAATAAAGTAACACTAGAATGATGGCCTGTAACACTAACAGAAGGGAGGGTATGATGAGGACATTACACCTCTGTGAAAATCTGAGCCGTTAAAAGGCATTTGTGGGTTTTTGGTAATGAGTTTGCTTTGGTTGGGAAATGATCCTTAGTTGGATAACCATGGTTGATTTGATTTTGTTGGTGGACCTTATCATTCTTCGATCAAGATCGAATGATGATAACTACTGCCGAAATGGGCCATGATTCCTGTTGGGAGATGATACGGTAGACCGGAAACCATATTCCTACATTACACGTGGCAGGCTTATCTTTCAATTAGGTCTGTCCATCTAATGGGACTCACTATGGATGAAGGTTATGATTCAAGATAAACATAGATTGGATGATCCTAGCCATCTACAAAGTGGCCTTCGAATCAACGGTGGTTGTCAACATTAAATGATGGAAAGTAAAGATGGTGATAGCTATGATGTTATGATGAGTATGATTTTGGAAACATCATCTATCCATGATGAGGCCAGCTAGTTGGACGGTTCAGATTGATGAATAATGAGGTCACGTGTAAACTTATATGGATGGCTCTACCATATAATAGTTCGTGCAGCTCTACCGTATGCCGATTCCTGCGATCGTCGAGTGGGAATTAGTGGAGCGTGCTTGATGTTTCGTGCCATCATCAGTTGTTGATCTGACGGCGATATGGTTCATGGAATATTTAGTACACTCAGCTCTCGTATTTGGATAAATGGTGCACTTTTGGAATATCCGAGCGGTTCATCAGTTGGGATCCACTGCATATATGATTAAATAAAAATAATAGAAATAGATCATCAGATGGGCCACACACTCCTGTTGTATGAAACTGTGCGGACGAATTTTGTTAAGCGTATCTTTTGCACATATGTGATTCACTTGGCTATAGATGAGCTTCATCTTGTAAGAAAGAAAAAATTAGCCCCGTAGACTCTTTCCTATTATGCTTTACTTTTTCCGACGCCTAAAAACTTTGGTTACCAAAGTAGATTTTTAAGGTTGGAAGGAAAGTTTTAAATAAAAATAACCCTCTTTTTTGGATAAAACAGCTGAAAAAATATAAGGTATTTTTATCTTAATGGGTTTATTTATATAGATAGAAGTATAGTTTAATAAGGTAGGTTTTGTTGATACTCTGGCAAAACGTAACGAATGAAAGGCAGGCACTTAGAAATTGCATACTTGGAGCATAAGTTATTTAAAAAATTATGGATGCAAGTTTAGATGTACCATAAACCAAAAATTAAGATTGTTTGACTATTTGAAATATTAGATTAAATGATATTTAGTGGATGGTTAAAAATGAAGTATGTTACGGGTAAAATGAAGATAAACGAATGTACGAGATCGGATGAGCCGAGCAGTCAAATCGAGAGTTGCTCAACTAATCTGCTTTATAGGTGATAATCTTGGTGAAGCAACTTCCAAAATTTACTCGGTCTAATTGTGTTAGTATACGCCACGTGTTCCATTTTTAAGTGCCTGCGTATCAAGCATCCTAGGCAGTCAGAGTATCTAATAATTTCCCTAGGAAATGCATCTACAAGGGTCCCGATGAGCAGCTTGGTATTGCACACGTATGTCACAGTGGCCCGTGTGAGAGACTAGTGCCCAGGAATGGAGCAGCTCGATGGTTGGTCATCTGTTTTTAAGTTCCAAAGTGTAGGAGGCATGTCCAGATAATCCAGACCACCGGTTGGTTGTTTTTGCAAGGGAATTGCCTGGGACCACTGACTGCAGGAAGTTCCTGCCGTCGTAAGCTGTGGGGTCCACCATGATGTTTGCCAGAAATCCATCCTATCTATTCGTTTTGCCAGCTCATTTTACGCCATGAGCTAGAACATGAGGCAGTCCCAAAACTCGAGTGGGACACGTGACAGGAAATAGTGGGGATCGAAGCTCGAAACTTTACTGAGGCTACAGTAGCGTCGGATCAGGCTAGTACTATTTTGTGTTTTCAGTTCATTCTAGTGGAAAATGACCTTATGAACGGTTTGGATGGAATATAAACAAGGCAGTGGACCTTGAGAAGTTTTCAACGGTTGCATTTCTCTCCTTTTTTTTTATTTATTATTATTATTATTTTTTTTCTGGCCCACTTGAGTTTTGGATAGGCTTCAGTTTTGGGTTCATGTTGGATTTCTCACAAATATCACGATGAGCCACACCAAAAAATAGTTCAGGGGAGGCTGACAAGTTGATTGGTAAACTCAATTCAACCCGGTCAACTTAACCAACTCAGTTAACTCTTTTTAACCCAGTCAATTCAGTCCAACCCCATTAATTCAGTTTAATTTTAGACCCAAGCCTAAGCCCGTTCCAACCCCATATCTAGACCCATTAACACATATGACCACAACAATATAAGACTAGGAAGAACATATGTAATACACCACCCTAGGAGCTCCCCCACAAAAGATAGGAGGATTCCACGTGCCAGGTTGCGTGTGTCAATTCTCCTGCTTTCGCAAGAGAGTTAGGTGGAGCGGTGACATCAACTGAAATTCTTAGCGACTATGCGGCTCCTACCTTTCACCAAAATTACGATCCATATCATCGATCAAATTGCTTGGATTGCGCTGCATAGCAAAATCTAATCCAAGCCCTTAGAGTCTTTTTATCTCTAGACTTTCCAACAATTACCCCAAAAAAAAAAAACAACAACCTAAAAGGCTAGAAATAGCACCACATCTCTCACCCTAAGCATTCACAGAATTTCATCCAAAGCCTCTCCCATCCCCTTAGCCATCAATAGCCAAATCTCACCCCTCTAACAAGGAGAAGTGGGAGTAGAAGGAGATTAGTCTAGCATAGGCCCACCTAGTTCAGTCTAGCCCTTAACCACGTCAGCAACCAAAAATACCAATCCAGGGCACTCAATCAGATCATTGCGATAAGACCATCCATCCATCCATCTAACTTTGATCAACTTCGATTATCTTCGCATCAGCATCCTGCAATATTTATTCTCTTCTCAACCACCTTTCTCATTTCACCTATTAGCATCACATAATACAAATATTAGCATCACATAATACAAACATTGCATTTGAGCACCCAGTCGATTCAAATGTATTCTCTGTGGCCTACCGAGATACTGAACCCTACCCATCGAAAACTCAAATTGACTATATAACTGCAACATGGGTCATCCAAGTGAGCCCCACCCATTAGAAGATGGAGAGGTGGGTTATGGTAGTTTCAGGGTAACTGACTATCCATTACTTTGGCACTTTTGGAAGTGCATGAGTAGTTTCTCAAGTAACCCTTTACTCTAGCAGTTTCTAGACTACATGAGCAGTTTTCTCGGCCTGTAATTGGTAACAATCATGGTTACATTCCTATAAAATGGGTCAAAGACTCATGATTAGAATCATTTGAATTTTGAACACCAATTTGCAGAGTGCAAAGAAATATTGTGAGAGGAAGTCATGTTTCAACATTACCACACGATTTACAATGTGAATCTTACTTGAAGAAAAATGTTCCTCTATACATTGTTTTACGCTAGTGAAAGCGATATAACCCTCTTTCGATGATGTGAGACATATCTGGTAAGATCTAACAACTGAGCTTCCATCTTTAGTTGCTGTTGAATCCAAGAAATTATTTTGAGATAGCTGATTCCTAACAGATTGGTTATTCAACTGCTTTGTCAAGTGGGTGAATCAAGGTAGATTTATCTAACTCGGGCCATCGCCTTGTCATAAGCGAATCCCTGATAGTTTGCTCAGCCCTATAAAGCAGAGACTGTACAGTTGTACAAGGCAGAGAGGGTGCTAAACACCTCCCTTTTTTGTAATCATGGTCCTTTGCTTAGAATTTTTAGTTGCAGATCAAGAAGCCATTTTAAGTTAGGAAATTCTCCAATTCTTTCTACTAAAGTTTCTATAGGGTTTAGTCGATCGTGAGAATATGAGTAACTGGCCAGTGGCAACTCTAGTCAAATATAATACCTCTATGCCTTAAACACACCAACGAAAGTCCTTGAGAAAGGCACTCGCAAGTGTGATTGGTCTGCAGTCCAACATCCATAGAAGTGTCCCTTGAGAAAGGCACTCGCAAGTGCGATTGGCCCGCAATCTAGCATCCATAAAAGTGTCCCTTGAGAAAGGCACCCATGAGTGCAATCCGCCTATAATCCAGCGTCCACACAAGTGCATACAAGGGTAATTTATGCCAACTATGCTACGGTAATGCAGTTATATTGTCAAACCTTGTTAGGTGAACAATATTAATGATATTTCAAGCATGTTTGGATTACAAAATATTGTGGTAACGTAAAAGAAAAGTGTAATAATTAGGAATTTCTTTACTTATGTCTCCCAACAACATTTAACTTTTGATTTTCATGTATGATTCATTGACAGTACAACTATAATATAGTATTTTCCATTACTTTAATAATGAAATGAAAATGTGCAACACTTGTAAATTTCTCTACTAGTCCCAAAAAGGTCTGTGTTTAATTGACAATTTTCACACTAGTTTGGTGGTGATTAAATTGTAATGAAGACACTTTTTTTTTTCTACGTTACCATTTTTTATACTCAACCTAATATTTATTCCCTTCTCAACCACCTTTCTCATTTCACCTATTAGCATCACATATTACAAACATTGCATTTGAGAACCCAGTCGATTTGAATGTATAATCTGTGGCCTGTCGAGATACCGGACCCTACCCATTAAAAATTCAGATTGACTATATAATTGCAACATGGGTCATCTAAGTGAGCTCCACCCATTAGAAGATGGAGAGGTGGGTTATGGCAGTTTCAGGGTAATTGATTATCCATTACTTTGGCATATTTGGAAGTGCATGAGTAGTTTCTCATGTAGCCCTTTACTCTAGTAGTTTCTAGACTACATGAGCAGTTTTCTCTTGCAACTGATAACAATCATGTTTACATTCCTATAAAATGGGTCAAGGACTCTTGATTAGAATCATTTGAATTTTGAAGACCAATTTGCAGAGTGCAAAGAAATATTATGAGAGGAAGTCATGTTTTAACATTACCATACGATTTACAATGTGAATCTTATTTGAAGAAAAATGTTCCTCTATACATTTTTTTTTTTACGCTAGTAAAAGCAATGTAACCCTCTTTCGATAATGTGAGACATATTTGGTAAGATCTAACAACTGAGCTTTCATCTTTAGTTGCCATTGAATCTAAGAAATTATTTTGAGATAGTTGATTCCTAATAGACTAGTTATTCAATTGCTTTATCAAGTGGGTGAATCAAGGTAGATTTATTTAACCCAGGCCATTGCTTGTTATAGGCATCGCATTATCACAATGCATTACACACACATGCATTATCCTTGTGCAAGAACCATCCGAATCCTTGATAGTTTGCTCAGCCCTACGAAGTAAGACTGTACAGTTGTACAAGGCAGAGAGGGTGCTAAACACCTCTCTTTTTTGTAATTATGGTCCTTTGCTTAGAATTTTCGATTGCAGATCAATAAGCCATTTTAAGTCAGGAAATTCTCCAATTCTTTCTACTAAGGTTTCTATATGGTCTAGTCGATTGTGAGAATCTGAGTAATTGGCTAGTGGCGACTCTAGTCAAATATAATACTTTTATGCCCTAAACACACCAACAAAAACCCTTGAGAAAGGCACTCACAAGTGCGATTTGCCCGCAATCCAACATCCATAGAGGTGTCCCTTGAGAAAGGCACTCATGAGTGCAATCCGCCTGTAATCCAGCGGCCACACAAGTGCATACAAGGGTAATTTATGCCAACTACACTATGGTAATGCAGTGATATTGTCAAGCCTTATTAGGTGAACAATATTCATGATGTTTTAAGCACGTTTGTATTACAAAATATTGTGGTAACGTAAAAGAAAAGTGTAATTATTAGGAATTTCTTTACTTATGTCTCCCAGCAACATTTGACTTTTGATTTTCATGTATGATTCATTGACAGTACAACTATAATATGGTATTTTCCATTACTTTAATAATGAAATGAAAATGTGCAACACTTGTAAATTTCTCTACTAGTCCCTTAGAAAGGTTTGTTTTTAATTGACAATTTTCATACTGGTTTGGTGGTGATTAAATTGTAATGATGGCACTTTTTTTTTTTCCACGTTACCATTGTTTGTACTCAACCTAACATGGCACAAATCGATGATCGGAATGTTGCCACATGTTAACACACTCATATAAATATGCTAATTAATAGTAGAAAAGAACGCGGACGCCTGTTCACCAAGGACACATTTTTGACAAAAGATCCGAAAAGTGATCAATTCTCACATGACACGTGACCAATGAACATAAGGCACACATGGCGTTAACATGGAGAGGAAGTGTCATCCAACATATTGGTAAGGTCACATAAACCTAAATGAAAGAAAAACACAAATATCAACTTGATCCAAAACTTCTTAACCCTAGGAGGTTTTCAACTGTAATAATTCAATTTCCATTATTTCCTGTGGATGGTCCACTTGAAATTTGGATTTACATCCTTTTTGAGCCATGCCCTGAAATGAGCTGACAAAATGGGGACAGCTCGAATAAAATACATAGATGTGGGGGCACACAGAGCGTATCTGGCTGGGGTTAGGTTCATTACCCCAAACCGCGTCCCAGAGGAAGCTATTGGCGTTACCGTGATGTCTGCATGACATCTAGTACGTCTATCAGTTTTACAGGGCGTATTGAGACAAAAAGAGAGAGCTGGAAACTAAAGCGGGCCACACCACACCCAAAAAAAGATGGAAACGATCATTGAAACATTCCTAGCTTAGTGTAATATTTTTATGCCATCTAAACGGTTAATAAGGTCATTCCTACATTGATGAACGGACAGATCATCATGATCCAAAGCTTTTGTTACCCCACCAAAGATTCATTTGTAAGCACGTTCAATCTTCACCGTTTCTAGGAGGGTGGTCCACTGATCGCCTCTTTTTGGGATCATTTTCCCAGCATAAGCTAGCCAAGCTGATGAATGGAATGGATGGGATGGGCCCTAGCTAACCATAAGAGGAGGCAGGTTGAGTATTGAGCAAACTCTGTGGGGCCCACTGTAATTTATGTCCTCTATCCACTCCGTCATCCGTTTTAAAAGAGCATTTTAGTGCTTGAGACCGAAATTGAAGCATATAAAAATCTCAGGTGGACCACACCACAGGAAATAATTTGAAATGAACGCCTACCGTTGAAAACTTCTTGGGGGCCACAAAAGTTTTGGATCAAGATGATATTTGTGTTTTCCCTTCATCCATATCTGTGTGACATTATGAACAGGTTGGATGACAAATAAACATTTCTGTGGGCTATAGGAAGTTTTCAACGGTGGAAATCATTATTACCACTTTTTCTTATGGTGTGTTCCAGTTGAGCTTTGGATATGATTCTATTTTGTGATCATGTCCTAAATATTCTGTACAAACAGATGTACGGCGTCGATAAACACATACATCTACGGTGGGCCCCACAGAGTTTACTAAATACGCTGAGGCGTACTGAGTAACTCAGTCGCAATCCGCTTCGCCATACAAGGTCCGGGGGATTTCAACTGTAATGAGGACATGTTCGGCAGACATTGGTCCACTGCCACGGACCGTGGGAGACCATTCCCAAAAATATCCGAGGCTGGAAAATCCTAGCCATCAATGCATGGACTTTTTAGAGATGAATGCTAGCCTTGGCCGTATGTGTATTCCAACCGTCCATTTGAGGACCACAAATCTAAAGGATAAGATGATCCTATCAAGACTATTTTCGACTCATGGTCCATCTAAGATGAGACCCAGTGGAAAACTGCCAGGATTACTTAACCAAGGGCCCCACATATAAAAATCAAAACGCACGTACAGGAAAAGCATTGCCCGAGTATCATGCAAAGCGAGGAGGAGCATCTTTGATTCCCTCTAGAAAAAGTACAGGAATTTTCCTGTCCTTTCTAACACGTGTGAACATGAAAGTCGGTCAAGGAAGCCCAGCTGCTTTTACGACCTTTGTACCAAACCAACGGCCAAGATTCGATATCGATGACTCTTTTTGCCGACTTCGCTTTCAGGTTTAAGACATGATTGCACTAGATAGTTACGTTTTATCAGTTACAACCTCTCCATTAATCATTCTGTACGGAATTGACTAAAATGCCCTTCACGAGTTTGACGGGTCTTTTGAGTTTTGACCCTGGGAGACTCATCGAAGATCAATTGGTCTGGGCTGGGCTGGGCTGACTCAAACCCAGCCCAGTCCACCCCAACCTAAGACCACAAGGTGAACATGTGGCTAAGTTTTAGGGACCGTTTGGTTGATGGTGAACGGCTGTGATCGATGGAAAGTGGATGGACATGATCAAAAAGGGTCATTTGGATGATGGTAAGAAGTGGTAAATGAAGTCAATGTGAAATGAAATGCAGTAAAATTACTTGAATTAGAATTGATATTTTTTTAAGTGGGCTTACTTTTATTGCCTACTCCAGGCCCAATTTTTTAATTTTATTTTTGACCAAAAGTATATATTTCAATTTTAATGGGCTTATTACAATTATTATGTCAAACGATGGCATATACTAATTTTGAGTATTAAAATTGATTTACTTAATTCATTTCAATTAAAGATAATAAATACAAATTTTGGATTCTAATGTATTCTAATTACAAGCATTTAAATACAAGTGTAAATTTTAATTCACATTGATTTCATTTACCATATGATTTGAATTCCAGTATATTCCAATTATAATCATCCAAACGAGCCTTTAGGTGCAAAAAAATAAAAATAATAATAATAAAAAATCCCATTTTAAACTCTCCATTTTTGGGAAAAGACTGATACAATGACTTCAATGTTTAAAATTCTGTATATTTTGAAAGAATGAATTCAACACGATTTTTTAAAAAATAAAATGCATTTTATAAATAAACATTTGAGGGTGTTTTTAGGAAATATGGATCGGTCACCATCCATTGAGAGGAATATACAAATTACTAGTGGGTGGAAAATTTTAGTAGAGACAAATTCATTTATATAAGGATTACTTGAAAAGAAAGGATATCTCAAAGTCAAAAAAATAAATTAATGTGATAGTGATTATTCGTCGATGTCATATGGATACTTTAATAATCTTTATTGGACTTTTTGAACTTGAGCTTTTCTATATATAAAGTATGTAAACATATGGTCATGTACAACCCTTTATTTTTCCATTCGCATTGATCTTATCCTTCAACAACTCATATACACTAACATGGGAGTATTATTCATTTGTAGATGGAGCTTTAACAGCAGCTAGGTAGACCCAATTGAAAATATGGACCGGATCAGGTTAGCTGGCATCCACAAAGTGTGGGAGAGGTCTTTGATGCGTACTCTATTTTCTAATTTTACTTTGAACTGTTTTTTAAAATTTAATTTCGACATAGTTAAATCGATATCCAAATCGAACAGCCAACGAAAATAATTTAATATTGGGTCTGACTTTTAAATATTATTAGAAAAGCATTGGCTTGCTACCACTAGCAACACACCTAAGGGTGTATGTTTTAATCATGAAGTGTGCCCCCACACAATAGTCTAAACACATTTATCCTAATTAATGATATTATTTTATGCTTGTTATCAAACACCTTAGAATTGGGATTGATAAATAATTACATCTATGACTTATAGATATTGACACATTAACACATACATGCATTGTAAGTTGATGGTGCTGTGTGAGTACAAGTGAAGTGTTTGAAGATAGATGCACACATTTTTTTTTTTTTTTTTTTATAGTTTGAAGATGGATGGTGGTATATTTAGCTTATTTATAATGATTGAAGACCATAGTAACATATGTAGCATTTATGGAGCATTAGAAAATAATGGGATAATGACCCAAGTTTTAAAATGGTGTGATTTTTTATTGGATGGCATATAGCCACTATGATGGCCTCACACGCAATTACTGCACCGGCCAAACTGACTTTTAGATTTATTGGACATTTCGGTTCCAAGGTCAGTCTCATGCATAGTGGTAGTGACGCCCCATAAATGTATCTAAGTCACCGGCGGTTCCTCTTCATTAAGGTGTACTGAATGGATGATATTATCCTTGTTTATCTTAGTTCTTATATTATGATACAAGCTATATATATACAACCACCAAATGGTTATACTTTTATCAGGACGTGCATGCCTCTTAAGTAAAATATTCTTCTAATCTTCAAACCTGAATAAATAACATGCATAAGGCCACGTTTGGTTGCACCAAAATATCATGATATTGCTTGATTAATGAAATTATTCTGGTGCAATTTTTCATGACATTTCTTGAATTTTGGTGTAACCAAACACACCCAAAAAATAATTTTTATAAAATACAAAAGTTAAATTGTTAATTAATTTTAAAATATTTACATATGCTTTACAAACAAAAATAGTACAAACTAAGGTTAGAAAGGAAAAGAAAATTAGGTTATTTTATCAATAAAAAGGTGTTTTTTATTTTCATGGTAATCTATGTTTTAAGGAAAGATGCATGAATCTTCTTTGGTTGGTAAGTTGGAGCAAGTCAAATCCATAACTATTTTCTCATAGTGTGCACCAAGAGTTTCTCTGCACGTATCTCAACCATACAATCAATAAGTATGGTGGGCCAGGATCTTGATGCCAATTTGATAATGGGCGTTGGGAGATTTTTGTTTTGAAATGATTGCTATATTTCCAAAACCATTGTTATATGGTGGGAGATGAGGGCACATCAAGTGTCAGTGCGCACAGCTTGCATTGGGGTGACATAGGTGATACCATTTTTCAAGGGGGAGTTATTTGATACTCTGGCTGCGGTTGACACTTGATACTCAGGCACTTGGAAAGGGTACACGTAGTATATATTAACTCAAGTTAAACAGACTAAATTGTGGAACCCACGGTTAGTAATTTATAACCCAAAGTTTAGATTGGTTGAATAATGGCAACCTCTGATTTGTGGACAATTGTTTATTGAAATATGACCATTGGATATTTTTCATTTTTTAACCGTTCAATGCATCCATTAATCTGATAATCAGACAATCGAACAATCCTACCTTTTAGTTTCTAATACATTTAAACTGGTATACCTAATTTAAAAGGTTTAATTTGAATTATGATATTCCAAGTATACAATCTTTTGAGTAATTTAAAAGTGCCTGTGTATCATCTGTCACACTCTTCCAGAGCATCAAAGTTTCCATCTTTTGAAACGATGTTTGCATTCACGGTACAGATGTTACATCAGTGGTAGAAATCTACATTGATGTCAGTAGGTTAGGATTCGGTTAACGGTCAAATCCAACCATAGAATTGGGCTGGGCCTGTATGGGTCCCACTCAGCTCTACAAGCAACTTGAAAAGAAAATTTTAATGAAGGAAGGAACTGGCGAAATCCTGACACATCCATCTTGTACAGATGGGGCAATATTTCAAAGATCCACACCGTTGATCTGATAGAATCTAAAAAATATGGGGGACCCATTAATAATTTTCCAAATTGAAATATTCTAAATCCTTCACTAGACGGTTACAGAAAAATGCATTCTAAAACAAGGGCCAAATTTTTGATGGCCGGGATCTTCTAATCAGAAGCTTTCTATCAGTAACCAAAACATGGGCCCCACGTTTAGGAAAAGGGTGGATTGGGACACTATTCAGATCCTGGTGCATCAGGACCGTCCAAATCATCTGTGATAGCATTGATTAAAAAGTTCGGTGGATCATGGTCATTGATCCTTTTGTCAAAGTCATGCCAATAGGTTAATGATTAGGTTTGTCAAAACCAAGAGGATGTGGCCTATAATCATTGCCTTTCTTCTAGGGAGGTGGCCCAAAGAAGAGGGAGGTGGGTGGCATAAAACCGCCCTTTACTTGAATTTCTCACTTTGTGGGACCCACTTTTGAAAATTGTAAAGGGAGGTAGTCCTCGGGCTACTAAAACTTCATCGTGATCCGCGGGCTGGGCCATGTATATCAGTGTAAGATACAGTTGAGGAGGTGGGACCCACGATTTATGGTACAGGGAGGATATGCAGAGATCATGATCCTAATCGTTCTGGTGGTTTTATGCGAACATAGATTGGAAGGTTGAAATTGTTTGTGGAAAATCATACTTTTCCCATGGTCCATCCATGGAAGGGCCTATCTCTTGAACGGTTCCGATCATGCATCCGTGCGCATGGGCTAACTAGCACGAGTGTACATATGGATTCACTTTGGTGGTCCGCGGACCACAGGAGTGGCCTGTTATAAAATAGCCACGAGGTTGGTGACAGAGGGTCTTTCTCTCGAGGCGTAGAGAAGCCAGGGAAGGTTTCCATGTCAGTCGAACCTTCGTGTAATTGGGAAATCGAGATGGAAATAAACGGCGTAGATTGATTTCTTCTTTGGATCAGAGCCGGGCGATGACTTGATAGGTAAACGAGGGTAAGTTGGAGGATATTTAGTGATCCGTACCGTTCATTTGATAAGTTATACTGTGGATGTCTCATGTCATGAAAATGCCACCGTTAGAATGAGCCTGTCGGGGCCACGATCGCCTATGGATGGAAATTATTAGATGGACGGGTAGGATTGTCCTGTGATTGAATTTTTCATAATGTGTATGTATACCGGGCCCACTAGATACATTGATGCCGACCATAGTCACTGGTGTTGTTTGGCAACTTGGATTTTGGGCCTTTTGGATTTGGATTTCAAATTTGAGTCAAAATCTTACGTTTGGCCTCATGAATTATGGTTGATTGAAATACTCAAAAGTCCATTTTGGATTGCAAAGTCGACCAATATCAATCATATCAAATGGTTGTATTTCAAATCTCCTTTCTCTCTCTCGACTTTGCCGAGCATAGTTTTTAAATTCTCACATTGAAAATTTAGGTTGTCCAACACAATTTCCATGATAAAGAGGTTAGAGAATTCAATTCTTGAGTTTTGGATTCTCAAGTAATTGGAGTTGTACATGGGTTGAGTTAGCTTGGTCATCTTGCTTGACTCGACCTAACTTGACTTAAAATTGGATTCAAACTGAGTTGAGCTGATCTTTGGAGCTTGAAAAATTTTTGAGTCAACTTTGAGCTTGCCCGAGCTCGAATCGACTCGGATCAAATCATCTCGATGACTCAGTTATTTTGATATTGATGTTGCTCATCGAGTGTTTGATGAAATGACTCAACGAAGTGTTGTGTTAGGGTGCGTATATTCTTCGTGAGATCAGCTAGTGGCGAGGAAGGGATAGATACAAAACAAATCATTAAAAAAATTAAAAACTTTACATTATCAAATTGTCCTTAGATTTTAATTTTGATTTTGCTTGTCAAGTGTTTGATGAAATACTTATAAAGAGTTGTTACTGTTTTGCATTCTATGAAAAAGTAAAGATGCATTGTATGTGTTTGAGAAAATGTTGCACGGACTTGAACTCGGCTCGAATTGGCCTGAGTTGTTAACCAAACTGAGTCAAGCTAGCTAGATAGGCTCGAGGGTTGAGCCGATCCAAGTTTGAGCTAGGGTTAGCTACTGGTCGAGCCGAGCCGAGCTAAGCTATGCTAAGCTCGACTCGATTTAACTCTTGTACAACTCAACAAGTAATCACTTAAGTCCAAACTGCCAAACAACCCATTACAGAATGGGCTAATGTTGTCTCCATCTTTCCTAATTGGGCTAATGTTGTCTTAGTAAAATCTGTTTTGTTGTTTGTTGGAATTTGTTTAGGATGCATTTGGATCATAAGTTACTTAAGATAAGTTAGTAATTTATCTTAGTTACTATTTATTAAGAATATAAGCATGTTTGGTAAACAGCCTAGTTATTAGCTTCTTCTCTCTTCTGCCGCTTTTATGCCTCTCTTCAACAAGTTATGAGAAGTAGAAAAACTAAAAAATTAACTGACTAAATACTTTAAGTAAAAAGTTATTTATAACTTATAATAAACCAAACTTACTTATCTGAAATAAGTTACTTATCTAATGTTGTAAGTAGAAAAAGTAACTTATTTAATGGTATTCAAGCCGGCCCTTAGTATGATAAGAATAAATCTATTTATTATTTGTTGAAGCTTATTAAGATTGTAATTTTTTAAACACTCAAAGCTCCATAGAGTAAATTAGGCTATTAGAGGGAAGTCCACTTTTTCCACTAGGCTCTTCCCCTCATATTCACCATATAAATTAAAAAACCAACTCAATAAAAAAGTTACATTGGGCTTATAATAAGAAAAAAATGATGTAAAATCCTGGGACAAACCTTAAAATCAAGGATTAAGGCCCACTTAAGTTTTCAATTATTAAAATATTTGTTATGTCCTTTTATCTCGGTGGTGGAACATGATTACAAGTTGAATTCAATTTTTGGACAATCTTACGAGTCCTATGCACAATAATATTTGTGCGCTATTCACATTGTTACTTGTTGTGTGACCCATTCAAGTTGTGAATTAGGCTAATATATCATCTAAAGGCTTAAAATCATGATTTGAATGTTATTTATGGATTTGATATCACCATGCGTGGTTAAGCAAAGGGAGGGAAAAAGAGTAGGAAAGTATTGTCCAGGTTTGCTAAGAACCTACTTCTTGTAGTCACAACGAGGACTTCAATAACTCTTAAAAGGAGATAAGTGGTCCCCAATTTCTCAAGGTCTTCGTTGAATCTCTCTAAACTAATACTCATTTCTTTCTTAACCGCCATAAGCTAGGACAAGGAAGTATGGTTCCAATTTTTCTTTTTTATCAAATGACTCTTAATCGTCACGACTCTTAATCGTCACGATTGGTCCATTAAGGTATTGTTTCTTTATAGTGCTAGCAATATAAAGCCCAAAATACCTTAGTGTCCATTTGATAGCAACAAAAGTTTAGTCTTAGATAAAGAAAAATTATATTGAGATCACGCTTTTTTTCAGTTTATCTATTCAATCCTATTGTCTAGAATTTATTCAAACACCTGAACTAATGAATGATTATTTAATACGGATGAATGCAAATGCGCATTAAAACTTCGAACATGTGGCATGTGGCATATGTACGGTGTTTGAAAAATATACAGCGGCGGGAATATGTGATAAATGCAATAAATGTGTCGTATGAATAATTTAGTACATGTGGCAAATGCAGCACATGAAAAATACAAAGGTTGAATATGACATATTTGTGGAGCTTGAAGATAAGTGCCGCGCTTAGCTGTATATCGTACACAAGAGAGTAGTCCGCTGCACTGGCGTCTATATTTTTATAAGAAAAGCCTACAATGGTCAGAAAAATCCAGAGTAACTTAACCCATGGGCCACAAGGTGGACCCAAAAGGTCATTGGGCTAATGTTTTGCAGGTTGGGTTTTGAAATTAGTGGGCTGCCTAAATGGACGGCTCCCAATCTTTACATGAAGCCCGTGGGACCCATATTTTGGTGGTAGGTACATGAACACAATCAACGGTCTGCCATGAAGCATGATAGGGATGTGCGTAGATACTTCATTGTTGGGAAAGTATTGATAAGAACTTGAAACCAGCAAGTGGGCCATCAAATTAGGTGGGCCCTACTATTTCCACCAACTTGGGTCCATGGGACCAAACAATTAGGTGGTGTATTGATTGTTCCCTATTAAACAATGAAAGGCAACATTGTGAGGTAGAGAGAGAGATCATTTAGAGGTAGCTTCAAAGCGAGATGGGCAATATTAGGCCTGTTTGGAGTGCCTGTCAAATCCTGATATGTTCATGCATTCATGGCCCACTTGAGAATGACTTCTAACCGTCCAATCAATTTTCAACTCATTCTCAATTGAGGGTGCATTTTTTTGGATTGGGGAGAGTTCAGTAGATCCTGGCTGCACTCTCTCATGATCTAAACTGATGGGGAATTAGATTACAATCTCAATCTGGGGGACACCCAAACAGGACCTTTGAGTTTGAAATTGGACTCATTTTGGTAAATTTCGAGGTGCAATATTATATTGGCGAATGGTAATGACTGTAGACCTTAGCAGCTCCACCGTCTTTTTATCTGGATGAGACTATGATGATATTTTGCTACCATTTCTTAAGTAGAGGTTTTTCATCCACCGCATGTGGGAATACATGCAAACGAATCTAGACCGTAAAAATCTTAGGTCCAACTATGGATGTAGCATATCCTGGAACTCACATTCATTGAAAGATCATAGCCATCCACTAACCATCTAGCAAATGTTTGGGTAAAAGTACAATGTTCAATGGTACAGATCATTAAATTGGTATGAATTTTGGCCAATGCTACATTCAAAATGCGGTCCACAATTTGGATGGTCCGGATTACCTTTCATGTATGGCAAGATATAGCGGATGAGACACCACAACTTAAACAATGTTGGTGAACTATCAGTGTAATGTATCCCCTCTTTTCATTGTTAGGGGAGAAGGCTCATCATCACAAGACATAAGATATTGTTGAGTACACAATTCAATGATGCAGCGCAATGTTTGCAAAAAAGAAGAGAAATGTTAGGATCATGCTACTAACAAGCTTGTAATTGGTGGACGCACAGGATTTGTTTGCACATGTGGGGCCCATAGTTTGACGATCCAAATTATTGATCTATATTGGTCTTGCTTGGATGGGAGATGGCTAAAAAATCTCACCTAATAGAAGATCCCAAAACTTCAATATGGTGGCTTGAAAATAGATGGTTAAGAAAAATATTGCAACGGTCTACATTCAACAGAATGAAAGCCAAATATATATGGGCTAGGTTTCTGAATGTGTGATTTTTTCAACCATCTCCCATCAAAGGTGGGGCCCATCAGATCAATGTTTTGGATCCAAACCATGGGCTCCACACCTGCCAATCCTAAATAAACTATACAGTTGCTGGTGAGCAGGAACTATCTCTCAAATGAGTAAGTACTAACCACTCATCTTGTATACATTCCCGTGCCTATCTAAAAGGTTCACGTAAAACGGTTGTATGTGAGCTTTCATATAATATGGGGCTGTAAAGATTATATGGGGCAAAAATAGGATGATCTACACCGTTGAAATTAATGAGAATCTTATAATCTGACCTAATGTGTTGGAGTAGCCCATGTGATGAGTTGAATGGTCCAATTTTTGCCTAAGGCAATCTATTTTTATTTTTTGAAAGTAAGTAAAAACATTAAAAATTATATAAGGAGCTCACACCCCAGGTCAAGGGAGGAAAAAGAAGGGGAAGTAAAAAAAACAAAGGAGAAGAAGGAAAAGGAAAAAGAGACGCTCACTTCTCAAAGGAAAGGACAAGCCCTCATCAGGCAAGAGGGAACAAGACAAGCAGAGCTAACTCTATAAGAAAAGAAGGCTAGGGATAGATGGATTACAAAACTGATCTATGAAGCTATTCCTCCGGAGGGAAGAAGCATGTGATGCAGGGTGCGGACAAAGAAAATAAAGGATCCTGAATGGTTGCATGATAATCCTTGTTATGAACTTTAAAAAGAAATACCTGAAATCATAGCAAAAGAAAGTCTAAGAAAGCCATATAAAGAAATGTGAAGGCTCTTATCAGTAGGTTCTTGATTATTAATCTTGGAAATAGAGTTGGGCACGAGACGACTCAACTCGGTAAACTTGACTTGTCCGACTCGTTTAGATCTAAATTGATTCGAATTAAGTGGGTGAGTTGATCTGAATCAAGTTGACTTTATCCAATCCAAACTCAAACTGAGTCGAGTTCGAGTCACCCAGTAACTCAACTCGACTCGACCCGAAACTCAACTCATACATATATATTTTAAAAAACTTAGATCTTATGTTTCATATTTGAGATGCAGTGTAGCTGATGGAGAGGCTGCAATTTTGGAAAATGAATCTATGCTTTGAGTGCATTTTCAGCTCATGAATACCTACTACACTGAGTCGACCCGACTTGGTACTTGTGACTGGGTTGGACTCGATTCAGATTAGTCCAGGCCAGACCTGGACTCGGATCGGGTCAGGCATGCTGGATTCGATATCGAGTTGGTTTGAGTTCGGGTCAGGCCTATTTCAAAACCAGATCGAGTCGGGTCAACCCTAACTTAGTCCGACTCGACTTGATGCCTAGCTCTACTCGGAAATAGCTCCCCCGACAACTCTGAAGGAAGGTGAGAAACAAAGGTACCCAACCTTAGTATGTTAATCTCAGCACAAGCAATGGATCAGAAATGGTCCAGGTGACTTGAGGGGATCGGATGGGGAATGTTAATAGCACTTGTCTGAGGTGATCTTAATGGAATGGCCCACCTTTTGAATGGTGCAGTTGCTATACAGAAATGACAGGTTGGTGGGAAGAGTGTTGGAAAAAAAATGATCTAGTACACAATGGAGGATAGAGGAAAAAGATGATGAGACAATCAAATCTATCGAGTTCAAGGCTCGACTTGAATAGTCAATTTCTTCATACAGATTTGATGTCTTTTTTTTGGTACTTTCAGCAAATGCAAGCGAAGAAAATCTACAAATTGTCTTCGGGATACAATGAACTCTCAATCTGAATTTCAACACGAAAATTTGCACATTTAAGTATCGAACAGATCTCTAGTTTTAACACCAATATGCCTTTAAAATGTTAAAAAAAAAAAAAACACATCAAGAGGTTAAATTCGAGAGTACTGCAAATTGATAGTTTATCTAAAAAAATGGAGAGAATGATGATTTCTCTTTTAATATCCAGGATTTATAAGAATTGCATGGTCATGGAGTTCTTTACGAAGAGATACCCATGTGCCTCTTCAAGACATCCACACCCATTCACGACAAATAACATTCTTCTATGACTCTGTCTTATGGTATTTATTTATGTACTATTTCAGAGAGAAACAGTTATCCAATAGTTTAAAACTGCAACCATATGTCCTAAACATCCTGATTGTTGTCACATGAGCAACACGTGGCATAGGTGCCACATGTAAAGCCATGTCACAGTCACTCTCAATCAACACTAAGGTTAATAATACTCTAAGATAGACCCTAGTTCAATTCAAGTTGCACCATGGCTCAAAAATTTTGAACCATGTGCCAAAAAGACTAAGGCTATTTTGACTCTATGCGCACATGCTAAGTGTTAAGTGCGCCTAATAAAGCGCCTAAGCAGTCCTATAGCCCACGCTGCACGTGAGCGAGCGTGGATGGTGCTAAGAGGAGATTTGAACCCTATTGCATAAGCAAAAACCCATTCTCTTGCCAACTAACTATACACTCTTTTTATGGAAAGTTTTAATGATCAATATATTTATTTACTTATTAAAATAAATTTTTATTTTTTAAATTTATTTTTGTTATAAAAACACAATAAAGGGATGACACATAGAAGGACGTGAGGTCGAGCACCGTCTTCCTTAAGGGGATAACTATTTCGAATCCACGGAACTTCTCTGGACTCCTCATAGAGACTTTTCGAATCCATGAGGTAAAGAACAAGAAAATAGAAAATAAATTCTATAAAATTGGAAATTGATTGATGAATGAAATAAACAAGTTCACACTTTAAATAGGGATACTAAACAATGAAAGAAATTTCAGAATCAAACTACAACTAAAGCTCCTAGAATTCACAATTTTCTATAAATAGTAAACTTACTATTTATAGACGGTCGTGATGTCTACTAGTGCGCAAGCTTTTTGGCCAAAAATAGTTAGTGTTATATTTGGCTTCACCACGCTGTTCTCCTAATTATTCTAAGCACTTTTCATGTTGGGCGCAACTCCTAAAGCCCAACGGATGAAGAGTTATAATCAAACTAAAACTTACTATTTATAGTAAAAATGGAATTAAAATAGGGAAACACCCATAGATCTGATGGTATTTCACAAATCCGGCTTGCGCAACCTGGCATAGGGGTTGGGTGGCTAAAGTGGCTTGTCTTACCTCAAAATCATATATTTTACGTCCGGTAACTCATTCCGGTTTGTGAGATACGTTCATTTTAAGTTCTGACAGTCCGGATAATCTCCATCTCCGATCGGGCCTTTTCTGGTCCACTTGGCCACGAAATTATCCGCAACCCGCTCTACATCAAGGGAGCATTGCATCCGAACATTTCTCTTTTATTTTCATACTCAGTGTCTACTATTCTCAACCAAATTGTAAATTGAGGGTCTGTCTGGATGTACCCCAAATTGAGATTGAGAATGATAGGCAATGTGACCCAGCCACCCTATCCAGACCGCATTTTGCGAAGAGAGTTGTATGGCCCATTTTGGAAAATACAGATGATGGAAACATGCCAAAAAATAGTGTTGCCATGGTTCGATCCACTCACATTTTAAGACTTTCCAAACAGCTCCTTAAACCAAAACGTGATGTGGAAGTCCGTGGGCCATCCATCACGCCTGACCTGTTTCTTAGCTGGGTTTAGGCCACACTTAGTGGGCCATGGGTCTGTTTGGGCCATGTAAAATCATAGCCCATTTATCAAATGGTCGGGATCGAGTTTGAGTTCTTGCACTGTTTGCTGAATAGACTGGGCTGAGTTAACCTTAACGTCTTTGAACATTGTGGCCCACTTGAGTAGAGAAATCGCCTGAGTTTGAGTTGGTTATCTCATACGTGCATCCCACCTGATGGAAAACTCGGATGTTACACACGTGTGCAATATTGGCACAACTACTTGCGTGTGGATGGGCAGTGATCCACACACGTGTGGGTTAGTAAACGTCTGATGATAAGATATGGACATTGATACGTGGAGGCGAGATCTTTGAACAATTCGAGGAATGCTCACTGCAATCTGTTACACTTGAATTTTCAGTGTATCAACCTGATTCATGCAAGCACAATCTTCATGGTGGGGCCCACCTTTTGTGTGGCTCAAATGCTACACAAGTGACTTGTTAGCAAGTGTGCTCCTGCTACATGTGAAGTTCACACGTGCACTGGGTTGTATGTGAATGTTCCTCAATCCATTCACTTATCATGGTGGGCCGAAAAATGTAATAGGAGCGCAACCGGCTGGGTGGACCAATGAACCCGGCCCAGTTTGGCTTGGACCAATTAGCTTGGTCTGCGACTGCATGTATGGCACGATCAATTTTTGGGTCTTGCTTGGGGTTAAAGTCATTTTAGTCCGTCTTGGCCTACAACTTGCCCGAGTCGGGTAAATTGATGCAAATTTATGGTGCGCCTTCCCCTCGTGCTCGTCACCCCCACAAGAGAGAAATAGAAAGGAGACCCTGGCTCTAGCTCGGGGAACCTTCGATGCTTAAGTCAGCTTCTAAGACTAGGGAGAATGTGTTTTTTGGAGTATTCAGTTGCATACCTTTTACCAAAATGGAGGTTCCTTATTTATAGGTGCAGGAGAATCCTGTCGTACAGAGATTCTCTTCCTGATATTATGGAGATTTGATTCTGGCCCGCTTTTAGCATTTTTTTTCCCCAACAATTATATTTTGTTAAACATATGTTTTTAAAATATTGATGGTGTTGAGTGAATTATACTTTTGGATTTATTGATCTTTACATTATATATACTATTTGTTGGGGACAAAAATACCAAGTCCGAAGACTCGGATCTGGTGCCTCGGCTTAGAAAGCACTACGTCGGATCCGAGGCACGGCGCGTCGGATCCGAGGCAGGGTCAATAACTTTATAAACCGAGACCAAAAAGTTAACTCGCCTCAGACGAAGAACCAGTAACCCGAGGGTGCATCGGGCCGACCCTCTTAACAGAACTAGCCGAAGGACAGCGTGAAACCGGATTTCGTCCCCGAACATTTTGGGATAAGATCCCCGATCCCGTTCGTCCCCGAACATTTTGGGGTAAGATCCCCAATCCCGAAGCCTGCGGGATCAGACGAAGATCGCGGACGGATGCCACCCGATGTCCGTGATCCTAGGAGGAGAATCCTCTCACGATTAAACGAGATCAGGAGAAGAATCCTCCTACGATTAAACGCTCTAGCAGCTATAAAAAGGAAGCTTTCATCATCTAAAAAATACGCACAAATTTCTCATCCAAGCTCCCTCAATACTGTAAGACCCAGATTCCTAGCCTGACTTTGGCATCGGAGGGTCCCCTGCTCTAGCCAGGGTCTCCTTTGTCTTTTTCTTGTGCAGGTGCTCGAAGGTCTACAGAGGGTCAACCAGATTTTTGCATCAACAGTTTGGCGCCGTCTGTGGGAACCGTACAAGAAAGCCATCCCATATTCCTTTGTTGCATCCCATGGTGATGACTAGAAGGACGGTCCCAGAAGAAGATCTAAATGAGATCGCGGCTACGGGGCCAACAGGTCCAGTCGCGGTCTCCGCAGTCCAAAACCTACCTGCCAACCGCCAACGAGGAGCGACCAGAACGAGCAACAATCAGCGAGGTCGGAACGATGGGCGGTTGGATCAGGAGGTCCAAGAAATCCGATTTGATATGAATATGATGAAGCAGATGTTAGAACGAATGTATCAGCGGTAAATGCAGCCACTCCCGCCTCCTCAAGGAGAAACGGCACACGTACCGACCGCAGCGGCTGATCCTCAACTTTCTGCACCACAGTCTTTTCGGCCGAGCCAACACCAAGGCATCCCTGAACCGGCCGAGCCAACTCCAGCGCAAGTCGGCCAATGCATCTCGCCCCAACCGACCTTCGGCACGAGATAGAACGAAGAAGCGCGCATCCGACCTCCCGAAGAAGGCACGGCGAAAGTAGTGAACCGTGGAAAGCCGATATTCAAAACTTTAAAAGAGAAGTGCGGGAAGAAATGGCGAAAGAAATGGCGGATATGAAGCATAGTCGAAATATGCATCCAACCAGATACGAGGCAAAGGCGTCCCCCTTTGTGGACTCGGTAATGGCGGCTCGGTTGCCCGAGAGGTTTCGGTTACCTCAAATCACTCCCTTCACCGGCAAAACCGACCCAACGGAGCATATCGAATGCTTCAGAACATATATGGAGCTCCATGACGCCTCGGATGCAGTGATGTGTCGGGCCTTTTCTCTTACATTGACCGATGTAGCCAGACTGTGGTTCAAACAGTTGAAACCAAAGTCCATTAGTTCATTCGCTGAGCTGAGCGACGCCTTCCTTACAAACTTCATCGGCGGGAAGAAGAAATTGAAGCCCCCCGCACATTTGAACAACATAGTTCAAAAGCAGGGAGAGCTGCTGAAAGATTACATAAAGCGCTTCAATTTCGAGTCCCTTCAGGTTCGGAAACATTCGGAAGAAACGGCTCTCAATGCGCTCATGCAAGGGGTTAAAGATAAGCCATTCCTGGCATCTTTAGACAAAACTCCGCCCGATACTCTGGCAGAGTTTATGGCACGGTCGGATAAGTATGCCAACGCCGAAGAAACGCGAATCCTGCGCGAAACTAAAACCTCGGTCAAAGAGTTGGTCAAAAAGGAAGCCGACTCGACCGGGGGGAAAAAACGCAAGGATGATCAAGCGCATAATGAGCGAAGATCAGGAAAACGACCAGATCGCAGTTTTTCCACATATACCCCCCTGAACAAAACTCAGGAGCAGGTATTGATGGAAATCAAAAGCGAAGGTTTCGTTCACTGGCCCAATAAGCTCAAAGGCAATCCTAATCGGCGGGATAAGGACAAATACTGTCACTATCATCGTGATCATGGGCATAACACGAGTGATTGCCGTCATCTAAAAGAAGAAATCGAGCGACTCATAAAGGACGGCCGACTCAAAGAGCATGTGGTTAAAGTCTGCGGAAACGAGGGACGCCCGAGAGAATCGGCCGATGGAAGAAATCCGGACAATTATCGGTGGTCCGCGCGGTGGGGCGACTCAAACAATGCCGAAAAGAACCATGCAAGAAAACTTAGTCGACCAGGATGCTTGAGCTTATGGTTATAGGCGGCGCTAAAAGAGAAGAAAAGGGAAAAATATTGTCTTTCGTTCACGAGAGGAAGACGCCCGAGAATCTATCACCCCCACGATGACGCACTGATTATCACTCTGACTATCGCCAATCGGAAAGTGTTCCGGATACTCGTTGATACGGGGTCATCTGCTGACGTGTTATTTACTCAGGCGTTCAATAAAATGGGAATCGAACGATCTATGTTACGTCCAGTTCGGACCCCGCTAATCGGGTTTTCCGGGGGACAAGTATTGCCTGAAGGAATTGTCTCGCTGCCACTCACTGCCGGCAGTACCCCACATCAGAAGACGATGATGGTGGATTTCTTGGTCGTCGATCAACCTTCAGTATACAACGCCATACTCGGCCGACCCTCTCTAAGTCTCCTTCAGGCCGTGGTTTCCACATACCATCTCTCACTAAAATTCCCGACCGAATCGGGAGTAGGAGTTGTCAAAGGAGATCAGCAAGATGCAAGGCGTTGTTACATGATAGCCGTGAAAGGTTCAGCCGACAAAAATCCAATCGACGTCTCAACGATTGAATCGTTGGACCCTCGGGGCGAGAGTCATGAACGAGGACAAATGGGTTGAAGACCTCATCCCGGTCCCCTTGGTCGAGACGGATGCATCAAAGACGATGCGAATTGGCTCGTCTCTACGGTCCCCCTTGAAAGACAAGGCGATAGCCCCGCTCCGTGAGTACGCCGATGTATTCGCCTGGTGCCATGACGATATGCCGGGATTGACCCATCGGTGATGACCCACCGACTCCACGTCGACCCGTCATTCCGACCGATCCGACGAAGCGACGACCGCTCGGCCCCGAACGATATGCGTCATTGAAGAAGAAGTCGACAAACTCCGTCGGCCAATTTCATAGAAGAAGTACACTATCCGAATGGGTCGCGAATGTCGTCTTTGGTAAAAAGTCCAACGGGAAGTGGCGAGTCAGTATCGACTATACTGACCTAAATAAAGCCTGCCCAAAGGATAGCTTTCCGCTTCCGAGGATAGATCAGCTAGTGGATAGTACGGCCGGACATGAGCTTCTGAGCTTCATGGATGCGTATTCGGGATATAATCAAATTGTAATGCATCAAAATGATAAATCAAAAACTACCTTTGTCACCGACAAAGGTCTTTATTGTTACCGAGTGATGCCATTTGGTTTGAAGAATGCCGGTGCAACTTATCAAAGATTAGTTAACAAAATCTTTGCACGGCTTATAGGTCGAACCATGGAAGTATACATCGATGACATGCTTGTCAAAAGTATACACGCGACAGATCATGTAAATGATCTGGAAGAAATGTTTCTCATCCTACGGAAGTATCGGATGAAGTTAAATCCGAATAAATGTGCTTTCGGGGTGAGCTCCGGAAAGTTCCTCGGTTTCTTGGTTAGTCGAGCGAATAGAAGCAAACCCGAGAAGATAAAGGCTTTGGTCGAAATGGAATCCCCTAAAACCATTAAGGACATCCAAAGGCTGACAGGAAGGGTCGCGGCACTTAATCGGTTCCTGTCCAGAGCCACGGATAAGTGTCTCCCTTTCTTCAAGCAGTTGAAAGGACAACAAACAATGAGATGGACGGAAGAATGCGAAGCGGCATTTCAACAATTAAAATCATATCTCGGTTCTCCGCCTCTCTTATCAAAACCGGAGTCAGGCGAATCCCTGCTGCTGTATCTAGCAGTATCCGACGCAGCAGTTAGCTCGGCTTTGATACGAGAATCCGAAGGAAAGCAGTTCAGGTATATTACGTTAGCAAAGCATTGTTGCCGAGAAAACAAGATACCCAAACTTGGAAAAAGTAGCCTTGGCACTAATAACTTCCTCTCGCCGACTCAGGCCGTATTTCCATGCCCATACTATAATCGTGATGACCGATCTACCTCTTCGCCAAGTTTTGCGAAACCGAAGCTTCCTAACTCACGAAATGGGCTATCGAGTGAGTGAGTTTGATATTCAGTACAAGCCGAAGGCGGCAATCAAAGGGCAAGCTGTTGCTGATTTTATTGTCGATGGAACCCCACCAAATGATCTCCCAGTCGATGATATGCCGACAGATGTCATCGCCCCAACAGCGGCCGCTACGCCGCCCCTACCCTGCCCAATTCCCTGGAAACTATTTGTCGACGGCTCTTCCAACTCGAAGGCAAGTGGGGCTGGGATTGTACTAGAAACCCCCGATCATACTTACATACAATATGCCTTGCGACTTGGATTCCAAGCCTCGAACAATACAGCGGAATATGAAGCATTGTTGCTCGGTCTCCGACTCGCAGCTAGCATGGGAGTCACACATTTAAGTGTGTTCAGCGATTCTCAGTTGGTCGTTAATCAATTGACCGGCATATACCAGACACGGAAAGACCAATTGAGAGCGTACATGGAGAAAGCAAAAGAACTTATCAACGGATTTCAACTCTGTCAGGTCACTCGGATCCCTCGTACGGAAAATGGCAAAGCAGACCTATTAGCGAAGCTCGCCTCTGCCAATGAAGATGACATACCCGGTCCGTCCCCGTCGAATACGTCGATAAACCAAGCATAAATGAATCAATTACTGTGACCGTCCATGCTATCGACTCGGAACCCTCCTGGATGGATCCAATCCGCCAATACCTTGACAAGGGGGAACTGCCTGACGATCGAGCCGAGGCCCGACGACTCAAGTTCCGAGCCTCCCGTTACACCATACTCAACGATACCCTCTATAAGAAAGGTTACCACGCTCCGCTGCTTCGGTGCCTCACACCCTGTGAGGCGAATTACGTATTACGAGAAGTCCATGAAGGAATCTGCGGAAACCACTCTGGAGGAAGGTCTCTCGCCCACAAGGTTTTACGACAGGGATACTACTGGCCCACTATTCAACATGACGCCCGCACGCTCGTCCAAAAATGCGACAAATGTCAACGATTCGCAGCAATCCCGAGACGAGCCCCCGAAGCGCTAACACCAATGACTGGTCCCTGGCCCTTTGCACAATGGGGTATTGACATCATAGGTCCACTCCCTATGGGAAAAGGTCAAACCAAGTTCGCCGTGGTAGCAGTGGATTATTTCACGAAATGGGCCGAGGCCGAGCCATTAGCCAAAATAACCGAGCGAAGATCACCGAGTTCGTGCTGAAAAACATTATCTGTCGGTTCGAGTACCCCATACCATTATTACGGATAATGGAAGACAATTCGACAACAGGAGTTTTCGCGAAATGTGCAACAACCTCAGTATCAGAAACGTCTATTCCTCACCTCATCACCCTCAAACTAATGGGCAAGTCGAGGCGGTTAATAAGATTGTCAAGCAGCATCTTCGGACAAAGCTCGACCGAGCCAAAGGAGCGTGGGCGGAAGAGCTCCCGAAAATTCTTTGGGCCTCTGCGAACCACGGCCCGAACCGCCACAGGGAGAAACTCCCTTTCACTCGCTTACGGTTCGGAAGCCGTCACTCCCGTTGAAATCGGCCTGCCCTCGGCCCGAATCACTTCATTCGACGAGGATGAAAACGAAGAACTCCTCGCACTCGGACTCGACCTCCTAGACGAGCGAAGGGAAATAGCACGACTACGTACAGAAGCCCGGCAACGACAAGTGGCACGGTTCTACAATGCCCGAATTAAGATCAGACGATTTCGGATGGGAGATATGGTTCTCCGAAGAGTATTTCCGAATACTAAGGAAATTGGGTCGGGCACATTAGGACCAAACTGGGAAGGACCCTACATTGTCTCGGGTACCATCCGGCCAGGAACATACCAATTGGAAGATCTAAGCGGGCAATCGCTGCCTCATCCATGGAACGCTGAACATCTCAAGACTTACTATCCATAGCTCAATGCTCAATGTAAAGACGCTGGACTAAGCAAGACCAGCAAGACCAAAGCCGAGTCAAATAAAACTAAGTGTTTTCTTTCATTCATCAACCACATTCGAGTACAACATGTCAAAAAAAAAAAAAAAAAAAAAAAAAAAAAAAAAAAAAAAGGGGAGCCCCGGCTACTGTCCACTGGACGGAACGGTCCCGGAAGCATTCTCAGAAATGCCGACCTCTTCCCCACAAGTGATTTCAGCAGCAGCATCCGGATTCTCAGACTCTAAGGCTCCACCCTCGATTTCCGAGAGATCGAGGTCGGGAAAAGATTTCTTTATGTCCTTAACACATTCAAGAAATCCGCTTTGAAACAAGCGATCCCTCTCATCCTCAAACTCCTCGGATTCAAGAAATGCTTGGACGGCTTGATCCCTAGCTTTCTCGGCCTCCTGAGTCTTGTTGTTGGCCTGTTGAATAAGTTCCGCCGCCTCAAGCTTAGCCCGAGCCAAGTCACTTGCACAGGAAGCGTGGGCTGCAAGGATTCGCCTGTTCTCCTCTTCAGTCCTAGAAAGGAGAGCTGACATTCGAGCAACTTCGGCCCTCGCTTCATCGAGGGCTATCTTGGAAGAAGCCGCCTCAGCTTTCGCGTCTTTGGCAGCTTTCCGGGCAAGGCCCGCCTCGCCCATCAGGACGCCAACTCGAATCTCGGCGTTCTCGCGTCGCCCTTCAGCTTCCGAGAGAAGAGCCTGCAGCCGATGGGCCGAGGATAACTCTTTACAGGCCTTAACCGACAGGAGCAAGTTCAAAAAGCACCCCTGGCCGCATGACCAACAGTTTGGGACGAAGGAGCGTTATAGAGGCTAACGAACTCCTTTTCGCTCCCATGGGCTAAGGCCCAGGGAACCATCCCCGACACCATCTTTTGCAAGATGGACGGCCCCTCCTGGCTCGGTTCTTCCCCTCTGGAGGATGCGGTCCTCGTCTCTTCTTCCCCTCTGGAAGACGCGGCCCTTGTCTCTTCCTCCTGCCGCGGGACTTCCGCGGCAACATGTCCCAAGTCAGGTGCCGCCTGAGGTTCCAGGGTAGCGACCTCTGTCGCTTCCACCCTCTCTTCCGAATCGGGATCCGGAATTACGACGACAGGGAGCAGAAGACCTCGCAGGCTCCTTCTCCTTTTGCGCTACCCTCTGTCTCTTCGTCGGCGAGGTTCCGACAGAAAGACTGATCGCGGAGGAGCCTTCAATTTCGAAACCATCCTAAGAGGAGGACGAGCCCCGGTCATCTTTGAAGGGACTGGTTCGGAGGGGGTTGGCTCGGAGGGGGCTGCCTCGGAGGGGGCTGGCTCGGAAACAATCCGCAAATGAGGACGAGCTTCAGGCAAATCTGAAATACAAGAAAAGAGAGAATTTCAAGTCAGGGAAAATTCAGAAGATTCACAAAGGTACATTCTCAATTACCTGTGACGGCCGAGTCTAGACCTGCGAGGTGAAGACGCTCCGGCTGTAAAAGCACTTTCCAGGACCTATCTGCCGGATCAAGCTTCCTCAACTCTTTGATCCGGGCCGAAGCACCGGCACCGAGCTTTTGCCGCTTCTTGGGGATGTCTGTCAGACACAAGCTCGTCAGACTCAGTATATTACAAAAAAAACATAGAAGGGCAAGAAAGGAGAGCCAGGTCACCTGCTCTTTGAAACGACCGAGGGACACGAGCCTCGTAGGACCCGGATTCAGCCGACTCCCAACGGCCACAGGCCCAAAACCAACGCTCTCTCCAGTGTTTGTTAGAAGTGGGAGGGTCAGTTATTAGGGAGCCGCCTCCGCCCCGCCAAGCAGCGAAGACGTAAAAGCCGGGATAGTTTGGATTCACGCGCACTTGGTATAAATGAAGGAATTCGTCGACTGATAACGGCGGCTGTTCCATCTCAGCCCACAGTACCGCACACCCGAGTAAGTTCCTCCACCCATTCGGAACTATTTGCCCCGGTGCAATCCGAATTCGGGATAAAACTCCCTGGACAATGGGTTGAAGGGGCAGACGCAAGCCACATTGCATCGAGACTTGATAAATCGCGACTGCCCCAGGAGGAGGATGATCCGGCAGCTGGCTCGGACGAGGGAGATAAGTGATAACTGATTCGGGGATATGATACCCGATTCGGATTCTGTCTAAATCCGCCTCAGTTAGAACCGAAGGAACCGGCCCGCTTAGGTCATCCCCCGATCCTTCTCCCTCAGACTCGGCACGCGCCGACTTATCAGCAGGAACCGACTTAGAGGTTCTCTCGGCCATCACTATCTCTTCTTCTTCCTCCTCTTCTTCCTCTTCTTCCTCCATGCCCCTTGGACAATTGGGCCTTCCCGGACGGGTTATCAAAGAAGATCCACCCCGAGAGGGTTAACAGGAGCAGGGCGCTCTGCTTGGAGCTTCGGTGACCCGCTCAGAGAGAAATGCAGCATTAGCATCAACTGCCATCTCCGTTAATAAAGAAGGCGATTCCGCAACGTTCCAAAAACGTTGCGCTTCACCTTCATCTCCGGAAACTCCTTCCTGGGGACTTTGAGAACCCCTAGTCGCCATTATCACTAAGTAAAGAGGAAGGAGAGACTCACCGGAAGGAGGGAGAAAAACGGAAATGGCGAAGAGTGCCGTAGACAGTCAGCAAAGAGGAAGGGAAGGAAAGGACAGACCGAAGACCGGAAAAGCTCCAAAAGAAATGAAAAGCGGGAACGGCAATAGTAGTTTGAAATGCGGGGCCCTTACCCTTTTATAAGATTGCCGTACGGAAGTAATTAATGAGGAAATGATTCGACGCCGCATCGACTCACGGCTCGACACGTGGCGCACGTCGACTGACGACAATAACGCCCTAGCTACGTGTCCAACCCTTATTGGCAGGATGAGCGACTTGACGGTTGCCGGCGCATGCGTTGTCAGAAACTGAATCGTCTCCTATCAAAGACAGCACAGGATGCATTAAATGTACTTATTGCCTCGGACCAGGTCATGAACCGACTCACAACTCGTTACTCCTGAGTGTCACGTGAGACACACGGAGTAAGGGGGCTTACTGTTGGGGACAAAAATACCAAGTCCGAAGACTCGGATCTGGTGCCTCGGCTTAGAAAGCACTACGTCGGATCCGAGGCACGGCGCGTCGGATCCGAGGCAGGGTCAATAACTTTATAAACCGAGACCAAAAAGTTAACTCGCCTCAGACGAAGAACCAGTAACCCGAGGGTGCATCGGGCCGACCCTCTTAACAGAACTAGCCGAAGGACAGCGTGAAACCGGATTTCGTCCCCGAACATTTTGGGATAAGATCCCCGATCCCGTTCGTCCCCGAACATTTTGGGGTAAGATCCCCAATCCCGAAGCCTGCGGGATCAGACGAAGATCGCGGACGGATGTCACCCGATGTCCGTGATCCTAGGAGGAGAATCCTCTCACGATTAAACGAGATCAGGAGAAGAATCCTCCTACGATTAAACGCTCTAGCAGCTATAAAAAGGAAGCTTTCATCATCTAAAAGGTACGCACAAATTTCTCATCCAAGCTCCCTCAATACTGTAAGACCCAGATTCCTAGCCTGACTTTGGCATCGGAGGGTCCCCTGCTCTAGCCAGGGTCTCCTTTGTCTTCTTCTTGTGCAGGAGCTCGAAGGTCAACAGAGGGTCAACCAGATTTTTGCATCAACACTATTTATATTTTATTTTTAAGCTTTTAGCTGCTACTAAAGATAGCTCAGCTCAACTCACTTCAATCCAAGCTCGATTTGGCCTCCCACTGATTTGATTCGAGCCAAGGCCGAACTAAGCTGAGCTCGAGCTACGTTTAGAGTGGGCTCAAGATCAACTGAGCTTGGTACAGCTCGGATGCGCTCAGCTCAACTTGGCTTGATGTACAACTCTACCTATATGTCATCCCAATTATGAGTTAGGCAGCACATGCACCCTGCATCTACATAGTTTTCATTTTTCTAAAGAAGTCTATTTATGCATGTGTGGCCCACCTGATCAACTGATGTATGAGAAACATTCAAGTCAGTATAGGGATTTGATCAATTTTCAGGCTTGATCTGGCCCACCCAATTTTATCAGGCTCTGGCTTGGGCCTTCTGTTCTAGGCCCATGTTTCCCGTCCTAAACCTGGCCCATTGTGCACCCTACAAATGGACGGTGTGGATACCTGGCCCATTGTGCAGCCTACAAATGGACGGTGTGGATCTTGTACATGCTTGCCTAAGTCAAGAAGTTCTTAACATCGTGGAAACCTTTCTCTCAACCATTGATCACACGTTATCAAAATCCATCCCATCCAATGACAACAAACAGATCATGGCCCACCGAACTTAAGAGGTCACCAGGACCGTTGCAACAATCCAAACAATCCCGTGCGTAGGATTCCACCCCAATCAAACATGAACGCGGACTGAAAACTTCAACAGAATAAAATGAAGGTACATTTACCATCCTATCCCTAAAATACCAAATATTCCTCAGTACACATGAACTATTGTGATTTTCTGGATAGATCATGTACCAAAGACGACCTTCTTCTCATCCATCACAGCCCCACCTTAACCGTCGAGAAAATGACCGCTGCGATCACCATGATGGCCCCAGCGAAGGTGGGCCCACACACGAAGCCGTTGGATTTTGGGGACGCTGTATCGCGATTCGAAGTGGCTGTGCCCAAAGGGATAGAAACGAGTCAGATGGATGGAAATACATCAAGGTTAATTTGGTCATTTGGAGGGGAGGTGAAGAGAGCTAAGCTTAACCTGGAGTAGTAGTGGTAGCGTTTTTGGTGAAGATAGCATTGGCAGGAGAGTTGGGAGGTAAGTCCAGAAGCTCTGTGGAAATAAAACCAATAAGAGTTTTTATTAGTAGGTGAGAGACTATGGAGTTTTACATGCACATTCAAGAAACATAGCTTGGATTTCAGGATGAAGTGGGGTCCACTTTCAAGTATTTCGAGATCAAGACCAGTATTTCGATCAAGTGGGGGTCCACCCACCAGTAGCATGGTCCCACTTTTTGTGTCCCACGCCTCTTCATTTGGTCTTTTTATAATTGGGACAAACTACTCTGTTCGTTTAGTACCATTTTGAGTCCTTCTCACATGTGGCACTGATTTACAGCCATCCAGACCGTCCAAATTTCGAGCGTATGTCCAAAATCACAGTGACGAGTATATCGTCTGAGATCCAGTGCATCCATCAGAATGGGCCCACATGCTTGTTGGACCAGATTTGATTTATAGGAAAACATGTACAAGGTCAGACCAACAGATGTGCCATGCTAGCATATGTGTGGCTAGAGCTGTACACGAGTCGAGATTGGCACAGTTCAGCTCAGCCAGTATCTAACCCCAGCTCGAACTCGACTTGGTCCTTGAGCCTATCTTGCTAGCTTAGCTAAGTTCGGTCAATAGCTTGAGCTAGTTTGAGTCGAGTTGGAGTCTTTTCGACATTTTCTTAAACAGGTAGAATACATTTTCAATTTCTTAAAGATTGTAAAACACTAACAATATTTTAAAGGTATTTCATTAAACACCTAGAGAGCAGCATCAAAATCAAACACCCAGGCGAGCAACATCAAAATTAGACACCCGATATATCCATTACTTCCTCACCAACACTTCATCGAGTCATTTCATGAAATACTCAGCGAGCAGAATTCGTATCAAATATCTGAGCCATCAAGCTGATTTGATCCGAGTCGGTTCGAGTTGAGGTTCAATCCGAGTTGAGTCGAGCTTAAGCAAGCTCGAACTCGGCTCGAAATTTTTCGAGCTTCAAAAGCCAGCTTGACTTAGTCTGAATCCAATTTCGAGCCGAGGCGAGTCAAATTGAGCGAGTTGATCGAACTAACTCGACTCGTGTACAACTCTGTGTGGCATATAGACTGGCTTTAACTGTCGTGTGCATTGTAATTAGCAAAGCTATCATTCTTAAATGGCGCTTCTTTGGCTCAAATTCGGTTGTGCGTGCTGTGGGTGTGCCAGGATAAGATGTCATTCGATTCAAAGCAAACTCCTTTTGACCTAAGCATTGATATATGCAGGTTAAGATTGGATCTATAAAGATCGGCCACTGATTATATAAAATTAGGTGGTTTGTAAAGAAAAAGTTTCATCATTCAAATGATTTTGTTTCTTACCTTTGGATCGAAATAATTTTATATTTACGTGATTGTAATTATAATTCAACAATAAAATAATAAAGAATGAATATAACCAGATAAAAGTTTTAAGTATTTTATTAATAATTTTACAATATGAACACTCACAACAAGTTTAAGGAATTCGTTTGTTATCCAGCTTAGACTAAGCTTCACAACCACACAGTCATGAGTGTGGGATGACTGTCTGTTCGTTGCTCAATTGTAAACCAGGCTTCATTGCAAGACGACTGATGGATGACGGATTTTCGAAATCTATTCGTTGCTTGGTTAAAACCGGATTTCATGGCGAGATGTCCAGTGGGGTGACAGTCTGTTCGAAGACTTAGTGGGAATGAAGTATATAATGAGACAACCATGATTCGATTATTTAATATTTGTTGTTTGATATGAACTAAACTTTGTAGCTAGAGGAGCAATAGAAGGTAGAGATATAAACTAAGGATAAAAACTATAACCCCATGTTATGAATAATGTTGCGTTGCTGAGCGATGGAGAGTAAACTAGAATATAAAAAAATAAGTATTTATGAAGGATAGATAGATAAGTGGCGTTGCGCTAGTTTTAGTTGTGTTGTTGTTTGACCAGGACTTCTTCATTATGTGTTGCCTTTATAGACTTAGAGCAACAGTTGCCTTACATGACCTTCGACAGCGTGAGAGATTCAGATAGTTATATATGTGATCTTGTATAAATCCCTTTGCTACATTTCCAACGAGTAACATGATTACGTATGCTACTCTTTTGGTCTTGTAACATGTAAAGGGAGCTTTGCTAGATCCTTTACATTGCTGGACTCTTACTTGACTACAAAGTTGCTTTTGTAAGACTCTTGCATTTAATACTTTTGCTAAAGAGTTTCTTTTATTGGAGCGTTGCATTTAATGCCTCCCAGCATAAATGACTCTAACTTTTTACCTTTGAAATTCATCTTAGCCACGTGTGCTTATGGCTGTCACATGACATCTTTTGTATCGTCTGATCTAATTATGACATGCTAGGTATAAATAATGCTAAGCTAGGAAATTAGGCCTTATAAATAGGGAGCATGGATAGTGTGTACTGTTGAAAGAGGAATATTTACAACCATGTCAATGGACCGTAAGGTCATTGTCAATTGAGTGCACACGGCCGCATGCGTCATATGTATATACAATCTGATTCGCTGAATGACATAGCCTACCTTGAAGATTATTGGGTATGGAGATCATCATTCATCAATTGGGTTGCTTCTCTATAACCAACAAATTTTATCAACACCACAAGTGGCCATCCTGGTGAATGGATCAATATGATTTCCGTGCTCAAATAGTCTTCATGGTGGGCTCACCTCTTAAACAGTTTGGATGATTTACACACATGAGATGGTTGTATGATTTCAACGGGACTATAGTCCTTGATGAGAACATTCTTTACTATTATTAAGTTATAATATCTCATATACTATACATGTGACATGTATGCATGTAAATCTAAAAGATGTGGATCTGGTGGTGTTGCCCACACTACCCCCTACGGTGGTCTAGTGATGTGTTAGGAACTATGGGGCCCATCATGATCTATGTATCTTATATCTATATTGTCCATCTGTTTTGCTAGCTCATTTTATTGCGTGAGCTAAAAAAATGAAGCAGATAGGTATTTACACTTGACCCATCGTGACCGGATCAAATGACTCAGAAGATGTCACGTGGTAATCATATGTCACACATGATTTAAGATGAACTTCAAAGGTAAGAAGTTAAAGTATGTTTATGTTAGAAAGCACTAAATACAAGATTTTAATAAAAGCAACTCTCTAGCAGAGCATTAAATGCAAGAGTCTCATAAAAGCAACTCTCTAGCCAAACAAGAGTCTAACAACGTAAAGTTCTCTAGTAAAGCATCATTTATACGTTGCAAGACCGAAAGTGTATCATACATAATCACCTTGCTTGTTGGAAATGATTATCTCATGTATATGTAGCCCAATGCAATAGTCTACACTTACATATAAGATTAAAGGGATTTGTACGAGATCACATGGCCCTTACGTGTAGGATCAAAGAGATTTACACAAGATCATACGACCATGTGATCTCATGCAAATCCCTTTAATGACCCTTACGTATAGGATCAATGGGATTTATATGAGATCACATGGCTAACCATTCGAATCTCTTATGTTACTGAAGACCACATAAGGCCTCTGCCTCTTCAAGTCTATAAAAGCAGCACAAAATAAAGTGCTCATCGCTACGCACCAACACAACAAAACTTAGCGCAATGCTACTTATCTAAATGTCCCTTATAGACATTCATCTATCTATTTTATTCTAGTTTAGTCCACATCACTCGCTAAGCGTGACATTACTCATAACATGAGTTATAGTTTTTATACTTAGTTTATCTTTCCACCCTTCATTCATAGTATCCCGTTGGATTATAAGGAAGATGACTCAATTTTGAACAGAAGGTTATAGGGGTTTTCTTGCTAAATGCTAGGTGATTCTACCAACCATCTTACCACAAAGTTTGGTTTACACCAAATAACGAATAGATAATTGAATTATGACTATTTCGTCATGTGCTTAGTTCCCACCGAATCTTCGAACAAATTGTCATCCGCCAGTCGTCTTGCCACGAAGCTCAGTTTTGACTGAGCGATGAATAAATTTCAAAGATCCGGCCTCCATTGGTCGTCTTGCCATGTATGATACCTGATCTTCAATCGAGCAATGAAGAGACAAACATTCTGCACTTCACGACCGTCTTGTTATGAAGGTTAGTCTATGTTGAGCGACTAACGAATAGTTGTTACTCAAGCTAATTATGAGTGTCCATATTGTAAGACCATTAATAAAATACTTTAAGCTTTTATCGGATTATATATATAGTATTTTCGTTAAACTGCAATTGTAATCACATAAATATTGAAGTCATTTTGATCAAAAAGCAAAAAAAAAAAAAATCTATTCGAAAGATGAACCCTCCCCTTCATAAATCGTTTGATCTTAAATAATCAGTGTGCCTAGAAAGATGATCGATCTACACAAATTTGATCTTTATTGGTCTATCTTGGCGCTTGAGGTGAAAATGAGTTAGGTTCGAATCGAGCCACATCAGCTCTAGCACGCCCAACACACATGCATGATTAAATTTAAGCTAAACGTCATTTTTTTGCATGTTCAGTGGGACACATGTGCAATGACAAGTTCAACAATTCAACATTATGGTTAGAAGATATAATCAACCTAAAAAAAAATAAAAAATTCAAAGAAGACGTGCAAAAGGATATGCCCTTAGAAACCAATTATCCCCCAACACCTACAATCTATGAGACCGAATCCTCATTTAACGACAATTCAATAGAGAACGTTATAAGCCTCTTGGACGACATACACACTATTTGCAAAAAAAAAAAAAAAAAAAAATCATAATAGAGAAGAATACACAGTGAGAACATAAATTAGTTGATTGGAATTTTTATAGAAAGAATATCGCTTCCTGACAATCGACTTGAAATATTATTCCTCCAATGAATGCAGGCTTAAGAAAAATAACTAATCGTTAACTGAGGCTCGGCCGATTAAATCAAATTGCCATTTTTTAAAATGATTGAGAAATGGCCAATTGACGACCAACCAATAGCTAATCATGATTGCCAATGGCTGAATTAACCACTGAAATGTCTGACTGACAATTGAGATTGCCAACCTAACGACCAAAACTACCGACCTAATAACTAATTCGACCAAAATGGCTGAATTAACAATATGAATGTCTGATTTAATGACTAAAATGATTGTCCTAATGGTCAATTTGACCGGGATGTCCTTTGCAATGAGAATCTTCGGGGCAACAGAAAAAAGATTGTCCTAACGACCAATTTTATCAAGATTTCTTTTATAATGAGAATCTTAGGGACAATAGAGGAAATGGTAAAAACGACCATCTTACGGCCTATGATGAAAATTTGAGGAGAGAACCTCCTAATATGTCTCCAATTCCTGTAAGATCTAAAAGTATTTGCATGACTGCAAACAACACTTTAACGTCTCTTTAAATTCCTTGAATGCAAAGAGACGTGGAGGGCATTGTGTACACCCAAACTATCACGACTAGATAAGACGACGTACAAGATGCCACGTGACAACCATATGCCACACATAATTAAGATGAACTACAAAGGCAAGAAGCTAGAGGCATATCTACATTGAGAAATATTAATTATAAGACTCCAATAAAAATAACTATCTAATAGAATCATTAAATACAAGAGTTCTACAAAAGTAACTTTTTAGCCAAGCAAAAGTCCAACAACATGAAGCTCTCTATCAAAGCTTTCTTTAGACGTTGCAAGACTGGAAGAGTAGTATGCATAATTGTATCGCTCTTTGAAAATAATTATCTTCTACGCACGTGGCCTTATGCAATAGGCTACACTTACGTAGAGGATTAAGGGAATTTGCACAAGATTATATATGGTCAGCTATTCGAATCTCTCACGCTGCCTAAGAACGCACAAGGCCATTGCCTCTCCAAGTCTATAGAAGCATCATAAAATGAAGAGCTCATGGACATACACCAATACAATCAAACTCAATGTAATGTTGCTTATTTATCCATCTCTCATGGATGCTTATCGTTTTATTTTATTCTAGTTTAGTCCCTATCGCTTGCAAGTACAACGTTATTCAAAATATTTATCCTTGATCTATCTTTCGACCCTTCGTCCATGACACTCCACACTTCATTCATGATATCCCGCTGGTTTGTAAGGAAGATCATTCAGTTTCGAATAAAATGTTATAAGGCTTTCTTACCACGTCCTAGGTGATTCTATTGACCATATCACTATGAAATTTGATTCACACCCACAACAAACAAATAGTCGAACCACGACTATTTTCGCTATGTGCTTGGTTCCCACTAAGCCTTCGAACAGACACTTCGCTGACCATTTTGCTATGAAGCTCGGTTTTGACTCAGCGATGAACAAATTGTTGAAGATTCTCTCTCTATCGTACGTTTCGCCACGAAGCCAGACTTTCGATCAAGTAACGAGTAAATAACCATTCCGCACATCGCAACTGTTCTGCTATGAAGCTCATTTTACACTAGGTGACGAATGTATCATTGTTCCTTCAGTTGATTATGAGTATTCATATTATAATATCATTAATAAAATACTTTTAGCCTTCATCTGGTTATATATTATTTCTTTATTATTCTATTTTGAACTGCAGTTGCAATCACATGAATATTAAAGTACTTTCAACCAAAAGATTTTAAAAAATTCTTTTAAAAGATGAATCCTCTTATTTACAAATTGCCCAATCTCATACAATCAATAACTAGATAAACAACCGATGATCATCATAGATCCAACCTTAATTAGTATACCTCAACACTCAAGGTCACGAGGTCACAAGGAGTTTGATTTGAATCAAGTCACATCTAGTTCTAGCATACTCAACACACACATGATCAAATTTAAACTAAATAATAAGAAGCTCGAGTGGAACAGAAAACAGTGGTGATTGAAAGCCCACCATTAAAACTTCCTTTTGGTCACAAAAGTTTTGAATATATCAGGCCGATAATGGTGTTTTCCCTTCATCCGGTCTAGGTCACAAAAGTTTTTAACGTATCAAGCCAATATTAGTGTTTTGTTTTCCCTTCATCTGGGTCCATGTGACCTTACCAAGAGGTTAGGTGACAAAAGTTTTGGATCAAGCCTATATTGATTTTTTTATTTTTTTTTTCCTTCATCCAGTCTTTGTGACCTTATCAACAGGTTAGATGGAAAATTATCATTTACGTTGGCTCGGGAAGGTTTCAACCATGAACGTCATTATACATCAAGGTGGGCCACACAGAACCCAACGTGGGCCCCACGGTGCCCAACACATGATAACCACACCACCTTAATCTCCGTCCCAATACAAATAATTCAAATAGTAAAACTCATCATGGATAGAAAATTACACTGATGTAGACATCCTAACCATCCAATAGGGCACCATCACATTAAAGTTAAATATAAAATGGCCAGTGGCCCAAGTTCAACGATTGGAATAACGAACTGTGGTCCACTGGCCTACGATCTGGTGGCCCAGATCACCTCACATGCTTGCCCAGGTGTGGTGGACGAGAAATATAACTTAAAAGAATTGTGGTAAACTATCACTGTAGCCTAAGGTTGTATGTGAGAGGTCTGCTGGTGTGCAACGTGGCCAGGTCGAATACCACGTGGATTGTGTGATGACCCTCCCACCTCCCACCTCCGCCGTGGCAGGACTCTGTGGGACCCATCTTGATGTATGTGTTTTATCCCCGCCGTCCATCCGTTTTTCCAGCTCATTTCAGTCCATGAGCCTAAAATTAAATCACATCCAAAGCTTAAGTAGAACACACCACAGGAAACAGCGGGGATAATAACATCCACCGTTGAAACCTTCCTAGGCCCACACTAATTTAGGTAAAACACAAATATAAGCTTGATCCAAAACTTCTATGGCCCCAGGTTTCAATCCCCAATATATCCTGCAGTGTGGTCCACTTGATATTTGGATATGCTTCAGTTTTGGAATCGTCGTCTAAAATGAGCTGGAAAAATGGATGGACGGTGTGGATAAAGCACATATATCATGATAGGCCCCACAGAGTCCTCTCACCACGGAGGCCGTTGATGGCAGGGTCACCCACGCAATCCGCATCCGGTCAGATACGATTAACGGTCAACCCAAGCCCACACGAAGCTATCATCATTTAAGATATCTTCCTATTTGCAAGTTGACAATCCATCCAAAAGGAAAGAAACGTCCACGACTATTCAACGGTGGGCGTTCCTTCCCATTGTTTCTTGTTCTGTGGCCCACCTGAGTTTCAGATCTGCGACATCACCATGTCCCCACGTAGCCTTTCGGTGAACGGTCTGTTTCACCAGTTACACCCTTTTCAAATCGTGTTATGCCATCATAAATATGTAGGCTCATGAGATGGGTTTGGGTTGCGTAAGGCCTCTAACCTATAAATGGTGGGCGGGTCGTACTACAAAATAAATGGCCACTAAATGATCATGACCGTTGATTGTTGGATCAGTAGTCATTGTGGTTTTTGGATCATGGTTCATTTATTAATTGGGCCGATTAAAATCACTAGATGGGCCTAGTATTGGCTCATGGTTAGACCCATGTGGACCGTTAATTAAGTGGGCTTTAGATACAGGTCCATACAAAACTGGAACCTCTATTCCAGACCTGACCCAATTCGAATTTGGGACGAGGACCCAAAATCTGATGGCCGGCCTGGCCAAGCAGGACGGTTCATCTAAGGGTTACGACTGTAAACGGGCCAGGCCCTGGGGTGGGCCGTGCTTGATCAATTAAAATAGTGGCTTGAATGAGCCTAGACCCGGGCAGCCAGACCCTGTACTACCTAGGCCTGGTCCCCTAGACTTGGCCTGAAGGCCAGGTCCGGTCTAATGATGAATGACCAAGCCCAGCTGCGGTCCAATCATCAAGTGTGCCACCGTTTCTCAAATGGGCCATTTCAACCTGATTAGGGCTAAGGCCAGCCCAAGGCTATGACTTAGGTGACTTAGGCCGCGCAAACCCGGCCCATTGCCACCACGATAGTTACCTGCCATTGACCGGTAAAACAATACCAGGAAATAAAATGAGTACGTTTAAGTAAATAATATCAAGCGCAGTACACCATAATAATCATTATAAAATTATAAAGGTCATTATATAAAGGTAACAGTAACAACCATTCCATGCCATGAAAAACAGATTTGCAATAGCCCCTCATGTCCCTCTCAACTTTCAAGGATGTAACAGTCTATTGCAGAGCTGATACACGTTTATTATTATTATTTTTCAATATAAAAATAAAAGGAAAAGAAATTAAGTCAGTATTCAAAATTGATTAGGTAACAGCAGCAACGGCTATTACATAACGGTAACGGTAATGGTAACGGTAACGGTCACAACCAGCATCATAAGGTCGAAACGCCGTAACGTTCGTTACAGAAAAAACAAGCCGTGACAGACAATAATGGCCGCATACGGAGCCTTTAACAGTTTTTTCAAAAAATAAACGCATACCATAACGGATGTTATGACCCGTATCATAACAATAACAGTGGCGTTACCCTTTTGGAACACCTCTTAGTAGTGATGGCCGTTTCAACCACTCGTCAAAACGCCGTAACGATCGACAAGCCGTAACGGACCGTAATGGCCCATAACAGTCTTGTAACAGTTTTTTCAAAACTAAAAACTAACTGTAAGGGATGTTACGATCTGTATCATAACGATAACGGTAGTGGCCGTCACGGCCACCGTTACCGTTTTGGAACACCTCTTAGTAGTGATGGCCATTTCCACCGCTCCGTAATAAAATACAAAAATATGAAGCTTCTATATCCGTGTGCACAGCCCAATGACCACGCTAGATGAACTTGGAAGAAATCTGGGATGATGGTCCATCTAGAGTGGTCAGTGGGTCCCATCAAATCAACAGCCCTGATCACATCACCTGGCCCCACTTTGATGGCCCACCAACAATATTAATAACTAACTAAAGAGAAGGAGACGTACTTGGACAGTCGCTAATGCTTGTATTTGTCAACTTGCAATCAGTAGGCAGCTGAATTAATCGGTCCACTTGCAAACCTAACTGCTTAAGCTGAGGTATACCTTCAGACGTCTTTTGTATGATAAAACACAAACAAACCGCATCTTTGTTCCTGATATCCTTCACCGAGCTACAACAGTCATTGGACGGCTCAGATGCCTTGGCCGTCGAGTAATCAAGGCACCCCATCATCTTAGTGATCTCATTGGTGCACTTCTCTTGTATGGAAGGTGTAGCAGTGTAAGTGATGTGGAAGTGGGAGGAGATTAGGAGAATAGAAAGGAATAGCAACTGAGATTTCATCTTTCCTTTTGCCGGAGTGGAAGGTGAGTCCGTTGGTGTGGTGTTGCATGTTTAATAGAGAATGAGTAGTATATGATGGTTGGTAGAGTATAATGATCTATAAACATGCACATGAGTAATGTAGATTTTTCATGAAAGTATACTATCTGAACCGTCTAAACTATTGGGGGACCCATTTTGATTGGATGTAGTCGAGTGGACGGTTTAGATTGAGATGGTTCTGTCCGTTGATGCTCTTATAGAGTATGGCGTCCGATCAGCATGTGCAAATATTCGAAAACGCGGATTGCGTACTGAGTTCGGAGTAAACTCTGTGGGGCCTACTGTGATGTATGTGTCTTATCCATGCCGTCCATTCGTCATAACATCTCTTTTTAGGCATGAGCTCAAGTGTATCCAAAGCTCAAGTAGACCATGATACCAAAGCTACAATGGAACTTTCCTAGACCATTATTTTTTGTCATCCGACCTGTTCATGATCACAGAAACGGTGGGTTTGATTAGAAGGGATTAGGTGGGATTGGATTCATCTGTCCGTGCCACACTGATGGATGCATTGGTCCCAGTTATTGTTTTTTTCACTCAATGCTTCAGCAAGTTGTGTAGGTCACCGATGTGTGGGCTATATCTACACCGTCCACGCATTTTGAGATTATTTTAGAGCATGGGCCAAAAATCAGGTAATTCTAAAGCTCAAGTGGACCCACCATCGAAAGTAATGGGGATTGAATACTTACCGTTGAAAATTTCTTTGGGGCCACATAAGTTTTGGATCTTTCATTTTTCGGCCCGTACCATGAGGTTAAAAACAAATGGCAATCCACTGACAACAAAGCCATTAATCTAATCCCATTCAGCCCGTTATGGGTAATAATGATGTTTTTTTAATACAATCCATGCCATCCACCAACACCATCATTGCCTTAAAATCCATGCCATCCACCCTACTGCCATTCAATCCATTCCAATCTCAGAACTCTAAATGGGACATATTGGCATGATCCCGAAGATTGGATTGAACGGACAATCTGATCCTTCGATTAATGAACGCTTTTGTGTTAAATTTAGACCATCAAATATTATATATATATTATATTTTGACTGCTTAAATTAGAGCTGAAGATTTGGGTGGCCTGGATTGAAGTAAATATGTATATCAGGTGTATATACTACAGAAGCTTTACGCATGCGTATGGATTTTCGTACTCATGCAGTGCATCAAACTAACGATAAGAGGAGATAAGAGATGGTTGAGAGAGTACGGAAATTTTAATGCGACCGTTGACTGCTAGGCTGTATGCGAGTTGATCTTTAATGAACGACTGTAGCGTGCATCGCGCAGGATTCAGGGGCGTGCCTACCGCTAATAGAACGCCATATGGGAGGAGTATGGATGAAATCCAGACCATACATCAGGTGAGATACCTTATAATCACCGTTGAATCTAAAAATCATGTCGATAAAAGACTCATTTAAGCCACGTCCTATGCAACAGTTGGAACAAGGACGCCCACAATTATCTGTGAGTGGGACCCGCATAATTTTTATTTAACCATCCAATCCATTCATCGGAGGTGTGCAACTTGATGCTGATCTATGCCAACACTCAGGTGGGCCACACCACTTGGGATCTATTAGTTTAAAGCATGATTTTATACTTTTCCATATAGTGTGGCTAGCATGAGTTTTGAATCTGCCTAAATTTTGGGATGAATTTGAAAACGGGGATGGGTCACCTGATGAACGGAGTAGATCTCATGAAAATAAATCTGTTCCCACAATGTAAGAGATAGGTACGGCAAGGCATGCCGATGCGAGTCACGCTACCGTTTCCATCCTCGATGGGCCATTTCCGTGGGCTTTAATGACAAAGATGAGAGGTAGATAGACGGTTAGGAGCTGCTATGGGTCGCTGACACACGATTTAATAGGCCGTATGTTCTGGCCTGATTTTTCGGTGGCATGCGACTCTTGGAATGGATCCCACATGGCTGCTTTGTCAATTTATCTGAACCGTCCTTCGATCTGATGCACTACACTACAGAAAATCAAGACCGTTTGATTTTCTTTTTCAAGTACCCGTTTTGGTGCCATCAATCGGATGGTTAGGATGCCTCACTATTTGCTCGTGGTGGATATCAGGCGGGCACACTTGAGTAAGACTCAAATCGAGTCTATCCATGCAGTCATGTGGGCCACACCGTCATGGCAACCAGATGAGTATTAGGGGTCGTTTGGCACCGTGGATTGGAGGGGGTTGGAGAGGATTGGCAATCCCATGCTGTTTGGCTGCATAAAGTAGGGGTTTCAAATCTAGGGGATTTGTAATCCCCTCATGGACGCGGATTGCGTCCTACCCATGTGAGGCCACAGTGATAGAAGTGTTTTATCCATGCCGTTAATCGTTTTTCTAAGATAATTTTAAGTTATGCGACAAAACATGAGGCAGGCAAAGGGATTAAATAGTCCACAAAGTGGGGATTTAACTTCTATAGTTAAAAACTTCTTGGGAGCCGGAGAAGTTTCAAATCAAGCTGACATTTTTTATTTTTTATTTTTTCACTTCATCCACGTCAATATGATCTTATTAATAGGTTGGATGGTAAAAAACCATCACGATGGCCCTTAGAAAGGTTTCAACAATGCGTGTCATTATCATGGCAGCTTCCTTTGGTGTGGTCCACTGGAGCTTTGGACCTTTCTCATTTTTTTAGACCATACATTAAAATGATTTGATAAAAACGATGAACGGAGTGGATAAAATACTTACATCACGGTGGGCCCCACATAGCCCTACCTAGATGAATTACCGTTCAAGTGAGAGTAGGATGCAATCCGAGTCCCTCTTTGAGAGGGTTTGCCATCCACGGTGACAGCTTGGATTACATCTAAAATCGTTTCAATAGTTGCACGTGTAACATGTGTGTTACCGTACACTATCATTCTATTGGACACATGGCCCATTAATAATGATTAGCATTGTCCAAACATTGTCCATGTAAATCAGAACAGTCCAAACATGGTCCAGCACCATCCAAACATTGTCCATATTAATCAACGATTAAAAATCTTTGCTTGGGATTGTTTGGCCGGACTGATCCCATGGTATTAGAAGGGATGGGATCACAATATCCCGAAATATGCATGACGAGCCAAACAAACCCAGTGAACTTGTCTCGGGATATAAGCAATCAATCCAGTGACATCACCATCATTACCTTAAAATTGATCCCATCCCTTGGTTGGACGGATTGGAAGGTTAAATCCGGGATATATCGGGCATGCCAAACAGACCCAGTGAACTTGTCCCAGGATATAGCAATCCTATGGATCTTAAACCAATCTACTAACACCACCATCATTACCTTAAAATCCATCCCATCCCCCCTCCTAATTCCATGAGATTTGCTCGGCCAAACAGGCCCTTAGTCACTCAGATATGATCTTGTGCTTGCGGTCCATCCTAGACTTGGAATTTCATCATTTTCAAGCAAAGCATATATTTCAGCGGGCTTATCACAACCAGTGTAAAAAATTATATATCTCACTAAATAAGGATATTAAAGTTGATTTAGTGATTAAATTCAAACCCTGGTGAATATACCATGCATAGGTATTTTTGAATTAAAGTTGATTCACACTCCAAGGTGCCAAACACACTCGAGGATTGCCAATCCAGGGGGTTTCCAAGCCTAGGGGTTCCGAATCCAGGGGGTTCCAAATCCACGCTCCCAAACGGGCCTTAGTCATGACTTAACATACTGTGAGTATGTGACTTGTGAGGTTTTTTTTTTTTTTTTACACATGTTCGCACACCCCCACACACTCACTCTAGTAGAATTTTACCACCTATGGTACTCAAACCTTTGAACCTTTGACCGGGAGTTGAAACTGAGAGTCTACCATCCTCGTGAGGTTGGAATGAGCTGGGTCCTTACTCTTGCTCAGGTGGTAGACTCCCAGGATTTTCAGCTCCCGGTCAAGGGTTCGAGTGTGTATACGTGGTGAAATTCCACTAGCGTGAGTGTGTGGGGGTGTGTGCGTGTGTAAAAAAAAAAAAGAGGTTGGAATGAGCTTTGCTACGCTCACATGCAGTTCATGCACACGCTATCACATGTGCCAGCATGGCAGGTTGTTACGCAATCCAATTCATTCATTAAAGAAATAACACTATGTAGATGCTCCTGTCGGGTGATCAGGTCTTGCCTCTTATTGTATGGACCACAATTTACAAAACTAATCTACAGCTGGGAAAAAACGTTGCTGAAATTTCTTACCCCTTCAACTGCTTCTGACATCATGGACCACCTATTGCATGGACTGTTGAAAAAATTAGTGGTTTTTAACAATAATAAAAAACAAAAATTCGATTTTCAAAATTTTGGGATTTTCCCGCCAAAACATTTTTTGAATTTTTTTGAATTAAAAAAGTGCGGTGTGTGCTTTGTCCCACATCGGAAATGCAAAAGAAAGTTTTGTGGTTTATATGAGATGTTGTGAAGGGTATTCTTAGTTGGAGCTTTTTAGAGGAGATGAAACTTGGGTTGCGTGTTCTAGTGCTTCGCACTGGAACACACGCACGCACGCGCTCGTGTTCGGGCTCGAGCACGGGCACTGGTGTGGGCGAGAGCATGGGCAGTGTGGCTGTAGTGCGCTAGATGGCGCACTTTGCACTTCGTACGTCCGCAGACGGGTCGCTCCCTCGCGAACCGGTGCGACCTCGGTGCGATCGCGGTGCGATGGGTCTAGTGCGATGAGTCTGGTCAGAGCCTTAGGGCAGTGTGGATCTGAAATGAGCCTGGGTTTTTATAGGTGACTGAGAACGGTCGGATCTAGAATCCGAAACGTCCAGCTGTTTCTAAAAACGGCTCTCTGCCTTGATAGCCAAACGGTCTGAAAACGGACGGCCCAGGATGATCTAACGGTCAGATCTTCTGATCTAATGACCAGAAACGTCTGGAATTAATGGACAACGGCCAGAAACGTTTTTCAAACGTTCTGGACCATTGAATACCACACAACAACGGGTATAAATCTGAGGCCTATATAAACTAGACCATTCCAGTCCGATTTCATCATCTCAACATACCATCTCTCCCATCAAATCAAATACAGTCCATAGCTCCTTTTAGAACACTGTGATCATCTCCACCGTCTAAATCTGTCAGAAGAAATCTACTACGTTAAAACTGTTCCATAGTGGACCTATCGTGATTGCTTTGCATGACACCGATCCGTATAAGGCTTGTCTTATCCTGGAAACAATTCGTCTGTAACCCATCGAGTGATAAGGGGACAAATCACGCTTTAAGGACAGCGTATTTTATACGTGATTCAGCCTAGTGAAATTGTTATTTTTTCAATTATTTATTTTGTGATTTTCGGTGTATCCAATCAAATTTTCTAACAATCTTAAAGCGTGATTTCGTGGACACCGAAAGTGTTGCATCAGTCGAACTGATGAACCAGGATCTGATCCGATTGGACCGATTCGATGGTTCAAATTTCACTAGATGACAGGACAAACTGAAATTCCTGCTGACCGCTCTGAAAATCTTCTACATCCTGGACATGACCCTCTAGCCTCTACCTGAAGCAAAGGAAACTGACAGTCCAGAACAAGTGGCTGCTAGGATCAAGCGACAGGAAGATGAACTGCTGTGTCGTGGCCACATCCTTAATGCTCTCTCTGATCGATTGTATGATTTGTACACGGGGACCACATTAGTGAAAGAAATATGGAGTGCACTGGAATACAAATACAAGGCTGAAAAGGAAGGTACACAGAAGTTTCTAATTGCCAGGTATTTTGACTTCACGATGGTAAACAATCTACCGCTGCTTTTCCAAATCCAAGAATTGCAGTTTATTGTAAATAAAATATAAGCCATAAAAATCGATCTTCCTGAATCCTTTCAAGTCGAAGCTATAATTACAAAGTTGCCTCCGAGCTAGAAAGACTACAGGAAGAAACTACTGCATAAATCCGAAGAGTTCACCCTGGAACAAATCCAGAAGCATCTTCGTATAGAAGAAGAATCAGAATGCGAGACAAAAAGGATGACGCTAATGGTGCATCCTCATCCAAGGTGAACGCAGTAGAACAACCATTTCAAAATAATTCCTATGAGAAAGCAGATTCCCTTAAACCTAACAAAGATCAAGGAAAATTCAAGAAAACCCAAAAGAAGAAAAACGACAAACCTAAGGGAGCTTACTATATCTGCGGCAAGACCGGGCATTTCGCCCGAGTTTGTAGGGACTGAAAAAAGCCTAAAAAAGAGGCTAATGCAGTAGACGATGAAATCATAGCAATGGTCACAGAAGTGAACCTAGTTCAAGAGAAAATTCCTGGTTGGTGGTATGATACAGGTGCCACAGTCCATGCATGCAACGATCGATCTTCTTTCAAAACCTATGAAGACGAGACCAATGGTCAAGAGGTTCAAATGGGAAATCAAGGACGATCAAAAGTTGCAAGCAAAGGAACCGTGGAATTACTATTTACCTCTGGAAAAAAGGTAATTCTGACCAACGTACTGCATGTCCTAGACATAAGGAAGAATCTTGTCTCAGGGGATCTCTTAAGCAAACCTGAGATTAGGGTTGTGTTTGAATCAGGCAAGTTGATTTTGTCCAAGAATGGGAACTTTGTGGGTAAGGGATACGCTTGTAATGGGATGATCAAATTATCTTTAAATGAAAAGAATTCTTCTGCTTACATGGTTGAGTCTGTAACGCTATGGCATGGTAGACTAGCCCATATTGGCTACAGTACCTTAAAACTCATGGCTAAGAACGGCTTAATATCATATGATGATAGTGACAAAGATAAATGTGAAGAATGCATACGGTCTAAAATAATTAAGAAACCACTCCCTAGCGTTGAGAGATCATCTCAAATATTAGACCTAGTGCATACTGACATATGTGAACTAAATGACGTTCTTACCCGTGGAGGTAAAAGGTACTTTATAACGTTTATAGATGATTGTTCAAGATATGTGTATGTATATCTGTTAAAATCAAAAGATGAAGCATTTAATGCATTCAAGATCTATAAATCTGAAGTAGAAAATCAATTAGATAAAAATGTTCAAATCCTTCGTAGTGATCGAGGTGGAAAATATTTCTCTAATGAATTTTCTAACTTTGTGAAGAACAAGGCATAATACATCAGTGCATAGCACCTTATACACCACAACAAAATGGTGTAGTGGAGAGAAAAAATAGGACGTTAGTAGAAATGGTCAACTCAATGCTAATACAAGCACAGTTGCCATTAAACCTATGGGGAGAAGCACTGTTGGCCGCGTGTCATGTTTTAAACAGAATTCTATCTAAGAAAACCAAGACCTCTCCATATGAAATATGAAAAGGAAGAAAATCAAACATAGGGTATCTTAGAGTGTGGGGGTGTCTTGCATACTGCAGAACTCCAGAACCTAAAAGAACTAAGTTAGGACCAAGAGCTATCAAGTGCGTCCTAGTAGAATATGCACAATATAGTAAGGCCTATAGACTTCTAGACTTAGACACCAATGTAATTATAGAGTCTAGAGATGTAGAGTTCTTTGAGAATTCTGTATTCACGGAGAAAAAGAATGTTGAGATTCAATCTCTTAATAGAATTATAAAAGAAACACTAATAGAAGAGAAAACTCTTAGTGAACCTCGTAGGAGTCAAAGAGCAAGAGTAGAAAAGAGTCTTGATCCTGATCAAATATACTCTCAACGACTCTCTTTTCATCTAGTAGAGGGTGATAGAGAGAAGGTGATTAGGAAAATACTTATGGTTTTAACTATAGAAGATGAACCTAAAACCTTTAGTGAAGCTATGTCTTCAAGAGACTCCACTTTTTGGAAAGAAGCTATTAATGATGAAATGGATTCCATAATATCTAATCAAACATGAGAATTGGTAGATCTACCCCCAGGTTCTAAACCAATAGGTTGTAAGTGAGTATTTAAGAAGAAATATCACACTAATGGTACAATTCAAACCTTTCAGGCAAAATTAGTTACTAAGGGTTTCCGACAGAAAGAAGGAATCGATTATTTTGACACTTACTTTCCAGTAGCTCGAATGACATCGATTAAGATCTTATTCGCTCTAGCATCCATACATCATCTTCATATCCATCAAATGGACGTGAAGACAACATTCCTGAATGGTGATCTCGATGAGGAGATTTACATGGAGCAACCAGAAGGGTTTGTTCTACCAGAAAATGAAAGAAAAGCATGTAGACTAGTTAAGTCTTTGTATGGGTTAAAGCAAGCACCAAAACAGTGGCATGATAAATTTGATTCTAAAGTTCTGTCTTATGGTTTTGAATATAATATTGTTGATAAATGCATATATTCAAAAGTATGTAATAATTATATTGTAATTATATGCTTGTATGTAGATGATATGTTAATAATCAGTAATAAAATGAAAGGTGTAACTGAAACTAAAAAGTTTCTTTCTTCAGTTTTCAAAATGAAGGATCTTGGACAAGTGGATACCATATTAGGTATCAAAGTTAAAAAACATAGTGGGGATTTCGCATTATGCCAGTCTCATTATATTGAGAAAATAGTAAACAAGTTTAATCACTTGAATATTAAAGAGGCAAAGACCCCGTTTGATCCAAGTATTAAGTTAAAAGAAAACAGTGGAAGAGCAATTGCACAACTAGAGTATGCTATTGCTATAGGTAGTCTTATGTATGCAATGCAATGCACAAGACCGGATATAGCATACGCTGTGAGTAAACTAAGCAGGTTTACGAGTAATCCTAGTGTTAAACACTGGAAAGCAATAAGTAGAGTTCTAGGTTATCTTAAACAAACCAAAGAATTAGGGTTATTTTACTCAGAATTTCCAGCAGTATTGGAAGGATATACCGATGCAAGTTGGATATCGAGTGCAGGAAACAACAAGTCCACTACAGGGTGGATATTCACCCTAAGAGGTGCAGCTGTATCTTGGGGATCTAAGAAACAAACATGTATAACGCACTCAACTATGGAATCTGAGTTCATAGCTTTAGGCTACAGAAAAAGAGGTTGAGTGGTTAAGGGATCTTCTATTAGAAATCCCTTTCTATACGAAGCCTATACCGATTGTTTCACTTCATTGTGATAGTGAAGCCACTCTAGCGAGAGCCTATAGCGGTATCTATAATGGAAAGTCCAGACACATAAGTTTGAGACATGACTATGTAAGACAATTGATTCAAGATGGAATCATTGTGATCTCATATGTAAAGTCAAGTAATAACTTAGCTGATCCTTTTACTAAACCTCTAACGAGAGAGGTAGTAAGGACAACATCTAAAGGGATGGGGTTGAAACTCTTTACTCAAAGTTTCACCAGTGAAAGAAACCCAACCCTAATTTAGAAAATCACTAAATATTGGGTTTAATGGGTAACAACAATTTACTGATAAGTGAAAAGTTTCAATACTAAATAAGTTAATAACCTCATCCAGGATGATAGTGTTGGTCGTTACAAAAGAGGGATGAGTATTAAACTCTTAATGAAGTCCAGTCAAACAGGACAAGTGTTTTAACGGAAACACTAGAAGAATTTCACCTATGTGAACGTAGAAGTGGTGCCGCTTCTCATGAGACTTAGAGTTATCTCGGGATCGTTCATGAAACAAGATAAGTACATGGCCATTAAAAGTGCTAAGCAAGATTATAAAGGAACACTTAACGCAGGAGCTATTATGTGTGTGGTATTTTCGGTTATATTATATAGGAATAACTGGTTCAATGCTGTGGCAACCAGGAATTTCGAAATAACTTTAAAATGCTTACACTAAGGAAAGATTCAAATCGCAAGATATCTTTCTTTATGCATAATAACTATTATTATTCTGACAGAGTTTTTATTATTTTAAAAAACCAGTAGGAGATTGTTGAAAAAATTAGTGGTTTTTAACAATAATAAAAAATAAAAATTCGAATTTTCAAAATTTCAGGATTTTCCCGCCAAAACGTTTTTTGAATTAAAAAAGTGCGGTGTGTGTGCTTTGTCCCACATCAGAAATGTAAAAGAAAGTTTTGTGGTTTATATGAGATGTTGTGAAGGGTATTGTTACTTGGAGCTTTTTGGAGGAGATGAAACTTGGGTTGCGTGTTCCAATGCGAAGCACTGGAACACACGCACGCACTCACACGAGCGCGCGCTCTCGTTCGGGCTCAGGCACGGGGACGGGGACGGGCACGGGGGTGGGCGTGGGCGAGGGTGAGGGCGTGGGCAGTGAGGCAGTGTGGCTGTAGTGGCGCTAGATGGCGCACTTTGCACTTCACATGTCTGCATCGTGTCGCAGAGGGGTCGCTCCCTCGCGAATGGGCGCGAGACGGTGCGACCTTGGTGCGTCTAGTGCGATGAGTCTGGTCAGAGCCTTAGGGCAGAGTGGATCTGAAATGAGCCTGAGTTTTTATAGGTGACTGAGAACGGTCGGATCTAGAATCCGAAACGTCCAGCCGTTTCTAAAAACGGCTCTCTGCCTTGATAGCCAAACGGTCCGAAAACGGACGGGCCAGGATGATCTAACTGTCAGATCTTCTGATCTAATGACCAGAAACGTCTGGAATTAATGGACAACGGCCAGAAACGTTTTTCAAACGTTCTGGACCATTGAATACCACACAACAACGGGTCTAAATCTGAGGCCTATATAAACTGGACCATTCCAGTCTGATTTTATCATCTCAACTACCATCTCTCCCATCAAATCAAATACAGTCCATAACTCCTTTTAGAACACTGTGATCATCTCTACCGTCTAAATCTGTCAGAAGAAATCTACTGCGTTAAAACTATTCCATAGTGGACCCATCGTGATTAATGCACGCTGGATCCAGATAAGGCTTGTCTTATCCTGGAAGCAATTTGTCTGTAACCCATCAGCAGTGATAAGGGGACGAATCATGCTTTAAGGATAGCGTATTTTATACGTGATTCAACCTAGTGAAATTGTTATTTTTTCAATTATTTATTTTGTGATTTTCGTTGTATCCAATCAAATTTTCTAACATGGACCAAATTTAATTTTTGGAGGAGAATATCCATATCATCAGACCCACCTGATGCATAGTATTAATATTATATCTGTCTTACACGCTGGCATATGTGGTTGGGTGTGCATGAGCTGTCTTTTACACGCGTGTGTTTAGCAATCCACTGTCGTGCATCGCCTTAGATCGACCAGAACCTCTGTACACCTGTTTTTCGTGAAGCTTAAAACACCCAGGTTTTGTGGTAGGTACCATGTGGTATATGTGAAATCTAGTCCGTCCATCAGGTGAGAACCCTTATTTTCACCGTAATACAAAATACAAATCTGCTAAAAAATTCATACAGGCCAAACCAATAGAAACAATGTCAATTTGCGGCTAAAATTCATTCGGTGGGGCCCACCTGAGTTTTTGACCAAGCTGATTTTTCTATCTTACATCCATCGTAGTGAGTAAGACCTGATGAAAAACCTTAATGATCCCAAACGTCTGATTTATGGACACCAAAAATAAGTTCATAGGATATTTTATTTTCGGAAGCGGAATGTGTCCTGGCCCCGCTGGACGGAATTGGTCTAGGCAAGGCTGCTCTGTGGGGCCCACCGTCAAGTATGGTTTTATCAACGCCATTCATATATTTTTAAAGATCATTTTAGATTATGAGCCCAAAGATTAGATATTCAAGGCTCAAGTGGACTATACGGTGGTTATTGAATTCCACCGCTAAAAACTTCGTGGGAGCCACAGAAGTTTTTAATCAAGATAAAATTTGTATTTTCCCTTCATCCAGGCCGATGTTAAACCTTCTGAAAAGGTTAGATGGAAAATAAATATCACAGTGGGCTCTACAAAGGTTTCAACGGTGGTCGTCATTGTTACTCCTGCAGTCCACATGATACTTAGATCTGTCTAATTTTTAGGCTCATGTCATGAAATGATCTTGAGAAATGGATAAACGGTGTGGATAAAACATTTACATCGTTATGGCCCCACATAGCCCCTGCCTGGACCGATTTCCGTCCAGGCGGGGGCAGTATGCAATCGGCTTACTTCATTTTCAACTGCCAAATAAATGTCCACGTTATTCTTACATGATTTCCTACGGGGGATCTCCTGAGGAAGTTCCTGCACAGGGATGCTAGGTGTGGCCCATCATGATGTTTATAAGAAATCCACTCCGTTCATCAGTTTTGAAACTTTATTATAGGACATTTAAAAAAAAAGGTGAAGCAGATTAAAAACTGAACTAGGCCACACAAGAGGGAACAATAAGAATCCAATGACTACCGTTGAAACATTCGTATGGCCACAAAGTTTTGCATGAGGGTAAGTTTTTTTTGTGTTTTCACTTCATTCCAGTGGAAATTTCTTATAAACAGTTTGGATGGCATATGAGCATCAATGTAACAACTCCAAAATTTTACGGTTTCTTAAATTTTAAAATTTTAAAATTTTATTTTTCTTAAAGAGATTAAAACAGTTATAACCTCTCTCATCGTTATCTTATCCGAGCGATTCTATTTTCTTTATAAGGAGGGACACTTCTCGTCGATTAAAAAAAAGAGAGAGAAATTAGTGGAAGGACGACTTGCAGAGGTTAGTACTTACTGTATTTTAATTTTAATTTTATTTCTTTATGTTATTATGTCTTGCGTCTATGTGATGGATGGTGTGGATCTACCATGGGTGCAATGTATGTGCACATATATCATATGTGTGCATATGCACGATGCACCGTGAAACGCCTTACGCATGTAACAAGAAATCAAAGGAAACACGTAAGTCTTTTTGTTTATTTTACTTGAATTACATATTTCACTTATTTTGCTTACATGGCCCAATCAATTCCGTCCATTAGGTTCCAAGGACTAAAATATGAGAAACCTCCAAAAATTAGGCTAAATTAAGGTTTTGGTAAGCTACAATATGCAAAATAGAATTCATTAGGCAGTCGCCGTTGGAATATCCATCGGGGCCATAGGGAGTTCTGATGGAGATACCAATGATTTTGACCATTAAAATATAATTGGGTGGACCAATGAACAAATTGGATCTTACATCGAAAGTTAGGAGGGTTTGAAATAAGAAATGTATATGTTTTAATAGTGGAAGAACGGTCAGTGTTGATTCATGGCAGTATGATCCATCAGAATAACGAATCTACTTCATTTTTCTACCAATGTCCTAAAACTATGTTAGTAAAGTGGTGAATGGAATAGATCTTATGCACACATATTACGTATGGGTCATCATGATAAAAGTGTAACAATATAGAGTGGGTGTAAAAAACAATCTAGCGTGCAAAAGTGAACTTGGGCTATTTACGTTACCGAAATTAGTCTGGATTTATGGGCCTTATATACGGGGCTTTCTTGATGTATGTATCAAATCCGTACCGTCTAATAATCTTGTCACTAATTAAAAGACTTGGAGTTGAAAATTTTATTTGAAAGAAAACTCATGTGGATCACATCGCCTTAAACAATGAAAATTAAATGGGCACCTTTGAATATTTTTGTGGGCTACAAAAGTGTTATTTCGAATAGATTTTTTTGGCTCGTCCTTTATAAGGAGATTACTTATTTCATTCATGGTTTAGATTTTTATGAGACCTATCCAAAAAATTAAATAAATAAACAAGTACAAAAAAAATAAAGTTTGATTTTCAGCGCTGAAACCAAGTGCGGCTTTTTACGTTAGAAACCATCTTGGGTTATCAGATTGTGGACTCACAGTGATGTATACATTGTATCCAATCCATCCATTTGATTTGGAAGGTTATTATGGGTTAAGAGTGTAAATTTAGGACATATTTAAAATGTGTGTGACTCATACAGAAAGAAAATAGTAGTAGTTGTACAATAATCGTTTACGTTATTATAGGTCTCATATATTTCGGATTAGATTGAAAATTTTTCTCAAATGTCAATATAACAATGTTAACCATATAGTCAATCCAGATCCTTGTAAGTAGAACCCACATAAAAATAAATGTGTTTTAGATATATATAATATAATGTAATTCCACCTTCTATGCACGGTAAAACTTATATAAGTTGTATGCATGTTTATGACAAAATATACATAGGCTAAATTAGGTATCATTATGACATGCTATTAGAAGATCTAAGCCATCCATGTGGTGGTTCATCTTATAAGATATCTAGTGTGTCTTTTGGGCCGAGATAGATACGATGAACCCTATTTATTATGTATGTTACTTGAGTATCACTCCCATGTAAGACCTTAATTAGTAATCAAAACAAATCAAATATTTTATAAGTTTAATATATATATTTTAATATTATGGTATACTACATATGGATTATTTATAGGTAATTTCTGATCCGCTCCATCGGATTCCTCTTTAAATCATCAGGTGAGTAATCCTAACATGTTTCCTCTCCATATGATTAAAATAATTTATTGTTGTTAATGACTTGATTAAATTGTTTATAAACTGATTTGTGCTGAGATATTCTTGGATTATGAATATGTAAAAGGTCTCTCATAAGGAGAGATATATTTGACTGCTGATATGATTACTACTGCATCAAATATTCATGCCTGGTATCATTAATACTCTTGTGCGATTACCTAGGGGACAACCCATTGTACCCACTAGAAGCCCACTATATGTGGAAGCCTGCCCAATGGGGGGGATGCGGGCCTTGCCCATGCCTACCAATGGTAGATGCCTGCCGAGTGCGGATGCGGGTTGTCGATATCCAACTCAAGCAAGTGGATGATTTTTATTTATACCCACTTGATGTATCATCACTATCATTCATAGCATGCGCTTTAATTATTTGCATTGTATTTCAGATTTTTATGCTTTACTTGTATGTATTATTTTAATTGTACTGCATGAACCATGATGGGTTCAATCACTGGGCCTGGCCAGCTGACGGTTTATTGATGGAAAAACTGTACAGATGGAATTGAAGCAGATAGAACGACTCAAAAGCAAGAATATGAAGCCAAACCAGTGGATGATCCACAGGATCAATGATCGTATTTAACTGAAGACGAGCTTACGTCGTTGGACCAGTAGAATAATTAAATGGGACATCTGTTTCCTATTATTATTTTATTTCTGTTTTAGAATGACTTTAAATTTAAATTTTATTTTATTTTTTTAATAACTTGATGATTCCAATGACTCAAATAAAAGTCTCAATTTATTTTATTTTATTTTTTATTTTTATTTTCTTTTGATGTGTGGTGATAAATGTTTGAGACTAGATCAAGTTGACATGAATGTATTGATAGAGGTTAATGGGAACATAGAATTCAGATTTTATTGTACCTCTAGTAAATAATGTGACCCACTGGTTTAAGTACACTAAGTGTACGAGTTGTGGTCCATAACTCATTTCTGAGGGTGCACACTCAGTACGTGAATTTCGGGGCGTGACAGAATTAAGGTAGAGCCAGTGAGGTTTCAAAGGTAGGCATTTCTTTCCCAAGTCCGATTCAACTCAGTTTGAAGCTGAGTTCGAGCCGAGTCAAACTGATTTTTTGAGCTAAAAAATGAGTTCAAGCCGAGTAAGAGCGGCCCAGCTCGACTCGACTCGGATCGAATCTAGCTCGAATCGAACTCGGATCGAACCAGTTCAGTGACTCAATTACTTTGTCATTGATGTTGCTCACCAACTATTTGATAAAATGACTCAACAAAATGTGGCTGGTGGCAAGGAAGGTTCGGCCGGTGGCAAGTATGGTATGTACATGAAACAAATACATTTTTTTTCTCTTTTTATTTTTTTTATTTTTATGTTATTTAGAAGGTTTTTGATAAAATATATGTAAAATCAATGCCTTTGTTTATAAAACAATAAGATTTTGAAGTTTGCAGTTTAGGGTTTAAAACAGTAAGATTTTGAAGTTTGCAGTTCAGGTGCTCGTGAAAATGCTTCAATGGTGAACTCGGCTCAATCTTAGCTCGAACTCAGCCTGAGTTGCTGGCCCGACAGGCTTGAGGACTGAGCCAAGCCGAGTTCAAGCTGAGGCCGGCCAGTGTTCAAGCCGAGTCGAGCCGAGGCCAGCTCGACTCGGTTCGACTCATTGTACACCCCTAATTTTGATCATCTGAGGGCTTAATCCAAAAAATGTGACGAATCTAAACGTAAGGTGGACCACATAATAGGAAAACAGTAGTGATTGAATGTCCACCGTTAAAAACCTCCAAAGCATTGTAATGTTTATTTGACATTCGACACTAGTGATTGAATGTCCACCAAAACGGGTGTAAACAATGATGATCGTGAAAGGTCGATTGGTGGCCTTTAAATTGGAATGAAATGCAAGAAGAGTTAACGGCTGCAAATGCACGGCAAAAGTGTGGGAGAGATGGATGGAGGACTGTACCTTTTTGCCATCTAAGGATCTTTGCCAACGGTCACGATCATGTTGGATGGTGGCCCTGTCATATTACATCACAGGCTCAACTGTTAAGTCATTTTCCCTTCTTTTTAAAACCCCAGCATAACATTTAAATGGGGCCCACCAAAGCCAGACCATGCATAGATCAGATCGGTACCAACACATCAGGTGGGTTCCACATGGACGACGAAATAAATGTTATAAAGATTGACTATGATCCAAAATCAGCGTACGGGTGTGGCTAGCTTAATGGACGGTCCTGAATTGTACACATCAACAAATGTACAGTACGCTGATGCAGAGAATTCTATACATGCCTTGGCCATGGAACAGTGATCCAGACCGTGATCTGATGGAGCCCACCACAGATAAGGACCGCTTACAAAAATCTTCTGGGTGAAGAGTATCTAACCCTTAAAACAGTGCCCTAAAAATAAACGGTTGAGGAGATGACTGCAATTTTGGTGAGAAATGATCACAATCAGCTGCACGTGAACTTTCAAGGCAGCTATTTCTTTCTTGCCAACCTCTGCCTTTGTGTAGAATATTCAATCCACATTAAATACACACGTGTGTAGGGACACGCCATGATTCTCACGTGGTATGGCAAACAGGCAACTCAAGCGCGACTTCAAAATCAAATTCGGTGGATATCCGATAGGACAACTCAGTTTGATGGTGTGGCTGGGGATGGGTACCCGAACCCGCTCGACATGGAAACGGATTGGCTACTCCCCCTGCCACCAGCCCCCTGGTGGTGGTCGGTGCTCTGTGGGCCCCAAATTATTCATATGTTTCATCCATTCCGTTCATCCATTTTTAAAGATTATTTTATGGATTTTATGCAAAAATTATAGGGATATAAATCTCAGGTGGACCACACCACAAGAAAACAATAGTGATTGGATATCCACCATTTAAATCCTCCTAAGTCCCACTACTGTTTATTTGACATCCAATCTGTTTATTAGATCATAAAGACCCAGATTAAGGTAAAAAACAAAGATCAGATTGATCCAAAACTTTTATGGCCCCCAAAAAGTTTTAATGGTCTAAGTTCATTCAACACTGTTTCTCGTAATGTGGTCCACTTGAGATTGGTATATATCTTATTTATGGTCTCATATGTTAAAATAATCTAAAATAATAGATGGACAGCATGGATGAAACAACATACATCATGGTGGGGCCCACAGAGCACCGACCACCAGCCATTGGCTGGTGGCCAATCCGTTTCCGCCCGACATGCCCCCGCAATGGACGCGGATTAGCTACTCACGGCGTCGTAGCGAGACTGACGTCATCAAGTTCTGTGGTCCCGATCATGATGTATGTGTTATATCCACACCGTCCATTCATTTGGAGAGATCATTTTAGTGCATAAGCCAAAGAATGAGGTAGATATAAAGCTCAAGGAAACCCCACTACAAAAACGGTGGGGATTGAAAGCCTAACATTAACAACTTTCTGGGGCTACAGAAATTTTTGATCAAAATGATAATTTTGTTTTCCTTTTTTCATATCCATGTTAACTTATGAACAGTTTGGATCTCAAATAAACATCATGGAGAGCCCTGAGAAGATTTCAACGGTGGTATCACTGTCCCCACTAATTTCTGTGGTGGGGTCCACTTAAGCCTCGTATATGTCTCATTTTTTTACTCATGAACTAAAATGATCTCTCGTAATAGATGAACAGCATAGATACAACACATACATCATGGTGGCCCCCACAGAATTTAGTGACGTCATTTCAGTAACAATCTCACTATGGAACCCAGCTAATCGGCGTCCTCCACAATACGGTCTAATTAAATGGTGTGGGTGAGGGTGAACGTTTCGGTATTAATTTCAGCATGTTAGGTTGGCCGTCCTAAGGATTGCCAGCTGTCCTGGTTTCGACGTTGCCTAATGTTTTAAATATGTCTCTGACAATAGAGCAGGGATGTCATTGATAGAAAATTCGATCTCATTGTAAGCAAATCTCGGTAACGAGCACATGCTTGATCTTATGGGGAAATTTCAAAAAAAAATTAAGTGATTATTAGAAAGTTTTGGAAGGTTGTTATTATTAGGCATTGAAGGATATTTAATGTCACTGCCTAGTCCTTGATGGATGGCCGTCCAAGTTACTGAAGGATCCATCAAAGGCGCGTGCAAAATATGCAATTTATTTACTATTCTAGTTAGGTATCATATATAACAGGTGTAATCAAAATTAGGGAGAGGACTATGGCTTTTTAAGTTGTTCTAAAAGGCTCATTAGCATATTTAGAGATTCAAAGAGATTCTAGGGTTGTTAGAATTGATAAGATTATTTATCTCTTGTAATATTTGTTTCATAGTATATTACTTGTTGCTTAGTACAGTGGTTTTTTCACATAAATTTTGGACTGCCTTCTCAGTAGGTTTGTTCGTGCGATTGTGATTACTTTTTTTGTTTCTACTGTGTACTTTCGGGCAACCCTCACCCTCACCTTTCAAATTGTTTTCTCAAGTATAATCTACCTAAATCCTAGATGGACCTAATGTTTGGGCACCGGGCCTAAATTTCAATAGGGTCTACTGGCTAGAGAGAATTTCATATCATCATGGCAAAGTGTCCAGTAAAATTTAAGGGTGGATGTCTCTCTCCCAACCGTTTCTTTTGGTGTGGCTCACTTAAATCATATGTGAGCCTAATTTTTTGACGCTAAGCATAATGTGGTATCACACATCTAATAATCATAGTAGATTTCACATAAACATCAAGGTGGACTGTAACAAGTCAAGGGCGGGCACCCTCCTAAATTCCTTTAATTCTCTACTATCCTAGGACAGTTGGGCCTTTATTTTTTATGGGACTATTGTGATGTGCATGTAAGATCCACTCCAACCATCTATGATTTAGGTGGGCCACGGCAAAAGAAACACTTGGGGAGAGAATCGTCCACCTTTGACTTTTATAGGGCCCATTACAGTGATTATATGAAATCCACTCCCTACATTAGACACCACACTAAAATTTAGGCTTGGGCCCAAACATCAGGCAGATCTGTGACTCAAGTGAGGCATACCATGGGAAACAGTTTGGAGGGTGGGGGTTAGCCAGTACAGTGTTCAAATCATACTGTCTACATGAATGACAGATGTGGCTAATTTTTGGCCCCACAGGGTTATGGATCTAGTTGTTATGGTTGATTTTATATAAACATCGTGATGGGGCCTTGACGCAGGGAAGGAAGTGATGAGGTCGATCACCATCTTCCTCAAGGAATAATCACTCTGAATCCATGGAGTTCTTTGGACTCCTAGAGATTCCTCAAATCCATGAGGAAAAAGAAATAAATTTTAATAAAATTAAAAAATAAATTGATTGATTATAAAAATGAATTTAAAACCCTTTAAATAGTGATATCAAACTTAGGAAGAAGTTTCAGAATCAAACTCCAACTTAGACATCGTGGTTTCCGACCAAAAATAATAAGTGTCCAATTTGACCTAATCATGTTATTCTCCTAATTTTTTCAAGCCCTTTTCCTGTCGGGCACGAATCTTAAAACTCAAAGGATCAAAAGTTATAGACAGAACTAAAACTTGCTATAAATAGTAAAAAAAGAAATAAAATGGACTTCTAATCGTCGATCTAATGGAATCTCGCAAATCTGGTGTGGGTAACCCACCATAGAAGGTTGGTTGGCTAAAGTAGCTTCTTTTACCCCACAATCATATATGGTAGGTTGAATAACTTATTCCGGTTTGCAAGATTCGCATGTTTTAAAACTCTGACGGTCCGGATCACTTCCGCCTCCGATCGGGTCTTCTCTGGTCCATCTTTCCCATGAAAGTGTCCGCGATCTGTTCTACATCAAGCCTACTTATGCGGAACATATTTTTCTCCCACTGCAAACCCTTTTGAAAAAGGTACTAAATGTAAATTTTATTTTTAAGTAGGTAGCTTTTTCAAATTAAATTACAGAATAAATTTCACTTCAATAAGTTTATTGCACGACATTGGACGTACCCACTATGGCGTTTGCAATGTGTATGACAATTGCGTGTGTTGAGGTCACCGAGTTTTGTGTGCCCACTATGATTTATGTGCTATATCTAAACCGTCCATCCATATGGTGAGATCGTCGTAAGGCTTGTGCCTAAAAAATGAGACAGATCCAATGTTCAATTGTTTACGACTTGTACCTAAAAAATGAGACAGATCTAATGTTCAATTGTTTACGACTTGTGCCTAAAAAATGAGACAGATCCAATGTTCAATTGGGTATACCATTGAAAACTACCCAGGGTACAAAAGTTTTGTATCAATATACCAATTGTTTCTTCCCTTCATCCAATTCTATGTGACATCACTATCAGGTTGGATGGCAAATAAACATCACGGTGAGCACTAGGCAAGTATCAACAGTGAGAATTATTGTCCCCACTGCCTTTTGTGGTGTGGTCCACTTGAGCTTTGGATCTGCATCATTTTTTGAGTTCATGCCCTAAAATGATCTCATGGAATGGATGGATATTGTGTACATAACACATATATCATGGTGGGGCTTACAAAACTTAATGACGTCAACATGTAAGAACTCTATGTGGTGGGCCTTACTGATCAACGATCTGGATTGTATTCTAGTTGGGCTATTTGATTGAGTTAATCAGTAGACCCCACTTAAGGTGATACGTTGCGCAATCTATCTGCGCAGCACTACGTATTTGGGTGGAATGTTATAGCCTTACGTAAGGCAATTTGAGTCGAAGGAGTGTGGGAGAGAGAATTTTGATGGGTTTCAAACTCTCTCTCCATAATCTCTATAAAAGAGAGCTGGGTCCCCGATCCTACACCATGACAGAAATTCGAGTCCCATCTACTGATTTGCAGAAAGGGTGTGAAGGAGAGGAAGATCCTAAGTACTATCTATATTCTGGTATTCTTATTCTCAGCAATGGCGTCCCACTTAGGTAAGCCATCCCAACCCCTTGATCTCCATGTTCTATGTACAGACAGATCCGTGGGCCTATTCCGCATATAGATTAAGTCCCACACAACACACTACGGATATCAGTGCAAAAAATCCACTTCCAACATATGACTTATTTAGTGATGATTTGGCATTCAAGTTGTGTAAAAAATGCTATCAATATAATTTTACTAGGAAATGCATATGTTGTAAGTAGACATAAAATAACTCTTAATAATTATATAGTTTTTTTTTTAAAAAAAAACATTAATGTGGTAATTAGTAAAATGAATTTGCCTAAGATAAATTTCTAAATTTCTTTGGGAGATTGCCATTGTTTTCTACAATGTGCCTAAATAATGAATGGAATATTCTAATTTTTTGAGGCACCCAATATCTTGGTGGTGCTCACTTGATGCAACGGGCCTCGCGCAGAAGAAAAGGTTTTGGTACTCCAACAAAATATTATTGTCAAACGATTGATATGTATAAATAATTCAAAATGAAATGTTTAAAATTTTTCACATATTTAAATCATAAATGCGTACCCGACACACAACATAATTATAATCGTAGTAAACATTGGCATATATAAATACATGCATGCATTTATTTGACCCATTTCCCCCCTTAGATGTAGCCCACCAAATCACTTGAATGGTTGGTTTTTTCAAAACAAGTGATCATCGTGATGTGGCCCACCTTTTGCATGGATATGTAATTCTTCATCAATGGCGGCTGCAGCAAAAAATGGGCTGAAATCTTTTGGGTAGTGGACCAAGAAGTCTTCCGGGTTTCATCGAGCCTCTTATATTTAGAGGGGGATCTTTAGATCATGAGTTGGGTAGTTATTTCGTCTTTGGGAACATTCGCCCCATATTCTAACTTAGCAGATGCTTTGGTTTTGGCTTCCTGATAAATCAGTTTTTTTTTTGTTTTTTTGTTTTTTTTGGGTTAAGCCCTTTTTCCGGATCTTGGTGAGCCATCTTTCCACCGCAGATTCTCCCTTGACAGTCGTCGTTGGCCACGTATTGAATGGTTAGGATCTTCTCATCGGGGAAAAAAATTTGACATATGGACCATTTAATGTGGGGCTCGTGATATCAACAGTTTCAATCATGTAACTATGGGCCCACCTTGTGCAAATTGATGATCTTGATTGAGTTTATGTAAATATGACATGTGTCTCCATCTAATTAAATAAGTTATGGGCCCAGACATTCATAGGATATTGATGCTTATGGGACCATCGGTACTGTCCATATGTCCAACTTATCCGATGGCTAGGATCTTCTAATATTGTTAGTTGTGAGCCATCCATTTAATAACCAACGATCCAACGCCTAGGATCGGCCATTCACTGACAATATCTGTTACGGCTGTCAATGGGCTAGGCCAAGGCGTGTCTAAATCTTGCCCACAGAGTAAAACCTAGGCCCAAGACTGGCTTGGGGCCATGATGGGCCAAACGAAATAGGCCTGAGCAATGGTTGTGTTGATAATGTATACCAGGTTCCAAGTCTGAGCTAGATCCTGGCCGTCTGCTTTTAGGATGATCTTGGCTGTTCATTAGTTGTGCACCATCATCGTGATATCATGACAAAAATACCCACGAAAACATAAATGGGATAGGCCGGGCTAGGTTGACGGGTTCCCACAAAGCCTTAGTCTGGCCAGAATAGTAAACGAGCTTAGATTTTAGACCGTGATCTGGCCTGGCTCTCAGTCCTATTCCTGTAGCTCAAGCCAGGAAAGAAGCAGGTCAAGCTCAAAACCCATTGACAGCTCAAATCCCTGCAAATAATGGGTGGTGTGTAGGGCTGTTAATGGGCCGGGATAGCCCGTCGGGCTTTCAGACCTGTCCGTTTCAAGGGGTCCAGGCCTAAAATTCAAGCTTGTTTCATAACTGGGCTGGGTTGGGCTTCATTTAGGAGCGTGGTATGAGCCCCCATTTAGGATTTCAAGGGCATTTTTGTCATATATCATGCATGATATGAAGGACTCAGATCTTGCACAAAAATAGGCGGCCACAGGCCATTACAGGCTCAGCCCAGCTCGTGTGCAAGCATCACTTTGAGGGCCGAGCTTGGTGAGATCTCAGCTGGTCCCAAGCCCCACCCCATTGGCAGGCCTAGTGTAGCTAGGGCCGAAAGCCGGGTGGCTTTTGTTGGGTCAGGTTGGTGCTCAACCCTAGCCTAATCCAAGAGTCCTGCCTCAACCCTAACCCAACCCAACCTCCGATTTGAAATTCCCAACCCAAGCCCAACTCAAGTGGGCTCGGTCAGGTTAGTCGGTGGTTTATTGGTCTGTACCGATCGATCTGTCGGTCAATGATCAACAACATGAATTACTTATTTGCAAAAAAAGCACTATTGAAAATTGCAAGAATTTGATGAACATTATTAATTATCTGATGCGTCCATCCCATTGCTTAAACCTCTGGTGGATTGCATCAATCAAATGATCCCAACCATCCGATCAATGATCCATGCATGAAACATATGGTCAACAGCAATTACATCATAGGTCCAGTGATTGATATAGGCCGTCAATATAATCGATCTGGACATTGTATAACACAGATGTTGGGGTCCAGATTCCTAAGTTAGTTGGGTCAGGTCGGGCTTGAAAGTTTTGGCCCAACGGACCTTAACCAGTTGGTATAAGGTTCAGATGACGATAATGAGCAATCGGGTCTGGACTCGGGTCAAGTTCATGGGATAAACATGGCTTAAATTTTGACAATTAACAAACTAAATTCATTTTATCCATTTCTTAATTTGTTAATGCTATTTATTAATTTTAATTAATATTTTATTTTTAGTGAAATTTGTCGATAATAGTACTAGAAAAATATTAAAATCTGAAATTTACTGAGAAATTCCGGACGAGTATTTTCTTTGTCTGGAAGTTAATGCACTTAGAAGCTAGGTGGGGCCCACCGTGTTGTTTGTTAGAAATCCACCCCATCCACCCATTTTTCAAACTCATTTTAGAACACGAGACAAAAAATTAGATTGATCCAAAACTCAAGTAAGTCACATGAGAGGAAACAGTTGGGATTGAACAACCACTGTTGAAACATCCGCATGGACACTAAAGTTTTTTAAGTTTTCAGTTCATCCCAATGGAAATGACCTTATAAATGGTTTAGATTGCATATAAACATCAAGTGGAGCCCAGAAAAGTTTCAGAGTTAGGCATTTCTTTTCTCAGTTTTTCCTCTAATGTGGATTACTGAGTTCTGGATCTGACTCATTTTGTTCAAATGACCTAAGATGAGCTCTCGAAATGGACTGATGAGTAGATTTCTCACTTATATAATATGACAGTGTACCCTAACTAACTTCCCAAAGCAGTTTAACTTCTTGCCAAAGGCTCCCGACATGAAATCCCCGTCAGGAAATTGCTGAGAGCATTACCTGCCACTAGGCTGCTTCGGATAACTGTAGCTATATCCATCCCTACGCAAGCACACATGCCAACATGGCACACTCATCAAGATATGAAATTTTCATCACTCATACCATCATGTTTAGAAGAGAAAAAGAAAGGAAAAGAAAAGAAAACCATGTTAGAGGTGGCAAGATCGTTATTTTGGTCTAGAATGGCCCTAACCATACGGCCCAAGGACAGCCCCCATAAGAGGAGGGGTGATCTAAGGTTGAAGTAATTTAATTTAATTTTTTACTTGGAATATTATGACCCGTATCATCTATGGTTTGAGGCCAGATAAGTTTAAATGGGACATAGGAGGAGTGATCTAAGGTTGAAGTAATTTAATTTAATTTTTTACTTGGAATATTATGACCCATATCATCTATGGTTTGAGGCCAAATAAGTTTAAATGGGACATAAGGGAGTGATCTAAGGTTGAAGTAATTTAATTTAATCTTTTACTTGGAATATTATGACCCATATCATCTATGGTTTGAGGCCAAATAAGTTTAAATGGGAACAATTCACGGGTGTCTTTAAAGTGTCCTTTCTTTTTTCGGGTAGTAGCCCACTTGATGGCAGTAGAATTATTATGTTTTTATTAGCACATTGAAGACATAATAGCTGGTATTTCACAAAAGTCTTCGAACATTATGATGGAATTTGCATGATTCCAAATCTTTTGATAAGGGCCAAATGACTTGAGCAACGATTTTTTTATTTTTTAAACAGTAGACATCTAGCATTCATAAAGTTGTCCATCATTTACTCTATTTTTCAAATATGATCCTTAATTGCGTAACTGAGAGGCATCTTATACTTCTGTAACTTCAATTTTATCACGTGAACTTGTCTTCCTTGCTTATGCATTAGGCAATGCATCCCTTATCTCTTTAACGGTCTCATATATCTCATATGTGTATTAGCTCATTGTGGATGGTGTTCAACGGGATGTCACGGGCTGTGTGATTCTCTTTATGCCACATACTGTGACAGTTCATTGCAGCCCTATAATCAGCTAAGTTAATATTTAAAATAGGTTCCACCTATACTATGTACAAGTATGTGATGTATCATCCCCATCTAGGAAGATTCTCATGGCAAAGGGCCAATCATCATAGTTGTTACCATTGAACTTTGATCCTTAAGTTGGGGACTAGGGGTGTACATTGAGTCGAACTGAGTCGAGCTGGCCTTAGCTCGACTCGGCTCGGCCACTAGCTGACCTCAGCTCGAACTCAGCTTGGCTTAGTGTAACGCCCTGGAAAATCGAGGGTCATGCATAGACTCGACTCCCGAGTTCCCGAGTGTCACTTATCATGCATTTATGGTTTTTATGATTAATCAAATTTAACTGCGCAATTTGGAATTACCTGAAGCATGAAGCACAATCGCACCAGTCTACTGAAATGAAGGAAATCTCACAAATATAGAGGTCCAAAAATAATAAAGGGTCACTCAAGGCGTTGCCCAATAGGATAATGAAAAAAAAAAGCTTTATTCAAAAGACTAAAGCGGAGCCCGCGGCTCAGCAAATCCAAATTTAGCCCGATCAAGCCGATTGAGAGCCGCCCATCAGTTGAGAGTAGGAGAACTCATCCTCCTCGAGGGTAGCATCGTCATGCTCCACCTGTTCTACATTCCCTGCATCTATGAGAGAGTCTGGTTGATATTTTAAAACACCGTCCCAGAGTGGGAGTGAGTGATCAACTCAGTGTGAACTATTAGTCTCAAGTTATCACAAACATCAGTTATATTGCGGATTTAATGAAAAGCAATCATTCACAATCACTAAGCTAATCTTATTAATGTGCATGCGTGATGGATGAAATGATGCATGCACTCGCCACAACTCTCCCTCAAGCGACTCCATCTTAGATCGCATATGACAACACTCCCTCAGAGTGACCTCGACTGCCGAGTCGCCAACTTAGCTAATGCGATGTAATGATATGTTAGCCAAGTTCTTAGTTAATTCTGTTCATCCAGCAGGTTTGGGAAACTGATTCACCTCACGTATCAATGCCCTCAACTAGTTGCGGTGCCGAGACCCCTCAATGCGCGAGGCCAGGGCACCGCGATCCGTGATCCCATCGGGTTCCAAGCACATGGGGAGTGCTGAGAGGAATGGATCGCTCGCGGTCACTACGGGGAGGCGTGTCACCCCAGCGTAGGCCGACAGCTCGGACACAGTGTCCCATTCCACCATGCCCGGCTCACGAGACGGTGGATCAATGCTCAGTTCGCTATCAGTGGGCTAACAACGGTGGTAGGGTGTGCCAGGTTCCATACATGTGTGAGCAGTCAAAGTTAACAGACAAGAATGGTCAGTATTAGGCTATACCGCACAAGTTCAGGCAAACACGCAACAGACAACATCGGGTACCGGTGACCTATGTAGTCTAACTACTGCCGCCCATCCGCACTCGCCCAAACCCACGGCCTAGCCCCAGGATAATCATACCAACAGGACCATCCTCACTCTCCTCATTTCCTGACCAACCCAAGGGTCGACAAACAGTCATGGCATGTTATTCATCATTGTTATCTACTAGCATAGTCGATATAATGCATACACATTCATCACACCCATCTGGAATTCTTCAACAAGCAAGCTAACAACGCATTTGAATAAGGTGCTTGTATGTAGTGTGTGTTTGTGTGGAAGTGAAGCACTTCCCGCATCTCATACGACCAAAATGCGCAAACGTGAACGAGTCATATATGTTATGAGGAACAACATACATGGATCACCAAGACATGAGCATGTAAGCATTTGATTTTCTACCTAACCATGTGAGAGGCAAACAACATGTTATAAAGAACATTACACACAACTCCATCAAGACATGAACATACAACATTCATTGTAATCAAGCATATGAGAGGCAAGATCAACATTAAAAGGGAACTAAACATGCAAATCCATACGATTTTAACGAACATGAAATTCTTAGGTTTCCTCTAGATCCTCCAAACAACATCCCATACACACAAAATCATTAAACTCAAATTATAATTGATGCTAGACCACCTAAGGATAATAGTCCGCACCTTAGATTCGATGGAGGCTTGGAAACGACCTAGGAGATGTGGATTTCGGGGTAGATCGGCCGGAAACCCTAAAGGCGACCACTTGCTTGTTAGAATCCCAAGTAAATCTCCCTCATCACAAGGGTTCCAAAGAAAATAGGGAATGAAGCTTACCTAGTTACTCAACGGACGAAATAGCGGTTGTGGGGTGAGGTTTCTTTTTGGAGAAGAGGTGGGAAGATGCAAGATTGGCTTCCTTGGGGCCCACCTCAATCTAGGGTCCACACTCCTACTTCTTCACTCTCTCTTCCTCCTCCTTTCTCCTCTTTCTCTTCTCCCTTTCCTCTCTTCTCTCTTTCCCCCTTTTCTCTTAGGGTAAAATCATATGGGGAGAGGGGTGCCCAAAATAAACTCTTTTTATAATTCCAGATTTGGTGCAAATGGCCCCAAGCTTCCATAATTTCCTAAAATAGACCATTAGGACTCCCTATTGGTGTTGGGGCGGCCCTAACACCCCTACGACCACCAAATTTGGTGTGTAGGTGCCTTATGGCCTGACTAAGGTCCATGCAAAAATTGAGGATGAACGAATATATGATCTGAGAAAGCATTTCCGTCCCATAAATGGCCCCATGGGGGCCGATCTAGTGATTGGGGCAGTTTTGACGGCCCTCTGGCTATGAAACTTTTAGGGTAGGTGCTCCATGGCCCGATGAAGGGCCTTGCAAAATTTGAGAACGAACGGATGCGGGGTTTGGTCGTACGGGTCCGATTTGCGATCAACGGTCACCGTTCCACGATTAGGACCCAGATTTTGTGGGCGGGCATAGAAAAATACATTAAACCTTGACCATAAATTTGGAAGAAATCCGATGGCTGGAACGCCTGATATCCCGATTTTATTTATAAGTGCCAGATTCCAATGCTGGCATTGGCGGGGCGCATTTGGCAAGTGCCAGATCCCACTTCTGTGTGTCCACTGGGTCCGTAATCCGCGATGAACCACAAGCCCAGTGAGATCGATGATTTCCTAAAATTTTAGATTTTTCTGACCCTCTTCGGTTGTTGGGTGGCCCACACGGGCTGTTGTTAAGTGTAAATAGGCCATCTTGCTTGGCGGCCCGCACTTAGTCCCATCATAACTAGACTGGTCCACCCTAGTATAAACTAACATTGAGTGTTAATGGTCACAAAGTGATTTTATAAGTTAATTAAAAAGAAATTTTAAGGATTTTTTTTTTAAAATCCAAAACAGTAAAAATTCAGGATGTTACAATCTACCCCCCCTAAAAATAATTTCGTCCCCGAAATTGCTTAAGGGTAATAAGTAAAGATATTATCATTTCATTTGCTTAAGTTTTGCTAGTTTCGGGTTTATATACGCTTTAGGGTATATATATTAAATACGTTAGCCTAGCTCATTATGATCTACCCCCCTTAAAAGTTTTCACATCTGAGGTTTAAAAACAAATGTTAAAATCATCATTATCGTATTATGTGGTTGTTGATACAATTTACCTAAAGGTGGCATATTCTACTATTTATGATGAAGGTAGTTTGAAAAAACGGTTGTGGTAGGCTCAAATCCGATACGTCGATTGTCCGCCTGACCAGGACAGACAACCCGTTGTATCCCTTCTGAATCCTGATGGATCCTGGTCTTCTGCTCGGTCAAAGCAGTGAGTCTGTTGGTAGTCGCTCAGGATTGAGAATTGGGTCAAGCTGCGAATACTTTGCAAGTGTATAATCCCGTAATTTCATAGTCTGATCAACCTAAATGCTTAGGAAATATCTCATATCCTTGAAAGGTTAAAATCTCCTATTTTTAAGGTTGTCCTTCGGGTCTTGGTCAAAGATTGTTCTCGTTTTAGTTCATGTCCAAATTAGTGATTAATGAATCCTTCACTATGCTTATGGTCAAACGATTATCTCAGAAAGGTTTCCAATGGCCTAAGATTGTATTTGTATGTTGCTGTTTCGATCCTAAGGCTAACAGATTATGAGCAAAGCATGCCTTGTTTTTCATTAATTTTGAGAGAGGAGAAAGAATCAGAAGTTCTAAGGTATTCTGGTGGTTTAGAGTGCTAATAACGCTAAGATGGACGCAATAAGACAATTATTCATACATGCATTCACAAGACGACAAGAAAATTCTGAAATAATCCATACATTCACATAAATTTCAAAATGCCATAGGTATGGCCAATTACATGTTACAGCATGGATTTCAAGCATTACTAGATAAGCTATGACGCATGAAATACAAGCTAATTAAGCAAAGGTCCTAACCATCCTTCAGTACATGCATTAGACCTAACCGCATTAACAAACAACTAGTCGTTAGTAAGGTCGTGGGGCTACTCGCCTGAGTCGGGCGAAAGTGGGGGCGCTTCCTCCCCATAAGGGAAAGAATCATCGGAATGCTGAAAAAGGAGATGACGGTCGCTAGGAACGACATTTCCCTACGCTAGGAAGGATTTGGCTGTGAGAAATGTGGATGGATTGTTGGAGGAATGGTCTTAGGGATGACTTTTATAATGAGAGTTGAGAAATGAAAATGAGTTTTGGGTGTGAATGGATTTGAGAAGGGTTTGGAAAATGAAATTTGGGAATGGGTTTGAGATGAGGTTGTGTAAGATGAAATGGAAGGTGAGTTGAGGATATGAGGTTTGAGTAGAGATTGGGATTTGAGATGGGTTTTGGGAAATGGGGATGGAATGGTTTTGAGAGTTTGTTTTAGGAATGGGCTTTGAAAGTGATATTAGAATGGTGTTTGGGAAAACGAAGTTGAGGATGGTCTTGAGGTAGGTTGCGGAAGTGAAATTTGGAAATGGGGAGAAGAGAGTGAAAGGAGTGGGGTTTTATTGAATGGGTCTAGAAGGAAATATGGGTGATAAGAGGGATTTGGAAAATGGGTTGAGAGTTATATGTGGAATAAACAAATGAAATGGGTTTTGAAAAAGAGAAGAAGATGGTTTGGAGGATTGGATTTTATGAGTAGAGTTTGGAGGTGGGGGATAGAGAGTGTGAGTTGGATATGGGTTCTAAAATGGGTTTTAGGGAGGGATGCTTGTAAATGGGTTTTGAAAGTGAGAATGTAATGGTTCTTAGAAATGAGGATGGGAGGAATGAGAATGGGTTCTTGAGACAATGAGTTTGGGAATGAGGAAGAAGAGGTGAAGATGTGAAAGAGGTGATGATGGGTTGTAATGAAGGAGAGATGAGGGATTTGAGATTTTTGGAAAAGGGAGAGGCTTCACTAAATGTTTGGGAGTATTAGGAGGGAATAAATGAGAGGAAATAGGGCTATGGAGCCTTTACTTGCAAGGAAAGTGGGCCCCACACGAGTACGTGTACATAGAGAGAGGGGACATCTTATAACGTTTCTTATACTTTTAGCAACTGGATTATTTTTAAAATTTTTAAAATGATTTATCATCAAGTTCTAAGTCATTCCACTAAATTTCATCTCATTTGGAGTTGTAAATAAATTATTAAAATTCAAGGAGCAACAGCTGCCTGAAATCAAAAAAATTTTGGACAGTTGACAGAATAGCTTAATTTTAGATATATTATAATTTTTATTTTATTTTTTTTATTATTTTTATATAAAATTAAACTCATTCATATTTAATCTATCTTTTGAATCACCTAAATTGGAGTTGTAACGAAGGAGATATGGATTTTTGAAATTGACCTAAAATTGCAGAAATTTCGGCGGGGTGACAACGCGAGCGGCGGGGTGGAAACGCAGGCGGCGGGGTGAGCGGCGGGGCGACCACGTGGGTGGCGGGGCGAGCGGCGGGGGCCACGCGGTCCACTGGACCATCAGCGGGGTGGCAACGCCACTGGCAGGGTGGGCGGCGGGGTGGCCATGTCGGTTGGCGGGGGCAACTTGTCGGGTATTTTTCCGGGCGCCAGTAAGGCCCCCCGGGACATGCCATATATGATTTTGGGGTAGAACGGGCTGATCTACGCAATGAGACTATCCATTTCATGAGATTCCTCCTAGTTAGAGGCCAAAACCATATTTTTCTACATTTCTACTATTTTTATTGAAATTTCATTTTCCTTGAAGTCCTTACCCCCCAATGGGTCGAAACTATCAAATTTAGTTTGGTGTTAGCTCGTTTGGACTTGAACGGTGGCCTTGACCCTCTAATCATTCAGTTCTAGTTCGTTCCTATCATCGTGCTAAGGTATTGTAAGTTTCTCGGACCTGTTTCCTAGCGTCCTTACTATCTCTCGCTACCCAATCCTAATCCCTGGGAAGTCTTACCGTTCGTCTAAGGTCGCCGGTTCTAGTTCAAGGATGGTTCCTACTATTCTAAGTCTTCATTGCGTTTCCTATCATTTTTGTGTCGTTAGTATTTCCTCTCAAGTCAGCGGACGCGTTGGTGAGTTCATGACCCATGGCCCAAGGGATTCCAAACTATTGCTCTGATACCATCTGTAACGCCCCGGAAAATCGGGGGTCATGCATAGACTCGACTCCCGAGTTCCCGAGTGTCACTTATCATGCATTTATGGGTTTTATGATTAATCAAATTTAATCTTGCAATTTGGAATTACACAAGCATGAAGCACAATCGCACTTTTGATCTCTTGAAATGAAGGAAATCTCACAAATATACAGGTCCAAAAATAATAAAGGGTCGCTTAGGGCGTTGCCCAATATGATAATGAAAAAAAAAAGCTATATCCAAAAGACTAAAGCGGAGCCCGCGGCTCAACAAATCCAAATTCAGCCCGATCAAGCCGATGGAGAGCCGCCCATCAGCTGAGAGTAGGAGAACTCGTCCTCCTCGAGGGTAGCATCATCATGCTCCACCTGCTCTACATCCCTTGCATATATGAGAGAGTCTGGTTGATATTTTAAAACACCGTCCCAGAGTGGGAGTGAGTGATCAACTCAGTGTGAACTATTAGTCTCAGTTATCACAAACATCAGTTATATTGCGGATTTAATGAAAAGCAATCATTCACAGTCACTAAACTAATCTTATTAATGTGCATGTATGATGGATGAAATGATGCATGCCCTCGCCACAACTCTCCCTCAAGCGACTCCATCTTACGATCACATATGACAACACTCCCTCAGAGTGACCTCGACTGCCGAGTCGCCAACCTAGCTAATGCGATGCAATGATATGTTAGCCAAGTTCTTAGTTAATTACGATCATCCAGCAGGTTTGGAAAACTGATTCACCCCACGTATCAATGCCCTCAACTAGTTGCGATGCCGAGACCCCTCAATACGCGAGGCCAGGGCACCGCGATCCGTGATCCCATCGGGTTCCCCATCCCCGACTCCAAGCACATGGGAAGTGCTGAGAGGAATGGATCACTCGCGGTTACTACGGGGAGGCGTGTCACCCCAGCGTAGGCTGACAGCTCAGATACAGTGTCCCATTCCACCATGCCCGGCTCACGAGACGGTGGATCAATGCTCAGTTCGCTATCAGTGGGCTAACAACGGTGGTAGGGTGTGCCAGGTTCCATACATGTGTGAGCAATTAAGGTTAACAAACAAGATTGGTCAGTATTAGGCTATACCACACAAGTTCAGGCAAACACGCAACAGACAACATCGGGTACGGGCGACCCATGTAGTCTAACTACTGTCGCCCATCCGCACTCGCCCAAACCCACGGCCTAGCCCCAGGATAATCATACCAACGGGACCATCCTCACTCTCCTCATTTTCTGACCAACCCAAGGGTCGACAAACAGTCATGGCATGTTATTCATCATTGTTATCTACTAGCATAGCCGATATAATGCATACACATTCATCACACCCATCTGAAATTCTTCAACAAGCAAGCTAACAACGCATTTGAATAAGGTGCTTGTATGTAGTGTGTGTTTGTGTGGAAGTGAAGCACTTCCCGCATCTCATAGGACCAAAATGCGCAAACGTGAACGAGTCATATATGTTATGAGGAACAACATACATGGATCACCAAGACATGAGCATGTAAGCATTTGATTTTCTACCTAACCATGTGAGAGGCAAACAACATGTTATAAAGAACATTACACACAACTCCATCAAGACATGAACATACAACATTCATTGTAATCAAGCATATGAGAGGCAAGATCAACATTAAAAGGGAACTAAACATGCAAATCCATACGATTTTAACGAACATGAAATTCTTAGGTTTCCTCTAGATCCTCCAAACAACATCCCATACACACAAAATCATTAAACTCAAATTATAATTGATGCTAGACCACCTAAGGATAATAGTCCGCACCTTGGATTCGATGAAGGCTTGGAAATGACCTAGGAGATGTGGATTTCAGGGTAGATCGGTCGGAAACCCTAAAGGCGACCACTTACTTGTTAGAATCCCAAGTAAATCTCCCTCATCACAAGGGTTCCAAAGAAAATAGGGAATGGAGCTTACCTAGTTACTCAACGGACGAAATAGCGGTTGTGGGGTGAGGTTTCTTCTTGGAGAAGAGGTGGGAAGATGCAAGATTGGCTTCCTTGGGCCCCACCTCAATCTAGGGTCCACACTCCTCCTTCTTCACTCTCTCTTCCTCCTCCTTTCTCCTCTTTTTCTTCTCCCTTTCCTCTCTTCTCTCTTTCCCCCTTTTCTCTTAGGGAAAAATCATATGGGGAGAGGGGTGCCTAAAATAAACTCTTTTTATAATTCCAGATTTGGTGCAAATGGCCCCAAGCTTCCATAATTTCCTAAAATAGACCACTAGGACTCCCTATTGGTGTTGGGGCGGCCCTAACACCCCTATGACCACCAAATTTGGTGTGTAGGTGCCTTATGGCCTGACTAGGGTCCATGCAAAAATTGAAGATGAACGGATGAACGGATATATGATCTGAGAAAGCATTTACGTCCCATAAATGGCCCCATGGGGGCCGATCTAGTGATTGGGGCAGTTCTGGCGGCCCTCTGGCCATGAAACTTGTAGGGTAGGTGCTCCATGGCTCAATGAAGGGCCTTGCAAAATTTGAGAACGAACGGATGCGGGGTTTGGTCGTACGGGTCCGATTTGCGATCAACGGTCATCGTTCCACGATCAGGACCCAGATTTTGTGGGCGGGCGTAGAAAAATACATTAAACCTTGACCGTAAATTTGGAAGAAATTCGATGGCTGGATCGCCTGGTATCCTAGTTTTATTTGTAAGTGTCAGATTCCAATGCTGGCATTGGCGGGGCGCATTTGGCAAGTGTCAGATCCCACTTCTGGGTGTCCACTGAGTCCATAATCCGCGATGAACCACAAGCCCAGTGAGATCAATGATTTCCTAAATTTTTAGATTTTTCTGACCCTCTTCGGTCGTTGGGTGGCCCACACGGGCTGTTGTTAAGTGTAAATAGGTCATCTGGCTTGGCGGCCCGCACTTAGTCCCATCATAACTAGACTGGTCCACCCTTGTATAAACTAACATTGAGTGCTAATGGTCACAAAGTGATTTTATAAGTTAATTAAAAAGAAATTTTAAGGATTTTTTTTTGAAAATCCAAAACAGTGAAAATCTAGGATGTTACACTTAGTCCTCGAGCTTGACTGGCTAGCTCGGCTCAGTTTGGTCAGTAGCTCGGGCCATCTCGAGCTGAGTACAAGCTAAGATCGAGCCAAGTTCGTCATTGAGGCATTTTCACAAACACCTATACTGCACCTTCAAAATCTCACTGTATTTGAGATAGCAGTAATAGTTTTACAAGTATTTTATCAAACACCTTCTAAGAAACATAAAAATCAAGAAAAAAAAAAGGTATTGGTTTCATATACATACCTTCCTTGCCACTAGCCACACTTCTTTAAGTCATTTCATCAAACAGTTGGTGAGCAACATCAATATTAAAGTAACCGAGTCACCGAACTGGTTCGATCTGAGTTCGATTCGAGTCGAGTCGAGTCGAACTGGGGCTAGCTCGAACTCATTTTCGAGCTCAAAAAATTAGCCCGACTCGGCTCGAACTCAACTTCAACCTGAGTCGAAACGAGCTTTTTCGAGTCGAGTCAAGCGAGCTAACCTAGCTAGCTCGGCTCGTGTACACCCCTATCGGGGGCTAAAGCTTTGGTAACCATCTATACATCGTAAAAGCATCACTACTTATCTATGATTAATATGTATTTGCACTAATCATCGATATTTGTTATGATCATCGACATTTGTTATGAAAATATTTTCGTTATAAAAGTAATTGATCCATCTTAAATGAAAATAAAAACTAACATCCGCAGAGTGGGTGGTGTAGAATAATCAAATTTCAAACTTAAGATAGACGAATTACTTGAGTGATAGTTATTTTTTATAACAAAGTGACATAGAGAAGAGTGTGAAACAATAAGAGAAAGATCACCATCTTCTTCAAGTCCAGAATAAAATAAGAGAGAAAAAGAAAGAATTCATAAGAAGAGTTCTTTAGTCCATGAAAAAAATAAGAGAGAAAATTCAGATATTTTTATTAAATAATGTATGTATGATTTTTTTTATTACACCAATAACAAAAAAAACCCAAACCCTAATTTGAAATTATTCAAAATAATAAAACTCCTCTAAAGCCTAATTCCTAATTGGTTTAGAAGTTACCCAAAATAACAAAACTCTTCTAAAGCCCAATTTGCTAAAAATTATTTTATTAGAGCATTCTTAGCATTATTAGAAGCAATTTTTTAAAAACACAAAAGTTTTAAAACTCTAAAAATAACGAGATACGAAGTAATTCTTGAAAACCTATACATGAAAATATTGTCCATGGGATAGTTGCACCAGCTCATGTTAGGACATGGTTACCCACGAACTAATTAAATTAGAAGTAATTCTTGAAAACCTATACATGAAAATATGTTTCTAAGTATCAAAGCTTGACAAAACTTAAAACAAAGCCTTTGGAGATAAATAGAATTGCACAAATTTAATTAGTTACCCTAAGAAACTAATGAATACACCTGATCACTAAAATCTTGAGCTTAACCTTGTGATCTACTCATCTAGGGCCTAGATCTATATGACTTACTACTGATTAATCTAGATGACCGTAATTTAATGAAAATCTACCTAAAATCATGACAACTAACGGATTATATTTTGATTATCTCATGCACCTAAAGTAAATTATCCTATGACTTTCAAATCAATGGTATAAAGTAATCAAGACGGTTGATCACAAAAAAAAAAATTGCTCGTTTGGATAAATCTTTCCCATGCATGTGCCCTGCATTTTCAATTTCCACTATTTTCTTGTATGAAAGCTGTTAACCTATAATGGTAGGTGGTCACAAAGCCTTAGATTTGTATGATACCTTAAAAAATCTTCTTTTTTGTTTTTTTTTTTTGTTTTTTTTTATTTAAGGCCTTGGATTTGGACCACTATAGCCATTGATCATTTAAACATATTCTTTGCAGTACTGGCCTTATACTAACTAGGCTCTAAAAGCCAAACCAAGCTTAACAGACTAGTCTGGCAGTTAGCCAACTCTACTATGGCTCTCGCTTATAAAGCCAGAGTCAAAGCTGGGGTTAGCAAACCCGGCCCTAGTCTAAAATGTCTTTATCAAGCCAGTATTAGGGCTTAGTGGACTACGGCCGGGTGCTAGCACTAACCCAAACTCAGCCCTAGCCTAGCTTCATTGCCACCCTTAAGTGACACTACTTTAGGGCATCAATGAGCTAGGCTAGTCCGTCAGCCTTTTTGGTCCAATGCCATTCATATTTTCTCAGGACTGTACTATTGTACTACGGTTCATGGATGAAGATGATGCCGTACTTTGAATATCCGAAAACTAGAAACTCCACCTAAACACCAACCAATCAGGTTGACTTAGAATATTTCTGGGATTTACAGGTCGGCCGGCAGTTTGAGATGGGCTGAGGCATGATTTTCAAGCCCATGGACCCTCCATGACGATAAACAAGCCAATCTAGACCCCGTCCCCTACTTGAAAAGATGGAATATGCTTTGAAATCTTCATGTCTCCCAAGGGGAGATAGATAGGTCAGTGATACATCCATCTTTGGAATCTCTCTCTTTTCTTCTTTTGAATTTTCTACGTTGAGTGGCTCGTTTGAGAGTCCATGACCCCATTAATGCTGTCTTGTCCATCTATTCTCTACTCGTTTCCTACAGTCATATATGCACTATGTAGACCATGCAATAGATGACACATGTGATGTGCCATAATTATCGTCCGTTTCTAGTCGTTTCTATTTGCTGACAAGGACATTTTGACGGCCCTCATAGCTTAATGGCGAGGCCCCAACCACTCACATGGTGGGCCACACAGGGAAGTCAACTGGTACTGGACCCACCCAACCTGGTTATAATGGGTGTGGGTCTAATTTTCCAGACCCATTTAGAATTCAGGTTAGGTTTTGGGTCCAATTGGGTGAAGTGTTTTTCTTAATCCTTTCATAGTGTTAGTTGGTATGCCCCCAGTCAGACAAGACTATTCAATCAGTATGACTTTTGAGTTATAGGTACTCCACAGTAGGGACCACCTGATGGATGGTTACAATCTAATGTATGTATATCATATGTATTGTTTTTTGATACTTAGAGAAATATATCTTATTTGTTGTTTTATTATATCTCCATTCGGTACTAATCTGCACATCGGTTATAAATACTCTGGAAGGAACTAGTTCTCGTGAAAACTTCATGAGAACTTTTGGCACCTAATATGGATATGAAAGTCAGATGATCTACTAAATGAGTCATCTTGTGTAACTTTTCTCTACTAACTTTTTGGCCTGATCCAAAAATTTAGTGGGCCATAGGAAAGCAAAAGCCCTCGGGCTTCTCACTTTGTTATTGCCCACTGAATTTTTAAATCAATCCAAAAAGCTAGCATTAGGGTTTCATGAGATAACTCATCCAGTGGACCGTTTAGATTTTATATGATGTATCAAAAGTTCTCACAAAGTCTCTCTTAGTGTGTATAGGATATAGGTTTTGTTTAGGGTTTAGGGTTCAGGGTTTTGTGATCAATCAATCCGAGTTTAGATCCGTGCCCTATCTAAAGTGGGGCTCTTGATTGCATGTATATGGATTGACAGGTCCGCCGTAGTAATCTAGACCATTGGACGAGTGGGGCCACCTTGGCTTGCCCACACAACAGAATCGAAACCTAATGATAGATATCTAATCGTGTGAATGGTAAAACTATATACCGTGTTGGATGGATGGACACGGATTGGGTGGACCTTAACACCACCGATATCCCTGGTGACCGGATTCTATGGGCACAGTGCTGTGATGTATGTTTATATCCATTCCGTCCATCAGTCTTGACAGATCATTTTATGGCATTAAATCAAAATTGAAGCATATCCAAAGCTCAAGTGGACCACACCACAGGAAAAAAGTGGGAATAATGATGTTCACCGTTGAAACTTTCCTAGGCCCACCGTGATGTTTATTTTTCGTCCAACCTGTTCGTAAGGTATAACAGACCTGGATGAACAGAAAAAAAACAAATATCAGCTTGATCCAAAACTTCTATGGCCTTATAAGTTTTCAACGGTGGATATGCTTCAATTTTGGGCTGATGTCCTAAAATAAACTGAAAAAACGGATAAACGGCATGGATAAAACACATACATGATAGGGCTCCCCTGAATCCGGTCACTAGGGATATGGGTGATGTTAGCCAGTCATCACCGAGTCCGCTTCTTGGATGGTCCGCACGAAAAAGGATCGTGCTTCCGTGTATTCCTAAATATGGGCCATCTTTGATGTATGTAATTTACATCCATTCTGTCCATCAGTTTTTAAAGATTATTTTATGGCATATAAATAAAAATATAACAGAACAAATCTCAGTTGGACCACACCACAGGAAACAGTGGTGATAGACCATTAAAAACTTGTTGTGGACCACAAAAGTTTTTCATCAAGCTGATATTTGTGCGGTCCCTTAATCCATATCTTCATGATCTTATCAACAAGTTGGATGGTAAATTAAAATTCTGGTGGCCCAAAGAAGATTTTAATGGTGAGTATTTAATCACTACTATTTCTGTGGTGTGGTCTACATAATATTTCGATCTTCTTCATTTTTGGTATCATAACATAAAATGAGGTGTAAAAATAGATGTATGGAATGGATTTAAGTAATATGCATCAACGTGGCCCCACAGTCAGAGATCCACCGACCTCGGTAGATCCGGCGATCCACTGAAGCCACACCTCCAAAAAAGTTCCATATATGGGTGGCACAGATCACCTGCTTAGCAATGAAAAGTGGGCCAGCCTGTCCAACCGTTAAGGTTATCAAGATGGGGCCCACATTTCTTATCTAACTAGATTATTGATGTTTGATTAATGAAGGATGACGGGAATGGAATCCAATAGCTCAAAGTCCTTGCCAAATAATTTCATGTATTTCTCGTCGGTCCGTCGCATCACCGCCATTTATTTGGACCGTTCCTATATTGGGCCCGACCATAGGCCTTTAACAGATAAAAAGGTCCATTGATTATATGGCTAGGAGGGATCCATTGGCTCCTGATGTACAATGAGACATGTATGGCATGTTCATGCACCTGCATTATTCAAGTGCACACGTCCTTTTGTGATCTAGGCTCGTACCGTGGATTAGGATGCCCTTAACATTCCATGATAGGGTGATCAGAACTCTTCAATCAATATCCTACTACTAATAGAACTCTTTAGTGTAGCACACAGCACCCACCTTATCTTTGTGGGCCCCACCATGATGTGTGTAAGATTAAGGGAAAGAAATCAAGCTAACCCGTGATTTAGATGAGCCATGTGAAAGAAAGGAAATAGTTGGAAGAGAGATGTCCACCCTTGAATTTTATAAGCCCACCGTGTTGATTGTACACAATCCACCACAACCATTGGATGACACATCAAAATTTAGGTACGAGATATAAAGATCAAATCCATCTGTGTTCCAAGTAGATCACACCAAAGGAAATAGTTTAGAGGGTGAGCATTGTCCTATACACGATTTCCAATCACGTGGTCCGCCATAATCATGGATGGGGTTGATTTTTTTTACCCTATACCTACCATGTGTGACACACTCGGTGGTAACGGTGGATTTCACATAAACATCATGGTGGGGCCTGCCCAAGCTGCTAACCCATCCCCAACTTCTCTTACAAACTGGCAAAGGGTAATATAATGAATAATTACTTAAATTATTGAGGTAACTTATTTCATATGAAAGGATATGTAATATACTGATATCAATGGTATAAGCGACTTTGCTATGGGCCAATTTAGTAAATGTCTTGTGTGTCCATTTTGGAACAATCGAATTCAACGATTTTGATGCAAGTACACTCAAAACTCCAAGAAATGAAAACAAGTTACAACTAATAAATTAATTTTGAGTTACTAACAAATCAAGGATGAATGAAAAATGTTTAATTGGGTTGCTTCATTGGAGGATTAAAGGAAGAAATTAGGGTCAAGGTTTGAATGTTCAAGGTTTAAAAACTCCAACAACTTTGTTGCTTTTAGGAGACCTAACCAATATCCGCCATTTCTTTTATGATACCATAATTAGGAACGGCTCTCTGAGAAAAAAAAAAAAAAAAACTATCACAGGCAAAGATGCAAGCATGCAAGGAGAATGATTTGTGTTAAAATTGTGATGAGAAATTTACCACGAATCATTAATTACAAGTCAAAACAATTGTTATGTGTAAATGGTATTGTTATGTGTAAATGGTAATGCCGAAGATAATGTTTAAGAGGAAAAGTGACCGAAGAAAGAACGAACCTTGAAGATGGTTATTCCAAGGTGTAGTAACCCAGCATTTGATTTTTATGGATGATTTTTTTGTACTTTTATTATTATCTTTTTAATGTCCAAATCTTAGGTAAATTCTATTTTTGGTGTGTTTAACTCTTGAATAAATTCTATTTTTTTTAAATATATATTAAGTTGTTATCAAATAATAAAGTAGAAATTAATTTTTATAAACCATTAAGGGGGTGTCTGGAGCATGGGATTAGATGGGTTTAAGTGGGATGGAATTACCAAATTGTAATGATTACACTGTCAGGGATTGTCGTCCCATCCCATGGCCTGGAGGCCATCCCACTTCATGTTTGGGAAATGGATTGGCTATTCATCTTGCCACTACTGGTCGGTGGTCTGTGGGCCCCACCATGATGTATGTGTTTCATCCATGCCGTTCACCCTTTCTTCCATGTCATTTTATGGTATGAGCCCAAAAATGAGTTTAATCCAAATCTCAAGTGGACTGCACAGTTGGACCTAGGAGGTTTTTAATGCTGTAATTCAATTACTACTATTTTCCCATGGTGTGGTCCACTTGATATTTATATCTACCTCATTTTTGAGATCAAGCCCAAAAATTATATTTCAAAATGGATGGACAATATGGATAAAACATATACATCATGGTGGGGTCTACATAGCACTGACCACTAGCTACACAAAACCTAAAGTAAGATTGCAGAAACCCTTGCCTCGACGCTAATTTCAAGAAGGGTCTTCACAACTCATACCTTATGTGAGTTCTAAACAGACGTTGCAATGATCCATAGGATCTTAAAACTCACTCCCACCAAATCCCATTTAAACCCATGCGCCAAATGCACCCTACGTGTTTTGTGTGCTAAAAAACATGTTGGCAAAGGATAATAATGTAGGATGTGACAAGGATATATTCCAAGCATAGTTGGACCAAAAGAACATAAACTGTAAATTGATAATAACTTTTAATACGGATATTGTTATAGGACGCACAAGCTATCAATCTTTATTATAACAGGCTATCCGAGGTGAACCGACCCACAAAGTGGGTTGTGTCTATTTGTTTCTCTAGAAAACGTGCACTTTCAATTTAAAAACAAAATTTTAAGAAAAAATTATTAATTTTAGTAATTTCGATTTTTGTAATATTTTTTTATTTTTAGAATTTTAGAATTTTTTTTTTAAAAAAAAAATAACTTGTAATCATGTTCAAATTTTTCTACCAAAACGTTATTTAGAATTTTTAATTTTTATTTTTAAAAATTAGACTTTAGAAAGGTCTTACTAAAATTAGAATTTTGCTATTTTTGATAATTACGAATTTTAGTTTATTTTTTTCTTTATTAATAATATAACGAAAACACATACACATTTGACAATTATCAATCAACCAATTTTCAAAATTTTTAAAATTTATTTTTATTTTCTTATTTTCTTTTTCATAAATTCAAGAAATATCTTTAAAGAGTATAAAGAAGCTTCTTGAATTCCAATTATCCTTTTAATGAGATGGTGATTGGCCTCATCGTGTCCATTCCTATATCAAGTTGCATAAGAACCCACCTCTACTCCAGCCGTAACAACTAGGGCTGAAAGTTGGGCGGGTTCAACCCAACCGACTCGTGACCGGCCCGACATTGGGTTGGGCTCAGGCAGGATGTATTGAGTCTGATCTCAAGCTTGGGCTATGCAAACACCAACCCGGTAAAACTTGGGTTGGGTTTAGGTTGAGGTGTCGGGCTGCCCGACCTAACCCGAACCCGATCAATATGTAAATTACTTATAAATTATAATTGAGTGTGGATCATCGGTGTTGAAGGCATAAGAAATTCTAGTGCCGTTGAGTTTCATTGGTACATATAGATTGCGTACTATACAACACGTCTTTTAAAGGAGCAGTGGTCTTATATTTTAGCTTGTTTGTTTAGAAAAAAAAAAAATGAAATTCTTTACAATAAATAACTGCATGTATAATTAATAAAATCATATATACAAAAAATAAGTGTGTGTTGAAATATAATAGAATACTAGCATGTACCACCCGACCAACCCGACTAACCCGACCGAGCACGCTTGGGTTGGGCTTAGGTTGAGAAATACCAACCCGAGGTTGGGTTGAGTTGGGTTGGATTGGGTTAGGGTTGAGGTACAGGAACCTTGGGTTGGGCTAGGGTTGAGCACCGACCTGACCCAACCCGCCCGACTTTCAGCCCTAGTAACAACAACATCATTATAACTCAAAATGATGGGTTTTTTTATTTATTTATTTAAAAAACACCTGACTAGGTGATTTTTGCATGTGGCTCAATGAATTCAATAAATGTATGGTGAATCTAGCAGCGGTTATTTATTAATTTAGTTATTATTTAATATACACAAGGGCACCCAAATTCATGACCTCACCAGTGAGCCCTCAGCTACAACCATGTTGGTGGGTCGATTAAGACGTCCAATTGTCTAGATTGCCCATAATCAAAAGTATGCAATCATATTTCAAGGTGGACATCCAATCAAATCCATTTTGAATTATGGACCACCAAAAGTGGGAAGCAAGATTGTTGGCCTAAAATGAATGGTCGCAAGACCGTCCACGTGTACACATTCAGGGGCGATGCATTATTTTAAGATGCATACGATTGGTAATGATTATTCAACTTTACTTCTTTTTCACTTCATTTTTCCACCAAACAAATGTCGATGTTGTTTTTGACTCAAAGCCCTGGCTTTCTAGCTTTAAATTATCAAGGGTCCGGCTTCTCTCTGTCGCGATTCACTATCTAGTGTGTGTCGCTAGCTAATTGGGCCGCATGTTGGGATGGATCTATGACTTGAACCGCCCATGTTCTACGTGTTACTGTAATAAGCTGTGATTCAACAATTCCTTTTCCGTGATGTACCTTTATCTTTGATTTTTATATTTCAATTTGAGCCATTAAAAATTTCTTTTCGTTTCTTTTAATTCATCTAGGAAATTATGGATGGATAATTCGTTCATTTCTACACGTTCTTTATAGAATATATTCATTATAATTAACGGTTCTGATTATTAAATAGATTAGAATGTGGGCCCCAGTGGTGGGCGACACACGCTGCACACAGAGTCGCGACAGACGAAAAACAAACTCAGATAGCCTTACATCTTAACGTTCGGTAATTTTCTTATACCCGCGCGCGAGTAGTTCCCTGCCCATCCACACGCCGACAGATATGCAAATGTGGAATACGTGTACCATATCCAAGCTTTTCATTTGATAGGTGGGCCATCATGATTAGATATTCTGGAGAAAGAAGGAAGTTTCACTCCCCAGATGTGCAACAGGGTATAGAACAAATGGATGGCGAAGGGCATCTCTTTTACAGCCATCCACGTGTTTTGTACACTGTGGTCCACCTGAGGAATGAAACAGCCCGAATTTTAGACCACATGATATAGTGAGTGTGACCCACCTTCTGAAATAGCTGATCTTGCACACGTATGTCATATCAGCACTTCTGCTTGTGTGTGGGACCCTGATTTAGCCTACCAACCACTAACTTTCTGAAATAGCTTGTCTGACGTGTCATCCATTGAACCAGACACGTGGGTGGATGTCGTCAGACCCTAACCCAACCTTTTTAAACTTTGGGAGGACCTTTTTTTTTTTTTTTTGAGGTAAATTTTTTTTTTTGTCTCTCCTTGGAGGGGATTTGATTGAGAAAAAAGAGCCTTTTCTTTACAAAAATGTATTTTTTTTTCTTATAAAAGTAGGTGTATTTTAAGCTTTTCACCTTTAATTAGTGTCTGACTAATAGATTTTAAGCACATCGGACGTTGATCCAGATTGTTCATCTGATGGGCCCCACCTCATTTATCCATAGCCTGAATATTTATCTAGGAGAAGCATTGTTAGGCTGGCAGAGTATGAGCAGATATGCGGATGCACGTAGCAATGGACACGTGGCGTAGATGTACCTCGATCCAAACCGTCCAAGAGCTCCAATGTAGATATGTAATCCCAACCCAAATATCAGATCATTGGTTTGGAAACAGTCATAGCCTCCGATATATATATATATATATATATATATATATATATATATATATATGGGAAAAGGTACTATGCGCTCGAGCGTAAAGCGGTCTCCATGAGGTCGAGCTGGGGTGGGCCCCACTGTGATGCCGTTCGAACATCTACCCCCCCAAATGTCGATGCACCATCCTGATCTATGACGGTGAGCCACACGCTAAAAATACGTCCATCCGAGACTTTTGTGGGCCACACCACGTCCAGAAGTGGAAAGGGGCCGTGCACCATTCAAACATTCAAAACCACTTATGGTCCCCTTTAGAGACGTTTTTTGATGATCAACACCGTCTATCATATGTGTCCCACTTGGATGTAATTTTATACCACTTTTCAGGTGGTATCCAAATCTCAAGTGGACCCCACCAAGTGATTTTACATGTTTTCACGTGTATACTTATGTTTTTAGAAGGTATGGCCCACATGAGTTCCATGGACGGTCTATTTCCATCTGTGTGGTCCCGATTGAGAGTGGTGCATCCGGTGACGGTGTGGATCTTCAAAGGAATCATGATGGGGCCCACCCATATCTCAACCTCATGGACGACCGCTTTATGCGCTCGAGCGCATAGTACCTTTTCCCTATATATATATATATATATATATATATATATATATATATATATATATATATATAGGGAAAAGGTACTATGCACTTGAGCGTAAAGCGGAGCTGATGTGGGCCCCATCGTGATGCCGTTCAAAAATTTACCCCCTCAGTCAGATGCACCATTCCATAGGGGGCCCACACGGCTGAAAATCAAGTCAATCCGTGACTTTTGTGGGCCACACTATGTACAGAAGTTGAGAGGGGCCGTGCACCATTGAAACATTCAAAACCATTTGTGGGGACCTTTCGAAACATTTTTTGATGATCAACACCGTCCATCATGTGTGTCCCACTTGGCTGTAATTTTAGACCAAGTTTCAGGTGGTATCCACAACTCAGGTGGGGCCCACCAAGTGCTTTTACATGTTTTTGCATGTATACTTATGTTTTCAGATGGTATGGCCCACCTGAGTCACGTGGACAGCTGATTTTGGGTCGTGTGGGCCCACCCTGGGCTCATGCATCTGGTGGACGGTGTGGATCTTCGAACGGCATCACGGTGGGGCCCACACAGCTCGACCTCACGGACGACCGCTTTACGCTAGAGTGCATAGGACCTTTTCCTATATATATAAGTTGGGTGGGCCCCACTGTGATGCCTTTCGAACATCAACAGCGTCCACCAGATGTACCATTCCATGGTGGGCCTGGATGGCCCAAAATCAAGTCAATCCGTGACTTTAGTGGGCCACACCACGTACAGAAGTGCAGAGGGGTTGTGCACCATTAAAACATTCATAACCATTTTTAGGGTCCATCGAGATGTGTTTTGCAAATCAACACCATCCATTATGTGTGTCCCACTTGAATGAGGGTTCGAGACCAAGTTTCAGTGCATTGAAAACTCAGGTGGGTCCCACCAGTGCTTTTATATGTTTTTGGCATGTATACTTATGGTTTTAGATGGTGTGGCCCACCTGAGTCACGGATTGACCTGATTTTGGGCCATCTAGGCCCACTATGGAATGGTGCATCTGGTGGACGGTGTTGATGGTCGAAATGCATCACGGTGGGGCCCACCCAGCTCGACCTCACGGACGAGCGCATTACGCTCAAGTGCATAGTACCTTTTCCATATATATATAGGGAAAAGGTATATGGGAAAAGGTATACTCTTACCCGGGTGGTAGACTCCTAGGAGTTTCAACACCGGGTCAAGGGTTCGAGTACCTACCAGGGGTGAAATCCCACTGTGGGGGTGTGTGTGCGTGTGTAAAAAAAAAAAATGTATATGGGAAAAGGTACAATGCGCTCACCGTGATGTGTTTCGACCATCAACACTAGAGCTGGGCATCGGTCCGAGTCGGATCGGATTGGGACCAAACCGATCAGATCCGAAATCTGGTTTTTCTGATCCGAATCCGATCCGAACTGAGACCGGATCCGGGTAACCTGACCCAATCCGATCCTAACCATGCATTTACTGGTCCGATCCGAGACCGACTCGGTTTTGAAAACCGAGTCGGATCGGATTTGACACGGTTCGGATTCAGTCCAGGTTTCAATAGTTGGGTAAATGGATGGTTAGGATTGTTTGAAAGAAGAAGCTGGGTTCCAAAGGGCTGCTGATAGGCCTTCCTTTCAGTTGGAAGATCCTGGCCGCTCATTGGGCCCTTTTCTTTTCTTTTTTTTTTTTCCATAGTTGATTGTGGACCGTAGCTGCATTTATCTTCTTATCCATCTATTTTCACACCAGAAAATTGAACGGCGAGGATTTTGAATTTCATATTGCGGAGATTTTTGGGGTATGGTTCATCGAAAGTAGGGACCAAACAGACCACTGAACGATGGGCCCCACTTGGGTGAAACGTGGGTATCCTTTTCAAGCACTTTAATTTTTAAATATTTCGAAAAACATAGGACGGGAGTGGATTTGTCACAAATATCATGGTGGGCTCCACCAAAATTACAAATAACCTGAAATAACAGACATAAAAGGCATCAAAATCATATCGCAGCTGCAGGTACTGTCTCATCTATCTTCTCACTCTCCTCTTCATCGAACTCCTCATCAACAGAGTTCTCTTTCCCCCACATCGGACGCAGCCAATCCTGACTACAAATGAGCGCTTCAACCGATTCAGGTGTAAGTGAGCTTCTATACTTGCTTACAACCCTACTCCCTGTACTAAAAGCAGATTCTGAAGCTACAGTTGAAATTGGAATTGATAATATATCGCGTGCCATTAATGAGAGCACAGGGTACTGTAAATTACCAGATTTCATCCTCCACCACTCCAAAATATCAAAATCATCGCCTTTGGATTTTACAACTAAAAGATCCTCCTTAAGATACTCTTCAAGTTCTGATCTAGGCATCCGTATTTGAGTCCCTTTCCGCTGTGCATAGTAAGACATGAAATCATCTGTTGTGTCTTCTTGCGATTCATCAACTGCAGAACTAGAACCCACATGAGAAGATTGTTCTTTTGCGGCGCACACATACAAATTGTACAATTCATTGATCATAACGTCGAAAATCTTTTCGGCCTCAGCAACACCCATCGCACCATACAACTTACTACATATGAAGTCAATCATAATCATCTTATATCGAGGATCAAGAACGACTGCAACACCCATTACCAGACTACACTCAGACCAATACTTATCAAACTTTACCTGCATACCCATGGTCATAAAGTGTAAAAAGTCTTGTCCAGTACTGCCTTTGTGCAAGGCATCTTTTACCTTCCAAAGTTCATGTAAATATATTTGATGTTGGATACTTGTTTGCTAAAATTTCTTTGTCTTTGTTGTAAAAAATTGTTTGAAAGGAACTTACGAACTGATTCAATGCATCGACCAATCATCTTCAAGAAAAGCAATAAACATACGCACTATCACGCTGTGCATAGTGAGAGAATGCAAGTCTCAAATCTATTGCTGAATCCAACATTTCAAAAGTTGAATTCCAGCGTATCGTGACGTCCAACTTCATCGTTCTCTGAGTAGACAAATTCAACCGCTTCACGATCTCATTCCATACATGTAATCGTGAAGGTGACCCCCGTATGTACTTCACACTCTCTCTTATGTTCTCGATGGTGGGATCGATTATTTTAAGGCCCTCTTGTACAATCAAGTTTAGGATGTGAGCACAACACCTAACATGAAATATCTTTCCACCAAAATACAGGTCACCGGGTACCATGGCTATGGCTTTGTGACTGGTTGCGCAAATTCATTATCACGCTATCATTTGCAGAGGCATTATCTAGAGTAATTGTGGAGATCTTCTTCTCAATTTCCCACTCCATAAGACATCTGTGTATGCAATCTGAAATCATCAAACCACTATGAGGAGGCGCCAGATAACGAAAGTTTATTATTCTCTTGCAAAGCCTCCATTCGGCATCAACGTAGTGAGCAGTTAGGGACATACCCCTTTCGTTGATTGGATGCCGTCCACGATCGATGTCGGCTAATTGGAAATCGCTTGCACGAGTACCAACTCTCCTTTCAACTTGACCTTCTCGCCTTCATATATCTTCATACACACCCTCTTAATTGTTGTACGAGAGACCTTCTCGTATTTAGGGTTAAGGCATTTGGCTAGTCTAACAAAAGCGGGACTCTCTACCATCTGAAATGGTCTTTCATCTGTAATAATTAACTTGGCCGTCAACTCATTCACCAGCTCCTTGTCATACTTGTAGATGGACACTGACGGACCCATTGCAGATTGCGAAAATGAAAGTGTTTGTTGTGTTGCCGCACTTCTGATTTTTTTCTGACACTTTGAAATATGTTTCTTCAACGTTGTAGTCGACCCATCTGATTGCTTAGCGTACTGACTCTTACAATGCTTACATTGTATCTTCACTTGGCCATTCTTTAGGGTAACTTCTTCAAAATCGTCCCACACTGCCGACCTCTTTTTCATTTTTCCCGCAACATGCGACTGTGTGGTACTAGTATCAACGTCGACGGGCACCTCTTCATGTTGAAGACCTAATCCCTCATCTTCGAGGATCATCGGTGATGTAATTGACTGACCACCCGGGGCCGGGGTATTAGAAAGACCCTCGCTTTCCATCTGATAGTTGAAATATACTATATCATATTAGCATTAGCAATCTAATGCTAACAGAGTTACACTAAATCCTAAATTAGTTACCCATCCAAGGTTGGATAGATTGTAATACTTTCATATTTCCATTTAAACATTCACGTCGAAAATCCGGTAGCATCTCCCCATGCCTCTCCAGATAAGTTCATCTTACGTTACATTCCAATGCCAAATATCTAAAACAATGTGAAGATATTTGGCATTGGATACGAAACGGAAGAAATATATCCAGAGAGAAATGAGGAGATAGACCGCGGATCAGGCATGAACATTTAAATAGACTATATGAAAGCATACTATCCATCTAACCTTGAACTGTCCAAAATGGGACAATTTGAGCGATTTCTATGCCGCCAAAAACACACCATATCTATGTATGGCCACATAGAAATCCTCAAACGGGTAACTAATTATCTAACTTAAAAATCACAATCACAAGTCACAAGTCACAATAATAATATAAGCAAAGAAAGCAATAATGAGATAATCTAAGCAAAGAAAGCAATGTACATATTAAGACTAGAGTACATAGTCAGTAATCAATCTATGGGTTTTTAGATTAACTTGTAATCTGCATTGTAAATCAATTTATCTCAGATGCTCTACTTATATTATAGTAATAACATTGTAAGATCAAACAAGATCTCAATAATTCCCCAGATACACTACTGTATAACAAAAATAAGAAAGAACTGTCATGAAAATATAAATAAGGACAAATTTCATGAAATATCATGACATTTTATACCTAATTAGACTGATTAATCATGAAATTTCAGAAAAAATCAGGACTTCAAATCTTACTAGAATTCATTCTAGGTGGCAGCTTGGGCAGGTTATTGGTTTAGACTGAACTCAAGAAGCTAAAAACAAATTACAAAATGGAATAAGGAAAATTTCACTTTTCAAGATAAGAAAGGGTTGAATTCTTCAAGACATCTTTGATAACATTTGAGTTATATATCATTGAAAGGGAAAAGGAACATATACTGAATCTCAAAGGAAGCTCCTGGACAAACCACAGTTCCTTGTAATTTGAGTTAAGTGGCCAAAAGAAGACAAAGGAAGAAAAACAAATTACCATCATCATCTAAGCCTTCTCGCAACTAATTGGAGCCAGCTACATGAACACTTTTCCACTATTCCACTCTCTCGATGACCATAACTTTAGTTAGACGATAGGTCATGCAGTTTCTTCTTACTACCTCTACCCAAAATGATTCCATGGGTTTCAGAAGGCAGCTAGAGCACAAATTGCAAAGCCCAAAATGATTTGACCAGTCTTAGGGGTACCATTCTAGAGGTAGCTGGTCAAATTTTTTAAGAGGGAGTGACAAGATGGTCAGTTGCTTTGCCGATTCCTTGGGTTTCCTGTACTTTCTCTTGTCTAAAGGAAAGGAAAGAAAAAGGAAACAATGAAATGAGAAGGCAAAGGCATTCAAGATTGTTAATGATGGAAAATCTGTCCAAGAGAGTAACAATTAAACAAACTTGAACACCATTCCATTGGAATGTGTGTCCAACATGTGCAATGGTGACTACCGAGTTGTAGAGTTCTTTACTTCTTTCTTTCTTTCTTTTTTTTCTTTTTTTTCTTTGTTTAAAGAGAGAGAGAGAGAGAGAGAGAGAGAGAGAGTTGTGAAGTCGTTATTTAGCGGAATATCGGAACTAGTGATTCTGAATCTTCACAAAGGTTGTTGTTTGGAACTACGCTTAGACCACGTCTCCTGTGGATATCTATCTTTTGAGGCGGGCCTTCAATGCAAGGGCACCATGTTTAGAAATTCATTCAAAGGGGATTCTGCATTGGGAAAATCATCTCTTCTATCAAACAGGACCACAATCATCATCGTGCTCATTTTATCTAGAACACAAAACAAACTCACACAACTATGAAATCAAGAAACCCAAATGCCACCACTTTAATGGCTTAGATGATGATGATTTTAACTTTGATGAGACAATTATGCATATATTTGATTGGAAGTGTGTAAATGAAGTCCGTTCTTTATGCATTAATTCTTGAATTTTGTCCAGTCATATTATGCATCTGTGGCTCTTCCATTCAAAATTATGAGTTACACCAGGGGATGCTACAGGGTGCACAGGGTCGATGTAAGTGTATAGAATATTTGGAATTTTAAGTTCTGCTGGATTAAGAGAATGATGCTCATGAGTTGAGCTTGAAGTTTTCTACATGATACTGGTGGATCTTATATTGTGAAGGACAACTTTTTTTCTTTTTCCCTTTCTTTTTTTTTTTTTCTTTTTTAACCACTGACTACCAGCAGTTAGTATTAAACCTAAAACATAAAGCTGAAACTTTCACAAAATTTCGCAATGAACTAGTTATAGTTTCTGTTTGAGGAATGCAGATAGTATATGTGTGAAGAGGGTTGAGAATCCTCTTTCTGGCACACATTTACAAGATCCAGGCTGTTTGTTTGGCGAGCACCACCGTGAACATGCCCTAGCCCAAAAATCACATTGCTCCACTCACGAGGCAGGCCACTTGTGTAAGTTGAATGTGGTTCATTGGTCAATTTGTTCTAACCGTCCATTTCTATCATACACATGCAGCCAAAGCCAATCCTGATGCTCGATTGTCTTGATTTTTTGACTAGGACATGTTCACAGTGTGGCCCATGTCTTAAATAGCCTGGATCTGATGCATGTATGCCATTCTTGCATTTGTGATGCAGGGTGGATTCACCATCCTCTTTTTGTTGATTATCATTAGTACAACTCTCATTTGAAATGTGCCTTAGTTGCATGTATTCAAAGGTGATAATGGAGACCATGTGAATGAAGCTGAGGGCAAATTCTCTGGTTTGGGAGGGGGTTTCAAGACAATCTAGAATACAGAGACAATTTCCCTTCTGTTGTAACATGTTGTATCTTGTTTTCTTTGACAAAATCTCTCTTACTGACAAAAAGAAAAGGTCAAGATGGTTCTATGACCTCTTCTTCTCCACAGCTCTCATTTTTTTAGTCCACTTTATAGGTGTTTACACGAGATCATTATCTAGTGCATTGCGCTGCAAAAGATCACTATTCACTATCTACGGCCTGCCTCCTTGGCTTTTTCCATAGATGGTGTTATAGGCACATTAGCAGCTGCAAGCTGTGGGATTTTATGCATTTACCCACTTTTGTGGCACTTGAGCTAACTTCTGACTTCCTATAATGATAAGGGGTGCCCTCCAGTTACCTAGACATTGTGTCAAAGAGACCCATCTCTCCAAATCTCATTTGATCATGCCTAGAGTGGCAAAAATGAGATGTGGGACTCTTCACTAATCAAAAAGAGTTTCTACATTCTTCTTGCAGCCAGATAATTCAATTCACTTCTTCTCAAACTGCAAAGACTAGTCCTGCTATGACCACTCCACCCACATGATGAGCATGATCAGAATCCCACTGCCAAGTGCACATGCACATGCAAGTGCCAGAATGGTGGGCCACCATGTACGGTCCCTTCGCATGTACATCGAATGGATCTTGCACACTCGGCTACAGAAGGGACTCCGCACACATAAACGCCTCAACCCACGATGAACGGCCAGATCTTGCATAAGCCAATGCCGCTACCGATACCACAAAGATGTTGCATTTCGCATTCATATACTAACTAATCAAATAAAATTATATATATGTATATATATCAAAAAACGATAATGGGGATAATCGTCACGGAAGGGTTCTAATCCAAACATTCAAAAAACCAGAAATTACAGGCGCTGATGGGAACCGAAAAGAAGAAAGGATTGTGATGCAGATGGAAAACTTTAGGAATGATAGAAGGGATTGAGAAGTTACAGATTTCAGATTTCTTCAAATCTGAAAATTACAGATGATGATCATGGGTGGCCAGGCAACCAGCGGGCAGCGGCCATGGCTGGCCGACGATCCTGGGTGGCCGGACCACCAACAGTGCAGCAATGCCATGGGCGCGAGTCAGCTGAGGCAAGGCATCACACTAGCCGAGTGGGTCCACCTACTTGATGAACGATTGCGAATGGCCAGATGAGGATTGTGAGTCACCGGCGTTCTGGTAAGGACGACTGACGAGAAGGGTTTGAGGGATTTTAGGGTTCGGGTGCGGGTAAAGAGCGGCGGGTGGGTAGGGTAAAAAAAAATACAGAGGTAAAACGATATATATAGGGGAGGGGCAAACTTGTCATTATGCATGGTCCGATCCGGATCGACTCGGTTCGGATCAAAACGGATCGGATTTCTTCGAGTCGGTCGATTTTGTTGGGAAATTCAACATCCGAACTACATTCGGATCTCGTCCTTTGTACCCAACCTAACCGCTTCAAATCCAACGTGTGTGGGGTTCGTGTCGGGCGGATCGGGTATATCGGATCGGATCCATCGGATCGGGCCCATTTTGCACACCTGTAATCAACACCGTGCATTTGATGGGTACCATCTAAAATTATGTGAAGACACCGTTAAAACATATAAAAGCACTTGGTGGGGCCCACCTGAGTTTTTAATGCGCCTGAAACTTGGTCTGAACCCTCATTCAAGTGGGACACACATAATGGATGGGCTGGATTTGCAAACTACATCTCGGTGGGCTAAATGGTTATGAATGTTTTAATGGTGCACGGTCCCTCCTCACTTCTGTATGTGGTGTGACCCACAAAAGTCACGGATTGAGTTGATTTTTGGGACCTAGGCTCACGATGGAAAGATGCATCTGACTGATGGGGTAGATGTTCGAAACGCATCACGGTGGGGCCCACACAACTCGACCTCATGGGGCGTTAAAATCAGCTTGAGCGCATTGTACCTTTTCCGTATATATATAAACCTGCTTATTCTCAATTAGCTCAATTCATAAAGAAGCCAATTGCCTCGGGCTGTGTGTGGTCCACAGAGATGTACGTGATAAATCCACTCCGTCCATCTACTTTGAAAGACTCCAATAGGACAGGAGTTCGTAAATTAGGCAGATACAAAACTCATGTGAGCCACACCAACAAAATAGTTGGAACAGAAACATACACCGTTGCAATCTTCCTGCCGCTGACGATGATGTTTGCATGCTATACAAACCATTCATAGGGTTATCTCCACTCAAACAAACTGCAGACACAAATATCATACTGATACAAAACTGATGTCACATGCATGCATTCTTATGCATTGGAATGCAAAAAATAATGCATTGAACTTCAAAAATATATTTACACAAATTTGAATTTGATTACTAAGTCAAATTTAATAATTTAAATTAGTGTACATGTGTATTATTTAAAAGAATAATTAAAATAGGTTTATTGAAATATATACTTAGACAAATATTATTTTGAAATTTCTATTGATTTACATAGCCATTTGTTTGGATTGTTCCAATTATTCGAGATTTTAATAACGTAGCTGATGATTTGAATGTTTCAAGATTATCAACATATGTCACATTTGAATCAGTAGATGAGTGATACTTTTGTTACACATGAGATTCTTCGAATCTTGAAAAGGCAATTGATACTAAATCTGAAAAGAAAATTTTCAAAACATATGGATGATTTGTATTTTTAAATCCTTTAATTTAAATACCTCCCAACCTATGCTATCAAATGACTTTTGTTTTCAAATAAACTTATATACACTCAAAATCCTACCACTGAAGAGTTATGATGGCTGACAGACGGCGGTCCAGTTATCAAACTCATGCACTACCCTGAAGAGGGGAGCAGATTAGGTGAAACCGGGGACTTACCCAACATGGTGCGGTACTTACTGTGGGGCCCACCTTAATGCATGTATTTTGTATCCGTGCTGTCCATCTGTTTTCTCAGATCATTTTAGGGCATTATCCAAAAAATGAATTAGACTCAAAGATCAGGTGGACCATACCATAGGAATCAGTGGTGAAAGATCAGGTGGACCATACCATAGGAATCAGTGGTGACTGGCAGTCCTACCATAAAAAACTTCTTAGGGCTTACTTTAATGTTTTAATAGTGTATATTTACCATCCAATCTGTTGATAAGGTCACGTAAGCCTGCATGAAAGGAAAAAACAGATATCAGAATATATATACATCAAGATGGCCCCACACGGTTATGGCTGCACCGTCTTCGGTGGGGCCGTGGTCTCACCTAATCCGCTCCTCACATACAACCTCTGACAATGACACGTGTCATTTTGTTTTATGAGGCTAATCTCGTGGGATTATTCCCTTTGATAGAAAACTAGACGGTGCTAAATAAAATAAAAATAAAAAGGTGACGCTCACGTGATCTCCGGCGTGCAATCATGCTACTGGTACACCTCGGGATCACATGACACGTGGAGATCTAATCATTGATAGGGACCACCCATTAGGAAGGTCTCGTCAGTATTCGGTGGACCACGGAAAAATCATGGCGATCAAATGGTAATCTCCCAAGTATTACTTTCCAAGCTATTAATCGGACAGTTAATCCAATCTGATAAAAATGATAACGTGGAGAAGTGGCCCATCTGAAGAACTATTCTCATTGATCAATGGACCTTCGTTGATTCTAACCATCAGTTCTGTACGTTTTCTCTGTGTGAATTTTTGGCAATGTCCCGCAAAAAGTGGGTCGAACTCAGCGAAGGGTCCAGATTAATGATTGGACCGTCCACACATCTTACAATGCCATTGTCTGCTGTTTTCCATGCACCTTGAGACTATTGAAGTCGGGCCCATAAAAATTAAAAATCCAATAAAAAAGAGAAAAAATTTAGAATAGTTTGTTCCGGAGAAAAACTTTGATACTCCGGTGGAGCATGATGGATGATGCACGAGCACATAGAAGTTAGATATAGATAGCAGACGTGGCACAGAAGTCTTTCAAATTAGACTGTCCAAATTAATTATGGGTCCCTATCTAGATTTGTCATTAACCAAGAAATAAGATTACTTGATATCTCACTATTGAATTGTGGACATTGATTGGACTGTTAAAAATGGAAAAATCGAACGGTCCTATTTCAACAAGCAAGTGTCCACGAATCAGAGGTTATGATAGTTCAAGAAAAATGGTTTTGAGACTGACTCAACTGCAGTGGGTTTTGAGTTAATGAATATATAATTTCCAAGTGCCTGTGTATCAAGCGTCGTACACTGCCAGAGTATCAAACTAGACCCTTCATTCAAACTTATAGTTTAAAAAAAAAAAAAAGACGTTGGTGAAAAAAATGTAGGTTTGCTTGAATACACCCCAACGTATATCAATTTTATATGTCAGAACTTACGTCTTTGAATTAGGGTCATCTTCCAACGATCCAAACCGTTGACACGACTAGTCTTACTTTTTATGACAGAAAGCAAACAAATAAAATCTATCAATTGGATAATTTCAACTTTGATAACTTGATTCCTTTTCTTTGAATATGAACGGTCATTATAACCTTTGTAGAATCGAAGTGATGAAATATTAAATCTGAGATTTTATTTTTGGTACCCACTCATACAAGAGGTGCCCTATCAAATAAACGGTTTGGATGAGTGAAAAGAACCCAAATCCAGTGGCTAGAGTTCCAACGTATCTTCTTCCAATACGTTCGAATGTATGCGAGAAACCCTCAAAAAACAAAAACACAAGCTCCTTCTAGCATTTTTAGATCCTCTGAAAGAAGAGAATCAAAACACAGTCACTAATTGTAGTGTGGTGGGACACTTTATGTGGACAGGTGTGGCCCACCATTTATTTTAATTACAATGTACATGATGAATAGGAAGTGCTTTGCACGTGATAGAATATGGTATGGACAGTCGAATTCATTAAAAACAAGTGTTAAATTTCTAATGCCATAAGTGGGCAGTGTGGGAACAAAAGGAATGAGTGGAGCAATATGAATAGGACGTTTTTCAAAAGAATGGTAGGTGTATTGTAACAAATTTTCAGTGTAATTAGTGTCAGCATTAGGTTTTGTTAAAGTGCAATCCTCAATCAAGTTTCTAACCAATATGGGCCATCCATTGAAATGGCCCACCTCATGGAAGGTCACTTGCTAAAACGAAAATCCTAGACACTTAACAATATGAAATATGAACTAGCAATTGAAGTGATACCTAAATTTTATATGGGTTAAATTGGAGCGCTTATGTACAAAAAAAAAAAACACGTCAGAGTTTTTTTACACTATCAAAATTTGATTCTCGTTACTCGGGATTCAAATTTAACAACTGGTCGAAAAATGACGCAGGGATGAACTTGATGAGGTCGATCATTATCATCTTCAGGGATAACTACTCCAAATCCATGGAGCTTCTCTAAACTCCGCACAGATACTTCTCGAATCCATGAGTAAAAAAAAAAAAAAATCTATAAAATTTACAGTTTGATTAATGAATAAAATAAACAAGTTCACAAGCCTTTAAATAAAGATAGTAAGCAATGAGAGAAATTTCATAATCAAATTATAACTAAAACTCCTAGAATTCGTAACTTACTGTAAATAGTAAATTTTCTATTTATAATGTCCTATGCAGCTTAACCAAGTTATTCTCCTAAGTTTTCTAAATACTTTTCATGTTGGACACAACTCCTCAAGCTCAACGGATGAAGAGTTACAATCAAACTAAAACTAACTAAAAATAGTAAAAATGAAAATAAACATAGAATTCGACCTTAGATATAATGGAATCTTGTAAATTCAGTGTGGGCAACCCATCATAGCCGGGTTGGTTGGCTAAAGTAGTTCGTCTTACCCCAAAATCAAATATAATACGTTCAGTAACTTATTCGAGTTTGAGAGATATACCTATTTTAAGGTTTCGACAATCTTGGGGACTTCCACCTCTGATCGGGTCTTCTCTAGTTCATCTTAGACATGAAAATATCTGCGACCCGCTCTACATCAAAAACCAATTACCGTCGGCGGTAATCAAGTTCTTGCCTACATCTCTAAAAAGGAGACTCTTTCCTCATTTAAAAGGAGAGACGAAGGGAGAGGGAATTAAAGAGAGAGATTAAGCTCCGAGCAAACAATGACATTAAGAGAGAAAGGTGACCATCGAGAAAGAAGCTTGAGAGTTTCCCAGAGGGAGATAAAGAAGATAAAAAGAAAGATATGAAAAGGAGAGAGAGAGAGAGAGAGAGAGAGAGAGAGAGAGAGAGAGAGAGAGAGAGAGAGAGCTATCTAAACCATTTCATCTTGGCTCACACTTTTCCAATAATTCAGATTAAACAGAGTAGATGTGGATTTTGAGATATTTAATTCTCTCCAACACTTAAAATAATGTTGAGGCTTTTAATTCTTCCCTCACATCTCTAGCCACACTAAGATCTATTTCAAAGTCTAGCTAGCTATATATCATTACTTTCTTTTTACATCCTTGATGTGTTTCTTTTCTTAATTTTACATAACAATCGCCTCTTTGATCATGATCAATATTAAATGCTCCATTTTCATAGTCATAATTGTTTTTAAGCTGTTTTATTTTAATAATTTACTTCTTTAAAACTAAATAATTTTCAAAATAACCATAAATTAAATACCATACTTTAATAATTCGTTCATTTTCAATCACTTAAGCCCTTATTTAGAATCTTCACCACTAGACTAATAACAAGAGCTATTTAAGTTAAGGAGTTTTTGATTCCTCTAGTTATACTGATTCTATATATAGTATCTAACCTTCTTTAGATTTCTGAACTTATTAACTAATGGCAATTCCAACTCAAAGCATTCATGTGCCAATTCATGCCGGCCACACACTAAAGACGACAGAGAAGCCGGGACCCGCCCGTGCATGCGCATTCAAATGCCGCTGATGTTGATAAATGTGGGTTGTATCATTTTCCAACTCATATAGATGAGAATGTACAATTGTACATCCCACCCACTCATTACTCCATCTTGTAGCCATCCACTTATTACAAGTTAACAACACAATTCTGTAAAAAGTACACTCTAGAATAAAAAAAGAGAGCAAGTGAGCCATATTACCACAATTAATGTACAACCCCAATAATATAAGTGGGCCATTCGTAAGGCTGCATTTTATCAACATAAACGGTTACTAAAATTTTATTGACCATCTAAACAATGGATATTAAGTTGTATGGCCCACACTACAATAATCTAGGTGGGCCGTACAGCCATACGGCCAACATTTATCCACATTAACAGTTACTAAATTTTCATTGGTTATCTAATAGTTGGATTTTAGAGGCTACTTTTTTTTTAAGGTCTAAACAATCAATCTGGATCATGAGATGGGAAACTTATATCAATGGACGACCAACGAAGTTTGAGGATGGTAAGGAGTGCAACTTGAGAAGTTGAGTCAGGTTGAGGGTAGACCCGAACCTGCCTTGACCGCAAGAGGACTCAATTCCCAATCCAACCTGACCCATATTCCAACTTAAAGTCGTTAACCAGAACTGAACCCTAATTATGCCATGCTAAACCCCAAACTGACCCAACCTGACCCAACTCAACTCAAATGCATGGGAATATTCCCAATTACCTGACCTGAATTTACTCAACATGAACCCAACATGATTCCTAATCAAGTTGAAGTTTTCCAACCCAAACCTGACTTGAGAACTTCACAACCCAACCCAGTTCAACATGAACTCAAGTGAGGCCAATCGGGTTCTGGTTGACCCGAAGCAAGTTGTTGCCTTCAATGCATTGTTGTATAAGAACTAGAGAGAAATTCCACTACTTTAATATCTTGGCAAGTCAGGTGAGTCAGTGACTCAAGCGAGTCTTTTAGCGGGTCAATTCAAAAATGTCGGGAGAATCCAATAACCAACAAGAGATTTTCAAATTTTCTTGATAGCTACGAACGGCCAGTAGACCGTATTAATAGACTCTGTTGCTGAAAAGTTTGAGACAAGAATAGTAAAAAATAGTTAAAAGATAAAAAATTAAAAAAATTAAAAAAAAAAGGAATTTTCTTGATAGCTACGGACGGTCAATCTTGTTCGTCGGTGAAACTTTGGAATCCTACAATTATTTCTACATTTTATCGTCCCCTTCCTAAGTCAGAGTGCATCGTGTTACTTATAACCCAGGTCCAGTTTAATATAAATCACACTCTGATACCAACTTATAACACACTGGATTTCGATGGTTGAGCAAAACTCAACTCTCAAGATCCAGCACATCACTTATGCAAATAATCCTAACCTTTCAATTTCTTACTTGTAAATTAATAGACGGTCCAAAGAAAAAGCACACAAAATAAAAAAAAAATCCCAACATTGGTGGCTAAAATCCTCTAATTTTGGATATTCATGTCAGGTTCATTCCATGTGGGATGCACCAGAGCATGCGATCTGAATCACCAAACAAAGGGCCCCACTTATCAGCACTAAAATCTCAAGCACGCTGAAAGCCTCATATATTGCAGATCCCACTGGACAGCCACTGTCCGAAACCGGACTCACCGTCAGGTTTTCCCCATATGGAGCCCACATGCAGAGGTGCTCTTATCATCCTACAACCCCATATGGGCCATCGTAAGAAGCTCACATTGAAGCAATCAACGGTCGGGATCAATCTTTTGATATGATTATTGGACCGTGGTTCATTCAGATGACCTTCGAGAGGATGAACGGTTCTTCCCATCCCACTATCTCTGATGTGGGCCCCATCAAGGAACGCATGCTAGCTGCTAATTCATAGTGGCCACACATGTGAAACGATTTAAAACAGTCCACATGAACGTATACCATCTCTATTTCTGCACACAATCATAACCGCTGGGACCACATCATGCACGGCTTAGATGCCTCACGGACTTGCCAGGTTGGCATCTGCGCTGCATTTTGAAAATGGTACGTGTGGGGCTGGGAAACCCTAACATTGCTCTCGTCGTACTCGGACATGAACAGTTACAATGCATGTGGCTGACAATCGAATCATTTTTCGATTTTGTCACCTGTGAAGGATGGGAGATCCTACTCCTATCTTTAATGGTGGGGCCCACTCATCACGGAGGAGTTATTTGATAGTCGTTCATATATAGGATGAGAGTCCACATTCTGCATACAATCAACGCACCTGAGGCATACACGTGGATTAATCTAAGCTGTTGAAACAATTTGTCCCACTATAGATAAGGTATAATTCAGAAGAATTTAAGAGTCAGATGATTCATCTAATGGACGGTTAAAATGAAAAATGACCAATAATCCAAATTCACAAAACAGATGTCTAATTATAGAAAGTTGAGATGATCAAATGGATCTTACTTGATGGGTAAGAACTACCTAAACTAGAGCCATGATTTGGACGGTTTGAATTGAGATATTGAAGCTTACCTATGGATCATTTCAATCCTACAATAGTATTAATGTTTTTACTTGATCGAACATTTTCTATTATATTATTTGTAAGGAATGTTACCGACTCTCTTAAAAATAACCATTAGGATGTAACCTCAATGACACTTCTCAAGCAAGGAGACCTAGGTCTAATGATTATAGGATTTTTTTTTTTTTTTTCTCACAAATCAGGCAAGTGATTTATGTTATAATCCTTTGATTTTCTTGTGCAGCGGAATTCAAAATTGCTTATTGTTTTATCATAAACTCCTACTTATTAAACAGATTTTAGAATATATTTGAATACGAGGAATTCAAGACATGGGCATCGAAAAAGCAATGAATATTTCTGTTAACAATTGTGAAAAGCAGATTCCACACCTTATAGGCAAGTTTACTTCATAAGTAAAAAAATATAGATTCATTACTTCATCTCCTGTGTCAGAGAATTTTAATTGTGAAAAAGCTTAATGATTAGTTTGCAAAGTTACCATCAAATAAAATAGAAAAAATCAAATCAAAGAATGTTTTGCTATGAATTTCAAATTATGATTCAAGAAAGTACAAAAAATCAAATCAAAGAATGTTTTGCTATGAATTTCAAATTATGATTCAAGAAAGTAGAAAAAATCAAATCGAAGAATGTTTTCCTATGAATTTTTACAATTCAAGAAAGTAGAAAAAATCAAATCAAAGAATATTTTCTTATGAACTTCACCTATTCAAACATAATCTTGCATTAGGCAATGAATTGAAGAAAGCATGGACCCTATCCACTAAACTTTGATGCTCAGCATAGTGTGTGGGTAATACATAGCCACTTAGAAATTGCATATTTGGCGTACAAGTGATTCGAACTTAATTATTCATATTAGTTTTTTGAGCTTATATGCTTCATGAACCAAAACTAATGCTCATTTGATTATCTGAGCTTTGTAATTGTGGACATTTTCAATGGGCCAATTTGGTTGAGTGTAAGTACAAGCAAATAGTGGTAAAATTATAATTACGACAAATGATCTGACTTTGCAATGAAGTCAAGAGTGTCAGGCAAAACCCAATTTCCCAATTGTTAAGCACCCAACTATGATGTATCTGTTAATGAGCCTAAAGATGGGCAAATCCAAAGCTCAAGTGGACCATACTATATAAAATAGTGGGATTGAACATCTACCATTGAAAACTTTTTGGGGCCACATAAGCTTTGGATTGGTCTCGTTTTTGGATTCATGTGTCGTAAAATAATTTGACAAAAATAAATGGATGACATAGATAAAATACATACATTATGTTGGGTGGGGCTAGTTTGGTTTTCCAATTTCATATGATATGTAAAGTAAATAAGTTATCATTATTATTTTCAGGTGTTTGTTGAAACATGAATTACGGTTGTAAGTCAAGAGTCAAATACACTTGTAAACAAATTTGATAAGGTAAATTGCAACCATTATATTTTGATACTATGAAACTATTATTTTTAGTGTAATTTTTAGATAAAATAATGAACTAAAATATTCATTATAAGTAAATGTAAGTGATGTCATTGTACAATTACAAGAGTGAATAATCATTATCTATTTCCAATCATTTACCATTGTAATTGAAAAACCAAATAGGCTCTTACTTATTTACCATGTAAAATTATTTACCTACAATTATAGCCAACCAAACACGGCCTAAACGAGCGTCCAACTAAGACGGTTCAATCATTTTAGTTTTATATGACTATGACTCCGCAACAATGGGTTCACCAATCTAGTTAATTTAATTTGAGTTAATGCATGTCACAATCTATATTACTTTAATGATGTGTCCCTCTCCCAACCATAGCTTTGGGTGTGACCCACCTGTTCTTGATCCACCTGATTTGTGGGACACCTTGTGATGTTGAAGGGTGCATTTTATGGACAAGGTGGATGAGGGCTTCATCGTTGTGGGCTCCACATACATCATTGTAAAATAAGCTTTTACATTATGAAAAGAGTCTTTAGTTTGTTGGAGTTTAATGTTTTATCATACAATAATTAATGAAGATCCGTTCTAACTATTTTATGTTTATTTCATATCATATCATTCAAATCATGACTTATAAATTGAATTGGAATCATCTTCTCTCAAGGGAGATATCCATCTTCCTTTGATTTCAATAGTAGGTTATCTTCGCAATGGGGTCCATCTTATGTCCACTGCTCGGCTGAGATAACATACATACGATGATATTTTAAATGCATGCAGTTCGGATCATGATAACCAAAAATGTGGGGTCTAGATCAAAATCGGGTTGAGTAGATCACTTGTACGGACCAGTAGGTGGGGCCCACTGTTATGTTTGTGATAAATCCACCCCATCCATCCATTTTTAAAGATCATATTAGGACATGGACCTAAAAAAATACAAATAAAAAACCCAAGTGGGCAGCACAATAAAGGATTGAAAGTCTACTGTTGAAACATTCCTGGGTTCATTAAAGTTTTGGATCAAGATGATTTTTGTGTTTTCAGTTCATCCAAGTAGGAATGACCTTATGAGCGGTATGAATGCCATATAAAACTCAGGGAGGGAGGTTTCAACGGTAGGAATTACCTACCCATATATTATTTTGTTGTGAGGCCCACTTGAGTTTTAGATTTGCATCATTTTTGGGCCCACATTCATGGTTTGGAAAAATGGATGGACGGGGTGGATTTCCTACAAACATCATGGTGGCCCACCTAGCTTCCAGTTCTAGCTGAGTCTGAGTTGACTCGGGCGAGTCGTCAATCCTGGGATGAACAACGGTGAAGTGTCCGTACACATGAAGAAATGACATCTCCAACGCTGGGCCACGAAATAGAAACGCAGTAACCCCAATCCTGTTATTGGTGGATCGCAGCCCTTCGTGGCCCTGCCTTGATGATCATGACCGTTCAAATAACACTCAACCATCAAATGGACAGAAAAAAAAACTGTCAGCGATCGGGTGATTCAAACGGTTAAGATCAAATAGTCAGCGTTATATTAAGAATCTTCTCCATAGAAGAAAGGGCCCTGATTGACTGTTCAGATTGTGTGCATGTGTGACACGTGTATTGCTTTATGAAGTAGTGGATTAGGACTGGCGCTCAGGATGACATCCTCGCAACGAACTCTACCAAGGTTGGATTCGATAGACCGCGGTTGTAGTAATTCAGGTACTCCCTAGGACTTCGTGGATAATTGGCATTTCGCATGGACACGGATTGCCTGTGCTCCCGGCCACAGGAAGTTCCAGTGGTCGTAAGCTATGGGGCCCACAGAAATGTAGATGAGAAATCCACTCCGTCCATTAGTTTCTCATCCTAGCAATAAGAACAAATCCAAAAATCCAGCAGACCCAAAACTCATGTGGGCCACACGAAAGATAAATGTGAGAATGGGAATGTCAACCGTTAAAAACTTCCTGGGGCCCACCATGATGTTTATATTCCATCCAAACCGTTCAAAATGTTATTAACACTGGAATAAACAGTAGTCACAAATATCCTCCTTATTCAAAATCTCTGTGGTCCCCACAATGTTTCCATTGGTAGGTATTCAATCCACGTTGTTTCCCGTCGTGTGGCAAACATGAGTTTTGGATCTGCTTATTTTTAGATTTCTCTTCTATTGTGTGGGTTAGAAACTAATGGACGGAGTGGATTTCTCGTGGGCATCTATGTGGGCCCCACATTGCTTCCAACCACAGAAACTTCCTGTGGGCAGGGGCACAGGCCATCCGGAAGCGGATTGCATCCTACCCCTCGCCCGGACAATAATCCATCTGGGCAGGGCTCTGTGGGTCCCACTTGATGTAAGTGTTTTATCCAAACCGTCCATACATATTTACAGAACATTATAGGATATGAACCCAAAAATGAAGCGGAACCAAGGCTTAAGTGGACCACAAAAGGATTGAACGACCACCATTTAAAACTTCCCAGGAGCTGCAGAAGTATCGGATAAAGCTGATATTTGTGTTTTCACTTCATCCAGTTCTACATGACCTTGGATGGTCAAAAAAACATCACCGTGGGCCTTGGAAAGGTTTCAACGGTGGTTTTCATTATCACTGTTCTTCCCTTGGTGTGGTCCACTGGAGATGTGTAACAGCCTCATTTTAATCATACTATAGTAAAATGATATGATAAAAAGGATGAACGGCGTGGATAAAACCATTATATCACGGTGGGCTCCACAGAGCCCTTCCTAGACGGATTATCGTCCGGACGGGGGTAGGACGCAATCCGCTTCCATTTCGCATAGAGTGATCTTGACGTGTCAGTCCCGAAAATTGCACTTTTTTTAATTGTGGCCGTTCAGTTCCCTTCTACAAACCAGTGCTTTGGATTCCGACGGTCTGGTTGATGAGACGTTTAAATCGTGTCCCTTTCATGGTAGGCCCATCGATAATCTAATATTAGAAACGACGACCACAGAAAACGACTCAACTGCTAGTCGTTAGAAATAAGCAAGCGTTCTTACAGTGAATACATGGTAGTCGGTAGACCAAACAGGTGGCCCCATCACGATGTGTAACCATGCAAAACCTCGAACTGATCCATCGGTCTGGATATCGATTACGCACATCCACTGCTCAGTGGAAAGGAGATAAGATAAGGTACGAGTACATAAGTTCAGTAAGCCCGCAGGCTACTCTACCAATCCTTCTACCCTGAATAGTAAATACCAGTGGCGGAGATAACTCCAAAACCCTTACCCGGCTAATGCCCATTTGTCCGACTCTAGTCCGCCACACTTGCACGTGCCACCCAATAAATGCTATAAAAACAGCAAAGGCAAGTCGCGCGCATGAGAAAACAGGCATTCGACCCACCTGAGGATCTGATCCGTTCATCATTCATGGCCCTTTACAAATATACCCTTGCCATAATATCAGGCTCACTCCGTTCATCAGGTGGGCCACACAGCCACAACAAAAGGTTGCAAGGTTGAAAAAGACATTTCATATGAGTATAGCTTGACTAAATTTAGTAAGGAGGTCCACGTTTTTAATGGCCCGGATCTTTTGGTGGCCTGATTTTAGTCACATGAGCCTGTACTTGATACTCTCAATCTCACGCGAGCGATTCTCTGTCAGAGCCACGTCAGGGTGATGATGCCGACTGTGAGTGGTATTGAGATCTGAGGGCTGAGAAAGTTAGAATTAGAAAGGGGGAAAGGAAGCGATAGGAATAGACAGACAGAGAGAGAGAGAGAGAGAGAGAGAGAGAGCCGAGCATTTTCTATCTCTCTATACGCAGCTCCCACCATCTCCGTCAGTCGTTTCTCTCTGTTTTGCATTTTCCTCTGCAACTACAGAAAATGGGAGAGGTAGAATAATAATAAAAAAAAACCCCCCAAATCTCTTTTTCTCTGTATCTTGCATTTCTTTGGATTTTCATTTGGTATCTTTTCTGTTTTTTTACAGGAAGCGAAGAAACCCGAAGAAAAGAAGGTGGAAGAAGAGAAGAAAGCAGGAGGAGAAGTCAAGAAAGTAGAAGAGGAGAAAAAGGAAGAGAAGAAAGAGGAGAAAAAAGAAGAGAAGAAAGAAGAAAAAGCGGAAGAATCGAAAGAATCTAAGGAATCTCCACCAACTCCTCCCCCAGAAGAGTTCCTCTACAAAGTATACATGCATTGCGAAGGATGCGCTCGAAAAGTGAAGAGATCCCTCAAAGGATTCGAAGGTTCCACAACTCAAATCCCAAATCTATCTCGTTTTCTATTTCTTCTTTCTTGAATTTCAGATCTATCCTTCGTTACAGGCGTTGAAGATGTCCTAACGGATTGCAAGGTGCATACGGTGTTAGTGAAGGGGAAGACAGCCGATCCGTTGAAAGTCTTGGATCGAATCCAAAGGAAGAGCCATAGGAAGGTGGATCTCCTCACTCCTCTTCCAAAACCTCCTCCCGAAGATCCGAAGAAGAAAGAAGAAGAGAAACCGAAGCCAGAAGAGAAGAAAGAAGAGGTCTGTATAAATGTAATTTCATTTCTTCTTCTCTATTCCGATCTAACATCTTCGTTTTTTCATCTGCAGCCGCAGGTGATTATTGCAGTGCTGAAAGTTCACATGCATTGCGAAGCCTGCGCACAGGAAATCAGGAAAAGAATAATGAAAATGAAAGGTTGGGATTCTCGTTACAGTCATTGCATTTCTTTAATATTCGATTGAGATTTGATCTGATTTTATATATTTTATTCAGGAGTTCAATCGGCCGATCCTGATCTGAAGAGTTCTCAAGTGACTGTCAAAGGCGTCTTCGATACGACGAAGCTGGTGGAGTATGTATACAAGAAAACTGGAAAACATGCAGTGATTGTGAAACAAGAGCCGGAGAAGAAGAAAGAAGAAGGAAAGGGAGAAGGAAAGGAAGAGAAGAAGGAAGAGAAAGAGAAAGAGAAAGGGAAAGGAGAGGAAGAGAAGGAGAAGAAGAAAGAAGGAGAAGAGGGGAAAGGCGGAGAAGGTGGAGAAGAGACGAAGGTCGTGGAAATGATTAGGAACGAGTTCTACTACCACTATCCGAAATACACCATGGAATACGTATATCCGCCGCAGATTTTCAGTGATGAAAACCCGAATGCTTGTTCGGTTATGTAGAATTATACGGGTAGAGTACGGTGTATTCCGTACTCCTCTATTTAAAATTAAATACATATGTTTTGTATTACCTGTCTCGTTGGAGTATAAATCTACGGAGCAAACTGTAGAATCATGAGTGTATTTTGGGATGTACTCAATGTCGTATATATAAATGTAACACTCTTTTGTCTTTTATACGTCTAGCACACACGTGAACTGATATGACATACGTGTGAGTGATAGGGACGTTCCTTCCGGTGGCCGTACTGCTAAATCTCTCCGCCGATGAGTTTTAGCTGTGCTGGCACGTGGTTACCTGTCATTCCCACGCGTGTGGAAAGTTGTCAGGATAGACATTAAAAGACTGAGGAAATTTTTTGTACTCTGGCGTAGTGTGATGGATGATACGCAGGCACTCGGGAAATTACCTATGTGACATAATACTAAGATAATTAAAGTGTCCAAACCGAGGTTCTCAGTTTAGATGTATCATGAACCAAAGATTAACCTTAATAAGTGAATCACTGACTATGGAATGGACGGCATTTATTGGACGGTTAAAAATGAAAAATATTAATGGTCCTATTTCAACGAAACAATTCTCTAGAAATCAAAGGTTAGGATTGTCCATCCAATCTGTTTTCGTATATGCCATGAGTACGATTTTCTAGCGGTGTGTTCTAAACTTCATATGCTGCTTGACTATCATATAACTACATCTAAAGATTTGTTAATGGGAGTGGTCCATTGCTAGCATTCCGTTTATACTATATTAGCATATCTTTCATACTCTGTATACTCTGTCAGAGAGTAGTGGATGATACGCAGCTAGTAATAAATTGTACACCCAGCTTAAAATATTGGATGGTTACATCATCTGGACCGGAGACCCGACTTGGGGGTGATGTATGTGTATCATTGGCGCCGTCCGTCCATTTTGCCGTATCATTTTATGATATGAGGCATATTCAATGCTGAAGTGGACCACACCACAGGGTTAAGTAGGGATAATGACACCTACGTTGATACATTTGGTAGGGGTGATAGGGCTGTACATTAACCGAGTTAACTGGGTTAGCTCGCTTGACTTGACTCGACTCGACTCGAAGAAGCTCGACTTGGCTCAGTTCCAAATTGGGTTCAAGCTGAGCTGATTTTTTGAGTTTGAAAAAATTTTGAACTAAGTTCATGCTTGTCCAATCTCGACTTAACTTGAACCAAACCCTAAATTGGATCAAACGAGTTTGGTGACCCGGTTACTTTGACATTGATGTTGCTCACCAAGTATTTGATGAAATGACTCAACGAAGTGTCGGGTGGCAAGTATGGTATGTATATAAAACAAATACTATTTTTTCTTGATTTTGATGTTGTCGATAAGGTGTTTGATGAAATATCGGTAAAATCACTGCTTCTGTTTTACATACAATTAGAATTTAGAGTATTTGCGAAAATGCTACATCTACAACTCAATTTATTTGTTGAAAATGCTTTACATACAATTAGAATTTGAGCACGTATTGGTTGAATTGGCTTGGCCTAAGTTGTTGACCAAATCGAGCCGAGCTAGCCACTCAGGCTTGAGAACTGAGTCGAGCCGACTTCGAACTAGGGTCAACTAATGGCCATGTCGAGTTGAGCTGTGCCGGGCTCGACTCTTGTACACCTCTAGACGTGGATTGCGTGCTACCCCGCCTCTCTACAGGTAAAAACAGGCAACAACTTCGCATGGCCACACTTATGTATGAGTCTTATTCATACCATTCATCTTCCATTTTTTTCTGTACCATTTTAAATTATAAGCCCAAAAGTGAAGCAAATCCAAAGCTCAACTTCGCATGACCACCACTTAAATTATAAGCCATTTTAAATTATAAGCCCAAAAGTGAAGCAAACCCAAAGCAAATCCAAAGCTCAAGTGTACTACAAAATGACAATTAAACTCTTGCCACTGAAAACTTTTCCATGTCTAGGGAAGTTTTGGAAAGTCGCTACGGAAGTTTTGAATGGAGCTGATATTTGTGTTTTCTTTTTAAAGTTTACCTAGCTTTATGAATAAGTTGGATGACAAATAAATATAGGTGGGCCTAGAAAAGTTTCAACGGTGAGTATCAGTATCATCTAGCTTCTTCTTCTTCTTCTTTTCTTCATGCTTTATCCGACGGAGAAAGCAGCAATTTCCCTAATTCTTCGAATGTAAAATTCTTTTTCCGCTGCTTCCTGTGGTGTGGTCTACTTTAGCCTTGGATATATCTCATTTTTGAGCTTATACCCTAAAATGACACGTAAAAAATGGATGAACGGTGTGGGGATAAGATAACATACCTCACGGTGGCCACTCAAAGCTGCTGCCTGTTTACAGCCATAGATGGCCGGGGTAGGACGCAATACACGTCCATTTGTAGGACCCACTATGATGTTTATCTTCCATTTAACATGTTTATAAGGTCACGCATAGCAGGATGAAGGGAAAACACAAATAGTGGCCCCGAAGAAGTTTCAACGGTAGGTATTCAATCCCCACTGTTTTTCGGATCCTTACCCTTGCTCTGTTTTTCGGAAAAAATCCCACTACGGCGTGAGTGTGCGAGGGTATGTGTGCGTGTGTAAAAATAAAAATAAAAAATCCCCACTATTTCGTTATCTGTTGTCCACCTGCGCTCTGTGTCTGTCTATTTTTGGAATCCTGCTGTGAAAAGAAATGGTTAAAACGGATGGACGACATGTAAAACACAGTACATCATGGTGGGCCATTAGAGTCCAGTCACCTGGGATATTCCTGTTGACCATCTCCAGGCAATCCACGTCCTCTCAATGCAGGGTTAATATGAGTTAATGTATGACACATTCATAATTTAAGAGTGCCTGCATATAGAGTATGGTAGCCTGCCAGAGTATAAAATGACTCGATGGTGCAAGTTGAAATGGGAAAGTACATTGTACTATTTTAAGGTGGTGTAAGTAGTACGATGTACTCATTCAACTCGGAATAACGTGAAATGAGGGCCAGGAAACAAAAGTATGCGGTGGTTGGTAAATGGTCAACATTGTGGTGGTGGATGGGCATGGTTTTCAGAACCGGAGGCGCGGTCCAGAGTCCTTGGTCGAGTCATGCTGGATGCGTAGGAAGCACTCACTCAGTTGGTTTCTGATAAACTAGACGTGGCCGTGGATCAATAATTTCTAAGTCATATAATACTCGTCCTGCTCTCAAAACCACCATTGTCTTGTAGGGCCAGTTTGGCCGGGCAAATTAGAAGGGATTGGATAGGCGGGCATGCCAAACAGATTGGGTGATCTGATCCTGGGATATAGCGATTTTAAGACAATCCATTGACAACACCATCATTACCTTTTATAAATCTCATCCAGTCCACCCTAATCCAGTCAAATTTGCTTGGGACGTGTTTGGTTCAACTGATGGGAAGGTTTAATCCTAGGATTAGCCAGGCATGCCAAATAGACTCGATGTAGCAATCCCATAGATCTTAAGACAATCCACTAACAATACCATCATTGCCTTGAAATCTATGCCATCTGCCATGATACCATTCAATCCCTTCCAATCCAACTGTCCAAACGGGCTCTTAGTCATCTTATTTTAAAATTGTTGAGTAGCTACACTTGCCCTAGTGGTACTAACAAGAGATTGAACACCAGGTCAAAGGTTCGAGTACTCATAGGTGGTGAAATTATAAATATATGTGCATACATGAGGTCTACTCATAGGTGGTGAAATTATAAATATATGTGCATACATGAGGTCAAGGGTTCAAGTTCTCATAGGTGGTGAAACTATTAGCATATGTGCGTTAACGATATCTCCCTCTCCCTCATCTCCATGAAGACTAATTGAGCGCATGCCAATTGCCATATGCACCTATTCAAAACTTGGTTCTTTAGAAACCTCACTATAGCGTGAGTGTATGGGTGTGTGGGGGTGTATGTGCATGTAAAAATAAGAAGAAGCTAATAGTAGGATGATTAGTAAGTATTACGTTCATGCATGCTCTTTTCATAATGTCTTGGGTTTTATCAACATAAAAATAAATTATAACTTTTAGAGATTTTTAGGACCCAGTTGGATACCACCAAATAAGTAACTTTTTCTACTCAACAGTAGTAGATAAATAACTTAATCGAGATAAGTAAGTTCAGTTTATGATCAATTATGAACAGCTTTTTTATTTAAAGTTATTTATTGATGGACGTTTGGATTGTAAGTTACTTGATATAAGCTACTTATGCCTTAAATGACTTATATGATTTCTACTTATTAAAGTGATTAAGTACCTTTTAATAAAAGCTACTTATGACCACGTTTGGATGCCACCAAATAAGTTATTTTTAACTTATGTTAAGTAATTAAGCTACTTTTTGTAGTTAGTTTGGTAAGCATAAATTTAAAAGTAACTCATGTGTCAAAAGCTACTTATTTTAGTAAGTAATTTTTTTAGCTTTTTAACTTGTTACTATTCTACTTCTCTCCCACCATACATGTCAAAGTGGGCTCAATCTCACGGTCCATATCAAAGCAGGCCCCATGTGGTGGATTGTCCACATTGAATGTGGGGCTAACATGGTGGACAACCCACATTAAAAGGTGGGCTCCACATCATGGATGGCCCCTTATTAATGTGGGCCTATATATGGATGGTGCACATCAAAGGACAGCCCATAGTGATAAAAAGCCCATATCTAAAGCGGGCTGGTATGATGGACGACCCACTTCAAAAGTGGAGCCTACATGATGGACGGTCCACATCAAAGGTGGGCTCCACATGATGGGCAGTGGACATTAAACCTAGGCCTCGCATGATGGATGGCCCGTATTAAGGTGGCCTCACATGTTAGACAGTCCATATCAAAGGTCGGCTCCACATGATGGGCGGTAGACATTGAAGCAAGGCTCCACATGATGGATGGTCCATATTGAGGTGGCCCCACATGATGAACGGTCCGTATCAAAGGTCGGATCCTAATGATGAATGACTCACATCCAAGGCAAGCGGCTCCCACATTGAAGGTGATGAATGACCCACATCCAAGGCAAGCCTTGCATGATAGGCAACCCACATTGAAGGTAGGGCCAACACGATGGATATATTGTCCAGATTAAAGGTGGGTTCCACATGATTGGCAATTAATAATTGTGGGCCCTACATGAAGATCCACACCAAAGGTCAGTCCTAATGATGAGTGGCCCATATCCAATGCAAACCCTACATGATGGACAACCCACATCAAGGCGGGCCCCACATGATGGACAATCCATATTAAAGGTTGGCCCTAATGATGAGTGGCCCATATCCAAGGTAGGCCCTGCATGATGGACGACCCACATTAGAGGTGGGGCCCACATGATGTATGGTCTACATTAAAGATGGGCTCCATATGATGGGCAGTGGATATCGAAGGTGGCCCCCACTTGATGGATGGCCAACATCAAAGGTGGGCCCTACATAATGAATGGTGTGCATTAAAGGTAGGGCCATAATAATGAATGGCCCACACCAAGGTGGGCCCTATATGATGGATGATCCACATCAAAGGTGAGGCCCATACAATGAATGGTCCACATCAAAGGCTGGCCCCATATGATGAATGGTGGATGTGAGGGGAACCAAACAAACCTAAGGGTTCTTATGTTGATGGAAACCAAACATGCTTTTCTACTTTTTTATTGATAAGCATGTTCGTTACCACACACACTTGATGACCGAATAAGTAGAAACCAAGATAAGTTACTTATGTCATGAGTAGCTTAACTAAAGTAACTTGTGATCCAAACGCACCCTTATCCAAAGTTTCTTTAGATAAGCGACTTATGCCTTAAGTAGCTTAACTTGGTTTCTACTTATTGATATGAAGTGACCAAGTACCCGTAAGTTTTAAAAAAACAGTTACTTATAATTGATATTAAACCAAACTTACTTATCTATTATTGTAAGTTTTTATTATTATTATTATTTATTTTATTTTATTTTATTAATTTTTTTTAAAGTAACCTATTTGGTGGTCTCCAAACGAGCCCTTATTCACTTTAGTTTAATAAGTAGAAATCAAGATAAGATACTTAAGTTATAGGTATCTTAAGTAACTTATGTTAGAGGGTACGAAAGCAACATCAGGAATGAATCACACAACAATAGATAAATGCAAATAAAGCAATCATAGAGAACACACATTTTTACATGGAAAAACACTTGTGGGAACAAAACCAAGACACAAAGCGACAAATAATCCACAATGAAAATAAATTATAAGAGATAAAATCAACTTACAGATGCATAAATCCAAAATCCCTCTTTAAAACCCTAGCTTCTATCTGCGTCTCACGTTTAAAATGACCCTTATACGTGACTTATTTTAATTTCCACGATTACTAACTTTTATATAAAGTTACAACTAAATTAAGAAACAAAATATGCACTGGTACAAAATCACGTAAAACCATCTATTGAACCTTCGATTGATTGAGACCGATCGATGAATCTTCTATCAATCGACGACACATGTTCGATCAATCGAACATGTGAAAAAAGGATATTATAAAGGACATCATCTGCCAAACATAATTAGATCGAGATAATCGTCCTTTGATCAAGTTCTTCCCATTCTTCTTCATTCACAAATCCCAGACATTCTGCTTTCCTAATGAGTTTGTGCTGCAGCCTGTAACACCCTGGTTCTCGAAACCCGAGGATACTCACTCGAGTACGAGAACCCGAGGGTTACGTCATGAAATGAAATAATCCTTCTAACACATTTCTTAGCACTGAAATATAACTTCTATATATGTACCCTCAGAAGAGTTCAACGTACATGAAATGGAAGCAAGTAATAAAGTGAGATCCCACAGCAGGGAATTTAATTACAAAACTCAAAGAGAAGCAAATATAACATCTAGCATATAATAAAAGTAGTAAATCCTAAGCATTTAGTGGAGCTCCTGTGGCTCGACTACATCATCATATGGGCCCTCCTCGTCGTACTCCTCCTAAGCAACACCGAGAGTCCCATCATAGGCGTCATCCTCGATCATCACACTTGTATCTATTTGGTGCAACCACACGATTGAATGAGTGAAAACTCAATGAGAATTTTCCTCATAAATTCAACCATAACACATCATTCCAAAATAGGTTAACATTTCATATTTGATTCAAAGGGCAATACAACTACATATGCAATTACATGAATGTATAAATGTATGTTCAAGTCACAGATCTGGTTATGCACATCCAGCTATCAAAATAAAAGACCGCCCGTGGTAGGTAGCTTACCTGAAAAAGGCCATGAAGGTGAGTGCGCGCAAGGATGACCTCCTAGAAAAATACCCGGGGTATGCCTGAGGAGGTATAAAAATCCCGGAAAAGTCTCATGTAAGGAAGGAGCGGCCCAAAGTGCGCAAATGCACATAACCTGATGGTCAAACTTAGATAATAGAACCTTGAACAACCCAACAAGGTGTGTCTTACGATGAACACTCAGAAAAGCTCACAGTCATGCCTGAATGTTATGCACCATGACACTATATACATTACTTTGATAGAAAATGAATGATTTTAAATTTTCAAATAAGAGATATCTAACTATGAGTTCAATATGGACTTCCACAATTTCTTTACATTCAAAGGAGAGCTCACTAGGTATCATGTAAATTTTTAAGTAGGTCGCATCATTTGAATTATTTAAGAGTCATTTTATATCCCTTAAGGACTCTACCCATACACATACTTTATACTACTCACAATGTAATATGAAATAAGAATTTGTAAGACTCAAGTCGTTTTATTAGAGTCATGCTCATGATGTAAAGGTGACGAGAGGAATTTCTGTCTTGTGGCAAATCAATAATAATTATGAAGGATGGAATTTCAATCGTCACTTTGTACACCACATGTAACAAATTCTCATTTCCATATTGTAAGAACTATCCGCATGATGGTACCTACAAAATTAGAGATTTAAAAATATAGAAAGTCATGAAGGTAATGTCTCACTACACAATTCACATATAATCTAGTATGAAAGCTTTCTTTTCTCATCATGTCTAATGGAGATATACACATAGATAAATAATTGTAAATGTGGCATGGAGTTTTCAAGACAATACATCATACACATAATTATAAGGAAATATGACATTAAAACAATTTCTTCATGAAAGTCAAGATAACTAGGAATTAATAATTCTCTAAAATTCTCTACATTAAAGATGTAATCCATATGGAAGTTAGTGAATGGAAGAGGCTATAGGGGATGCTCTTCACCTAGATTGGAGGTCCTACTTGTAGTGAAATGTGGATGTAAGGATCTTGATTTGGCAGATCTGCAAGTAGGAGTGCCTTCTAAGGTAAAATGGTGGTTGATCGTACTTGGAGAAATTTTTATAAAGTATTAGAGAGTCACGACCGAGTTGACTCGGTCGGGGTTGCTAACTAACAACGAGTTGAGTTAGTCTATGGGAGTTCTATTAACTACCTGGTTCGTTTAACGATTCCATTGAATCTAATATTATTCAAATCATCCTCGGATGATTGGAATCAGCATAACTCAGTCGGGAAACTGACCGAGTCTACCTGCTACAGAGTATAGAGTCAACACAATTGGAAACCGGTCGAGTCAGCCCCCTATTGGGTAAATCTGGGTTGTCCATGGCTGGGTTACTAACTAACTGGGGTGAGCTATTTCTCAGGCTCAACTGAGTCAGGTGTTTTAATCTCCCAAATCGAGCTTGAGTCGCTGACTCGATAGAGCCATCATGCAAACGACACTGTAACGCGAACCAGAGCACGGCTCGCAGTGCTAGTCCCAGCTCCAGGAGGAAACAACCACTGCCGGGGAGGCAGATCTGGTTTTGCCCATTGGAATAGTGCTGGAATGGAACCGAGTCACTCAACCCATGACTGAGTTAAGGTGACGGTGAATCAGGTCAGCCCAATACTGAGGTGTTTATCAGCAACAAAGGAAGGAGTGTTGAAGGTTACCTGATTTGAGACAATCCTCAGTTGTTGACGGAAGGCGCGAGCGACCGATCATACCAGCAAACGCCGTAGCTGGATGCTGATTCAGAGAGTGACTCGGCTGACCTGAAACGAGCTAAAATAACTGCTGAAAACAGGTTCCAGCAACCACTCCCTCTCAGATCTTACCCACAATCCCTACTTCCTCCTTTCTATTCTCCCTCTTCCCTCTCAGCTTTCTCCCAGAACTGAGCGACTCAAGCTGAGTCGAGTTGCTACAGTGGCATGCAACTCGTCCGGCTGCGCTCCACAGCTTCTCTCTCTCACTTACTATTCTCTTACTATTTTATCTTTCTCTGCCTTGGAATTTGCCCTAACTACACGACTATTTATAGTCATGCTATTTCTAGATGCTTCTACAACTAAACACGGTGGTTAATGTATAGATTATCACAAAAATCCGAGAGCCAACATCATCAGGAGCTTCCCTAACATCTAATCTTGTGCCTGGGCCCTAGAACCAACTTCTAATGGATATAATATGGGGTTGGCCACATGATGGACGTTTCAGATCAAAGAAACGATCACAACCACATGATGCAATTTTTTCCCAATCGAATGGAGAAGATGGGTCTCTGATCATGGCATTTTTGGGTTGGACGGGTGTTTCAACAATCGGGGCCGTTCAGAGGGTCCAGATGGGGTCTATCAGGCTTGTGGGGTCCATTTGACGGTGCAAGGAGGCCGTTGGTTAATACATTTGTTAAGCTGAGGTCGGTTCTAGCTGTGGCTACATCTCGCCCAAAATCTCGAGAATATCTCGATTAGCTACGAGATATCAAGCAACCCTAATCTCAACACCCTGGATTTGTTCGGTCAAAGCTTTCGGAGGGCAAGAGACGGTTGAGATCAATTGTTGCCAAGAGTGGAAAGGATTTTTTCGCCTTTCGACGGGTAGGGGTACATTTCCGAAAACGGTAGAGCTGATGGAGTTTTTCGGGCGTAATATCTCGATTAGCTACGAGATATCAAGCAACCCTAATCTCAACACCCTGGATTTGTTCGGTCAAAGCTTTCGGAGGGCGAGAGACGGTTGAGATCAATTGTTGCCATGGCGCCTGTGTGGTAGGGGTACATTTACTTGGAGTTTTTCCCTTCATCCGACTACTCCCAATGGTTGGATCAGCCAACGGGATGGCATGTGTGGTTATACTTCCCTCGTCAGCAACCACCGTGTGTAACTCTCAGCCGATCGCTGTTCATGCATTCGTGTGCAGTTTTCAATCATGAAACTAGGCAAGGTTAGGGTCGATGGGGCCCAATCTATCAGATAGACGGTATGGATCATGCTTTCGTAATCGGACGATGGCAGTGTGCATCATTAACGAACGGTCAGATTTTGAGTAGTTGCGCAGGAGAGAAGTTTAAATTTCTCTACTTTTTCGGTTACTATCGGGTCAACCACTGATTGACCCGATATAATGGTGTGGTGTGAGGCGGGTGCACCATGTCTGTGCACACACACTCGTGAAATGTGGCGAAATCTGAGCAGTACCTTACCACTACTAGGTCTAATACCTGGTCTGGACTGGAGATCAGTCAATTTCTGTCCTTGTAAGGAATACTTCTTGTAGATTTATCCTAATAGGGGTTGGTTATTTCAAATGGGTTGTTAGTTTCCATTTACTGTATTTAGTTAGAGATCCTAAGGCGTGTTTAGAGGAAAATAAAATCTCATTTAGTATTAGTGTAGGTTTGATTATGGTGTCGGAGTGCGGAGTGATTGTGCCATTATGAAGTTGAAATTCATAGTAAAATTTGAGGGACGTTACACAGCCCTTGCTGAAATAGAAGGTCTCTCATCTTCACCTTCCATAATTCAAACTTATTTTTCTCAATGAACTTATCAGTCTCATACTTCAAGTTCGATCCCTTCATCATTATGTTTCAGATTCTAACTGAATCCCCAACCTCGCTCTGATATCACTTGTTGGACGACGCGAAAGCAACTTAAAAAACGAATCACAGAACAATAGATAAACACAAACATAACAGTCATAGATAATACACATCTTTACCTGAAAAAACCACGGCACAAAGAGACAAGCAATCCACTATAAAAATGAATTACAAGAGATAAAATCAACTTACAGATGTGAAAACCCAAAATTCTTTTTTAACTTACGATTCAAACACCTCCTTAGTGACATTGAATTATGAATCATGATGACTCTTAACAAATGGGTAGAGTGCATTTCTATAAAATTTGAATTCAAATAATGGTAAAATTTTCCATTAATGAAAAGACATCATATGTATAAATGTATACCTTAGGTTATTTAACAACACAACAATCTTTGTAATCTCCTTTCGTTATTTCTTTCCGACCATATTTTTGTTTTTCGAGTCTTTTTGAAAATATGCATAAATTTCAATAAGTTTATGGATAAATTGTAAATACTAAAAAATTTACAATATAAAATACAATATATATATATATATATATATAGAGAGAGAGAGAGAAGCGCTCACTGCGAACAAAACACGTAAGACAACTTTGAACTTTTTTGATGACCCATCATACGTGATGAATCTCGCAAATCTGAACCGTTCATGTGAAGCAAAGACACCTAGTGAAAACCCCTGTGTTTTACTTTTATCTAAAACTTTTATCCATACCGTCCATAGCAAAGAGAAATTCAAATCAAGGAAAGAAGTCTCATACATTTTTCACGGTCCACCAAAGTTTCTTCAAAGTAAAAATTCATACTATGAGGTTTCATGAGGTTCTGTGAACCGCTCGATTGATTTGCGAGATTCATCACGCTTTGATGGGTCATCAAAAAGTTCGTATATACGTAATATGAGCGTTTTCCTATATATATATATATATATGGGAAAAGGTACTATGCGCTCGAGCTCACGATAAGCTCCCATGTGGTCGAGCCATGTGGGCCTCACCGTGATGCGTGTCGACCATCAACACCGTACATTTGATGGGTCCCCTTGAAATTATGGGATATCCCAAAAATCATCCGTATACGGAACTCAGGTGGGCCATACCATCTAAAATCATTTGAAGACATGCTAAAAACATATAAAAGCACTCGGTGGGGCCCACCTAAAATTTGCATGCGTCTGAAACTTAGTCTGAACCCTCATCCAAGTGGGACACACATAATGGATGGGCTGGATTTGCAAACCACATCTCGATGGGCCCAAAAAATGATTATGAATGTTATAATGGTAAACGGCCCCTCTCAACTTCTGTATATGGTGTGGCCCACACAAGTAAACTTGATTTTTTAGACCTAGGCCCACGATGGAATGGTGCATCTGACTGATGTGGTAGATGTTCAAAACGCATCACGGTGGGGCCCACAGCTCGACCTCATGGGATGTTCCCATTAGCTCAAGCACATAGTATCTTTTCATATATATATATATATATATATATATATATATATATATATATATATATATATATATAACAAAGATAAAACAAAGACAAGGGTGTATGCTACGAAAGTGTGTTTTTGATGTATTTTTTTAAGCCGAAGCTCATATTTCTTCGGTTCGAAATATGAGGCTTATTGTATCTTAGAATATGATTTTTTATTTTTTATTTTATATTTCTGTTTGCCATTGTTTTCTACACCAGGTGCGTGGGCGTGCCAGAATTGAAATTGCAACTTTAATTCAAACTGAACAACAATGACCCCAAGTGTCATGATAGGCAGACAAGTAGTGTATGACCGAGATTCAAACAAATTGGTCACTTATTCAACCACTCGCCCAATGTATAAAATTGGATTAGACAATATTCAGATGGTAGGGTTCGTCCTCTGATAATAGGTTGCGCCTTTGCCTTCTATACGGAAGGATTTTTCGATACAGACAAAGTGAAATGGAAGAATGAATTCTTATAGTCAGTCGCGAAAGATAGATGTGGAACACATTTTCAACGGATGAACTGAATCCAACATGGGAGCTTAGACTCTAATTACAACTAATGATTACCAGCTACTCAATTATCGCTACGACCTACGCTACAGAATGTAAAACAACATGCTTAGAAAGTAAAGATTACACTATGGAATGTAGTTCGTTTAACAAGGAAAGTAAAGATTACACTATGAAATATAAATCGACAGGATAATTGAAAGGATAATCCGAAAGAAAAATTCGGTTTGTCTGGATTGGTATGGGACGGTTTTCCTTACTACTTTATTTTGCTATTTATATCTTTGATAGAACTATTCTGGATTCTTCCCATGTTCTGATGGTTGTCATAATCACCTGCCATTATTGCCTTCTGAATGCTTACCATGTCTTAGCTCCACTACTTGGTTTCTCCTGCTTCTCCTCTTACCACCTGTCATGTAACCGTTCGAGCATAACTGCTCCTTCATCAGCCGTTTGAGCAGTACATGGCATCACCTAATACATCCTGGTTATACTTATCGAGAAATCTTCTTCATACATATCTATAGATCTTTGAATACACCATACAAATCCGTACAGATCACAAGTAACTTTACCTGATTGGTCATGGCTGGGTATCGCGATAATGACGATGAACATTGCCCCTCATGTCGCTTCACCTTTGGTAAAAAGGTGACAGCGATGTACGACGCCTTATTAATAACATATTTATTGTATACACGCGGTGCAGTGCATTAGCCGTTTTCGGCTAACTCGTCGCAACACGTCAACAATGTTCACACTTTATTGAAATGAGGGGAAACCCTGTGTTGACACGTGGACTTGCATTAATTTTAACAAAACCATAATGATGCCGTATAAATGCTTCATTCCTTCGACCGATATAAACCTTGTTTCAAATTCTTTTTCCCCATGCCTTCATTTCTTCTTCTATTCAAAAGCTTCTTACTCCGAAAACCATAACTCCGTATTTCGATATCAAACGTGCTCATCTGACATGAGCGAAAACGTGTTCATTTGACATGGGAGTGTACATATAGGTTAGTGGTTAGCCTATAAAAAATCGTTGTAAAAGTTAATGGTGAACCTATTGAAAACTCTTAAAATGTTGAATATCAGTACACTTAACAAGAGTGTTCTGCCGGGAGTAGAGTAGGGAAATTAAACCACTATATATGCTTGTGTTTGTAATTGTCATTTGAGCACAAATCCATTCATGCTTATATGTTTGATTAGTTAAATCATATAAATGCTTGAATTGAATTGTATGTTAGACAATTAACTTGTATGTACACACAAACTCATTATTGTTATAGACTAGTTACTTAATTGTTACATCCTTTGTAGTATATATGATTGAACTCACTTTGTCTTGCAAACCTTAGTGTTAACGTTAATAGATAAACGTTGATTGATCATCCATCATATTTATGATCCTAATTGAAACATGATAAAAGAGATGTAAAGCTGTTGTAAAATACAAAGTCTCAAAATAACAATTTTGTACTAGTCATCGGTCCCATCGATACGCTGTTAATGGGACTTGATGAAATTGAATGACCACTCGATACGATCGTAAAAATAGTCCAATAATCAAACATAAAATTCTTAAATTTTCTCGAAGGGATCGAAAGACTTTTAATCTTATTGAAGGGCCTTTCGATTATATTGATAGAGCCGTTAACTAGCCATTTTATAGCTATTGGAAATCTTTTCTTCTAAAATGGGCATTAGATTCTTGGGTATTTTGAATTTTATTATTATTATTATTTTTACAATATAAGCTCATATAAATCTTCACTCGTATCCCTCATCTTAATCCTCTAATTCTAAGAGATTCAAGTAAGTATTTTTCTTAAGCTTCATCACTCTAAAGAGGATTCTAACCTTGATTATGAAGATGAACTTAATATTTCATTTATTTTAAAGATTAGACATGAAGTTATAATCAAATCCTTCTTTAAATCCCCTAGAACACCCATCTAGGTGAATCTCTCCTGGAAAACAACCATCCCATTAATTATAAAATATTCCACCATCATCCCACTACCTTAGTCACCTCATTGCGGCATCATATGCAAGGTGGTTGATCGTATGAGCTGAAACATTGATATTAATGATCGGGGGTGCAATTAAGAAGCTAATTGAAGTATGGGAGAGTATTAATCAAGCATCCCAAGCAATACGCCATAAAAGGACTCAATCCGACAAGTAAGAAGTCAATTCTAGAGTCCATTCACACTTTTTTCTTGTATAAGTTGAGTGTAGAGTTTGTGACCAAATTCAAATAGGTTCTTGTGTAATACCTAGGCTCTTGTATAGGGATGAATTCACTAAACATAGGTATGTGCGTGTTAGTCTCTATGAATTTGAATTCAAAAATCATATTAGTTATATCTACAACATTGTTATTCATTTAATTATATAGCACGGTGGAGCCCACCTTTGATTAACACCTTAGGTGTCCAAACCCTAAATGACTAAATAATTGAAATTTCTATATATAATATATTCATTAAATTCAATTATCAAATTTATATATATATTTTTTTCTTTTAAACATTTTGAAATTAAATGGCAAATGATTGATCGAGGTAGCCCACTGGATGATCGGATCATCCATATTATGATGTAAAACGTGTCACAGATACGTTCCTAGCATGGTTGGGCCAAAAGAAGATGGATCGTAAATTGACCATAACTTTTAATCCGGGTATCGTTATAGGGCGCACAACCTATCAATCTTTACTGAAACGGGCCATCCGAGGTGAACTGACCCACAAGGTGGGTCGCATCTATCCGTTTCGTCAGAAAGCACGCGCTTTCAGCTCAAAAATGAATTTTTAGGAAAATTTTACTATTTTTAGTAATTTCGAATTTTTTAATATTTTTAGAGTTTTAGATTTTCTTTCCTTTTAGAAATAACTTTTAGTTATACTAGGACTCTTCTAGAGAAAGTTTATTTGCAATTTTTATTTTTAGAAACTAGGCCTTAGAAGAGTTTTATTAGAATTAAGATTTTTATTAGAGTTAGAATTTTGCTATTTTTAGTAATTACGAATTTTATTTTATTTTTCTTTATTAATGGTGTAAGGAGACGCATTAGAGGATTATCAATTATTCATTAATCTATTTCGAATTTATTTAGAATTTATTTCTATTTTCTGCTCTCTTTTCTCGTGGATTCGAGAAGTCTCTGTGAGGAGTCCAGAGAAGTTCCGTGGATTCGGAATAGTTATCCTCTTGAGGAAGGCAGTGCTTGACCTTACGTCCTCCCCTATGTCAGTTTGGTATCAAAGCGAGGTTTCTCCTCGGATCGATGGCTTCTAACGACGGGTTAGGCAACAATCCCATGAACAGTGCTCCAGGAAATTTACCTTTAACGACGGCAACTTTTGAAGTAGTGCAACGAGAGAATAGATAAGTCATGCAAGGGCTGCAGGCTTCCATCGACCGCGTAGCGGATCTCTTGCCGGAAAACCTAAGGTAACTCTGTGTTCATGGTGGTGATCCACCACCAGCAATTGCTGGAATTCATAATTATACTGATCGTAGGGCGATGCTATCAATGAACCATAGGATGATTCAAGAATTTAAGATGAAAGTCGATCTTGCTAGTTTTAATGGCCAACTCTACTTCAAATACTTCCTCGATTGGTTGCTTGAAGTTGAACGTTTCTTCGACTACATGAACATCGTAGAAGAAAATAAAGTTAAACTCGTGGCCCATAAATTGACGAGCAGAGCTTCAGATTGGTGGGAACAACTTCAACTCGAGCGGATGAGATAGATGAAGGCGTCAATCCGCACATGGCCGCAGATGAAGAAATTATTGTGCATGCGATTCTTCCCTCAAAATTACAATCAGGTATTATTTGAACAAAACTAAAATTATTATCAAGATAGTCGATCAGTAAAAGGTTATGAAGAAAAATCCTATTATTGGTCCGCGAGAAACAACTTCATCAAAACGGAGTTGCTACAGACCACAGGATTCATCAGTGGCGAACATGTGACATCTATAGGAATGGAGAACCAACCCAAGACTTCTAAAGTGGAGGGACAATATCTCATCACTGAACAGGCCTTTGTTAAACAATATGAGGAAACGGGAAATATATATCTATTAGTTGAAAAGAAAAAATATGTGGAGCCTGTGAATATCTTAGAGGATTTGGAACCAGTATCGCAGGAGTTCAAGAGGGTTGTGCTCGATGAACTCTCTAATAAATTACCTCCCATACGAGATATACAAAATCACGTTGATCCCGTCTCAGGGGCAAGTCCGCCTAATTGCCCATATTATCAGAAAAAATATGAGATCTTGAAGGCAGATGTGAAGGAACTAATCGATATTAGTCAAGTCAAGGAAAGCATGAGTACATGTATTGTGTCAACTCAAGAGCTTAATGCCAAATACATAAAAAGAGCTAATGAACATCGACGTCGGAAGTTATCTCAGACTCATGTGTCAAGTCTCTTGCATAACTCGAGGACGAGTTTTTTTCAAGTGGAGGAGTCTGATGTAGAACGTGTCACAGATACGTTCCTAGCATGGTTGGGCCAAAAGAAGATGGATCGTAAATTGACCGTAACTTTTGATCCGGGTATCGTTATGGGGCGCACAACCTATCAATCTTTACTAAAACGGGTCATCCAAGGTGAACTGACCCACAAGGTGGGTCGCATCTGTCCGTTTCATCAGAAAGCACGCGCTTTCAGGTCAAAAACAAATTTTTAGGAAAATTTTACTATTTTTAGTAATTCCGAATTTTTTAATATTTTTAGAGTTTTAGATTTTCTTTCCTTTTAGAAATAACTTTTAGTTATACTAGGACTCTTCTAGAGAAAGTTTATTTGCAATTTTTATTTTTAGAAACTAGGCCTTAGAAGAGTTTTATTATAATTAAGATTTTTATTAGAGTTAGAATTTTGCTATTTTTGGTAATTACGAATTTTAATTTTTTTTCTTTATTAATGGTGTAAGGAGACGCATTAGAGGATTATCAATTATTCATTAATCTATTTCGAATTTATTTAGAATTTATTTCTATTTTCTGCTCTCTTTTCTCGTGGATTCGAGAAAGTCTCTGTGAGGAGTCCAGAGAAGTTCCGTGGATTCGGAATAGTTATCCTCTTGAGGAAGACGGTGCTCGACCTCACGTCCTCCCTTGCATCATATTATTAAGGTCTTAGCGTATTTTGCCTCTAGACATTGGATGAATGGTGTTGATCTAACCACACATACACCGATAGACCATCTTAACCTTCTACGACAAGTGATACCAACACCTACTTAGAAATATGAGATTTCCTTTTTAAATATTTTAAGATCTGACTAGAGTGACCCATCCGATAGTCAAATTGATCTGGAAGTTAAGGCTCTTATATATTTTGGTCTTAGGAATCGTATGATCTGTATATATCTAATCTGATTCAATCAGATGCACACTAATCAATATCTACAACAAGTAATTTCGCATGAAACTTTAAACTTCCATTAACTTTACATCGTATCTACCCACAGATAAATGCAATAAACAGCCACACATTTATTGTATAGATTGAATCAAATTAGATTAATTACACAAAAAATAATAAAATAAGAATAATAAACTTACTGAATTTAAGCTCTCCAAAATCCCCCCTCTCTCTCCCTTTCTCAGTTGTACGTAGGGCGCCTTTTTGTTACTATCTGAGTTGGAGTAGAACTCCTATTATGACACTCTCCTTTATAAAAAAAAACATATTTAAGAGATTGAGAGATATGTAGAGAGTTAAAAATATAAAAAGGGAGAATGATTAGGGATATAGATAAGATAAAGATAAAATATGAGATAATATAGATAATAAGATAGGATATAAGATAAGAGATAAGATATGAGATAGATATAAGATATGAAATCTCTCTCAAATTCATTTTTTTCCACGGGCGTTACACTTCATCTTGCATTTCCCTTTTGATTTGGATCTCGATCGAGAATTCTCATTCTCCCATTCAGAATTCCTCCCCTTAGCAACCAACGCATCTATAAAAGTACCTTTACCACTATCATTGTTTCTCAACTGCTTCTCACGAAGGGCTGAGATACAGTGTCCACTTTTTTGGCATTTATGCCGTAGATCATCGTATCTAACAGATTCTCGAAAGATGGTGGAAGTGAATTCAGCATAATCAGGGCTTGATTTTCCGCTTTTATCTTAACCTCCGCATTCATCATTTTATATAGCAATCCCGTGAATGTGCTTATGTGTTCATCGATATCAGACCTCCGTATCATCTTAAGATTATAGAATTGTTTCTTCAGATACAAACGACTGCCCATAAATTTCCTTATGTATAAATTGTCAAGTATCCTCTATATCCCAGCGGTGATCTTTTGATCAAAGACATTGTAGGGAATGTTATCCGTTAAATACAATTGAATCAAGGTTGTACATTCTTATCAAATTCATCATATTCTTCATTGCTTACAAACACATGACTCTTCGCTTTACCAAGGAGAGCATGTTGCAATCCTTATTGAATTAAAAGATCTCTCATATTTACCTTCCAAAGTTCAAAATTATTTCTACAGTTGAATTTATCCATTTCGTACTTCACGTTAGACCCTTTTGTCGACATATTTCAAATTATAACTCGAAGCCCAATGTTTTCTCTGAGATCACTTGTTAGGGATTGTGCGCGTCGTCGATCGAACCATCAAGCAGTCATCGATCAATTGAGTCGGCATGTTTAATCAATCGAACTTATGCAAAAATGCCTAAAGAGTTAATTGGGTTTTTCCGAATCCTTTTGATCAATCGAGCATGTCCAAAACTATCTAGATACCAATATGCATAAATCGGAGTTCACTCGATTGGTCAAGCAGGATATCAATCGATCAAACAACTATTCCATATACAGATTGAAGACATCTCACAACAAAATCATGTAACACTGAGTTTGGTCAATTGTAACTGTTGGGCCTACTTTTACAAATGTGTCATATACCCTCACTCTCCATCCACTTTTTCAACTAATTTTAAAGCATGGCTGGAAAAGCATTGGATTGAAATCTCAAGTTATGATGGCCATTAAAAACTCTCTTGGCCCACAAAAGTTTTGGGTAAAGATTATGCTTGTATTGTCCTTTCTGGTCGGTATCGACACATACTACCATTAAATTGGACAACGTGGGCTGCATCAGGCTTGGTGTAAATACCTTCAATCAAAAGTTGAGAATGTACAAGCAATCTAATTTGGAGAGAATTTGATTTAGATAAAGTAAGTTTATAATTTATTCACTATAATTTAAATATAAGCATGACATGTCTACAACTTCCTAATAACTGCCTATCTAAGAACAACAAGCTGCCAGATCAGCAAAGAACTCACAGTAACTAACATAAGCCCATTTGATCACGTCGGGTAAAGGCTTTGACCGTTGGCCCTACTTTGAATAATGCATAGTACATCCTCTCTATCCATCCACTTTTTCGGCTCATTTTAGAGCATGACTAGAAAATAATCAGATTCAAATCTCAAGTCGTGATTGACCTTTAAATACTCTCCTGGGCCACAAAAGTTTTGGGTGAAGATGATATTTCTACTGTCCTTTCATCCAGGTTCGTGTGAGCTTGTGAACAGGTTGGCAGGCAAATAAACATTCGTGTGATACACTAGGAAGGTTTTAACGGTGGACTTATAATCACCACTGTTTCTTGTGGCGTGGTCCACTTGAGATTTGGATCCACTTCATTTTAGAGACCATATCCTAAAATGATCTGTCAAAAGCGATGAACGGCCTGGATATACAACACTACATCAAAGTGGTCCCTGTTTACGGCCTGAGTGATCCCAGTGTTAACCCAACCCGCCCGCCCCTGACACCAGCCAATGGCTGATGGTCAACACGATGTACGCCATCCATCTGTTTTTACAGATCATTTTACAGTATAAGTCCAAAAATGAGATATATCCAAATCTCAAGTACCATCCAGTCCATTAAAAAATTTTGGGCCATAAAAGTTTTGGATCAAGCTGATATTTGTTTTTCTATTCATCTGGGCCTGTATGACCTAATCAACAGATTGGATGTCAAATAAACAGTATATTGGGCATTTTTAATATTTGATATCCAATCACTATTGTTTTCATGCCACTTGTATTTATAGCGGTTTTTATAATATTATTTTAAAATATGATAGATGAAACACAAAAACCCACAGAGCACCGAACACCAGCCACGGAGCTGGTGTCAGATATAATCCGTTTCCATCAAAACGGACGTGGAGACCACAAAGGGATCTGTGGGGCCCACTGTGATTTAAGTGTTTTATCCACGCCGTTCATCGTTTTTATAATATCATTTTAAAATATGATCCAAAAAATGAGACAGATATAGGTATTAAGTAGACCACAAAGTGGGAATTGAACTTTCACCATTAAAGACTTCTTGGAGGCTGGAAAATTTTCGGATCAAGATGATATTTGTGTTTTCACTTCATCCACGTCTACATGACCTTAAGAATAGGTTGGATGGTAAAACAAAACATCACGGTGGCCCTTATAAAGGTTTCAACGGCGAGTGTCATTATCACTGCAGCTTCTTTGGTGTGGTCAACTAGATCTGTGGACCTAATTCATTTTTAGTATAATATCTTAAAATGATATTATAAAAACGATGAACAGCGTGTACTTAAATCACAGTGGGTCCCACAGAGCCCTGGCCAGACGGATTACCGTCCGGGCGAAGGTAGGACGTAATCCGCGTCCATCACAAACGCCCTTTCTTTTCCTTCTCTTTCCAACTTTCACTTTTATCATCGAAGTCAGGATCTACTTTTCGTTTGAATACTAATTACCGGATAATTTCTAGATTTTCTGTCACGAGGCATTTCTCTCCTTATCCCTCCTTTCTCCCATTCCCAGGTATCTGTCTCGGGACATCTCGCTCCTGACTGACAGGGATATATTTGTAATTTCCTTTTCAGTCTTGGATTCTGAAATCTCGTTTCGCTGAATATGTACTTTTTATTATTTTCTACTTCTTCTAACCCGAGGTTAGTTCGGAAAACTGCAAATTACGAGAAAGATAATTTTTTTTATACTCCTGCAGACTAGTTTCATCCATACACATTCAAAGTTCGTTTGAATTAGTGACATATACATATTCCTATCTAAACTATTCAGATTGTGGATGGGCCATTAAATAACATATTCAAGGATATCTTTAGGGGTTGTTTGGCGCTGCGGATTGGAGGGGGTTTCAAATCCCCTTGGTTGTTTGGCGCATAAAGTAACTGGGGGTAGCAAATAAAGCTGGGAAAAATGGGTCCGATCCGGCCCGATTTGAACCGATCCGACGGCCTAGATCGGTGCGGATCGGGTAATCCCATCCAAATCTAAATCTTTTTCGGATCGGGTTCGGGTTGGGCATGATCCAACCCGATCCGATCCGTAATCCGATCCGGTTGGATCCAATTCGGATCGATCCGATCCGATCCGGATATTTTTTATTAATATTTATTTTTAAAAAATATTTTTTACTATTTTTAAATATTTTTAAAATATTTTTTAATTTTTTGCCGATCCGACTCGGTTTTTCTGACCAAGTCTAACTCGGATCGGATTAGTCCAATAAGTTTTCGGATCGGTCCGAGTTAGGCAACTTGGACTCGGAACCGGATCAGATCAAGTTCGGATCAGCCCACTAGTATTTCGGATCGGTCCGGGTTGGACCCAATTCGGTCTCACTCAGACCGATGCCCAGCCCTAGTTGCAAATCTACGGGTTTCCAATCCACGGTGAGAGCTTGAATTACACCTAAAATCATTTCAATAGTTGTAGGTGTGACATGTGTGTCACTATACACTATCATTCTATTAGGCACATGTCCTATTATTGATGATCAACACTGTCCAAACACTGTCCATGTAAATCAGCACTGTCCAAACATTGTCCCTATTAATCAACGATTAAAAATCGTTAGTTAGTCACTTAGACATGACCTTGTGCTTGCGGTCCATCCAAGACTTGGAATTTCATCATTTTCAGACAAAGTATATATTTCAACGGGCTTATCACAACCATAGTGTTGAAAATTATATATCTCACTAATTAGTGATATTAAAATTGATTTAGTATTTAAATTGAAACCCTTGTGAATATACCATGAATATACCATGCATAGGTATTTTTGGATTAAGTGTCAAACACACCGTGAGGATTGTAAATCCAGAGGTTTCCAATCCTGGGGTTCCGAATCCTTGAGGTTCCAAATCCACGCTCCCAAACAGGCCCTTAATAATCTAGACCATCCAAATTGTGGGGCACAACATAGATGGAATGTCAAAATTTTACTGATCAAGGAATCTTAACCATCCAATTGATGACTATCAAATGGACGGTTAAAATAATAATAGTGAGTGGTCCAATTTCCAAAGGTAACATCAGTAGTTACTTTCATTGATAGTGAGTGAGTTTTGGGTTATGCTCCACCCATTATTTGGACAGAACGCTGACGGTCTGTATTGCGAAACAACGGCCGCATGTTTCCGGCTGCAGAGTCTGTCCTATCACGAGGAAGGAAATTTCTACCCCCAAAATCCCTCGCCAGATCGGATTTTACCAAATAGTGCTTACGGACGGTGCAGAGAATTGAGAATTGTGGGACCTGCAAGGTACGTTCTGACATCCAAACCGTCCAACAGATGCACCCCATTAAAATCATCAGATTAAAAGAAAATACGGTGAGTTCGATCATACGCGAGCCACACTAAAAAAATGTACACAACTAAAGAATAAAAATGCAAATGTGGCCCATCTGATCATTTGATTGGCCAGATTTTTTGTTCTTGTGATCACCATAATGGGGTTGCATATATTGGACGGGTTGGATGTTACACATATACCATGTGAAGTCCATAATTCTCTACGTTGCTACTTTCAAAGTAAAAAAGTTTTTTCTTTTAGAAGACTGCGGCTTAATTCCTCTGAAATCCTGATTTTACAAACATATTCTTTGACTTTCGCTATTGTATCTAATCTATTCTAGTTCTAATGACGAAACTACCCTCGTCTACTTTTTATCCTTGAAGCCGGTGAAGCTGAGGATCGTGAGACGCACGTGATGCTTGGATGACATCTAAAGCTTTCCAACAGGTGCGTTTAACGTTTAGATGAAATGTACAGAAAATCAGGCTGATCTGATCGTCAGGTGGACCACACCATAAAAACAATTAATATATACACCTAAATATTTGAAAATTCACGTGTGGCCACTGATATTTGATCGGTCTGATGTTGAGGTTCAGGTCACTTGGTCATCATGATCAAGAAAACCTGTTGGACGGAATGGATACAACACAACACTATGTGGACCCTGATTCCATTACTCTTTTTATGCCTAATTTCATCACTTTTGAAAAAACAAAGAAGATGGGTAATATGGTCATTTCAACCCATACAGTCTGCAAGTGTATGGATATGGTGCTCTGCAAGTATACAATACGGCTACAGGCTTCCTTACAAATTACAATACGCTCACACTCGGCAGGTGTATACGGTGAACGGAAGCGGATTGCCTACAGCACCCACACCAGGGATATCCCTGCCACGGCTTCGTGGGGCCCACAGATACGTATGTGTTTTATCCAGGCCGTCCATCCGTTCTGCCAGCTCATTTTAGGGCGTGGGCCTAAAAATATGGTAGAAGAAAATCTCAAGTGGACCATACCGTTGGGAATGAACGCCTACCGTTGAAAACTTCTAGAGAAATACACAAGTTTTGGATCAAGCTGATATTCGTGTTTCCATTCATCCAGGTGAGTGTTACCTTATGAACAGATAGGGTGGAAGCTAAAAATCATAGTGGGCCGTAAGAAGGTTTTAACAGAGGGCATCATAATCCACACTGTTTCCATCAGCGTTGTCTACTTCAGGTTTGGATCTTCTTAATTTTTGGTCTCTATCCCTAAAATTTTCTGAAAAAACGGATGGACGGTGTGGATAAAGAACAAACATCACGGTGGGCCCCACAAAGTCGTGCCACCAGAGATATACCAGGGGCGGCTGGTGGAGGCAATCCGCTTCTAATGAGTACCCACCCGCTTTTCTGGAACATGCACGGAGTACGCACTTGGCGGATACGCCGGCCGTAAGAGATGCAGAAATTGCTGAATGCCCTCGTTCGAGTGCACTCACCTTACACGTGCATACGCCCCCAAGCGTGTGTATGATGGGATCCGTCATGCATCAATAGCAAGGAAATTAGATTGGCAGGTTATAGAATCTAAGACAGTGGGGATGGTGGGTCCCTTACCATGTGACCGCGACTGAGAGCGGATTAGCTGTAACTCGTGTTGCCCTAACCGTGTGGGGCCATATTAAGGTATTTTTCTATATCCAAGCTGTCCATATGTTTTTTTTCATCTTAGGTGGACCATATCACTAAAAACAGTGATGAATAATCATTAACAACTTTTTATGGGATACGAAAGTTCCAAATCAATGTGATATTTCTATTTTCCAGTCATCCAGATCTTCTTGACATTATCAACGAATTGGATTGAAAATAAACATTAAAAAAAACCTTACAATTAATGTCGGCGATCCTCACCAAATATCAACAATCCACAATTAATATTGGCGATCTTCACTATGAATCGTCAATACGCATTATGGATCGCTGATCCGATGAAAATGGTAATAACTCCCTCATTACATATTTGATTTAGATGATTTTATATTTATTAGAAAGATAATTTGATGAACTTTCGATTGTATTTAGAATCACCTTATTTTGAAAACCATTTGATTAATCAAAAAAGAGCCCAAATTTATTGTGGGTCACTGATACTTATTGTAGATCATTGGACCTACAAAATTGGTCTTAACTCTCTCATTGTCTAATTTGTGTGTTCTTATACTCGTTGAAAATAATATTTGATTAAATTTCAAAAAGCTTTAGAATCACCTAATTTCGAAACAATTTGGATGTCCAAAATGGGCCCAAAGTTCATTATGACATTTATTACCGAATGAGTTATCCCAATAGATGAACTTTGGGCACACTTTTGTGCAATCGAATGGAGACCAAATGAAGTGATTCCAAAGGTATATGAAATTTTATCAAATTAATTTTTCAATAAGTATAAAATCGAACAAATTGGACATATAACGAGAGAGTTAAGTTCATTTCTGTGGGTCCAATGATCAACAATGGGACCCATAGAGCATCATTATGAACTATATGATATTTACTTAGGTTTCCATTTTGGACAAAGCTCTTCTTCCTCATCTTCTCCATGGTGCTAGCATCGCATTGTAACATCCCGAATTTTCACTGTTTTGGATTTCCAAAAATCCTTGAAATTTATTTATTTATTTAATTATTTATTTTATTATTAACTTATAATATCACTTAACAACCATTAACACTCAATGTTAGTTTATACTGGGTGGACCAGGTCTAGTTATGATAGGACCAAGGTGGTCAAAGCAGATGGCCCGTTACACTTAACAATAGCCCGTGTGGGCCACCCAAATGACCGAGAAGGGTCGAAAAATCTAAAACTTTAGAAAATCATATATCTCAATCAAGGGCTTGTGGTCCATCGCAGACTGTGGACCCAGTGGACACCCGTAGTACCATCTGGCGCTTGCCCAATCGCCTTCACAATGCAGGATTAAAATCGCATTGATATAAGAAACTGAGACTCGGGTCTTCTAGCCGTCGGATTTCTTCCAAATTTACGGTGAAGGTTTAATGTATTTTTCAACGCCTTCCCACCAAATCTGGGCCCCGATCGTGGCACGATGACCGTTGATCGCGAATTGGACCCGTACGACCAAACTCCGCATCCGTTCGTTCCCAAATTTTGTAAGGCCCCTCATCGGGCCATGGACCATTTATCCTATAAATTTCATGGCCGAGGGCCATCAAAAATGCTCCAATCACCAAAATGGCTCCCCACAGACCACTTAAAGGTCAGAAACGCTTTCTCAGATCATATATCCGTTCATCCGTTCGTCCCCAATTTTTGCATGGGCCCTAATCGGGCCATAAGGCACCTACACGTCGAATTTGGTGGCCAGAGGGGTGTTAGGGCCACCCCAACACCAATAGGGAGTCCCATAAGTCTATTTTAGGAAATTATGGAAGTTTAGGGCCATTTGCACCAAATTTGGAATTATAAATAGAGGGTTCTTTTGGGCACCCTCTCCCCATACGAATTTGCCCTAGGAAAGGGGAGAGAGAGAAGAGAGAAAAGAGAGAAAGAAGAAAGGAGGAAGGGAGAGTGAAGAAAGAAGAGCAAGGTGGGCCCAAGGAAATCAAACCCCCACAACTCCCTACATCTTCTCAAAGGAGGATTCCTCATCTACAACCACCCTTTTCACTCCGTTGATCATCTAGGTAAGATCCACCACCCATTTTTGTTGAAACCCTTGTGATGAGGAGGGATTTATTTAGGATTCTAACATATAAATGTTGCTTTAGGGGTTTCGGCCGATCGACATGGTTCGGCATCTCTAGGTCGTTTTTCAAGTCTCCAACAATCCATAGGTGCGGACTATTAATCTTAGGTGACCTAGCACCAATTATATCATGAATTTAATGATTTTGTTTGCTTGGGTGAAGCTTATGTAGAATCTAGAGAGACCTTAGGATTTGGGTGCTTGTTGAGATGTATGGAATTATATGTTGCTTACCCTTTCTTACGATGTTGTTGGTGCCTCACTTGTTTGAGATATTGTGAATGACTATATGCTCACATGTTGCGTGATTTCCTCATATGTTGTTGCCTATGATGTGTTTGATGTTTGTTCCATGTGCATTGATTCCTTGAAATGTTGGAAGCGCTCAACTTCCTCACCAACCCACACACTCACATGCACCTTGCTCCTAATAACGTAGTATGCTTGCTAGGAATATTTGACTCGTAGGCTGTGATGTATGTGAACATGCCATTTTTATGCTAGTCAAAAATCTTGATGGTTAGCATGCTTTATGAATCAACTTTGAACCCTTGGGTTGGTCGGAAACATGAGAAGAGACTATTCCATCGGTAGGACTATGCTCGGGCTAAACCCGTGAGTTTGGTCGGGTGTGTTCGGGTGGCTGTAGTTCGACTACATGGGTCCATGGTGCCCGAGGCTACTCGTCTCACTCTCACCTGACTCATGCGGTCTAACCTACTATCTGACCAACTATGTATATTAACCCTGTTTGCTCACATATGTATGGAACCCGGAACACCTTACAACCATTGTAGCCCACCGATACCTGGGTGTAATTGGTCCACACCTCGTGAGCCGGGCATGGTGGAATGGGACACCGTGTCCGAGCCGTCGCCTCGTTGGGTACCGCGCCCTCCCGTAGTGACCGCGAGCGATCCCTTCCTTTTGGCACTCCTCATGTGCTTGGAGTCGGGATGAGGAACCCGATGGGATCACGGATCGCGGTGCCTGGCCTCGCGCATTGAGGGGTCTCGGCACCGCAACTAGTTGAGGGCATTGATACGTGGGGTGAATCGGTTTCCCAAACCTGCTGGATGAACGGAATTAACTAAGAACTTGACTAACATATCATTGCATCGCATTAGCTAGGGTGGCGACTCGGCAGTCGAAGTCGCTCCGAGGGAGTGTTGTCATATGCGATCGTAAGATGGAGTCGCTTGAGGGAGAGTTGTGGCAAGGGCATGCATCATTTCATCCATCATGCATGCACATTAATAAGATTAGTTTAGTGATTTGTGAATGATTGTTTTTCATTAAATCTGTAATATAACTGATGTTTGTGATAACTTGAGACTAATAGTTCACACTGAGTTGATCACTCACTCCCACTCTGGGACGGTGTTTTAAAACACCAAACAGACCCATTCATAGATGCAGGTGACTCAGGGCATGAGGAGCTTAGCGAGGCGAGCTTGGACAAGGAGGACGGACTCTCCTACTTGCAGCTGATGGGCGGCTCTCCATCGGCTTGTTCGGGCTGAATTTGGATTTGCTGAGCCGTGGGCTCCGCTTTAGTCTTTTGGATATAGCTTTTTTTCATTATCCTGTTGGGCAACGCCTTGAGCGATTCTTTATTATTTTTGGATCTGTATATTTGTGAGATTTCCTTCATTTCATGACCATATTGTGCTTCATGCTTGGTGTAATTCCAAATTGCGCAGTTAATTTGATTAATCAAAAAAAAAAAAAACCATAAATGCATGATAAGTGACACTCGGGAACTCGGGAGTCGAGCGTATGCACGACCCCTGATTTTTCGGGGCGTTACACGCATACATGTATTTAGAGGGTGGTGCGCGGGTAAAGAGATCGGGAGAGATGTTTACATGCTTCGGAATCTACATTGGCATGAGAGAGATCCTCATATGCATGAGAGGAACACTATGTCACGTAATGTCCCACCATTATGCATGTGTTTTATCTACGTCATCCAACATTTTAGATCATCAATTTAGGGTATTATCCCAAACATGAAATAGTTCTAAATCTGAGGTGGACCACACCACCCGAAATAGTGGTGATTAAATGCCTAGCATTAAAAACACCCTAGGGCTCACTTTAATGTTTATTTGCCCATGTAAGAATAATGAACCGTGATAACTATTCCTATATAACCTCATTAAGCCAAAGCTGCTCAATCAATATTCAAGACCCTCACATGTGTCTATGAATTGATCAACTTATGTGCACCACTAAGTCTTTGATCATATAATTATAATCTACGCTAATGGGCCCCAAATTGTCTAAAGGTCCATGCCATAATCCTATGTTCATGGAATACTAACTCCCATATAAAGTAGGGGCGCATAAGGCACAATCGAAATCAAGTCGGTTCTGATGGTAGAAATCTTATATTAAAACTAAGTCAGTTTTGTCACACAGGATTGCTGTAAATTTTCATAAATAATATCTACAGATGTATCTCAAGTATCTTTGAAATACAACTTTTCCCGATCAATGACCATTATGTCCAATCTCAAGTTTTCAATAACTAAAAGATAAGTACTCTTCATGCAACCTATAATATATTTGATTAAGGCAACACTAGATGTATGTAAGGTATATAATATATGTCCTATAGGACCCATAATCGTTAAGACCGATAAATGAAATTGACTCTCACATCTACATTACCAAAAGATTAGAGTTCTCATTAATTTCAATAGCACTAGTTCAACACTAAGTGGTCATTTAGCAAAATGGACTTGAGTTAATTTGAGTGCATTTGAAATCAAGAAGTCATTTGGCAAAGTGGATTTAAAGGTATTTGTAAGTAAAGGTATTTGAAATACGTAAATTTACCATATTTTGATATATCTTTGTTTTACTTGCTTTTTGTACTCCTTTCAAAAGAAGGTGATTAGCATGCATAGTGAAAGTGTTGTCGGACAACTTATCTATTTTACATGTGGCACATTGACGATATCCAAACAATCAAATTATCGACACCATCACCAGTATTACATCATTTGAATGTTGGCAAGTCACCTGTATGTGATATCATGCTTGTGGCCCACCTTAGGTTTGCAATTTTGTCATTTTTGCTAAAAAGTATATATTTCAATGTCATATTACAATTATTTTGTAAAATATAATTTATATATACATTAATTAAATATATTAAAATTGATTTAATAATCAAGATCAAATTTATGTTATTACAATATTGCATTCCCATTACAAGCTCCGAAATAGGCCCTATGATTCCAAATCAACTTGATCATTGAGTTGGAATCCCATGCATTCCGTGATATGCAGTCGGACCAGCACGCGAGCAATACAGGTACTCTACTAGACTTAGATAGAGGATTAGGTGAGACCTCAGTCTCACCCAAGAGGGAGCGGATTAGGATAACACGTCAGTGGGTGGGTGTTACCTAACTGCGCGGGGCCCACCTTGATGTATTTGTTGTATATCGACGCCGTTCATCTGTTTCTCCCTCTCTCTCATTTCAGGATGATCCCAAACTTTAAGAATATCCAAATCTCAGGTGGACCATACCACTAAAAACAGCGACGAATGACTATTAAAAAAAAAAGTTTTGTCATAAAAAAATTTGGATTAATCTGATCTTTGTATTTTCCCTTCATCCAAGTCTTCTTGACATTATCAACAGGTTGGATGACAAATAAACGTTATAAAAACCTTATGATCACCCCTTTTGAATTTTTAATGGTGAGGCACTTAATAACCTATGTTTCGTGTGGTGTGTTTCACCAGAGATTTGGATCTGCTGAATTTTTGGGATCATGGCCTAAAATGGGCTGGAGAAACTTAGGGCCTGTTTGGGAGCATGGATTTGGAACCCCCTGGATTCGCAACCCCCTGGATTGGCAATCCTCTCCATGTGTTAGGCACCCTCGAGTGTGAATCAACTTTAATTCAAAAACACCTGGCATAGTTACAAGGGGTTTGAATTTAATTACTAAATTAACTTTAATATCTCCAATTAGTGATGTATATAATTTTTAACACTATGGTTGTGATAAGCCCGCTAAAATATATGTTTTGCCTTAAAATGATGAAATTCCAAGTCTAAGATGGACTGCAAGCACAAGATCATGTCTGAGTGACTAACCAACGATTTTTAGTCGTTGATTAATATGGACAATGTTTGGACGGTGCTGGATAATATTTGACCTACATGAACAATGTTTGGATGGTGCTGATCATCGAATGGGCCATGTCCCAGTAGAATGATAGTGTCCGCATTTATACCTGCAATTATTGAAATGATTTTAGGTGTAATCTAAGCCGATTACAAACCCCTCAAAGATTGGCATCTATTCTTCCCCTCCAATCCAATCCAAGGTGCCAAACGACCCCTTATGCTCTCTCTCTCTCTCTCTCTCTCTCTCTCTCTCTCTCTCTCTCTCTCTCTATATATATCATATATATATATATATATATATATATATATATGACGCCCACCCTGGTAACACCTAATCCACTACCCACCCAAGATGATTCATGGCTTACTGTGGGCCGAACTTGATGTATCTATTCTTTATCCATGGTGTGCATTCATTTCTCCGAATCATTTTAGGGCATGATCCCAAAAATGAGAAGATTCAAATCTCAGGTCTACCATACTCTAAGAAACAGTGGTTATTGAATGCCCTAACATTAAAAACCTTCTTAGGGCGCATCTTATTGTTTACCAAGTGTTCATTGGCCATCTAATCCATTGATAATGTCGATGAAGGGAAAAAGCAAATATCAGCTTGATCCGAAACTCCTATAACTCATTAATGATCAATCATACTCTTTCCAATTGTATGGTCCACTCGATAATTTGATATGCTAAATTTTTTAGATCATTGCACCAAAATGACCCAAAAAAAAAAAAAAAAGGATAGATAGCGTGCATGCGGAATAGGTGCATCCAAGTGGGCCTGATGATAAGGATCACACCGTCTCGGATGGTCTCACCCAATCTGTTCCCCAACATTATGGGGAGAGGTGCAGCCAGCTAGTGGGTCAAAGTTCCGCAGACCCCACCATGATGTACGTGTTTTATTCGCCTTTCATTTATTTTTTTTCATCCCATTCAGGGCATGAGTACAAAAATGAGGTGGATCCAAATCCCAGGTGAACCATAATACAGGAAAACAGTGTTGATTTAACATCCACCATTAAAGCTTTATAGGGCCCTGTAATGTTTATTTTCCATCTAACCGGTTGATAAGGTCGCATAAGCTTGGATGATTCAACAGTGAGCATTTAATCCCCACTATTTCCTGTTGTGTGGTCCACCTGTGATTTGGATCTGCCTCATTTTTTGGATCATGCCCTAAAATGAGCTGAAAAATTGAAGCACAGTGTGATGAAACATTTACATTGGATTTTAACCTGTGATTTGTGTACATCTTTCTAAAATTACGACCATTGGATTTTCTCATTTCAACCGTCCAAATAAATGTGCACCAGATAATATTAAAAAAAAAGTGTAATTTTCTGTTCACCAGAGCCACAATTCGGAGAGTTTGATTTTTATTAATTCTACACCACATACACCCAATTTATGTGTGCCTACGTGTCATCCACCACACTGCCGCGCTTATCCTCACTGGACATGACAGCTGGCGGGACCACCAGTGGAGGTGGAGTAGTATATTATTATTCTCCTGGTATTATCCACGTGACCGCGACTGAGAGCGGATTCGCTGTTACTCGAGTAACAGCTTAGTGTGTGTTATCCTAACGGTGTGTGTCCCACATTAATGTATTGTTTGTAAATCCGAGCTGTCCATATGTTTTTTCATCTCAGGTGGACCATATCACTAAAAACAGTGATGAATAATCATTAAAAACTTTTTATGGGCTACAAAAGTTTTGGATCAATGTGATATTTATATTTTCCATTCATCACATTATCAACAGGTTGGATTGAAAATAAACATTACAAAAACCTTACTATAGGCCCTTTGGATTTTTTAATTGCGAGGCAGTCAATCACCACTGTTTCTTGTGGTGTGATCCACCTGATACTTGTATTTGCATGATTTTTGGTATCCCATGCTAAAATGGGCTGTAAAAACGGATGGACAGTGTTGATATAGAACACATAATCAATGTGGGCCCTACAGAATGGGTAACACCTACTACGCTGTTAGCCGGTTAATACCTCGCGCCCAGCGCGACTGTCTTGAATATTCGTACGTTTCGGCTTTTCTGTGTTGTTTTGTCTTTATTTTTCTGTTGCGCATTCAGAACATTCTGGCAATGCTTTCGGCTTATCAACCATCCACGTGTCACAAAATTGCGTCAATCCACACCGTCCAAACTGAAGTAACCATTGTCGATGACTGATCCCAATGGCCTATTTAGAAGGTAGATTAGGTGGTATGGAATTTCATTTCATCGATGTAGATTGAAGAGAATTGGATTAATCCAGCTATCCCAGCAGGAGCTACGGAGTAATTTTTCGTGAAATCCACTAAGGGTGCATGTGTTATCTACACCGTTCATCCACACGTGCCCTTTACATGCCACAGTCGAGTTGTGAAATCTGGTCCCTTGATTGTAACTCCAATGGTCCACCAAATGTGGAATTCACTTAATACAGTCTAAAATAAGAATTTGATCCCAAACATTAGATTCGACAGTAAAAATAGCATTGTATTTCCATAATACTGGTAATTCCACGTCATGCCATTTAATACCATTTAATCCCCCGTTCGAAACAGGGCCCAAGGACAACTCACATTAATTCGACGGTTTGATTTCAACCGACCACTGATGACCACGAACTGACGATCTGAATGGTCCAATCCATTTGCATTTGGTCCAGTGCTGTGTAGGACCAGTTCAACAGCTAAAGGCTAATGGGAATATATGTGATGCAGAGGATCTGGTGTCACCAGAGATGAACGGTTGTATTGCCCTCTCAGTAGCACACGTGGCAGGTTGATGTATCGATTGGTTGGACTGATCGGGTGGGACACATGGTGGATGGCCCATCCTTCAAAAGTCATTCTTTCCAGTCTATCATAGCCACCAATTTTACTGCAGTTTGTACAGCTGTATCTCCACTATTAACTGTCTGTTTCCTACCGTCGCTTTTAGGGCCCTCGATCGGATGGCTCTCTCGCTGTCTGGTCAATGTGGATTTCACTCATTGGTCATCCACAGTAAGTATAACTAGATGGACAGTACACAAGTACATGTCACAGCGCCACGTGTTCTGTGGCGAGAGGTAGATTTCCATATTCTGGTTATTTTGCCACAGTTTAGTAGGGTGAAGATATTCCAGGGAAACAAGCTCAACTCCATCATTACCTTGGATGGGATTAGGTTGTATTAGGATGGATTGGAAGGAGCAATCCCGGGATTTGGCCGGGCGTGCCAAACAGGCAGAAGTTGGATATAGCAATCCCAGCAATCCACTGACATCACCATCATTACCTTGGAAACCACCCAATCCCTTTTAATCCCATCTATTTTGCTTGGGACAAGTTTGGTTAGACGGATCCATTCCGGGATTGGCTGACGTAATCCCGGGATTGGCCAGGTGAGCCAAACATACCGGGTGGTGCTCCCTAGATATAGCAATCCCATGGGATTGCCAGCAATCCACTGGCACAGCCATCAATACTTGCCATCCACCTTAATACAATCCAATTCAATGGGATGTGCCCGTCCAAACACGCCCTCAGGTATACCATACATCAGGAAACAGTGTGAATTGAGCAGCTACCATTTAAAACTTTTTGGGGCCCACAGAAGTTTTGGATCAAACTGATATTTGTATTTCCATTCATCCATGTCTTTGTGATATTTTCAACAAGTTGGATGACAAACAAACATCACTTTGGGGCTGGGAAGGTTTCAACGGTGGACGTCATTATCCCCATACTTTCCTTGGGTGTGGTCCACTTGAGCTTTAGATATGCTTCAATTTTAGACTCAAGACCTAACATGATCTGGGAGAACGGATGGACGGCGTGGATATGACAAACGCATCTAAGGTGAGCCCCCACAAAGTTTACTCACTCCGCAATCCGCTTCTTTTTGTAAAGCATCCGTACATGTAGACCCCGAGAAATCACGGTGATCAGTTCACTAGTTGGGCCACATTTGTATGCTAGGTTAAGACCATCTGTTCTCCGTTGATTCCACGATAATGTGGCCGCTGTTGATCGAGCGGTCCTGATTTTTTGTGCCAGATGCGATGCATGTCGTGGCCCATCGAGCTCCACCACAATTAGGATCAGTGGAAAAGCTCGTACAGCGCAACATTGATATATTACCGTCCAGGCGCGGGTGAAGTGATCAGTTCTCGCTTTTTGTACGGAGCGCCGGATCCTCTCCACGACAGTAGAATAAGGTTGGCTTTGTACAGGGCTGTACACGAGCAGAGTTAGCTCGGTAACTCGCTCGACTCGGCTTGGCTCGAAAAAGGTCGATTCCACTTGGTTTGAGCTGATTTTTTTAGCTCGAAACAATTTAGTACTGAATTCGAGCTTGCCTAAGCTCAACTCATTATTGTTGCTCACCAAACTCGTCGATTGATGAAATTTGATATTATTGTTGCTCACCAAGTATTTGATGAAATAACTCAATGAAGTGCAGATGATGGCAAGAAAGGTATGTATATGAAACAAATATCATTTTTTTTTCTTAATTGTTACGTTGTTTACAAAATGTTTGATGAAATACCTGTAAATTCATTGTTGCTGTTTTATATACAACAAAATTTTGAAAGTGCAGCTTATATGTTTGTGAAAATGCTGCATATGTAAACTTGACTCGATCTTGGCTCGAACTCAGTTTGAACTGGCCTGAGCTGCTAACTGAACCGAGCTGAGCTGACCACTTAGGCTTGAGGATCGAGCCGAACTAAGGTCAGCAAGTGGCGGAGCCGAGTCGAGCTGTGCCAAGCTTGACTCGGATTGACTTGTGTACACCTCTAGCTGTGTACGAGAACAAATTAGGTGTTCCATGGGTCATACCGTAGTGATGTTTCCCTAACCCTTGGGACAACTTTGATGTATTTGTTGTATATCCACCTCGTTCATCAATTTTTTAACCTAATTTTAGGGCACAGTCATATTGGTGAACTGTGAAGCACATAAAGATGAATCAAGTAGGATATTCTAATGGCATAATTAAGTCCAATCACAAATATTTTGAATTTAATTTGGAAAAACTATTTTGAAAAAAAATTATGCACAAAGTGATAGATAAGCAATATGAAAGTAAAAAATTACAAGAGATAAAGATCACTTAATTTGAATAAGCATCGAATCAATTCAAGTTACACCATTGAAATCTAGGAGTGAATTTGAAAGCCTTTAATATCATCCATATTTCCAATTATACCCATATTTATAGCCTCTATAAGAATTAAATTCGAAATAGGGAACAAATCTTGCAAATATATAACTCTGTGTAACTTTGCACGATAATTCGATGGCACGTTCGATGTCACTTCGATGACATCGAAGGAGAATGGCCTTCGATGTCATCGAACTTAATACCAAATTATTCCAGCAACAAAGCATAAATTTTCTAAATTTTTACGATGGCACCATCGATGAGACTTCAATGTCGTCTAACAGCCTTCAATAGCATTGAACCCTACTCGATGGCATCGAACATAACACTCAAAATGTCTAGCAACTAACATGAAAAATTTTAAATTTTTACAATAGCCTCAACCAATTATATGAGATTGAACTGAGTTCAATAAATTTTCTAAATTTCTAAAAATTGAAGCGAAACCCTCCAGGTTTACACTACTACATGCAAATAAAAAATAAATTTCATCGATTAATTATTTAAACTTTCCATAAATAGTGTGTAGACTTCGAGGTTTTGCTTATGTAACGGGTTCAAATCTCCTCGAGGACGGTGCGAAGCACCGTCCGCGCCTTGATGCCAGCCTTTATTAGCGCACTTCAATAGCATAACCTTAGTCTTTTTGGCATGGCATAAATTTTTGAGTAAGTACAATCAAAATGTCCTTTTATGGAAGGCAATCTGTGAATGGGTATGGATTTCTTGAAGAGGCACTTTTGCATTTTAAATTTTTACAATAGCCTCAACATTAAGAATTATATGATCTTCTCATTGATTGAAATCTGAGTTCAATGTTATTGAGAGTTTTGTTGCCGAAAAGAATTAAGAGACAATTTGAAGACGTCAAAATTCAGCAAGTTCTAAAATTGATTATAGAAGAAGCAGATCAAACCATTTCGTCCAGTTTATTGTTTTTCTAACAACTACATGAAACAGTAGGGAGAATAATGTCTACCTTTGAAACTCCCTACGCTGCATGATGTTTATTAGTGAACTTACATTTTCTCTTATAATGTCACGCATACATGGACGAAGGGAAAACACAGCCATCAACTCGTTCCAAAACTTGTGGGGGGTAAGAATTTTTAATGGTAACCGTCAAATTCCCATCGTTTCCTGTGTTGTCCACTTAAGCTTTTGATTTACCTTATTTTTGTGTTCATGCCCTAAAATGAAAAATGGATGGATAGCGTGGATGAAACACTTTTGTAGGGGTGTATGGGTTGATAAAATCCATAAATGATGGTGGGCCCCACAGAGCACTGAATGTACGACCATTCTTACGGAGGGTCACTATCCACTTTTACAACTTAATCCAAACCATTCAAATCACGGGTCTACTTCAAATGGACATTTCGAGCTACCCACCCCGTTACGTCCGTACGTGGCTTGCGGCGGATGCTGCAACTTTACACGTGGACGAATTTCATTGACGGATGGAACTTTAGCCAAACGTGCTGTACGGCGCTGGGCATCGTGGCCCCACGTGATGGTCGCGCTCCCTGCGGCGATAGGTCGAAGCCTGCCTATTCAGATGGGCCCACACTATCAATGGCAAAAGGTAACTCGGGTTTTCAGTTCTGAGATGCAGTTAATCCCAACCATTGGTCCGTTTTCTTGCAATCGTGGATGGACCATATGCAGACCTTTTACAGTTGAATGTTGACTATTGTTTTATCTCTATTCTCAGTCAGATTCTTTTAGTAAGACAATCGAACGGTTAGGATCATCTTCTTCAGGAGGCTAATGGTCTGGATTACCCAGACCCTACTCCCAAAACATAGAACCCAAGAAATACTGTGCAAATGCATTCCTCGATCATCTTGTAATTTCTCATCTCGGAGTACCCGACTTCTGATAAATAGTGGCCCGGAATCTGGTTATCCGTTCGTTCCATCTCGTGGGCCCACCATTGTTTGAGTACCCTAAAAGTCACACGATTGGACAGTTGCGATTGTGCAGGCAATGTGCTTTCGCACGTGGAACGTCCACCGGTACACACGTCTCTTTTTAACCGTTGGTTTGCATGTCGTTGATTGGATGGATAGGATCAACTGTTCTAACTTAACAACTGGTTAGATGGGTGGCGTACAACTTGTGGATCCAAAGGTGAGCCACACAATTTAGATCTCTTCTATCAAAAGTCTAGCTGATCTGATCATCAGGTGGCTGGCAGGTGTATCTTGAATTTAGACCTTTGCTGAAGTTCCCTTAACCGTCCATTCTTTTCGAAACGCATGTACAACTTATGATCATATGGACCCTGTTTCATAGATCCGGTACGTGATGAGTAGGTTGGATCTCATACACGTGTGCGATATTGGCACGAGTTATATGCGAGTGCAGGATTAGCTAACACGCTCGAATGCACTTTAGCATTCCTTTGTCCTCACTTTCAGTCTTCTCGAGAAACCTTTTAACCGGCGTCTTTTCAAAACGCGCCCGAACTTTACTTTCCCAAAATAAACTATTCTGTACGGACACACTATTTGCAGACGAAAATACTCTTTCTTTCAGGGTGACTACATACCTATAGCTACGGTTATAATCCGTAGCTACAAGGGTAGTTTCGTCTGTAAATAGTGTGTCTGTACAGAATGGTCTACCCTGAGAAAGTAAAGTTTGGAAGCGATTGAAAAGATGCTGGGTAAAAGGTGTTGTTTACAATGGTCAATTCCTCGGTCTTCACCAGCAAATGCAATTAGCTGTGGAAGGACGCGGATTGGCTACTCCCCCTGACACCAGCCCCGGAGCTGGTGGTCGGTGCTCTGTGGGCCCACCATGATGTATGTGTTTCATCCATTCCATTCATTCATTTTTAAAGATCATTTTAGGGATTGATACCAAAAATGAGGTATATCCCAGTCTCAAGTGGACCACATTACAGGAAACAGTGTTTAATGAACTTCGACCATTAAAAACTTTTTGGGGGCCATAAAAGTATTGGATCAAGTTGATATTTGTTTTATCCCTTCATCTGGGTTTTTATAACCTAATCAATGGATTGGATGTCAAATAAACAGTACATCGGGCCTTAGGAGGATTTAAATGATGGATATCCACTCACTATTTTTTTCCTGTGGTGTGATCCACTGGAGATTTATGTCCCTCCCATTTTTTGTATCAAGCCCTAAAATGATCTTTAAAAATGGATGAACGGAATGAATGAAACACGTACATCATGGTGGGGCCCACAGAGCACCGACCACCAGCTCCGGGGCTGGTGTCAGGGGGAGTAGCCAATCCGCGTCCGCTGTGGAAAGTCCCAATTTCGTTACACGTGGCAGAAATATGAAAAGTTACATACTGTACATCTTCTGCAACCTTCAACAGATGGCTTGTAGGTTAAAAATAAATCTGGTTGAAAGATCTTAGCCACTGATTGGAAGGCATCTGATTTCTAGAAATGGATGGTTAAGAAAGGTCCAACATTAACCTGTCATTAAATAGGAAAAAATAAAAATATTCAAGAGAAAAAAAAAAAAAACCCCTAAGCGGAAGGATGACTAGACCAACATTCAGATCTAGTTTTAGACGGCCAAGATCACTTCGATGGAATTCGTGTGCATGGCCCAAGCTCTGCATTCTTCAGTTGTAGTTGGGAGGATTAGGCGGAGATCAGTGAGAGATTTCTTCGAGAGTTTTTCTAGAATACATTCTGGCCTATTCTACATGATACGTGGGGCCCACAATCACTTGGATGAGGGATGTTTTAAAAAAACAAGTACTACCTATACTAGTGGAATTTTCTATCTTTTGATCATTCTACTCTTTTAGTTTTAAATATTGATGGGATCCAAAACCTTTTAACAATCAAATGATTGAATTTTTGGAGTCTAAGAAATTATGGGTATCCTACATCTTCCCTGAGGCCCATCATATAAACGGTTGGGGATTGAAACAGGCAGTGATCAGGATTCCACAGTACTGATGTATCATAATGCAACTACATGGGGATGTATTGTAGAAAGTTTTCATAGAATAAATCTAAATGTATTGAGCAGTACGTACGGTACTTTTGAGAGCCATTGCTTTGTGTGATTTCCGCTTCCTTCAACCGATCCTAAAAATCACTATTGTGCATAAGTTCAATAGTAAAAGAGTTGGATGGAATGCCCACCGTTAGTTTTCTCTAGGGCCACCATCATTGTATGCCATCAATCTATTCATATGATGTACTCATAAGTGTGAACCAATTACTCAAAAATTACAGTCTAACACTCAGGTGGACCATGCCATATCTTTGGAGATGTTCAAAGTGATTTTCACAGAATTACAGTTGGCCCGGATATAACGATACGTGTCATTTGATGATGGGGTACAGTTAGAGCAGATATAATGATGCACGTCATTTGATGATGGGGCACGGCTGAGAAGCTTGGATGCGGAATGTGGTTAACCAGAAAGAGCGGTTAAAAAGACACATGTCAAGTAGAGGAGGAAGGACATGGAAGACCAAAACATGGTAACAAATAAGTTACCGTAACTGTTAAACAAAGAAAGAAACGCATGAAAGATAGCCACAAGAGAAATTTATAAATAGCATAAAAATTCAATAAAGTAAGTCATCTCACACCAAACTAATCAACCTAGTCAAATTATCTTTCCTTATTATAGGTTAGCTCTATTATATGAGTAGCGATAATCTGATAGTGGTAATTCTTTCTTATAATCCAGTAGTGGTAATATTTAGCTGTAATCCAAGTCAACACTTTCACACTATACTATTTTCGATTTTAATACAATCAAATCATCTTTTAGGAAGGGATGTTGCAATTACTCCCTGTGATCGACTATAAATTTTTTCTTTTCGTTTGATTATTTTTGTGTAAGTAAAATCCTTCTATAAATAAGGTAAGGTGCAACCCATCTTCGGAGGAAGAACCCCACCCTTAGAGTCTGATCTTCTTATAACAATCTAATGAGTGGTGGAATAGGCGAACGATCATCTCGAGTCTCGGTTGTATACGGTCAAACTCAACGTATCTACCTATTATATCGCTTGTGGTTAAGTTATTTGGTTTGAATCGAACCGCACAATCAGTTCTTGCATGCCCGCCGCACATGTCACATTCGTGCTAGTGCCAACATTAGGTATAAATTTTTTAGGGTGTGTCACCTGCATGTAAGGCTAAAAAAGGATATTTTATGTGATGGACAACATGGACTTTAATGTATGTTAAGATTTTTCCCTTAGTGAAAGAAACCACTTGCAGGCAACGCAACGCAACGTTACCACATAATCCAATGTTGTACCATCTTTCTAATAAGAAAGTGTGCAATGATAACAAATTTTTATTTAGGGCTATTTAATTAATTTATTATTTGTTGTAATTCATGATATATAAGTTAGAATTATTTACACATGTAATTATAGCATGAATTGTTGATCGAGTGCCTTTAATCTATGTGTTGGAACATAGTTTTCAATTTGATCAACAGACTTATTAATTTGATTGAGAAAATTTTTGAAAATTCAAATTTACTCATTGAACATTTTTGCACCTTTTCGATTCAATCAATAGAGGTATTGATTCGATCAATAGTGATCTAATCAACAGTTTGCAAATAACTTCACATTTTGTTTGTAATTGTATATGGGGTGTATAAATATCATGTTAATTATGCAATTATGGTTAAGTACAACGTAAAAATTTGTGAGCCATGGGTTTTAAAAGGGAGAAAGCTAGGGTTTTCGATATGTAAGTTGTTCAATCTCTGGTAACTTTCTTATTATAGTAAATTGTCGGTTGCTTTGTTTTGTGCTTTTTTTTCGCAAGGATTTTTTTCACGTAAAATTCATGTGTTCTTTGTGGTTGCTTAAATTTTCATTTTTCTATTGCTTTGTTTGATTCAATCTAAGTTTCCATGCCTAACAAGCCGTGTTATAGCTTGTTGCATTTCAAACAAGAATCTCAATGTAAGGAAGGAGCTTGTTTGCAAAACTTCAAATTTGAGAGAATACATTTGTATAATTTCCGTGTGTAAAAATTGTGCAGCCCACTGTGATGTATGCATCTTATCCTACCATCCATCTGTTTTGCCAACTCATTTTAGGGCATGAGCCCAAAAAATGAGGCAAATATAAGCTCGAGTGGACCGCACCATAGGAAATGGTGGGAATTGAAAGCCTAACGTTAAAATATCTTGGGTGCTATGGAAGTTTTAGATCAAGCTGATATTTGTATATACCCTTCATTCCCGCAAGTGTGATCTTTGGAAGGCTGGATGATAGATACACATTCCTGCGGGCCCTAGGAAGGTTTAAATTTTAAACAATGGATGTCATTTGCCCCATATTTCATGTGGTATTGTAGTCCACTTGAGCTTCCGATTTCCCTCAATTTTTGGTTCATCCCTTAAAATGATATGCTAAAATGTACTATTTAAAATTATATGCTAAAATGCATAATGGTGGGACCCACATATTTTAACAATACCTAATTCCCATCTGATTGTATGCATTTGGACACAATTTTCGAGGTGAAACATTCAAATACCCTTTAAAAGTCATTATTAGTCATTTAATGCCATTTACAATTGCAATTGAAAAACCAAACAGCCCCTAAGTTTTGTTAGGCACTCTTTTTTTGGTGCACTCACTAGTAATTGGGTGCAAATGCACGTTTTTTGTGTCCTTAGCATGGTTTAATTGGAAGTATATTGAATAAGTGGTAATTTCTTTATTTTATGGCATTTAAGTATGATAGATATGAAATGACTTTTTTGGCTTTTGTCTTAGATACAAGAGTGGCATGAGTAATAAATGTGTCCCTAGGCTACTAAATTATGGTACACGTGGCATACTAATGACACCCTACAACAATCCAAATATCAGATATATTACTAAAATCATATTATTAGAATAATCCTATTTATCCAAACATTGGCCATCTAATAGGACGATTAAGAAACCTTAGCGAGTTTCTTATTTGCGATTCTTACTTTTGTGATCAATTGGAGCTTGAAATTTCCTCATTTTTGACCAAAGTATATATTTAATGAGCTTATTATACAATCATTCTATCAAATATCTTATATGTACACTAATTTAGAATGTTAAAGCCAATTTAGTTAATCAAATTTAATTTTGGTTTTATTAATATAATATCAAATTCCAATGCGCCGCATCCAAGGATAATTTTAAATTCCAATATACTCTAATTACAAGTTATTAAATATTAATTCACATGAATTCCATGTTAATTGATTTTTAGATTCTAATTCATTCTAAATTCAAGCTCTCAAATGAGCGCTTGCTTCTCTTGTTAATATTTGTGTTCACCTATTGATTCTTATATTTGGTTAATCCGTAAAAATATTGTAATGATGACATTTTTCATTATTTTAATGTCATATTATTATGGTGTTCCTATTTAAATTCAAAATTTTTTTCTCATAATGCTGTGAAAAAGTGCCATGATTTACAAATTAATTTCTCATTTCTCAAAAACTATTACTTTTGGCAGACGGTTCTATAATTGGCTTTATAGTACTAAAATTGTATTAACAACACTTTTCCTTTACATTACTATAGTAATTGGGGAAACAAATTAGAAGATTAAGCTGATTGCTAGGCGACCTACAATCGTAGGTTGAATAGGCAGTTGTCCAATAATTTTGATATTGTGGTTGGCCTAATTAGAAAAGGAGCCCAGTTTTTCCACCAAGTGATGTTCATGCCCGAGCATGCCATTTTCATGACATTCATGTACCATTTCGCAGGTGTCATATTAGATAGGATCCTTAATCCTGTAGGCTTGTATATTTAACCTTAACCCATGGCTTAAGAATAGCCCGAGTGTATTTTAACACTAAAATCATGGGTTAAGTGCTCATGTAATGTTTGTATTTGTGGGTGAGTGTATTAAAAATAAGGGTGTACATCGAGTTGAACCGAGTCGAGCTGGCCTCAACTTGACTCGGCTCGGCCACTAGCTAACCTCGGCTCAACTTGGTCCTTGAGCCTGATTGGCCAGCTCGGCTCGGTTGGGTCAGTAGCTTGGGCAAGCTTGGCCCGAGTTCGAGCCAAGATCGAGTTGAGTTTGCCATTGAGACATTTCCACAAACACTTGGATTGTACCTTCAAAATCTCTCTATATGTGAAATAGAAGCAATAGTTTTACAGGTATTTTATCAAACACCTTCTAAGCAACATAAAAATTAAGAAAAATCAAGAAAAAAGGAGTATCTATTTCATGTACATATATTCCTTGCCACCAGCCACACTTCGTTGAGTCATTTTATCAAACACTTGGTGAACAACATTAATGGCAAAGTAACCTTGTCATCGATCTGGCTCGATCTGAGTTCGATTCAAGCCGGATTCAATCTGAGCCGAGTCGAGTTGGGGCCTGCTCGAACTCGGCTTGAACTCATTTTCGAGCTCAAAAAATCAGCTTAACTCAGCTTGAACTCAGCTACAAATCGAGCTTTTTCGAGTCCAGTGGAGCGAGCTAACTGAGCTAGCTCGGTTCGTATACACCCTTAATTAAAAATAAAGAACCTAACACATACATGTACTTAAAAGGTGTGCTCCAAGCTAAAAGCCCATGGTTTTGCATCGCCCATTTTTGACAACCCGGAAGAGATGGTGCGGCACGGCAAGTTGCCGTAAATAAACACTCTAGCAGATATGCCTGGCGTATCTTTCAATTCTAAATCATCATAGGGTAGAGATCACTTTGCATTGGGGATAGTCAAAGGAGAAAAAAATTGTCGATGAAAAGATTTCTACCTTTTGATAATTGAACGCTTCTCCTTTAAATATGAACGGTCCCTGTTATTTTTTAATAATCCGAGGGTTGAAATGTTTCCCCATTACACAATGTTGCAACGTGTACGGATGCATGCATGCATTGTTTCTGGTTAAAGATGCATGCATTTATCAAACCAATGCTCCCCAAGACAGATATTTTAGAATGCATCCCAGGTATTGGGATAGGATACGGTGGGATTATAGCCGCTGGATCCAGCTCATGTTCATTGATCCCAACCGTTTACAAGATGGGCCTATGTTAAATAATGAAACTCTCATTTTAATTATTTACGATTTTGATCATTTTCTTTTCTTCCGTTGAATATGGGCCGTCTCTTTGCCGTTGCTTTGTGGGCCATTTAGTTACTCTGGGTCATCTCCAGTCGAACAGATCTTATGGATTCTAGTCGATGACACAGTCACACAAACCGTTCACGTGATGGATCTTTTCTTAGATGAAGGGTATCCGAAAAATCTCTTTGATTGATTTCTAAAACCCTCTGATTTTACGAAGGTTATGGTGACCGTCCTTAAATCAAAAGAGCCAAACTTTCGAGGGTTAAAATCAGTCATTTTAAAGATTTTTTTTTTTTTTTCATCTATTTTAGAAGTTGATTATCACGTAAACGGTTTGGATCGTTGGAAAATGACCCAGATTCAAAGGAAAAGGCACTGACGTTTCAAATTTTAATACGTGGGATGTATTCGAGCACAATCTCTGAGAAAAACGGATGTCTCTTGTGCATCTCAGGAAGTTCCTGCGGGACGCCGATTTTCTGCGAAAGCCTTTTGCAGGAAGTTCCTGCGCAAGAATGCTGTGTGGGACTCACCACCATGTTTTTGAGAAATGTACTCCGTTCATCCGTTTGGTGAACTCATTTTAGGAAAATCAACCAAAAACGAAGTGGATCCAAAACTAAAGTGGGCCACACGAGAGGGAAAATTGGGGAAAGAAATACCTACCGTTGAAACCTTCCTGAGCTCCACCTTGGTGTTTATATGCCATCCAAACCGTTTATAAGGTTATTAACACAAGGATGAAGTGAAAATACGAAAAAAAATAGACTGAAACAAAGCTTTTATGGTCATAAAAATGTTTCAGCGGTTCTAACTGAATCCCTACTGTTTCCTTTTGTGTGGTCCACTTGAGTCTTGGATCCACCTCGTTTTTTGTAGCTTGTCTTAAAATTATCTTGCAAAACGGATGAACGGAGTATATTTCCTGCGCAAGGAAGCAAAGGCTTTCGCAGGAAATCCGCGTCCTCTCTCTTATACCTACTCGCTCCATCCACTTCATGCTTTGAAAAAAGAAAAATAAAAAAGAAGTTGGAGTATTTGCTACGTATACGCCGTGGAAATGAATGCACGATGATTCATACGTCATCATGTGATTATCTGCAGTCAAGAGCATTAAAGTTCTTTTTGACGTGAGAACCACTGCTATCGATTGAGTTACAGGAAATTCAAGCAGCTAATTATAGCGATTGGAAATTTAGTCGGATTCGGATTCGGATTCGGATTCGGATTCAGCAGTGACCCATCTAATACCAGGTTGCTACTGGTCCGTGTTGGGAAAGCTGTGAAGGCCCACCGTAACGTGTCTGTTTTATCTGAGTCGTTCATTCTTTTTTTTCTTTCTTTCTTTTTTTTTTTTTTTTTTTTTTTTTTTTTCTCAGCTTATTTTAATAAAGGAGAGAAAAATAGGATAGATCCAAATATCAGCTGGACCACACCACAGGTAGGGATTGAACGTCCTCCTTTAAAAACTTCTCAGGCCACAAGCTAATGTTTCTTCATCTAGGTCTTGTGACCGTTGGACGGCAAATAAACGTTAGAGTGGCGAGTTTTTAAAGATAGGCATTCAATTGTCATGATCCTCTACCTTAGATTTAGGGTGGTTTTATTTATTTATTTATTTATTTATTTAAAGTTACACTCAACTTGGCCAAATGGATGGATAAGGTGCATAAAAGCATACATTACTTAGGTTAAGGTAGGCCACACGTAGCATTAACCTATTTAGATTATTTAATTGAGACATGGTTTAGGTGGTGAGGAAGTCAATATTTACATCCAACTGATGACGGTTAGATCGAATAGTCTATAATGTGTTACATGGCAACCGCTGATATGAATTAACTTCATAAGGAAGAGTTAGAAATAGTATATGTAAGGGCATTATATATTAGAGTTCTACCAAAAAATTAATATACAAAGTTAAAAATATTGTTATATATACAAGTAGAGCTAGGCATCGGTCCGAGTCTGATCGGATTGGGACCAATTTGATCAGATCCGAAATTTTGGTGTCCTAACCCGAATCCGATCCGATCCGGGAACAGATCCAAGTCACCTGATCCGATCAGATCCGAACAGTGCATTGGATGATCCGATCCATGCTTACACGCGGCACATTGCTATTGGTCTAAGACCTGTCCGTTTGCTTGGTGGTCAGACGAGGAGATGGTTCGTCTGCAACAATGTGCGTTGGTCTGGGGATTCACGATTTCGAGTAGCACGTGGACTACCAAACAAGCAAGGAAAAAAAAAGTAAAGGGGATCTAACCTTGCTCTTTGAGTGGTGAAGCAGCTTGCTTCCATCGCGACAGTGGGTAGCCTCTGGTTTGTCTAGTACCGCAGAGAGAAGTAGTGCTTGAGATGTGCCTTTGGTGTCGGTGAGAGACACGTTGATGCGGTCCCCACGCACGCGTATGGCGATGGAGGAGGATGGCTCGGGTGCGACGCTAATGTCGCAGTCGGTGGAGTTGGAAGAGGCGGAGTTCCTGTCGAAAACATGGACAACTAGAGAAGAAGATTTGTGATGGGAGGCAGGGATGATCCATCCCACTCACTCCATTCCATCGTCATCTCTCTCTCTCTCTCTCTCTCTCTCTCTCTCTCTCTCCAACTCTACCTACTCCCACCTAACGCCAGTATCATGAACCAAATTTTGAAATACATACATACACATGGATCGGATTTCGGTTCGGGTCGATCGATTTGGTTGCTTATCTAAATCCGATCCGAACTGTATTCGGATCTGTCCTTTTGTATTCGAACCTAACTGATCCAGCCTACCGGTCCTGTTCGAATTGGAGCGGATCGGGGCGGATCCATCGGATCGGACCCATTTTGCGCACCCGTATATACAAGTGTCTATATAGTTAGCATTTCTTATGAAGCTTACACCAAAAGCAACATTTGAAAATAGCAAAAGTACATGTGATACTTTTTACATGTGACTAATAAAGTTGGCTACACGAAGATTCAATGAGATTTGCATGGTCGATTGTTCAAATCTTTCATGATGTGAAATCTTCCGTATGTGCACTGCCTTTCCAAACTTATAAAAGTAGCATTCAACGAAAAGCCCCGTGCCTCCACCACACACAATCAAATAATCTCCAGAATACAATGTTGCACAATACCATCTATTCTAATTTTAGTTTAGATATTTTACTTTTGTCTAGCTATGTTGCCGCAAGGTTGAAATCATTGTTTACTTAAATTTGCTATTGTCTAATGTCATCCCCACAATACACTTACGAGTAGATTAAATATCCACGAACTCCATCGTCGGATCTTATCGATCACCAAGTCCACACTTGGCAGATCACATCAGTCACATCTTGCAAATTACTGACCTTGTAGATAAATTTTTTTATTTTTTTCCTCTTAGTTTAATTTTTATCTTTATTGATTGTACTAATTATACATGTAAATTAGTAAGATCAATGACCCAACCTTTATTTTTTATCCTATTCATCCGTCATTGCATTATTGAAAAACTTGAAAATCATAATCATCATTGAAAGAAAAATTCTTAGTGCAAGACAAAAAGATCTCATCGAAGGACTAGCTCTAAATTGCTTGATCGCTGTAACATTGGTGCTTGAATAGTTAGATCAACCTTCACAACTCTGATCCTAATTCTTCTAGTTTGATGCTTGAGGTTGTGAGCATTGAATCAAATTCAAGTCAAGTATGAATTTAGTATGTCCAGCACTATTCATAATTACACACATAATTACACACGTCTAACTAACTATGAGTCATTCATTAACACACGTGACCTCGTGGTTGATTGAAGAACAATAGTTACTAACCTAGGTAGTGGATCGGTGATGTGGTGAGATTTTATTGGCAAACTCTATGATGTCAGAGATGGGCTCAAGATGTTTATGGACTTAGGTACATTTTTCTTCTTTTCTACTCGTTTTTTAAATCAAGAGCAAAAGTCAAATACTACGTCTTTGTTGAGTAACGCTGGCTCATTGAAAGGCTGTGGGTAGTGTGGCCAAATCACAATCAAAAGGCTTCAACACTTTCAAAAAAAGCATACAGTGGCAGGCATGCACATTGAGTAGGTATAACATTTTCCCATTTTATTTACCACATACCTAAAGATTAGATCATTAAGGGAAAGGAACCTACATGCATTGGATTTATAGGTGCTTAATAGGTGAGCATAAACCATTGAAGGAATAATAATGTATTGCAATTAAATATAAAGTATTGATTACTTGCAAGCTATTGTACTACAAAAGTGGTCCAATATATTTTCAAACACTACAGATCAACTTAGGGGTAGGGGGGGGTGGGGTGGGAGCCTAGGGTTGGGTTCCTATACCTCAACCATAACTCAACCCAACCCAACCTTGAGTTGGGAATTCTCAACCCAAGTGGGCTTGGTCAGGTTGGGTTGGTGCTTAACCCTAGCCCAACCCAAGGTTCCCATACCTCAACCCTAACCTAACCCAACCTTGGGTTGGGAATTCTCAACCCAAGCCTAACCCAAGCAGGCTCGGTTGGGTTGGTCCGGTGGATACATGCTAATATTTCCGTTATTACATTAACCTATTATATTTCAATACACATCTTATTTTTTGTATCTATGATTTTATTATTTATATACGTAGTTATTTATCATAAAGAACTTCATTTTTTCTAAACAAACAAGATAAAATATAGGACAACTACTCTAAAAGCTGTGTTATGTAGCACACAATCTATCTAGGAGAAAGAAATCCGGCATATCTTGTTAGCTTGAGTCATTGGAAATGATGTGAACCAATGAGACCCGACGACACTGGAATTTCTCGTGCCTTCAACACGGACGATCCACACTCAATTATAATTTACAAGTAACTTATATATTAATTGAGTTCGGGTTGGGTTGGGCAACCCGAGACCTCAACCTGAGCCCGACCCAAGTTTTATTGGGTTCGTGTTTGTATAGACCAAGCCCGAGATTGGACTTGATACATCCTGCTTGAGCCCAACACAATGTCGGGTCGGACACAGGTTGATCGGGTTGAAACCTGCCCAACTTTCAGCCCTAATTTTTAGTGGCTGAAAATACGTGTTGCACTTGCCATGCAGACAGCTTGTAGGTGATCACTTTTCTTAAACGTACAGGTGCATTAGCAAATTGTTGTCAATAGCTAATCAAGGTCCTCATCAATTACCAAATCATCTACATGAAGAGTCCTGCCAAGGTGAGACAAAAATTCCACGAAAAATTTAACCCTTTAATTATTAAAAGGTTAGGTCCACCATCTATGATCAATTTCATGATGTTGGCTACAATTTGGGTTTTGATCGAATTATTAGAAGATGATTTGAGATGTGGGCCCCACATGGTTTTATATGGACCACTCAATTTTTTTGAAATCCTGTCTTGTGTACTGGTTAAACTTTAACCACCTCGTGTTGAAGTTTTTTTGGTCAATCAAGTTAGGACTGTTTAACCACCTTTTGCAAAAGGTGGTTAAAGTAAAACCACTTGATATCTGTTTTGTATCATTTGGATAAATCAAGTGAGTTGTAATCTTCATTATCTCTTTGTTGGAAGAGTTATATTTTGAGGGACTTCCCTATGAGAATGAAATCAACCTAATTTGTTGGTTTGTCTTTTGAGATGTGGGACTTACAAATATTGGCTTTTTAACTGAAATGACTGTCATTTGTGATGAAAGTTGATTTTCAGATGACTTTATCTCTCTTTCATGATTGTTGGTTTGATCATTGGATGTATGGCTAGTTTGGATCTGCGCGTGTGTGATTTGTCGCGAAGTTAACAACTTGGCTTGTTAGTTCTCTCTCCTTTTTTTGGTCGACTTCTATTTTTCGCTAATGGTTTGGAAGCTTAGATTTGAATGCATTGAAATCCAAATTACAATTACATTAGAATCAAGGTGATTCCAAATTCTCAGTTGTGTTTGGTTGAAATTGTGGAATCTAACTCTTAGGTTTGTAAGCATGTATTTAGAATGCATTGAAAATTTTCAGAATATTTATGAGACTTGGGTTTGATTAATTAAATAAATCAACTTTCACATATCCCACTTAGTATATATGTGATATTTGATCAAATAATTGTAATAAATTCATTGAAATATATACTTTGGTGAAAAAAGAAGAAAATTTCAAGCCTTGAGTGGGCCACATATATAAGGATCACGAACAAGCAACTTGTTTACCTTTTTTAAACATCCATTTAGATGTCTAATGTTGGATGATTCGGATCATTCTATTGATGTGCTTTAGTGATGCAACAATAATTGAATTGCTTTAGGATATCACTAATGTGTAAGTACAGTGGATTAGTACTCTAACAACACTTTCGTTGCATGCGACTCTCCTCAAAACACACCTAAAGGAATATTTTTAATACTTCTATTTCCATTTACCTCTGAATCTAAGGCTACCAAAAAAGTGGCATATTGGATTTGAAATACACCCATTTAGATCCAAATATAAGGCTACCAAAGAAGTAGCTTATTGGATTTGAAATGATTTATATGGTAGATTATCATTTTAACATTTAGAATTGAATTTTGAAAGGAAATCTTTTCCTAACAGATTTTTCTTTTATTTTTTTTTTAGTTCAGTTACCATCTTATCCATTGTTTGATGATATTAATTAGGCGAGCTATTTTTTCATGTGCCCTTTTAAAAAGCTTCTCTTGACTTACATGCACCACATTCATCATCTCTATAAGCACCCTTTCATTCATTTATAAGCATGTGCATCTCTAGAGATTTTCTTAGTACTTGATTTTCTATCTCTTTATTCAAATTCCGAAGGAGTCTGGAGAAAATCAGCTAACTTGGATACGAAAGATGAGCAGAAAAGTCCAAAGAACGTCCGCTTTTGTACTAAAACTGATGAAATCAGGCATTGTGCGGCCCACATGTGTTTGTATGACATCCAAACGGTCCACACATGTAAAACTGGTAATATTGATTAGACGAAATTAAAACTAGGCCGATCCAATCATCAGGTGGGCCATATGTGAATTTAGAGGTTTTGGGTGGTGTAGATTAATTTTCCATGGTGTGGTCCAGCTGATGATCCGATCGGTCTAAAGGTTGTGCGTCACATCACCATAGTCAGCCACACGTTTTGGGAATCTTGGATGTCATGCACACACACGTGGGACCGACATCAATGATTCACTGTATAGGCCCATCTGGGCCTGGGCTTTGGTTAATAGCCAGGCTCTGATGAATCTCAATCCATCGGGCCCATGCTGTCATCCTAGACTGCTCATCAGGTTGGACCCACCAATCATTGATTTGCCTTGGCATCATGATCAAAGATGTTGGAATTAGGAACATCCTGACCGTGGGATTCGGGCAACGGCCATCTAATTCTAGCAGTTTGGATCTCTCAGCGAACCCCATTTTAGGCCATCAGTCATTCATTGCGGGGACCATCTAATGGACAGTCTGGATCTCAAACACGTGCCGTGTTTAGACATTGTTGTGAGCAGGTTGTTTGATTATGGGTGAGGGCAACCGAGATGGCCCGATGATCAGAACCGTCCATTTTCTATGTATGGGCTAATGATCCACTATAAGCCATTGATTTTACGGTCCACATTCAACTTAGAGTATCTGTGATCAGAATGATCCCTGAAGCATAAGTTTCTTACTGCAGCGATCCACACCACGGTACGATCCAGAAGGTGGATGGTTCCAATCAACGGACCATCTCAGTGTGTGGGCCCATCGCCCTAGTACCCTTTGGGCCCATATTTATTTGAGGCCCAGAGGGTAAACATGGTGGGCCTGGATCCTCGTCCATCATGCCAGGTAGGGCTGAAAGTCAGGCAGTTTAGTGCTCAACCCTAGCCCAACCCGAGGTTCCTGTACCTCAACCCTAACCCAACCCAACCTCAGGTTGGGAATTTCAACCCAAGCCCAACCCAAGTAGGTTTGGTTGGGTTTGTCGGGTGGATGCATACTAATATTTTTGTTATTACATTAGTCTATTATATTTAAATACATGTTTTATTTTTTGTACCTATAATTTTATTAATAATATATGTAGTTATTTATCATAAAAAACTTCTAATTTTTTAACAAACAAGCTAAAATATAGGACAACTACTTTAAAAGTGATGTTGTGTAGCATGCATTTTATTTGAGAGAGAAATTTGACATATCTTGTTAGCTAGAGTCATTGGAAATTAATGATGTGGAACACTGAGACCTGATGGCACTAGAATTTCTTGTGCCTTTAACATAGACGATACACACTCAATTACAAAGAGTAATATTCAATCTGTGTCCAATCAAATGCCTAAGATGGCCTGGAGTTCTTCAGTTAAGGGTGATTAAATAGTATGAAAATGCATTAAATAGAATTAACACTATTATTCTACAATGATTGCATGTTTGGAAATACCATCTTATTTTGACCATTCAATTTTCATGTTTTGGATGAGATTCTTTGTCCCCTCAAAATCACCATATTAAGCTAAATCTTATTTGGTGAACTATAGATTTGTAATCAACGGACTCGATTCATATCTGATGTTGGTCGCTTGCACATGCATACAACACAAATTTCATGTGTAAAGGATACATATGGATGGACTGCATGGATAAAACACATGCATCTATGTAAGGCTCACCGATATAATAAATTTTAAAATCCACCAAAAATCCTAAGTAGACCAAATGCAATTACATTCCACACATAATCCCATTCCTTCCTTTGTCTTCAAACGTCACATGGAATTTGAAACGTGAGGCGGTCGGAGGTCATTAGAAACCTCAAGATTCCGTACGTGGGGTCCGCATATCTTGAGGAATTCTCCTTAGACAAAGGTGAGCCACACATATTAGTTACAAACAAGCCCATCAAATCAATGAATGGAAAGAAGGCAGCTGTCATTGGCATGATAAGTCCTTGGAAGGACTCGGATTGTATAGGGTAGAAAATTCACCAATACAATGATGACAGGGCAAAGCTCCGTAGGTCCCGTCACTTATCCACAGTCCATCCATTTTTGCCAGACCATTGAAAACTTCCAATGGAATACGTTAAGTTTTAGATCAAGCTTATATTTGTGTTTTCCCTTCATCCAAGTCATTGTGACCTTACAGGTAGGATGGTAAATAAACATCGCAGTGTTAGTTATAATTCAAGGGTGACTATCATTGGTGTGATCCACTTTGAGCTTTGGATCTCTGCCTTATTTTTCCCCTCATACCTCAAAATGATCTGAAAAAATGGATGGACAATGGAGATATAACATACATCATGGTTCCCATGTCTACACATTGTCAACCTTGGTGTTGAGTTCTACGTTATGCAATCCAAGCCCGAGAAGAATAACAGGACGTGGGAAGGGATTAAAATATGGATTTTGACTGTACTAGCATCCATGTTCTCTCGAATTCTCGAAAGAGATTCCACCTTCCAAATATTATGAGGGTGGCCTTTTACAAACTTTGGAAAATTTTTCCGACCAAAATACTTTTGTCCTTGGTTCAGTAGTTGTATGGTTTTTTAATGAATAAGAAGTTAAATCGTATTTAATGTTGAGAAAGTAATGTGGACAGAAGTCTTTTTGTGTGTGGACAAGGCCCAACTCGTGAGGCCCACATTGATATACGTGTATAATCCATGCTGCCCATCCTTTTTGCCGTGTCATTTTAAGGCTAGGGCCTAAATATTAGCCTGATCCAGAGCTCGTGTAGTCCACATAATAAAAAATAATGGTGACAATGACACTCACTGTTGAAACTGTCTAGGCTCATTGTGATGTTTGTTAGAAGTGGACACTACCTAAGTCACAACTTTTTGGGCCCACGGCGAGCTGGCTAATAAGGTGGATGAAATGGATCATCCCATTGTGGACCTCGACTCCTATTTAAAAACAATTAAGTTATTAATTACATCAACCTCACAACCACGACCTTTACAACATTACAACCACGACCCTTACCATGTTATATGGGTATGGATTGTTGTTGTCATGTTATATGGGTCGTGGTTGTAATGTGGTTAAGGTCGAGGTTGTCATGTTATATGGGTCGTAGTTATAATGTGGTTAGGGTCGAGGTTGTCATGTTATATAGGTTGTGGTTGTAATGTACTTAGGGTCAAGGTTGTCATGTTATATGGGTCGTGGGTCGTGGTTGTAATGTGGTTAGGGTCGAGGTTGTAATGTTATATGGGTCGTGGTTGTCATATTATATGGATCATGGTTGTCATGTTATATGAGTCATGGTTATCATAGGTTGTGGTCGTCATGTTATATGGGTCGTGGTTATCATGTTATATGGGTCGTGGTTGTCATATGACGTGGGGAGTTCATGGTTATAAGGGTTGAGGTTGTGATGTTATATGGGTGGTGGTTGTGATATTATATGGGTTGTGGTTGTCATGGGTCATAGTTGTCATGCTATATGAGTTGTGGTTGTCATGGGTTGTGGTCGATATGGGTCATGATTGTTATGTGACGTGGGGAGTTTGTGGTTATAAGGGTTGTGGTTGTCATGTGACGTGGGGAGTTTGTGGTTATAAGGGTCGAGGTTGTCATGTTATAAGGGTCCTATCGTGATTTATGTGTCGAATCCAATCTATCGATTAGATTTAGAATTAAATTTAACGTCATGGGACAAAAAAATGAGTTACATCCAAAAATTTTATGGCCCCCAAAAGGCTTTCAATGGTAGGTTTTCAATTTAATTGTTTTGTATGGTGTGATCCACATGAACCTTTGATATGCCTCATTTTCGAGCTCATTCCTTAAAATGATCTTTCAAAATGAATGGACGGCGTTGATTATATATATATATATATATATATATATATTATATTACAGTAAGCCTAATAAGACCATCCATCTCTACATAGGTTTGGTTACCTTACCCACATTGCCGACTTACGCAGGTACAATAACCAGACCTATGTAGCGATGGATGGTCTTATTGGGCCCACTGAGATATATATATTTTATCCATGTCGTCCATTCATTTTGAAAGATTATTTTAAGGAATGAGCCTAAAAATGAGGCATATTAAAGGCTCATGTGGACTACACCATAAAAAGCAGTGAAATTGAAAACCTTTTGGGGGCCATAAATTTTTTGGATATAACTCATTTTTTTGGCTCATAATGTTAAATTAAATTCTAAATTTAATGGACAGATTGGATTCGACACATAAATCACGACAGGACCCTTATAACATAACAACATCGACCCTTATAACCACGAACTTCACATGTTACATAACAAACACGACCCAAATAACATGATAACTATGACCCATGACAACCACGACCCATATAACATGACAACCATGACCCATGACAACCACGACCCATATAACATGACAACCACAACCCATGTAACGTGACAACCTCAACCCATGACAACCACGACCCATATAACATGACAACCACGACCCATATAACATAGCAACCTCGACCCTAACCACATTACAACCATGACCCATATAACATGACAACCACGATCCACACCCATATAACATGGTAAGGGTTGTGGTTGTAATGTGGTAAGGGTCGTGGTTGTTAGGTTGATATAATTAATAACTTGATTATTTTTAAATAATAAGAGTCAAGGCTGTTGAGGGTCAAATATTGCATATCAAACCATAGTTACTGCTTGGATTTACGAACATAATACTGTTTAATGCCTGGTTTTAATTGTGTTTTGTTGCAGGACGCAATCAGGAGCGTTGACTGGAAACTGACACTAAAAGTATGGATTTGACACTCAGAATTCACCAGAGCAAGGGATGGACTCCATGGGACCAAGATCAACGATTTTACACAGCCAGAGATCCGAGAAAATCGAGAAACTGAAGCTCAAGTGGCCCGAAATTGGTCCAGAATGCAAGAACACAGGGTTCCCGCCATCCGATTGACACGAGACTTCATACGTGGCCTGAACGCCCTATATTAACCGTACACGTCAAATTTCAACCGTCGGATCATCATGAAAGTGGGCCAACGGTCAGATCAGCCCACAAATTGTCAAACTGGGGCCCGCCTGATATCTAGATATGCTTCAATTTCGGTCTCAGCCCATTTTAGGAGGTGATAAAACAGATGGTTGGTTTGGATTTCTCATGAACATCACGGTGGGCCCCACATGTACAATGCATGTACATGGTCTCACGGCAATCGTCGTCGCACAAGCACGGACGGTCGGCCGGTCAAAGCCGGCGACCACGCCCATCTCCCACGTTGCGACAGCGAACGGCCAGCGGCCGTCCGTTTTTGAGTAGTGGACTCCACCCTTCATCCAAATCGACCATCTGAACCGTCTATTGAGTCCAGAGGGAGGGCTTAACTCAGACCTAGACGAAAGAATGAAAGAAGACAATGAAGATCGGATTTTCATCGCACAAACGCAGATGGACGGCGGAATAGAAGCTTCTCATGGGCCACACTGAAACCGCTCCAAACCATTCCTTTCCGGACGGTTTTTCGCCCTGAAGATAATGGACGGCATGGATTTGTCATCCGATTCGAATTGTGGGCCCCGCCAACAGCACAGCGGACGACTTTCTCGTTGCTGCGAACAGAGCAACCGACTCGTTGCAGTGGGCCACCATCTCCAATTTTTAAGATGATCGGAACCGTCCATTAAGTCCATAGGAGGGGTGCAAACATCGCCTAGGTGGTGGAATTTCGGAGGATAATGGAGATTGTTTCTTTTTCATTCGAAGACAAGATGAACGGTGGAACCAAAGAGTCAATGGGCCACATTAAAGGACGTCCAAAAATGGTTTTTCCCGACTGGTTTTTCGAAGGGATTGCAATACACGGTGTGGATTCCTCATCAGAACTAAATCAAGGCCTCCACTAAGATCGGACGTAATTCTTACGCCGTCCCTGTCTCGCGAACATCCGGGAAAACCGGAATTTCACGGAAGTTGTGGGCCCCACTCTCCACCCGTTTCGCTAATCTGGACCGTTAAATTGTCTTAGAAGATGTCCAAAACTAATGCCTAGGTGACCTTTTGGTCCCATACATCTAATCACAAGAAATATCCGTTCAACTTCAAGATGAACGGCTGGGTGAAAATCCGGTGGGCCACTACAAATCTGATCTAAAACTACTCAGGTCTGACCGTTTTTGTGAGGAGAAGCTGATGGATGGAGCGGATTTCCTGCCTGGCAGCTGAAATGGACCCCACCATTGCTTCAGCGCAAGTTGGCTTTCAATAATACGTAACTGATCTCCTTGCTGCGTGGGGAAACTATTTTTTCAAGCTCTATAAAACGAATGCAGAGAGGGGACGGCTGAGAGGATCATCTGTGTTTGGAGGTAGCAGCAGGAGCGCTTGGAGGTTGGCTGGGAATATCAGAGAGAGAGACAGGGAGTAGTTTATGTATTTGATTTTTTTTATCAGGATTTTCTAGAGATCTAGTCCACTCATGTGTGGCTAAACCTCTTAACTAGGGCTAAGAGGTGAATCTTGTAGCGTGATGGGAGGCCTCTTTGCTTGTGCCTTTTGTTTAGACTGATCTGATATTGATTTGGATTTAATTAAGGGAATGTTCTCAGTCTTTAATGGTCTGTTGTGACTGAAATTACAGTGGGTCTGCAATGGCTTTGAGCATGTTCTTTTTCTCTTTATGTTTATGACGTCAGGAAGCCATGTTGTTCACCATCGTCTCCTGGCATGGTTGGATGTCTGGTACCCTTCCTAACCTTCATACATTGATTGGTTGGTAATTAGTTTAATTACTGTTGTTTGCTTTGTCTCCTGGCATGGTTTGGTGATGGAATCCATCCTAATTCATATACCTCTCATCTCTTGAAATCTATATCAATGGCGATTCGATTAATTTTCCCGATTTATAATACAGCATAAGATCTCCCGATCTCTACAAGTGGATCCTCTGAATCCCTAGTTTCCTTTTCTGAATTCTTCTTAAGTTTTAGATTAATTATTTCACCATTATTCCTCAAATCAAAATTGGTTTAGATTTCATCTTAGCCTAGTTCTAGATCTGGTTATTTTTAGAAAGCGTACAGGTTTCAGTCCCTGTGGATTCGACCTCGGTCTTACCGAGATTATTACTACATCACAACCCTATACTTGGGGAGTGAACAAAGGCCCACAATGGAGTGATCTATTTCATCCACCTTGTCGGCCAGCTCACCCTGGGCCCAAAAAGTCATGACTCAGTGTCCACTTCTAACAAACATCATAGTGAGCCTAAAAAATTTCAACAGTGAGTGTCATTGTTACTATTATTTTTTATTATGTGGCCGACACGAGCTCTGGATTAGGCTGATATTTAGGCCCTAGCCCTAAAATGACACGGCAAAAAGGATGAGCGGCATGGATTATACACATACATCAATGTGGGCCTCACGTCCCAAAAAAGCTTCCTTCCACATCACTTTCTCAACATTAAATACCACGTAATTTCTTATTTACTCAAAAAATATACAACTACTGAACCAAGAACAAAGGCAATTTGATCTAAAAAAACTTCTAAAGACGTGTTAGAAAGCTACCCACAAAATATTTAGAAGGTCGAACCTCTTTCAAGAATTTAACCATACAACGATGCTAGTACGGTCAAAATCCCCATTAAAACATGTTGATATTCGTAATTGGTAACAGCGTCATCGCAACATGTGGTGTTACACGGGGCTTACGTGAACTGTACACCCAATCCACCCCGTTGATTATGTCATTCACCTTAATTTTAATGCATAAACCAAAAATTAGGCCGATCTAAATCTTAGGTGGGTCACATTAATGGAACAATCTAAAATCATGTTGAAGGCCTCTAAATTAATTATTATAAACCAATGGGCTTTTTAACGGTCTAATTTATGGTGTGCCCATTCATCCCAGTGGGACACCTTTGATGAACAGATTAGATAGCATATAGACCACAAGATAGACCCAACAATCTGTGAGGAAGGTTTTACAACTTTTAATTCTAGTGTGGTGCACCTGAGTTTTCCTTGAGGTGGAGTTAATTTTCCCCTCATGGCTTAAGATGGAAGGCGCATCTAATCGATGGTGTGGATTAAATGTGTAGTTGATTTGGGCCGCACAACAACTAAGAATGATTTCAGCGGTGGGGTTTTTCATTGCCACCGTTACCTTTGGTGTGGCCCACTCGAATTTTGGACTGGATGGACAGAATAAATATAAAACAAACATCCCAATGGGCTTATAGTGCTTGGGGTCACAGGATTCTAAGCAAATCACTTTTCCATTTGTGTGGTGGAGAAAATTCTCCAACAATCACGTTTACCATATGTTAAAGAAAATTCTCTAACAATCACATCTCCCTTTGATTTACTTTGCCTAGAGTTTAAATCTTAATTTTAGGCATATAACATTGGTTATAGTTTTTTAAAACACAAAAGAGTTCATTTTTTTAAAAAAAGTCCTAAGTTAGTATGAGCGTAAATAAAACCATAGGTTCCCCATCCAAATATCATTAAGTTCTTACAATGGAAAAAAATTACAACCAAAAGTACCTGAAGATTATGATGAATGTTGATGCAACACCTTTACGATAGGATTAATATATATATATATATATATATGATATATATATACATATATATTCGAATCTATCTCAGATGAGGAGAAGATTGAATGTTAATATGCAACTATACAATAAGTTTGGGGAAGCATAAGAGAATCATCCAATAGTAAACCCCACTTGTCTTAATGTATGCATCCAAAGGAGGATGAGAGAAGATCATGAGTTCCCTCTCTCTCTCTCTCTATCCTCTCTCTCTCTCTCTCTATATGTGTGTGTGCGTACGCGTATAGTAATGTCTAAAGTAATTGGATGTCTAAGGCTTTTTCTTTCTAATCTCTCTAGTATACGATATATTTAAAAGAATGAATTAAGATGACAAGAAGAGAACACCTACAGCGCTCCATCACTTTACATACTTTAATTTACATTTTTACATTAAAAGTTTATAATACTGCTTATTCATATACCCAAATTGATCTAATCTCTACTAATCATGGTTATCTATGCAAATTAAGTTATGGACAATAAGATCTCAATCATAAAAATGATCATCAAGTGCAATTAATAATAATTAAAATATTTAATAAAATATTTAAAAATTTTAAAATGTATGGCCCCATGGGAAACCTTTTGATAAATAGTTCAATTAACTAGATTTAAGTTATAAAATTGTTCCTAAGTGACCAACAGGTTCTTTATTAGATCATATGGACCTCAACCATATCATAATACATGCAGTCAATGATAGCCACATATAAGCTATTACAATTGATTTAATGAGGTGAGCCAAAGTACATTACACCATGAACTTGATCTCTTCATATATTTAAGTCTAAAGATCTGTCAAAGATAATATATACATAAGTCAATTTGTATCAAGTATGATGGTCCTCTAATCCAAAGACTTGAAGCGAGCCTTCAATGCAAATATTTAACATGTATAATAATAATATTTCACATCCATGGACACTAGCACTCATGCACTCATCTATAGGGTAGAACAGAAGCAACAACTTATCATTGAGCATGATTGTGGAGACACTCCATCCCCAACTCCTTATCAATTCCCTCAAAAGGCTTGATCATATTAAAATAACTATAAGGTCATACTCAAGTCTGCTAGGCATAGGCTAATGACATACTAGGATATATAAGACACAACTCTTTCTTGGGCAATGACCATTATACCCAAATTCAAAATTTCGAAAATAATAGAGAAAATTATCTCCTTTAACCCAGATAATATGTTTAAAGTAGACCTTGTTGTTGTTCAATCTAAACACATGGCCACATGTGTTATGAATGACCTAAATTCAGCCAAACATGTGTGATTATATTAGTGTCATGCTTGCCAGGCGCCGAACTAGTTGGATTAGGACTAGAATTGTGAAGGTTAGCTCAACGGTTCAGCCACCAATTGTTACAATAATCATGTGGTTATAGAAGGGGAGGGTTAATCTTTCATAATGGAATCTTTTTTCCTTAGAACCAATGATTGTTCTTTTAATGGTGGTAGTGTACTATGTCTCTTAGTAAAACAATTAAGATTATAAAGAATTAAAAATAAGGTTAAATCATTGATTTTATTAATTTGGATGTAAAAGCAGTACAATCATTGAATTAAAATAAAACTAAGCAAAATAAATAAATAAATATTTATTGTAGATTGTGTTGGAAAAATGGTTGTGAAAACTATTAGACAGTCATGAGATGATCGTGGTGTGAAGTCGACAAGATGTGACAGGTGATATATTAAGTAGGAACTCTATAATTAAGGGATCTGACGACAATGGTTGTAGATATTTAACCTTCTCCTAATATGTAATACAGCGATGCACTAGACAATAACGGATCTAAACTAAACTAATGGCTTTGGACTTGTTGTACCATAACTTGACAGAAATAGAGTGATTAAAGTTAAGAAGCTAAACAAAATGGATAGGTAGTATTATACTTTAGAGAGATTACTTGTTTATGATGAGGGCTTAGAATGCTTCTTCAAGTGCTACTTTTATAAATTTAGGGAGGTGGTGGCCACATTATAGTTTTCACATAAATATTCAATTACATAACAGTTGTACCCAATAGGTTTTGGAATCATTATTGTATAATGCTATCGTATGTGATATACTTCTAATTTTGGATGACTTTTCATTCCTTGCTCCTAATTCATTACTGTCTTTGAGAAAATATCGAGTGTCCTTAGGAAAAAATTCCTTTTTGGCATGATTCGTGACAGGCATGCCATGGCTTGATTCATGACTTACCATTGCGCCTACTAGATACAGGGGGCAAGTGTAATGCCCCCACTTTTCAGGACCCGAGTACACGACCCGTTTCCCAAAAACCCGAGTGTTAACCTTAAAGGATGGTCAGATATAATATTTTTCTTTTATCTTTCATCAGAGTAAGCAGATGAGCGTAAAATGGACATGTAAACATAAATGAAAATTTCAAATTTCATTTAGAATATACAAGTGGTTGCCCATAATGACTTATACAAACCAATGTCTCAGAATTTAAACAAGTACAAAATTTACATGATTCAATACATGAAGAATAACAGAAAGCATATAAATATAAGCCGCAAGATCATGCAGCTCTTCCAAGCAAATACAGTCATGCATCCCTGGCGATCGTACTCTGCTCCTCATCAAGTCTGAACATGCATATCACTTAAGCCACCTTTACTACTTGTACGGTTGTATATTTGATGGATGAGTGGCCAACTCAGTGTGAACTCCCCTCAAGATTACACACTACGCATTAGGTAAGCATAGTTATAAAACAAAGCATACAAAATAATACATGATGCAGGTCTTATTAGATGCATGGATGCATGTATGCAATCATCACCCCAGGGATGCTCATCCGTGCGGATAGTGGGCCGTCACCCATGCAATCATCGAACCTAAAAAACATCAACTAGTCGAAATCATCGAACCTAAGAAATATCATCCAGTCAGAACAATACGTGCCATGTATGCATGTTAGCCAAGTCATTATTAGTCCATTTACAACCAGCCAATTTAGATAATCTCAAAGGTCACTACGGGGAGCACATGGCTCAACGTAAGCCGACGGCTCGGGCATAGTATCCCATGACTACCATCCTCGGCCCATGAGGCTACCACTTTAGGATGTTTAATGGAAACTCATCGACTAGTGGCCAATCATATTACAGTATGTGGGGCTTACCATCGCATGGTTGCAAAATATAAAACATCGAACTCATGTAGAAAAAATATCAAATAAAACCACGTAGGGCGAGTATCAAAATATGCCACATAGGGCGAATATCAAAACCATACGATAAAGACCATCTTTAAAAACTATTGGGCACAACAACCTTAGATGGTAGGCCCACATCAATGATCAATCTAAACCACCACTCAATAACCACCGAGTCGAAGGTCCATTACGATCACAACTAGTCAAGTTACATCCCAAGTATGGGTGTACATTCATATGTGCGAATTTTTCACTAATGTACCAGTTTAAGTTCCATAAGCAATCCACAAATAATCCACAAGCATGAACAATTATACAAGATAATCATAAAGCATGTAAGGCAGCAATTCAATTTTCACCAGCTAACACATGTGACTATAAAGGGAGATATCAGTTATGAATTTAAATAAAAACTATAACTTAAGCTAATGAGAAAATGAAAAGCTCAAGGGAAAGAATCATCACCTAAATGGTAGTGTTCATGGATTCGGCCTGAGTCTTCTTGTGGCCTGGGGTCACTTAAAGGATCTCCTAAAAATTTCAGTTTACGTTTGTCAGGTATTTCCATGGCTTGGATTAACAGATATATCGTACTGAAGTCCTGTGGATGGTGTGGATATGCATCACATCATGCGGTGAGTCTCACCCGTCCAGAGGACTGGACGGGGTGGATGCAGTTCATTCATTGAGGGTAGGGTCCTTTGTCATATGGTTAGTGTAGTTACGCACTACATCAGGTTGGGTTCAACGGTGTCGATAAGATGCCCATGTTGTGGTGGGATCCTCAGCATAGGGCGGAATCCACATGTATGGCCCACAAAAATTTCTAATGATTCATGAGGTACTTTGGCATCTTGGCCATCCATGACCAGTCATGGGGGCGTATCTAATGAATGGTTTAGATGGCACTGACGCCACCCATGACGGTGCACACACTTCGTGTTAGCCACCTTGCTAGAGGTCGACGCTGAGACCTCAAGTGTTGTAACGAGGTATCTTCACTCAGCCTGCCAATGGAGCTATTGATCTAGGTGTTCAGATCCAATGCTGGACGTCCTCTGATGGACGGTCTATAGCAAATTCCAGCACCAGATGTGGCCCACTGCTATTTGGACGAGCTTGCCAAATGGATAGATGGTTTGGATAAATCACATACGTCAAGATGGTCCCACATCACTTGCTGTCAATTACAACACTATTCAGTTGGCGTGAGGCACTCCAGCCAAGCCGCCTGCCACTATCCAGTCCTTAGGACGGTGAGGGCATAATACTCCCATCATGGTAGGTCCTACACCCCCACACGTGTACAACACGTAGGGTGGGTCCCACCCTATGACAAATCAGGGGAATGGATAAAATAATTGCATTAAGGTGGGCTACGTCCAGACCTCGGACAGTCTGGGTCCAACATAGGTGTCAGGTGGGTCCCACATGGGGCCCACCACGTATGTAATAGGTATATTATTATTATAGTAAAATTGTTCTATATATGTACTGAATCCAGAGAGTCTTGCTGTCAGTTTGAGACGGCCTATCATGTGCAACCCACATGATGTTTGAGTGAGGCCCACCTGCATTTTTAAGGGCCCATGATGGCAGGGTGTGGCCCATTATGATTTATATGATGTGGCCCACCTAATCTGAGAGGTCCCAGGTGTGGCCCCACCCTCAGCCGTTGCAAGGTGCAGCCCACCAGTGTATTGCAGGGTGCGGCCCACCTGAAACTTGCACAGGCCCAGTTGAAGCTTAGTGAGGCCCAACATGGTGCAATGCACCAACGTTGTCTACTTGCACAAGTTTCTTCCTCTGCTACACACTGTTTTTGAAACCACCTCTGGCCTTGAATCTTAGCTCGATCACGGTCCATATCTGGTCGTTACTTTCGGCCCAAACCAGTGCTTGACGGTAGGCACGAGGGCTGCCATTTTCCCCTCCCAAGAACGGCTTGAAACAGGTGCATTTTTACCCGGATTTCCGAACTGATATCAGTTCGATTTCTGGGACTTGTTGTAGCTCAAACAGAGTCCAATTGTGAGCTGTCTCTGGACTAAGTTTCAGCCCTCAGTTGGGGCCACCTTCATGCCATCGTTCGGCCCCAAGCAGGGCCCATTGAAATGGAAACACGGCCAACCGCTCGGTTTGAGCTGCTGCAACATAGGGCAACCCCCCACTCTCTCTCTCTCTCTCCCTATATTATTATTATTATTATTATTATTATTATTATTATTATTATTTTGTTTCTTAAAGGTCTAGAGATTACCTTAGGTGCAGCCCGACGCCGCAACTCAGTCCGACTTGATTTGGATGGATGGGAGTGCACTGTCGCTCTCTGTTCCTTCCCTCCTTTCTTCTTTCTTCTGTTTTCTTCCTTTCTTCTCCTCCTTTTCTCCTTCTGTCTTTCCAATTAGAAACGTCCCACAGAGGGATGCCAAACTGGCCAGACTCGGTCCAAACTATACTCGTTTCGAGTTGCTGGGTGCGGTAGAACGTCGAGGAAGAAGAACCGCTGTCAATGGTGGATTGTAAATAGAAGCTCCTTCCTCCAATCTGCTCCGTCTAGACTATTCGTATGGGTCGTAGGAAGCTCCCAGATAAGCCATTTTGAAGCTTGAGGAAGGTTTAGGTGATGGGTTCAAGGGTGGAAGGTGACGATCGTTTTCTATCAAATGGCTGTAAGATTAGAGAATGAGCTTCTGTTGCTCAATCCTCCCATGTTTATAACATAACCTAGCTTTCTCCTGGTCCGTCGGATGGAGAATGGGTGGTCCAGATCGCATTAGCTTGAAGTTGTTTCCAGATACAACTCCTAGGACTGAAACCGACCACGGTTTTAGTTGCTGGTTTTCTAAAAAAACCATGATCCTTGTAAACAGAAATGGACGGTCGAGATATGTCCGAATAGAGGGCTGAGATCGCACAAATCTCCCTCACGCGGATCGTTGAGGTGGAATGGAAACAGTTTCCATTTTTGGAAACGTTGTGTTTCTAGGTCCATGTTGCACCAACTCAGAGTGCATGTAGGTGCACCCAGCAGGTGAAGGTTTTAGGGTTTTGGTCAGGGCTGAGGGACGCACACGATGGACGGTTTGGATCATTCGTCTGGGTAGTGTGGGTGGACCACGGATCAACCAAAACGTACGCTCGTCTGTCGGTTGTCTAAGGCAGGAGAGAGAAATCTCCTTCTGCTTAAGGAAATAGCGGGTCAGCCTGCTTTGACCGAGGTCTCTGGATTGGTGTACAGCGAGTGCACCCCTGTGGTGCACATGCGACGCAGGTGTGGGGTCCACCGCGACGTTTGTGGAAAATTCACTCCATTCATTCTGCTTTATGGTTTAATTGGGCCATTTTGACCGGAGGTGTGCCATATCCAATGTTTAGGTGGGCCGTACTAATTGAACAAAGATTTTAAGTGCCTCTTGTGGCGATCCGATGGTCAGATCATTCCACAATTGATTGTAAGCAGTTAAAATAGTTCAAGGGTTCATTTAAAGCCTTCAACATGCATTATTAACTAATACTAATCATTAATATGGATTTACTTGTAATCGAAATATATAAATAAATAAAAACTCACATAAATATATATATAAATACAATTTCTAATATTCACCTGCTACTATTTACATGTTATTAATCACATATTTATTAATATATAAATCATCATATACAGTCTCATATTATACATATATATGAATGCAAATTGTACAATATCTTATTTAAAATCACATCGTTAAATAATATGAAATTTTATTCAAGTATCTAATAATTTTTTATATACATGTTTTTATAAAAATATTCAATAATACATTGATGTTTATAATTCAATTATATGTTGTAAAATTATTATTTATTATGTTTATTTAATATAATATTATTTTTATAATATCTTATATACATTAAATACATACATATCATTTTAACATGAAGTTTTAAATCTTCACAAAGTACATATCATTTTAGCATGAAATTTTAAATCTTCACAAAGTACATACATTTCATAGTGTATACAGTTAGGTTGCATTATTTATACATTTATGGTAACACCCGAGTACGGGAAAGTACAGGGTGTTACAATCTACCCCCCTTAAAGAAAAATCTCATCCCCGAGATTTGATGATGCTCTTTCCAATTATTAATGATACAAGTAGTAGGGTTATCCTATCACATGTCAGCATTAAAATTTCTTATAGTATCTACAAACATTACGAGTTCATTTTAGTGGTCACTAATAATATTGTCAACACGAATAGATAGTTGTAGTATGTTTGAGCCTGATACATTGATCTCCTGCTTGCAGGACAGAGGATTTTGGTATCAACTCACAATCCTGTTAAATCTTGATCCTTTGCTTGATCAGGACACGAGATCGTTGAGATTCGCTAGGATTTAGAACTTAAGCCCAAACTGCGTAAGCTTCGCTTAAATATGGTTCCATCAATCCGAGATCCCGATTGTTCTAGACTCATGGGAAATATTATGTGATTTTCTACCTCCATAACGGATAAGACCACGTCGCCCATCATGCTTCCAATGCACACTTTGATTCCTTAATGCACTAACCGAAAATTCCAGAATCAAGATTTCTACATGAAGTTTGAGTCGGAAATTTCTAAGCTCACTTAGAATTTCAAATCTAATTCCAACATGCGCAGCCTAGGGTTGAAAACTTACCCAAAATCCCATAACTTCACTTCTAATTAATTTCATGTGCTAGAAGTTGTAGGAAACATCGATTCTAAGTAAAGAGATGCGTTAAGGAATTCAAATTACATTTCCCATTACAATTTCTTTGTTTAGGGAGTGTTTATGTCCAACCTAATGTACAATGTGGTGTGTAAGGAATCGTTTATGAAATCTAAGTTTGCTTCATATGCTAAATATTGTGATGCCATTATTTCTAATTGACGAAATTCCTAAAAGAATTCAAAATCTGGGTCCCTAGGAATTGCGTTTTGGGAGTCAAGTCTAGGGAATGTTTTCATTGGTCTTATGTACATTACAATGGTATTTGTTTACCCACACATTTAGGTTTGTTTTCCAGGTTTAAGCAGCTACCCTGATATCCTACAATGGGGAACTAAGTTTTGTTTCCAAGTTTCAAACAGATGTTCCAGTAATTTATATGGGGAAACCAAAGTTCTTTTCAAATGGCTCACCCTAAAGTTTCAAAGGAGGCTAAAGTTTTAGATATCTACGTTCTCAAATCTTTCCTAATTCTAAGGGAATTTCATATAAGTCCAAAGTTTAAAAGTTTATCTTAAAATTTTCAAGGGAACCTCAAGTTTTTCATTTCCAAGTTTAAATAGTTGCTCTAATAATTTCCAAGGGAACTTAAGTTTTGAATTTCTAAATTCTCAAAGTGTCCTTTACTCAGAGGAAATTTCATATAAGTTTGGATTGTCATCCAAGTTACTTCTAAGGGGACCTAAGTTTGAGTTTCTACATTTCCAATCATTCTCATGTCTAGGAGAAATTATCCTAAGTTCAATTTCTAATTTCAAACATCCCAACTTGAGACATTCAAAGCTTGTATAAGATCATTTCCCAAGGCCAAGTTTGTCCAAACTATGCTCTAATACAAACTGTAATGCCCCAACTTTTCAGGACCAGAGTACACAACCCGTTTCCCAAAAACCCGAGTGTTAACCTTAAGGGATAGTTAGATATAATATTTTTCTTTAATCTTTCATCAGAGTAAGCAGATGAGCGTAGAATGGACAAGTAAGCATGAAGAGAAATTTCAAATTTCATTTAGAATATATAAGTGGTTGCCCATAATGACTTATATAAACTAATGTCTCAAAATTTAAATAAGTACAAAATTTACATGATTCAATACATGAATCATTAACAGAAAGCATATAAATATAAGCGGCAAGATCATGTAGCTCTTCCGAGCAAATACAATCATGCATCCCTGGCGATCGTACTCTGTTCCTCTTGGCATCTTGGCCATCCATGATCAGCCATGGGGGCGTATCTGATGAATGGTTCAGATGGCACTGATGCCACCCATGACAGTGCACACACTTCGTGTTAGCCACCTTGCTAGAGGTCGACGTTGAGACCTCAAGTGTTGTAATGAGGTATCTTCACTCAGCCTGCCAGTGGAGCTATTGATCTAGGTGTTCAGATCCAACGCTGGACGTCCTCTGATGGACGGTCTGTAGCAAATTCCAGCACCAGATGTGGCCCACTGCTATTTGGACGAGCTTGCCAAATGGATAGATGGTTTAGATAAATCACATACGTCAAGATGGTCCCACATCACTTGCTGTCAATTACAACACTATTCAGTTGGCGTGAGGCACTCCAGCCAAGCCGCCTGCCACTATCCAGTCCTTGGGACGGTGAGGGCATAATACACCCATCATGGTAGGTCCTACACCCCCACACGTGTACAACGCGTAGGGTGGGTCCCACCCTATGGCAAATCAGGAGGAATGGATAAAATAATTGCATTAAGGTGGGTTACGTCCAGACCTCGGACGGTCTGAGTCCAACATAAGTGTGAGGTGGGTCCCACATGGGGCCCACCACGTATGTAATAGGTATATTATTATTATAGTAAAATTGTTCTATATATGTACTGAATCCAGAGAGTCTTGCTGTCAGTTTGGGACGGCCTATCACGTGCAACCCACATGATGTTTGAGTGAGGCCCACCTGCATTTTTAAGGGCCCATGATGGCAGGGTGTGGCCCATTGTGATTTATATTATGTGGCCCACTTGATCTGAGAGGTCCCAGGTGTGGCCCCACCCTCAGCCGTTGTAAGGTGCAGCCCACCAGTGTACTGCAGGGTGCGGCCCACCTGAAACTTGCACAGGCCCAGTTGAAGCTTAGTGAGGCCCAACATGGTGCAATGCACCAACGTTGTCTACGTGCACAGGCTTCTTCATTTGTTGCACGCTGTTTTTGAAACCACCTCTGGCCTTGAATCTTAGCTCGATCACAGTCCATATCTGGTCGTTACTTTCGGCCCAAACCAGTGCTTGACAGTAGGCACGGCGGCTGCCATTTTCCCAACCCAGGAACGGCTCGAAACAGGTGCATTTTTACCCAAATATTTGAACTAATATCAGTCTGATTTCTGGGACTTGTTGCAGCTCAAATAGAGCCCGATTGTGATCTATCTCTGGACTAAGTTTCAGCCCTCAGCTGGGGCCACCTTTATGCCATCGTTCAGCCCTAAGCAGGGCCCATTGAAATGGAAACATGGCCCACCGCTCGGTTCAAGCTGCTGCGACACAGGGCAACCGCCCACTCTCTCTCCCTATATTATTATTATTATTATTATTATTATTATTATTATTATTATTATTATTATTTTGTTTCTTAAAGGTCTAGAGATTACCTTAGGTGCATCTTGACGCTGCAACTCAGTCCAACTTGATTTGGATGGACGGGAGTGTACTGTCGCTCTCTGTTCCTTCCCTCCTTCTTTCTTCTTTCTTTTGTTTTCTTCCTTTCTTTTACTCCTTTTCTCCTTCTGTCTTTCCAGTTAGAAACGTCCCACAGAGGGATGCCAAACTGGCCAGACTCGGTCCAAACTCGACTTGTTTCGAGTTGCTGGGTGCAGTAGAACGTCGAGGAAGAAGAACTGCTGTCAATGGTGGATTGGAAATGGAAGCTCCTTCCTCCAATCTGCTCCTTCTAGACGATTCGTATGGGTCTTAGGAAGCTCCCAGACAAGCCTTTTTGAAGGTTGAGGAAGGTTTAGGTGATGGGTTTAAGGGTGGAAGGTGACGGTCGTTTTCTCTCAAACGGCTGCAAGAATAGAGAATGAGCTTCTGTTGCTCAATCCTCCCATGTTTATAACATAACTTAGCCTTCTCCTGGTCCGTCGGATGGAGAATGGGTGGTCCAGATCGCATTAGCTTGAAGCTGTTTCCAGATACAGCTCCTAGACTGAAACCGGCCACGGTTTTAGTTGTTGGTTTTCTCAAAAAACCATGATCTTTGTAAACAAAAATGAACGTTCGAGATATGTCCGAATAGAGGGCTGAGATCGCACAAATCTCCCTCATGCGAATCGCTGAGGTGGAATGGAAACAGTTTCCATTTTTGGAAACGTTGTGTTTCCAGGTCCATGTTGCACCAGCTCACGAGTGCATGTAGGTGCACCCAGCAGGTGGAGGTTTTAGGGTTTTGGTCAGGGCTGAGGGACGCACACGATGGACGGTTTGGATCTTTCATCTGGGTAGTGTGGGTGGACCACGGATCAACCAAAACGGACGCTCGTCTGTCGGTTGTCTAGGGCAGGAGAGAGAAATCTCCTTCTGCTTAAGGAAATAGTGGGTCAGCCCGCTTTGACCGAGTTCTCTGGATTGGTGTAAAGCGAGTGCACCCCCGTGGTGCACATGCGACGCAGGTGTGGGGTCCACCGCGACGTTTGTGGAAAATTCACTCCATTCATTCTACTTTATGGTTTAATTGGGCCATTTTGGCTGGAGGTGTGCCAGATCCAATGTTTAGGTGGGCCGTACTAATTGAACAAAGATTTTAAGTGCCTCTTGTGGCGATCCGATGGTCAGATCATTCCACAATTGATTGTGAGTGGTTAAAGTAGTTCAAGGGTCCATTTAAAGCCTTCAACATGCATTATTAACTAATACTAATCATTAATATGGATTCACTTGTAATTGAAATAAATAAATAAATAAATAAAAACTCATATATATATGTAGAAATACAATTTCTAATATTCACCTGCTACTATTTACATGTTATTAATCACATATTTATTAATATATAAATCATCATATACAGTCTCATATTATACATATATATGAATGCAAATTGTACAATATCTTATTTAAAATCACATCGTTAAATAATATGAAATTTTATTGAAATATCTAATAATTTTTTGTATACATGTTTTTATAAAAATATTCAATAATACATTGATGTTTATAATTCAATTATATGTTGTAAAATTATTATTTATTATGTTTATTTAATATAATATTATTTTTATAATATTTTATACACATTAAATACATACATACCGTTTTAGCATGAAGTTTTAAATCTTCACAAAGTAGATATCATTTTAGCATGAAGTTTTAAATCTTCACAAAGTACATACATTTTATAGTGTATACAGTTAGGTTGCATTATTTATACATTTATGGTAACACCCGAGTACTGGAAAGTACGAGGTGTTACAATCTACCCCCCTTAAAGAAGAATCTCGTCCTCGAGATTTGATGATGCTCTTTCTAATTATTAATGATACAAGTAGCAGGGTTATCCTATCACATGTCAACATTAAAATTTCTTATAGTATCTATAAAGATTACAAGTTCATTTTAGTGCTCACTAATAATATTGTCAACACGAATAGATGGTTGTAGTATGTTTGAGCCTGATACATTGATCTCCTGCCTGCAGGACAGAGGATTTTGGTATCAACTTACAATCCTGTTAAATCTCGATCCTTTGCTTGATCAGGGCACGAGATCGTTGAGATTCGCTAAGATTTAGAACTTGAACCCAAACTGCGTAAGCTTCACTTAAATATGGTTCCATCAATTCGAGATCCCAATTGTTCTAGACTCATGAGAAATATTATGTGATTTTCTACCTCCATAACGGATAAGACCACGTGGCCTATCATGCTTCTAATGCGCACTCTGATTCTTTAATGCACTAACCGAAAATTCCAGAATCGAGATTTCTACATGAAGTTTGAGTCGAAAATTTCTAAGCTCACTTAGAATTTCAAATCTAATTCCAACATGTGCAGCCTAGGGTTGAAAACTTACCCAAAATCCCACAACTTCACTTCTAATTAATTTCATGTGCTAGAATTTGTAGGAAACATCGATTCTAAGTAAAGAGATGCATTAAGGAATTCAAATTACATTTCCCATTGCAATTTCTTTGTTTAGGGAGTGTTTATGTCCAACCTAATGTACAACGTGGTGTGTAAGGAATCGTTTATGAAATCTAAGTTTGCTTCATATGCTAAATATTGTGATGCCATTATTTCTAACTGACGAAATTCCTAAAAGAATTCAAAATCTGGGTCCCTAGGAATTGTGTTTTGGGAGTCAATTCTAGGGAATGTTTTCATTGGTCTTATGCACATTACAATGGTATTTGTTCACCCCCACATTTAGGTTTATTTTCCAAGTTTAAGCAGCTACCCTGATATCCTGCAATGGGGAACTAAGTTTTGTTTCCAAGTTTCAAACAGATGTTCCAGTAATTTATATGGGGAAACCAAAGTTCTTTTCAAATGGCTCACCCTAAAGTTTCAAAGGGGGCTAAAGTTTTGGATATCTGTGTTCTCAAATCTTTCCTAATTCTAAGGGAATTTCATATAAGTCCAAAGTTTAAAAGTCTATCTTAAAATTTTCAAGGGAACCTCAAGTTTTTCATTTCTAAGTTTAAATAGTTGCTCTAATAATTTCTGAGGGAACTTAGGTTTTGAATTTTTAAATTCTCAAAGTGTCCTTTGCTCAGAGGGAATTTCATATAAGTTTGGATTGCCATCCAAGTTACTTCTAAGGGGACCTAAGTTTGAGTTTCTACATTTCCAATCATTCTCATATGTCTAGGAGAAATTATCCTAAGTTCAATTTCTAATTTCAAACATCCTAACTTGAGACATTCAAAGCTTATATAAGATCATTTTCCAAGGCCAAGTTTGTCCAAACTATGCTCTGATACCAACTGTAACGCCCCGACTTTTCAGGACTAGAGTACACGACCCGTTTCCCAAAAACTCGAGTGTTAACCTTAAGGGATGGTCAGATATAATATTTTTCTTTTATCTTTCATCAGAGTAAGCAGATGAGCGTAGAATGGACGAGTAAGCATAAAGGGAAATTTCAAATTTCATTTAGAATATACAAGTGGTTGCCTATAATGACTTATACAAACCAATGTCTCAGAATTTAAACAAGTACAAAATTTACATGATTCAATACATGAAGAATAACAGAAAGCATATAAATATAAGCCGCAAGATCATGCAGCTCTTCCAAGCAAATACAGTCATGCATCCCTGGCGATCGTACTCTGCTCCTCATCAAGTCTGAACATGCATATCACTTAAGCCACCTGTACTGCTTGTACGGTTGTATATTTGATGGATGAGTAGCCAACTCAATATGAAGTCTTCTCAAGATTACACACTGCTGCATTAGGTAAGCATAGTTATAAAATAAAGCATACAAAACAATACATGATGTAGGTCTTATTAGATACATGGATGCGTGTATGCAATCATCACCCCGGGGATGCTCATCCGTGCTGACAGTGGGCCGTCACCTATACAATCATCGAACTTAGGAAACATCAACCAGTCGGAATCATCGAACCTAAGAAACATCATCCAGTCGGAACAATACGTGCCATGTATGCATGATTATCCAAGTCATTATTAGTCCATTTACAATCAGCCAGTTTAGATAAGCTTAAAGGTCACTACGGGGAGCACATGGCCCAGCGTAGGCCGACGGCTCGGGCATAGTATCCTATGACTACTATCCCCAGCCCATGAGACTACCACTTTAGGATGTTTAATGGAAACCCATCGACTAGTGGCCAATCATATTACAGTATGTGGGGCTTATCATCGTATGGTTGCACAGTATAAAACATCGAAACCATGTAGGAAAAGTATCAAATAAAACCATGTAGGGCGAGTATCAAAATATGCCACATAGGGCGAATATGAAAACCATACGATAAAGACCATCCTTAAAAACCATTGGGCACAACAACCCTGGATGATAGGCCCACATCAATGATCCATCTAGACCACTACTCAATAACTACCGAGTCGAAGGTCCATTACGATTATAACTAGTCAAGTTACATCCCAAGTATGGGTGTACATTCATATGTGGGAATTTCTCACTAATGTACCAGTTTAAGTTCCGTAAGCAATCCACAAATAATCCACAAGCATGAATAATTATACAGGATAATCATAAAGCATGTAAGACAACAATTCAATTTCCACCAACTAACACATGTGATTATAAAGAGAGATATCAATTATGAATTTAAATAAAAACTATAACTTAAGCTAATGAGTAGATGGAAAGCTCAGGGGGAAGAATCATCACCTAAATGGTAGTGTGAAAACCCGAAAGGGTACCTCAAGTAAAAACAGCGGTCATGTGACGGACTTGGTGAAAACTTGAAAAGGCAATAAGGGTAAAAAGAGCACAGCTGCCAAGGGGCGGACAAGAGCAAAATCCTGGATGTGGCGAAAATCTGAAAGGGCACCATGGGCAAAAATGACGGAAAAGCTAGTCATGGTGAAAACCTGAAAAAGCGTTACGGGGAAAAATGGCTTTTAAAAAAATAACAAAAAAAGTACAGGTACAAAAGAAGCCAAGGCAATGAGCAAAGTCAAGAAGCGCAAGGAAAAAATAAGTCCTGAATCAGAATTTGTAAGACTCTAACCAAATTCAAGAGGTATGATCCTAGTATGCGCTACTCTCAGGGAACCGTGATCCCTGGTAAATAACTCAGAATACTGGATTCGATGTGGGCTGAGATCAATGTTCTGATTCCACTATTCAGGCACAAGTTCAGACACAAGCACACATAGACATATATGCATGGCACAAAAAATTCATTTCATTTTCATATATAATCTCATCCCTTCGAAAAAAATGCATCCCCAGTGAATCCAATCTCAATCACAACCATTAGAGTGCGAAACGATGGATCAGATCCTTTTTTAAAAAAAAATCACAAAAATATATCTTTGATACAGTTCTAATAAAAACTGGATTAGTCAAAAGTCCCACGAGACCACTAATAGAGGCAACAGAACTATCTGGACTTATACAAAAAAAAGGGCTGCAAATACAAATCGAATAACGACGCCCTCCCGCGAGATTGGACAGATGTTTCAAAATTTTTCAAAAATATCTCCAACAATTACCGTTAGCCCCATTAACCCATTAGAAGAGGCAACGCGACTGTTTGACGTTTATTTAAATCGTACAAATAAAAACAGAATGACGACGCCCACCCGCGAGATCGAATGAATATTTTCAAAAATTCAAAAATTTTTACAATAAATTCCCTAAGGAATTTAGTTCCGAAGAGGATAGTTTTCAAACAAAATAAAATTTTCAAAAACACATTCAGCATGCAGTACACTAAAGAATCTTTCATATTCTCCAGTTGCGGCCAGTGCAAACAGCAAAATAAGATTCGATCCCTTCCGGTCTCCCCAGAGGACGATCGATATCCATATATGATACAAGTACGATTGGCTCGATCTCAATATCTGGACAGTCGTACGAATCGAATGCAAGTGATAATGATTTGATCCATCTCTGGTAAGAACAACTAAACTCAAAGTGAAGAAGATCCATTGTAACCAAAGTATCATAATCAGAAGACTGCATGACAAAAGATTACTCGCACATACCTAGTCCGGGATATTCAGAAAGTTTGATCGAGTCCAAGTCGGCGTAATGAGTTCCACGTAAGGCCGCATCAACGCACAGAGCAACTAACCACTTTGATGATCAAATGGAACAATTACTCCTAGGGTGATTACGTAGAAAAAGAAACGACAAGATCCAAACAATACGAGAATCCTCGTAAAGCCGCACCAACGCTCAGGGGCCCTACTTTTCAGACTTATCCTCCGATGTTATTAACAATCTGACGTGAATGGGTTGTGATTCGTAGCCTGTAATGCCGCAAAACGCGTAGGGACAATCACAACGTTTTCCTCAACTGTCATAATATATGCGAGTCATCTCTTTTCTAAATAGTCAACTGACAACGATACAATGACAGACAATAGATTCAAACCACTACCCTTTTCCAACCAGAAGGGTGAGGTGTCCACTCGCTTTGGCACTCAATTGCTTGCAACCTTGGCTAAAGAGGAGCATCTATAGACACCCCAACCAGGCTAGCATCTTGAGAAAGCAAAGACAACCCAGCAACCCTGACCATGTCTTAACCTACCCCAACCATTCCCTACCCCTAAAACCTAACCTACCCCAATCATTCCCTAAACCCTAACCCTATCCTACCCCTAAACCCCACACCCTACCCAAAACCGCAACCATTTCCCAAACCTGATCCAAACCCTAACCAACCATGAGTCATTACGAGCCATCATTCAAGCCAGACCATGCCCAAAATCGATCCATTTCTTTGGCCAAGTTTCGGGTCATAATCGAGCCAATTTCAAGCCATTTTGAGCAAAATATCCAAAAATGGGTTTTGGGCCACTCTCCAGGCCCGAAATAGGCCCACCGGTCAAACTGCGAGAGCAACTGTACTCGGGCGATAGTCTGACTACCACCTGCTCTAAAAAAATGTGCACGGAGCCAGCTGGATGAGTTTTGGACCAAAACAGTCAAATGCGGTAGTCCGATTATCGCAAGCGGTAGTCTGATTATCGCCGATGGTAATCTGATTACCGCCCTACCTCGACAGGTGTGTCCTCTGAGCACACAGCTATCCCTCATCTCAAAGTTAACTTTCATATAGAATTACCCCTGAAGTTCACCCTATTTACCATTTTACCTAACCTTAAGAGCCTATAAGAGCTTGTCAGATGGCATTTCTCTCTCCTCAACTAATCCCAAGATGTCATGTCAGCTTTTACCCTTCACAAACCCAACAATTACTAAAATGCTATTACAAAAAAGCTATAAATAACCTTTAACTCTCCTCATTTCAAACAACAATCCTATACAACAATTTCGTTTCCAAAATTTTCAAGTGAGAGAGAGAGGAAGAGAGTGAGGGTGAAAGTGAGCTCCAAGCCTCAAAGTTTCGATCTTTTAGCTACCCCTTATCCACCTCCTATCCATCTCGATCCCACAATCTAGCTCTAATTGGTCATGGTGTATTCCATATTTTAGCCATCTCAAGAAGCAAGCCAAAGATCATCTCATTTTCTATTCAAACATTCATCATATCATCTTCTCTCTTCTTAACCCCCTTGCTACTCTACATCGCTAGTGAATGTATGCTCTGTGACTTGTTGTATATCGGATCCTGTCGCATCAGAAACTCATAGTGATCTACTCCACTTTTTCTTTACTGTTACATTAACATCATCACATCCGCCTTTCTAGACACTCTTCAGATGTATGATCTGTGGCTTGTCGGAATTTCGAATCTTGCTAAATCAGAAATCTAGTCCTACTCTAACCATATCATTTATCCCTTGAGATTACTTATCACAGAGTAGAGACCGTACATTTATACGAGTAGCGAGGGTGCCTAATACCTTCCCTCTTTGTAACCGAGGTCCCTTACTCAGAATCCTGGATCACAAACCAGGAGTCAATTTAAAGCAAGAGAGTCCTCGGATTCTCTAGCTTTACATATTCTGCTAGTTCTAGCCGACTGCGAGATTTTGAGATTAAGTGGCTAGTGGTGACTCCAAACTTACAAATCACCCCCACAAAACAAACGAATTACAAAGAACATAGCATTTTTTCCAACGCCAAAGCGTGGGCGCAAATTTCCCAACGTTCACACCACATGAAGTACTGGTGGTTGACAATTTTCCAATTATTGCGAGGTGCTTTTAAACTTTTTCCAGATACTTGCTTACCATTTTTGAATATGGTAAAAGAAAAGTTGTTGTTTCAACTTTGACTAATGTCTTACTACTAGGTTAACAAGTTATATGTGTAAAAGACAATTTTACCATTCATTTTAAATTAATTGAACCAGCATATCTTGTATCCTACGTAGGGACAGATGCATAATCCACATGTATAGGGGACTTTGTTGTGGGCTCTACAATGATGTTTTTGTTTGATATATGTCTTCCGTCTTTCTTTGATAATTATTTTAGAGAATTAGCTACAAAAATGAAGTAGATCCAAATATCATGTGGACCTCATTATAGAAAAACATTGATATATTGAACGCCTACCATAAAAAACTATGTGGGGCCCACTGTAATGTTTACTTGCCATCCAACTTGTTGAACCTGTTGATTAGGTCACACAGATTTGGAAGAAGGGAAAACACAAATATGAACTTGATCCAAAATGGTGATAGGTAGAGTGAGTTGTAGAAATTTTTTAACAATACATGTTCAATCACTAATGTTTGTTGTGATGTAGTCCACTTGAGATTTGGATCTGCCTCATTTTTGAGAACATGCCCTAAAATAATGATCCAAAATTTATGGATGGCATAGATAAAAAAACATATATTGTGGTGGGGTTCACATATCACAACGCAAGAGGATTGCAACTGATTCTGATTGAGGATCACAGTTGCTGTATGATTCCATTCATCTCATTTTTCTTGCCATTAAAATTTGAGTTGGCCCACTGTGATATGTATGTGAAATCCATCTATACCACCACTTCGTCACCCCATTTTAAGCCTATGACCAAATTTTTCGTTAATTTGTGATTGTAGTGAACCACATGATTGAAAAGAGTATTGGGCAATGCTTACCCTTATAATGATTTCCATTCATATGGCCCACTTGAATCACTATAAGTCTTGATTTTTTGTCGTTATGCATAAAATTTAACAGGCTACATCATGGATGGAGTGAATTTGACATGAACATGAATGCGTGGCTGACCCTATAGTCAACTTCTTGTCTTTGTATTCCATTTGTAAAAGAATTGATATACACTATTTGTTCAGTACCACTGCTTAAAATTAGGTGTTATGTGCTTAGGTGTGGCCCGTACCTCCTAATAAGTTAGGTATTGTGTGCTTAGTATGGCTTGTACCTCCCAACAAGCTATGACCCTAGCTGTGGGGCCCAACTTAATGTATGTATTGCATATCCATGCCATCCATCCAATTTTTCATATCCTATTGTAACATCTTGGAAAAATCCGTATAAAGACCTGAGTACCACCTCAGGCAGAAACCACTCAGGACCAAATCCTTTAGAAATTAGACGAAATTAATTAAGTGCTAAACTAAATTAGCTGTGAAATTCGCTTGAACCACTTTAAAAATGAACTGCAAGACCCAAAACTTGCAGAATCATTAACGCTACATTACCCCGAAATCTAGGATCAATCTCATTACCCAGTTGTTCTCGGGAGCACATTGAAACTTCGTATCGGACCTGGACTGCACGTCGAAAGTCTGATGACCATGAAACTAAATGCTTATGGCCGCTTTACTGGGCTTGACAACCATCTCGGAAATTAAATCCAGATAGTATTCAGAAGCGCACAACTTGAGCTCGGAGCGAAGTGTGTGAGAAACGCGAATATCTTTAAGAAATGAACTCAGATTTAAGTGATTTGGGACGTTCGCTTACGGGCCAAATCTAAGCTTTCATACCGTCAGAATCTGACCCAATTACACCCTCGGATCAGGAAAAATTTTCAACACATGTCAGTATACTTGTGACCCTGATCGAGTGCCTGTGACCGTTGAATTGAAACCGGTCTGCCACGGTCGATCTGTAAAGCCGATCGGAACGAAAACTCAGCCTGACCTAGATCCAATGTCAGGGAGCTTAAGTCTGACCGCACACAGAAAAGAGGCCTCTAGAAGTGCTCCGTTGAGCTGAAACAGACCACTTTTGGCTATAACCTAGGTATACCTTGACCTTGGGGCCATTGAGCTCAAGTTTTAGCCTATATAAGGGCTTTAAACTCCCTCTCTCCCTTCACATACGAATTTCCCAAACCCTAAAGAGAAAAGAGAGAAGGAAAGAGAAGGAAAGAGAGAGAAGAAAAGAGAGGGAGACTAGGGGTTTATTCCTGGGATTCTACCCTGCCTCTCCATGTGCTTACCCACTGCTACCGAATCGCTATTCTGGCGATTCCGACTCCAATATTGGGTAAGAAAACCTAACCCTAATCTGTTTTAGGATTTCAGATAGTGTAAGTTTTGAAATAGCTAACCTAATTCATGCTATAGGTTGCCAATCCCCCGTTGACAAAGATTAAGTGTCTAAAACGACTCTGTTACGCGTTTACCGGCGTAAAGTGCAGACTATAAACGTATAAGTTATGGTTTTCAAGGCTTTCAATGTTAGATAATGATTTATAACTGACGTGGACGCTATTTCACATGTAAAATGCGGTGTCTGTTTCACTTTACAGTTATATAAGAACTATGTTGAATATTGTGTATTCCATGTATATGTTGAAATGTCTGTATCGGTATGGGATTTGGATTTATGCTTGCCATGATTATCGGTCATGGATATATGCTTGTTGTATATGCGGCAACTCCAGGGTAAAAGGATTTGCCCTAATACGTAATATAACGAACATACGTTAGGTATGTCGAAAAGTGTAGCCTGAGTGTTTGTAGAAATGTCTGTATGAGTGAGTATGTGTCAAAGTGTATTAATCAAGAGTGTGAGATGAGAATCTCAACTACCTTAACAATGTGTATTATTTCCTCCATACACAGTATATTGTAGTGTCTGTGTATTTATGGAATATATATGTATGAATCCATGTTTAAGTTGTATTTCATAAAGTGTTTAAATGATTATAGGAATTGAACTATTTACTCACTACTGCTTTCACTATCTCATATGATTACTTGTTGTAAATGAATGTGGTTGGGGCTAGTATATAGTCCAGGCAATCGGTAACAGGCCTCGACTTGGCGGCTGAAGTTGTTTCGCCACACAAGATATGATCGACGAATCCGAGCCGTACTTGGGTTGTCGACAGTGGTTAGGCCACACGGAGTGCTTATATACTTCATGTCGATCAACTCAACGTGCGCTTGTACTAGTCGAGCTCGTCAAGTATCCCGATTGACCCGATGTATGTTCACCATGTTTGGATGCTACTGCTTGAACCTAGGGTACCAAACTCACCAGTGGAAACCCCGCTAACTTTGGTACCTCGATCCGCTAAGACTCATGAGCCGGACATGGTGGTATGAGACACTGTGGTCGAGTTGTCGGCCTACGCCGGGACGACGAGTCCACCCGTAGTGACCAGTGAGCAACATAAGCTCGTGAACCGAATACGGTGGTATAGGACGCTGTATTTGAGCTGTCGGCCTATACTGATAAGGTAATGAGCCATCTGTAGTGACCTCGAGCATACTCTGAGCCTGCGTTGAGGCGACTAGCCTTTCCATATCAACTAGAGTATAAACTAGGCCTACACTGAATCGAGGTGACGAGCCCTTTGTAGTGACCTAGAACCGCAACTTCATATGAGATTTACTAGGACTGACGACCCTAGAATGGGTCATTGTTTGGGTATTGATATAAGGGAGGTACCTTAGTTTCTCAATCCTGCTGTATGAAAAGGACTAATAAGAACTTGGTAATCATGTTCATGCACTGCACTGCATGTGCCGTTTGGCGTTGGGCGGAGCATTGAGGAAGTGGCTGACACGCACGACTGTTAGATGAAGATCGCAGAGGGAGTGTAGGCGAGGGCATGCATCATTAATACATACCATTCCTTCATTAATCAGAGTACTTAGGGATGTTTGATTGTATTGCTTTATCATTACTGCTTGACTGAATTGATAACATGTTAACCTTTGGTTTATTGTTCTACTGAGTTGATCACTCACTCTCACGTTATGAGATGGCGTTGTACACACCAACCAGACTTTGTCATAGTTACAGATGGAGACCCGACCGATGAGGCGGAACCAAACTTCGCAGACGACGAGGATGCTTTCTCATATATGCAGTATTCAGGCAGGTTCATATAGGCCGTTCTGACTCGACAGGGCTGCAGGGTTCGTATTTGATAGAGGACTATCACATTTTCTTTTTAACATTTTGTATTTTGAAACAATACTTATAATTATTGACCTAGCAACGCATACATACTTTGGGGACCTATACTGGTTTATGAGTTATACTTGTTTGTTTCAGTCTTCCGCTTGCGTATTACAACTGTCATTGGATTATGTTTTGCTGATTTGGCCTAATCTCACTCATGTTTACTGCACTAATACAGACAACATTTAATCATCATTATCCATGTTGCATAAGTGATGTGTTAGAACTCGAGTGTTGAATCTATGCTCGACCCCCGATTTTTAGGGTGTTACACCTATCTTTCGATTTTGTCACAAAATTCATTTTTATTATAACCATTCATTTTAAGATATTGTTGGTAAAATCAAATATTTGGTGCAATATTCAGCTTCAAGCTTATGACCTAGTAGATGGATAGTTTGGAGAAAGTGCAATAGAGAGAGAATGTTGTGTTGGGTGGAGACAGTGTGGGATAGTGTTTTGCATTCGGTGAACACGACAATGGAAAGAGAGGGCATGGGATGCGTTGGGTGAACATGGCAAGGGGAGGGAAGGGCGTCGGCTGCGTTTGATGGAGATGATGAGGGAAAGGGAGAGGATTTTGGGTTCCTCTTTGATGGAGAGAGTGAGGGGGTGTGCAATGGTAGGGTTATTAAAAGGAAAAAATGACATTTTTATCATTTGTAAAAATATAGTATGCAATATTTGACCATATATGACAGTAGGCACAAAAATGATTAATGGTTGAAATGTTAGGCAGACACTCGGAAAAAATTTAAACGCATGTTTGGGTTTTTTTTTTTTCTCCGATAGCTCAGGAGATAGATCAGTAATGGATGACTAAAAGTACTCTTGTTTTAATTTTAGATACATAATTTTATATTTTGCTCTTTCATTCAGGTATTATTCATCTTATCAACATGTTTGATGGTTAGTAAACTACCCAGTTGGGGCGCCCAACAAACAAAATTATGGTGGGCGTTCAACAATTTTGATTATCTATGGTGATCACCAACTGAAACTTGTATATGGTATAATTTGCTATGGCCGGGAGATATTCTAAAATAAAATAAAATTTGACGGCCTTAATATAATATACAAACATTGAGGTCAACATCTCACCCAGGTCCTAAGTTTTCGGGGATTGCAACGAAGTTGTGAGGTGCATTGGTCAATTGATTTGTTTGCATGGATCAATCTAAGCTACGCTGATCAACTGGATTAACAGACTCTTTGCGCGGAACACTATACCATTACTTGAAATGAATTTACCAACTTCAATGTGAAATCAAACGATTTCAATTAGTCATGATGAATGATTTCATCATTAATCCGTGAATCAAACACATGAAATAAAATAGGAAAAATAGCCAAACTTCATATCATTTACAATTGTAAGTCATGACTACTAAAATTACCTGCACTTGCCAGCTTTAAATGGAAAACAAACAGTCCAAAACTGATTCACATCCATCTCCTACTATGACGGTGGGCCAGAATCCAAACTTTTTTTCTTCAAAATGGTTGATCATTCATTGAGAAAGTAGAGTTCATTTTTTTGCATGACCCAATGATCAAAACCGACCATGACTTGGAATATATGTACTCCTTATTGATGGCTACCCCCACCATGGGAAATTCCTATACGTTTGGAAGATGTTTGTTAAAAATCCATTCTATCCATCCACTTTGCTGGCTCATGGTAAAACATGATAAGAAAAAATGGGTAGATAAAAAACTCAAATGGGTTATTATATAGGAAATAGTGGGGATTGAACGCTCGCAGTTGAAACATTAGTGGGTCACAAAAAGTTTGATATCAGGCTAATGTTTTTGTGTTTTCAGTTCATCCCAGTGGTAATGACCTTATGAACTAGGGCTGAAAGTCGGACAGGTTCAACTCGACCGACCCGTGACCGACCCGACACTGGGTTGGGCTCGGGTAGGATTTATTGGGTTTGGTCTTGGGTTTAGGTTATATAAACACCAACCTGATAAAACTTAGGTTGGGATTGGATTGAGGTCTTGGGTTGCTCGACCCAATCCGAACCCGATCAATATATAATTGAGCGTGGATCATCTGTGTTGAAGGCATGGGAAATTCTAGTGTCGTCGGGTCTCATTAATCCACATTATTTTTGATAACCCAAGCTAACAAGATACGCCAAATTTCTCTCCCAAATAGATTGTGTGCTACACAACATGACTTTTAAAGGAGTAGTTGTCCAATATTTTAGCTTGTTTATTTAGAAAAAAATGAAGTTCTTTATGATAAATAATTACATATATAATTAATAAATTCAAAGGTACAAAAAGTAAGACCTATATAAAAAATATAATAAACTAATGTAATAATGAAAATATTAGCATGTATCCACTCCAACAATTCAACTGAGACCGCTTGGGTTGAGAATTCCCAACCTGAGGTTGGGATGGGTTGGGTTGGGTTGGGTTGGGTCATAGGAAGAACCTTAGGTTAGACTTAGGGTTGAGCACCAACCTATTCAACCCGCAGGACTTTCAGCCCTATTGTGAAATATTTGCATATAAACATCAATGTAGACCATGGGGAGGATTCAACAGTAGTCATTTCCCTACGCACCTTTACTGTCATGTAGCCCACTTGAGTTTTGCATCTACTTCATTTTTTTCTTATCTCATGGCGTAATATGAGCAGGAAAAAAACGGAAGGACATGATCAATTTCTCAAAGACATTACGGGGGGCCCACCTGCGGTCCGTTGCCGCAAGCAATCCACGTCACTAAAAGCTGGAAGGATGACTTGGAGCATCACTATCTGAAGTTGAAGTTTTACCTTCTAACTGAAAGTTTTCACCGGCTTGTTTGCAACTTAAAAGTTCAAAGGTTACGATGATACTGAAGCGTCAATAATGATTATGGGACTAGCTTTTCGAAGCATGAGAATATCTTAGCATGTGGGCCCAGAGGGTGGCGACACATGCTGAATCCTCAGTCGCGACATAGCAAGCCGAAATAAAAGAAGCATGTGGCAGGATTAGGCGTTTGGCGCATGTATTGGGAAGGATTAGGGGGGATGGGATTAAAAAACATAATTATTATATATGTCAGGGATGGTCCCCTGTTACCAAGGGATAACCTTAATTAGATGCTATGTCTGTAATACGGTGGTACATTAAATGGATATACCCATCATCATTTGAAACTATTGAGAATAACACGTGTTATATCCAAATTGTACATCTGTTTTGTAACCGCATTTTCTGAAACGGGCCTAAAAATGAGGCAGATCCAAAACTTATGTGGCCCCAAACAAGTTTTCAATGGCAGGTATTTAATCCCCGTTGCTTTTTACGGCGGGGTCCACTTGAGCTTTAGATCTACCTAATTTTTTAGGCTATGCTTTAAAATGATCTAAAAAAATAGGTGGATAGTGTAGATATAGCCCACACATCATGGTGGGACCTATACAACTTGCTAACATTGAGTGCAATTGGCACAAGACCCAATACAATTCCATACAATCTAATTCCATTTCTACTCTTCTCAAACATTGAGTGGAATTGGCGGGGTACCAAGTGCAATTCCATCCCAACTAATCCCATTTAATACCATGTGCCAAATATTAGATGGGGTTAGGTGTTTTATCCACACCGTTTCGTTTTTCTCATGTCATTTTAAGATGCTATCCAAAAAATTGAGGCATGTCCGGTGCTTAAGTGTACCACAAAGTGGGGGTTAAACTTCCACCATTAAAAACTTTTTGGGAGCGGGAAAAGTCTTAGATCAAGCTAATATTTGTGTTTTCACTTCAACCAAACTGATATTTGAAACCTTTCTAAAGGCTATTGCGATGTATATTTTACCATCCAACATATCTTGACCTTATGAATAGATTTGTATGGTAAAAAAACATCGCATTGGCCTTTAGAAAGGTTCCAACGGTCGGTGTCATTATCACTACAGCTTTTTTTGGTGTGGTCAACTGGATGTGTAGACTTGCCTCATTTTTAAGATTATACATTCAAATAATTTGAGAAAAGAGATAAATGGAGTGGATAAAACAATTACATCATGTAAGCCCACAGAGCCCTGCCCGGACGGATTACTGTCCGGCCGCGGGTAGTACGCAATCCGCGTCCACTTTCTATTACGCCATCTCTGAAAGTGGTGCGAGAATGTCGTGGATAGCGGGAACCGCCCCAAACACAGAACAACGATTTCATGGGGCCCACCACCAATGGACCATGCTCCAAAAGTCGATAAACTGACAAAATCCTAACCACTCAACTACTGGCCTGGAAATGGACGGTCAAGAAAAACGCGCAACAACTTTCCACGTTCAAGGAAAATGGCGTGCACGTTTTTTTAATCCATCCGACAAAAAAAGGTAAAATAATAAATGACCGGAAGAACTCCATTCTGAACTTTTAAGTGGTTACTCCGTCTACAGCGGGCCCACAAGATCAACGGTCTGGATCGCCACCCTCTTCTAAAGATCAAGATCTAAGGTTATCATTGAACAAATCCCACAGCGGATGAATGGATAATTTGTTCTCTCCAGATGTACGGACGTTCGAATTTTGCTATCGTTTCTATGCAATGACAGTAACCTGATATAAATTAAGACAATCCAGACCGTCCAAGTTATACGCCCATTTATAGTAGGAGTAGAACCCAAAGATTGCAATGATCGGACGATCCTCTCCGTCCATTGTTACCAGTCAAATGGACAGTTAAAAGCGAAACGGTCAACCTACATGTCCAGGTTTCCCAGATCGAATACAGTATTCAGGAAAAATAAGAGTTTTTTAATCTATTCATTCTGAGGGAAAACACAAGCCCCTACACTTGCTTAAGTGGATGTATCGTACAGATCTGGACCGTTCATAAGGTGTGAAAATTGGTTCAATTGTCTTATATAAAAGAAAATAAAAATTTTATAATCATTAGTCGGGTCACTTGATTACGAGAAACATTAGGTCTACCGGAAAATATACTAAGTTTCGAATTAACTGCACTATTTTGTCACAAAATATAGATTTTATCTATATATTTTCACAAAAAGGAATTTTCATTTGAGGGCCCACTTAATAAATGTCTCGGATCCCCTACACGTGTAACAATAAGACACGTGCATGCACTTCGTTTTGGCGCTTGCACAAGTCCCGCAGCTAAATGAAGAATTCGCATCAAGACAACGCGGCTCGAATATGCAGATTGGGCCAATGACAGCTGGCACACAAGAAATGATTCAGTGAAAACGTATCCACTAAGATTGCGTAAAACCTACCTCCGGAAGTATATGTATTATGACAGTATATATAATCCGAACCGTTCATATAGTAGCAATTCTATTTAGATCGTGATTTTTATACTCTAATTAGTGGACAGCCGTAAATAAATTATTCATGAACTTCCCCACCATACTTCACCCTTCATCTTTCCCTTTACTGTTAATTCGAGGGCCAATGTTCACTCGTCCTGTCAATCTATTTCTGCTTCTTTTAAATATAGGCCACCAACAGTTTGGAACGGCATATGGACGGAGAGGATTCAACATCTAGAATTCCACGTGAAACATATATATTAGTGCGTGAAAGTCGTAGGAGGTGTCTCTCGAATTCCACTTTAGTGCGAACGCTGTATATTAACTTTTCTATACAGCACTTTCTTTCGCAGGTGTATGGAAATTTTATAGAAATCCAATCTGTTAAAAGGGTGGGACATGTCATGAAGATCAATTTAAACAGAAAAAAATGAGTTAAATAGATTTACTTAACTACAGAAGCCAAAATTTTACTGATTGAGATCGTGTGGAAATTGATTCAAAGATCTCAAATTTCAGAAAAATATAACATATTACATTTTGCCTAAGATGATATTTTGTCTATTGGTCCACATTTTCAACGGATTGGATTTTCTAGAAAAATAACACTTTGGCAGAAATGAGGTGGTCGCATGCTCTGCAATACCATTTCTATTGTACGTCGAAGTCGAACACCTGCACGTAGATCATGTTGGGAAGCGCGTATGTTCGCACTGTATGCAAATTTCCTGAGGAAGTTATTGCAGGGTGCCCTAGCAACGAAAATGCTCCATGGCCCACCGTGATGTAATGTGACATCCAGTCCGTCCATCATTTGTGCCAGTTCATTTTATTACTTTATTTAAAAACACAACCTTATACAAATTTTAAGTGCGCCACTACACATGGAACAGTGGAGATAGGAACGCCACCCAATGAAACCTTCCTGGGCCTACATTCATCTTTATATGCCATCCAACCCGTTCACAACACCGGGATGAGGATAAAAAATAATCAGTCTGATAGAAAACTATGGTGGGGAACATGAACTTTTCATTGGTAATCGTGCCATTCCTAATTTTTGCTATGATGTGGCCCACTTAAGTCACAAATCAGTCTAAATTTCGAATCTATATCGATATATTAGCTGATGCAAAAGATGGACGGAACAGATTTCATAATACGTCACAATTGGACCCATGAAGCTTTTCGTTGCAGGGGCTTCTTACAGCAACTGTTGTAGAAAATTCGCTTCCCCCAAACCCTAAAACTCCCTGGACCTCTAAAATATTGCCACGTGTACGCCTGTCTCACCCCGTCAATATACCATCGTCAACGGAAAAATCTTCCCCTCTCTCTCTCTCTCTGCAACTCTCAATCGCGGAGAAATTTTTTTTTTTTAAAAAAAAAACGAAAAAAAAAAGGAGAGAAAATGGGGAAGCTTCTCTGTGATACTTCCGCCATGGCCGAAACGCTACAAACCCCATCGCCGATACTCCCGCCGTGGCCCCCACAAGACCCGATACCGCCACCATCCCCTCGCGAAACTGCCAACCTCCTCCCCAAAACCACCGTTTGGGATTCCGTAAGCGGTTTAGAGCCCCAGCAGAAGCGGTATCTAGAAAACCTCTCCTCCAAAGGCGTCTTCTGGAAGTGCCCCGACGGATCCTCGCCGTCCATCTCGTCTTCGACCTTCTGCCTCTTTCACGGCGGGGATGTTGAGGCGGACGGAAATTGCCTGTTCACGGCCGCGAAGAAGGCGATGGGATTGAAGATCGGGGTGAGGGATCTGAGGAATCGGACGGTCAGGAGGTTCTTGGAGGAATACGGACTGGACGGTGGTGATCAGATTGATGCAGCAATACGGCATCTGTATTCGCCGGATTTGAAGGCGGGGTGGGGGATCCACGTGGTGCAGGAGGTGAAGCTGCTGGCGAGGAAGGATGAAAGGGCGGCGTTGGATCGGGCAATCATGGAGATGGTAGAAATCGGGATGCAGAGGTAATTTTTTTTTTCTCCTTTGCCAAAGGCTTTTCGGTAATTCATGTTTTTGTAGAGCTGCATTTTTCTTTTCGAGAATTAAGATTTCTTGAGAGAATGGAATTAGAGTTTCTGAACTAGGGTTTCTTCAAAATTTGAATGGTTGGGTAGGTAGTAGATCTGTTAATTTGTTGGGGCCCACCATTTATTACCATGTCTGAGGAGATCATTGGATTACTGTTTGCTCAACTTTTCTTGATCTGTTCATCAGTGGACAGCTGATCAGGTGGTTGGGATTGTCCAATTGATGCGGTTCTTGGGCTATGATGACTGATCAGCAGGGGCCATTGACGTAGCTGACATGAACCGAGCAAGAGGAGCTTCTGAATATTAATTCGTCTTTGTGGCATTATAGAAAATGGGAACGATACTAGCACAGATCAATTTTTTAGTGAGACTGGTTAATGAACCTGTGATGGTTGTGAGTAGGACCATCACACCAATGAAAGACTTTTACTTGTGGAGTGTGGACCATTTGTGTGGCTTATATCAGCTGTCGATTTGCAGGCCACTGTTAAGACAGTTAGGTAATCAATCAGTGTGATGTCTGGGCCATAGCAATTGCACCACGGGTCTGCCGAAAGAGTGCTTTACCCAAACATTTTCTTGCTTTACCCAGAACATGAAAGGCTAAGATCGCTAGAAAGCAAATCGACCAAGTATTTCCTTCTTGATGTTCAATGATGGGAACTTAACAGCTGCAAACCCATCTTCCCCACACCATTGTATTTCCTATGCAGAATAATGGATTGATGCAAACAGTGGGGTCCACCACGAAGATCACCCTGTTCGAAAATCAGGCTGATCCACTCATGAGGCAGGCTGCAGTGTTGAAATCAATGGGCTACTGACTGTAAGCTTCAATTTATGGATGTGCCCCACCTAATGCGTGGATTGGGTTTATTTTGGAGGCAAGTTATCTTCATGGTGGGGCACAACTTTTGCATGGCTTGGATGTTCGACACATGATATACTTGTGGGAAAGAAGGCGCCACATGCTAGGTGAAAGTTCTCTTTACAACATAACATGAACCATCATTTATTTTCCCTTTTTTTATTATTATTTATAATTTGGTCCTAAAACATCATAATTTGCTATGAAAAGTGGAGCATGTTGTTAAAGAGCAAAGGCTGTATAAAAAATTATTTAAATTAATGCCAATTGTACCAAGTTTTGGGTATTTAGAAATGCAATTTATGCACTTATGATTTATTACTTTATGTTTTTCTCTTAAATTTATGATTGAAGGGAAATGGCTGCGGAGTCCATATATAAGGAGAGATGCATTGCCGTGGATGATGGTCCAAGTTGGGCCAAGTACATGTCCATATCCGGTTCACCAGAAGATGAATATGATATTATCACCTTGCAATACACAGAGGAGGGTTTATTGACGGTAGATGAGAATAGGGAGGGCCATGCAGCTGCTTTTGGTGATGATATAGCGATAGAGAGTCTTGCAACAGAGTTCAAACGGGAGATATATGTGGTGAGAAGCTTCATGCTATTTGAATATGTTACTCTGTTTCACATCTATCGGGTCGGGGACGCCCCTTTTTCTTTTTTCTTTTTTTAATTCCTTTTTGCTTTTGAGATTGCTTTTGGAGCACTAATCTTTTTATGAAATACAATGACCATTATGACTTTTTGAAGAAGAGGTAGTTTCTCTATGAAAATTTTGAATTCCTGTGCATTTGTACTTCACTTGAATAGAAAAGGTGCAGTTTTATAATTACTCAGAAGCAAAATGAGGGAATGAGCTGTTTGATTACATTGGAGGAATTGATTCTTGTTAATATTACAATAAGGTTACAACTCGTTATATGCCTACTCTTATGATTTTAGTGAGTAGGATCTCAAGTTGCCTAAAAACTGGGGTTATGCATATCTATTTTTTAGCTAAAATTTCAAAAAATTCATTTATCCAGAAAACATTCAAGTCAGCCATTTGTATCTTTTCACATAGTTTATATCTTTGTCCAACTTTTCTTAATATTAATGAGACAATTTTTTATTTTTATTTCGTGGATGTTTAACTATTACGACTTCGACTTCTATTAGAAAGGAAATTTTTTTTTTTTTTTTTTTTTCTTTTACAATAAACAGAAGCGAATTGAAGTAATAAGCTGCATAATCACAATGGCACAATTGCTTGTTGTTAAGGTTACAATTTTTAACTTGTTATATGCTTACTCTTAGGGCCTGTTTGAATTTTCGGCTCAAGTGTAATTACCATGTAAATGGGTAACAATTATTTACCTATGTAATTACCACATCTTTCCCAATGCAGATGTGACAACTTACTTTTCCAACACTTAAATCGAGAAATTTACAACATCAACGTGGGGCCCATCGTGATGTATATTACTTATCCACACCGCTCATTTGTTATGCCACCCGAATTTATGGCATGAGCAAAAAAATGAGGCAAATCCAAAGCTCAAGTGGACCACACCACATGAAACAACGGGAATCGAACACCTACCATTAAAAACTTCTTGGGGCCCTTAAAAGTTTTGGATCAAGCTGATATTTGTGTTTTCCCTTTATCCATGTCTGTGTGACCCTATGAACGGGTTAGATGATAAAAAAAACCTTAATGTGGACCTAGTGAAGAAAATAACTTTCAATGGTGGACGAATTAAGGCCACTGTTTCCTTTCATGTGGGCCATTTGAGTGTTGGAGATGCCTCATTTTTCGGTTCATGCTCTAAAATGTTCTAATAAAATAGATGGACAGTGCGGATATATCATATACATTATGGTGGGGTCCACATATTTAAGTCAACACTTTTGTTTTGATTTTCAAGGTGGAATTACTCTCATATTTTCAAACAAGGTGAAAAGGTAATAATTACTTATTTACCATGATTTACATGTAACATGGAAATCAAACAGGCCCTTATGATTTTAGTGAGTAGGAGGTCAATATGCATATCGATTTCGAGCTAAAATTTCAAAATTTTCATTTCGATGAAAATATTTTGTCCTTAGCATGTTTCAATTTTCACATAGTTTATATATTATTGAACTTTTCTTCATATTTGCAAAACATTTTTCTCCCCCTGATTTACCTGGTTGTTTAACTATTAATCCAACTTCTATTTTGTGGAACTGCTTCTGTTTTAGGTTCAAGCCCATGGCTCGGATGCAATGGTTGATGAAGATAATTGTGTCTTCTTCCTTCCACATCGTCCTAGGGGTCAAATATGTGAACTCCCATTTTTTCTCTTTATGAAAGGGACAGGTAGGTAGCCATTTATTTCATATTAATGCCACCACTTTTGTTAGTGATAGTGCTATATTTTATGATTATTGCTAGTGGGCTAGAGCCTCACACGATATTGCTTAATGAATCGTATGATAGTTCAATCTAGCTTACCTGCCGAAGAAGAAGAAAAGAGAAACCTTATTGGGTAAATGATATAGTCGGTCCAATCAGAGGTTGTGATCTGTACACTTCAGCGGTCTATGCTGACGTTAGCTTTTTATTTATTTATTTTCCATATGGAGGCCCTGCTAAAGTGTACATGTTGTGAAATTTCTGATTTGCACCTGACAATATCATTCCCAACTGCTGAAGTGTTTACATATTTGTATCTTTGCTTATATTGCTTCTTTCTCATGTTCCATCTTATTCTCTTTGCATGATGCAGGGTGGTGCGGTGCTGGAGCTGATCATTATGAGCCCTTGACAGCCCATCCCGCTCCATTTATTTCCCAGGAGAAGGCAGCTGTTGTACTTTGAGGACATTACTGTCCTGCAGTTTTGTGGAGTAGATGTTGAGTAGAGAGTTGTTCTATGGTTGTGAGAGTAATCTATTTTTGGCGATTCTTTTCATAGGGTGCTAGGAGAAATTTCATTGCTTCAGTTTCCATTTATAACATGATCCCGTTTGGATCATATTGACTCTAACCTGTAAGCTACCTACCTGTGCTTGAGACCCTGTTGCACCCAAGTAGCGGTGTTGCCAGCATATGTTGTTTTCTTTTTCTTCCCGTTATTTTTTTGAGCTGCTAGAGCTCGTGTTATATCGTGTTGTCAGGCATTCTGGATTATTCAGTGTTGTTCTTTTGCCACTTTTCTATTTAGTAAATGGCAGAGCCGTGTTTTTTGTTTGTCGACCATCAGTCCATTAAATTATAACTCCGAGAAAATTGTCTATGCTTAGAAGTCTCAAAACTGAAGAAACTGCAAAGCTTAAAATGTGCTCTAAAAATCTTATGTTGATTTTAAGCTCGCTGTTAACAGGTGCAGTGGTTGCTTGGAGAACTTCGGGCTTTTGATTTTCTAGAAGAATGGTGAGTGAATTTGAGAGTTAGTACATTCTTTTGGTACCGGCTCTTCATGCCAATGAGGCAGGAAAACTTCAGACTTGTCATATTCTAGAGGGAATGGTGAGTGAATTTGAGAGTGAGTACATTCTTTCGGTACTTGCTCTTGCCAATGAGGCAGGAGAACTTTGGACTTCTGATATTCTAGAGGGAATGGTGAGTGAATTTGGGAGTGAGTACATTCTTTTGGTACTTGCTCTTGCCAATGAGGCGTGCTTGAGATAGATCCGAGCCTTTCATCAGATGGTCCATTGTATAAACTCCTTGTCTCAGAATAAGCCGATCTGATAATTTGGTCCAACACACATATAGAGTAGGTAAACGTTCTAGGGAATTGATCAACAGTCCAAATTCAACCTACATGAGTGTTTCATATGATGATCATATCAGACTTAGACAAGGCATGTGGAAGTAGGATCCGCCTGATGAGCAGCTAGGATCTTGTATGGGTGTTACATTGCTTTGTCAGAGGCGAGTACCAGAAAATTGTACTTGCTTGAGCAGATGTAGCATTCTTTAATATTTTATTATCTGGAATGCTGCCTGTTTTGTCTTGTAAATGTTTTATTCTGATGAAATCATGAGGTTCTTACTGATAATATTCTTCTGAGGCTTAAACATACATGCTGATGATCACAATTCTCAAGAAAAAGAATGATGATGTGTAGACAAGATTAAAAAAAAAAAAAAAGACACGTGATTATTTACAGAAATGAACCCAATCGGATGCATCATGTGTATTTTCCCTTAGATCTCCATTCTGCACTTGCCCGAACTATCTCTGCTTTGTCTTCTTGCATGCGAATCAGGTGTGTGCTTCCCAAATCAGATCCACACGAACTTGCACTCGCAGGACTGGCCTCAGTATTCGCTGCCTTCATGCTTGTCAAAGACTCAAGCAAATGGGACTGCCGGCATTCCCGTCGGTATTCCAGCGTCATGCTTATGAGATTGTAATCCTCTAATACGTTCATCGGCACACTCTGCAAATAAGGTGGCAAATGGTTGAAGTTACTGTACTTGAATGCTTTTCTGAGTCTAGATTTTGGTAGTTGCCTGCCTTCATGTATGCTTTTATTGATAAAATGTATTTCCTTTGATTGACAAAGAAGGAAAAGATTTGGCTTCTGTCTTTTTTCAGGTAGATTTGAAATGGCTTTTGCATGAGTAGAAGTTCGAAGTCCATCAGCTGACTCAGGGTGTTTAAGGTGAGGTATGGGAATTGGGATGTCTGTGCTTTTCCTTTGTCATTGAAATTAATGTCTTTTTTCATATGTTGCATGGTTATGGTTCGATTCTTGCAAAATATGTCCAACTATTTCAGAAGCACAACAAAACTTGACCCAAAACTACCTGAACGGGGTTTGGGCGAACGGCAAGCATCGTGGGTGTGCTCCCCACATACGTGAGTTCAATTCCCCTCCCCGGGATTACCTGATGCACATGGTTTGCTGGTGATTGCGTGCATCTGCAGCGAATAGTTTCGCCTTAAAATGAGGCAGGGACACCCTGACGTCATCCAAAAAAAAAAAAAAAAAGCCTCGACCCAAAACTTGGCTAATATTTTCCCTTGGGTTTTTTCTAAAAATCTAGAGAAAAAAATCAGTTTGTTTTGGCCAATTTAGTAAGCTCTCGGCACTTGAAATTCTTTCGTGTCTCTTTTTTAATAGCTTTGGTGAATCTACTGAGCATATCCTGTAGTTCTTACCTCCAAAATCCAACCAATGTATTTTACGTTGTTTACATGCTGGTTGACATCCATATCGCTCCATCTCGGCTAAGTCACACAAAAGAAACAGTTAGCAAGGTCAATTGGAAACTCTCCCTGATTTATATGAGGAATTATAAGGTATTGGTACAATCCTGTATGTGTGGGGCCAATGGTTTGGCAATCCATACTGTTGATCTGATGAGCCTCACTGTTGATGATAGACGACCAAGAAATAAAAATAAAAATAAAAATCTGAAGATCCTAGCAACCTAGGTTGGCTGCATTTTTTTTTTTTTTCTTTTCTTTCTTGTTTTGTTCGCCTTCTGTTTTTGAGCCCATCAGATGTGAGCATGGTGAGCCGTAAAGGCCATTTCGTAAAGGTAACGGTGGCAACTGTTACACGTTAAGAGGTCGTAAAGTCCGTAACAGCTTTTATGATAAAAATATGACCTGTAAAGACCGTTACAGCCCCTGTAACAGCCCATTACGCCCCCTTGTAAAGGCTGTAATGGCCCCGTAACAGTCCATTATGGAGCTGATATAGGTTTTTCGGATTTTTTCATTAAGAAAAAAGTGACCAGGGCCATAACGGCCGTTACATCCTGTATCGTAAATACAACAGTGGCGGCCATTATGGCCACCGTTACCGTTATGGAATACCTTGGGTGTGAGCCTCACATGTATGAGATTGGAATATTGTGATACCACTTGGAAATGTGGCATGACCAAGTTATGGGTTCAAGTTCTTCAACTGAGTAGTGCTTTTTTCTGTCTTCTGCCCACTCCAGTCAAATGAAAATAGGAAGAAAAAGAGAAAGTGCAGTGGCTTATGAATTCAATAGGTCATACTTACTGCTAAGCCTGATCTGATGCTCTCCGCTGTCTCCTCATTGAGTTTGTCTATTTTGCTCCTATTGTTCGAGGTGCCAATCACCCTTCTCTCTATATAGAAGGGTTCGATCTCTTTCCGCACTTGTTCAGGGATCTTTGACAACTTTCTTGTTTCTCTGTTCATGATAACCCAAGTGCTGCATGGAATGCAGAAGTTAGGTGTCTTGAAAGCAGTTGCGATTGCTATCTCTTATGTGGGTGTTTGGGTGGGTACCTCGTAGCTCTTGTGATGATCTCTTGTGTGCTGCAATCCCGGATTATCCAGTCCCTGCGCATTCCATTCTTTCCAGATGCAGCGACCCATGTATCAACCTCGACCACATCGCCCCTATCACATGCCGTCGATCTAAATCAGTATGTAATGAAGCTACATGAATTTAAATTTATGAAAATGGCCTTTAGAGTCTAATTGTAGGGGTGAAATTGGCCAAACATAAAATCCTGCTATATTTTCCATTTTCGAATACCTTACCTTGTTTAAAATGCATTGCTAAAAATCCTTTGAATACTTTAAACTTCTCTCCCTAGGGAAATTAAATGTGGGGATAAAAAATTTTCCAACTAGCTTTTACTAAAAAAGAATGAATGGTTAGAAATTCCTTCTCTATGTGCAACATCACATTTCATTATTTTCTTGTATGCCATTTCTTTACATAACCTTCCCCAACTTACAATGTTGCCCATTTGGGACAAGGAGATGTGGATGCTTTAGTCAAGTGTGCCTGTTAGGGGTGAGGAAAGCTTTGGAAAGAAATTGGTTCCATGGATATCTACTTCTCCCCCTATTGGAGGGAAAAAAAAAGAAGCATTTATGGAAATTGATTTCATTTTCCGGTGTCTTACTTACAAGGCATGGAAATATCCTTCAAAAAACGTGTTAAATGTAGATATCCAGTGTTATGAGAGTGCCTTGTTATTTGACTATAGACTTTAAATTGCATCCCAAACCAAACAAGAGATTTAACGTATATGATTTTTGCAGTTTTCCATTTTTTTTTTTTGGTTCTCTCCATCCAAACAGGAAAGGCTTTTGGAAATTGTCCCCATGAGCAATGTTGTCAAAATCATTATTGTATTGCAAATCATAGGAGGGTTGAATCGTATCATCAATCATAAATCATAAGATTTTTTTATGATTTTCTTAAAATTTTGAAAAAGATACGGAAAATCTAAATAGATTGATTTTTATTTTTATTTTTATTTTTTTTTAAGGATTCTTATATTTCCTCATCTTTCAAGAAATTTCCCTAAAAGATGTACAATGATCCTTTAATAATTTATGTTCCTGTTACCTTTCTTGAATTTAGAATCATGTTGGAAATGCAGCATTTGATTCTATAAACCAATGAAAAAGGATGTTTTTATTTTTAACCATCATTCCACAATTGATACAAGTCAACATGATCGTAACCACCCCACTGAAACATTCCAGATAAGTTATATGTCAATTTGGTATTTCAACAAATTAAGAAGAAATCATAAAAATAAAAGCTCCATGATTTAACATGTGTGTGTGTCATTTAATTTCTTGTAAAGAATAAAAATAATTTACCTTTTCTAAACAATTCTTAAAGTAACCCTCAAATAAAAAAACATAAAATGAAGGTCAAGTGAAACCTAAAATAGTAGAGAACAAGTATAATTGTAATTTGGGATTTGAATATTAAATTGTAGGATTCATATAAAAAAGGTTTCAAGGTGGGATTCAAATCATTTTGCTTAATATTTGACTCAAATTGTGAATTGTAGGATTTTAACAACATTTTAACAACACTACCCATGAGTTATTTGGTTCTGCTTAAAGTTAAAATTCTCTGTAATCTCAGGAGATTATTCCACATCTATCGCCCTTCGTTCTCTTGTTATTAGTTCCTTTTCTTTTTATATATTTTAGTTCTCTATAAAATATCTTTGGCAAAATAAATATTTTTTGAGTATTGTTCAATTATTATTATTTTTTTAATTGTTTTGCCTTCTGCTAGCTTTTATGTTCTGTATGTATTTCATTGTTGACACATAAGTCCATTCAGTCGGTGTCCGCCTGCGATTCGACGCCCCAGAATGTTGATTTGATATGCCCCAAAGCACTACTTAGATTGGAAGACCCTAGCCTTTTAGAATAGTTCTGAGAATAGATGGTTAAGAGATTTCTTTCTTCTTTTTTTCTTCTTTTTTTTCCAAAGCTGCGATGATTAAATGGCTAGGATCTGTTCAATGGTCAGGATCATCAAATTATGGGCCCCAATGTCAGGAAAATTGGCCCATGGATAGACATCAGGGCACCCATGATGGCTTCAAATATGATCGATCTATGCTGTCATGGGACTCCAGGAGAGTGAAAAGACCAAAATACCCTTGGTTGAAGCAAAGGGTCAAAGTTTTCTAGACTAATTGCAGGGGTAAAGTTGGCCAAATGCTACTCTGCATTATATAGTAGAGATGGGTTTGGACGTGGACCGCGTGGAAATGACGGATAGCAAGATGCATGAGCTGACTGTTGGAGTCTCCATGTAGAAGAAATGCGTGTGGGAGGGAAAAAGAAATGGATTAGAAGGCGTACCAGCAACTGTATTTCTCGACCTGTATGTTTATGCGGGTTACGACCCATATCAGCTTCCTTAAGCTCATCTCGTGCGTCGCTCCGAACCCGGCACTAGCCAGCCCCGAGCACTTCACATGGTTCAGCGCCGTTTCCTGCATCATCAGCAGCAATTCAACAGTTTGCGTGATCAATGGTCAGGTTCATTTGTGGGTATCAATGATTTTCTTGAGGAATCTTGTGGCGTACGTGTTCTACTGTGGAGTCATGAAGAGATTCAGGGCCCCCACAACAGATGGGCCATAAATAATAATAAATCAGATGATCTAACCATTCGATCAATGGACTGATTCTTCTTTTAACTTGTTCATCTGTGATGATTATCTGAGTGGGGTGCTTTTTGGCAATTGGGCTATACATTTATCATGCGACCCTGCCGTGAAGTCTAGATACTCAAAAAAGTAAGCTAAGCAGATGATCCTAACCATCCATCTGATCTCAAAATCTGTCCCACTCCCACCTGAGTTTAGTGCAGTATGCAAAACTATTACACCTGTGGTATGATATTATACGGCAATGATTTCTGCAAGTGGTCCATCTAACCTCAGCACGCTCTGGTTGAGGTCTCGGGTTGCCCGACCTAACCCAAACCTGATCAATTTATAGATTCCTTATAAATTAATTATAATTGAGTGTGGATCATCTGTGTTGAAGGCACAGGAATTTCCAATTTCATCTGTTTTCATTGGTACTCAAGCTAACAAGATATGTCGGATTTCTCTCCCAAATAAATTGCTTGATACACAATAAAACTTTTAAAGGAGTATTTATCCTATATTTTAGCTTGTTTGTTTATGAAAAATGAACTTTTTTATGATAAATAACTACATATATAATTAATAAAATTATAGGTATAAAAAATAAGACGCGTATTAAAAATATAATAGACTAATGTAATAATGAAAATATTAGCATATATCTACCCGGCCAACCTGACCGAGCCCACTTGGGTTGGGCTTGGTTTGAGAATTCCCAACCCAATATTGGGTTGGGTTAGGTTAGGGTTGAGGTATAGGAAACTTGGGTTGGGCTAGGGTTGAACACCAACCCGACTCAACCCGCCCGACTTTCAGCCCTATGTATATGAGACCCGGCCGTTCATCATGCTCGTTCAACTGTTAATATGTGCTTGTCCAAAAAAATCAGGCATAGTGCTTGACAAACAAATCGGGTGGGATCACTAAGCAGGTGGGTCACGCATGTTCAGTAATATGGAGCGGTTAAGATTTAAAAACCTGTAACCAACGGTCTACATTCTACGAAAATGTGCATCCTACCTAATATCTGAACCGGCATATTTGGGGGCTAAGACAGCATATTCGACGGCTGCACCCACCTTGAACGGATTAGGTGCGACCCTGGCGATGCTCCCTTACAGTGGGGCCCACCTTGACGTATCTGCTTTGCCAGGTCATTTTAAAACATGAGCCGAAAATGAAGCAGATTCAAATCTTAGGTGGACCATACCATGGGAAACACTGGTGATTGACCCCTTCATCCAGGTTTATGTGACCTTATCAACAGGTTGGATATGTCAAATAAACATGCCTTCAATCACCACTTTTTCCTATCGTATGGCCCTCCTGAGAATCGGATCTGCTTCATTTTTGGGTTCATGCTCTAAAATGATCTAGAAAAATGGCTGGACGGTGTGGATATAGAATATACGCATGCAGGTGGGCCACATGGTAAGACACATGCACCGTCTTTGGTGAGGCCGGGGCTACACCTAATCCCCTCTCCCAAAGAGCACATGTGAAACGTGCATGAGATCTGAGCTTTCCCTCTAGTGAGGTATCAGGCCATTTGACACCTCAGGTCGGCAACAGCACACAAAAACTAACGATGCCTAGAAAAAAAATTCTAACCGTTGATTGATTTTGAACATTGTAGCCCACCTGAATAATGAAATTGCCTGATTCTTTTAGGAGATTATCTAAACATTATTTCCAACCTTATGGAAAGCGCCGATCTAATATTTGCACGTGTGAATGTGTGCGGATGTGTACGAAGAGAAGAATACATACCTGAAGGAGATTCATGAGAGTTTCCATGGTAGCAGTTTTATCAGGACCAATCTCATATGACCTGATAACATAAGTCTGTCTATAAACAAATCTATCCTCCACAAACCTTCCTAGCTTGTATGCACGGATGGGCTCACTTCCATTCACCAATCCAACGGTCCTACTACCCACATATTGTGGGTCATCATTCCCATCAAGACCATTCAATTTCCTCCCATTGATTCTGTCCAAACTCTGAGAACTACTGCCCCTCACACAAAAGCTTCTCATCTCTTTCTTTCCCCTCCAAACAATGCGGCCCACCTTTGGAACTCCAGCAGCATTTTCGGGTCCCACCTCACGTGAAACACCCATAAAATGCAATGTCCCATGGCTTGTGGCTGCCATCAGACGATTATAATCCGTCTATGGAAGGACCCACGAACGGAGAGCGTGTGGGCGATGTCGTACACCTGAAAAAAAAACTAGAGGTGATATTAATGGAGGAAGGAAGGTAGAGAGGGAGGCTTGGAAGGAAAGAGTAACGTGTTTGAATGGGATATTAGCGAGGGGAAAGGGATTTTTGCAGCTCAACCACTTGAACGCGTGGTGGAAAATAATGGGAAAGTTGAGGAACTTGTCTCTATTGATAGACTACACGAAATTGTAGAGATTTCGGTGGTCTTTCGATGGCTTTTCAAATTCTATAATAATAGCTAAGAGATTGTGGCCCACCCATTTTGATTTATCTTATGATTTTGGCCGTTGATGTTTTTACGTGAGTGAGAGAAATAAGGAATGCCATGAGAGAGAGAGAGAGAGAGAGAGAGAGAGAGAGAGAGAGAGAGAGAGAGAGAGAGAGAGAGAGAGAGAGAGAGAGAGAAATTTGGAAACGGTTGTAGCTCACCAGCTCTCCTACTTTGTGCCATTGGGGTGGTATACAAGTCAAAGCTTCTTTATTGGGGGTAAATAAGCGGTTGGGCTTCTGGGCCTTCAGGTGGGCCCTTCTTGTTAGCAACGAACTGGGTCCCGCCCTTTGCCTTTAGGGGTGGAAGTAGGTTTGCTATGGCCGGGCATGCTGGGGCTCTGATGGGTGGACATGGTCCATCTATTTTTCATATCCTTTTAGGGTATAAGCATAAAAATGAGGGAGATCCAAGGCTTACGTGGACCACACGATGTGGATTAAATGCCTACCATTTAAAACTTTGTGGGGGCCACACATAAGTTTTTGATCAAGATTATATTTGTGTTTTCCCTTCCTCTAGGTTTATGCGAGCTTATGAACAAGTTAGATAACAAACAAACATCACGGTGGGCCCTAGCAAGGTTTCAACGGTGGCCATCATTATCACTTCTTTCTCGTGGTGTGGTCCACTTGAGCCTTGGATCTGCTTCATTTTTGGGTTTATGACCTAAAATGAAATGCCAAAGTGGATAGACGGCATGGATAAAACCTACACATCACGGCGGGCCTCTCAGGTAGTACCCATTCCACGTGTGGGCCACACACCCTGGTTCCCTAAGCTGCCTGTAGCCTGGCAAAAAGTGTTAAATAATCAAAGGTCTAAAATAGTCCAGTCTTTATCTCTCTCTCTCTTTTTTTTTTTTTTTTTTCTTTTTTTCAGCATTGTACAAGAAGTTCAATCATATAAATGGTTAGATTATTGAATTGCGACTCAAATTGGGCTGATCTCTTCAAACTACGTGTGTACGTTGAATGAGAATTACTCACCAGCAGTTTTAAACCGTTCATTATTTAAAAATATATTTAAATGGGAATTTTCTCTTAGAAACCGGATCTGATGACTTCCTGTGTAAAATCTAACCTATCTCATGTGATGTTTTCACAAAATCTAAATCATCCGCTGGATGAGGCACTTCATGGAAACCCTGATCCAGAAATCAGGTGGGCCTCTATAAATTTTCATTGGGGCTCACCTGAGTTGCAAAACAATGTGAGTTTTTGCCCAATCCTTCATCAAGTTAGATGAATTGCCTAAAATGAGTTCTCAGTGGCTTTCATGAGAACTGGTTATGGTTGAAAATTTCTCATATTTAAATATTAAACTTATTGCAATCTAATTTTTTATTTCCATCAGATTTTACTGAGGAAAAACCTCAAAATTTGAAAATCTCCCTGTAAATTTCAATCCAAGAAAACGCCAATAACAACATTTGTCAATATGAAAGTGGTGATACCAATTGGATATGGGCACGTGGGGCCCACTTGTCTGCAACCACTAGTGGGTAGGCTCCACATAAGTTTCCATTGTAATCTTTTTTTTTAAAAATTTTAAACTCTATCTTTTGATATTTATCTTTCAAGTTAAGAAAATCAAATTTGAATTTGATGTTTAAATTTAAATTTAATTATGTTTTAATGAAGAAGGGATATCAACGAGATGAACATACCATTTTCTTATCCGAACTCCTCATTCCTTGCTTATAAAATGAGAGAATCCTTTGTGAGAAATGATTCTTGGAGAGGAAAGAGAAAATAGAATTTGATATATCGATTATACATCTAGCGCATCTCTTATAAATCTAAGCGATAAATAATAATCTAGAACCATCTTAAATGTAAAATTAGAGAGGAGATTAGACCTCTCTACTCCTATAGTGGTTATGCGAACCACTGAATGTGCACCATCCATATTCAATTTTTACAAAGGTCCCAAGATCATATAGACCATCGGATCTTGCAGGCCAACACATTTGGGCCATCTTTCAGTGGTGTTAGAGCAATTCAACAATGGATCTCCAATTTAATGTGGATATATCACATTAAGAGGTAAGTGGTCCTTTCCGATATCATTCCAAAATTTTATTTAAATATCCTTTTATTTTAATTATATATTATCATTCATAATGTTTGTATTTCTTTTTAGCTTCTTTCTTTTATAAAATAAAATAAAAAAAAATCTTTCTATATTATCTGTGTTAACGGAATTAGTATCTCAATTTTAGAGAGAAGAGAATAATTTTAGAAAATATGCATCTTAGTCATTGTTCACTACCCCAAGTATAGGGTTGCTATGTAGTAATAATCTTGGTAAGACCGAGGTCGAATCCACAGGGACTGAACCTTGTACGTAATCTGAAAGTAACTAGAATTAGAACTAGACGAAGATGTAATCTAAACTAGAAGAATTTAAGAGAATAATGGTGAAGTATTAAACTAAAACTTGTAAAATTCAAAGGTGGGAAACTACGGTGCCAAGAATCCACTTGTAGAGATCAGAGAGATCTATGCTTGATTCATAAACACAACTGGATTTAGAGTCTCATCTTCATCCAGTTGGAAGATATATCATTAAAATCCAATTCTAAACTTCCTTTGATCTAGTTTTCAATAGAAGATAGATATGAGAATTAGAATTAATTCCATCATAAAACCATGCACATGAGACAAAGCAAACAATAGAGTTTAACTAATCCACAACCAATCTAAGAGAGTTGTGAACATTAGGAAGGGTTTTACATTCCAACCGTGTCCATGAGATGATGGTAAATAACAGGGTTCCCAAGTCACAACCATAATAGTGAAAAGGATATGCTCAGAGCTATCGCATATCCATTGTAATTTAAGTCACAATAAATCATTAAAAACTAAAAACATTCATTATAATCAAACTAGAATCCAAGATAGCTCAATAAAGCATGAATCAAAATAAAGAAAGCATCCCAATCACGCCACAAGCTTCACCTCTTAGCCCTAGCTAAGAGGTTTAGCCGATCATAGACATGACTAGGCTAGAATCTCTTAAAAAATAAAATAAAAATAAAAATAAAAAAACTAAAAGGGAAGAAAGAAGAACTCAATCAGATGAAGCCGGCCCATGTTCTCCCTCTCTCCTCTTGATGTTCACGTCCAAGGATTACTTTTACGTCCCATTCTCTCTCTCTTTTATAGCCCTAAGGAGGTCGGTCGGCCGGAGTTTACACACCAGGTGGTGGGGCTTGCGCAGCAACAGTGAAACCCATTTGCGCTGTGACAGCTCGAAACAGTCGTGTTTGGGACGAGTTTTGGGACTACTGATCGTCCCAAACTCCGTTCTATTTTCATGAATGGGGTCGTGGCTACCCCGAGCTCCACTTGGTCGGTCCAGATCGTCGAAACGATCGATGATCGTAGGCCACAACAAACAAGAATATTTGGTTTTTCGGACGCAAGCCATGCTCACAGGAGCTGCGTTGGATTCTCGGTCGGGCCCATGGTTGAAGTCATCAGAGAAATCCACCCCTTCCATTGGTTTCCTCTTGAAAAACCGGTCGGGAAGGGGTGGTTTTGGTCAAGTTTTGGTGTGGCCCATTGTATCAAATCTTCTCATCGTTCATCCTGCGTTTGACGATGATCTTCATGTGTACACGTGCATGAGAGCAGAAAGACTCCATGGCTAGGGTCGTGGCCACCTCCTGGATCAGATGGTCGATCTCAATCGTCGAACTGATGGACGATGGTGGCCCACTAGGAATCACAGTGGACGGCCATCCGCTCATTGTACGAAAGGAGAGATGGGAGTCGGGTCAGCCGACTTTGACCAAAAGTCCTGGTCTGGTGTGGTGCGGTCGTGCACCTGCCATGCACACGCATCACATGTATGGGTCCCACAGTGATGTCTTTGATAAATCTACTCTGTTCATCCTCTCCTCCATCCAATTTAAGGGGTTGAAACCAAAGTTGAAGCATATCTAGATATCAAGTGGGCCCCAAATCAGTGATTTAGTGGCTGATATGTCCATTGGGCCACTTTCACAAAGATCCAAGGGCTGAATTTCGACGTGTATGATTAATTTAGGGTCCTTAGGTCAGATATAAAGTTTTAAGCTAAATGAATGGTGAGAACCCTATGATCTTGCATTCAGGACGACTTTCAGGCCTCTTTATCATCAATCACTTGATTTTCTTGGATCTTTGGCTTGTGAATTCTTCGATCTCAGTCTCCTAAGATCCGTCCCTTGCCTTGGTGATTTGTGAACATCAAATCCATGCTTTTAGCACCATTTTCAGTCCAAGCTCTTAAATTCACCTTACAATAAAAATATGATTAAAATAGGATGTTAAACAGTATCATGTTCATAAAATCAGGTAATAACTAGGGTCTAATATGCAATATTTGACCCTCAACAGTCATCTGGTTAAAAAGAGATTGAGCATTTGAATTACGAGACTTAGGGATTTGGAATTTGGATTAACATTTTAAATTGAGATTAAATAGTCAGGGGGATTAATTTAAAAATAAGTTTTGTTGAAACCCCGAGAAATGGAAAAAAGAAAAAAAAAGGATAGAAAAAACAGACACTGTCGGTAACCATGGTGGCCTTTAGCAATGGTCGTTGCCATTGAGCAACAGCAGCTGCAGCCACCATGATAGAGCTTGCTGCCATTAAGGGACATCTAACATCACATAGGCCTTGTCCCTTGGTCTAGCTTGCCCGCCCTCACAGTCAAGTGAATAAAAAAATATGTCAAATCTTGCAAGTAGAATTGAAGGAACTGATCGATACTACTCAAGTTAAAGAAAATATGAATACATGTATTGTCTCAGCTCAAGATCCTAATGCCAATTACAAAAAAAAAAAAAAAAAATGGCTAATAAACATCGGTATCAGAAGTTATCTCAGAATCATGAGCTAAGCACCTTGAGTAACTCGAGGATCAGTTCTTTTCAAGTGGAGGGGTCTGACGTAGAATGTGTTACAGATATATTCGTAGCATGGTTAGACCAAAAGAAGGTGGACCGTAAATTGACCGTAACTTTTGATCAAGTATCGTATGGCTAGAGTTGTACACAAGCAGCAAAAGCTCGGTAACTCGCTCGACTCGGCTCGAAAAAGTTCGACTCGACTCGGAACGCGCTCGACTCGAGCTGAGTTTTGGAGCTCGAAACGAGTTCGAGCTTGCCCCTGCTCGACTCGACTCAACTCGAATACTACTCGAACTTGACTTGAATCAGCTCGACTCGGTACATGGTATATATACCCTTTAAAAATTAAAACCCTAGCTCCCATTCCCAGCCCAGGCGCTCGTTCCCCTTCAAAAAAAAAACATTCTAAAAGAAGAGAAGACAGAAGAAGCAGAGAAATCAAAGAAAAGTAAATCAAACACAAACTTCTCCAGTTGCAATCCTTCTCGAACGTCAGAATACCATCTCTCCCTTTCCTAAATATAATGCATTTCTTTAGTATTTCCAGCACCCAAATTCCATAGCCTATCTCCCATCAAAGAAGATGATCTTCCAAATAGAAGCCGACGACAAAGAAGAATCACTCTCCTTCTGCGATCTCCCGATCGCTAAAGACGTAAATGGAGGTGGAATCATCGCCAAAGAAGAAAATGGGAGACCCCCAAATCAAGATTTCTTCAATGAATTTGGCGACAAGATGTTTGCTGTTGAAGACATCTTACTACGGTGGAAGTTGCTGCTGAACATGAAGAACGAATGCTAGAATCGTTGTAATTTTATAAAGAAGAGCTTTTGCTGCTCAAAATCGGCTCGAACTCAGCTGAGCTGAGCACGAGCTGCTATTGTAAGACCCGTATCGTAGGCCATACCGTTCCGTAGACTTCCGCGGTCCTCCCGGTCAAATTTCGGCAACCCGCGTTCTGTTATCGAGGTTGCGTGCAACCCTAAGTTATGTCCCGTATTTCAGAGTCGGCTTGACCGGAGACTTGTACCTGTGTGACCGCGCCATTGCCGCGGTTCCGATGCCGCGTCTCGCGCACCAAGGTGATACCCTAACCAAGAGATGTGGGCCTGTATTCAGTTCGAGGAAAAATACCGCACGTTGCAAAACCCAAGAGTACACATTACCTCACATGTCAAAGTACAACCCTATCCCCAAGCAACCCTAAAGTCAAACTTTCTCTTACACCCAAGTACAACCATCACCCATCACCCATCTCTCACCCCATCCATCACCCATCCCTCTCTCTCTTACTTCTCTCTCTCTTCTCTCTTCCTCATTTCCTCCCAAGCAAGAATTAGTTCATGAGAGCTCCATGAGAGGGAGCTTTATGTGGCCTACTTCTTATCTCCCATCTCTACCATCCAAGTGTGATCCCAACCGTTGAAATTGATCATTTGGAGCTCTAGCACGCATTGGCAGAAGAAGGAAGGAGAAGTCTAAGGTGGGTGCTTATCTCTCTCTCTCCTTCTCATTTTTATGTGATGTGTGGCCCACTTGGATGGACCCCACCTTGATGTATGTTTTATCCAACCGTCCAAGTCATGTGGACCCTACCTTATGGTGGTGGAAACACACAAGTATCAGACTAATTTAAATCAGGTGGGCCACATTCATGTGGGACCCACCTTGATGAATGTGGGCCACGTCCGTGTGGGACCCACCACTGTGTTTATCCATGCCGTCCAGCGTCCCTGAACGACTCTAGACGTGAGGGTGGCTAACGTGAAGTGCGTGCACTGACATGGGTGTGTACTAACAAGCTAACAAAAAATATATTATATATATATATATATATAATATATTAACGTCAGTTGCCTTTTTAGATTTTTGGGTGGGCTGCTCATGCAGGGCCCACCATGATATATGTTTCTAATCCAAGTCGTTCATTTCGTTCCCCAGCTCATTTTAGGTGTTGAGCCGAAAAATGAAGCCAATCCAGTTCTCTAGTAGGGCACATCATCAAAATTCATGTGAAGACATGCTAAAACATATAAAAGTACTTGCTGGGGCCCACTTAAAATTTTTATACATTTGAAACTTGGACTGAACCCTCCACTACGTGGGACACACACAACAGATGGACTGGATCGTCATGTTGTGGGCCCCATATATGAAAAACAAAAATAAAAATAAAAATAAAACACAGCTGACTTTCTTCTTCTTCTTGTTTCTGAGAGAGAAACGTCGCAGGCGTCTGCTATTGGCGGCGGGCGGACGACTTGGTTCCCACGGCCCCAGCCGTGGGCCCCACCATGATGTGTGTTATGTATCCACTCCGTCCATTACGTGGACCCCTAAGGCAGTGGGCCACCCTCCAAAGCTCAAGCCGATCTGACGCTTAGGTGGTCCACATCATAGGAAACAGTGTGAATTAACCATCTGCCATTGAAATCCTTTTTGGGTCCACAAAAGTTTTGGATCAAGATGAAATTTATTTCTACCCTTCATCTAGGTCTGTGTGACTTATGGACGGGTTGGATCTCATATAAACATTACGGTGGGCCCCACGTGGGACCCACAATGATACATGTGTTTTATTTCCACTGTCCAACTGTGATGCATTTATTATATCCCCACCATCCAGGGGACGGTGGGTGTGTGTGCGTGTACATGTGCGGTGTGTTTGCGCAGTGTGTGTGTGCATTGTGTGTGTGTGTATATATATATATGTATATTATATTATATACAATATTGTATTATATTATATATAATATGTTATATATAGTTTATATATTATGTTATACATAAAATATAGCTGATGGTGGGCCCTTCGTGGGACCCACCTGTTTCATCCATGCCATCCGTCTATATGGCAACCCACCATGATGCATGTGTTGCATCCAAACCGTCCAACTTTTTGGGCAAGCTCATTTTAAGGCTTGAAACGAAATAAGACAGATCTATTTATCAAGTGGACCACACGGCAATGTGAGCATTAAAACGTCTACCACTTAAATCCCCTTAGTATCATAAGAATTCTGGATCAACATAAAATCGTATGACTTTACGATCAGATTGGATGAAAAATAAATGTTATGGTGGGCCTTGGAAATTTTAATGGTGAAAAATCATTATCACCACTTATAATGGGTATGACCCATTTGATATACATAGGGCCCATTGGTGTGGCCCACCTTGATTTATTTGTGCCTTTCTATTGAAGCCCACCTTGATATACACATGAGGCCCATGTGATTAGGCCCGATGTAATGGACTTGGTGCCCATTTGATAAGACCTTGATGTGGTATGTATGAGGCCCGTTGTTGAGGCCCACCTTGATATATATAAAGCCCATTTGATGAGGCCCGATGTGATGTATTTGGGGCCCATGGGTTGAGGCCCATTGTAATGCATTAGGGCCTGTGGGTCGAGGCCCATTGTGATGTATTCAAGGCCCATGGTTGAGGCCCAGTGCAATGTATGTATGGCCCGTTAAGTTGTGTATGAATTCCTTATATGCGCCACTCCTTGGGAGCAATGTTGGTTGAATGGCCACATTGCTGGACAATGATGGTTTAATGTCCACATTGTGACCTTCCCTTAGGCCTTGTTAGGCCCACTCTCATCATCCTCTTAATGGGTTAACCCAAATAAGTGAGCCCCGTTCACCATGAACGGATGGCTCCGTGTTACAGGATTTAATATACCCACGGCCGAGGGCCGATCTTTAAATTATGGTTGATCGGTTGTTCATCTATGGACCCCGCCCTATTTATGCGCTGGTTATCGGTATCGATTGTCGATACCGATCATCGATTCCGATTGACGTGACCGATTTACCGATTCTGATTATCGATCAATTTCAATTGTCGTGACCGATTGCCGACTTCGATCGCCGTGACCAACTTACTGATTCTGATTATCGATCGATTCCGATTGTCGTGACCAATTGCCGACTTCGATCGAAGTGACCGATTTGCCAATTCTGATTATTGATCTATCCCGATGGTTGTGACCGATTTGCCGATTCCGATTATCGATCAATTTCGATTGTCGTGACCGATTGCCGACTTCGATGGACGTGACCAATTTGTCGATTCTGATTATTGATCTATCCTGATGGTTGTGACTGATTTGCCGTTCTGATTATCGATCGATTCCGATTATCGTGACCGATTGCCGACTTCGATCGACGTGACCGATTTGTTGATTCTGATTATTGATCTATCCCGATGGTTGTGACCGATTTGTCGATTCTGGTTATTGATCGATTCCGATTGTCGTGACCGATTGCCGACTTCAATTGACGTGACCGATTTGCCAATTCTGATTATTGATCTATCCCGATGGTTGTGACCGATTTGACGATTCCGATTATCGATCGATTCCGATTGTCGTGATCGATTGCCGACTTCGATCGACGTGACCGATTTACCAATTCTAATTATTGATCTATCCCAATGGTTGTGACCGATTTGCCGATTCTGATTATCGATCGATTCCGATTGCTGTGGCCGAATGCCGATTTGATTGTCGAGGTCGATTTCGATTGCCAAGGCCGATTGTCGTGACCTATATGATGTACATGCGACCCATAGTTGAGGCCCATTATGACACGTAGTAGGCCCATGATGCATGACCCATTTGATGTATTCGAGACCCATGTTAGGGCCCACATGTCATATATTTGAGGCCCATGGGCAAAGCCCATTATGATGTGTTTATGGCCCATGGGTAAGGCTCATTATGATGTATTCATATATGGCCTATGGGGCAAGGCCCATTGTGATATGTATTAGGCCCATGAGCAGGGTCCACCTATTGTGTATATGTGGCCCTTGAGTAAGGCCCATCGTGTTGTATATTAGGCCTTTGTGTGAGGTCATGGGCCCATTATATGTTTGGCTCTATGTGGTCATTCCTTGAGGGCAATGTTGGTTAAATGTCCACATTGTCGAGGCCGATGGATGACGCCGGTTATTGATACCGATTATGAGTATGTGACAGCATAGCATCATAATACATGCCCATACACATCATCTGCATGTTTGTTATGAGATGTGATTGACCATTGCATATGCCATAGGGCAGGTTGTTCATAGGGCTCCCTGATAGGCGGAGTTGCCCCATATGAGAGCATGACATGCACAGGATTAATGCATGACTGGATTGTTTGACTCATGCATCTTGCATTATGTATTATGATTACTGTATGCCCTAGCGACATCAGGGTCGTAGCCTCCACAGGTATTTCGTGGATGGCCAGATGGGACACCGGAAATTTATTCTACATGGGGTACTATAGATGTCCCTGGGTGAAAGTCCTTAAACCCTCTTGGTTCCAGAGGTTACTCCAACGTCTAGACCAAGTGGATGCATGAGCGCATGAGGGCCGCATACTGTTAGGCCGCGTCTCCCACTGTGTCGTGGTCAGTTGGAAGGGGGTACGACCTTACCTGCCCGAGAGAAGGGGGCAATGCTAGGCTAAGTTTGACCAGCTCAAGGAATGGGTCCGCTATCAACAAGTCGGGCCCGATATTGGCAGGTGGATAGTGAGGTCTCTTCCACTCACCTTGTTGCGCGCGATGGGGCGACAATCTGGTTTGAAGTGTAATAGACCCCGGTGATGATCCCAAAGAGGAACAGTACTAAAACGTGGACTTATTGAGCAGGAATTGCATACTCATACATTCATTTCATTCACTATCCACTCGGGCTGGTGGTGCGCAACTAATTGTTGTGTACCTTCGCATGACAAGGATTTTGGTTGGGCGTTTGACTAACCTGAGATCAAGAGTTTACCACATTGAGTTTGACTATCTAAATTTAGGTATGAGACTAGTGTGGATAGAAGTTCTTTGTGATAGACCCCATAGCTTGTGATACTACATACTATCATCCCGACTTCACTCCAGCTTGGTCATTTCACTCGCACCGCATATTGCATTACATCCGCGACATATGACATTTTGGGTTGTTATGTTTCAGCACTTATATAGCCTAAACGGACTTAGCATGATTTGCATATTGCCTTCCATCCTCAACACATAGTATTTGACTTACTATCTTCGCATTGCATAGCTGATATATATTGCTTCCTCAGTATATTGGTTATTATATTTTTGCATCGTATAGCCTTGGTACGGCTGATAATATTCATGAATTTATAGATTGCCAGAATTTCCGCTTACTCTGATTTCGTATGATTCATGATCTTGCCTGTATTACCAATGTTATATGATTTATGGCATTGTATTGCATTCTTGGTACTTACCTTGTGCACACACTTTCACCATCCACTAAGCTTTCTATAAGCTTATGCACGATAAATGCGTACAGGTGGCGTTAGGTTGCAGCAGTGTTGAGCTTGGAGCGTGCAGCGGTCTTCTGGAACTTGATTTTTTATTTATGTATTTCCCTTTCAGCATTGTACTCAAATGATTGTATTAGTGGATATATGATGATGATGTTGCCTTTGTGAATTGGGTAATCTTGTGGTTATGCTTATTACAAGTTAAATGTAAAAAAAAATAAAATCCTCCTTGTAGGATCCCAGGATCAGAATTTGACGTATGGATGCTAGGAGCCGAGAATGGGGTACTACGGAGGCTGTCGGCACCATATTTGGCGATCGGGATTCCTGTGAATCCGATTTTTGAGTTTGAGGCGTGACAGCTACTCTGAGCTCGAAGCTCAAGCCCAGCCGAGTACAAGCTGGGCCTTGAGTAGACCAAGTCGAGACAAGCTGGGTAAAGCTCGGCTCGTGTACACCTCTAGTTACGGTGCACTTGACCGAGTGTTAAGAACCGAAGTAAGACGAGTTTTTTTGAAGTGGAGGGGATTGATGAAGAGTGGGTCACGGACACTTTCATGTCTAAGATGGATCAGAGAAGGCCCAATCGGAGGCAGAAGTCATCAAGATCATTAGAACCTTAAAATAAGTATATCTCACAAACTGGAATGAGTTACTTGACGTACCAAATATGATTTTGGGGTAGGACGAACTACTTTAGCCAACTAACCTAGCAATGTCGTTTTGCCCACGCCAAATTTGTGAGATTCCATCTTATCGACAGTCGAATTTCATGTTTATTTCCGTTTTTAGTATTTTTAGTAAGTTTTGGTTTGATTGTAACTCTTCATCCGTTGGGCTTTAGGAGTAGTGTCCATCATAATAAGTGTTTAGAAAAATTAGGAGAATAACTTGGTTAAGCCATGTAGGACACTTACTATAAATAGGACATTTACTATTTATAGTAAGTTACGAATTTTAGGGAGTTTTAGTTATAGTTTAATTCCGAAACTTCTTCCTAGTCTTGGTATCCCTATTTAAAGGGTTGTAGACTCATTTATCAATCATCAACAAATTTATTTTAAATATTTTAGAATTGTTTCTATTTCTTTTCCTCATGGATTCGAGAATTCTTTATGAGGAGTCCAGAGAAGCTCTTTGGATTCGGAGTAGTTATCCTTGAGGAAGACAGTGATCGACCTCATCACGTTCATCCCTGCGTCAATTGGTATCAGAGCGAGGATTTCCCTCAGGCTGATGGCAAACAACGAATGCATGAACTAAAATCCTCTGGACAGTGATCCGGTTTTCATTGTGTGCGACGTCTCAATAAAAAAAATATCTATTTTTTCTTTTTCTTTCTTTCTCTCTCTCTCTCCCCTCACATTTCTACTTTTTTTTTAATTATTATTATTTATCTCTCTCTCTCTCTCTCTCTCTCTTCTTAGGTGAGCACAAAGTGAAGACGTACATTGACTCCATGACTAGCTCCCTTTTCTTTATGCAGGCATGTGCATTAATTAAAAATAGAACTTAAGATCTTACATTAACACATGCATTAACTTTTTTCACATGCAAAACCAACCCCCTTACTTTCTTACGCATGCACATGCTTTCATTATAAGTGAAACTTATATTCTTTACGAGCTGCATTAACACTTATGCATTAAACTTATCTCACATGTATTCATTTAAGCACATGCAACACCCATGTTGCATGTGTGCACGTGCACATTATATGCATAGGTGTAACATGTGTGATATGTGTGGAGTGTGTGTGAATGTTACATGTGCAAGTGTGGTTGTGATATGCATGCATGTATTCATGAATGGATGACATGCATGAATAAATGATTTAGAAGGATGCATGGTTACATTAAATGGATGAATGGTTAGATAGAATAATGATTCGGCATATGGACTGTTAGACGGCTGCATGGTTGGATTTGTAGATGAATGGATGATTAGATTTGGGTTGATACACATGGTTCATTGGACGGTTGGATATGTTTCGCATACATGAATTAATTGATAAATTTGGTATATCAATCAACAGTTACAGTTGGGCATTAGGTATTACATTGTGTATCTATGATGACCTTAAGGGCCTGTTTGATTTTCATCGTTTCGTGGGGAAAAGGTAAATACCCTGGAAATGGCTGATTATTACCGTTTCGCCTGTTTGAATATTTACAGGGATTTCACTTCTTAGGAACCGGTTCAAAAGTAACAGTGGCCATTTTAGGACCCCATCTTGATGTATGTGATATATCTGTTCCGTTCATCCATTTTATCACAACATTTTCAGATATGAGAAGAAAAATGAGTTAGATCCAACACTCAACTGGCTCGTACCAAAAGAAACAATGGCTCTAGGAAGTTTTTAACGGTAAGTATTTAATTCACATTTTTCTATGGCGTGGTCCACTTGAGCATTGGATATGCCTCATTTTTTGGCTTATATCATAAATTTATCTGACATAATGGATGAACGGTGTGGATATATGATATGCATCATGGTGGGACCCACAAATGTTTTACAATATTTGCCATTTTTACCTCCAAAAAGTATGCTGTCAAATCAGTTATGGGAAAGGGTGCAGCAACTTCGGAGGGAAATAATTATTACTCTTTTACGCGCGATTTACCATTTCATCGAAAATCAAACACGCCCTAAGAAGCCATTTTCCAAAGCGACTAAATCCAAAGGTCTGTTAGAGATAATTTATTCAGATATCTATGGACCACTAAATATATATGCTAGAAATGAATACTAATGCTTCATCACTTTTATTGACGATTACTCACAATATAGATATGTATATCTCATCTCACAAAAATTTGAGGCTTTTGACTATTTTCTCAAATATAAAGCTAAAGTAAAAATTTAGCTTGAGAAAAATATCAAAATTCTTAGATTTGATAAAGGTTGTGATTATACTTTGAAATGCTTAAATCATACTAGGAAAACGTTGACATCGTTAGGCAATACATAATGACTCATATTCATAGTAAAATGGAGTTGTAAAAAGAAAGAATAAGACAGTATCGAACATGGTTGGATAGATGATGGCGCATGCCAATCTTGCTACCATATTTTAGAGAGACATACTGCTTACAACCATCTATATCTATAATCGAGTCCCATCAAAATCCATTCCTAAAATTCAATATGAGATATGGACTGAAAAGATTCATTTTTTAGGTAAATTTTGATTGTAAAACTATTAAGTCCATATTCATAAGGTACTCAGTACATTCAAAGGAATATGTTATAGTTTTTTTAGGATTGTGAAGAATGGACTAAGAATCTCGGGACATGATCTTTGTCAAAAATAAATACTCAAATTGAAATAAGCGAAAAGTTACGTAAAACTTTTTAAAATTCCTGATGTATATCAAGAGAATGGGAGCTCTTTTTCTTATAATAAAAATGCTCATATAGTTCACCAAGACAGTAGGAGTACATTTAAACAAGTTCCTGAGTGATGTCAAAGCGAAAGAGGATCGATTTCCTGAAGATACTTTTATATCGATAGTGAGTCTTCCTCTTGTATTGTGGTTGACAATGTTGAATTTGATTCTTATCAAGATGCGTCGTTGTCTACAAATTCGGCTGATTGGATAACTACCATGTACTAAGAGATCACATCCGTAGAGAAAAATAAAGTTTGAGAACTTATATATATGTCTTTTAATCGTAAAACAAGATGTAACAAGTGGATACTCAAGATCAAGAGAAATACATATAATATAACAGATAAGTTCAAATCATGGTTGGTTGTTGAAGGTTTCATAAAAAAAGATGTTGATTACGAGGATACATTTTCACGTATTGCAAAATTCTTCGCGATCCACATGATCTTGTCCATTGTCACAAGTTTAGACTTAAAGTCTTATCAAATAAATGTAAAGACACATTCGTGAATGGCAACCTATATGAAGAGATATATATACAACAACTCATAAGATATATGGATAAAATGCATTTACAAAAAGTTTACAAACTATTGAAATCTACTATGGATTGAGGCAGTCTTCAAGGCAGTGGTACATGAGGTTCCAGTTAGCCATCGTCACTTTTAGGTTCATAATAAGTCAATAAAATTATTATGTATACATGAAGTGGTCTGAAAGATCTTTTCTGATGCCATCTCTATATGTATACTATTGGAGTTAGTGCCTTGGAAAGCCATCTATTCCCTTATCCACTAACTGTTGGGGGCCTTACACAAAACCTTAGGATCTAGCCCTCCGGAACAAACCAAAATTATGGATAATAAAGCAATGAAAATAATCAATGCATCAATCACACACCACACAAGAGATTTTTATGTGGAAAACTCTCAAAGAGGTAAAAATAATGGGACCTCGTCCAGATCAACAATCCACTATGAAGTAGAACGTTACAAACTTCTTCACTCACGCAAGAGTGGATAAACAATGAGAGAAATAAAAAAATCAGAGAGATCTCACCGATTACGAGGACATAAAAGTGCTGAGATATATTGCACAGTAGATAACCTCCACGAGCATAATCTCCCTTCTATAAGCTTCCTCTCTCTCTCACCTTTGATAGCCCTAAACCCTTTAGCAAATCCCTTGTAAAGCTTTACGAACCCTCTTGTCATACCTAGAAAGCTCTAGGTACCTCCTATTTATAGTTTTATGAAACTCCTTTCCGCATCCTAGTTGTGAAAGGACTTGCGACACGAAATCCGCGCAAAATCGCGGAACGAATCTGCGTAACTACGACTGGTCGTGATGAACTTACGACCGATCGAGCACCACCCATGACCGATCAAGTACATCCTTCGACCGGTCGAGCACCCCGGAAGCAAATAGCCCAAAGTCGCTCGAGTTCGAGTCATGTCAGGGCTCGTCTTCTACAACTGGTCGTGCATAGCCTTCGACCGGTCGAGCAGGGCTCATGACCGGTCAACGACGGATCAAAAAACCCATCAAATCTCTCCCTTTTTGATCCAGGAGGGATCCACCTTCTTCAAGCCAACCAGGTTTCTACAAACCTCAAACTTGCCCATGAGTAAAGCCTTGGTCATCATGTCTGATCCATTATCGTCCGTGTGGACCTTCTCAAGTTGTAACATCTTTTGTTCCAAAGTATCCCTAATCCAGTGATACCAAATATCTATGTGCTTTGACTTGGATTGTTGACTTGGATTCTTGCTCAAGTGTATAACACTCTGACTATCACAATAGATCACGTGCTCCTCCTGCTTTAGGCTAAGTTCCTGTAAGAACCTCTTCTTCCAAAGCATCTCTTTACATGCCTTTGTGACTGCAATGTACTCGGCCTCTGTTGTCGACAATGCTACGACCTTCTGTAGCTTGCTCTACCAAGAAACCACTCCCCCTACAAACGTGAACATGAACCCCGATGTAGACTTCCTGGAGTCTATGTCACCTGCCATATCTGCATCTGTGTAACCCTCCAGCACAGGTTTTCTGTCACTATAGCATAGGCTCAACCTGGATGAGCCTCTTAGATACTGCAGTATCTACTTAACCGCTGCTCATTGTTCTTTGTTAGGTGGCAACATACCAGATGACAACACCAACCTCATATGCTATGTTTGAGCGTGTAGGCACCATAGCATACATCAAACTTCCTACCGCTGACGTGTAGGGTATCTTCTGCATCTCTTCTACCTCTGCCTTCATCTTGGGACATTGCCTGTCGCTCAATCTGAAGTGACTATCTAGTGGAGTACTGACAGGCTTCGCTGCATTCATATTGAACCGCTCTAGGACTTTTTCAATATACCGCTCTTATGACAGCCAGAGCTTCCTGTTGCTTCTGTCATGGGTTATCTTCATTCCTAAGATCTGTCTAGCCGGGCCCAAGTCTTTCATTGCAAAAGACTTGCCCAACTCCATTTTAAGCCTATCGATCTTCTTGATGTCTTTTCGCATGATGAACATGTCATCAACGTATAAGAGTAGAACTAAGAAATCACCATCTAAGAACTTGCGTATGAACACACAGTGGTCCGACTCCATCCTATCATACCCATGCTGTAACATGAACGAATCGAACTTCTTGTACCATTGCCGTGAAGCTTGTTTCAGCCAAACAAGCTCTTCCTCAGCCTACACACCATGTGCTCTTTACCCTTAACTTCGAAACCTTTTGGTTGGTGCATGTAGATCTCTTCTTCTAGGTCACCATGGAGAAAGACAGTTTTAACATCTAACTACTCTATCTCCAGATCCATGCTAGCCGCCAACCCAAGCCACACCCGTATGGATGTTATCTTCACCACTGGTGAGAATATCTCATCGAAGTCTATGCCTATCCTCTGACCGAACCCTTTCACCATAAGTCTGGTCTTGAACCTCGTCTGTGAATTCTTCTGCTCAATCTTCTTTCTGAACACCCACTCGTTACTCAAAGCTTTCTTGCCCTTAAGCAATTTCACCATATCATATGTGTGGTTCTTATGCAAGGATTTTATCTCCTCTTGCATAGCTTTCAACCACTCCTCCTTATGCTCGTCGGCTAGAGCCTCAGAAAAATCTTCTGGCTCTCCTCCATCAGTCAGCATAATGTACCCATGTGGCGAGTACCTCTTGGACGAATGTCTGTCCCTAGATGACCTCCTCACCTATGGCTCAACAGGTGGATCAAGTGGGGGCTGCTCCCCTGGTCCATCTTCTGAAGGAACTCCCTCGTCCTCTGCACCTTACTGTACTCCCTTGTCATCAGGTACCACGGGAGGAGTAACCGGATCCATGTCCTCTAGCTCACTTGAATTAGGCTGGTTCTTCTCTGGCTTACTAATGTCTTTTATACATTGATCTTCAAAGAAAACCACATCTCTGCTCCTAACGAGCTTCCTCTCAGTCGGATCCCACAATCTGTAACCGAACTTTTCATCACTGTACCTTAAGAACACACACTAACTAATCTTCATATCGAGCTTAGACCTCTCGTCCTTTGGTACGTGAACGGATGCCCTGCATCCAAACACCCTGAGATGACTGTAAAAGGGATCATGTCTAATCCACACCTTCTCAGGCACCTCTCCATTCAACGGGGCTGATGGAGACCTGTTTATCAAATACACCGCCGTGTGCATTGCTTCTCCCCAGAACGTCTTGGGCAATTTTGCATGGGATAACATGCATTTGATTCTCTCTACAATGGTATGATTCATTCGCTCAGCTACACTGTTATGCTGGGGGGTCTTGGGAACCGTCTGTTCATGTTGTATACCCAGGGACTTACAATACTCATGAAAGTCGCCAATGTATTCACCACTATTGTCAGTGCAGCTGCACTTCAATGGTCTACCTGTCTCTCTCTCTCGACCATAACATGAAACAATTTAAACACACCAAAGACCTCGTCCTTGAATTTTAAAGCATAAATCCAAGCCCTCTTAGATGCATCATCTATAAAAGTAACAAAATACAATGCCCCACCTAAGGTTTTTGTCTTCATAGGACTACAAACATCAGAATAAACCAAATCTATTGTATGCACTTTATTTGAGAAGCAGTTTTAATAAATGAAACTCTATGTTGTTTCCCTGATAAACAATTAAGACAGGTTTTGAGAGGTGTACTTGTCACGTCTGGAAGGAGCTACTTCCTCACTAGTAGCTGAAGCCATTTTTCACTCATGTGGCCTAGACACCTGTGCCACATGTCAATAGCTGAATCTTCCACTGCGTTCAACCCACCCTTGCACATACTGACACTTGTCTTATAAAGGGTACACCACTTCTTTCCTCTGACCACGATCAATGAACCCTTGATGAACTTTCATCGCCCACCAGCAAACCGGTTTTCACTGCCATCATCATCCAACTTTCCCGTCGACGTCAAGTTGAGGCGAAGGTCTGTGATATGCCTCACATCCCTGAGAACCAATGTGCAACCCACATTGGTCTTCATACAAATATCACCGACTCCCACGATTTTTGATACGCTAGAATTTTTCATCTTCACAGTCTCATAGTTACCTGACTTGTAGCTTGTGAAGAAGTCCCTGCATGGAGTCACATGAAAAGAAGCTCCTGAGTCTATCACCCAGTCCGTGTCCTAACTCGTAGCCGTGAGACATACATCATGATCTGCAGAAAGAATAACTACAACGTCACCATCTGAAGCGACCGTAGTGAAATCTGATTCATCTTCCTTTCCTTTTCCTTTCTTGTTGTTCTTCTTACCACGACACTCATATTTGTAGTGGCCCTTCTTGCCACAATTCCAGTAATCAACATCCTTTATGTTACTCGACTTGCCTCTTGATTTATCTCGGGCCTTCCCGCCCTTTCTGTTCTTTCCTCTTCCCCGTTCTTGTGTCACAAGGGCCTCTTACTGAGTAGACCCCTGAGACTTCCTTCTTATCTCTTCATTGAAGAGACAGCTAGTTACCTGTTCCATGGATATCTTTCCATCTGGCGCAGAGTTACTTAGAGACACCACCAATGTCTCCCAACTGTCAGGCAAGGAACTAAGCAAAAGTAAAGCCTGCAATTCATCATCCAGGACCATCTTCATAGAGGAGAGTTGGTTCACTAAACCTCATTCATGTGCTCGGCCACAGAACCACCATCCTTGAACTTGAGATTCACAAGTCGTCTTATCAGAAAAATTTTATTACCAGCTGTCTTCCTCTCATACAGCCCTTGTAATTTCAACTATAGGCTAGTGGCTGAGGTTTCTGTAGACACAGTGGAACACTGAATCATCCAACCATTGTCTAACAAACCCCACCGCCTTCTGGTTCATCTTCTTCCAATCATCATCAGACATATCCTTGGATTTTGCTGATATGCCTAAAATTGGAGAATATAGGTCTTTGCGATAAAGCAAGTCCTCCATCTAAGCCTTCCATATGGTCCAATTAGAACCATTAAGGCTGACCATCCTTGATGAGCCACCTTCCATAATTCAAAACCAATCCTACCCGTTCAATGAACTTAGCTTTGATACCACTTTGTTAGGGGCCTTGCACAAAACCTTAGGATCTAGCCCTCCAGAACAAATCAGAATTATGGATAATAAAGCAATGAAAATAATCAATGCATCAATCACACACCACACAAGAGATTTTTACGTGGAAAACCTCAAAGAGGTAAAAACCACGGGACCTCGTCCAGATCAACAATCCACTATGAAGTAGAACGTTACAAACTTCTTCACTCACGCAGGAGTGGATAAACAATGAGAGAAACAAAGAAAACGGAGAGATCTCACCGATTACGAGGACATAGAAGCGCTATTATATAGATTGCATAGTAGATAACCTCCACGAGCATAATCTCCCTTCTATAAGCTTCCTCTCTCTCTTTTCCTCTCTCTCTCACCTTTGATAGCCCTAAACCCTTTAGTAAATCCCTTGTAAAGCTTTAGGAAACCCTCTTGTCATACCTGGAAAGCTCTAGGTACCTCCTATTTATGGTTTTAGAAAACTCATTTCCGCATCCCAATTGCGAAAGGACTTGTGATACAAAATCCGCACAAAATCGTAGAACGAATCTTCGTAACTACGACTGGTCGTGACGAACCTACGACTGGTAGAGCGCCACCCATGACTGGTCAAGTACATTCTTCGACCGGTCGAGCACCCCAGAAACAAATAACCTAAAGTCGCTGGAGTTCGAGTCGTGTCAGGGCTCATCTTCCACGACTGGTCGTGCACAGCCTTCGACCGGTCGAGCAGGGCTCACGACCGGTCGACAACATGTCAAAAAACCCATCACTAACCACATCATTTGATTGGGTGGATCTCAACCATTGATCGTGATGACCATGAGTCTTACATTGGACATGCGATATGTCTTAGACAAATTTATTCTTCTTCTCATCTTATAGTTATTGGGTTTGTTGACGAGTGATTCCTCTGGAAGTCCTTAGGAACTTGAGATTAGATATGACAGTCCTTGACCTAAGAGAGTTATGGTCCATGAATCTCAGTACCTTGTAAGACTATGACCGTCACAGGTGCGTGGGATATACCTGTGGACATCAGTTCATAAGATGTATGATCATTTTGTGTAAGGGATTTAACTTGAGCCAAGATGAACAATCTTTACCATCGGGAGCCTACTTAGTATCATTTTATGCCTTGCCTTTATCTTGCACAAGAGTGTGAGTGTGCAATGAGCAAATGATCTACCAGGTTTGGACCTTTGTTCACTTGCATTGGTGTATCAAGATCAAGTCAATAACCTGAGGGTCCATTAGCTTGGACCATAATCGTGAGATTAGGACTTGATGATGTATAAAAGATATTTTAATACTTAAACATAAGATGTGTAAGTCTCAGGATCTTGATTGGCCGACTTTGGCTCTTTCTACAAGGTCTATGCAGGGGATAATAAAGTGGACGTTGCCAGGTACTATCATCAAGAGTCATTGATTCTTGCACCGGCCAGCAAGGGATTCACTCGTTTACCTAGGATCATGTTTATGGCTTTGATTTAGATATATCAAGGACTAATCAAGTGATTTTTCTACTATGCCCAACACTTAGAATGTTTTAATTTGTTTTATAAAGGTTTTTAACCACTATCGAAGTTTTATTTTAACTGTTAAAATGGTTTTGATCACACTTGATGATAACATGTTGGCTAGATCTGATGGTCTACTTCTAATTAGCATGAGATATAATTATTAGTGGATACATCATGATAGTGGAGAGATTAAATCATGAATATATATGCATGGATGAGGCAGATTGATGGTCTTCTTTGAGAATAGGTTACAGTGAAGTCCATAAGATGATGAAGCGTCATACTGGGTGTACCCCAAAAATCCTAACCCCTCATTTATTTATATGATTCTATCTAGGAGATGTAGAGCTAGCTCTGGACGTCCCCACCCCATGGGATGTATGAGTGTGAGGAAAAAGAGAGAGTTTGAGAGAGACAGAGAACAAAGATCCACTCCATTCTCTTCTATTGTCTCACTTGTGTGGATAATATACTTCTTCCTCGGCACCTGCGAAAGGATTAGACATTAGGTTATCTTGACTCTCCGATACTGGGATAAATAAGAGAGAGATTCATTAGTTTAGGAGATCGATATCACAGACATCTCCTTCGTGCATATCGCATGCATATATGATCTTCACCATTTATCTATATATATATATATAAGGTACAATGAGCTCGAGCGCACGATAAGCTCCCATGAGGTCTAGCTGTGTAGGCCCCACCGTGATGTGTTTCGACCATCAACACCGTGCATTTGATGGCTCCCCTTTAAATTATGGGATATCCCAAAAATCAGCCGTATACGGAACTCAGGTGGGCCATACCATCTAAAATTATGTGAAGACACTGTTAAAACATATAAAAGCACTTGGTGGGGCCCACCTGAGTTTTCCATGCACCTGAAACTTGGTCTGAACCCTCATTCAAGTGGGACACACATAATGGATGGGCTGGATTTGCAAACCACATCTCGGTGGGCCCTCAAAAATGGTTATGAATGTTTTAATGGTGCACGGCCCCTTTGCACTTCTGTGTGGTGTGGCCCACGCAAGTCACGGATTGACTTGATTTTTGAGACCTAGGCCCACGATGGAATGGTGCATCTGACTGATGGGGTAGATGTTCGAAATGCATCACGGTGGGGCCCACACAGCTCGACCTCATGGGATGGACTCGTGCGCTAGAGCTCATTGTACCTTTTCCCATATATATATATATATATATATATATATATATATATATATATATATATATATATATAATGTTATTATAAATGAGAATTCTTGACATGGATCCTATAATCAAATTGTACTGTACCATATTCTACTATATTTGTAGGTTGGGACCCAACATAGAAAATATCTTACTAGCTGATAATGATACGTAATTATTGATGATGACTAATAATAGATATTTCTCAAATTCTGCTGACTTGGTAGTCTTATAATTAATTGCCTTGGTTAGTTTAAATTGCCATGATGATCCCATCCACCGACATTACAGCAGTGTTTGGCAATACTTTCATCACTTCAATGATGGAACCAAGATACAACCAATGGTTTAAATCAGACCATTTCCGTTTATATAACTCTTTGTTGAGAGTGTTTTACTAGTCTTGCGATTAAGATAGACGAATTGCTGGCTACGAACATGCGTATGGATTCTCACCAGAACGTGCAGAATCTCGTAGAGATGATATAAGAAGCTTCGATTGCCACGTATCGAAATCTGATACGGTCATACTAATGATGTGGATGTTTGGATGGGAGGTATTTGATACTCTGGCAGAGGAAGAAGGTTCATATGCAGGCACACTAGCTATCTTGAACATGGACGCTTGTTCATTGAAATAAGATCATTGGACTTTATTATTATTATTTTATTGGCAAAAACATATGACCTCATCTGCTCACTTAATCCAGACCCTACAAAAACAAATGCTCACACACTAATTATACATCCAATTAATTGACCTGTGGGCCCTCACCATGGTGTATGCATAGCATCTTGTCTGACCAGCAATGTGTCACACCATCAAGATAAGGTTCCCAAAAAATCAATAGGATCTAATCATGAAAATGAGATGGGACAACCTTGTTGGATGGTTGAGATGTCATTTTAAGATATGACAACTTGATTTTTGGAACATCTCATTTTTAAGATTGGAAAACCTTATTGGATGGGTGAGATATCATTCAAAAACCATGGTGGGCCTCACATGAGTCACATCGCTTTCGATAGCTTTCATGCGCTACCCTGACCCTATTTTAGGAATTGGTGGGTTGGTTCTATCTTCTCCACCGGAATAAACATAGAAGAGAACGTCTTTTTAGTTGAAATTGTGACATCAGAATTCTAGGAGTTTTAAGCGGCGACATTCCGCAACTAATTCCGGATCTACTTTCGTCGGTTTTTATAGAGTCGATGATATCTAGATAGAAATTCATGGACCTAGATTTAAATATGGTTTTTGATTTATTTATTTTTTTTCTAAATTCAATTGGGCTTTGGAAAACTCTAATAGGCTGCACTTGGGCTTCACATAGCTTGGGCTTAAGTCATTTTTTAATCAGGCCAGCCCAACTTCATATGTACGTATTATATTTCACAAATATATCATTCCAGGCCTTGATTAGACAATCTATCTATATTGAATGTTGATTGTTATTTTTTATTAGTCTAAAATGCCTTTTTCTCTATGCATGTGTGGTCAACTTCATCAATGGATGGATTAGGCACGTTCACGTGAAAAATGGGGCTTTTATCAATTTCTGCAGGCTGACCTAGGCCCAATCAGATTGTTCGGGCTCCAACTAAGGTCGGGCCTCGGGTTGTACCCGACCTAAACCTAGCTCATTGCCAACCCTACGAGTCATGGAACAACAGCTGGTCTGGTAGGTCCAACTTATATTGAAAACTGGGGATTTGGTAGCTCCAATACCGAGTTTGGGACTGGGGTCAATGCTCTATGGGCCCACCATGGTGTTTGTGTTTTATCCATGCTGTCCATTCATTTTGCAAAATCATTTCAGGGCATCAGCCTGAAAATGATGCAGATACAAAGCCCTAGTTGACCTACCACAGGAAATAGTGGGGATTGAATGCCTACTATTGAAATCTTCTTGTATGCTATGGAAATTTTGGATCAAGCTGGTTTTAATTTGTTTTTCCCCTTCATTCAGGTTTATTTTGACTCTCTGAACAGGTTGGATGGCAAATAAAGATGGTGGTGGGCTGTAGGAGATTTCAATGGTTGGTGTCACAATACCCACTGCTTCCTTACACACTGCTTCCTTAGGTATGGTCCACTTGAACTTTGGATCTACCTTATTTTTTGGAAAAATGAATGGACAGCATGGATAAAACACTTACATCATGGTGGCCAGCAGAGCTTTTCCAGTTCCAACCAGTACCGAGCTCAGTACTGGACGGGTCACTACGGAATCCATGTCCAAAATTGGAGGGGTCAGATTGTGAAAATAGCTTGAAAATTGGATGCCCCAAAATCAGGCCAACGCAACCCGTGTCATGCCATAGAAAAGACGTGGAAGTTCTGGAAAGCCTTTCCTCGGAAATTCCCTGAGTGGCTGATGTTTGTGAGGAATTCATCCCATCCATTTTGCGAGCTCATTTTAAGACATGCGTGAAATATTCAAGGGGTATCCAAGACTCAAGTGAGCCATGTTGTAATATATTGATTTTTAATATATATATATATATATATATATATATATATATATATATATATATATATATCAAAGTAATGCTCACACACAACTAGTTGTACCGTGACTTTTGGTTCAACTAGCTAGGCATTTAATGAAAAAACTTCCCCTTTTATACGATGCGTACACCTATATTGAGGGATTTTAGAATGCATGTCATAGTTAGGTCAAGTGGCATATTTGCTAAGATCTAAGCCATTCATCAGTTAGGATCCACTAAGGAGAACTTATATAGGACAAAATTCAGATCCATTCATCTTTCAAGTAGACTACGCCAACATAAATAGTTTGGAAGGTGAACTTTTCTTTATCAACTATTTTCAATTGTGTGGTCCATCCGAAGCATGGATGGGCCTAAAATTTGAGCCCTAGGTGTAAAGTGAGATGACCCATCAGATGTTCAGGGTAGATTTAAAATTAACACCATAGTCGGCCTACCCGAAGGGGCTACTCTTTTACAAAGCTGCATTTAAATCACTCGTGGATAGGCATTACGAGGATTAATTACCAAAATAACGGACCTGGATTTCCTGCAAAAGCGCGCAAGGACGCTGGGTGGGCCCCACTGATATGTTTGTGTAAAATATATCCCATCCATCCTTTTTGAAAGATAATTTTAAGATGTGCGACCAAAAAATAGATGTATCAAGCACTCAACTGGGCCACACGACAGGAAATAGTTGTTATTCAGTGAGCACCGTTGAAACATTTTTATGGCCATAAATGTAACGCCCCAAAAAATCTGGGGTCGTGCATAGACTCGACTCTCGAGTTCCCGAGTGTCACTTATCATGCATTTATGGTTTTTTTTTTTTTGATTAATCAAATTTAACTGCGCAATTTGGAATTACCTGAGGCACGAAGCACAATCACACCAGTCTACTGAAATGAAGGATATCTCACATATATACAGGTCCAAAATAATAAAGGATCGCCCAAGCGTTGCCCAACAGTAACAACAAAAGAAGGCTATGTCCAAAAAGTAAAGTGAGCCCGCGGCTCAGCAAATCCAAATTCAGCCCGATCAAGCCGATGGAGAGCCGCTTATCAGCTGCAAGTAGGAGAGTCCGTCCTCCTCGTCTAAGCTCGCCTCGCCAGCCTCCTCATGCCCTGAGTCACCTGCATCTATGAATGGGTCTGGTTGGTGTTTTAAAACACCGTCCCAGAGTGGGAGTGAGTGATCAACTCAGCGTGAACTATTGGTCTCAAGTTACAACAGGCATCAATTGTAATATGAACTTAATGAAAAGCAGACAATCATCAACACATAATAACTCTTATTTAAAATGCATGCATGCGGGATGCTATGATGCATGCCCTCACCACAACACTCCCTCAAGCGACTCCATCTAACGATCGCATATGACAATACTCCCTTAGAGCGACCTCGACTTCCGAGTCGCCACCCTAACTAATGCGTGCAATGCGATCGTGTTAGCCGGGATATTAGTTAAGTCCATTCATCCAGCAGGTTGGGGATTCTGATTCACCCTACGTATCAATGCCCTAAACTGGTTGCGAGGCCAAGACCCCATCAACGCGTGAGGCCGAGACCTCGCGGTTCGTGATCCCGTCGGGTTCCTCATCCCCGACACCAAACACATGAGGAGTGCCGAAAGGAAGGGATCGCTCGCGGTCACTACGGGGAGGCGCGGTACCCCAGCGTAGGCCGATAGCTTGGACATATTGTCTCATTCCACCATGCCCGGCTCACGAAGCTGTGGACCCGTTGCAAGTTAATTTTTGATGGGCTACAACGGTTGTAAGGTGGTTCAGGTTCCATACATATGTGAGCAAACAGGGTTAACATACAGGGTTAGTCAGATAGTAGGTTAGACCACACGAGTCAAGCGAGCGTGAGACGAGTGACATCGGGCACAAGAGACCCATGTAGTCGAACTACAGCCACACGAACACACTCGTCCAAACCCACTGGTCTAGCCCTAGCATAGTCCTACCGATGGGACTACCATCTCGCCTCATGTTCTTGACCAACCCATGGGTATGGAGGGTGATCCGCAACAAGCCAACTACACAGGTTATCAACTAGCATACCAACATCATATTTCATGCATCTCAGTCATATGAATCAAATATTTCTAACAAGCAATCATGAAATAAAGTGCGTGTGAGTCGTGTGGGTTTGTGAGGAAGTTATGCACTTCCCCCATCTTGAGAAATTTTATGCACAAGAGTAATGAAATCATGCATACTATTAAGCAACAATATATATGGAAATCAACAAGCATGAGCATGCAACCATCCATATACAAAATCATGTAAGGAAACAAGAACAACATCATGGGGTAGCCAAACATGCATATCCATACAATTCCATCAACCTACGATCCTAGGGTTCCTCTAGACTTTCAAGTATAACATCCAACAATCAAAATCATTAGGCTCGTATAAAAATTGGTGCTAGGCCACCTAAGAACAATAGTCCGCACCTTCGGATTTGTTGAAGACTTGAGATCGACCTAGGAGATGTGTATCTTTGTGTAAAACGGTCGGAATCCCTAAGACAACATTTATATGTTAGAATCTCATGAAAAACCCCTTTCCCACACAATGGTTGCAAGAAAAGGGATGAGGGATCTTACCTAGACGATCAACAGAATGATTCTTGTGGTTGGGGTGTAGGGATTTCCTTGGAGAAGGGATAGGGAGTTGGAAGGGAGATCTCCTTGGGCCCCACCACGATCTAAGGTCCACCTTGCCCTCCTTCCCTCTCTCTTTCTTCTCCTTTTCCCTCTTTCTCTTCTCCCTTTTCTCTCTTCTCTCTTTCCTTCTCTAGAGCAAAATCGTATGGGGAGAGGGGGTGCCCAAATGAGGCCCTTTTATAATGCCAGGTTTGGTGTAAATGGCCCCAAGGGTTAGGTTTTTACTATACTAGACCTATGGGAGGGTCTTTCTAGGCTCTAGGGCCCTATCACCCCTCTGGCCACCAAATTCAGCTTGTAGTTGCCTTATGGCCCGACTAGGGTCCATGCAAAAATTGAGGACGAATGGATGAACGGATTTATGATCTGAGAAAGCATTTTCGTCCCATAAATGGCCCCGTGGGGGTCAATCTGGTGATTGGGGCAGTTCTGGCGGCCCTCTGGCCATGAAACTTGTAGGATAGGTGTTCCATGGCCCGATGAAGGGCCTTGCAAAATTTAGGAACGAACGGATGCGGGGTTTGGTCGTACGGGTCCGATTTGCAATCAACGGTCACCGTTCCACGATCAGGACCCAGATTTTGTGGGCGGGTGTAGAAAAATACATTAAACATTCACCATAAATTTGAAAGAAATCGAACGGCTGGAAGACCTGGTATATCGGTTTTATTTGTAAGTGCCAGATTCCAATTCTAGCATTGGTGGGGTACATTCGGGTAGTGCCAGATCCCAGTTCTGGGTGTCCACTGGGTCCGCAGTCTGCGATGGACCACAAGCCCAGTGAGATCTATGATTTTCTAAATTTTTAGATTTTTCTGACCTTCCTCGGTCGCTGGGCGGCCCACACGGGCTGTTGTTAAGTGTAATCGGGCTACCTGACTTGACGGCTCGCACATGGTCTGATCGTGACCAGACTGGACCACTCATGTATAAGCTAACGTTGGATGCTAATGATCAGTTAAGTGATATTATAAGTTAATAAAAAAAATTTCAAGGATTTTTGGAAATTCAAAACAGTGAAAATTGAGGATGTTACAATCTACCCTCCTTAAAAATAATTTCCTCCCCAAAATTGCCTAAGGGTAATAAATAAATATATTATCATTTTGTTTGCATAAGTTTTATTGATTTCAGATTTATATGCGTCGTAGGGTGCTTACTAACTATATTAGCCTTGCTTATTATATTATACTCCCTTAAAAATTTTTACCCTTAAGGTTTGAAAACAATGTCAAAATCATGATTATCGTGCTAAGTGTTTGCCGATAAAGTTTACCTAAGGGTGGTGTATTCTACTCTTTATGATCAAGCTAATACGAAAAAAAATAACGGTTGTGGTAGGCTCAAATCCGATACGTCAATTGTCTGCCTGACCAGGGCTGACAACACGTTGTATCCCTTCTGAATCCTGATGGATCTTGGTCTTCTGCTCGGTCAAAGCAGTGAGTCCGTTGGTAGTCGCTCAAGATTGAGAATTGGGTCAAGCCGCGAATACTTCGCAAGTGTATGGTCTCATAATTCCGTAGTCTCATCAACCTAGATATTTAGGGAATGACTCTCGTTGGAAAGTTTAAATCTCCTATTTATAAGGTTGTCCTTTGAGTTTTGGCCTACGAGAGTCCTCGTTTTAATTTATATCTAATTTGGGGTTTAATAATTCTCTCAACATGCCTATGGGCAACGATCATCCTAAAAAGTTTTTAAAGACACAAATTTGTATATGAATTACCATTTTAATCCTATGGCTAGTGGGTTAATCGCAGACTATACTTTGGTTTCATAAATTTCAAGAATGAAGGAATAGTCGAGGTTCTAAGGTATTATGGTGGTTGGAAGTGCTAATAATACAAACAAGAACACAGTAAGACAATCATACATACAAGCATTCACAAGGCGACAAGAAAATTCCAAAACAATCCATACATTCATATTGAATTCAAAATGTCATTAGTATGGCCAGTTATGTCCTACAATATGGATTTACATATATTACTAGATACTCTAAACATAAAGAAAGAAAAAGCTGACAAATCAAGCAGGAGTTTTAACTATATTTAATACATGGTAGTAGTCTTAACTAACTCAAAACAACTACTAATTTCTATAAAGTTAAGTTATTATTCTTCTGGGTCGAACGAGGACGGGGGTGCTTCTTCCCCTTAAGGAAAAGGATTACCGGAATGACGAAGAAAGAGGCAACAGTTGCCAAGAACGCCATATCCCTCGGCTAGGATGGATTGGCTGTGAGAAACGTATGTGGGTTGTTGGAAGGAAGATTTTTAGGGGTGGTTTTGAGAATATTTGAGAATGGGTCTAGGATTAGATTTGGGGAGTATATTTTTAGAAATGATTTGAGAATGTATTGGAGAAGGAGTGGTTAAGAATGAGTTTGGGAAAAATGGATTTGAGGATGGAATTGGATATTAATTTGAAATGGGCTTTTGAATTTGGGGCTTGGAGTTGAAAGGGATTTGAGAGGGGTTTTGAGATTGGGAGAGGGAGAAATTTCTTTAGGGTTTAGAAGAGATGGTAGAGGGTAATGGGAGTAGTAGAGATAGGTTTTATGGACTCTAGATAGGCCTAAATAGCAAGGGAAATGGGCCACACTCGTGTGTACTTGAAAAGGAGGAGGGGACATATCTCGTAACGTTTCTTATACTTTAAGTAACTGGATTGATTTTAAAATTTTTATGATAATTTACCATCAAGTTTTAAGCCATCTCACCAAGTTTCATATCATTTGGAGTTGTAAATAAATTATAAAAATTCTAGAAGTAACCACCGTATAAAACTAACGATTTTTTTGGACAGTTGTCAATTCATCCCAAATATAACTATATCAAAAATTTTATTTTATTTTTATATGAAATTATACTTGTTAAGCTTCAATATGACTTTTGAATCACCTAAATCGGAGTTGTAACGAAGGAGATATGACTTTTTGAATTCGACTTAATTTTGGAGGAAATTCCGGCGTGGCGACGCCGGGTCACTGGATGCCTGGGCGTTGCGACGCCGGGCCATTGGATGCTTGGGCAGGGTTGCCTTGCGACGAACATATCTCGCAAACCGGGATGAGTTATTCGACGTGCCATATATGAATTTGGGGTAGGAGAAGCTGCTCTATCCAAATAAAATGGTTATTTCATAATATTTTGTTAGGTTAATGGCCAAAAGTCCATTTTACTTATATTTTTACTATTTATAGTAATTTTTTGCTTACTTATAGTTCTTTATCCTTGAACTTTAGGATTTGTATCTAAGATGAAGGTACATAGAAAAATTTGAAGGATAAAGGGGTGAAATGCGAGGATTTAAAGGAGATAAGTTGAAAGGAGGAGTTTAGACTTAGGGATTGGGTGGTTTGGACTACCTAAATTTTCTAATTGGTCGAATCGGGTCTTGCCGTTAAGTTCCCGAGCTCTTGCCCAAAGACGGGCTGAAATATGTCGTAAGGCTCCCAAGTCGAATTCTAATATTGTTATGCTCTCTCTCATCAGTTGAAGCCCTTCGTAAGATTCTCGGACCTATTTTCTAGCATCACTGCTTACTCTTGCTACCCAACCCTAACAATCTGAAAGTCTCACCTTCTGTCTAAGACGCGGTTCAGGGAATGGGGTGGTTCCTAGCATTTCGCGTTTTCTATTGGGTATCCTCTCAAGTCAGCGGACGCGTTAGTGAGTTCATGACCCATGGCCCAAGGGATTCCAAACTATTGCTCTGATACCATCTGTAACGCCCCGGAAAATCGGGGGTCGTGCATAGACTCAACTCTCGAGTTCCCGAGTGTCACTTATCATGCATTTATGATTTTTTTATTAATCAAATTTAATTGTGCAATTTGGAATTACCTGAGGCACGAAGCACAATCATACCAGTCTACTGAAATGAAGGATATCTCACATATATACAGGTCCAAAATAATAAAGGGTCGCCCAAGGCGTTGCCCAACAGAACAACAAAAGAACAACAAAAGAGTAAAAGTGAGCACATGTGGCTCGGCAAAATCAAATTCACCCGATCAAGCCGATGGAGAGCCCCCCATCAGCTGCAAGTGGGAGAGTCCGTCCTCCTCGTCCAAGCTCGCCTTGCTAGCCTCCTCATGCCCTGAGTCACCTGCATCTATGAATGGGTCTTGTTGGTGTTTTAAAATACCGTCCCAGAGTGGGAGTGAGTGATCAACTCAGTGTAAACTATTGGTCTCAAGTTACAACAAGCATCAATTGTAATATGAACTTAATGAAAAGCAAACAATCATCAACATCTAATAACTCTTATTTAAAATGCATGCATGCGGGATGATATGATGCATGCCCTCGCCGCAACACTCCCTCAAGTGACTCCATCTAACGATCGCATATGACAACACTCCTTCAGAGCGACCTCGACTTCCGAGTCGCCACCCTAACTAATACGTGCAATGCGATCGTGTTAGCCGGGATATTAGTTAAGTCCATTCATCCAGCAGGTTGGGAATTCTGATTCACCCTACGTATCAATGCCCTAAACTGGTTGCGAGGCCAAGACCCTATGAACGCGTGAGGCCGAGACCTCGCGGTCCGTGATTCCGTCGGGTTCCTCATCCCCGACACCAAACACATGAGGAGTGCCGAAAGGAAGGGATTGCTCGCAGTCACTACGGGGAGGCACAGTACCCCAGCGTAGGCCGACAGCTCGGACATAGTGTCTCATTCCACCATGCCCAGCTCACGAGGCGTGGACCAGTTGCAAGTAGATTTTTGATGGGCTACAACGGTTGTAGGGTGGTTCAGGTTCCATACATATGTGAGCAAACAGGGTTAACATACAGGGTTGGTCAGATAGTAGGTTAGATCGCACGAGTCAAGCGAGCGTGAGACGAGTGACATCGGGCACAAGAGACCCATGTAGTCGAACTACAGCCACACGAACATACTCGCCCAAACCCACAGGTCTAGCCATAGCATAGTCCTACCGATGAGACTATCATCTTGCCTCATGTTCCTGACCAACCCATGGGTATGGAGGGTGATCCGTAACAAGCCAACTACACAGGTTATCAACTAGCATACCAACATCATATTTCATGCATCTCAGTCATATGAATCAAATATTTCTAACAAGCAATCATGAAATAAAGTGCGTGTGAGTCGTGTGGGTTTGTGAGGAAGTTATGCACTTCCCCCATCTTGAGAAATTCCATGCACAAGAGTAATGAAATCATGCATACTATTAAGCAACAATATATATGGAAATCAACAAGCATGAGCATGCAACCATCCATACACAAAATCATGTAAGGAAACAAGAACAACATCATGGGGTAGCCAAACATGCATATCCATACAATTCCATCAACCTACGATCCTAGGGTTCCTCTAGATTTTCAAGTATAACATCCAACAATCAAAATCATTAGGCTCGTATAAAAATTGGTGCTAGGCCACTTAAGAACAATAGTCCGCACCTTCGGATTTGTTGAAGACTTGAGATCGACCTAGGAGATGTGGATCTTGGTGTAAAATGGCTGGAATCCCTAAGACAACATTTATATGTTAGAATCTCATGAAAAACCCCTTTCCCACACAAGGGTTGCAAGAAAAGGGATGAGGGATCTTACCTAGACGATCAACGGAATGATTCTTGTGGTTGGGGTGTAGGGATTTCCTTGGAGAAGGGATAGGGAGTTGGAAGGGAGATCTCCTTGGGCCCCACCACGATCTAAGGTCCACCTTGCCCTTCTTCCCTCTCTCTTTCTTCTCCTTTCCCTTCTTTCTCTTCTCCCTTTTCTCTCTTCTCTCTTTTCTTCTCTAGAGCAAATTCGTATGGGGAGAGGAGGTGTCCAAATGAGGCCATTTTATAATGCCAGGTTTGGTGTAAATGGCCCCAAGGGCTAAGTTTTTACTATACTAGACCTATGGGAGGGTCTTTCTAGGCTCTAGGGCCCTATCACCCCTCTGGCCACCAAATTCGGCGTGTAGTTGCCTTATGGCCCGACTAGGGTCCATGCAAAAATTGAGGATGAACGGATGAACGGATATATGATCTGAGAAAGCATTTTCGTCTCATAAATGGCCCCGTGGGGGCCGATCTGGTGATTGGGGCAGTTCTGGCGGCCATTTGGCCATGAAACTTGTAGGGTAGGTGCTCCATGGCTCGATGAAGGGCCTTACAAAATTTAGGAACGAACGGATGCTGGTTTGGTCGTATGGGTCCGATTTGCGATCAACGGTCACCGTTCCACGATCAGAACCCAGATTTTGTGGGCGGGCGTAGATGTAACATCCCGAAAATCGAGGGTCGAGTAGTAACTCAACTCTCGAGTTCCAGAACATCACTTATGCAATAAAATGAATGATGATTGAATGTTGACTGTATTAGAGTAGTGAACATGAGTGAGATTAAGCCAAAACAACATATCATACTCTAGAGACAATTAAATTTGCAAGCGGAAGACTGTGATAGATAGATAAAATATATAAACTATGATGAGTCTCTAGAGTATGATAACATTACCAGGTTAAATAATTACAAGTACAATCCTAAAATATACTAAATGTGTAAGGTCCTCTAGTCAAAATCCCAGAAAGCCTCGTCGATCAGGACACGGCTCACAGGAAGCCATCAGAAGACAACCAATACAAGCAGATATCGTAGTCATTGCAAAGGTTCGGCTCCGCCTCAGAAGTAGCGTCGCCATCTGAAATCAGACAATGTCTGGTGGGTGTTCGAAACACCTTCCCGTAACGTGGGAGTGAGTAGCTAACTCAGTGGAACAATAAAGCATAGGTTAACATGTTATCGACTCAGTCAAGCAGTAATGATAAAGCAGTACAATCAAACACTCCTAACTACTCTTATTAATGCAAGTATGAATGACATGATGTATGCCCTCACCGACATACTCCCTCATGCGACACCATCTCACGCTCGAGACATGCTTTCATCCCACAAGTGCTCCACATCTTCCGGGCACATGCAATGCATGATGAGCATGATTACCGAGTTTTTAATTAGTCCATTTCAAACAATAGGATTGGGAAACTAAGGTACCTCCTTGTATCATTCCCAAACATGATCCATTCTAGGTCGTCATCCTAGTTAATATCGACGATGGTGTGTTTTCTAGGTCACTGCAGAGGTCGCCAGTGGTCATTACGCACAAAGGTTACACCACTCCCCATCACCCCTTAAACGATTCATCACAATACGTAAACAGGCCTAGTTCATACTCTATATATCGCGGCGAACCCTAAGGCGCATGCGATTTCGAATATGCTCGAGGTCACTACAAAGGGTCGCCAGTACATTACGCACAAAGGTTGCACCGCTCCCCATCACCTTATCAATGTAGGTGACAAAGACGAATATAGTGTCCCATACCACCATAATCGGCTCACGAGTTTGGTTGCTCCTTCGGTCACTACGGGGAGGCACGTGGCCCTGCGTAGGCCGACAAATCGACCACGGTGTCCCATACCACCATGCCCTGCCATGAGTCATGAGTCTTAGCGGATCGAGGTACCATGGTTAAAAAGGTTTTCACCGGTAAGTTTGGTACCCTGTGGTTCAAGCAAGTAGTGACCAAACATAGTGAACATACATTAGACAAATCGGGTTACATGACGAGCTTCGGCTAGCTCGGCGCACAACAAGTTGAACGACATGAAGTGCATAAGCACTTCGCGTGGCCAACCACTATCGCCAACTGAAGTACGACTCGAGTTTGTCGAACACATCTCACGTGGCAAATAAATCACAGCCACGAATTCAATTCTGGTACCGATTGTCTGGACTATAATCATAGCCCCAAACGCAATCAATTGTCATCCATAGCATGTGGAGTAAAGCATGATAAACAAAGTAATTCAAATATGCTAGTAGGCATGTTATAAAGCATGTTATAAAGCATGATATAAAGCATATTGTAAAGCACTACGTCAATAGGAATACAAACACATATATTGCAAATAAGCGGTTTAAGTAAACAACCTCATGGAGGTAATCATACATGTCACTAGGGTAGTTGAGAATCCTATCTCAACACCCTCCTAAGGCATCAACATCTAAACACTTACTCACACAAGCATTTTCACAAACACTTAACATACACTATTTCGACATACTTAGTGTATGTTAGCAAACATATATTAGGGCGAGTCCTTTCGCCAAGCAAATATTTTACGCACATATAATATATTTATACAGCAATTAATCATAGCAAACACATCTCTAAAATATACATGTATACGGTGCTTTTACAATACAGTATTTCTACATACATAGTGTATATTAGTAAAACATGTATTTAGGCGAATCCTTTCGCCAAATAAGTATTTTATCCATATATCGTATATCCATACAACAAATAAACATGTCAAACACATTTCCAAAAAAATACGTATACGGTATTTTATACGAATACCTAGAATATGTAAAATGCCATATTCTACAACTTTAATCGAAACTGAAAACGGAAAGCACTTTGTACATGTGCAATTGCATGCAGATCATGAATCTATCATTATCTGACATTGAAAGCGTTGAAAACCGTAACCTATACACCTAAAGTCCGCACCTTTTGTCGTAGAATCGTAACGAAGTCGATAGGTTTACAAAGCTTTCGTCTACGGCAGTTTGACAACCTAGAGAACGAAATAGGTTAACTATTTCATAACCTACAACTATCTAAACCCCGAAACAGATTAGAGTTAGGGTTTCTTACCTAGAAATGACGTCGGAATCGCCGGAAAAGCGGTGAGAATGGAGCGGTGAAGCTCGAATAGCGGCAGGGAAGAGTGGCAGGGAGTTCCTCCTACATCTCCCACACTTTCTCTCCCTTTTCTCTCTCTCTCTCTCTCTAGGGTTTCTCTCAAATTCGGATGGCTGCAATGAGAGAGGGTTTAAGGTCCTTATATAGCCTAAAAACTCACCGAAATAGACTCCTGTTCAAAGTATACTTAGGTTATAACCAAAGCGGAACTTTTTCAGCTCAACGGAGGACTTCTGGCAGGCCTCCTTTTGCCAAAGGTCGGACTTAAGCTCACTAACGCTGGATCTACGTTCTATTAAGTTTTCATTTCGGTCGGAATTCCAGATCACGCGTGGTGGACCAGTTTCAGTTCAACGGTCAACGGATCTCGATCGGAGATGCCGAGTACATGTAAATGTGTATGAAATTTCTCCTGATCCGAGGGTGTAATTTGGTCTGATTCTGACGGTCTGATTGCTTAAAACTGATCCGCAAGCGAGAGGTGCCAGATTACTATTCAAGATATTTTATTTTGAATTAATTTCACATTTCTCACACTCTTCACTCCGAGCTCAAGCGAATAGCGCTGGGACACTATCTGGATTTGATTTCCGAGATGGTTGTCAAGCCCAGCGAGGCGGTCCTAATTCCTTAACTTCGTGTTATTCGGACTTCCGACGTGCGGTCCAGATCTGATACGGAGTTTCGAGATGCTCCCGAGAGCAGCCGGGTAATGAGATTGATCCTAGATTTTAGGGTAACCTAGCGTCAATGATTCTACAAGTTTTGGGTCTTGCAGATCGTATTTAAAGCGATTCAAATGGATTTCGTGGCTAATCTGGTTTCGCACTGGCTAATCCTCGCCTCATTTCTAAAAGATTTATTCCTATAAGATTTCTGTCTGAGGTGGTACTTAGTCCTTTGTAGTTTGTATCTAAAATGATCCAAGTTATACTACCTAGCTAGTTTAAGATAGTATCTAGGGCGAAAGTGCTTTAAAAAATTGAAAGAACAAGGTAGTGAAGGGTGGGATTTGTGAAGGAAATGGGTTAAGGAGCGATTTTAGACTGTGGGATTCAGTTTTGACAAGTTAATAAGGTGTTAGGATCGACCCATCGCCTAAGGACGTCTAATCCCAGGTTGAAAAAAATCCGGGATGTTACAATCTACCCCCCTTAAAATAAAATTTCGTCCCCGAAATTGGCTAAGGGTAATAAGGGAAGGTTTCTATTATTTCATTTGCCTAAGACTTATTGGTTCCAAGTTCTACGCGTGGTAGGGTATGTACTAGCTGGTTCATTTTAGTCTACCCCCCTTAAAACTTATTTCTTTATCCATTTCTCATACCCTGATGGTTTGCTACAATTTATTTCTTTACCTATTTGGAGTCTTGACGACAACTCCCAACAATTTAGAGTAAGATGTTTTCATTGTTTGACCAACACGGAGAGACGGTAATAGTTGGCTTGATCCCGATACATCGATCATCTACCTGACCAGGGTAGAAGGCTCATCGTATCCCTTCCGAATCCTGGTGAATCCTGGTCTTCGCTCGGTCGAGGTGAGTCCGTTGGTAGTCGCCGATTGAGAATTGGGTCAAGCCACGAATGTTTCATGCAGCTTGTATATTTCAAGAACTTTCGTAGTCCGATCACTCTAAAAACGTAGGGAATGTCCATCATTGAAAAGCTCAAATTTTCTATGTCTAAGGTTACCCTTTAGGTCTTAGTCTAAGAGAAGCCGTGATATTATCTATGTCCAAGGAAGTAGTGAATCAAATCTTACTAGATAATCCTAAAATGGTTTCTTATAGTAGAATTTGCTAGGGCTTCTATAATGTTCGTATTCAACGAACACAGTTTCGATCCTGGGCCAGTGGAGTAGGGTCCACCACGCTTCCGCTGCGCCACCTAGATTAAAGAGATGCAATATGTAACCTAACCAGATTAGGCTCATAATGTTCTACCCCCCTTAAAAATTTATTTTCACCCTCAAGGCTCAAGATTTATGTCCTGCTCCGTATATCGGAACAAGGTGTAATTTAGGACCTATCCTTGACACAAAAGGGTCTCGCTCCAACTGACTTAAGCTGACTAACTAAGTCTATCATTCAATTGGCTTAGCATAATTAATTTGTCTTTCCTTAGCCTAACCAGTAGTCTAGTCTTAATTTAGGAGTAGCGATATCCTCTAGGTGTAATCCAAAGTCTATGCTTATACATTAGATGATTTTATACCCTTTATAATAAAGAAAATTGTTTGTTTGTTTGTTTGGAATTGAGTTGCCCGAACATGAATGTAGTTACGCTTGAGCACTTCACATATGCTCAAACCAACTAAGGGGGTTCTAGAGTTCACGTTCTTAATTGGTTGGATTTCCTATACTTGTCAGTGCTCCGTCAAGCACTGCTCTAGGTCCAAACTCTATGGGCCTATCTATCAAACAACCATTTACTCAAAAAGCTTAAGCTATCAGAGTGTGGTGGGTTATGTATATCAAGGGACTTTATCACTTCAACACTATTTGGCCAGTGGCCTTAAGTTGTATTAAGGGGGACCGCATTATTAATCCTACCTCGGGATTGGGTGTGACATGGTTGGTAGGAGGGTGGGTGGGATAAAAATAAATGTTATATGCTTTAGAAAATGAGCCTTGGGTTGGAAAGTGTGAGATGGGATTTCCAAATCCCAGGATAATGAATTTCTAAGTGTAAGAGGAAAGCCCAAGATATACTTTTTATTGCATACATTCCAAACATGACATTGGAAAACATGGGATACACCCAACCTAGGAACCATATCTTACACATACAGTTATTATTACTTTTACAATTCTACCCACCTTGCTCACCTAACGCAGTTGGCCGAACGGGCCCTAAAGGGAGAAGAGGGGCTGGAGTTTTGGTTCTCCACAGATTTGGTTCTCATCAGGGGTTGTAGAAGCCCAAATGATAAGGGTTTAAGAAGGAGAATGGAGAGAACAGGTGGGTGAGGAAGCTCACAGGGGATTTGAGCTCCAAGTGGGTGTGTGGGGGTCCAAATGAGAGAAACGAAGAGGGAAAGGAGAAGAAGGCTGCAATGCACAATGGGAGTGGGTAGGTTGTGGTCGAAATCAGTAGGGAGGACGATCGGAAGGGTGATTTTGAAGAGAAACAGCCAGTTTGGAGAGAGAAAATGGCTAGGAGGGGAGGTTTGTAAAGGAAGTAGGGTTTCAGGAGGTTTTTAATGGATGGGACATACATCAGGGGGGTCCCACAGCCCCCAAACCCAATCGGCCCGAGCCGCGGGCCCGGCCCATCAAAAAAAGCGGTGAGGCCTCGCCAAAAAATTTTGAAATTTTAAAAAGGGGGCCCCATGGTCTTGTTCGTACAGTCCCCTGGGCCCAAAACCCTGGGTCCCACCTTGGATCCCTCTGAAAGTGCTCCGTTTGGCCCCCGTACTCCATTTCGCTCAATTTCAGATAGTTTCGGGCAAATCGGAAATATCTTGCAATCCGGAATGAGTTATCTGACGTAAAATATATGAATTTGGGGCAGAACGAGCTAATGAAGCCAACCAACCCTGCTATGCTGGGTTGCGAAGCCCGGAATTGCGAAAAAACCCTCCGATTGACGGTCGTTTCCCCGTTTCAATTTCGTTTTACTAAAATGGTAGTTTTAGTTTAATTATTCTTCATCTGTTGGGCTTTAGGAGTTACGCTCATTGTGAAAAGAGCTTAGAATAATTAGGGGAACGTTTTGGTGAAGTCAAATAGGACACTTATTATTTTTGGCTGAGAACCTTGCACACTAGTAGACATCACGACCTTATAGTAAGTCGCGAATTGTAGGAGTTTTAGATGTAGTTTGTTTCTGATTTCTTTCTCATTACTTGGTATTCCTATTTAAAGGGTTGTGAACTCATTTTTAATTATTCATTAATCAATTTCAAATTTATTAGAATTTATTTTTACTTTCTGCTTTCTTTTCTCGTATACTCGAGAAGTCTCTGCGAGGAGTCCAGAGAAGCTCCGAGGATTCGGAATAGTTAACATCATCACTCTTATTACCAATTTTTAATGATTGGGGTGAGGTGGATTGTAATCTAGAATTATCTATAGACGGCCTAAGAATATTTTAAGGTCGACCCATGCGACCATGGTTGCATACAGACTCGATTTCGGAGTTCGTTTTCAGCGAACTAGCCGTTGGACGGAGCAGGGATGCCTAAGACTGTTTCTACATTCCGTCGCTCCCTCCTAAGTCAGAGTGCATCAGAGTGCGTCGTGTGACCATAACCCAGGTCCGGTTTAATCCAAATCATGCTCTGATACCATCTGTAACATCCCAAAAATTGAGGGTCGAGTAGTAACTCAACTCTCGAGTTCCAGAACATCACTTATGCAACAAAATGAATGATGATTGAATGTTGACTGTATTAGAGTAGTGAACATGAGTGAGATTAAGCCAAAACAGCATATCATACTCCAGAGACAATTAAATTTGCAAGCGGAAGACTGTGATAGATAGATAAAATATATAAACTATAATGAGTCTCCAGAGTGTGATAACATTACCAGGTTAAATAATTACAAGTACAATCCTAAAATATACCAAATGTGTAAGGTCCTCTAGTCAAAATCCCAGAAAGCCCCGTCGATCAGGACACGGCTCACAGGAAGCCGTCAGAAGACAACCAATACAAGCAGACATCGTAGTCATTGCAAAGGTTCGGCTTCGCCTTAAAAGTAGTGTCGCCATCTGAAATCAGACAATGTCTGGTGGGTGTTTGAAACACCGTCCCGTAACGTGGGAGTGAGTAGCTAACTCAGTGGAACAATAAAGCATAGGTTAACATGTTATCGACTCAGTCAAGCAGTAATGATAAAGCAGTACAATCAAACACTCCTAACTACTCTTATTAATGCAAGTATGAATGACATGATGTATGCCCTCACCGACATACTCCCTCATGCGACACTATCTCACGCTCGAGGCATGCTTTCATCCCACAGTGCTCCACATCTTCCAGGCACATGCAATGCATGATGAGCATGATTACCGAGTTTTTAATTAGTCCATTTCAAACAAGCGGGATTGGGAAACTAAGGTACCTCCCTTGTATCATTCCCAAACATGATCCATTCTAGGGTCGTCGATCCTAGTTAATATCGACGATGGTGTATTTTCTAGGTCACTTTGCGCAGGGCCGCTGTGGTCATTACATTACACAAAGGTTACACCACTCCCCATCACCCCTTAAACGATTCATCACAATACGTAAAAGCAGGGCCTAGTTCATACTCTATATATCGCGGCGAACCCTAAGGCGCACCGCGATTTCGAGAATATGCTCGAGGTCACTACAAAGGGTCGCCAGTGGCATTACGCACAAAGGTTGCACCGCTCCCCATCACCTTATCAATGTAGGCCGACAAAGACACGAATATAGTGTCCCATACCACCATAATCGGCTCACGAGTTTGGTTGCTCACCGGGTCACTACGGGGAGGCACGTGGCCCCGCGTGTAGGCGACACTCGACCACGGTGTCCCATACCACCATGCCCGGCTCATGAGTCTTAGCGGATCGAGGTACCATGGTTAAAAGGGTTTTCACTGGTAAGTTTGGTACCCTAGGTTCAAGCAGTAGTGACCAAACATAGTGAACATACATTAGACAAATCGGGTTACATGACGAGCTCGGCTAGCTCGAGCGCACAACAAGTTGAACGACATGAAGTGCATAAGCACTTCGCGTGGCCAACCACTATCGCCAACCGAAGTACGACTCGAGTTTGTCGAACACATCTCACGTGGCAAATAAATCACAGCCACGAATTCAATTCTCAGTACCGATTATCTGGACTATAATCATAGCCCCAAACGCAATCAATTGTCATCCATAGCATGTGGAGTAAAGCATGATAAACAAAGTAATTCAAATATGCTAGTAGGCATGTTATAAAGCATGTTATAAAGCATGATATAAGGCATGTTGTAAAGCACTACGTCAATAGGAATACAAACACATATATTGCAAGTAAGCGGTTTAAGTAAACAACCTCATGGAGGTAATCATACATGTCACTGTCACTAGGGTAGTTGAGAATCCTATCTCAACACCCTCTAAGGCATCAACATCCAAACACTTACTCACACAAGCATTTTCACAAACACTTAACATACACTATTTCAACATACTTAGTGTATGTTAGCAAACATGTATTAGGGCGAGTCCTTTCGCCAAGCAAATATTTTACGCACATATAATATATTTATACAGCAATTAATCATAGCAAACACATCTCTAATATATACATGTATACGGTGCTTTTACAATACAGTATTTCTACATACATAGTGTATATTAGTAAAACATGTATTTAGGCGAATCCTTTCGCCAAATAAGTATTTTATCCATATATCGTATATCCATACAACAAATAAACATGTTAAACACATTTTCAAAAAAATACGTATACGGTATTTTATACGAATACCTAGAATATGTAAAATGTCATATTCTACAACTTTAATCGAAACAGAAAACGGAAAGCACTTTGTACATGTGCAATTGCATATAGATCATGAATCTATAATTATCTGACATTGAAAGCGTTGAAAACCGTAACCTATACACCTAAAGTCCGCACCTTTTGTCGTAGAATCGTAACGAAGTCGATAGGTTTGCAAAGCTTTCGTCTACGGCAGTTTGACAACCTAGAGAACGAAATAGGTTAACTATTTCATACCCTACAACTATCTAAACCCCGAAACAGATTAGAGTTAGGGTTTCTTACCTAGAAATGACGCCGGAATCGCCGGAAAAGCGGTGAGAATGGAGCGATGAAGCTCGAATAGCGGCAGGGAAGAGTGGCAGGGAGTTCCTCCCACATCTCCCACACTTTCTCTCCCTTTTCTCTCTCTCTCTCTCTCTAGGGTTTCTCTCAAATTCGGATGGCTGCAATGAGAGAGGGTTTAAGGTCCTTATATAGCCTAAAAACTCACTGAAATAGACTCCTGTTCAAAGTATACTTAGGTTATAACCAAAGCGGGACTTTTTCAGCTCAACGGAGGACTTCTGGCAGGCCTCCTTGAGCCAAAGGTCGGACTTAAGCTCATTAACGCTGGATCTACGTTCTATTAAGTTTTCGTTTCGGTCGGGATTCCAGATCACGCGTGGCGGACCAGTTTCAGTTCAACGGTCAGCGGATCTCGATCGGAGATGCCAAGTACATGTAAATGTGTATAAAATTTCTCCTGATCCGAGGGTGTAATTTGGTCTGATTCTGACGGTCTGGTTGCTTAAAACTGATCCGCAAGCGAGAGGTGCCAGATTACTATTCAAGATATTTTATTTTGAATTAATTTTACATTTCTCACACTCTTCACTCCGAGCTCAAGCGAATAGCGCTGGGACACTATCTGAATTTGATTTCCGAGATGGTTGTCAAGCCCAGCAAGGCGGTCCTAATTTCTTAACTTCGTGTTATTCGGACTTCCGACGTGAAGTCCAGATTTGATACGGAGTTTCGAGATGCTCCCGAGAGCAGCCGGGTAATGAGATTGATCCTAGATTTTAGGGTAACCTAGCGTCAATGATTCTACAAGTTTTGGGTCTTGCAGATCGTATTTAAAGTGATCCAAATGGATTTCGTGGCTAATCTGGTTTCGCACTGGCTAATCCTCGCCTCATTTCTAAAAGATTTAGTCCTATAAGATTTCTGTCTGAGGTGGTACTTAGTCCTTTGTAGTTTGTATCTAAAGTGATCCAAGTTATACTACCTAGCTAGTTTAAGATAGTGTCTAGGGCGAAAGTGCTTTGAAAAATTGAAAGAACAAGGTAGTGAAGGGTGGGATTTGTGAAGGAAATGGGTTAAGGAGCGATTTTAGACTGTGGGATTCAGTTCTGACAAGTTAATAAGGTGTTAGGATCGACCCATCGCCTAAGGACGTCTAATCTCAGGTTGGGAAAAATCCGGGATGTTACAGTAGAAAAATACATTAAACATTCACCATAAATTTAAAAGAAATCCGACGGCTAGAAGGCCTGGTATATCGGTTTTATTTGTAAGTGCCAGATTCCAATTCTAGCATTGGTGGGGTACATTCGGGTAGTGTCAGATCCCAGTTCTGGGTGTCCACTGGGTCCGCAGTCTGCGATGGACCACAAGCCCAGTGAGATCTATGATTTCTTAAATTTTTAGATTTTTCTGACCTTCCTCGGTCATTGAAGCGCCCACCTGGTTGTTGTTAAGTGTAATCGGGCTACCTGACTTGACGGCTCGCACATGGTCTGATCGTGACCAGACTGGACCACTCGTGTATAAGCTAACGTTGGATGCTAATGATCAGTTATGTGATATTATAAGTTAATAAAAAAAAAAATTCAAGGATTTTTGGAAATCTAAAACAGTGAAAATTGAGGATGTTACAATAAATTTCTGTATCAGGCTATATTTTTAGTGTTTTCACTTCATCCAATTTCGAATGACCTTTTAAAGGGTTTGGATTGCATATAAACATCAAGGTGGGGTCCAAGAAGGTTTCAACGGTGGGAATTTCTTTCCCCAATTTTCCCTCTCATGTGACCCCTTTGAGTCTTGTATCCACCTCATTTTTGGTATAACCTCCTAAAATGTATTCGCAAAACGGATGGACGGAATAAATTTCTCACATACACTGCACTGGGCCCACCCGGCATACTTGCGCAGGAACTTCCTGCAAAAGGCTTTCGTAGGAAATCCTCGTTCACAACGCCACCTCTATGCCAACATTAGGAGCATTAATTACGCCAAATGGTAATATTTTGGGAATAGGTAACACACCCACTCCCACCTTAGATTTTTTTCACGGGTCCACTCTTAAATGTATGTAAGATCCACTTCGATCATTAAACATGTAATCTAGTGATAGGCTCAAAGCAAAGAAATTAGGCTAATCAGTGGGTCAGATGGGCTACACCAATAGGAACAATTAAGAGAGAGACATCAGCTCTTGATTTTTTTCAGGGCCCATCGTAAACAAACTATGAAATCCGTTCCAACTATTAGATATCACACCAAAAGTAAGCCTGCATCCCAAAAATGAAGTCCATATATGATTCATGTGAGCCACACTGATGGAAATAGTTTAGAGGGTGAACCTTTCGGTATACACTGTTTCTAATCATGTGATTCACCTGAACTAAGGATGGGAATGAAATTTCAGACCTTGATCCAACATAGGGTGACATACCTAATGGACGGGGTTGATTTTACATTAATGCAATGATGGGCCCACTCAAGCTGTGGACCCTTTTCCATGCCAAAATGTAATTAGTCTACCAGGGAAGCATTTAATTAATTAAGAGAGGTTTTTTTTTTTTTCGTTAAATGTAGAATGGACTACACACTTATTATAGATTTGGACCATCCAACTAAAAATCAGATCTGTACATTAGATAAATGACATTATCAACTTGTTAGGGGCCAAAAAAAAATGATGATCTTATGATCAAACGTGTCAAATACTTATGAAAATAATGGGTTGTTAATAAAATAGTCCAATGATCTAGATTTAACATTCACACTTGTACTTTTCTTAAAAGTGTAGTTTCTTAGTTTTTAGCATATAAGTTCTCCACCATTTAATATCATCACCACCGTTTAATATGAGTCTGACCAGGGCCTATCATATCCGAAATGGGTGGGCCACGGCATAAGTGGGCTATTCGTGCAGATCGCTGTAACATTTACCCATTTTCAGTCACAGGCTGGATCCGCTGCAACGTTTTTAGAAAGTTTAATCTACAACGTGTTGCGTGGGGCCCACCATGATGTAGGCATGAATCCAATCCAGGCAACATGGCGGGTGCCAAATCCACAGAGAGATTGAACAGGCCACCTACGGTGCCGATGCCAACGCGGCCCACTTGTGCAGGATCCAGGCTACCAATCAGATGGTGGGTGCTGTGAGCATGATCTGATCCAATCATCAGACCGGTTCACTCATCATATGGGCCACACGCATATGAGAATAATGAACGGTTTTTACTTAGGAGAATGAGGACCAATGTACTGTATTCGGCATGCACATCTGACGCAGTAGATGAATAGACGGTTGGACTTCCTGTTTATATTCGAAAATAAGATTATTTATATTTGAGCAGTGGCTGAACGTATACATATCATTTCGGTAAAGGTTGATTTGCCTTCTTATCAATTGGTGATGGGTTACACGTGTTACTTTCAAGATAAGATAAGCCTTCTCTCTTGATCCTCTACTAGGCAATCACGAAATGATTTACTTAAGAACTCGGTGAAAGCAGTTGATCATTTAGCGGATTGGATTAATGGTTGTATGACAAGTTTTTAGAAAGAAATTGTTTTGGAGAGAGATGGGATGCTATTCTGATAAGATTTGTTGGAGTTGATAATTTTGGACCAGAATGGTGCATTTTATATGGGCATCAGAGGATTGAACCATTGTTAGGTGGTTATCAATGGTTTGAAACGTTTGTAAAATGTTTTTTACTATTGACACTTAATTCAAAGCATTTTAAATCGTTAGACCTCTCATGTGGTGATCGTACCATCTCGCAATGATTCACATAAAATCATGTGGGAGCAACCACTCTACAACATGATGCACATGTGTGAAGTGCGCCATCTAGTGCTACACTACTCACGCCCAAGCTTAAGCTCGAGCCTGCGTGCACATGTCTTCTACTGTAGCACTTGAACACACAAACCAAGAATCTCATTCCCCAATTCTCAATATCAAGACAATTATCCACTTTATCACTTATAAACTATAAATTTTCTTCTATTCCTTTCCACCTGCTATCAAAGAAACCACAATTTTTCATTTGAAATTTCAACATTGTTTTTTCTTTTTCGACGGGAAAATAAAAATTTCAAAATATTTTAATTTTTTAAAACCAAAATTTTAACTTCAAATCATTAGCAAAGTGGTCTGCAACCAAGAGTGGCTTGGATCCTACACGTGTGCCAAGTAGCACGTGTGCCCGAGAATCACCTCTTTAATCTCTTATCTGCCTCCTAGGTAAAAAAGAATGGATTCTCTGAAGAAAATTTCAACGATACACATTCAAACTATACGTGTGTCTTTTCTGACTAATGGATCCGCCTAGATTTTGTATATGGTAATCTTCATAGTGGGGCCCACCTCGCATACCGCTCAGATTTTGCATCCACTTTCTAGGATTCCACGTGCCTCTCTTGCGTGACCCAGTTTAGCATCAGTATTCAGTATTCACGAATTGTAGCGGCGTTTGCAACGAAAATAAGGGGACAACATGTGCCAACGTGGTATGCTATATCTGGCTCCAACATCTGGTTAGCCTCTGGACGAATGTATCTTTTCCTGATATTAGGGCTGGTCCTTTCATCAGGTGGACCAGACATGTACACGAGACGAAATTTCAAGAAAAAGGAAAATTGATGGTCCAAATTCAATGTACATGTGATGTGGCTCACACGATTAATCTATTGTCTTGAATTTTCTGATATAAATTATTCGGAAAGGGGTCTACCTGATGAAGGGATCGGATCTCTTACACGTTTTCCACACTTTCACTTTGGCATGTGATCGGTTTAGGGGTGTACACGAACCGAGTTAGCTCGGTTAGCTCGCTCGACTCCAAACTTAGTTTGAAGCTGAGTTCCGGCCGAGTCAAGCTGATTTTTTGAGCTCGAGAGGCCCCAACTTGGCTCGACTCATATCAAATCCAGCTCAAATTAAACTTGGATCGAACCAATTCGATGACTCTTATTACTTTGCCATTGATGTTGCTCACCAACTATTTGATAAAATGACTCAACGAATTGTGGTCAGTGGAAAGGCTAATTTGGCTGGTAGCTAGGAACGCTTGTACATGAAATAAATACTTTTTTTTTTTTTTTTTTTCGAGAGGGGGGGGGGGTTTATGTTACTTAGAAGTATTTGATAAAATACCTGTAAAATCATTCCCTCTGTTTGTAAAATAATAGAATTTTGAAGTTACAGTTCAAGTGTTTATAGAAATGCCTCAATGGCAAAGTTGGCTCGATCTTGGCCTGACCTGCTCGAGTTGTTGACTTAGAAGTATTTGATAAAATCATTACATCGGTTTGTAAAATAATAGAATTTTGAAGTTACAGTTTAGGCATATGTAGAAATGCCTTAATAGCAAACTTGGCTCAATCTTGGCTCGAATTCAGCTTGACTTGCTCGAGTTGTTGACTGAACCGAACCGAGTTGGCCAGTCAGCCTTGAGGACCGAGCCGAGCCAAGTTTAAGCTAAAGTCAGCCAGTGTTCAAGCCAAGTTAAGCTAAGGCCACCTCGACTCGGATCGCCTCGATGTACACCCCCAGATGGGATGGAAGCGGATTAAGTATTGAGTAACTCGGTAAGCTCTATGTAGGACCCCAAGTGATGTATATGTCTTATCCACACCGTCCATCCATTTTAGTAGCCCATTTTAAGGAATAATTCAAAATTTTAAGTGTATAAAATATCTCGTTTGAGTTAAACGGTTAGCATTGAAAACTTCTCGGCGGCCATAGAAACTTTAGATCAAGCTGGTATTTTTGTTGTCCCTTCATCCGTGTCTGTATGACCTTATGAACAGGTTGGATGACAAATAAAAATCACTGTGGGCACTATAAATATTTCAACGGTGGACGTCATTATCCCCACGTTTTCTTGTGGTGTGGCCCACTTGAGATTTGGATATAGTTAAATTTTAACCTCATATAATAAAATTATAAGATAAAACTTAGGGACGGCGTGGATGAGACACATACATCATCGGTGGGCCCCACAGAGTTTACTCAGTACGCAATCCGCTTCCGTCATGGGATACGAAATTTTAGCGTAAAGATAAAGAGGAGAATTATCCATTGCTCTTAGAGCACCATAAGCTATAGTCCTTCCAGTTGCAAGGGGACACTCAAGCAATCAAGGGAAATATCTGGACCGTCTATGAGGTTCAACATACTCTTTATGGTCTATATCGTGAAAATCACAGAGATAGGATGATCTAATCCATCCATAAATTAGGGTTTTTTTTAGACCGTCCCTTCTCCAAGCCATGGATGGGTTGGTTTACTTTTCTAGTAAAATCGTTTCCTCAGAACCATAATCAAGCTGTAATGCTCAGAAAAAAAAAAAAAAAAAAGATTGCACAAGTTGTAGATTTGGCCTATTTTGCTATAAATGATATTGACCGTCCATTTCATAGGCTATTAATTGGATGGTTAGAATTGTCCATTTTGTGTTTTTTCCACTGGCCCGAATTTAGGGTCCACCTAATGGACGGTTGCACGATCTTCTTTCTAATTAGGTGATTATATTCATAAAATCACTCACAATTACTAGAAAAGCCCGATTAACATGCAAGTTATCCTTTATTGTATTGTTCATTTTTTTAGTGCTGGTAGTGAACCAGTGATTGGGAAGGAATTACCCACTAATCGTCGAACTCTCGTCAGGAGCATGATGAATCGGGTCCGGGCCTCCGGGGACTACCCGCTTCAACCATTATACCCGTCATGCATTGGGTCTGGACCCACTGGAACGACTCGCTTCATGCCATCATACCCAATCTGTGAAAGGCCTGGGCCACCTGGAACAACCCGCTTGACGCCATCGTATCGTAACGGGTCTGGTCTGCCAGGAGCACCCATCTTCATACGATTGAACCCGTTTCGTAACGGGTCGAGCCCGCTTGGAACTTCCCGCGTCGTGCCATCATATCCATTTTCTAGGCTGCCTGGAACGACCCGCTCCGTACCATCATCGCCATAGTGCATAGGGTCAGGGCCGCCTCGAACGACCCGCTTCGTACGATCATACCCGACATGTAATGGGCCAGGGCCCCCTACATAGACCCGCTTCCTACTATCATACCCATTGTGAAATGGTTCCGGACGTACCGGAATGAGTCGGTTCGGGCGGCCCGACGCAAAGGTCTTCATGCCACCAATGTCATTATGTAACGGGTTCGGGCCTCCTGGGACCATCCTCGTAATGAGATCATCACGACCGTAGGCATTGCCTACATAAATTGCCATGATTACCACATACAACAACCTTACACCAGTGTTGGGTAGAACTTCCATCACTTCAATGATGAGAGAAAAATGCAACCAATGGTTTGGATTATACCAGTGAGTGGTCTGTTTATATAGCCCTTTGTAGGGAGGGTACTTTGCTATGAATGGAGGATTCTGCGCAGAGGACAGAGTAACGTGTGCTGCAGCTGCTGCTATTGGACCTGGATTGCGTCCTACACCTGCAAGGACGGACGCCGTCCTGGCTGGGTCTATCTGGGTCCCACCGTTATGTATATCTTTTATCCATTCTGTCCGTCTATTTTAACGGATCATTTTATGATATGAATATACAAACGAGGCAGATCCAAGTTTTAATTGGGCCACACCATAGGAAACAGTGAGGATTGCTTGAAAGCTTCTTGGGGATACGGAAGTTTTCGATCAAACTGAGATTTGTGTTTTTCCCTTCATCCATGTCAATGTGACCTTATGAACAGGTTGGATGGAAAATAAACATCAGAGTGGGCCACAGGAAGGTTTCAACGGTGGCTTCATTATCACCATTACTTCCTGTGGTGTGGCCCATTTGACCCTTGGATCTGCCTCATCTTTGGAATCATGCTTTTTAAATGATCTGCTAGAATGGATGGACGGTGCGGATAAAACACATACATCACGCGAGCCCCACATAGACCCTGCCGAGTCCGTCCTGGAAGGGGTAGGACGCAATCCGTCCGCTGCTACCATGTGGATGGATTTAAAAAAAAAACAGCTCGGCATGCCTACCGCCATGATATCAACGCCGTCCTTCAGGTCCCGTCCACCTGGTTTTGGCCTTAAAACCCAAATATCACACCTGTCAAAAACTCAGTTGGGCTCATCATAGGAAAGAGTGTAAAATCAAGCCTGAAATTTCGTGTGGCTCACCTGAGTTTCATGACCCATTTATTTTTTGGACGTCTCATCGTCCTGGTATATGGGTCAAATGAACGGTTTGGATGGAATGTAGACCGAGAATAAACCAATGGTTAATCTCCGATCCAAACTCTTCACTACGACGTGGCCAACATGACTTTTGAACTGGCCTGATTTTTGAGCTACTTAGTGATTATGAGGCAAAGCACCTGATGGACGGGGTGGATCTCTTGCACGTTGTCCCCAAGTGTCGCACGGTAGCAGGCACGCCTCCGTATGGCAATGCGTGCCTCAGGCGAGGGCGGTCGGATAAATAAATGGTATTTAGAAGCACCGATTGCAACGTGTGAACATCTGATAAAGTAAAGTTAATGAAACGACTATTTAAATTTTGACGTTTGCTAATTCAGGTAGCTGCACTGACTATCAATACCATATGATACACGTGTGGCTGATCAGATTTTTCCATCAGATCGGACACACTGCTTTGATCTTAAAATGTGAAAATATGGTCATTTTGCAGCTCATATGGGCCACAGCATGCATAACAATCGACGGCTAGAAAAGTTATTTCAACTATCTGTTTGTTTAGTGTAATGTGGGCCATCAAATTGTTAAACTATCTAATTGTTTAGAAGGTCAGTGTATTATTTATAAGCAGATGGAAAGCTCAGATCTTGCACACGTTTCGCATATTTTGAAGTGAGCCTGCGTTTTGATAGGCAGTGTTCCATGCGCGCGTAGAATCAGCTCTCTTCAGATAGTATACGTTTCACTGCTACGTGTCAGATATTTATTCAGGGCTGACACACCATCAACTGAAGATTTTGATTCTTACCACCAACGGCGACTGGGAGATGGTTCTATGCGGTCGAGCTCACGGGAGCTTCCCATGGGGTCGAGCCATGTGGAACCACCGTGATTTGGGTCGAACATCAACACCGTGAATTTGGTGGGTCCCATCTAAATTAAATTATGGGATATGCTAAAAATAAACTGTATACGGAACTCATGTGAGCTATACCATCTAAATCTAAAATCACGTGAAGACATGACTAAAACATATAAAAGTATTTGGTAGGGCTCACATGAAACTTGGATGCGTCTAAAACTTGGTCCGACCCGCCATTCAAGTGGACACATATAATAGATGGGCTGAATTTGTGAACTACATCTCAGTAGCCCAAAAAATAATAATAAATATTTTAATGGAAAGGTAACCCTCTCAACTTTTGTAACTTTTGTACGCGGTGTGTCCAACACACCTCAGGGTCATAGGAAGTTCCCTGGAGCTCGGCTGCACGGAACTTTATATATATATATATAAAAGCTCCCGTAAGGTTGAGTTGTGTAGGCCCCACCGTGATGTGTTTCGACCATCAACACCGTGCATTTGATGGGTACCCTTTAAATTATGGGATATCCCAAAAATCAGCCGTATACGGAACTCAGGTGGGCCATACCATCTAAAATTATGTGAAGACACCGTTAAAACATATAAAAACACTTGGTGGGGCCCACCTGAGTTTTGCATGCGCCTGAAACTTGGTCTAAACCCTCATTCAAGTAGGACACACATAATGGATGGGTTGGATTTGCAAACTACATCTCAGTGGGCCCTCAAAAAAGGTTATGAATGTTTTAATGGTGCACAGCCCCTCCCCACTTCTATATGTGTTGTGGCCCACACAAGTCACGGATTGACTTGATTTTTGAGACCTAGGCCCACGATAGAATGGTGCATCTGACTGATGGGGTAGATGTTCGAAACGCATCACGATGGGGCCACACAGCTTGACCTCATGGGGCCTTAAAATCAGCTTGACCTCATCGTAGTTTGAGCTCGAGATGATGGGACCGTCCCATGAGGTCGAGCTGTGTGGGCCCCACCATGATGCGTGTCGACCATCAACACCGTGCATTTGATGGGTCCCCTTTAAATTATGGGATATCCCAAAAATCAGCCGTATACGGAACTCAGGTGGGCCATACCATCTAAAATCATGTGAAGACATGCCAAAAACATATAAAAGCACTTGGTGGGGCCCACCTAAAATTTGCATGCGTCTGAAACTTGGTCTGAACCCTCATCCAAGTGGGACACACATAATGGATGGGCTGGATTTGCAAACCACATCTCGGTGGGCCCAAAAAATGATTATGAATGTTTTAATGGTGCACGACTCCTCTCAACTTCTGTATATGGTGTGGTCCACACAAGTAACGTATTGACTTGATTTTTGAGACCTAGGCCTACGATGGAATGGTGCATCTGACTGATGGGGTAGATGTTCGAAACGCATCACGGTGGGGCCCACACAGCTCGACCTCATGGGACATTCCCTATATATATATATATATATATATGGTCCACCTTAGATGGGCTCATGGACTAAAAGAATTCATAAAAACAGATGAGCGACATGGAGATAGAATATATACATCAAGGTGGGCCCCACTATAACAGCTACATCGTCGTGGGTGAGGCCTAATCCGTTTCCTAGTTTTAGATGGAAGTGGATTGCGTCTTACCCCCACACGGACTATGATCCGTCCTTGGCAGGGCTCTTTGGGGCCCACAGTGATGTAAGGATTTTTATCCACGCTGTTCATTTTTTTAAAGATAATTTTATGGCTTGATCTAAAAAAATGAGGCAGGTCCACAGCTCCGGCGGGTAGGATGCAATCCGCTTTTGCGTATAGAGCCTGTCCATCCTTCGCCCATTTCTACCCTTTTGAGTGTCGAGATTGAATATTTTTTCTCACCTCGAGAACAAGGTCGAAGCAACAACCAAGAAACTGTCATCAGTTGCGGTCCGGGGAAGTGGATTGGATGGTGTACCACACACCACCGACCTGTCTGGTGTGTGTACGTGTCGTTTGGAGACGAGCTGATACTCCTCGACCCAGAAGCGGATTGGCAGGTGTACCTCGTAGTTGCTATCTAAGCAGAGGAAAAGAACACCATGAAGGATACAATGAGGATGGTGAAAATCCAAATGGACTGACCGTATGCATGAAATTTTTCATGCATTTCCTTGGCTCTGAAGAGAAATGAGTTGTAGCTGTGGAGGCATTCTATTGGACTCCGACTGCGAGTCATGTACCAACGGCTGCAGCAATGGAGGTGATGGAAGAAGATCAAGAGGCGGTGGTGCAACACGCCCAAGACAATGTCAAGCACTGAATTGGGGTGCTCCTGTTAGCTTCTGAACAAACTGGCGAGAGGGCAGGGGGCGATAAAGCCTAAAGGAGTTAGGGTTTTGAATTTTTTGTTTTAAACTAAAGCTCGGATCCACGGTTCGTGTCACAGTTCAGATCTATGGTTTAGATCTACGGTTCGTGTAATGGTTCGGCTCACGGTTCGGTTTGGTTCAATTCTCAGGGCACTAAACCGGAACCGATCCATAATCAACGGTTCTGGAAATTTTGGAACCAGAACCGGACCGTTAACACCCTAGAACCAGACCAAACTGGACCGATCCAACGGTTCCGATCCGGTTACACAGTTCCAACGGTTCGATGTGCACCCCTAGCTGTATTGACGTCAGTAAGTTTTACGTGAGTCTGATCATGAGGTATGTGTTATATCCAAACCGTACATCCATTATTTTACGAGCTAGTCTTAAGGCTTGATATGAAAAATAAGACAAAGCTAACCATCAAGTGGACCACACTATAAACAACAGTGGGAGATTGAACTTTTACTATTGAAACCCTTTTTTGAGGTCACAGAAGTTTTAGATCAATATGAAATTTGTTTTTCCTCTTCATTCGGGTCTTTGCGACCTTATGAACAGATTAGACGGAAAATAAACGTTACGGTGAGCCCTATTAATTTTTTAATGGTAAAAATTATTATCTCCGTTGCTATTTATGGTGTGGTCCATCTAATATTTGGATATAATTCATTTTTTGAATAATTCTCTGAAATGATCTCCAGAAATATATGAACTGCATAGATATAATAAATACATAACTATGGGTCCACGTAACTTTGATCTCCTTTGAACCGTTCGTATAACTCGGAGCTCGAGGAGTGTCAGTGCTCGTATTCACTCGACACATACCAACAACAGCTATATAGTTGGTGTGTGGTACACCAGCCAATCCACTTCCCTCGACCCCGAGCTGTACGAGATCAAAGTTACTTGGCCCCACAGTGAAGTACTTATTACATCCATACCTTTCGTTCATTCATTTTAGAGCATGAGACAAAAAAATGAGTCACATCCAAAACTTAAAGTGGACCACACCACAAATAGCATTGGGAAAATAATTCTCATTATTAAAACATTCCTAAGGCTTGTATGACTTTTATTTTCCTTCCAATCTATTTATAAAAAAGGAATTTGGCAATACGCGCATAAATGCATGATTAAATTCTCGAAAGATGTTCCACCTTTCAAATATTTTGACGGTTGGCCTTTTGACAAGCTTTGAAATTTTTTTTTGGACCAAAACGTCTTTGTCCTTATTTCAGTAATTATATGATTTTTGAGTAAATGAGAAATTAGCTCGTATATAATGCTGAGAAAGCAATGTGGATGGAAGCCTTTTTAAGGCATGAGCAAGGAATAGCTCTTGGGCCCGTATTAATGTTTGTGTATAATTCATGTCACCCGTCCTTCTTGCCTTGTCATTTTAGGGCTAGGGCCCAAATATTAGCCTAATCCTGAGCTCGTGTGGGCCACATAATAGAAAATAATTGTTACGCCTGAAAATTCGGGTACCCGAATAGGGTGTCCAGGACCCGAATTCCAGATCCGTGACCTATATATAAAAAAATAAAATTAAAAAGATAAAGTATGACAATTTCATATGCATTTCATTTTCTCTCACCATAGCCCGAAACTTTAAAATCCAAACATATACTAAGATAACTAATTACATAATCTGTTATTACATCAATGCATAATTATTTAACTTGACTTAAAGTAAGAAAATCAAGTCAAACATTACTACATTTAGAGTTCTAAAATAAAATAAAATTTATCCTATGTAGAATGATATGCCACATGCAAACAATCACATTCCATACTCCACTACTAATAGTAGTACTCTGCATCTTCAAAATATTCATAACCTGAAACGGTTAAAACATAATGAGTTGACAACTCAATAGAATCACATCGATCCCAAGTTAAAAATCTCACAAATATTACCGAATTTAATCTCGACATATGAATCAAATTAAGACGAACATTGGATGTAAAGTCATAGTAAATAATTTGACATTCATGAATATGGAATAAATAAATTGTTTAACATAGCTTTTCTAAAAATACTAAGATTTGGAGTGGGCAAAACACTTATGTGTGCTGATCCTTTGAGGGAATGACCCACGACAGAACACTGGTGTTGATCCTTTCAGGGTATGACCCTCGGCAGAGTACTGGTATAACCTTTTAAGGACAAAGCCCAGGGCAGTGCACCCATGTGTACTAATCCTTTTAAGGAATCACCCAGGGCAAAGCACCCGTGTTGATCCTTTTGGAAATGACCCAGGGCAGAGTACCCGTGTCGTGCTGATCATTTCGGGAATTACCCTAGGCAGAGCACCCATAAATAAATGGTGATCCTTTTAGGGCAGAGCACCTGTAAGAATCATCGCATAAAAAAATTTGTTCATATAATAAATATTCATCATCACCACTAGATAATAATAAATGCAAATGCAAATAATAATAATAATAATAATAATAATAATAATTGGTTTAGTAGTCAAATAAAGAATATCCTTCAATAGGGAATTACTTATGAATCTTTCAATGTCTAGATTATATAAAGTAATTTCTTATGAATCTTTCAATAGGGAAAGATCACCTACCTGTTGTGTGATGGGAGGAAAGAAATCTGAAGCGATGCTGATTTTTACATGTACGTACTAGCTTGGATTGATCAACTCTGAACTCAATGTAGAACCCTCACAGATATTCTCCCTTCTCCTGAGCTCTCTTTTTCTTCTCACAGATTTTCTCTCGATAGCATGAGAAGTAGGGTAAAAGAAATGTTGTCAGGTGAGTTGGTGGGTTCTGAGTTTAATAGGTGGTTTAGATTAAGGAGTGGGTTTCACCATGATGATATCATGTATGGTGGATGGGTTCCCATCCACAATCGTACCGCGGAGAAGTGGGAAAGAGAGAGAGAGTCGTGGAGGAGTGGAAAGCAAGTGACGCATGTCACTTGCTTTGTTATTATTATTATTATTTTTAATTTTTGGAAATGGGCCCCATAGGAGTGATGTGACAAATCCACACCGTTCACCAGTTTTGCCCATCAAAGTTAGGGCATGTGCCCAAAATGAGGGTCATCCACAATTCAGGCGGGCCACACCAACGGTAACAGTGGAGAGTATCACAATAATAGTGATAATGACACTCACTGTTGAAAATTTCAGGCTCACTTTGATGTTTGTTAGAAGTGGACACTGCCCGAGTCAAGACTTTTTGTGCCCACGATGAGCTAGCCAACAAGGTGGACGGAATGGATTACCCCATCGTGGGGCTTCGACTCTTATTATTTAAAAATAATTAAGCTATTAATTACATTAACCTGATAACCACGACCCTTAGCACATTACAACCATAACCCTTACCATGTTATATGGGTCATGGTCGTTATATGGTTGTGGTTGTCATGTTATATAGGTCGTGATTGTTATGGGCGTGGGCAAAGCTCAACTCATGAGGTCCACAATGATGTATGTGTATAATTCATGCTGCCCATCCTTTTTGCCATGTTATTTTAGGGCTAAGGTCTAAATATCAGGTTGATTCAGAGCTCGTGTGGACCACATAATAGAAAATAATAGTGACAATGACACCCACTGTTGAAACTTTTTGGGCTCACTGTGATGTTTGCTAGAAGTGAACATTGCCCAAGTCAGGATTTTTTGAGCCCACAGTGAGCTGGCTGATAAGGTCTATGAAACAGATCACCTCATTGTGAGCCTCGACTCCTATTATTTAAAAATAATCAAGTCAGTAACGTGACTTACGTGGGTAGGGTAATTGAACCTACGCAGGGATGGATGGTCTTATTGGGCCCATTGTGATTTATATATTTTATCCATGCTGTCTATTCATTTTGAAAGATCATTTTAAAGAATGAGCCCAAGAATGAGGCATATCAAAGAATTATGTGGACCACACCATAGAAAGCAGTGAAATTGAAAACCTTTTGGGTGCCATAAAATTTTTGAATGTAACTCATTTTTTGGCCCATGTCGTAAAATTAAATTCTAAATTCGATAGACGAATTAGATTCGACACATAATCACGACAAGACTCATAACGTGATAACCTCGACCCATATAACATGATAACCATGACTCATATAACAGGACAACCATGACTCATATCAACCACAACCCATATAAAATGACAACTACGACCCATATAACAAGACAACCATGACAACCATGACGACAGCCATGACCTATATAACATGACGTCCACAACCCATATAACATAACAACCTCGATCCTTACCACATTACGACCACGACCTATATAACATGATAACCATGACCCATACCTATATAACATGGCATAAGTTGTGGTTGTAAGATGGTAGAGATTGTGCTTGTAATGTAGTAAGGGTTGTGGTTGTCAAGTTGATGTAATAGTAGCTTAATTATTTTTAAATAATAGGAGTCAAGGCCCACAATGAGGTGATTCGTTTCGTCGACCTTGTCGGCCAGCTCGCTGTGGGCCCAAAAAGTTCTGACTTAAGCAGTGTCCACTTCTAACAAACATCACAGTGAGCTTGAAAAGTTTCAACAGTGGGTGTCATTGTTACCATTATTTTCTATTATGTGGCCCACATGAGCTTTGGATTAGGCTGATATTTAAGCCCTAGTACTAAGATGACACGGTAAAATGGATGGTGAGCATGGATTATACACATACATCAATATGGGCACAACTCATATAACATGATAACCACGACTCATATAACAGGACAACCATGACTCATATCAACCACAACCCATATAAAATGGCAACTACGACCCATATAACAGGACAACCATGACAGCCATAACCTATATAACATGACGTCCACAACCCATATAACATAACAACCTCGATCCTTACCACATTACGACCACGACCTATATAACATGATAACCACGACCCATACCTATATAACATGGCATAAGTTGTCGTTGTAAGGTGGTAGGGATTGTGGTTGTAATGTAGTAAGGGTTGTGGTTGTCAGGTTGATGTAATAGTAGCTTAATTATTTTTAAATAATAGGAGTCAAGGCCCACAATGAGGTGATTCGTTCAGTCGACCTTGTCGGCTAGCTCACTGTGGGCCCAAAAAGTTCTGACTTAAGCAGTGTCCACTTCTAACAAACATCACAGTGAGCTTGAAAAGTTTCAACAGTGGGTGTCATTGTTACCATTATTTTCTATTATGTGGCCCACATGAGCTTTGGATTAGGCTGATATTTAAGCCCTAGTACTAAGATGACACGGTAAAATGGATGGTGGGCATGGATTATACACATACATCAATATGGGCCCCACGAGTTGGGCCTTGCTTGCATCCAAAAAGGCTTCCATCCACATCACTTTCTCAGCATTAACTATGACGTAACTTCCTATTCATTAAAAAACCGTACAACTAATTAATCAAGGACGAGCATTTTGGTCTGAAAATTTTTCCAAAGCTTATTGGAATGCCACCCTTGGAATATTTGAAAGGTGAAAACTCTTTCGAGAATTTAACCATACATGGATGCCAGTACAGTGAAAATCCCTTATAAAAATCACACACGAACCTAGATGATGAGAATAAACAAATATAACATTGATTAAAAACTTTTGTAGACTGAAAATAGTTTAAACGATATACGTTCAATGCCCTCTTACTTCTTGCAGTGTGGTCTACTTGATCTTTAGATCTGTCTCATTTTTTCGAATCAATCCTTACAAGAAGCTCACCAAATAATTGGATAGTTTGGATATAATGCGCACCAATCCGGTGACATCAACACACCAGCCAGGTGGTGGCATTGAAGTCGATTAGTTGGTGTACCGCACACCAGCAACCTCCATGGTGTGTTGACGTCACCAAGTTTGTGGACCCACCATGGGGTATGTGTTATATTTAATGTCTGCCCATTTTATAAGATGGTTCTAAGAATTGAGCCCAAAAATAAAATACATCCAAAGATCAAATGGACCACACTGAAGAAAGTAGCGGGAGATTGAATGTCTATCATTGAAATCTTCTCGGTGGCCACAGAAGTTTTGAATCAATCTGATATTTATTTTTTCTCTTCATCCGTGTTGTGTGACCTTATGAGCATTGGAATAATTTGCATATGCATGCAAATGGAATTAAATGTGTCTGATTAAATGTGATCAAATTAATATTTCGAAACAAGTGATTGGAGATTGAATGAATTGTTTCTATAGCACGTGTGAATTTAGTATAATTTCATCCCCAAGAGATGATGAATTTTAGAGATCTGACAGCCGATCTATTTGATTAAGGGTGTAGAGTAACCTCCAGTAGTGTAAGGAAGGTTTTAATGCTCCATTCTCATTCTCACTTTTTATTGGTGTGGCCCATTCGAGTTTTGTATCGGCCTGATTTTTAGCCTCACAAGCTATCATGAGATTTCTCATGTGATGAACATAGTTTATGTCATATAGTGGGCCTCACGTAGGCTTTTGATGCACGGGCTCAGGTGTCTGGCAAAGCCAAGGGGTACCCTGGTTATTCACACGCAGGCACACGAACATGGGTGCATGATCTGAGACTTCCATCTGGGGACAAGATCTTCTCCCTCAAAAAGTGGGCCGCTTCACTCATTAGGTGGTCCACAACAAAGAAAATAAAAGGATGGTTAAAAAACAATTTCCTACCCGTTCATTTATTTTGGACGCTGGGATCTTAGTCAGAAAGTTGAAAATGTGTCTCCAACCTGTCGAATGGCTCGGATCACGCACACGCTTGTCATTTGGCATGTTTCCTGCGCATGTGGGTTTAGCCAATGTCAGTGTTATCGGGAGCAGCAGTGACTCCACGCCAAAACGAATCTACCGTACCCCTGGGATGAAGTAGCTAGGTACATCGCTACTTATCCTTCGAGGGGGAACGTACCGAAAGTGAATCTCATCCGTTCATTTTGTTATCCAGTTCACAGATATCCAATAGCACAAAAGACGATTTAACGATCTAAACTTTGGGATACTCTATCTAGATATCAACGTAGGCCCTGCAAAACATACGACCGTGATTATAGCTATGTATCAAGACGAGTTCCTCCCGCAACCAACTGCCATCGTCTGTCATAGACAAAGCACCAGGTTTCCTTCGTATCTCAGAAACTTCCTGTTAGAAAGTTTGGTTGAATACACCGAAAATAAAAAAATAATTACAATTTCACTAGGCTGAATCACGTATAAAATACGCTGTCCTTAAAGCGTGATTCGTCCCCTTATCACTGCTGATGGGTTACAGACGAATTGCTTCCAGGATAAGACAAGCCTTATCTGATCCAAATGATGAATCACGATAGGTCCACCATGGAACGATTTAACGCAATAGATTTCTTCCGACGATTTAGACGGTCGAGATGATCACAGTGTTCTTTAGGAGCTATGGATCAGATTTTATCCGATGGGAGAGATGATATTTTTGAGATGATGAAATCGGATTTGGAATGGTCCGGTTTATATAGGCCTCGGGTTTTAGACCCGTTCTTTGTGTGATATCAATGGTCCAGAACGTTTGAAAACGCTTTCGGCCGTTGTCCATTAATTCCAGACGTTTCTGGTCATTAGATCAGAAGATCTGACCGTTAGATCATCCTGGCCCGTCCGTTTTGACCGTTTGGCTTTCAAGGCGAGAGCCGTTTGTAAACGGCTGGACGTTCGGATTCAAGATCCGACCGTTCTCAGTCACCTATAAAAACCCAGGCTCATTTCAGATCCATACTGCCCTAAGGCTCTGACCAGACCCATCGCACCGCGATCGCACCGGTTCGCGTAAGGTCGCGAAGGAGCGACCCCTCTGCGACACGATGCGGACGTGCGAGTGCAAAGTCGCCATCTAGCGCCACTCATGACCACATGCATGCCCACGCCCACGCCCGTGCCGTTCGAGCCCGAGCAGCGCTGGCGCTTGGCAGCAACAGGCGCGTCGCGTGCAAGCGTGTGTTCAGGTGCCATACTGGAACACGCAACCTAAGTTTTATCTCCTCCAAAAAGCTCCAAGTAAGAATACCTTTCACAACATCTCATATAAACCACAAAAGTTTCTTTTTCATTTCCGATGTGGGACAAAGCACACACACCGCACTTTTTAATTCAAAAAATTCAAAATACGTTTTGGCGGGAAAATCCCGAAATTTTGAAAATTCGAATTTTGTTTTTTATTATTTGTTAAAAACCACTAATTTTTTCAACAATCCCCCACTGGTTTTTTAAAATAATGAAAACTCTGTCAGAATAATAATAACAGTTATTATGCATAAAGAAAGATATCTTGCGATTTGAATCTTTCCTTAGTGTAAGCATCTTAAAGTTATTTCGAAATTCTCGGTTGCATGACATTGAACCAGCTTATTCCTATATGATATAACCGAAAATGCCACACACATAATAGCTCTGCGTTAAGTGTTCCTTTATAATCTTGCTTAGCACTTTTAATGGCCATGTGCTTATCCCGTTTCATGAACGATCCCGAGATAACTCTAAGTCTCATGAGAAGCGGCACCACTTCTACGTTCACATAGGTGAAATCCTTCCAAGAGCCAGTTAAAACACTTGTCTGTTTGACTGGACTTCATTAAGAGTTTAATACTCATCCCTCTCTTGTAACGCAAAGACTTATCATTCTCGGGATGAGGTTATTATCTTATTTAGTCTTGAAACTTTTCACTAATCGATGAAATTGTTGTTACCCATTAAACCCAATATTTAGAGATTTTCTAAATTAGGGTTGGGTTTCTTTCAATGAAACTTTGAGTAAAGAGTTTCAACCCCATCCCTCTAGATGTTGTCCTTACTACCTCTCTCGTTAGAGGTTTAGTAAAAGGATCAGCCAAGTTATTACTTGACTTTACATATGAGATCGCAATGATTCCATCTTGAATCAATTGCCTTATATAGTCATGTCTCAAACTTATGTGTCTGGACTTTCCATTATAGATACCGCTTATAGGCTCTCATAGAGTGGCTTCACTATCACAATGAAGTGAAATTGATGGTATAGGCTTCGCATAGAAAGGGATTTCTAAAAGAAGATCCCTTAACCACTCACCTCTTTTCTCAGAAGCAGCTAAAGCTATGAACTCATTCCATAGTTGAGTGCGTTATACATGTTTGTTTCTTGGATCCCCAAGATACAACAAGCACTCCTAGGGTGAATATCCACCTCAGTAGTGGACTTGTTGTCCCTCGCACTCGATATCCAACTTGCATCGGTAGATATCCTTCCAATACTCTGAAATTCTGAGTAAAATAACCCTAGTTCTTTGGTTTCTTTAAGATAACCTAGAACTCTACTTATTGCTTTCAAAGGTTGCAACACTAGGATTACTTGTAAACCCGCTTGTTTACTCACAGTATGCTATATCCGGTCTTGTGCATTGCATTGCATACATAAGATCGCTTTTATAGCACTAGCATACTCTAGTTGTGCAACCGCTTCTTCCACTTGTTTTCTTTTAACTTAATACTTGGATCAAACGGGTCTTTGCTCTTTAATATTCAAGTGATTAAACTTGTTTATTATTTTCTCAATATAATGAGACCGGCATAATGCAAAACCCCACTATGTTTTTTAACTTTGATACCTAATATGGTATCCACTTGTCCAAGATCCTTCATTTTGAAAATCGAAGAAAGAAACTTTTTAGTTTGATTACACTTCCATTTTATTACCGATTATTAACATATCATCTACATACAAGCATATGATTACTATATAATCATTACATACTTTTGAATATATGCATTTATCAAAGAATATTATGTTCAAAACCATAAGATGAACTTTAGAATCAAATTTATCATGCCACTTTGTTTTGGTGCTTGCTTTAACCCATACAAAGACTTAACTAGTCTACATACTTTTCTTTCATTTCCGGTAGAACAAACCCTTCGTTGTTCCATGTAAACCTCCTCATCGAGATCACCATTCAGAATGTTTGTCTTCACGTCCATTTGATGGATATGAAGATGATGTATGGATCTTTAGAGCGAATAAGATCCTAATCGATGTTATTCGAGCTACTGGAGAGTAAGTGTCAAAATAATCGATTCCTTCTTTCATCGGAAACCCTTAGCAACTAATCTTGCCTTAAAAGTTTGAATTGTACCATCAGTATGATATTTCTTCTTAAATACCCACTTACAACCTATTGGTTTGGAACCTGGGGGTAGATTTACCAATTCCCATGTTTGGTTAGATATTATGGAATCCATTTCATCATTAATAGCTTCTTTCCAAAAAGCGGAGTCTCTTGAAGACATAGCTTCACTAAAGGTTTTAGGTTCATCTTCTATAGTTAAAACCATAGGTATTTTCCTAATCACCTTCTCTCTATCACCCTCTACTAGATGAAAGGAGAGTCGTTGAGAGTCTATTTGATCAGGATCAAGACTCTTTTCTACTCTCGCTCTTTGACTCCTACGAGGTTCACTAGGAGCTGTCTCTTCTATTAGTGTTTCTTTTATTATTCTATTAGGAGATTGAATCTCAGCATTCTTTTCCTCTATGAATACAGAATTCTCAAAGAACTCTACATCTCTAGACTCTATAATTACATTGGTGTCTAAGTCTAAAGTCTATAGGCCTTACTATTTGTGCATATCCTACAAGGACGCACTTGATAGCTCTTGGTCCTAACTTAGTTCTTTTGGGTTACTGAGTTCTCAAAAGATGCAAGACACCCCCACACTCTAAGATACCCTATGTTTGGTTTTCTTCCTTTCCATATTTCATATGGAGAGGTCTTGGTTTTCTTAGATGGAATTCTGTTTAAAACATGACACGCGGCTAACAGTGCTTCTCCCCATAGGTTTAATGGTAACTGTGCTTGTATTAGCATTGAGTTGACCATTTCTACTAAGGTCCTATTTTTTCTTTCCGCTACACCATTTTGTTGTGGTGTATAAGGGGCTGTGCACTGATGAATTATGCCGTGTTCTTCACAATAGTTAGAAAATTCATTGAGAAATATTCTCCACCTCGATCACTACGAAGGATTTTAACATTTTTATCTAATTGATTTTCTACTTGATTTATAGATCTTGAATGCATTAAATGCTTCATCTTTCGATTTTAACAGATATACATACACATATCTTGAACAATCATCTATAAATGTTATAAAGTACCTTTTACCTCCACGGGTAAGAACGCCATTTAGTTCACATATGTCAGTATGCACTAGGTCTAAAATTTGAGACGATCTCTCAACGCTAGAATGGTTTCTTGATTATTTTAGACCTTATGCATACTTCACATTTATCTTTGTCACTATCGTTATATGATATTAAGCCGTTCTTAGCCATGAGTTTTAAGGTCTTCAGTAGCCAATATGGGCTAGTCTACCATGCCAAAGCGTTACATGGACTCAACCACGTAAGCGAAGAATTCTTTTCATTCAAAGATAATTTGATCATCCCATTACAAGCATATCCCTTACCCACAAAGTTTCCATTCTTGACAAGATCAACTTGCACTGATTCAAACACAACCCTAATCCCAGGTTTGCTTAAGAGATCCCCCGAGACAAGATTCCTCCTTATGTCCGGGACATGCAAGATGCGTTGGTCGAATTACCTTTTTCCGTAGGTAAAGATTAATTCCACGGTTCCTTTGCCTCGCAACTTTCGATCGTCCTTCATTTCCCATTTGAACCTCTTGACCATTGGTCTCATCTTCATAGGTTTTAAAAGAAGATCGATCGTTGCATACATGGATCTGGGCACTGTATCATACCACCAACCAGAATTTTCTCTTGAACTAGGTTCACTTCTCGTGACCATTGCTACGATTTCATCGTCTCTTTGTATTAGCCTCTTTCTTAGGCTTTTTTTCAGTCCCTACAGACTCGGGCGAAATGCCCGGTCTTGCCGCAGACATAGCAAGCTCCCTTAGGTTTGCCGTTTTTCTTCTTTTGGGTTTTCTTGAATTTCCCTTGATCTTTGTTAGGTTTAAGGGAATCACTTTCTCATAGGAATTATTTTGAAATGGCCGTTCTCTTCACAAGCAACCTTGGATGAGGATGCACCATTAGCGTCATCCTTTTTGTCTCGATTCTAAAGATTCTTCTTCTATACGAAGATGCTTCGGATTTGTTCTAGGGTGAACTCTTCGATTTATGCGGTAGCTTCTTCCTGTAGTCTTTCCAAATTTCTGGAGGCAATTTTGCTATTATAGCTCCAACTTGAAAGGATTCAGAAGATCGATTTTTATGGCTTTTATTTTATTTACAATAAGTCGTAATTCTTGAATTTGGGCAAGCGGCAATGGTAGATTGTCTACCATCGTAAAATCAAAATACCCGGCAATTAGAAACTTCGTGTACCTTCCTCTTCACCTTGTATTTGTATTCTAGTGCGCTCCATATTTCTTTCGGCGATGTGGTCCCCGTGTACAAATCGTACAATCGATCGTAGAGAGCATTAAGGATGTGGCCACGACACGCCATTCATCTTCCCGGCGTTTGATCCTAGCGACCACTTGTTCCGGAGTGTCCGTTTCCTTTGCTTGAGCAGGCCGAGAGTCGGGTCCAGGATGTAGAAGATCTTCAGAGCGGTCGGCCAGGAATTTCATTTGTCCCGCCATCTAGTGAAATTTGAACCATCGAATCGGTCCAATCGGATCAGATCCTGGTTCATCGGTTGACTGATGCAACACTTTCGGTGTCCATGGAATCACGCTTTAAGAATGTTATAAAATTTGGTTGAATACACCGAAAATAAAAAAATAATTGCAATTTCACTAGGCTGAATCACGTATAAAATACGCTGTCCTTAAAGCGTGATTCGTCCCCTTATCACTGCTGATGGGTTACGTGACTTGCCAGGATAAGACAAGCCTTATCTCGGATCCGGCGTGCAAAGAATCACGATAGGTCCACCATGGAACGATTTAACGCAATAGATTTCTTCGACGACGGTCGAGATGATCACGGTGTTCTTTAGGAGCTATGGACATTTTATCCGATGGGAGAGATGATATTTTGAGATGATGAAATCGGTGGAATGGTCCAGGTTATATAGGCCTCGGGTTTTAGACCGTTCTTTGTGTGATATCAATGGTCCGAACGTTTGAAAACGTTTCGGCCGTTGTCCATTAATTCCAGGCGTTTCGGTCATTAGATCGAAGATCGACCGTTAGATCATCCTGGCCCGTCCGTTTTCGGACCGTTTGGCTTTCAAGCGAGAGCCGTTTGTAGAAACGGCTGGACGTTTCGGATTCAAGATCCGACCGTTCTCAGTCACCTATAAAAACCCAGGCTCATTTCAGATCCATACTGCCCTAAGGCTCTGACCAGACCCATCGCACCGCGATCGCACCGGTTCGCGTAAGGTCGCGAAGGAGCGACCCCTCTGCGACACGATGCGGACGTGCGAAGTGCAAAGTGCGCCATCTAGCGCCACTCTGCACCACACTTGCCTCACGCCACGCCCACGCCCGTGCTCGTGCCCGAGCCTGGAAGCGCGCGCGACGTGCGTGCAGTGCGTGTGTTCCGTGTGCCGCACTGGAACACGCAACCTAAGTTTTATCTCCTCCAAAAAGCTCCAAGTAAGAATACCTTTCACAACATCTCATATAAACCACAAAAGTTTCTTTTTCATTTCCGATGTGGGACAAAGCACACACACCGCACTTTTTAATTCAAAAAATTCAAAATACGTTTTGGCGGGAAAATCCCGAAATTTTGAAAATTCGAATTTTGTTTTTTATTATTTGTTAAAAACCACTAATTTTTTCAACACTTCCATCACGTGACACGTGTAACGGACCTCTTTTTTTTAAAAAAATTTTACACACGCACACACCACCACACACTCACGCCGTAGTGGGATTTCAACACCCATGGATACTCGAACCGACCGTGTAACCGACCTTGTAACGTCTCCAAAGAAAAATACCATGCCACGTGGCTTGCGCGTTGGAGAACCCATAAGCAAAGGCATATTAAAAGGGAGCGGATTGGCTACACCCCCAGATACCGGCCAATGGCTGATGGTCGGTGCTATGTGGGCCCATCATGATGTATGTGTTTCATCCATGCCGTTCATCTATTTTTAAAGATCATATTAAGATATGAAACCAAAAATAAGATATATCTCAATCTAAAATTGACTAAATTACTGAAAATAGTATTGAATGAGTGTTAACCATTAAAAATATTTTGGGGGCTATAAAAGTTTTGGATCGAGATGATTTTTGTTTTTCCCCTTCATCTAGGTCTGAATGATCTAATAAACAGATTGAATGCCAAATAAACTGTACAGTGGGCCTTAGGAGGATTTTAATGATGGATATCCAATCACTGCTGTTTTCATGTAGTGTGGTCCACCTAAAATTTATATACCTCTCTTTTTTTGAAATAAGTCTGCAGAATGATCTTTAAAAATGGATGAAGGTAATGGATGAAATACATACATTATGGTGGGGCCACAGAGCACCGACCACCAGCCCGTGGGAAACGGACTGGCTATTCCCCTGCCGCCAGCCACTGGCTGATGGTCGGTGCTCTGTGGGCCCCACCATGATGTATGTGTTTCATCCATTCTGTTAATTCATTTTTACAGATCATTTTACGTCTTTCTACAAAAAATGAGAGGGATATAAATATCAGTGGGTCACACCACAGGAAAATAATATAGATTGGATATCCACCATTAAAATACTCTTAAGGACCACTGTACTATTTATTTGACATCCAATCTGTTGATTAGGTCATACAGGTCCTGATGAAGGGAAAAAACAAAGATCGACCTGATCCAAAACTTTTATGACCCCCAAAAGGTTTTTAATGGTTGACGCTCATTCAAAACTGTTTCCTGTAATGTGGTCCACTTGAGATTGGGATATATCTAATTTTTGGCCTCATAACATAAAATGATCCGGAAAAATAGATGGACGGAATGGATGAAATACTTACATCATGATGGGGCCAAAGAGCACTGGCAGGGGGAGTAGCCAATCCGTTTCCGTTAAAATCCAACGCCAGACAAAAACATATGATAACTTTAAAACATTCGGTCTGGACGGTGCGAAATCTAGAACGCCACGTTTAAGAAAGAATCCGATCCATCCTCAGATGTTGCCACGTGGACCATCAGCCCTCTATAAGGACCCTCCTTCCCACCCAAGTACCACCACAGCACCCAGCTCTGTTTCTCAACCCTCTCACAATCAGTTTCACTTTCACACCAGATAACAGTATATTTGATCTTATACACCCAAAAAATATACAAAATGGGCCACTTTTGGACTTTCTTGAATCATGTCCATTCACTATCTGGGTAATTCTACAAAACCCACTTCTCATTTTCAGGGAATTTTTTTCTTTTCTTTTCTTTTAAATTTATTTACTTTTTTTTTGGTACATGCAGGCCTACAGTGATGCTATTATACCCCTTGTAAGGAAAAAACCCATGTCTACATTTTTATATATTATATTTTCTTCTTGTCTCTAATGGGTTTTTTTTTTGTTTTTATTTTATTTTTTTAAATTGACGGCAGATATGCATCGGTTCAAGCGATTGAAAACCCATCGAAGGTGGACGATGAGCAGTGGTTAGCTTATTGGATCTTGTACTCGTTCCTCACCCTCGTGGAGATGATGCTGGAACCCTTGTTAGAATGGTAATGGACCAGGTTCCTTCTAAGTACATATGCGACTAGTTCATATTTTGGTGCCCCCATCGGCTTTTGCTAACTTACGCACGAGGTGTTTTTTATTTTTTATTTTTCAATTTTATTCTCTAGAAAATACTTATATATTTTGTTTGTGTTGTTCTTGTTATTCTGATGCATTTGGTTGTAGGATACCGATATGGTATACGGTAAAGGTAGTATTTGTCGCATGGCTTGTGCTGCCGCAGTTCAAAGGCGCGTCTTTCATATACGAGAGGATTGTGAGGGAGCAGCTGAAGAAATACAGCGGCGGCAGAACAGGGAAAGCTCATCAATCACCACAGGGCAAGAACAAGTTCATGGATTTCATTACTCCCAAGAAGGTGACTGTGATTTAGGTCTTATTTATTTATTTATTTTTGTTCTTGATGATCTATCTTAAGTAAGAACTGGGCCCCAGTTGATGTGTGGTAGGTTCTGATTGGCCCATGCACATCCTATCAATGGATTAGATCACTGAATCATGGGCTCTTCCCAAGGCTCTATGGGGCCCACCACTTTGTTTGTGTTATATCCAGTCCATCTGTTTCCTCTGCTCATTTTAGGGCCCGTTTGGCCGGGTGGATTGGAAGGGAGTGAATGGTATTAGGGTGGATGGCGTGGATTTTTAGATAATGATGGTGTTGTCAGCGGATTGTCTTGAGATCCATGGGATTGCTATATCCCTGGATTGATACATCCAGTCCGTTTGGCACACCCGGCCAATCCGGATATTAAAGCTTCCGATCCCTTCCAATCCCACGAACCAAACACGTCGCAGGCTAATTTGAACGGATTAGGATGGATTGGATGGGATTTAAAGGTAATGATGGCGTTGTCAGTGGATTGTCTGAAGATCCATCTGATTTGGATCAGATCACCTACACTGTTTGGCATGCCCGGCCATTCCTTGGATTTACCATCCAATCCCTTCTACTACCATCTAATCCCTTCCAATCCAACCGGCCAAACGGGCCCTTAGGATATGAGCCGAGCGAGATCCAAAGCTCAAGTGGGCCATGGCACAGGAAACGGAGGCTTGGTTTGGGTGGATCATCCGATCCACCAAGGTCAGTGGATCCCTAACTGTGGGGCCCACTGATGTATTTCACACCGTTCATTCATTTTGAAAGATCATTTTAGGCATGATCCCAAAAATGCAGCAGATCCAAAGCTTAGGTGGACCATACCACGGGAAACAGTAGTGATTGAATACCCACCGTTGAAAGCTTCGTGGGGTCACCGGAATATTTATTTGCATCCAAGCTGTTGATAAGGTCACAAAGACCTGGATGAAGAGACCACACCAATACCAACTTGATCCAAACCTTTTGTGGCCCACGAGTAACTTTTTAATGGTCGATTACCACTGTTTTCTGTATTATGGTCCAGGATCTACTTCATTTTTGGATCATGCCCTAAAATGTGTTTTCAAAATGGATGGACAGCGTGGATATAAGGTACATACACTACTGTGGGCCCCACGGTCAGGGATGATGGGTTTTTTTGACCCGTTGTCCTTTCGCAACTGGGATGTGCAAAGTTCTTTCGCAACCGGGATGCGCAAGTCCTTTCGCAACTAGGATACGGAACGGAGTTTCTTAAAACTATAAAAAAGTGTCCCTAGGATTTTTCTACTTATGTTGTGTTGATGAGAAAAACACAAGAGAGCTATCAAAGGTGAGAGAGAGAGGGAGAAAGAGAGAGATGAAACTTGTAAAAGGGAGGTTATGCTCTTGGAGGTGATTTACAGTGCAGTCTATATCTCAGCGCTTCCTCGTAATCGGTGAGATCTCTCTGGTTTTCTTTATTCTTTCATTATTCATCCACTCCTGCGTGAGTGAAGAAGGTTGTAAACGTTCTACTTCATAGTGAATTGTTGATCTGGACGAGGTCCCGTGGTGCTTTATTATCCATAATTCTGACTTGTTTCGGGAGGCTAGATCCAAAGGTTTGTGCAAGGCATCCCAACAAGGGATCCCACCCACCTCGGTGGATCCAGGAAGGTGGAGACGGACACACCTACCACAGTAATGTTTAGATGCCATCCAACGCGTTCATAACCCTCTGGATGGATGGAAAATACAAATATAACCATGACCTGAAACTTCTGTAACCCCACAAAGGTTTCAATGGTGGACGGTTCGATCCTTACTCGTTTGACCCCCCGAGTTTTGCTCTCCCTCTCGTGTTTAGGCTCATATCCTAAAATGAGCTGACGAAGCGGATGGACGGACTGGATATAACAGAAATATCGTAGTGGGCCACAGAGAACCCTTGATTACAGGCGAGTCACCTTCGTGGGTGGGTATGCGGGGCCATGTTCCATAATAGTATAAAACTAAAAACCAGTATCTCGACCGTTGATTTTGTTATTTTATTATTAATCTTATTTTACGTGGGTTTTTCTTGTATTGATTAATGCCTGGGATTTTGCAGGGGGAGCATGAGGCGCACTAAAGAGAAACTTAAAAAAAAATTCTTTCTTGCCAGTGAATACTCCTCCTCGTTCGTACTTTTGACAGATGCGTAATCTCTTTTCCTTGTGCATTTGTATGTTTTCTGATGTACCACACATGGACACGTCTCCCGTGGTTTCTAGATCCACTTGTGGTGGGGTATATGGGTGACACGTGTAAGCATTGTAGCTAACATGTTCTACGAAAATTGTTGTATTTCGTATTTTCTTTGGTGGTCCACGGGGTGGAATGGTTAATGTCCATGCCTTCCAATTAAAAACTATGGGACGTGCCACTGCATTAATATATGTGGAGATGATCTCCTTGTAGGTTGAGCAGAGCTTACAACGCGATCTCTGTGTGTGGCCCACCGTGGTGTGGGCATGATCATATTCAATCGGACCATCATGTGCTCCCCCTTATGCTATCTTTGGCCTTCCAAATTAAGGTCGATTTAAAATTAGGGTGGGCCACACCATGTAAAATCATGTCCGAAGCCTCTCACATTATGTGATCCATCTATTTGAGTTTTTTAGTAGCCTGATTTTTTGTTTTCCGTACATCTTGATGGGGCACATCTTCTGAACGGATTGGATTTCATGTAAAAAAGTAGAATGAATTGGTAGCAATGCAGTTTTCATTTGTCCGTTCATCTTGGTGGGGGCACATCTTCTGAACGGATTGGATTTCATGTAAAAAAGAAGAATGGATTGGATGATCTCGTTGTAGGATGAACCTAACATACAACGTGATCTGAATGTGAGGCCCATGGTGTTGTTTGCATGATATCCAATCGAATTCATGTGTTCTCAAACTCTTAAGTCGATTCAAAATTTGGGTGGCCCACACTGTAAAATCCTGTCTAAAGCCTCTCTGAGTTTTTAAGTAGCCTTACATGTGGTTTGGCAGTTCATCTTGGTGGGGCCCATCTTCTGAACGGATTGGATTTCATTTTAAAAAGAAGAATTGATTAATGCAGTTTGGTCAGTTGTTTCGTAACGTAGGCATGGCTTGTTCTGGGTTCAATAAGGGTGACTGAATCATTTAATTCACTTGATACTTTATAAAATACAGCCCAGAGACTGGTTAGACTTTTAGATCTCCAAATGCAGCTGAGTGCATGTTAGAAAAGATTTTATTCTCCGTTTTTTATTAAGAGCATTTATTGATGAAAGCAATAGAATGGTTGGTGATGGACATGTGTGACATGCAAACATGGTTAGTCACTGTAGTGTTGTTGCACCCTTGACATATATAGAACAAGTTAAAAAGAAAAGCATGTTGAGTCAGGTTAATTTAGATTTAACATCTTAAGCACTAATTACAATCAAATCAAGTTGGGTCTAAATATTTTTAGTAGACCCATTTTCACTTTCCATGAGCAAGCCCACACGAGCTGCTCTCCTATGGTAATATTCGTGTAATGGAACAAGGTTTCCCAAGCTACAACACTTGGCATATGTGAAATGATCACACTTGTGTAATATGATGCAGGGATGGATGTGATGAGGTCGATCACTGTCTACCTTAGGTGATAATTACTCTGAATCTGTAGATCACCATCTTCCTCGTGTGATAATTACATCGAATTTAAGGAGCTTCTATGTACTCCCAAAGATTTTTCGGAATCTATTAGAGAATATAAAAACAAAAATAAATTTAAAAATAATAAAAATGAATTTACAATTCTTTTTAAATAGTGATATCAAACTTAGAAGTTTCAGAATCAAACTCTAATTCAAACTCAGTAAAAGCATGACTTAAGTAGTAAACTTATCATTTATATGAACTTGTTATTTATAGATGGTCATGATTGCTACTAGACTTCATGATTATCGCCAAAAATAGCAAGCGTCCATTTTGGCCTAACCATGTGATTCTCTTAATTTTTAAAAGCTCTTTTCATGTCTGACACGACTCCTAATGGAATCTTGCAAATCCGATGGGGGCAAATGCGCGTAGAGCGTTGGTTGGTTGAAGTAGCTTCTCCTACCCTAAAATCATAAATGGTACGTATAATAACTCATTCTAATTTGCGAGATATGCGTGATTTAGGATTTTGACGGTCCTGATCACTTCCCCTCCGATCAGGCCTTCTATGGTCCATCTTTGCCAAGGAAGTGTACACGACCCGCTCTACATCATAATCCATCAATTCAATTGGCCCTACCATGTGAATACCCTTATTTTGGCATGGACACGATCTGCACCGGAAACTTTAAATCCAATTAGATCCTGATTTGGGTCTTAAAAAATAAGATCAAGAACTGGCAAGGTTTACCAGTCTGGGAACTATAGAACCTGACCCAACAGCCCAGATCCTCATTTATAGTGAGAACAATAGGTCGGGTTTGGGTTGTACAAAGGTCTGGCATTCTGGCCGAATCCGACCTCTTTCCTAAACGGATCCTAGAGTCCAGGCCCTCTGAGCTGATTCTCAAGCCCAAGCCCATCTTACACCACCCCCTTATAAAGTCTTTATCTACTTTATTGGAATTGGATTTAATGAACTTTGTCTGTAAATCATACATAAAGCTGGATCCAGTGGTGTATGTGTGAATCCTGGTACAACCCATCGAACTAGATCCAAGATGGGCCTTTAAGCGCGGTCCAACCCCACTCATCACCAACCATATATATTAATAATGTATGACCATTAACAATTGCATGTGTGTTGCATGGGAATATTGATGGGATTATTGGCCACTGTCGTCATGGTTATGCTTGCAATATTGCGGCTGGGTGGGCCCATACCAAAAGTGCTTGGCACGTTTGTTTTTGCTTTTATTTTAATGTTATTGGATGGCCCACTAATATGCCTTTACTTACTCCTAACTTTCAACATTACGTTGATCAGCTTGACTTTCAGACGGTGGCCTTTTCTATTATTGAGCCATTGAATACCATGAGGGATATGTTGGGAGGTAAGGATGAGATTCTATGAGATGAGGCCCATGGTGATGTGTGTGGAATTCAAACCATTTACCTGGTGGGATGTAGATTGCTTATAACTGGGGGCTGCGCGCGAATCTTTTTTAGTCCTGACATGCCTAATGTAAAAGTATCATGTGTACTTGTTAGATACAGTTCTTTCGATAAAAATAATATTTTTACCTTCCTAAAGGCTAAGATTTTTCAATTTTTAATGATAAGCATACAATCATTGTTGTTTCTTATGGTCTAGACCATTAGAGCTTTGAATTTGCCTAATGTTTGAGCCCATTTCAATTCCTAAAATGCACTAGTGGAATGAATGATGGATAAAGTAGATGTAACAAATACATAACGGTGGGCCCAACTATATGTGGGGTCGCTTGTCCACCGTAAGGTGGCACACATTAATAAAAAATAATTTAAAGTCACGCATAAACCCTTTGATTTTATGTGGTGTGGCCTACCTAAGTCACATTGTTACCTACTATTTCCAGGTTATGGAATAGAGCAGAATCCACCACAGCACTATTGTGGCTAGCTACAACAATGCCTTTGTGACATCCATGCCGTTTATTACGGAGAGAATCACTACAGCAGATCACGGCAGCAAATCAGGTGTAGCTGCACCTTGATTCACTACCACAAAATTCTCTCTTTACCATGTATATCTCCCTGATTGTAGATTGCTATAAAATCGGATTCTATACCGTTGTAAACAAATCCTCACAACTATACAGTTACTGATTTATATATACACCATCTCTCGCTGTGTGCAACAACAGAGTTTCCATCATTTCTTATTTTACTTTCATGGTATCAAAGCTATAACATAACCTCTGCTTCTTTTCCGCTCCACCAATATGGCCTCATCTCCTTCAAACTCGGTTACACCCATAAACATCCATAGCTTCGTCACGGTTAAGCTCACTAAGGACAACTACCTTCTCTGGAAAACTCAGATTGTCCCCTACCTACGTGGTCAGCGCCTGTTTGGGTTTGTTGATGGAACCATCTCTAGTCCTAGCCCCACCATTCCAAATCCTGAAGTAGCAACCTCCCAAACCGCTCCTACTGAAATACCAAATCCCAAATACATTATCTGGTCTGATCAAGATTAGGTTGTTCTAAGTGCCCTAGTTTCCTCCTTATCCGAGAATATCCTGGCCCATATGGTCGGTCTCTCCACTTCTAGAGAAATCTAGGTTGCCCTTGAGAGAATGTTCGCCTCTCACTCTTCCGCTCGCTCCATACAGACTCAACAATTTTTGGCCTTCACCAAGAAAGGAAACTTGTCAATTTTCAATTACTTTAAAAAAATGAAATCATTCTCGGACAACTTTCCCTTCAACACCATGAATTTACGGCTTATCTTCTTGGTGGTTTCGATACTTCTTATGATGCTATTATCACATCCATTTCCACTCAAATTGACAAAATGACTTCGGAAGATATGTTTAACCATCTTCTTGCGTTTGAGTTACGCCTTGAGCAGCGACAAACTGTCATTGACACCTCTGTTGCCTCAGTGAACGTGGCCACCCGAAATGACTCCAGGTTGCGCGGTGGAAAACACCCACAACAACAACGTGCTCTTCTCCACACCAGTCCTATGGTTCCAACTCCATCAATAGAGGAAGGGGACATGGAAATAGAGGAAGAGGTGGTCTGCCTCAAAACTACTCCTCTAACCTGAGACCACAATGCCAAGTCCGTAGAAAAAATGGCCACACAGTCATCCAATGTTATTACAGGTTCGATCATGCCTACCAAGGCACTCCTCCTAATATGGCGGCTTATGTGGCATCTCCCTCACTACAACATGATACCAACTGGTATCCTGATACTGGCTCCACAAACCATCTCAACAACGACTTCCACAACTTGACTGTGCAATCAAAACCTTATCTTGGCAACGACCAGATTCATGTCGGCGATGGGGCAGGTTTACCTATCAAAAACATTGGTTCCACTACCCTTTCAACTCTCACAAATTCATTTATTTTGAATAAGTTACTGCATGTACCTCAAATTAAGAAAAATTTGATTTCTGTGAGCCAATTTACAAGAGATAATAATGTTTATCTTGAATTTCACTCTTCTTCCTTTTTGGTGAAGGACGAGGCAATGGGGAGAGTTCTTCTGCGCAGCAAACCTAAAGACAGGCTCTACATTTTTCTGACCTCCATGTCACCCACAATTCATCCTCAAACATACCTATCTCAACAGGCGCCTCTTGATGTCTGGCACTGTCGGATGAGACATCCTTCCTATCAAACTGTCCACCATCTTGTTTCCAAGTTCTCTTTACCTACTTCGTCTAATAAAATTTCGGGTGTGTGTACCGTTTGTCAACAAGGAAAGAGCCATCGCCTTCCTTTTTCTACTTCTCAATCCATTTCTACTCATCCCTTTCAATTAATTTTCTCAGATGTTTGGGGTCCTCCTATTATGTCAACCAATGTAAATAAATACTATGTTTCGTTTGTTGATCATTTTAGCAAATTTACATGGCTATTTCCACTCCCAAGCAAATCTAATGTTATGCAAATTTTTCGCTCATTTCAAAGACTTCTTGAACGCCAATTTAATTGTAAAATTAAATCTGTGCAAATTGATTGGGGTGGAGATCAGTATCGCTCTCTTCATACCTATTTTGCAAATATTGACATTCAACACCGAATCACATGCCCCCATACATCCCAACAAAATGGGTCTGTTGAACGAAAACACTTTCACATCATTGAAACGGGCTTCTCACTCTTATTCGATCGATGGTCATGTTCCTCACACCTATTGGGATGACGCTTTTCTCTTGGCTACATATCTCATTAATTGGCTTCCATCCACTCCTCTTGGCATTTCCCTAATTGAAAAACTTTACAAATATGCTCCAGATTTTTCTTCACTAAAAATATTTGGGTGTACTTGTTTTCCTTTTCTTCGCCCGTTCAATTGCCACAAAATTGACTTCAGATCAAAACGCTGCGTTTTCATTGGCTACAGCAACTCACATCGTGGGTTCAAGTGCCTTGATACTTCCACTGACAAGGTATTTGTTTCCTGGCATGTGATCTTCGATGAAGGGTCATTCCCTTTTGCAAGCCCAGAGGCCAACCCAGCTCGGCCTCAATCTAACCCACATACAGCTCTCCCATCTTCTCTCTTCAGACACGCCATTGCTCAAACCCCCCCTCTACAACTGTCACCACAAACCGATTTGTCCCATGCCACAAACTCATTTACCCCATCGACACCATTTCCTAATACTCACCCTATATCATCATCTTCCTCATTACCTCCTCCTCCTTCTTCAAACGTTTCACCACCCGAAATAAATTCCTCTACTCCACCTAACGACTCTGCTCTCACCACCCAACCAACCCAACCACCATCTGCTGCCGAAGAACTCCCTGCGCACTGTCCTCATCAAATGGTCACACGGTGCAATATCATAAAACCAAAGCTTCTCACGGATGGAACCGTTTGGTATCCACTGCCACAAACATTTCTTATTTCCGGTACAGTTCTAGAATCGTCGACATGTTATACAGAGGCTTCCAAACACAGTGAATGGCGTGCAGCCATGGATGATGAATTCACTGCACTAATGAGGAATGATACGTGGACCTTAGTTCCTGCCAAACCTGGTCTCAATGTTGTCGGATTCATGTGGATTTTCAAATCCAAGCGCAAGTCCGATGGTTCTCTTGAATGGAGAAAGGCGAGGTTGGTTGCCAAAGGCTATCACCAACAACAAGGAATTGACTTCGATGACACGTTCAGCCCCGTGGTAAAACCCACCACCATTCGAATCATGCTCAGCTATGCTGTCTCAAATAAGTGGCCGATCCATCAAATTGATATAAAAAACACATTCCTTCACAGCAACTTGACTGAAGAGGTTTACATGCAACAACCTCTTGGCTATATGCATCCCAGCTTCCCAAATCATATTTGTCGACTACACAAAGCCTTATACGGTCTGAAACAGGCTCCACGAGCCTGGTACCATCACCTACAAGAGCATCTACTCTCTCTCGGCTTTGTGAACTCATGCTCTGATACATCTCTCTTCATTTGCAGACAGGGGTCAACTTCATTATTTCTCCTTGTATATGTCAACGATATACTGATCACGGGGTCAAGTCCACTAGCCATCTCACAACTGATCACAGACCTAAGTCACGAATTTGCCGTAAAAGACCTCGGGCACCTAAAATATTTTCTGGGCATTGAAGCACATCAAATAGCTGACAGTCTTCTCCTTTCGCAAAGCCAGTACATCTATAATCTTCTTCAACAGACAAATATGCTAGATGCCAAACCCGTTTCTTCTCCAATGTCATCTTCTCAGAAATTATCATTGTTTTTGTTTTCGGGTGCCAATTATTCAGATCCTTCACATTACCGCAATGTAGTGGGGGTGTTACAATATCTGTCACTGACTCGATTAGATATCTCTTTTGCAGTCAATAAAGTCTGTCAATTCATGCACAAACCCACTGAAGAACACTGGATAGCAGTCAAACGGATCCTTTGGTATCTAAAGTTTTCAATCAATTTTGAACTTCTTATTTGGCCAAGCAAGTCCACCCAGCTATCTATCTACTCCGATGCCTACTGGGCAGGGTGCCCAGATGATCGAAAGTCCACCTCGAGTTTTTGTGTTTATTTTGGTGCCAACTTAGTCTCATGGAGCTCTAAGAAACAACCAACTGTGGCACGTTCAAGCACTGAAGCCGAGTACCGTGCGGTTGCTCATGCCGCAGCCGAGTCACTTTGGATACAATCCTTGATGCGTGAAATTGATATTGTTTTAGCCCAACGTCCAATCCTATGGTGTGACAACATCGGCGCTACATATCTCACGGCAAATCCGGTGTTCCATGCACGGACTAAACACGTGGAGATTGACTACCATTTTGTCTGAGAAAAAGTTCAACAACATACTCTGGAAGTTCGCTTCATCTCCAGTAAAGACTAGCTCGCTGATGGTTTCACTAAACCGATCGTGTCCACAAGATTTGCCTTCCTATGCGATAAGTTCAACGTGCATTCATCCCCGCTGAACTTGAAGGGGCATATTACGGAGAGAATCACTACAACAGATCACGGCAATAAATCAGGTGTAACTGCACCTTGATTCACGGCCACAAAATTCTCTCTTTACCATGTATATCTCCCTGATTGTAGATTGCTGTAAAATTGGATTTTATACAACTGTAAACAAATCCTCACAACTGCACAGTTACTGATTTATATATACACCATCTCTCGCTGTATGCAACAACAGAGTTTCCAACATTTCTTATTTTACTTTCACCATTCATCAAGCCCGTGCTAAATAATAGAGATCGAATGCCAACCATAGGTTTGTGTGGAGGGCTGCAAAGGTGTCTATTTATCATTGAGCCTGTTTATTTGTTGTGGCTCACAATGACTACATGAAGATACAAAAAACAGCTAGACCCAAAACTCATGCCGAGTAACAAAATGAGGTACATCCAAAACTCAAGTTGAGCATGCCACAAGAAATAACGGGGATTAGATACTCACCCTTGAAAGGTTTGTGGACAGAAGTTTTGGACCAGGCTAATATTTGAATTTTCAGTTCATTACAGTGTGATTAAGGAACGGTTTGGATGGCATATAAACATCATGGTGCGGTATAGGTAGGTTTTAAGCTGTGCTTGTTTTCATCCACAATGTTCCTAAAGTGTGTCCCACTTGAGTTCTGGATCGACCTCATTTTTAGGCTCATGTCAGAATACGACCTTGTGAAACCGATCTACGGAGTGGATTTCTCAGGACATTGCTGTGGGCCCACAGAACTTTCACCCAAAGGGTTCCCTCTCAAGATACATGGGGTTTAACCGTCGGTTAATATCGCCCACTTGAAGAGTGCAAACTGCCTTAGAAGATCTAAGCAGTTTTTTGGGCCACATGAAAAGCTAAGATCTCGCACACGTGTTACATATTGGCACGTATGGTTGATCGGATGCTCTCCATGGCGTGTGGAACTAGCAAATCTCGGTTGGAATGTGGATGAAAGAAGGCTTGCAAATCCGGTTACAATTCCGAGGGCGCTCAAAGCCATGCAAAACCACCGCTCCAGTACAGCTAGATACGCTAGGTGTACTCGCCTTACACGTGAAAGCAGATGAATACGTGTGTGAGATCGGAACCGTTCACCAGGAGAAAACCACTAACTGGATGTCATCACAAATCAGGTTGCTCAGATCATCAGTTGGGCCAGTGCTATACATCGAATTGTTTTCTAAACTGTTCAATTTTTTACACAGATGTAGCCCATATAATGAACACATCAGGCAGATTTTAGGATATGGCATCTACCCATTGAGGATCGCCTGATGAACGGCTGTGATCTTGTATACGCATGCCTCATTTGAATGTATGAAGAGGGAGACACATTCAAGGTGCACCCGAGCAGTACAGCCAACGCAAACTTCACCTTTACAACGAAGCCCTCCTTCCACAGCAATACACGACATAGAGAAATGAAAGTTGCCATCCAATACTACTTTTTCTACACGTGTCGATGCGGCACATATGTCCTAGATCCAAACCATCCATCTTGTAGACCCCACTGCATATCTGCTTTGATCCTCGAGCCATGCTTCTCAAGCCATCAAGTGGGCCAGACGTGTATGAAAGAAATGAATTGTCATTAAAAAAAAAAGTGACTGTTGGCCCGCTTTAACACAAGCTCGACGCACACCTGATGAACGGTCTGGCCTGATTTTACATACATGGTGGGACCCACCTGGGTAGTGGTCCTGCACTTCGACTCTCTCACACACGTTTTGCAGTGGCACACGTGGGAAAGTAAGATTTGAGCGGCTACTCTAGTAAGCGAAGCATATACAACTCCCACTATCTAATAAAGTTCCCTGTAATACCCTATTTTTTTTCAATGGTGAGCTCCATTGTTTCCTGTGGTGTGGCCCACTTGAGGTTTGGATCATCCTCAGTTTTTAGCCAATGCCCTAACTTGATCTAAAAAAACTAATGGACGGAGTGGATCTACCTAAGCATCCTTGTGCGGGCCACCGTCTAAAAAGAGAGAGAAGTGACGTGCATTAGCACGTCACCACGAGAGTACCTCCTCCCCAACTTGCTCTCTCCTCTCGAACTGAAACTCTTCTTTGCCATGCTGAGCGTCCGCATGACTCGACCCATCTATGCACGCCATTCTTCATGGTGGGGCCCACCTCACTCATCCAATCTGTTTGTTGGAATCATACCATTGTGAAACCCCATCCGTTGAAACCCCTTGTCCAAAATCCTCTTGTGCGGCCCACCAAAATTCCTGATCTACTCCATTCTCGAGCTCCTAACCTATTTTGAATCACTGTAACTTATGAATGGTATGGATTTGTTCTAAACTCACAGTGGACCCCACCTAGTATCCGCAACACACCACACAACACCCCGCATTTGTTATAGAGTCCGCTCGAAGCGGAACTCCTCTTCCGCACTTGCCGCCATGCTGCTCCATAATCGGCATGAAGCCCATCCTCATGATCTCAACCATTAAATCTCTTCATCCATTGGCCTATTCTTCTCCAACATGAATTCTACCCAACAAGCAATCAAATGAAAGACATAAAGTAGAAAATAGAAGAGGAAGAAATAAGAAAGACATGGACTGATGAGAGAGGAAGCTGCACTTGGGTGTGACGAGTTGAACACACCGAGTCTTACCAGATCTAACCATTGAGTTTACTTCCACTTTGACGTTTGTGTTGATTTCCAGAGCCTTGACAACTCTTATAGCATCACCAGTTTAGCAATAGTTAAAGATTTCGTGATTGGTCGAGTCGAAGCCATAGAATCTGGATTGTTCAAATCAACCATGTGTGAGTTTAGATCTTTGTCGGTATCTATAATCATAATTATAGATTGTAGGTGATCTTCCTGGTTGATAAGCCTACATTAGTATGTACTTTAGCTTCCATTGATTATTTATTTCATATTATTAATTTAAGTTATTTCATTTTAGTTGCACGTAAAATAAAATGTATTTATTTGATTATTAATATGTGAAATTAATTCAATTTATTATTGCTATCTGCTTTTAAATATGATTAAGTTATGGGTGCTCTGCCCTGGAAAGGATCAAGTTGTTATGGGTGCTTTACCCGGGTCATTCCTGAAAGGATGTTTAATTAATGCCGCATTTTAAATTTTAGCAATTATGGACATTCGATCCCTGGCCCGTGTTCCAGGATGTGTCACATTTAAATATTCGATCCCTGGCCCATGTTTCAGGATGAAAGTCGTATTTTCTTTATTTAATATTAAGTGAATGTACACGTGGGTGCTCTGCCCGGACTCCCTAAAATGTTGGATGCACGATGCCCTACCCCGGGAGGTTCAAAATGGTCAAGGTGCTCTGCATTGGGTTAATCCCTAAAATGGGTGCACAGGTGCTCTGCCATGACAAAGTCCAAAAACGGATAAAAAACTATTTTGTTTTATTTGAATTCATTTTTAGAATTTCATTTATATTAGTGAAATATTAATGTCTTCTTATATTCAAGTTATGGTTGCATAAATACAGTTTTAGTGCACACATTCGTAGGCCACGATCCCCGATAGGTATGAGACTATTTAGGATCTGGAGTCTATCATTTTGGAATTACTTCACACGTTAGGTATGAGACTAACGCAAGTTGTGGCCCTTGGTGCAAGGCCCCTACCGGCTTATGATACTACACACCATGAATCGACCTTTCATTTTGTATTCATCATTACATGCTGATGTAGAAGTTTTAATTTTGGGGATGATGTGACCCTACGAGTCGTTGTGCTCATATCCATATAGTTTTTTGCAGGGTTTATGCATGAAGAGCTACTTGAGCAAGATCGAAGACCTTTCCTTTTGTTTATTTGAATATTAATTAACATTCATTGCATTTTGTATTATTTATTTTTGAATATTAATGTAAGTAAATTTTCAAGGGTTGATTAGTGGGCATTATTTACTGACAATGATTTTTATTCTTTTAGTTGTTTTGATTGCCTTGAAAATACATAGTTATAATATGAGTTACATTGTATATTTTGTTTAAGTACAACTCATAGTCCTGGAATTCGGGTTCGGGCCTGGCCAACTCGGGTACCGAATTTCGGGGCGTGACATTCCCATCCAAGCAAAATCCCATGTGTATTTACCACAGTCGAGGGAAATTCTCCTACTTGCTTTTCTAGAAAAAATGAGGCATTTGGGAAAGTGGAACGTCACATATCCTTTTAAAGTCCCAGGTTTATTACCCACATCTCATAAATACCTATGCATAAGTGATGTAGAGTGGGTCGTAGGCACTTTCATTGCAACGATGGACCAGAGAAGGCCTGATCGGAGGTGGACTTGATCAGGCTCGTCAAAACTTCGAAACAGTTGTATCTCGCAAACTAGAATGAGTTTTTTGACATATTATATATAATTTTGGGGCATGAAAAACTACTTTAGCCAACAAACCCTACCTATGCCGGGTTGCTCACGTCGAATTTGCGAGATTCCATCGTATCAACGGTTGAAATTCTATTTTTTTCATTTTTACTATAAGTAATAAGATTTAATTTGAAAAAGGGGTTGTGCCCAACATGAAAAATGGGTTAGAAAAACTAGGAGAATAATGTGGTTAGGCCAAATTGGACACTATTTTTTGTCAAAAACCATAAAGTCTAGTAGGAATCATGACATGTTATAAATAATAAGTTTACCATTTATAATAAGTCAAATTTTTAGGGAGTTTGAACTCTTTTATTGTTTTTTTTCTTTTTATCATCAATTAATTTATTTTTAAATTTATTAGAAATTATTTATATTTTATCCGATTCTATGAGTAATTTAGAGAACTCTATGAATTCAGAGTAATTATCCCCAAGGAAAATGGTGATTGACCTCGTCACGTCCTTCCCTACGTCTATAAGGCTGTCAACAGGCAAGGTTTAAGCAAGTGAAAATCAAGTCAGGTTACGTTTAAGTAACAGCCTATGCATTATAGATAATTTTATATAATTATTATTCTTTTAAAAAAAATGAGAACAAAACCAACAGAGATAACATTGCATAATGTAAGATTGCTGATCGCGCCCTTCATGGCTCGACTGATTTGAATTTGAGTCTGTGCGTCGTCTATTCTACTGTCTTTCATGGTTTGACAACTTATTCAAGTCATATCTGATTTGCGCAGAGTCGGCAAGATTTCGTTCATGACCCGGTCATATCAGTATCATGGGTCCATGACCCTCCTACCTCCCCCCTCCCCCCCTCCCCTCCCCTCCCTAACTCACAGGACTCAGTAACTCGAACTTGAACAGTCCAGCCGAGTCAGCCGAGTCAAAAAACTGTAATTTATTCTTGGACGTGCTACGTGTAAGGTGGTAGTTGAGTCACCACCATTTGGGAAATAATGCAGTTTGGCATGAGAAATGCATTTCTATATAGTTTTCTACAATTGGGCACGCGTCTCACCGACCCCCGCAGTCGGTAAAAAGATAAACCAACTGCAAAGCCAAAGCGTCATTCAAAAGATTGCTTTCATCCCGACTCATTTCACACAAGTCTCTACGGCTTCAACTGTTTGTTGACGTCACCAAATTCTGTGGGCCGCACATACTACTGACTTCAGTGGTGTGTTCATGTCACCCGCGGCATCTGTTTATTTGGTGAGATTGCTATAAGGCTAATCAATCTAATATTTATTTATTTTTCCTTCGTCCGGGTCCACGTAACTTTATAAAATGATTGGATGACAAATAAACATGATGAGGCCCTAAGGAAGTTTTAATTGTGAGAATCAATATCTTATTTTTTGTGGTGTGGTCTATTTGAACTTTGAATGTCTCATTTTTGTATTTATGTCTTAAAATAATATGACAAAATGTATGATCAGAATAACATATATATCATAGTAGGGCATTGAACTCGGTGACATCGGATGTGGATTGGGTACTACCCCTGATTCGTCCAGGCAGGGATCTATGGGGCCACCGTGAAGTAAGTGTTATATCCACCCCGTTCATCGCCTTTCTCAGATAATTTTAAGGTCTGTTCATAAAAAATGAAGCAGGTCCACAGCTCTGGTGGACCACACAAAAGGAAGCGGTAGTGATAATGGCACACACCGTTGAAACCTTTCAAAGGGTCACCGTGATGTTTTTTTTAAAAACCATCCAACCTATTCATAAGGTCATGTTGACGTGGATGAAGTGAAAAAACAATTATCAGCTTGATTTGAAACTTCTCCGGTTCTGAAGAAGCTAAAAAAAAAAAAAACCATCCAACCATCCAGATGTGGTTGACAAATCCAACCCATCGTGATGTTTCTGTTTATCCATGCCGTCCATCCCTTTTCTCAGATCATTTTAAGGGATAGAAACAAAATGAGGTAGATCCAATGCTCAAATGGACCACACCACAGATGAATTTTGCACTTAATGCAACTGTTGCTCATATAGTGCGACCAAGCTTATTATTTGGTGTGGTCTAATTAAGCGTTAGACCTGTCTCAATTATATATATATATATATATATATATATATATATATATATATATATATATATATATATATATATATATATATGCTCATGGGAACTTCTCATGAGGTTGAGCTGTGTGGGGCACACCGTCATGCGTGTCGAACATCAACATTCTGCATTTGATGGGTCCCCTTTAAATTATGGGATATCCTAAAAATCAACATTATAATGAACTCAGGTGGGTCATATCATCTAAAATCACTGGAAGACATGCCTAAAACATATAAAAGCATTTGGTGGGGTCCACCTAAAATTTGGATGCTCTGAAACTTGGTCTGACCCCTCATCCAAGTGGGACACACATAATGGATGGGCTGAATTTGTGAACCACATCTCGGTGAGCCCAACAAATGATTATAAATGTTTTAATGGAGGATAACCCCTCTCAACTTTTGTATGTGGTGTGGCCCACAAAAGTCACTGTTTGACTTGATTTTTAAGCCCTAGGCCCACCATGGAATGTTGCATCTGACTGATGGAGTAGATGTTCGACACGCATCAAGGTGGGCCCACACAACTCGATCTCACCGAAAGTTCCCATGAGCTCGACTGAATAGAACCTCCCACACACACACACACACACATATATAGTATGGTCCACCTTGGATTAGTATCTTCTTAATTTTTGGGCCCATGTAAAAAAAGAATCTGTAAAAATAGATAGACGGCGTGGATATAGAATATATACATCAAGGCGGGCCTCACTATACGTAGAGGTGGGCACCGATTCGAGTCGGACCACTCGACTCGATCCGAATTTGCAAGTAACTGACCGAACTCGATTCGATCCGGGATCGAATTCGGATTAACTGACTCAATCCGAACCGATGCATGGTTGGCCTGACTCGAACCGACTCGGATCGGGTTGGGTATGCTTCGAATCAGGTTGGGTATGGTTCGGATTGGGTTGGGTCTGTGAGTTAAACTATGAGGTATGTGTTATATCCAAACCGTCCATCTATTTGGAGAGCTCTTCTTAAGGCTTGATCCAGAAAATTAGATAGATCCAAAGATCAGTTGGACCACAATGCAAAAAATAGTGGGGGATTGAATGTTTACCATTGAAACCCTTTTGGAGATCACAGAAGTTTCGGATCAATATGAAATTTATTTTTCCTCTTCATCCATGTAGTTTTAACTTTATTAACATATTAGATGGAAAGTAAACGTTATGGTGGACCCTACAATTTTTTTACAGTGAAAATCATTATCCTCGTTTCTATTTTTGGAGTGGTCTATTTAAGCTTTTAATATGATTCATTTTTTTTTTCTAATGCTCTAAAATGATCTCAAAAAATAGATAAACATATGGATGTAATAAATACATCATTGTGGGCCCATGTTATTTTGATCTCATTTGAGTCGTCCGTATAACTCAGAGCTCGAGGCGTGCCCGCGCTTGTCTTCGCACAACAAGTATCTACCCCCAGAGTATAGCTGGTGCCTGGTGTCGTGTATCACACGCAATCAGATTGTGTGTCGAGTAGTCAGAAGTCAGGGCGCGGTTTTCCTGCGAAAGACTTTCGCAGTAAGTTCCTGTGCAAGATACAGGGTGGGGACCACCGAGATGTTTGTGTGTAATCCACCCCGTCCATCTGTTTTGATAGATGCTTTTAGGACATGTGACCAAGAACAAGGTGTATCCAACACTCAAGTGGGACACACTAGAGGAAAAAGTAGACATTCGATGAGCAACATTGAAGCATTATTATGGTAATAAAAGTTCTATATCACGCTACATATTTGGTGTTTTCACTTCATCCCATTTGCAATGACTTTATAAATCGTTTGGATAGCATATAAACATCAAGGTGGAACCTAAGAAGATCTCGACGGTGGGATTTTCTTTCCCCAATTTTCTATTCCGTGTGACCCACTTTAGTTTTGTATCCACCTCATTTTTGGTCTCAAATCCAAAACGAGCTCGCAAAATGGATGGATGGAATGAATTTCTCACATACATTGCAGTGGGCCGCACCCAGCATCCTTGTATAGTTACTTCATGCAAAGGCTTTTGCATGGAACCCACGTCACTGGTTGAGATGACTGAGGAGATGGATTGGCTACTCTCCCTGCCACCAGCCAATGGCAGGTGATCTTTGCTCTGTGGACCTCACCATGATGTATTTATTTCATCCATGCCATCCATCTATTTTTTTATATTAGTTTATTCTATTTTTAAAAATGAGGTATATCCCATCTCAAGTGGACAACATTACAGGAAACAGTGTTGAATGAACGTTGTGTGGATCGGGTCGAATCGGATCGAATCCATTAAGATCGGATTTCGGAGCAGATAGGATTTCGGATCGGAACGGTCCAGATTGACCACTGATCCGAACTCGATTCGATGTGCGATCGTATTTGAGCGATCCTATTGGACCCGCATCGATCCAGGCCTTTGGTTTGGTTCGGATGGGGTCGGACTCTGCCCAACTCTAATCTATAAGAGCCACATCATCTTGGGTGAGGCCTAATCCATTTCCCGGTTTCAGATGAAAGCGGATTACGTCTTAACCCACACAGACAATGATCTGTCCCGGGCAGGGCTCTGTGGGGACCACCGTGATGTAAGGATTTTATCCATGCCGTTCATCTCTTATTTGAGATCATTTCACAGCTTGATCTTAAAAATGAAGCAGGTCCACAACTCCAGCTGGTAGGACGCAATCCGCTTCCGTTTAGGATCTAACTAATAAATGGCGTACGGAGCCTGTCCATCCTTCGCCCATTTCTACCCTTTCCAGTGCTGAGATTGAATATTAAGCTAATAAATGGCATATAGAGCCTGTCCATCCTTCGCCCATTTCTACCCTTTCGACTGCTGAGATTGAATATTATTTCTCACCTCGAGGATAAGGTCGAAGCAACGGCCAAGAAACTGTCATCAGTTGCGGTTTGGGGGAAATGGGTTGGATGGTGTACCACGCACCACTAACCTCCCTTGTGTGTACGTGTTGTTCGAAGACGAGCTGATACTCCTCGACCTCTGGGTTGTACGAGATAAAGTATTTATTATATCCACACCTTTCATTAGAAACGGATTGGCTACTCCCCCTGACACCAGCCAATGGCTAGTGGTCGGTGATCTGTGGGCCCCACCATGATGTATGTGTTTCATCCATTCCGTCCATCTATTTTTACAGATCATTTTACGGTATTATACAAAAAATGAGGTACATCGCAATCCCAATTGGACCACATTACAAGAAACAGTGTTGAATGAGCATGACTATTAAAAACATTTTAGGGGCCATAAAAGTTTTGGATCAAGCTTATTTTTGTTTTTTGCTTCATCTATGCCTGTATGACCTAATCAACAGATTGGATGTCAAATAAACGGTACAGTGGGCCTTAGGAGGATTTTAATGATGGATATCCAATCACTATTGTTTTCATGTGGTGTACTCCACCTGAGACTTATATACCTCTAATTTTTGGGATAAATCCTGAAATGATCTTTAAAAATGGATGAATGGAATGGATGAAACACATACATCATGGTGGGGCCCACAGAGCACCGACCACCAGCCATGGGGCCACGAGTAGCCAATCCATTTCCCTTTCATTCATTCGTACAAATCGACGAAAAATGAGTCACATCTAGAACTTAAGTGGACCACCCCACAAATAGCATTGGGATAATAATTCTCATTGTTAAAACATTCACAAGGCTGATATAACGTTTATTTTCCTTCCAATCTATTTATAAAAATCATATAGATGAAGAGAAAAAACAAATATCATATTGATTCAAAACTTTTGTAGACCCAAAATAGTTTCAATGGTATAAGTTCAATCCCTTGCTACTTTTTGCTGTGTGGTCTGTTATATTTTGTTTTAAAATAGTATTAAAATTTGAATTTTCAAATTTTCGGTAATTTCCCTCCACATTTGAAAAGTGTTGGTACTTTTGTGTTGTGGGTTTTGTCCAACATCGGATTTGACAAAGTAAACTATCTTGTATATAAGATAGTATTTTTGCCTAGGGCTTGTGCCCCTTTCAGGGGGCATGTGAATTTGGTCCTGTGGGGGGCTATGCCAATAGCTCTAATCTATGCCATTGACCACACACGCGTGCACCCGCGCCGAGCCGAGCCAAGTCGTGCCGTGCTGTGCCGAGCCGAGCCGAGTCCGAGTCCGTGTGCGTGTGCGCGTGTGCGTCCGTGATGGGATGGGACAAGACGGGACGGGCCCGGCCTGGCCGGGCTGGGCGCGGGTGCGGGTGCGGTGTACTCGCGTGGGTGTGTGTGTGTGTATGGGTACTCGCGGGACTTTATTTGCAAGAGTATACTCGCACTTGCGCCTTTTCGTTTTAAACCAGAGAGATGCATCCTTCCTAAGTTGGTTGCACTTTGTTGGGTTTAAACCCAATGGACCTAACCTTTTATAAAGGGTGTTTATACACCACTTCGGAGTCTATATAAAGACTACCGATTCCAATTTTAAATATACGAAAATACTCTCTCTTATAAAACTCTCTCTGATACGGTTTTAAGTATTTTTATTATTGAGTTCATCGCTGAGTCAACTCAAAGACTTTCTTTAAACCAAGTGGTTCGAGCCCGCGTACAATGAGTGCACCGGGACCGGGTCATAGTCATTGTATCCTGGAGGTCGATTGCTCTAGAAACCTGTTGCACTTGGGACGCTGTCCAAGGGGAGCAAATTCGATTTCAAGCCGAGTACTCAGTCACGCCTCGACTCAATTCAATAAGTTCTTCTTTCTCAAAATCTTAGTTTCTTTTTTTGGTTCTTGATTTTAATAGTCTATTTAATTCAACCAAATATTCCAACAATCTTGAAATCGAATTGTTGATTACATAGACTATGGTTACAGTAACAGTAAATGCTTCTACTGAGTTAGCCAAAATCGAACTGTTCGCTGGACAATGCTTTAAACGGTGGAAACAAAAACTGATGTTCGTTTTGACCACCTTGAAAATTTCATACATTTTATCTGAATCATTTACTATAGATCCAACAAATCAAACTGAAGTAATAAATGAAAATAATTGTAAAAACTATATTCTAAATTCTTTATCCAACGAATTATATGATGTGTATGCTTCTTACGCGTCCGGGAAAGACATATGACTGCTTTGGAAAAGAAATACATATTGAAAGATGCAAGTGCTAAGAAACATACAGTTGCTAATTTCCTTCATTATGAAATGACAGACGATAAACCTATCACAAATCAAATTCATGATTTTCAAAGTCTAGTTTACGAACTATCGATAGAAGGAATTAAGTTAAATGAAGTATTTCTGTCAAGAGCGCTAATAGAAAAATTACCGCCCTCCTGGAAAGAATATAAGAATAGAATGAAATATAAAAAGAACGGTGTTTCTTTGGAAATCACTATCGTACATATACGAATAGAGGAGGCCAACATAATCAGGGACCAAAAAGAAAATGAAAATGAGATAGATTCAAAGGCGAATCTTATGGAATCGAGTTGGACAAATAATAAGAAAAAGGGCAACTGTCATAATTGTAGCAAACCTGGACATTACGCAAATGAATGCAGGCTCAAAAAGAAGAATTCAAATAATCAATTCAAGAAAAAGGGAAACTGCTACAACTGTGGAATGCCTGGACATCATGTTAAAACCTGTAGGCTTAAGAAAAACAAAGATAAGCCAGAGGCTAATCTTACAGAAACAGGCAATGAGTCTAACATGGTAGTAGCTGTGGTGTCAGAAGTCTTCCTGATAAACAACTTGGAGTGGGTACTCGACACTGGTGCAACTAGGCACGTGTGCAAGGATCGTAGCATGTTTACCTCCTACGAAGTATCAGGAGATGATGAACATGTGTTCATGGGTAATGCTAGAACGTCTCCAGTTGTAGAGAAAGGGAAAGTACTTCTGAAACTCACTTCTGGAAAGACTCTGATGTTGAATGATGTCTTACATGTACCCGACATTAGACGAAACTTGGTCTCTGGTTCGCTCCTCAATAAGGCTGGTGTTAAGTTAGTATTTGATTCAGATAAGCTTCCAATGACCAAGAATGGAACTTTTGTTGGTAAAGGATACTGTAGTGATGGTTTATTCATTGTAAATGTATCCAATGATAATAATAAGAAGGCATCTAGTTCTGTTTATATCGTTGAACATTTTTATCTATGGCATAGTAGATTAGGTCATGTGAATAAAGTATCTTTGAAGAAAATGAAAAGATTAGGTTTATTACCTAATATATCTAATGAAGAATTCAAAAAATGTGAAATATGTGTAGAATCAAAATGCATTAGAAAACCCTTTAAACGAATACAAAGATCATCTGTTCTATTAGAGTTAATACACAGTGACTTAGGTGATTTTAGAAATCACATGTCTAGAGGTAGAAAAAGATATTACATAACTTTTGTAGATGATTACTCTAGGTTCACTAGAGTCTATCTATTAAGAAACAAAGATGAAGCTTTAGATGCTTTCTCTAAATACAAAATTGAAGTTAAAAATCAGTTAAATATAAAAATTAAAAGACTTAGAATAGATAGAGGAAGAGAATATGAATCTTCTCAATTTAGAGAATTATGTGAAAAGAATGGAATAGTTCACGAAACTACAGCTCCTTATACACTAGAACAGAATGGAATAGCAGAACGTAAGAATAGAACCCTAAAAGAGATGATGAATGCCATGTTAAACAGTTCGGGCTTACCCTCAAATATGTGGGGAGAAGCAATTCTATCTGCTTGTTATATCTTAAATAAGATTCCTTCTAAATCTTCTGAACAAACACCTTATGAACTTTGGAAGAATCATGTTCCTAGTTACAAATATATTAAAGTGTGGGGGTGTCTTGCTAAAGTAGGATTGCTTGAAACTAAGAAAAAAAATTAGGTCCTAAAATGACTGACTGTGTATTTATAGGTTACGCACAAAATAGTGCCGCTTATAAGTTTCTAGTTTTAAAAACTAAAGACAATATTCTGTATCCTAATACAATTATAGAAGCTAGGAATGTAGAGTTCTTTGATAACGTATTCCCTATAAAATCTAAATCTATAGGAATAGAAGAAGTCAATGAATCAGATATTGCGTCTACTAGTAAAAATGTTTACGAGAAAGTAGTACAAGAGATACAACCAAAAAAAAGTACTAGGGTTAGAAGAAAAACTAACCTAGGAGATGGTTTTTTCATATTCTTAGTAGAAGATGATTCTACAACATATACAGAAGCTATTAATTCTCCAGATGCAACCTTTTGAAAGGAAGTAATAAATGATGAGTTGGAATCTATAATATCTAATAATAGTTGGAAACTTGTAAACATACCAGTTAGAAATAAACCAATAGGCTGTAAATGGGTATTTAGAAAGAAACAAAAACCAGATGAAACTATTGATAAGTTTAAAGCTAGATTGGTAGCAAAAGGTTTTAAACAAAAGGAATGAATAGATTACTTTGATACATATTCCCCTGTAACTAGAATTACATCAATCAGGGTCTTAATAGTGATAGCCTCCATATATAAACTGGTGGTACACCAGATGACGTTAAGACGACTTTCCTAAATGGAGACCTAGAAGAAGAAATATATATGGAGCAACCTGAGGGTTAAAAGATATCAGGTAAAGAAAATAAAATATGTAGACTAATTAAATCACTATACGGTTTAAAACAAGCTCCTAAACAATGGCATGAAAAGTTTGATGGTGTTTTAAAATCAAATGGTTATCATATAAATGATGTAGATAGATGTGTATATAGTAAAATTTCTGGAAATGATTATGTTATTATATGCCTTTATATTGATGACATACTTATTTTTGGAATTAATATTAAATTAGTTAATGCAACTAAGAAATTCTTGTCATTTAAGTTTGACATGAAAGACTTAGGAGAGGCTAGTGTAATCTTGGGTATTGAAGTAACCAGGAAAAATGGTGTTATTATATTATCACAATCTCATTACATTGAGAAAATATTGAAAAAGTTTAACCATTTTGACTGTTTACCTGTCAGTACTCCTTATGATTATAGTGTGACTCTTATAAAGAATAAAGAAAATAGTGTGTCTCAATTGGAGTATTCCAGAATAATTGGTAGCCTCATGTATCTAACAAACTGCACTAGACCAGACATAGTTTTTGCAGTAGAAAGGCTAAGTAGATATACACATAACCCTGGAAAAGAGCATTGGAATGCCTTATCTAGGATTTTGAGATACCTAAAAGGCAGTATGACCTATGGTTTACATTATAATGGTTATCCTACTGTATTAGAAGGATATAATGATGCTAACTGGATCAGTGATTCAGATGAGACAAAATCTACAAGTGGATATGTCTTCACTTTGGGTGGAGGAGCGGTCTCTTGGAAGTCTACCAAGCAGACATGTATCGCTCGGTCTACTATGAAATCCGAGCTTATTTGTAAGACCCATATCCTAGTTCGTACTGTTCCGATGAATCCTGCGATCATTTCCGTCGAAGTCTGTTGAGGGTCAAATATTGCATATCAGACCCTATTTATTACCTGGATTTACGGGTATGATACTGTTTAAACGGCCGGTTTTAATTGTGTTTTGTTGCAGGATGCAATCTGGAGCTAAAACTGAAATTGGGTACTAAAAGTGTGGATTTGACGCTCAGAATTCATTAGAGCAAGGGACGGACTCCTGGGGATTGGGATTGACGATTTTACACAACCAGAGATCCGCGAAAATCGAGAAACTGAAGCTCAAATGGCCCGAAATTGGTCCAGAATGCAAGATCACAGGGTTCCCACCATCCGTTTGGCTCGAAAGTTCATACATGGCTTCAAGACAATAAATTAACCGTACATGTCAAATTTTGGCCGTTGGATCCTTGTGGAAACAGCCCAACGGACAGATCAGCCCACAAAACCTTGATTTTGGGCCCACCTGATATCTGGATCTACTTCACTCTTGGTCTCAACATCTAAAATGATATGATAAAATGGATGGACGGAGCGGATTTCTCACAAAGAACACCATGGGACCCACGCAAGCGACGCGTGTGCACTGTGCATACATGCACTGGACGCGCACCGGAAGTCAAGAATTGGGTCAGCGCACGCTGACCCGACCCTTCTCTCCTCTAGCGTGAAAAAAAACACCAGCGGAAGCTCTGCGTTCGCCGGTTTTGGGTAGTGGGACCCACCCATCATCCAATAGCTAGATCAGGACCGTCCATTCGCTCAGGAGTAGGGCTACAACCCTCGTCAAGCTTTTATTTTTTCCCATACACGAGCACATACTTGGATCGTGGTTAAACACAGGATTAATGGCGAAATAAAGAGATTTTGCAGACCACTTTGAAGTCAATCCAATTTCTCCATTCCTGGACGGTTTTTCGTCCTGAATTCAATGGACGGTGTGGATTTTCTTCTCAAGATCATACAGTGGGCCACCGCAAGTGCAGAGTTGCTGTTCGTCACCTCTGCTTCGCAGCAGAGGCTGCGGATGATGTTTGTGGGACCCACTCATTGCTCATCCGGAAGATCAAGCCCGTTCAATGTGTCCGGACGATGGGGACGACCACAGCCATGGTTCTCTTTTAGTCCCATGCACGTATAAAGGCATAGATCTCTGTTTAAAGGCAAGACGGACGGCTGGGTTATAACTCAGTGGGCCACGTCAGAAGCTATCCCAAAGCTGACCATCATAAACGGTTTTGCGATCTTCAGAGAGTGGACGGAGTGGATTTCGGGAACATCGCTGATAATGGGGCCACTAACGTCCACAGCGTCACAGTGCGAAAGCTCTGTTTCGCAGTCGGGCGTCTGACGAAGCTCGGTGGGCCACCATCGGTCATCAAAGGTCTGATCCAGACCGTCCAGGAGGAGCCCATGGTCCCTCTCATTCAAGCCTAAGTATTTTTTTATTTCCATACGCACGAGCACGTGTAACCATGATCAAAAGAAAGATGGATGGCGGAATGGCTTCTTCCCTGAGCTTTATCGACAGACAGCCAAAACCGGCTGTCCCCACTGAAATCCCGAAGAGAAGCTGATGAACGGAGTGGATTTCATCGTCAGCTGAAGGATGTGGACCTCACTGATGCCACCGTAAGTCAGTGTGCGCTGGATGTTGAGTTTGTGAAGGATTCTTGACCGACCTCCCTACCGGATGCCTATATAAGAGAGGGAGAGAGAACGGCTAAAAAGATCTGGAGATCTGGCTTGGAGCTTGGGCTTGTGGAGCAGACAGAGAGAGGGAGTAGAGTAGTATTTTTATTATTAAATTTTATTGTTCTATTGTTTTTATTTATTTTTCTTTAAGGATGTTTAGTCTCACCATGTTTATGTGTGGCTAAACCTCTTAGCTAGGGCTAAGAGGTAAAGCTTGTAGCGTGATGGGAGGCCTCTTTGCTTGTGCCTTTGTTTAGACTGAATTTGATGTTGATTTGGATTTTTATTAAAGGAATGTTTTCAGTCTTTAATGGTCTGTTGTGACTGAAATTACAATGGGTCTGTGATGGCTTTGAGCATGTTCTTTTCCTCCTTATGTTTATGACGTTAGGAAGCACTGTTGTTCACCATCGTCTCCTGGGTATGGTTGGATGTCGGTACCCTTCCTAACCTTCATGGCATGTTGATTGGTTGGTAATTAGATTAATTCTGTTGTTTGCTTTGTCTCCTGGGCATAGTTTGGTGATGGAATCCATTCTAATTCATATACCTCTCATCTTTTGAAATCTATATCGAAGGCAGTTCAGTTAATTTCCCTGATTTCTAATCCAGGCATAAGATCTCCCTGATCTCTACAAGTGGATCCTCTGAATCCCTAGTTTTTCACTTCTGAATTCTCCTAAGTTTTAGATTAATTATTTCACCATTATTCTTCAAATTACAATTGATTTAGATTTCATCTTATTCTAGTTCTATTTCTACTTAGTTTCAGATAACGTACAGGTTACAGTCCCTTGGGATTCGACCTCGGTCTTACCGAGTTATTACTACATCACAACCCTGCACTTGGGGAGTGAACAAAGTCCGGCAATCCGTAACTGATAACCGACGTTGCGCACGACCGTCAGTCGTTTTCTTTAGATTCAAGTCGGTTTAATGCGAGACCTGTATCATTGCGACTGCACCGTCGCTGCGGTTCTAACGCCGCGACTCACGCATCGATCCGATACCCTGACTAGAAGATGTGAGTCGGCGTTTATTTCGAAGAAACGTCGCGCTTTCTCGATCCCAAGAGAATCTCTACACAATGTCAAATCAATCTCGTCAATCAATCAATCACATCAATCAATCAATCACTTCAATGTCAAGTACAAACAACCCATGCTTTCTCTCTCCAAAGTCAACTCTTTCTTACCCTCTCTCTTACACCACCATACATGTCAAGTACACATCACACATCACTCACCCTTTCACCCATCACACCCATCTCTCACATCTCCTTACAACCCTCTCTCTCTTTCTCATTTCTCACCACAATCCTAAGCAACCAAAAAAATCCCACGTTGGGAGCTCTTCCATGAGAGAAAACAAACAAGTGTGAGGCCCACCTTTTCCATTCCAAAACCCTTCATCCTAGCCATCCATTTCCCATCTCCACCATCAAAGAGGAGCACAAGGAGATAGGCTTCCCAACAGACCAAGAAGATCAAGTGATGGGGTGCTTTGATAGGGTAGTTTTCATGCTTTCTTCAATGGGCTAAGTGAGGCCTACCGATCAATGGTATGGATTTCACTTGGGACCCTAAGATATGGCCAATGACCCACTATGATTATCTTTTGATGTATGATGGAATGCAAGGGAGGGCCCATAGTGTCGGGGTCCCTCCATTACACGTGTGTCCCACTTTTCTCTCTCTCTTTCTCTCTTTTAATTTTTTTTCCTTTCATATGATTATATGGCCATGTGGCCCACACGGATGGACCCCACCACGAAGCATGTATTAGATCCAATCCATTTGTAGGTAGGGCCCATGCTATAGGTGTATATGTTCCACATCAACCATCATTTGGTGGCCCACTTGAGAAGGGCCTACCTTGTGTTTGTATATGCCAAACCGTCCAGCGTCCAGGGGACGCTGGACGTGTATTGAAAACACCAATATTAGCTTGGTTTCCAAGCTCATGGGGTGACCCACTTGTATGGGACCCACCTTGGCTTATGTATTCAATCCAATCCGTCCATCTTATTTACCAACTCATTTTAGGCGTTGAGCCGAAAAATGAGGTTAATCCGAGTATCTAGCGGGCCATAGCGTTGAAAACAGTTGTTGTTACCGTAGAAAAATCACCCGACGTTTCTTTGCTCCAAAATATATTCAATATTGGGCTTGTATGACTTGTATTAAGCCATGGGACCCAATGGTTGGGTCAGATTCACCTGATGTGGGCCCCACATGAGAAAAACCTCAAAAATACAGATTTTCAAAAAAAAATAATAAAGGGGCAATGCTGCTGCATTGCTGACAATGCCAGCTGTGAGGCACAGGGCACTGCGCGTGCGATGGGCGACGGCCGCTCCCGGCCCTCAGTGTGGCCCCACCATGATGTATTTATTATATCTACTCCGTCCATTTTGTGGACCACGACCTGAAGTGGGTCCCCTCAAAATTTTGGGCCCATCCATGACTCAGGTGGCCCACATTACAGGAAACAGTGTGAATTTAACTTTACCGTTGAAATCCATTTCTGGGTCCACTGAAGTTTCGGATCAAGCTGAAATTTGTTTTTCCTCTTCTTCCAGGCCCGTGCGACCTTGTGAACGGGTTGGATGGAAGATAAACGTTATGGTGGGCACCACGTGGGACCCACAGTGATGTGTACGTCTCACCGTCCACCGTCAGTGGACGGTGAGCCCTCCCTGTTGCGTGCGGGTGTGTGCGTATGTGTGTATGTGTGCGCCTGTGTGCATGCGTGCGTGTGGTGTGTGTGTGTGTGTGTGTGTGTATATATATAATATTATTTATATATATATCATATATTATATAATATATATTTGTTGGTGGGCCTTAAGGATTTTTAATGGTGGAAATTATCATCACTACTTGTATTTTGGTGTGGCCCACCTTGGTATACATGTAAGGCCCATGTGATTAGGCCCATCTGGATGTATTTGTGGCCCGTTTGTTGAGGCCCACATTTGATGTATTTGTGGCCTGTTGTTGAGGCCCACCTTGATATTTATAAGGCCCATGTGATGGGGCCCATTCAATGTATTTGAGGCCCATGTTACAAGGCCCATTGTGATGTATTCAAAGGCCCGTGGGATATGGCCCATTGTAATGTACATAAGGCCCTTTTAATGTGGCCCACTTGATTTACAAAAGGGCCATATGACGCGGCGCATTTGATGAATATAAGGCCCATGGGTCGAGGCCCAACAGGATGTCCTTAGGGTCCATTGCAATGAGGGATTCCTCCATAATGTGTGTAATAATGTTTGATGACAGGTTATGCCTTGGGAGAAATGTTAGTTTGACGTCCACGTTGTAAGAATAATGTTGGTTAAATGTCCGCATTATAACTCTCCCTAGGGCCCATTAGTAGGCCCACATTTGTTGATAGTTCACCACTTTATAACATGCTTAGTATAGCTCCATGATTCATACCCATACGCATCATTTGTATGCTTGATATGAGGAATGTTTGATCATAGCATAAGTCGTTGGACTGAGACATTTACAGGACTCCTTATGAGACGGAGTGCCCCACATGATCGCGTGATACGCGTGAGATTGCTGCATGATTGTACGGTGTGAATCATGCATCTCGCATATGTGTGACTTGATCACTGCACGCCCTAGTGACATTAGGGCCGTGGCTCCACAGGCACATCGTGGATGGCCATATCGGATACCGAAAATACTTTGTTCTAGCACTGTGGACACTTAGGATTCCTTGGGTGAAAGTCCCAGAACCTTTTTGGTACCAGGAGTTGCTCCAACGTCTAGACCGAGTGGATACACGAGCGCCCGAGTGCCGAATACCAGTAGGCCGCTTCTCCCACTGTGTCGTGGTCGGTTGGAAGGGGGTGTGGCCTTATCTGCTTGAGTGAGGGGGCTATAAGCTAGGCTGAGTTTGACCAGCTCGCAAATGCGTCCGCTATCGACGAGCCGGGTAGATATTGGCAGACTACTAGTCAGGCAGATAGTGTGGTCTCTTCCACTTACTTGACTGTGTAGTTAGGGAGGAGGCAATCAGTGTGAGGTGTATTAGACCCCGGTGATATCTAGAGAGGAACTGTACTGATATGTGTACTTGATGAGTACTGGCACGCTTGCTTTGCATCTCGCATATGACATTTGGTTACATACGCCTCGCATCGCATGGCCTTGGTATGGCCGATAGCATTCATGTCTTGCATCACATAGCTTTATTATAGTTGATAGCATTCATGGACTTACCGCATATTTCCGCATTACTCTGATATCGTATACTTGGCACTCGCCTTACATACACTTTCACCACCCTCTAAGCTTTTGTAAGCTTATGCACGATAGATGCGTGCAGGTGGCGTTAGGTTGCAGCAGCGTTGAGCTCGGAGCGTGCAGCAGTCTTATAGAACTTTTGGAGTTTTCTTTGATATCATTATATTGTATTTCCCTTCCCGCATTATACTTAAAAGTTTTTGTTATAGTGGATATGTGGTGTTGTTGTTTTGTGACTTGGTTATGCTCCATTACAAAAAAAAATTCATACTGAAAATCCTACTTGTAGGATCCCAGGATCGGAATTTGGCGTATGGGCGCTAGGAGCCGAGAATGGGGTACTACGGAGGCTGTCGGCGCCGGATTCGGCGATCGAAAATTTTGTGAGTCCGGTTTTCGTATTTGGGGCGTAACATTATTGCCTTAGAAAAGGCTGGATCAGAAGCCGAGTGGCTTAGAAATCTCTTAGCTGATATACCATTGTGGCCAAAGCCTGTATCGGCCGTGTCTATTCATTGTGACTGTCAAGCAGCTATAGCGAAAGTAAAGAGTAAAATATATAATGGAAAGAGGAGGCATATTAGACTCAGATACAACATGGTGAAACACATATTGCGTGATAGAGTTATATCTATTGACTTTGTGAGGTCAGAAAAGAATCTAACAGATCCTCTAACTAAAGGACTATCTAAAAGGTTAGTCAATGATACATCGAAGGGAATGGGGCTGAGCCTAATATATGAGCTGCCAGTGTCGGCAACCCAACCTATACAAGTGAAGATCCCATGAGATAAGTTCAATGGGTAAACAACAAGACACGAGGTAGACGATTTCACTGAGTTGTATGAGCCCCTTGTATGATGTACAGTGCGAGCAGCGACGAAGAAGGATGAGTTGTTAGAACTCTTAATGAATCCATAGCCATATATTTGGTGGTGTATACAGTTGCTGCATACACTTGATGGAATTCACCTATATGGGTGTGGAGGTGGAGGCCGCTTCCTATGAGAATCTGGGCGAATTCTCTAGAGTACTCATGAAATCCAGGTAATGGTGTATGGCCGAAACGCACCGAACCGCAGAATCACTTGCAGAGGAAGAGTTGTGTGAGTGGCATGTATTTGCGATCTACATTAAAAGGATTCAGGTTCAAGACTATGGTGTCACCTGATTCTTGTAGACTTGTCTTGCTTACTCTAATGTCGGTTCAAGTCTATGGTGACACCGGCACCATTACACAACTATTACGCTTTAATCCGAAAGAGTTTTATTTTAAAACATGTGGGGGATTGTTATATTTTATTTTAAAATAGTATTAAAATTTGAATTTTCAAATTTTCGGTAATTTTCCTCCACATTTGAAAAGTGTTGGTACCCACATCGGATTTGACAAAGTAAACTATCTTGTATATAAGATAGTATTTTTGCCTAGGGCTTGTGCCCCTTTCAGGGGGCATGTGAATTTGGTCCTGTGGGGGGCTATGCCAATAGCTCTAATTTATGCCGTTGACCACACACGCGCTCGCGCACGCCGAGTCGAGCAGAGCCGTGCCGTGCCGTGCCGAGCCGGCTGGGCGCGGGTGCGGGTGCGGTATGAGTGTACTCACGTGGGTGTGTGTGTGTATGGGTACTCGCGGGACTTTATTTGCGAGAGTGTATTCGCACTTGCGCCTTTTCGTTTTAAACCAGAGGGATGCATCCCTTCCGGTTGGTCGCACCTGTTGGGTTTAAACCCAACGGACCTAACCTTTTGTAAAGGGTGTTTATACACCACTTCGGAGTCTATATAAAGACTACCGATTCCAGTTTTAAATATACGAAAATACTCTCTCTTATAAAACTCTCTCTGATACGGTTTTAAATATTTTTATTACTGAGTTCATCGCTGAGTCAACTCAGCACTTTCGGATTAAACTGCAAGTGGTTCGAGCCCGCGTACAGTGAGTGCACCGCTGGGACCGGATCATAGTCGTTGTATCCTGGAGGTCGATTGCTCTGGAAACCTGTTGCACTTAGGACGCTGTCCAAGGGGAGCAAATTCGATTTCAAGCCGAGTGACTCAGTCACGCCTCGACTCAATTCAATAAGTTCTTCTTTCTCAAAATCTTAGTTTCTTTTTTGGTTATTGATTTTAATAGTCTATTTAATTCGACCAAATATTCCAACATGGTCTCCTTGATCTTTGGATCCATCTCATTTTTTTTCTGCTCAAGCCTTACAAGAAGCTCGCCAAGTAATTGGATAGTTTGGATATAATACACACCAGTCCGGTGACATCAACACACCATCCAGATTGGTGGCATGGAAGTGGATTAGCTGGTGTACCGTACACCGGCAACCTGGTGTGTTGATGTCGCCAAGTTTCGCGGACTCTATGGTATGTGTTACATTTAAGTGATCTGCCCATTTTACAAGGTGGTTCTAAGAGTTGAGCCCAAAAATAAAATAGATCCAAAGATCAAATTGACCGCACCTCATAAAGCAGCAGGAGATTGAATATTTGCTATTGAAATCTTCCCAGTGGTCACAAAAGTTTTGAATCAATCTGATATCTATTTTTTCATCATGACCTTATGAGCATGTAAGATGTAGAAAAAACATTAGGGTGGGCTCTAAATTTTTATCCGTGGGAATCGTTATCACCACAACTATTTGTGATGTGGTCCACTTGAGCATTGGATATGGCTCATTTTTTAGGCACATGCTCTAGAATGATCTCACGAAAAATATATAAATGGTGTAGATATAATAAATATATCTTGAGGGTAGCAAAGCTTTGATTTTCTTTCTACTGTTCCTGTCATCGCGAGGACTGCTGGGCTCTTCTGTATACGCCATGTACATACACCATAATGTATGTGTTGCATCTAATGTGACGAGCTCATTACATTGGAAATGACCAAATTAAGATAAGCGATCGAGTGGAGATAAACTTGAGGAAAATAATAAATTGTCATAGGATTGCAATGATGCACACGAGACTTATTTAAGAGGTTGGAATGGATGGATTATCAGATTTTATTTAGAATTATTTATATTAGTATTTTCAATTGATTTTAGTTGGTCAAATCTGTGATGATAATAAACTTTTGGAACACAAAAGTATATAATAAGCATACACAATGCTTGGAGCATTGGAATTTGCATACGTGTACAAATGGAATTAAATGTGTCTCATTTGACGTGATCAAATTAATATTTCAAAACAAGTGATTGGAGATTGAGATGAATTGTTTCACACCTGCAAATTTAGTATAATTTTATCCTCAAGAGATTATGAATTTTAGAGATATGGAACGATTTGATTCAAGGGTGTAGAGTAACCTTCATTAAGGTAAGGAAGGATTTAATGTTACATTCTCATTCTCACTTTTTATTGGTGGGCCTCATGTAAGCTTTTGATACACGTGCTTTGGAGATTGCAACGTTGTCCCTGGTTATTAGGGGTGTACATTGAGTCGAACCGGGTTGAGCTAGCCTCAGCTCGACTCGGCTCAGCCACTAGCTGACCTCAGCTTAAACTCGGCTCGGCTCAGTCCTTGAGCTTGAATGGCCAGCTCGGCTCAGTTCGGTTAGTAGCTCAGGGCAATTCAATTTGAGTTTGCTATTATAGCTTTTTCACAAACACCTATATTGTACCTTCAAAAGCTTATTGTGTTTGAGACAACAATAATGGTTTTATGTATTTTATCAAACACCTTCTAAGCAACATAAAATTTAAGAAAAAAAAAATCTTGATTTTATATACATACCTTTCTTGCCACCCGCCATACTTCTTTGAGTCATTTTGTTAAACGTTTGGTGAGCAACATCAATATCAAAGTAATTGAGTCACTGAACTGGTTCGAACCGAGTTCGATTCAAGCTGGGTTCGCTATGAGCCGAGTCCAGCTGGGGCCAACTCAAACTCATTTTTGAGCTCAGAAAATTCGCTTGACTGAGCTCAAACTCAGCTTCGAAACGAGTCATATCGAGTTTTTTTGAGTTGAGTTCAGTCGAGCAAGCTAACCGAGCTAGCTCGGTTCATGCACACGGTGGTTATTCACACGCAGGAACATAACAAGTGTGCATGATCCGAGACTTCCATCGGGAGACAAGACCTTCTCACTCGAAAAGTGCGCCGCTTCACTCGTTATGTGGTCCACAACAAAGAAAATAGAAGGATGATTAAAAAAACAAATTTCTAGCTGTTCATTTATTTTGTACGCTTGGATCTTAGGCCAGAGAGTTGAAAATGTGTCTCCGACCTGTCGAATGGCTCGGATCACGCACACACTTGGCATTTGGCATGTTTCCTGCGCATGTGGGTTTAGCCAATGTCAGTGTTATCACGAGCAGCGACTCCACGCCAAAACGAATCTTCCGTACCCCTGGAGTCAAGTTGTAGGTACATCGATACTTACCCTTTGAAGGGGAACGTACCGAAAGTGAATCTCATCCGTTCATTTTGATATCCAGTAGCACAAAAGACGATTCAACGATCTAAACTTTGGGATACTCCATCTAAATATCAACGTAGCCCCTCCAAAACGGAAGCGGATTGGCTGGTGTACCTCACACCAGCTACAGCTGCTGTAGGTACTTGTCGTGCAAAGACGAGCACCGACGCTCCTCGAGCTCCGAGTTGTACAAACGGTTCAAAGGAGATCAAAGTTACATGGGATCCGGTGATGTATTTATTATATCGTTAGTAAAAAATAAATCATATTAAATGATCACCAGGACCACACCATAAATAGCAGCTGAGATAATAATTTTCACCGTTAAATAATTTTTAGGGCCCACCATAATGTTTATTTTACATCCACTGTGTTCATAAGGTCAAAAATGCCTGAATGAAAAGGGAAATTTTTTTTCATATTGATCCAAAACTTCTGTGTCCCCAAAAATGGTTTTAGTGGCAGACATTTAATCCGCCACTGGTTTTTGTAGTGTGGCCCACTTGATAGTTATATTTATCTTATTTTTCATCTCAGGCCTTAAGACGAGCTCGCAAAATGGATGGACGGTTTGGATATAACACATACATCTTGATCAAACCTACGTAACTTGCTTACGTCAATACAGACAAAGCACTAGGTTTCCTTCATATCTCAACGGGAAACGGATTGGCTACTTCCCCTGCTACCAGCCAATGGCTGGTGGTCGGTGCCCTGTGGGCCTTAGCATGATGTATGTGTTTCATCCATGTCATCATCTATTTTAATAAATCATTTTATGACGCGGAAGAAAATGAGGTGTATCTCAATCTCAAGTAGACCACATTACAGGAAGAGTGTTGAATGATTAAACGTTAACCATTAAAAACGTTTCGGGGCATAAAAGTTTTAGATCAAGTTAATATTTATTTTTTCTCTTCATCGGGAGATCTTTATAACCTAATCAACCGGTTGATATTTATTTTTTCTCTTCATCTGTATCTTTATAACGTAATCAACAGATTGGATGTCAAATAAACAGTAGAGTAGGCGTTAGGAGGATTTTAATGGTTAATATTCAATATTTTTGTTTTCCTATAGTGTGGTACACCTAAGATTAATATTCTTGTCATTTTTTTAATCAAACCCAGAAATTATATGCAAAAATGGATGAACCGAACGAATGAAATACATACATCACAGTGGAGCCCACGGAGCACCGATCACCAGCCACTGAGTGTCAGGGGAGTAGCCGTCTCCATCTCAGAAACATCCATCACGTGACACGTGTAACCGACCTTGTCTCCAATGAAAAAAACAGACGCGGATTGCGTACTAACCCTGCCCGTCCCTAGCTCCGAACGGGCAGTTCTGTGGACGGGCCCACCGTGATGTATCTTTACATCTAAACGGTCTATCTCTTTTATCAGATTATTTTAAGCCAACCAAATAAAAACGAAGCAGATCCAACGATCAAATATACCACACCAAAGATGACTATTGCATTTAATGCAAATGGTAGGCATTTTAATGTAACCAAGTTTATTATATGGTGTGATACACTTGATCGTTGGATCTACCTCATTTTTGTGTTCATGCCTTAAAATAATATGAGAAAAGGAATCGACGATTTGGATGTACAGATACATCACGGTGGGCCCGCCCACAGACCTGCCCGTTCGGATCTAGTGACGGCGGGGGTAGTACGCAATCCGCGTCCAAAAAACATGCCACGTGGCTTGCGCGTTGGAGAACCCATAAGCAGAGGCATATTAAAATCCAACGCCAGACAAAAACATATGATAACTTTAAGACCTTCGGTATGGACGGTGCGAAATCTAGGACGCCACGTTTAAGAAAGAATCCGATCCAGATGTTGCCACGTGGTCCACCCGCACTTTATAAGGGAAACGAATTGGCTACTCCCCGATTGGCCGGTGGTCGGTGCTCTGTGGTCCCCACAATGATGTATATGTTTCATCCATGCCGTCCATCTATTTTTTTAGATCATTTGATGATATGAGACAAAAAATGAGGTATATTCCAATCCCAATTGGACCACGTTACAGGAAATAGTGTTGAATGAACATTGACAATTAAAAACTTTTTGGGGGGCCATAAAAGTTTTGGATCAAGCTGATCTTTGTTTATTCCCTTCATCTGGGTCTGTATTACCTAATCAACAGATTGGATGTCAAATAAACAGTTCAGTGGCCCTTAGGAGTATTTTAACAGTAAATATTCAATCAATATTGTTTTCCTGTGGTGTGGTCCACATGAGATTGAAATCCCTTTAAGTTTTGGGATAATGCCCTAAAATTATCTGTAAAAATGGATTAACGGAATGGATAAAACACATACATCATGGTGGGACCCACAGAGAACCGACTACGAGCCCCGTGGCTGGTGGCCGGGGGAGTAGCCGATCCGTTTCCCTTTATAAGGACCCTCCTTCCCACCCAAGTACCACCACAATCCCAGGCTTTGTTTCTCAACCCTTCCAGAATCACTTTCACTTTCACACCAGATAACAGTATATTTGATCTTGTACACCCAAAAAATATACAAAATGGGCCACTTTTGGACTTTCTTGAATTCTGTCCATTCACTATCTGGGTAATTCTACAAAGCCCACTTCTCATATTCAGGGAATTCTGTTTTTTTCTTTTTCTTTTTCTTTTTCTTTTCTTTTCTTTTAAATTTAAATACTTTTTTTTTGTTACATGCAGGCCTACGGTGATGCTATTATACCCCTTGTAAGGAAAAAACCCATGTCTACAATTTTATATATTATATTTTCTTCTTATCTCTAATGGGTTTTTTATTTTTATTTTTATTTTATTTTTTAATATTTTTTTTAAATTGACGGCAGATATGCATCGGTTCAAGCGATTGAAAGCCCATCGAAGGTGGACGATGAGCAGTGGTTAGCTTATTGGATCTTGTACTCGTTCCTCACCCTCATGGAGATGATGCTGGAACCCTTGTTAGAATGGTAATGGACCAGGTTCCTTCTAAGTACATATGCGACTAGTTCATATTTTGGTGCCCCCATGGGCTTTTGCTAACTTACGCACGAGGTGTTTTTTATTTTTTATTTTTCAATTTTATTCTCTAGAAAATACTTATATATTTTGTTTGTGTTGTTCTTGTTATTCTGATGCATTTGGTTGTAGGATACCGATATGGTATACGGTAAAGGTACTATTTGTGGCATGGCTTGTGCTGCCGCAGTTCAAAGGCGCGTCTTTCATATACGAGAGGATTGTGAGGGAGCAGCTGAAGAAATACAGCGGCGGCAGAGTAGGGAAAGCTCATCAATCACCACAGGGCAAGAACAAGTTCATGGATTTCATTACTCCCAAGAAGGTGACTGTGATTTGGCTCTTTTTCTTTTTTTTTTTTTTTTTATTCTTGATGATCTATCTTAAATAAGAAGTGGGCCCCAGTTGATGTGCGGTAGGTTCTGATAGGTCCATGCACATCCTATATGGGGCCCACCACTATGTTTGTGTTATATCCAGTCCATCTGTTTCCTCTGCTCATTTTAGGATATGAGCCGAGCGAGATCCAAAGCTCAAGTGGGCCATGGCACAGGAAACGGAGGCGTGGTTTGGTTGGATCATCGGTGGATCCCTAACTGTGGGGCCCACTAATGTATTTCACACTGTTCATTCATTTTGAAAGCTCATTTTAGGCATGATCCCAAAAATGCAGCAGATCCAAAGCTTAGGTGAACCATACCACGGGAAACAGTAGTGATTGAATACCCACCGTTGAAAGCTTCTTGGGGTCACCGGAATGTTTATTTGCATCCAACCTGTTGATAAGGTCACAAGGACCTGGACGAAGAGACGACACAAATACCAACTTGATCCAAACCTTTTGTGGCCTACGAGTAAGTTTTTAATGGTCGATTGCCACTGTTTTCTGTATTATGGTCCACCTGAGATTTGGATCTACTTCATTTTTGGATCATGCCCTAAAATGTGTTTTCAAAATGGATGGACAGCGTGGATATAAGGTACATACACTACAGTGGGCCCCACGTTCAGGGATCCCACCCACCACAGTAATGTTTAGATGCCATCCAACGCGTTCATAACCCTGGATGGATGGAAAATACAAACATAACCATGACCTGAAACTTCTGTAACCCCACAAAGGTTTCAATGGTGGACGGTTCGATCCTTACTCGTTTGACTTCCTGAGTTTTGGCTCTCCCTCGTGTTTAGGCTCATATCCTAAAATGAGCTGACGAAGCGGATGGACTGAGTGGATATAACAGAAACATTGTGGTGGGCCACACAGAACCCTGGATTACAGGCAAGTCACCTTCGTGGGTGGGTATGCGGGGCCATGTTCCATAATAGTATAAAACTAAAAGCCAGTATCTAGACCGTTGATTTTGTTATTTTTATTATTAATCTTATTTTACGTGGGTTTTTATTGTATTGATTAATGCCTGGGATTTTGCAGGGAGAGCAAGAGGCCGACTAAAGAAAAAAAAAAAAAAAAAAGGGTTCTTTCTTGCCAGCGAATACTCCAATTTCTCGTTTGTACTTTTGACTGATGTGTAATCTCTTTTCCTTGTGCGTTTGTATCTGTGTTCTGATGTACCACACATGGACACGTGTCACCTGGATCCACTTGTGGTGGGGCATATGGGTGACAGGTGTATGTATATAATCTAACATGTTCTACGCAAATTGTTGTATTTTGTATTTTCTTTGGTGGTCCACTGGATGGAATGATTAATGTCCATGCCTTCCAATTAAAAACTAGGGACGTGCCACTGCATTAATATATGTGGAGATGATCTCCTTGTAGGTTGAGCAGAGCTTACAACGCGATCTGTGTGTGGCCCACCGTGGTGTGGGCATGATCATATCCAATAGGACCATCATGTGCTCCCCCTTATGCTATCTTTTGCATTCCAAACTAAAGTCGATTCAAAATTTGGATAGGCAAATCATGTCTGAAGCCTGTCACGTTACGTGACCCATCCATTTGAGTTTTTTAGTAGCCTGATTTTTTTGTCCGTACATCTTACTGGGGCACATCTTCTGAACGGATTGGATTCCATGTAAAAAAGTAGAATGAATTGGTAGCAATGCAGTTTTCATCTAGGGGCACATCTTCTGAACGGATTGGATTTCACGTTTTTTTTTTTAAAAAAAGAAGAATAAAGTGGTAGCAATGCAGTTTTCAGATCTGTTACACGTCTCTCTTGTTAGGTCATGTGGAGGTGATCTCCTTGTGGGTGGAGCCTAACCTACGATGGGATGTGGATGTGGGCCCAACGTGTTGGTTTTCATGATATTCAATGGAAAAAATTAGCACTGTAGATGAGTCTATACGATGCTTTTTTTTTCTCCGCCCGGAAGCTTATTTGATCAAAGGTGATTTTTAAGGTACAGATGTTGGTTTTTTGATGAAAATATTCCTGCCGACTTAGGGTAAGCAGCTGAAAAAAGTAGAGATATTTTCGTCTTTATGGATTCTTCCCTACAAATAGTAGTCTACTTTAGTAATTAAAGTTTTTTTTCAGTTAGCATGAAATAATGTGGGTAGTCCGTCGGGTCTATACTATAGATCGGATTTCATGTGAAAAAGAAGAATGGATTGGTATGGTACATCTTCTGAACGGATTGGAGTTCATGTAAAAAAGAAGAATGGATTGGATGAAACTCCTTTAGGTTGAGCCAAACCTACGACGGGATCTGAATGTGAGGCCCATTGTGTTGCTTGCCCAATTGAACCATCACGTGCTCTCCCTTATACAATCCTTGCATTCCAAACTCTTTAAGTCGATTCAAAATTTGGGTGGCCCACTATGTAAAATCCTATCTAAAGCCTCTGACGTTAATTTCCCCTATCTGAGTTTTTAAGTAGCCTTATATATGGTTGGGCAATTCATCTTGGTGGGGCCCATCTTCTGAACAGATTGGATTTCATTTAAAAGAGAAGAAGTGATCAGAAGCAATGCAGTTTGGTCAGGTGTTTGGTATCGTGGGCATGGCTTGTTTTGAGATTAATAAGGTGTTAGATGTAATAATGCGGAATAGCCAAATGATTTTTCGTGCATTGGACATGGAGATCTATAAATCTGAATACATGGTGTACTTGATTGAAACGCTATTGTTGTAGATATGATGCTGAAGTCTTCCTCTCCTTACACCCTTAGAGAAGCTGTGATGGGGTTGAAACTTCTATCAGTGGTGTAGGATTAGGGACCAGCCTAGTTTTATTAGTTACAGAGGGTAAAGGAGTATGAAACCCATCAAAACTCCTCTCCCTATGGCTCCACACGAATTCGACAATCCTAGTTCCTTGAAAACACTGTGTGTGTATCACAGTTGTAGCATTTCACCCCTTACATGAATTTATTAATGTATCGCAACTTAGTGGGGCCCACTGGTGTACCCGATCACATTATTCAACCCTTTGAATAATCTAGACCGTTAATCAATAAGGCCCACCTTATATAATTCTTATATTCTCCCGCTTGGGCCACATTTGATTAATGTCAGTGATTAATCCATTTTGAAAATGTTTTGAAAAATATGTTTTGATTTGAGGAAACATCCAAATGGTTAACCAATTACATTGTTGGACAATGTCGGTAGTGCTATAACAATCTAGTCTATCAAGATTGTCAGTATCGAATCACGATAGTCATCACAACATTTAATCTAAGCGAATTGAGGTTAAGCATGAACACAAATACTAATAGTCTTGACGATATAGATCTAGAATTAGGAAGTGTGGTATAAGGATTACACACGTAATGTGATGATGTGTGTCTATCCTTAAGAGGTCCTGAAGCTTTCAAATGTCTCCAATGATACATGACTGTAGTTCGACTTACTTAAAATAGATTGCACATACTTAAAGAGAAATAGAAATAAACTTTACATTAGAATCATCAAATAACTTTATTAAATGAGATTTCTTCAATATCTGTAAAATTAAAACATGTTCAACTCCCACTAACTGAAAAAGCATATGTGGGATTAATGACTCTCATGGATATAACATGTTCCTGAAATGGAGTGAGAGGGAGCCCTTTAGTAAGCAGATCTACAATCATCTGCTTAGTGCTAATGAATTCCACGGACACTTGACGATTCTGAACCATTTCCTTTACAACAAGGTACTTGATGTCGATGTGCCTCGACCTTGATGAGTGCTTGTTGTTACTAGAGAAGGAAATCACAACTGAATTATTACAAAATATTTTCAATGGTTTCGAGATATGCTCCAGTACCCACAAACAAGAGAAGAAACGTTGTAACCACAATGTCTGATTAGATGTCTCATGACAAGCAGTGAATTCAGCTTCCATGGTGGATGAGGTTGTAGTTGTTGTTTCACGCTTTTTCAAGACAGCCCCACCAACCATCATGAAGATGTAACATTAGGTGGACTTCTTAATATCAACGCAATCAACATAATCTGCTTTTGAGTATTCAACCAACTCCAAATGGTCAAATCTACTATATGTGAGTTCAAAGTCATTTGTTCTTTGTAGGTAGTGTAACACTTTCTTTGCAGCTATCCAGTGTTGCATTCCTTGATTAGATAGATACCGGCCCATCATTCTAATAACAAACGCAATGTCCGGTCGCATGTAGACTTGAGCATACATGATACTCTATATTACTAATGCATACGGAAGTTCCTTCATTCAATTCTTTTCCAAATCATTCTTGGGACACTAGAATTGACCGAATTTATCACCCTTTACAATGGGAGATTGTCCAGGATCACTTTTTTTATCTCATACCTTTCGAGTATCCTAGTAATGTAGGCCCTCTATGACAAGCTAAGCAGTCCACGAGATCTATCATGACAAATATCAATGCCAATAACATAAGTGACGTCACCAAGGTCCTTCATTTCAAATCTTTGAGATAATAATTTCTTGGTATCGCTCAACATCTTGTTGTCATTACTAGCTAACAGAATGTCATCAACATACAAAATCATCATAATGAACTTACTCCCACTAATTTTAATGTAGATACGTTCATCTACAGTATTTTCTACAAAGCTATATGAGGAAATTATTTCATAAAACTTTAGGTACCGCTGTCGTGATGCTCGTTTCAACCCATAGATGGATTTCTTTAGTTTACAAACTAAATGTTCTGAGCCATGGGCTACAAAACCTTCGGGTTGTAACATATATACATTCTCATTCAGATCCCCATTGAGAAATGTTGTCTTTACATCCATCTGATGTAACTCTAAGTCCATATGAGCTACAAGAACCATTATGATCCTGAATGAGACTTTCTTAGATATTGGTGAGAAAGTTTCCTAAAAGTCAATGCTCTCATGCTGATTAAAACCTTTAGCAATAATTCTGACTTTGTATCTTTCGACATTACCCTTGGAGTTTCACTTGGTTTTAAATATCCATTTACAACCAATTGACCTTATTCTAAAGGGTAACTCAACAAGATCACATATTTTATTGTCCCTCATGGATTTCAACTACTCTTTCATGGCATCAAACCAACGAGAAATATCAATACTTTGTTTGACTTTTATGCAAAGGATTCGGGATCCTTTTCCATCCCAATGTCAAACTCGTGCTCTTATAAGTATACGATGTAATCGTCTTGATTTACAGGTCTTCTCTCTTTTTCAGAGCTTCTTAATGGTTCAGCTTGTTGGGTGTGATATTAATTTTCCTCATTGGTGAGTTGTAGATGAGGTTAAACGTGGTGTTCTGCAGTGATTGCAGGGTTGACTGCAACATTTATATCCATGTGATCTCGAGTGATTATGACCGGAGTCACAATCATTTCTTCCTCAAATACAAAGTTTCTAATGTTCGTGCTCCCACTGCTTTCAGTATCCTCAATAAATCTGGCATTCTCAATTTAAACAATCCTGATATAGTAGGAAGGACAGTAGAATCAATAGCCTTTTGACCTTTATGGATATCTAATAAAAAAAAAAACTTATGGTTATAGGATCGAGCTTCCTTTCATGCGGGTTATAAATTTTGGCCACAGCAGGACATCCCCAAACATGTAGATATCGAAGACTTGGTTTTCTCTCATTCCACAGCTCAAAAGGGGTTTTATTTACTGCTTTGCTGGGGGCCTTGTTAAGGATATGAACTGCGGTTTTGATCGCATCACCCTACAGAGATTCTGGTAACGTCGAATTGCTAACCATGCTTCGCATCATATCCATAAGCGTGCGATTACGCCTTTCAGCTACACCATTCTGCTCTAGAGTACCAGACATAGTGAACTGGGCGTCAATGCCACAATCTTGTAGGTATCTAGCGAATGGTCTTGGATTGCGACCTAATTCGTCATATTTACCATAGTATTCGCCATCACGGTCAGATCTGACAACTTTATTCCTTTTATCAAGTTGATTTTCAACTTCGGCCTTATAGATTTTAAAAGCATACAGGGCATATGATTTTTGGCTAATAAGATAAATGTGCCTGAAACGAGAATAATCATCTATGAAGGTAATAAAATATTTGTGTCCACTCCAGGATGCCATAGGGAATGGTCCATAAATGTCCATATTTATTACCTCTAAGAGTCCTACACTCCTTATTCCACCTTTCTTTCTGATTCTGGTCTGTTTTCCTTTTATACAATCAATGCACACTTTATAGTCGGAGAAGTCTAGAGAATGAAGAGTCCCTTCTCACAAAAGTCTGTTCAATCTCTCACGAGATATATGACACAGTCGTCTATGCCACAACATGGAGGAATTCTCACAGTCTAATCTACATTTAGATCATGTTTTATTTTCATACAAGCTATTAACATTATAGACGTGTTAGGCAATTAAGTTTAGCTGGTATAGGTTGTTCATCATAGAGTTGGTGCCAACTTTAATCGAATTGAAGTAAATACTAAATCCCTTATTCTCAAATTGGAACGAATATCCCAATTTATCCAAATGAGAAATAGAGACTAGATTGCTCCTTATAGAAGGCACGCAAAATGTATCTTCCAAATCCACTGTACAACTAGACTTTAACCTAAGCCTATAGAATATAATTGCCTCTACGTTTACTTTAACACCATTGCCCACGTATACTAATCGTTCTGCATCAGTTGGTGGCCTGGTCTGTAATAAGTCCTGTATAAAAGTATATATGTGAATAGTAGTTCCTAAATCTATCCACCAAGAATTCACCAACACATCGGTTAGATTAGATTCAAAATAGACTAGAACAGAATGATTATCCTTCTTTACGAGCCATTGCTTATACTTTACGCAGTCTTTCTTTTGATGACTCGGCTTTTTATAAAAGATGCAATTATTACCTTTAGTCCGCTCACAAGTCGATCTATTCTCAAGTCAGTTTTTAACTGGAGAACATAAAGGACTGTGAGGCCCTGAGTATCCCTTGTTATAATCATGTTTTTTTTTTCTCCTGTTTTTATTATGTCCAAGTACATGTCATGAGGTTACATGATCAATATTTTGACTGTTTTCAAAGGATTTTGACAGTTCAGAATTTTTTGGAGTAATCTCCAAATGTAAGTAGGACTGTCTCTATGGCCTCTATCCGTTAAACATAATCAGACCCGTTTAGGATGAAAATTTGATACGTTTGAGTTGAAATTTTAATTGGTTGCAAAATATACTCACATTAACAAATTGCTTTACATAAAATAATTCGTGAATAAAAACAAATATTAAGCAAACTTATCAATTCAATTAATTTGGGCTTTCAACTGAAGTATCAAGAATGAAGATGGACCCTAACATTCGATCCTGGGGAGAATCAGTTACATCATCGTCACTCCTCCTATTGGAGGTAGTGATAATATGTAAGTGACCCTCCTGAACATGAAGCTAAGCGATGCCAATTATGTAAATCTGAGACACTTCAACACCTATGGATAAGATGAGTATTTTAACTTTACATCACTAGCATCATTTACTTCATCCCGTTCATGCACCTGTCAAATTATGATCGTTTATATTTTCGTTACTGTTCGCATGAAACATGAACGCAAATGAACGCAATCCTATAACTGAATTCTCAATATCACAAGTCTTGATTCGTGATGATTTTCACCGATTGCGGTCTCTGTGGTGGCTAACACAACCGGATTCAATCCCACAAATTTTGACTTAGGATTGCGATTTAATTTTGCCATCAATGGATTAATTATATAAATTAGTTTGAATTGGCCCACAAATGCGGTTGGTATATATTGTTGAAAAATAAATCAATTATGAGCCTTAATGAGAAACAGGTGGGTAGGTTTCACATTCCTCATTCCAACGATCTATATCAACTCTTAAAAGATGGGTATTGGGTCCACTATGAAGCCGACTCAAGACTCTGAATGATCCGGTCATCATCAATGAGAATTACAAGTCCAGCCTTTCACATTCACATGATAGACAGTTGTCATGAAATAATTTAAATGGATGGTTAGATCCTTACATTAGTGTCCAAATTATGGACCAATCCGATTTAATTCATAATTTCCACATGACAAAAGGTCCATATTCTTTATTGTCCATCAAGTGAAGGATCTAGATTATATGCTCATGTTAAAATAAATAGATAACTCGGATCTAGGAAATGGATCCCAAAATTGATCCCAAAGGGAAGGCCCAAACACTAAATGGGTAACCAACATGCTTTCAAATTGGGCTGAATAAAATTAGAATGGGCCTACAATAAGAGCTTCATATGGTCAAGTAGAGTGTGGGCCATAAATATGAAATGAATGTGAATTTAAATAAGCCCAAAAATAAGCCCAACCTAGGATCTGCACACATGGTCCACAAAAGAAAATGTATATAAATGAGTTTTGACCCCTTAAGCAGACCCATAAACAAGGCCCACCCAACGAAGCTAAAGTTCCAGTATTTTCACTAGATATGGGCTAGTGTTTGCTGATCCGTCTAAAGACAATGCTTCAAGCAATGGGCCCAACCTACGATTAGGCCTGCTTTAACTTAAACAAAGTGAGAGGTGGGCCTTGGTCGCGGGTCCAGAAGGTAGATTCGATGATAGCCTATTCGGGTCCATAAAACTTGACCACAATAAAGCCCTAAAAACGGCCATGTGGAAAATGAATTCCAGAAAACGGCTGCTGCACCAATCTTCCCTCAAATTCGCCTGCCGCCCTTCTATGTCACTGCTAGTTGATGGCATCAAACGGTTGTTAGAGATGGAAATCTCCATTTCAGCCATGGGAAAACAGTTGCAGATAGCGCTGTGAACAATTGCCGCAGATAAGCCTTGGTTTCCTCAAACCCTGGGTGAATGGGTCTTCCGATTTGAATGACAACCATGATTGGAACACCCATTGCAGCCATGGCTATGGTTTCTGCACACAGTCATATAAGAAGCCCATTGAATCCGACTCTGTTATGAACAGTGGACTTAAATCAATCCATATGCTTTCTCATCTCCAGCATCTCATCAGGTGCCGCTGTCAAACATGGCTTGCGAGCCACCGAATCGAGGACTATCATGGTTGATATTACGATAACATAGGTAAGCATGTGAAATCCCTTTACTGTATATTTATTTACTTTGAATTTGCGTATTGAAACCCTAATAAATGTATTTGTGAATATGAAAATACTGATTTCTAGATCTGGGATTGAAATCCCTAATTCTTCTTGATTTGGGGATAGAAATCCCCAAGTGCTGCTGATTTGTGAATTGGAATAAAAATCCCATTAATTTTAGTTTGGAATTCGAAATACCCAATTCTAATTTGGGATTGAAATTCCCAATTGATTATGGATTTGAGAACTCGAATTTGAATATCACGATTCTATATTGTGAATCTAACCCCTAATCAATTCTGGATCTGGGATTCAAATCCCAAATGATCTGAATTGGGGATTCAAAAATTATAATTTTCCCTAATTGTTGCTGATATGGGGATTAAGAATCAAATCCCAATCACTGGATTAGATCATCCATACCTTTTGTATAGTAGCTCCGATACCAATTATTAGATGTAATAATGCGGAATAGCCAAAAGATCTTCTATGCATCGGACATGGAGATCTATAAATCTGAATACATGGCGTACCTGATTGAGATGCCATTGTTGTAGATAGGATGCCAAAGTTTTCCTCTCCTTCCACCCTTAAAGAAGGCCCGTAGATTGGGGACCCTACTAGTTTTATAGTTATAGCTCATCATCCTCTCCCTATGGCTCCACATGAATTTGACAATCCTAGTTCCTCTAAAACACTGTGTGTGTATCACAGTTGTAGCACTCCACCCCATACATGAATCTGTGAATGTATCACAACTTAGTGGGACTCACTGGTATACTTGATCACATTATCCAACCCTTAGGACAATCCAGACCATAGATTAAGAAGGCCCACCGTATAGAATTCTTACATAAGGGTGCTTGAATCATTTAATTGACTTGATAGTTTATAAAATACAGTCCATAACTGGTTAGACTTTTAGATCTCCGAATGCAACTGAGAGCATGTTAGAAAAGATTTTATTCTCCATTTTTTTTCCAGAGCATTTATAGCTTAAAACTACCCTTAGATAAATGGTAATAGAATGGATGGGTGATGGACATGTGTGACATGCAAACATGGTTCGTCTCTGTGGTGTTGTTGCACACTTGGCACATATAGAACAAGTTAAAAAGAAAAGCAGGTCGAGTCAGGTCTGGGTTCAGCATCTTAAGCACTAATTAGTACAACTGAGTCAAGTTGGGTCTAATTATTTTTAGTAAACCCATTTTCACTTTTCATGAGCAAGCCCACGCTATTCTTGTAATGGAATGAGGTTTCCCAAGCCACAACACTTGGCATATGTGAAATGATCACACATGTGTAATTTGATGCAGGGATGGACGTAATGAGGTCTATCACCGTCTTCCTTAGGTGATAATTACTCCAAATCCGTAGATCACCGTCTTCCTCATGTGATAATTACTTTGAATTTAAGGAGCTTCTTTGTACTCCTTACTGTTGTAAGATGTCTTAAATCTTGGTGTTGCTGGACTAGTCGAGGGACTGGCTCGACTAGTCGAAGGGGTCCTTCAACTGGTAGATGTTAGCTCGACTCGAAGTCCAGCAATGGTTAATTTAGGATTTCTGGGACGCTCGACTGGTCGAAGGTCAGGCTCGACTAGTCGAAGGTTACGTAGATGGTATGCGGATTCTGCGCGGACTGCGTAAATTTGAGGCATTTTCAGAGATGTGCATAAGTGGAGTTTCCTAAACTATAAATAGGGGTTCCTAGGGCTATTCTAGGAAATGTTAAGCTTTCTAAAGGGGTTCCTAAAACGTTAGTGTTTCTAAAAGGGTGTAACAAGGGTGAGATTCGAGGTTATTCGAATTGGGTAAGTCCTTTCTCTTTGTAATTTATGCTTTCATAGTGAAATTTTGTCGCTTTATGCTGTGGGTTTTTTTCGAAAGGGTTTTTCACGTTAAATCTTTATGTTATCTTGTGTTTGCTTTGTGCTCTTGGATTGCTATCTTACACCTAGATCTATGTGATTCCACAGACCAAATCTTAACAAGTGGTATCAGAGCTATCGTTGGGGCACAAATTTGAATATGCAGAATTAACAATAATGGTAAGCACTATGTATGAGATTGAGAAGTACTCAGGGAAAAATAATTTTGAATTATGGAATATCAAAATGATCAGTTCCTTAATGAAGCAAGGTAAAGATGGTGCTCTTGAGGAGCGAAAGTTTATTATGATTGATGATGATTGGAATACTATTAATAAAAAAGCCTTATCATTAATCCGTTTATGTCTCACGAATGAGGTTCTCTACAATATCATGAGGGAGAAAACTGCGGCTAAGTTATGAGCAAAGTTAGATGATGTCTATGCGAAAAAATCCTCTGAAAATCACCTACACTTGAAGCGACAGTGGTATAACTTCAAGATGGCAGAGGGTGGAGATCTGGAGGCTTACATCAACAACTTTAAAAAATTAGTTTGCAAACTGCTGGATATGGAGGAAGTGATAAAAGATGAAGAACAAGCATATATGCTACTGAATTCTCTTTTGGCGTTGTATGAGTCATTCAAGGACACAATGTGCATCACGAATAAAACCCTGAGTATCGACACCGTTATCTCAGCCCTTCAAGGGAAGGCTATGAGAAAGCTTAATGTTCACATATGGATATCTTCTGATGCACTGTTTACAGAGGGTAGGAATTCTGAACAAGGTACAGGTTCTAGATCCAAATCCATGGGCAAGGGTAAATAAAAGGTAAAGTGTTGAAATTGTGGGATGAAAGGGCATGTGAAGAAGGATAGTGAAAATCCTAAATCAAAGAGAGAAGAATCTGATGCTTCGTACAGAGAGGCCAATACTGCCACACCAGATGAATCGAGTAGATGTAATAGTGATGTTTTGTTTGTGTCTACGATCAGATGCTCATACGATGATCGTAAGGGTGAGTGGATTCTAGACACAGGGGTATCTTTTTACATGACTCCTCATCGGAGTTGGTTCACCAGTTACAGGAAGCGCGATGGTGGATAGGTATTTATGGGTGATTTTTTTAAAAACCAATCTGATTTAAATGATTTTAAACTCGCAAGTATACAAATCAGATGTAGATTTGGTACGTATTACGAGATCATTCCCACGAGGACTGGTTGTCACAATTCGAAATTTACAACTCTTCTTAACTAATCCAACAAATAGTTTAGTGAACTATTAAGTAAACTATCACAAATCTATGAAAAATAACCGAGAGCAATAAGGAAAATTCGATTAAGGAGAAGACTAGGACTTTCGAATCCACCCCTAATTATCATAACCCTTGTTTTACTTGTTGATTCACCCTAATTCAGATTGATATAAAAATAAATAAATCACACTCTATGTCCTTGGTCGGGCACACAGAATGTCTAATCCCTTAAAGCATAAGGATCACATCTTTCCATCTATGGTCAGGCATGAAGAGATGTAGATTCCTATTTCTTCCTCTATAGGAAACTTGTTCATGGTCAGACACAAGCACCTATAATAAGATTCCAAACAACATCCACATCTAGACTTTGGTTAAGCTCATAAAATGGAGAAGTACGGAGATTTCAGTTAAGCACACTAGAGAAAGAAACACATCAATCAAATTAGATGAAATCATCACATATGAGAGTCATTCAAATTAGGAGCTTCATCTCGGCCCTAGGCAAGAAATTAGCGATCCATAAAATCAATTAGAAAGATGGAAAAATAAAATTCATAAAAAGCAAACATTCTTCTTTCTTTCTCTCTCTCTTTCTTCTTTCTTCCCTTTCTTCTCTTTCTCTCCTTGGCCCTGGATCTGCTCTCCTTGTTGCCCCCAAGCTCTCGCTCCCAAAAGATCCCCATCTCCACGTTTTGCATCTCTTTTTATAGCTGCTTGAGTGGTGAAAATCGGATTTGGAAAGCTGTCGCACAGGCAGCGAAAGCCTTTTCGCAGCCAAGTTCGGGGCTTCATAACTCTCATGTTCCTCGCCTGATGTTAGTAAATCAACGTCTCCTGGGATGTTTTGAGATGGTCTACACGATGGACGGTTCAGATCCACCATATGATTAAAGATGGTGGGCCACAACCGCCTGGAAAATCGAATTTTGCGGATGTGCGAAAGCTTTCGCACTCTTTCGCTATCGTGATCGGCTGGCCCCACAGAATTGTTTTTGAGGAAATTCACCCTGTCCATTGGATTCAGGATGAAATTTCAGTTAAGAATGGGTGGTTTTGAACGTCCATTGACGCATCCCAGAGAAGAAATCACAAAAAGATCAGATTTGAACGTTGCAGGGCAGTCCTTTTGTGGCCCCTATATCGTACATGTGTGCGTGTATGAATGCAAAGTATCAACATGGACTTGTAGTATTCGTGCCCCTCTTCACGGTGGACAGTATAGATAGTCCCTATGGACTATAGGTGGGGCCCACAACTGATCGCAAAAAGGGTCAGCGGACGTTTGTTTCCGCAGGCTGAAAACGGCAATAGCCATTTTTGGAGAAGATGCGGGTCAAAGGTCGGTTTGACCAAAATGAAGGTGCGGAGCACCGCTAGTGCATATATGCTCTATGCACACTCTGTACATTTGGGGTCCACGACGATGTTTCTGAGAAATTCAATCCATCCATTCATTTTTTCTCCTCAAGTAAGACGTTGAATCCGAAGTTGAAGCAAATCCACATAGCAGGTGGGCCCAGAATTAACGGTTTATAGGCTGATCTATCAGTTGGGGCACTTCCATAGTGATCCGAGGGTTGAAATTTGATATGTACGATTAATTTATGGCCTTCGGGCCCTGTATAAAGTTTGAACCAATCGGATGGCGGGAACCATGTGATCTTGCATTCTGGACCAATTTCGGGCCTCTTTAACGTGAACGGCTTGATTTCCTCGGGTTTCTGGCATGTAAATTCTTCAATATTGGTCCTCTGGAGCCGTCCCTTGCCTTGGTGACTTCGGAGCGTCAAATCCACGCTTTTAACATCATTTTTCAATCCACGCTCTTGATTTCATCCTGTAATAAAAAAAACACAATTAAAATATGGCATTAAGCATTATCATATACATAAAATTAGGTAATAATCGGGGTCTGATATGCAATATTTGACCCTCATCAATGGGCAATGATAGTGCCTGTAATGTTGTGGCTGTTGGTACGGTGCGTATCAAGATGTTTGATGGGACAGAGCGTACCCTAACTGTGGTGAGGCACATTCCCGAAACGAAGAAGCGCCTGATTTCTCTCGGTGCACTCGAGGTTATAGGGTGCGAGTAATCATGAAAGCGCAATGACTCAATGATGTTTACAGGTTGATCGGGAGCACTTCAAAAGGTGGAGCTGTAGAGATTGTAGCGAATTCCACCTCTGCACGTGTGTGGCATGCCGGGCATGACCACATGAGCGGGCAGGGCATGAAGGCTGAGACGCGTGGACAGGGATACAGAGTAGGTGAAGCAGCCACTTGTGAGAAGAATCACTCAGCATAATTGTAGGATATCGGCGAGGTACATGGACGACTCTTATATCACTGGAGATTCATCTGCTATTCAGATGGCTTTAGGTGAGTTTGGTGCAAAGAAGTAGAAGGTGACTACAGGCGATGTGATGGACTCGTTGTACCAAATTGACACATGGGAGCTGGTGGAGCTTTCAGTGGGCCGGGAAGCGGTTGGGTGCAGGTAGATCTTCAGAAGGATACAACATAGATACAGAGCGAGGTTCGTAGCGAAGGGTTATGCTCAGAGAGAAGGGATCAGCTTCTCAGAGATATTCGCACCGATGGTATAGCATGTGTCTATTAGATCTATGATTGGCGCTGGTTGGCCAATGTGATCTCAAGCTGGAAAGGATGGATGTGGAGTCTACACTTCTGCAAGGAAAATTGGAAGAGCAGATCTACATGAAGCAACCTGAGCGGTTTGAATTTTAAAGGGGCTGAGAAAAAAGTTTGCAGGAGGTCATGGTACGATCTGTCGCCTAGGCAGTGGTATAAAATTTGATTCCTTCATGGTGAGTCAGGTATTGTATGCTGATGACATGTATATCGCCAATTATGACATGTCTGAAATCAATGTACTGAAGACTCAGTTAAGTGAGACATTCAGGATGAATGATGGGGGGGGGGGCTTATAAAGATGGTTTTCGGCATCGAGACTGAAAGAGGAGTAGGCTTTGGTTATCTCAGGTAGAATACCTTGGGTAGGTATTGATCAAGTATGTGATGGACCAGGCAAAGCCGGAGAGCGTTCCTTACGCGTCTCTCCTCAAGTTTTCCTCAGGACATGTCCTAAAACAATGAGGAATGCAGGATATATCTCATGAGCTTTATTCGAATGCGGTTGGCAGTGTATGCCATGGTCTGTATTAGACCGGTTATTTCACAGGCTATCGGTGTTGTGAGCAAATACCTCGGCAAACAGTATTGGGTAGCGGTGAGATGGTAAGAAGACTACGTCTTTACTTTTAGGAAGACACGAGCAAAGGTTGGTCATGTGGATTTAGATCCAGCAAACATGCTTACCAAGGTCGTTCTTGCAGAGAAGTTCAAGTTTTGTGCAACTTCTCTGGGCTTGGCGATGGCGTAAAAGGAGGACGGATTGTGCACGAGAAGCTATGATGTGATACAGAGATAAGAGAAGAGGTCAAGAAGCTACACAGTTGAAGATCGAAGACATGGTGGAGATTGCTGTAAGATGTCTTAAATCTTGGCGTTGCTCGACCAGTTGAGGGACCGACTTGACTAGTTGAAGGGGTCCTTCGACCGGTCGATGTCAGCTCGACTCGAAGTCCAGCAACGGTTTATTTGGGATTTCTGGGACGCTCGACCAGTCGAAGCCCAGGCTCGATCAGTCGAAGGTTACGCTGATAGTGCGCGGATTCTGCGTAGACTACATAAATTTGAGGCGTTTTCAGAGAGGTGCGTAAGTGGAATTTCCTAAACTATAAATAAGTGTCCGTAGGGCCATTCTAGGAAATGCTAAGGCTTTCTAAAGGGGTTCCAAGGGTTCCTAAAAGGGTTTTAGGGTTTCTAAAGGGTGTAACAAGGATGAGATTCGAGGTTCTTCGAATCAGGTAAGTTCTTTCTCTTTGTAATTTATGCTTTCATAGTTGAATTCTGTCGCTTTGTGCCGTGATTTTTTCCCGAAAGGGTTTTGCACGTTAAATCTTTGTGTTTTCTTGTGTTTGCTTGGTGCTCTTGGATTGCTATCCTAGATCTAGATCTGTCTGATTCCGCAACACTCACAATGATTTTTCGAAATCCACGGGAGAAAATAAAAGACTAAAAAAATTCTAATAAATTTAAAAATAAATTGATTGATGATAAAAATGAATTTATAATTATTTTTAAATAGTGATATCAAACTTAGGAAGTTTCAGAATCAAACTCTAAAAGCATGACTTACTATAAATAGTAAACAGACTATTTAGAGATGGTCATAATTGCCAAAAATAGTAAGCGTTCATTTTGGCCTAACCATGTGATTCTCTTAATTTTTTAAAGCCTTTTTCATGTTGGACATGACTCCTAAAACTCAAAGGATTAAGAGTTATATTTGAACTAAAACTTATTATAAATAATAAAAATGAAATTAAAATGGATTTTCGATCTTTGATATGATGGAATCTCAGAAATTCGATGTGGGCAACTCGGCGTAGAGGGTTGGTTGGCTAAAGTAGCTTTTCTTGCCCCAAAATCATAAATGGTACATTGAATAACTCATTCTGGTTTGCGAGATACGCCTGATTTAGGGGTTTTGAAGGTCCTGATCACTTCCGCTTCCAATCAGGCCTTCTCTGGTCCATCTTTGCCAAGAAAGTGTCCACGACCAGCTCTACATCATAATCTAATCCATCAATTCAATTGGCCTACCATGTGAATACCCTTATTTTGGCATGGACACGATCTGCACCGGAAACTTTATATCCAATTAGATCCTGATCTAGGTCTTTAAAAATGAGATCAAGAACTGGCGAGGTTTACCAGTCTGGGAACTATAGAACCCGACCCAACAGCTCAGATCCTCATTTATAGTGAGAACAATAGGTCGGGTTTGGGTCGTACAAAGGTTTGGCATTCTGGCCGAAACCCAACCTGTTTCCTAAACGGATCCTAGAATCCAGGCCCTCTAAACAGATTCTCAAGCCCAAGCCCATTTCACACCACCCACTTGTAAAGTCTTTGACCTTGTCTGTAAATCATACATTCAGCTGGATTGAGTGGTGTATGTGTGAATCCTGGTACAACCCATCGAACTAGATCCAAGATGGGCCTTTAAGCGCAGTCCAACCCCACCCATCACCAACCATATATATTAATAATGTATGACCATTAACAATTACATATGTGTTGCATGGGAATATTGACTGGATTATTGGCCGCTGTCGTCATGGTTATGCTTGCAATATTGCAGCTGAGTGGGCCCACACCAAAAGTGCTTGGCACGTTTGTTTTTGCTTTTATTTTAATGTTATTGGATGGCCCACTAATATGCCTTTACTTCCAACTTTCAACATTACGTTGATCAGCTTGACTTTCAGACGGTGGCCCTTCTTATTACTGAACCATCGAATATCATGAGGGATATGCTGAGAGGTTAGGATGAGATTCTACGAGATAAGGCCCATGGTGATGTGTGTGAAATTCAAACCATTCGCCTGGTGGAACGTAGATTGCTTAACTAGGGGCCGTAGGAATCTTTCGTAGTCATGACATGCCTAATGTAAAAGTCTTATGTGTACTTGTTGGATGCAGTTCTTTGATAAAAATAATATTTTTATCCATTTAAAGGATAAGATATTTTAATTTTTAATGATAGGTGTTGATGCAAAAATCTGGATTAACCTCCTCCTATACTTCGACCTGCAATACAATAAAGGAGAAAGAAAGACCTTGGCTAGGGCCGGGAGTCCTCCGATATGCTTAAATCAGTAAGGGCTCAGGAAGAGGAGTTCTTTTTTGTTCCCTTTTCTTTTTTTTTTTTATTTTTTTTTTTTTTGCGTACCTTTGATTGTGGAGAGCCCTCCTTTTATAGGAGTGAGAGGTCCTGGCGTAAGGGGATTTTCCCCTGATTTATCGAGAGATTTGATTTAGTTAATATCTTGTTTGCGGATATTTCCCGATCCCGAGATTTCCGGGATCGGGGATCCTTTTACAAGATTCTTGGGACGGAACGATGTTTAAGATTACACCGTCTCCTTTGCTTGGCTCGGCCTTAATAGATTCACGATCTCGGCTGGCTTACAAAGAAAGTTGTTTCTCCACTATCAGATGAATCCACATTGATTTAGGACCGATTTCTCTTCTATCCGATAGCCGACACTATAACCAATCATACGTAGGTCGGTTTCATAGTCGGTCGGGTGGCTTTCAGTTTTAAGGCTTTTAATAGGTCCCTTTAGACATTGCTGCCTCATTAACCGAGTCAACTTGATGTGTTTAATGCTTGCTTAAGGCTCTAGACTTTTTCAGTCTCGGTCGGGGTTCATGTCCGCTACAAATCTGAGCGAAATCTCTCCTTTAAGCTTTACCTAATCTCGGCCCGAACTATTGACTCAGATTCTCAGATAATTTTATTGATCCACTCCATAACCGAGTCTCCGGACTTATCGTATTTTTCCCCAACAGTAAGGCCCCTACTCCTAATGTCAGTTATATCGGCACTAAGGAGTAACGTATTGCTAAGTCGGTATGTCCCGAAGATCGAGGTTATGATGGAGCATTTATCGCTTCTTGTGTCATTCTTAACGGGCAATGGTTCATTACTCGAGGCCACACGAGCGAACAACCATCAAGTCGTTTCGTTAACCTATGAGCGTCGGACGTGTGGCGAAGACGTTACTTGCGTCAGTCGGCGTGCGCCACGCGTCGGACGGGGGAGTAGAAGCAGGCGTCGATTCGACTCCTCCTTAAATGTTGATGCCACGTGGCTCGGCTATAAAAGGAGGAGCGGGATCGTCTTTCGCACTTTCGCTTATCCGCTCCATTTTTTTTCTTCCTATGCCTCCCTTGCTGTGCTTGCGATCTGCCATATTCTTGCATCCTTGCTTTCTTTCTTCCTCCTCAACTGTGTGTCTTTAGGCTCTCCGGTGAGTCTTCTCTCCCTTCCTTTTCTCTTAAACACTTGGCGACAATGCACCCTTCAAGTCCCCAGGTGGGGATTTTCGGTGATGAGGGCGAAATGGAGCATTTTTGGGATGTTTCCGAACCGCTTTCCTTACTGACGGAGATGGCGATAAGTGCTAATGAGGCTTTCCAGCTCACTGTCAAGACGTCCAGTGGGATTCCAGCGGAACGCTCCGCTTCGGAGGGTCCCTCTGTCTTAAAACATGCCCCGCGCAGACCTACCCCTTTTTTCCTGGGGACGATTTAGAAGAAGAGGAAGAAGAATTAGGAATTTCTGAGTCGGCTCTTCCCAGGAGACTGGTGAGGGCCGAGATTGAGGGAACCAATGAATCAGTTCCCCTACGAAGATCGGCTTGGTTCGTTGAGTCGGCAGTTGAAGAAGGAGAGGCTGCCGAGAGTGAGGTAGTCAGAGACGAACAAAAGGGGCCGATTCCCTCAGTTTTGACTGAGACGGATTTGGATAGAATCCGAGTCGGGTATTATATTCCCGACTCAATGATTCTTCAACTTCCGATCCTGAATGAATTGCCCGACCATCCTCCTCCTGCGATGATCGCAATTTTTCAAGTTGCCATGCGATGTGGCATGCGTCTACCCTTACAACCCGTTATTCGGGATTTTCTTTCCCGACTTAGAATTGCACCCTGGCACATAGTTCCAAACAGGTGGAGGAACTTGTTCAGATGTGCTGTGTTGTGGGCTGAGGCAGAACAACCTCCATTAACCATGGACGAGTTCCTCTACCTATACCAGGTTCAGCCGAACATTTCGCAACCCGGTTGATATTTCTTGAGCGCATGGCGGAACAAGGGCGGCTCCTTAATAACCGACCCTCCTACATCCAATAAGCACTGGAGAGAGAGGTGGTTCTGGGCATGTGGTCGCTGGGAGACTGCCGAGCCTGGGCTGTTCGAACCTCTCATTCCTTGGGCGTTCTCTGAAGCAGGTGACTCAGCATACCCTTTCCCTCGTTTTGTCTCGTCATAATCCTCCTGAGTCTGACTGAATATATTATGCAGACATTCCCAAGAAGAAACCTAAGCTAGGGGCCAATGCTTTAGCTCGGATTAGGGGCCTGTGGACGTTGAGCCCAGAAGATATGTCTTGAAAATCTCTTCTACAATTAGAGCGTCTTCTTCTTTCGGGCCTGGATTCGTTCGTGATAGGTATTATAAGACCCATATTCCAACCCGTACCATTCCTTAGGCTTCTGCAGTCTTCCCAGTCAAACTCCGGCGACCCGTGATCTATAATCGGCATTTACACATAACCCTGAGTCGTATCCCGTATTCTAGAGTCGGTTCGACCCGAGACTTGTATCATTGCGACCGCGCCGTCGCCGCGGTTCCAATGCCACGTATTACATGCCGAGGCGATACCTAGGCTAAGAGGTGTGGGCCCGCGTTCTGTTCGAGAAAAACACTGCGCGTGCGAATTTCGAGAGAATTTCTACAACTTGTCACATCCATCAATCCACTAATCAGTCACCTCAACCAAGTACACCATCACCTCACACCCATCCCCAAACAACCCCAAAAGTCAAAAAGATTCTTACACCACTACCCCAAAGTCAAAAAGTCTTACACCCATCACTCACCACATCCATCACTCACACATCTCTCTCTCTCTCTCTCTCTCTCTCTCTCTCTCTCTCTCTCTCTCTCTCTCTCACCTCTCTCTCATTTTCAAACTCCACCTCTCCAAGCAACCCACATCCATGACTCCCATGAGTGAGCTAGTGTGGCCCACCTTCCTAACTCCCATCTCCACCATCCATGATACAATCTCGACAATTAAAGTTGTCCATTGGAGCTCTACGATGCTTTGATAGAAAAAGGAGGAGAAGATCAAAGGTGGGTGTATTTTATTATTTGATTCGGGAGATCTTGATGATTTAAGAGCTCACATATAGTGGGACCCATCATGATGTATGCATTGTATTGAGGGGCCATAGTGGCGGGGCCCCTCCTCCATTCGTTTCTTTCTCTCTCTCCCTTATGGATGTTGGTATGTGTGGGTGTGGCCCACCATGAAGAAAGTATTTCATCCATGCCATCCACCGAGTGGGCCCACATTGCAGTCCATTTGGACGGGCCGATTGAAGGAAAACACAAGTATCAGTTTGATACGAAGCCGATGTGGGCCACACGTGTGGACCCGCCCTAATTATGTGGTGATCCACCCCGTCTCCACCATTGGACGGTGGGACGCTTTTGATGGATGGTTGGAATCCACACCGTCCACACGTCCGGAGTCTGGATGGTGGATCTGGATTACATATAATGTATATCTATATATAATATATTATATTATATTATATGCTGATTATATAATGTATATTATTATAATATATTAAATATTATATCTGGGTGCGCCAAACCACGTGGACCCACCCTATAGGACGGATGACCCAGCGTCTAGAGAGTCTGGACGCTGGGAGCTTAAAGGACATTTGTTAATAGTAATATTATAATATATTATATTAGATATCTATATATAATATATAATATAATATAATATAATATAATATAGTAAAGTCATATTTGGGGCCACTCCCACGTGGGACCCACTTTGATGCATGGAATCATCCACACCGTCCAGCGTTTCTGGACGGTGGCGATCCACTTGATGTACGTGTATTATCCACTGCCCATCTGTGGGACCCACCTGACGTATGTGATTCATCTACACCTTCTATTGACGGTGGGACCCACCGCAGTAGTATGTGTCTCATCTGCACCGTTCATCTGGACGGTGCCTTGTTCAGCGGTCTCATCATGATGGATGACTTCCAACCACACCGTCCCTCCACTTAGCTGGGACGGGCAGGAGCTATGAAAAGCCACTTGGATGCCTGGTTAAATCCAAGCCGTCCACCTAGAGACGCGTACACCTCCAGCAGCGTCAGCGTGTCTGCGGGTCCACTGTGATGAATGTTTACATCCCCATCGTCACGTGGACGGTGGGGCCAGCCGTGATGAACTTGTTTTATACACTCCATTCATTTGTGGAGCCCCACACGTGAGGTAAGTGCTTCATCCATACGGTCCACAAATGGACGTGGGGCCCACACATGATTCATGTATTTTATATCCGTACCGTCCATCTGTTGGACGAGCAGCTTAGCTGCTGTAGTGACGTGTGCTGTACTGTGGGGCCTGCCTTAATGGTGTATGGGTCATCCACATCGTCTATTGTTCTCGACGGTAGGGACCCACCTTGAGGTGTGGCCCACCTGGATGAAGGGAGTGGATTGGCTGGTCCACCTCTCACCAGCTAAATAGCTGCTGTATTGCGGCAGTGGCTAATAGCTGGGTGGGTTTGATCCACACCGTCCATCTTTATGGACTCCACTTTGATGAATGTGTTGTATATACACCGTGCAGCCGCGGCCCCACATGATACATATGTGTTTTATCCCTGCCATCGAGATGGTTGGACGGTGAGTCATACCGTCATATATATTATTTCCAACCGTCTATCAAGTGGACCACCCCACAAAAACAGCGAGGGTATTGAACGGCTACCCCTGAAACCCCTTTTGGGTGCACAGAAGCTTTCGAACAATATGGTATTTGTCTTTCCACTTAAGTCAGGTCTCTGTAACCATATGCACAGATTCGATGGAAAATAAACACTATTGTGGGCCCTGCGGGGTTTTAACGGTAAAAATCATTATCACCACCGTTAATTGTGGTATGGTCCAGATGATCTTTGGATATGATTCGGTGTTTGGATTATGCTCTAAAATGATCTCTATAGATGGATGAATGGTGTATTTGTTGTGGCCCATTTGATATGGTCCGATTTGATGTATTTGGGGCCCATTTGGAAGGGCTCAATGTGATGTATTTGAGGCCCAGGTGCACGGCCCACCTGTTGTATATTCAAGGCCCATTGAAATATGTGATTTTACCGTGATGTATGTGGGCCACTCCTTAGGAGCAATGTTAGTTAGATGTCCATATTGATTAACAATGATGGTTGAATGTCCACATTGTGACATTCCATTAGGCCTTGTTGGGCCCATTCTAATCAATTCCGATTATCGTGGCCAATTGTCGATTCCGACTGTCGTGACCGATTTGCCGATTCTGATTATCGATTGATTCCGATTGTCACGACCGATTGTCGATTCCAATTGACATGACCGATTTACCGATTCTGATTATCGATCAATTTCGATTATCGTGGCCGATTGCCGATTCCGACTGTCGTGACCGATTTGCTGATTCCGATTATCGATCGATTCCGATTGTCATAACCGATTGCCGATTCCGATTGACGTGACCGATTTGCCGATTCTGATTATCGATCGATCCTGATTGTCGTGGCCGATTGCCGATTTCGATTGACGTGACCGATTTACCGATTCTGATTATCGATCAATTTCGATTGTCGTGACCAATTACCGACTCCAATTGACGTAACCGATTTACCGATTCTGATTATCGATCGATCCCGATTGTCGTGGCCGATTGCCGATTCCGATTGACGTGACCGATTTATTGATCAATTCCGATTGTCGTGACCGATTGCCAACTTCGATTGACGTGACCGATTTACAGATTCTGATTATCTATCGACTCCGATTGTCATGACCGATTGCCGATTCCGATTGACATGACCGATTTGCCGATTTTGATTATCGATCGATCTCGATTGTTGTGGCCGATTGCTGATTCTGATTGATGTGACCGATTTGGCGATTCTGATTATCGATCGATCCCGATTGTCGTGGCCGATTGCCGATTCCGATTGATGTGACCGATTTACCGATTCTCATTATCGATCAATTTCGATTGTCGTGACCGATTACCGACTCCGATTGACGTGACCGGTTTGTCGATTCTAGTATCAAAGCCGATTCCGATTGTCGAGGCTGATTGTATAGGCCAATTATGATTGTCGTGGCTGATTGACCGATTATCGATCGAGGTCGATTATCGTGGCCGATTACCGATTATGATTGTTGTGGTCGATTGACCGATTATCAATCGAAGCCAATTATCATGGCCGATTGTCGATTCCGATTCTCGAGGCCCAATGTGATGTATATGCGGCCTGTTGTGATGTGTATTCTGCCTATGTTTAAGGCCCAATGTGATGTATATGAGGCCTACGTGATGAGGCCCATTGTGATGCTTTTGAGGGCCAGGCGATGGAGCCCATTGTGATGTATGTTAGGCCCATGTGAGGGGCCCATCATGACGTATATTAAACTCTTGAGTGAAGCCCATGGTGTTGTGTATTAGGTCCTTATGTGAGGCCATGGGTCCACTATATGTTAGACTCTATGTGGGTCATTCCTTGGGGGAGATGTTGGTTAAATGTCCACATTGTCGAGGCCGATTGATTCAGGTTATTGATACCGATCATGAGTATGTTACAGCATAGCATCATGATACATGCTCATACGCATCATCTGCATGTTGTTATGAGACTCCCTGATAGGCGGAGATTATTTTACATGAGCACATGGTATGCGTAGCATGGATGCATGACTGGATTGTATGACTCATGCATCTTGCATTGTGTGTTGAGATTACTATACGCCCTAGCGACATCAGGGCCGTAGCCTCCACATGTATTTCGTGGATGGCTAGATGGGACACCGGAAATCTGTTCTACATGGGGTGCTATAAATATCATTGGGTGAAAGTCCCAGAACCCTCTTAGTTCTAGAGGTTGCTCCAACGTCTAGACCGAGTGGATGCATGAGCGCATGAGGGCCGTATACCGTTAGGCCGCGTCTCCCACTGTGTCGTGGTCGGTTGGAAGGGGGTACGACCTTACCTGCCCGAGAGGAGGGGGCAATGCTAGGCTGAGTCTGACTAGCTCGAGGAATGGGTCCGCTATCGACGAGTCGGGCCCGATATTGGCAAGCGGATAGTGAGGTCTCTTCCACCCATCTTGTTGCGCGCGATGGGGCGGCAATCTGGTTTGGAGTGTAATAGACCCCGGTGATTTCCTAGAGAGGAACTGTACTTATATGTGGACAATAGAGTAGGAGTTGCATACTCATACATTCATTTCATTCACTATCCACTTGGGTTGGTGGTGCGCAACTAATTGTTGTGTACCTTCTCATGGTCAGGATTTCGGTTGGGCGCGCAACTAACCTGAGATCAGGAGTCTACCACATTGAGTCTGACTATCCAAATTTAGGTATGAGACTGGTTTGGATAGAAGTTCCTTATGGTGGACCCCATAACTTCTGATACAACGTACCATCATCCCGACTTCACACTCCAGCATGATCATTCAATTCGCACCGCATATTGTATTACATCTGCGGCATATAGAATTTTGGGTTACTGTGTTTCTGCATTCATATGACTTAGATGAGGCTGACGGTACTCGTAGCTCTTCAGAATTGTATATGGTACTGCATCCTCGGCATCTGAAATTTGGCTCTTTATGACTCCTCATTTGCATAGCTGACCTGTATCACGTACTCTTATATTGTTTGACTCATGGACTTGTTAGTATTTCTGCTTACTCTGATATCGTATGATTCATGATCTTACTTGTATTGTATGATTGTGACGTTGTATTTGTGTGCTTGGCACTTATCTTGCGCACACACTTTCACCACCCTCTAAGCTTTCTATAAGCTTATGCACGATAGATGCGTGCAGGCGGTGTTACGTGACAACAGCGAGAAGCTTGGAGCGTGCAGCGGTCTTCTGGAGCTTGATTTTCGATTTATGTATTTTCCTTTCAACATTGTACTCAAATGATTATATTAATGGATATGTGATGGTGATGTTGCCTTCGTGATTCGGGTAATCTTGTGGTTATGCTTATTATGAGAAAAATGTACGTTGAAAAATCCTCCTTGTAGGATCCTAGGACCGGAATCTGGCGTACGTACGCTGGGAGCTGAGAATGGGGTACTACGGAGGCTATCAGCACCGGATTCGGCGATTGGGAATTTTGTGAGCCCAATTTCCGAGTTTGGGGCATGACAGGTATCCTTCAATTATTCAGACATATCCTCCTTGAATTTATCTGACTCTACGTTTATCCGACACAGAGATGGCCGAAGCTCGACCCCTTCTGAAGGCAAAGTTGAAGGCTCCTCCCCGATTAGTGCTTCTGTCGGAACCTCGGCCTTCAAAGAAGGCAAAAACCGCTCCATCGGTCATAGTGCCTTCCGCCCTAGTTGCCACCACTTCGGCCGTCTCGGCCATAGTTGTTATTTCGGACCCTGAAGAGAGGGCGGAGAGCGCTCCGGTCGAGTCTCGGACAGCTCCTGAGTCGAGTCCCGTTGCAGAACGGGTCTCAGGGCGAAGGGTAGAGCAGAGAGGAGAGACTTCTAGGGGGGAGTCGGCTTCACATGAGCAATCGTCCTTTCGTCGGGCTGTAGCAGACATGGTCTCTTGGGCTATTTTCCATGGGAGTAAAAAGGAGTTTGCCTCAATCTTCGAAGCCCCTGGGAGTCAGATACTCTCCCAAGCTGCGAAGGTCTTGCTTCAGGTAAGATTCGAACTTATCTTTTAGCTCCTTGTTTCGATTTCAATCAGACTTTAACCTTTCCTTATGCAGCTTGCTCCTTGCTTGCTGAGAGCCAGCGGAGACTTGACCGAGGCCGAGAAGGTTTGGAAAGATGTGGCAGAAGTCGAAGCGGCTCGGAAATGGGCAACAATGGTAGAGGCTCAACTTGAGATTACCTCAATTAAGGTCGGCCATTTAACTGGCGAGTTGGGCCTTACTCGGAAGGCGACTGAGGATGCCAAAGGTGAATGTGCTCGGATGGCTCAGCTACTGAAGGAAGCTCATGATGAGAGTCAGCAGCTTCACCTGGCTCTTGATGCCTCTGACGAGAAGCTGACTCAGTTGAAGACCGATACGAAAGCAGCGCTCAAGGTGGCCAGGAAAGAGGGAGGGGAGAAGGCTATAAAAGACTTCCTTGAATCTTTAGAGTTTGAAGATGAAAGGGATCGTCTATACGCGAGCGGGTATCAGGCTTGCATCCAGGTGGTGAAGCAGTTCTTTCCCGATCTTGATATCTCGAGATTTGAGGAAGCGCCTCCCGAAGATCCTGTGACTGAAGTGGCTGAGCCTGGTGACGCTGCGGGTGGTATCGGGGTCGAGCCTGAAACGGCTTCGACTCCAGAGGTCATCCCGAGCGATCTTTGATAGTCTTGGAGTTCAGTTTTTGGTACCATCATCGGCTCCATTTTTGGCACTCACACCAACCTCGTGCAAGATCGAGAATAACGTTAGCCGAGGAAGGGATTCGCACGTTGTGGCCGATCTATCTTTTTACTCTTAACCCTTTCTAGTTTAATCAATGTAATGCCGAAGCATGATGTAACCCGATGTAACGAACATGTCGATAGATGAATATGACCAGTTTCATTTTATTCATTTTGACTCAGTTTACATGTCTGTTATTTTCGAGCCTTTTTAATTGCCGACTTTAAGGATAATAGATTTTTAGATGCTCGGCATTCCATAGATGAGGCAGTAATCGCCCGGTTAGGTCTTCCAACCGATACGTCCCTAGTCGAATAGTGCTTGAGATGATATGGGGTCCTTCCCAGTTGGGTCCCAGTGTACCCGAACCAACTTCCTTTGTATTGAAAAACGTCTTCCGGAGAACCATATCTCCAACTCGAAAATGTCTATTCTTGACTCAGGTATTATAAAATCGAGCTACCTGCTGTTGCCGAGCCTCCATACGTAACCGAGCTCTTTCCTTTGTTCGTCCATAAGATTGAGTCCGAGCGCCAAGAGCTCTTCGTTATCCTCTGCGTTGAACGAACTGACTCGGGCCGAAGGCAGCCCAATCTCAATGGGAGTGACGGCTTCCGAGCCATAAGCAAGAGTGAAAGGAGACTCTCCCGTGGCAGTTTGAGCTATGGTTCGATATGCTCACAATATTGTCAGGAGTTCTTCAGCCCACGCTCCTTTGGCTAGATCGAGTTTAGTCCGGAGATGCTGTTTGATGATCATGTTGACCGCCTCAACCTGTCCGTTCGTCTGAGGATGGTGAGGTGACGAATACACATTTCTAATCCCAAGATCGTCACACATCTAGCGAAAGCTCCTATTGTTGAACTGCTTTCCATTGTCGGTTACAATTGTCAGGGGTACCCCAAACCGACAGACAATATTTTTTCATACGAAATCAGTGATCTTCTGTTCGGTTATTTTTGTCAGTGGCTCGGCCTCGGCCCACTTCGTGAAATAGTCCACGGCTACAACAATAAACTTGGTCTGGCCTTTTCCCATAGGGAGGGGCCCTATGATGTCGATTCTCCACTGTGGGAAGAGCCAAGGACCAGTCATAAGCGTCAGTGCTTCGGGAGGTTGTCTCGGGATAACCGTGAATCTCTGACATTTTTCGCATCTCTGAACGAGCTTACGAGCATCGTGTTGGATAGTCGGCCAGTAGTATCCTTGACGCAAAACCTTGTGCGCAAGCGATCGTCCTCCTGAATGATTTCCGCAGATCCCTTCGTGAATTTTCCATAGTACATATTGGGCTTCACTGGGGTTTAGGCATCGCAGCAATGGAGTATAATAAATTTTCTTGTATAAAGTTTCGTTAAGCATGGTGTAACGGGAGGCTCAGACTTTCAATCGTCGGGTCTCGGCACGATCTTCAAGCAGCTCACCTTTGCTGAGATATTTGACGATCGGATCAAGCTAAGAAGGTTCTGAGTTAATCGTTAGTACGGTCGAGCTAACTGGTTCATTAATACTCGTTTTAGTGACATTCGATCAGAACAGACCTGGGTATGTCGTCTTCGTCGGCGGAGGTGAGTTTCACTAATAGGTCGGCTTTGGCATTTTCTGTCCTAGGGATCCGAGTGACAATACAAAACTGAAAGCCGCTAATCAATTCTTTAGCTTTTCCATATATGCTTTTAATTGATCTTTCTGTATTTGATACACATTGGTAACTTGGTTGACGACTAGTTGAGAGTCACTGAAAACATTTAGATGCGTAACGCCCAAGCTGCCCGCAAGTCAGAGGCCGAGTAACAATGCTTCATATTCGGCTGTATTGTTTGAAGCCTGAAATCCAAGTCTCAAGGCATACTGCATAAAGGTGTGATCAGGAGTTTCCAGAACTATTCCTGCCTCGCTTGCCTTAGAGTTGGAGGAGCCATCGATATACAGCTTCCAGGGATTTGGGTCGGGCGAAGATGCGAAGAAGCAATAGTCGATTCTTCAACGGGCCTGGTCGTATGATTAATCAGTGGGTCAGTTTGTGGTGTTACTTCAGCAATGAAGTCGGCTATGGCTTGCCCTTTAATCGCTACTCTCGACTTATATTGAATGTCGAATTCGCTGAGTTCGATCGTCCATTTTGTAAGTCGGCCTGATGCCTCCGGTTTTTGTAGAATCTGATGTAGTGGGAGATGGGTCATAACGACGATGGTATGGGCTTGAAAATATGGCCGAAGTCGATGCGAAGAGACTACTAGGACTAGAGTCACTTTTTTCAAGAGTGGGTATCTTGTTTTCGCCGGTAATAGTGCTTTGCTGACATAGTATACCGGCAGCTGTTTTCCCCCATGCTCTCGTACCAGGGCCGAGCTAACTGCATTCTCGGACACTGCTAGATACAACAGCAGAGCTTCTCCTGGCTTGGGCTTTGATAAGAGAGGTTGAGATCCGAGGTAAGACTTTAGTTACTAGAACGCTACTTCGCACTTTTCCGTCCAATCCACCGTTTGTCGTCCCTTCAATTGTTTGAAGAACGGGAGACATTTATCCGTGGCTCTGGATAGGAAACGATTAAGTGTCACTACTCGTCCAATCAACCTTTGTATGTCCTTAATTATTTTCGGAGATTCCATATCAGCAGGGTCACTGGTGGATTCTTGTCGGACCGAGTCATGAACTCGGCCAGAGTCACTGGTGGATTCTTGTCTAGCGACGCCAGAAACAGCTTGTCCCTAAAACCTTACATAAGGGAATTGAGCGCTGTCTCTTCCAAATGTTTCCGAACCTGCAGTGATTCGAAGTTGAAACGTTTAATGTAGTCTTTTAGTAGCTCTCCCTCTTTTTGAACTATATTATTCAGATGTGCAGGGGGCTTTAATTTTTTCTTCCCGCCAATGAAATTGGTAAGGAAGGCGTTGCTGAGCTCGACGAACGAACTGATTGATTTCGATTTCAACTGTTTAAACCAAAGTCGAGCCACATCCGTTAAGGTGAGGGAGAAAACTCGACACGTCACGGCGTCCGAAGCATCATGCAATTCCATATACGTCCGAAAGCACTCAATATGTTCAGTTGAGTCGGTTTTACCGTTGAACGGGGTAATCTGTGACAGACGAAACCTTTTAGGTAACCGAGCTCGCATTACTTCGTCGGTGAAAGGGGATGCTTTGTTTTCAAGCCAGTTTTGACGTGTATCCCGACCTTGCTTCATATTTGCAATCTCCTCCCGCACCTCTTTCTTAAAGTTTTGGAGGTCGGCTTTCTAGGGCTCGCCACTTTCCGCCATAGTTTCGTCCGGAAGCCGGTCGTGCCTCCTTCGATCTATTTCATGTCGGAGATCGGTGGGAGGCAACTCGGCATTTGTAAAGTGAGCGGGTACTGGCTCAAATGGCCCACGGGGCTGACTCGGCCGTGGAAGGGATCTTTGAACAGTAGGCTGAGGGTCGGCAACTCGTTGAGGAACGTTCATCACCTGCCCTGATTAAATTGCTGCATTTGTTGATGGTGCATTTGTTCCAACATCTGTTTCATAACGTTTATATCGGCTCTAAGCTTTTTGACTTCCCGATCTAATCGTTCGTTGTTCCGCTGAACGTTAGTTGCAACAGAAGTGGCTGGACGAGGGGCGGAACTTTGACGATTGTCGGGTTGATTTTGTACACCCTGGGCTACACTTGTTACCGTTTGTCTAGTAACAGCAGCGTCACCTGGTTCTTCGAGCTCCATTCTTTTGGTTCTCGCCATTTAGAATGAGTATATAGCTTCTCAGGTAGAACATAAAAAATGACTTTTTGTATCGCTTCCCACAGACGGCGCCAAACTGTTGATGTAAAAATCTGGATCAACTTCCTCCTATACTTCGACCTGCATAACAATGAAGGAGAAAGAAAGACCATGACTAGGGTTAGGGGTCCTCCGATGCTTAAGTCGGTAAGGGCTTAGGAAGAGGAGTTCTTTCTTTTTTTTTTTTTTTTTTTTTTTTTTTTGCGTACCTTTGATTCTAGAGAGCCCTCCTTTTATAGGAGCGAGAGGTCCCGGCGTAAGGGGATTTTCCCTTGATTTATCGAGAGATTTGATTTAGTTAATATCTTGTCTGCGGATATTTCCCGATCCCGAGATTTCCAGGATCGGGGATCCTTTTACAAGATTCTTGAGACGAAACGGTGTTTAAGATTACACCGTCTCCTTTGCTTGGCTCGGCCTTAATAGATTCACGATCTTGGCTGGCTTACAAAGAAAGTTATTCCTCCACTGTCAGATGAATCCACATTGATTTAGGACCGATGTTTCTCTTATATCCGATAGCCGACACTATAACCAATCATATGTAGTTCGGTTTCATAGTCGGTCGGGTGGCTTTCAGTTTTAGGGCCTTTAATAGGTCCCTTTAGACATTGCTACCTCATTAACCGAGTCAACTTGATGTGTCTAATACTCGCTTAAGGCTCTAGACTTTTTCAGTCTCGGTCGGGGTTCATGTCCGCTACAAATTCGAGCGAAATCTCTCCTTTATGCTTTACCTAATCTCGGCCTGAACTATTGACTCGGATTCTCAGATAATTTTATTGATCCACTCCATAACCGAGTCTCCGGACTTATCTTATTTTTCCCCAACAATAGGCATTCATCGACACTGTTTCTTATGGTGCAGACCACTAAAGCTTTGGATTTGCTTCAAGTTTGATCCTATTTCAATTCCTAAAATGCACTAGCGGAATGCATGATGGATAAAGTGGATGTAACAAATATATAACGGTGGGCTCAACAATCTGTGGGGAAACCCTTTGAATTTATGTGGTGTGGCCTACCTAAGTCATACTGTTACCTATATTTCCAGGTTAAGGAATAGAGTAGAATCCTCCACAACACTAGTGAGGCTAGCTACAACATCATCCAGGCCATTCATCAAGCCCATACTAAATAATAGAGATCGAATGCCAACCATAGGTTTGTGTGGAGGGCTGCAATGGTGTCTATTTATCATTGAGTCTGTTTATTTGCTGTGGCTCACAATGACACTAGGAAGATACAAAAACCAGCTATACTCAACACTCATGCCGAGTTACAAAAGGAGGCAGATCCAAAAACCAGCTAGACTCAAAACTCAAGCCGAGTTACAAAGTGAGGCAGATCCAAAACTTAAGTTGAACATGCCACAAGAAATAATGGGGATTAGATACTCACCCTTGAAAGGTTTGTGACCAGTAGTTTTTGGACCAGGCTAATATTTGTATTTTCAGTTCATTACGGTGTGATTAATGAACGGTTTGGATGGCATATAAACATCGTGGTGCGGTATATTTAGGTTTTTAACTGTGCTTGTTTCCATCTGCACTGTTTCCTTCGGTGTGTCCCACTTGAGTTCTCGATCGACCTCATTTTTAGGATAATGTCAGAATACGACCTTGTGAAACTGATGTACGGAGTGGATTTCTCAGGACATTGTTGTGGGCCCACAGAACTTTCGCCCAAAGGGTTCCCTCTCAAGATACATGGGATCTCTTTTAGGTAGAATCTTGGAAAACAACTTTATTCAAAAAGCATATGACCATTCATTTAATCTTGTTTATTCAAAAACAACTCATGCTTGACGTGAGCTGTCCATCAAGTGGGCTGGATTTTGTCCAAAATCAGGCTGTTTCATACCTTAGTTAGCCACAGTATATATAATAAATGGACGGCTAGAAGAACTTGTTTTAACCGTCGGTTAATATGGCCCACTTGAAGAGTGAAAACTGCCTTAGAAGATCTAAGCAGTTTTTTGGGCCACATGAAAAGCTAAGATCTCGCACATGTGTTACATATTGGCACGTAAGGTTGATCGGATGCTCTCCATAGCGTGTGGAACTAGCAAATCTCGGTTGGAACGAAAATCCGGTTACAATTCCGAGGGCGCTCAAAGCCATGCAAAACCACAACTCCAGTACAGCTTGATACGCTAGGTGTACTCGCCTTACACATGAAAGCAGATGAAGGCGTGTGTGAGATCGGAACCGTTCACCAGGAGAAAACCACTATGTAGATGTCATCACAAATCAGGTTGCTCAGATCATCAGTTAGGCCAGTGTTATACATTGAATTGTTTTCTGAACTGTTCATTTGTTTTGCACAGATGCAGCCCATATAATGATCACATCGGCAGATTTTAGGAAATGGCATCTAACCATTGAGTATCGCCTGATGAACGGCTGTGATCTTGCACATGCATGCCTCATTTGAATTTATGAAGAGAGAGACACATTCAAGGTGGACCCGAGCAGTACAGCAAACTTCAACTTTACAATGAGGCCCTCCTTCTACAGCAATACACGACATAAAGAAATGAAAGTTGCCATCCAATACTACTTTTTCTACACGTGTCGATGCGGCACATATGTCCTAGATCCAAACCATCCATCTTGTGGACCCCACCGCATATCTGCTTTGAACCAGGAGCCATGCTTCTCAAGTCATCAAGTGGGCCAGACGTGTATGAAAGAAATGGATTGTCATTAAAAAAAAAAAACTGACTGTTGGCCCGTTTTAATGCAAGCTTGACGCACACCTGATGAACGGTCTGGCCTGATTTTACGTACATGGCGGGACCCACCTGGGTAGTGGTCCTGCACTTCGACTCTCTCTCACACGTTTTGTAGTGGTACACGTGGGAAAGTAAGATTTGGGTGGCTACTCTAGCAGGCAAAGCATAGAGCAACTCCCGCTATGTAATAAAGTTCCCATCGAAGCAAAATCCCATGTTTATTTGCCATAATCAAGGGAAGTTCTCCTATATGCTTTTCTAGAAAAAAAATGGGGCATTTGAGAAAGTGGAACGTCCCATATCCTTTTAAAGTCCCATGTTTATTACCACTATCTCAATAATATTTATGCACGAGTTATGTGGAGTGGGTTGCAGGCACTTTCATGGTAAAGATGGATCATAAAAGGTCTGATCAGATGTGAAAATGATCATGACCGTCAAAACCTTAAAACCATTGTATCTCACAAATCGAAATAATTTTTTTGACATATGATACATAATTTTGGGTCATGAAAAACTACTTTAGTCAACCAACCCTGGCTATGCCAGGTTGCCCACGTCAAATTTTCAAGATTCCATTAGATCGATTGCCGAAAGTCTCTTTTTTTTTTTTTCTTACATTTTTACTATAAATAATAAGATTTAATTTGATTGTAACTTCTGATCCTTTGAGTTGTTGGAGTCTTGCCCAACATGAAAAAGGAGTTAGAAAAATTATGAGAATAACACGAATAGGCCGAATTGGACACTTACTATTTTCGGTCGAAAACCATAAATTCTAGTACGAATCATGACTAGTTATAAATAATAAGTTTACCATTTATAATAAGTCACATTTTAAGACAGTTTGAGCTTCTTCTTTTTTTTTTTTTTTTTTTCCTTATCACCAATCTGTAAATTCGGAGTAATTATTCCCAAGTAAGATGGTGATCAACCTCATCAAGTCCTTCCCTGTGTCAATAAGACTGTCAACAGGCCAAGTTTAAGCAAGTGAAAATCAAGTCGGCCAGGTTTAAGTAACAACCTAAGTATTACATATAATTTTATATGATTATAGTATATAATTATTATAGTTTTTAAAAAATAAGAACAAAACCAACAGAAACAATATTGCATAATGCAAGATTGCTGATCGTGCGCTTCATGGGTCGACTGATTTGAATTTGAGTCTGTGCGTACGCAGTCTATTCTCCTATCTTTCATGGCTTAACAACTTGTTCAAGTCACATCTGATTTGTGCAGAGTCGGCAAGATTTCGTTCATAAACCGGTCATATCAGTATCATGGATCCATGACCCTCCTACCTTCCCTCCCTCCCTAACTCACACGACTCAGTAACTCGAATTAAACAGTCCGGCCGAGTCGGCCAAGTAAAAAACTGCAATTTATTCACGGATGTGCTACGTGTAAGGTGGTGTAATACGTGTAAGGTGGTAGTTGAGTCACCACCGTTTGGGAAATAAGGCAGTTTGGCATGAGAAATGCATATCTATGTAGTTTTCTACGATTAGGCACGCGTCCCACCTTTCCCTGCAGTCGGTAAAAAGATAAACCAACTCCAAAGCCGAAGCGCCATTCAAAAGACTGCTTCCATCACGACTCATTCCACACAAGTCTCTCCGACTTCTCAGCTGTGTGTTGACGTCACCAAATTCTGTGGGCCCCACATACTACTGACTTCGGTGGTGTGTTCATGTGGTTCGCCATCCGTTTATTTGGTGAGATTGTTTTAATGCTTGAGCCAAAAATTAGATAAGTAAAAAGCTTAAGTGGGCCATAACACATAAAGTAGTAGGGATTATAAGTCCATCATTGAATACTTCTGAGGGTCATGGAAGTTTTAAATCAATCTTATATTTATTTATTTTTCTCTTTGTCCGGGTCCACCTAACTTTATAAAAAGATTGGACGACACATAAACATGTGCCCATAAGAAGGATTTAATAGTGACAATCACTGTTTTAATGTATGAGCAGAATGGATATAACACACATGTATATATATCGACCTCATGGGAACTTCCCAGGGGTTGAGCTGTGTAAGCCCTGTGTGCCAAATATCTACTCCATCAGTCAGATACAACATTCCACCATGGGCCTCGTGCTTAAAAATCAAGTCAATCCATGAGTTGTGTGGGTCACACAACATACAAAAGTTTAGAGGGGTTATCCTCCCATTAAAGCATTCATAATCATTTGTTGGGCCCACCAAGGTGTGGTTCACAAATCCAACCAATCCATTATGTGTGTCTCACTTGGACGAGGGGTTAGACCAAGTTTTATACACATCCAAATTTTAGGTGGGCCCCACCAAGTGATTTTATATGTTTTTGGCATGTCTTCACATGATTTTAGATGGTATGGCCCACCTGAGTTCCGTGTACGACTGATTTTTGGGATATCCCATAATTTAAAGGGGACCCATCAAATGCACGGTGTTGATGGTCGACACACATCACAGTGGGGCCCACACAGCTCGACCTCATGGGAGCTTATCGTGAGCTCGAGCGCATAGTACCTTTTCCATATATATATATATATAGGTACTATGCACTTGAGCGTAAAGCGGTCGTACGTGAGGTTGAGCTGATGTGGGCCCCACCGTGATGCCGTTCGAAAATCTACCCCCTCAGTCAGATGCACCATTCCAGAGGGGACCCACACGGCTGAAAATCAAGTCAATCTGTGACTTTTGTGGGCCACACCACGTACAGAAGTTGAGAGGGGCCGTGCACCATTGAAACATTCAAAACCATTTGTGGAGACCTTTTGAGACGTTTTTTGATGATCAACACCGTCCATCATGTGTGTCCCACTTGAATGTAATTTTAGACCAAGTTTCAGGTGGTATCCACAACTCAGGTAGGGCCCACCAAGTGCTTTTACATATTTTTGCGTGTATACTTATGTTTTCCAATGATATGGCCCACCTGAGTTACGTGGACGGCTGATTTTGAACCGTGTGGGCTCACCCTGGGCTCGTGCATCTGGTGGACGGTGTGGATCTTCGAACGGAATCACGGTGGGCCCACACAACTCGACCTCACGTACGACCGCTCAAGCGCATAGTACCTTTTCCTATATATATATATGGAAAAAGTACCATGAGGTCGAGCGTAAAGCGGTCGTCGATGAAGTCGAGCTGCAGTGGGCCCTACCGTGATTCCTTTCGAAGATCCACACCGTCCACCAGATGCACCGCTCCAAGTGGGACCCACGCGGTTGGAAATCGACCGTCTACGGATCTCAGGTGGGCCATACCTTCTGAAAACATAAGTATACACACGAAAACATGTAAAATCACTTGGTGGGGCCCACCTAAGATTTGGATACCACCTGAAAAGTGGTTTAAAATTACATTCAAGTGGGATACATGATGGACGGTTTTGATCATGAAAAAACCTCTCAAAAGGCCCCCAAAACTGGTTTTGAATGTTTCAATGGTGCACCGCCCCTATCCACTTCTGTACATGGTGTGGCCCACAAAGGTCACGGATTGAGGTGATTTTCAGCCGTGTGGGCCCCACATGGGATGATACATCTGACTGAGGGGGTAGATGTTCGAACGGCATCACAGTGGGCCCCACACCAGCTCGACCTCATGGACGACCGTATGCGCTCGAGCTCATTGTACCTGTTCCATATATATATATATATATATATATATATATATATATATATATATATATATATATATATATATATATATATATATATATATATATATATATACACACATTGTAAGGCCACTGAACTCGGTGACATCAACTCACTACAGGAGGGTGGTGGTGTGCGCAACACCACGCAGTCCACTTGTCACCGTTGTATCGCACAGAGGAAGCATATCCCGGGCGCGGATTGCGTCCTACCTTCGCCCATCTCTAGCACCGAATGAGCAGTTCTGTGGGTGGGCCACCGTGATGTATCTGTCTATCCATGCCGTCCGTTCCTTTTATAGAGTTATTTTAAGGTATGCACACAAAAATGAGTACATCCAAGGCTCAAATGGGCCATACCACGGATGACTCTTGCATTTAATGCAACTGATATTTAATGCGTTGTGCATTTGATGCAACCAGGCTTATTATTTGGTGCGGTCCACTTAAGCGTTGTATCTGTCTCAATTTTTTGATAATGACTTAAAATGATCCAAAAAGAGAAATGGATGGCTTAGATAAATAGATACATCATGGTGGGCCCGCCCACAGAACTGCCCGTTCGAGGCTAGAGACGAGCGAGGGTAGGACGCAAACCGTGTCCGAATATCCCATGTGGAACTCCTTTCAAGCGTTGGTAATAACAAAAGAGAAATGCTTGAATACTCGGGCAGAGTCTTACTGATGATACTCAGGCAGTTACTAAACCGTCCATATTATTGGGTGCCATTTTACATGTATAATGAACAAAAATTTACTCTTATTTGGTCATCTAACTTTTAGATTGCTGGAAATTTAAATGGAGGGTTAAAATTGAAAAATATCCAATGATCTTATTTTTTAAAAAATAGTGTCTATGAATCAGATATTATGATTGTTAAACTAATCTGATTTTCATTTAGTAACTTAGGTACACTAAATTCCACTATTTAGTCGGTTTAATTTAGTTTAATATTTTCCTCGTGTATCATTCATAAGTGCCCGCGTATCAAGCGTCATACGCAGACTGAGCATCAAATAACCCCAGGGGACAAAATGGTAAAAATACTCTTCTCCGCGCTCTCGCATTTGTATCGCATAAAGGCAGCATATTCCAGTTGATCGAGCGCGTATCAAGCGTCATACGCAGGCTGAGCATCAAATAACTCCCGGGGACAAAATGGTAAAAATACTCTTCTCCACGCTCTCGCTTTTGTATCGCATAAAGGCAGCATATTCCAGTTGAGTCAGGAACTCCTTTTAAGGGTAGGATGGTAATAATAAAAATAGTAAAAGTAAAACAGGTATTATACAATCCTCAGCGGGAGATTTCTATTAAGAATGCTCGGTTTTCATCTTGTGCAGGTGGGGATGGTCCATGATTTCAGTGATCCACGCCGTTGATATGATTAACCTGAGTTTTGGATGATGCATTCACTGAAAAAATGCTCCCATTGGAAAAATCACAACCTTTCAATTGGTGAGCAGAAAATAGATGGTTAAGGAAGAAAATATGAAAATGGTCCACATTCAACTAAGAGATGGACAAATTTTTGATGGCTAGGATCTTTTATATGGACGAATTCTCAAGTTAGTAGGTCCCATCATATTAGCGGCTCGAATAATTTATTCATCCACCCATGTGTCCAAAATTATAAATTGGAGAGTTCGGTTTCCCTCTTTAGCTTTACCTGATAGATGCGGTTGCGTGTGTCCGTGGGGATTAGTGTCACTTCAAAATGAGGTGGGGACACCCCTCGTCTTTAAAAAAAAAAAAAAAAAAAAAAAAATTATAAATCGGAAATGCTACCAATTCCGTTTTAGTGTTATTGATGGTATGCTTTGTCCTACTGAGCAAACTTTGTTGGACCCACCATGAATGTTTGTAATTTATCCATGCCCTCCATCCGTTTTTCCAGCTCATTTTAGGGGTTGAGCCTAAAGTTAAAGTACATCCAAACCTCAAGTGGACCACATTGCTGGAAACAGTAGGAATAATGATTTCCACTGTTGAAACCTAGGGCACAAAATGTTGAGCCGCCCCTGGCCCTAGAGGACGGGTTGGATACCATTTATTCATGTAGGTGGGTCACACAAAGATGCAAAATGAATTTCTAAAGCAATTATATTCGTTGATGCTGAGATCTCACTCTAATTCAACTAGACTGAATATGCTTATTTTGAACCAGGCATTGGAGGATTCTCTGCTACGGTCAGGGCTTTATTGTCATTAAGTTTTGCAGGTACATGACGGTCACGACAACGAGATCCCAGCATCAACAATATTTTAGTAATGTTTCAATGAAGAGGTGGTTCATGCAATAATCCAAAACAGGGGGAGGTACGTCTGCAACAATATTTTATATAGGGCTGCCAAATTATCCCAGGATTAGAGACAATAGCCATTTCAGTTGGGTTTTGAGGGAACCACCTACAAAATTAAGAAAATGCATTATTATATTGAAATGATAAAATAATCTCATTTATTCAAAGGATGAAAATACCTTCACTGGACCTAACCTAGCCATTTCCTTTCCATTTACTTCTCTTTCTCCACTGCTTTGAATTCTATATAGCCCATCTTCTTTTCCTGCATCATCATTTCAATTTCGAGGTGCCTTCCTTACAGTGATGCAGCTGTCTCTCCTACTCTTTTTAAAACATGATAGCCATGGTCACTTTAACTAGTGGTGAAACCCATTAAAATATAGATGTTTTGAATTGTCAAGGTTATTATACTGAACAAGTGACATCTGAGCTTTCCACCATTTCATTATGTACATCTTCTATGCTAAAAATCAGGCCGTGGCACTCTAAAAACAAATAGACGGCTTGAAAAGTTTCTTTTAACCATCACTTTACATTGTATATAGTGGCCCACCTGAGCACTGAAGCAGACTGATTTTTGGGACATAATATCTAAGAACTATCTCCAACCATATGAAAAGTTCAGATCTCGCAGAGTTATTCTGTATTGCCATATGTGCCTGCATGTGCATGGGAAAGCTACACACACCTGGAATTAAATACCCTCTTGTTGTCATGCCAAGTACCTGTAAACAAACGAGGCATTATGAAACCATCAACATGAAAGGTGGTAAGCAAAGGTGGGCCATGCCCAAACCAAACACGATCAAGCCTTCCCATTTGCTTTTAGCCAAAAAAGTCTCACATGCACTATGGAAAAAGAAATAAAAGTGGGAAGCATGTGATGAATCCGGCCAACTTGAGGAGCCTTTTTCCCTTCTATTTAAGCCAGCCTTCTGCATTGCCCTATGTTCAGTCGGATGAAAATCCTCCTCCTCTCCTCCTCCTCCTCCTCCTCCTCTCTCTCTCTCTCTCTCTCTCTCTCTCTCTCTCTCTCTCTCTCTCTCTCTCTCTCTCTCTCTCTCTCTCTCTCTCTCTCTCTCTCTCAAAATAAGCAAACCAAAGCATCCATAAACCATCTCCAAAATCCAAATACCCATACTACCCATCTCTAACCACATTCAACTTCTCAAAGTATCCTTACATCCCAACCTAATCACAACCCAAGTTCCAAAAATACCACAACCCAAATTCCTAAACTACCCCTACCTGCAACCCAATTCTACCATGGATCCCATCAATATAGAGAAGATTCAAGCAATGAGAAAGTACAAGAAAACCCACTTCCTCCAAACCCTAACATTCCAATACATTCTAAAAGCTCTAGTACTCATCATGGGCTTCTCCAAGGTCCTTTGGATACCATCCTCCTTATTTTCATCCATGAAGCTCTTCTTCTTTGTCTCTTTGCCAAACATCTGCGCATTCATTGTTGATCCCAAGTGCCTGTTTGTCATTGGCAACGTCATCGTAATCTTCCTCATCAGCGAGTCCAAGTTCTCGCGAGCATCATCCACCTCTCCGGACATCTACGACGAGTATGTCCGGCGGAGCCAGAACCTTCAAAAGCAGTCTTTCACTGGAGAGAAGGAGAAGGTGAAGAGATTGGAGGTAAGCTCAAATGAAGGAGATGAGAAAATTATCAAACAAGTAGAAGAAGAAGAAGAAAAGGAGAAACAAGGAGAAGAGAAAGAAGAAAAAGGAGGTGAGAAGTTAGAAGAAGAAGAAGAAGAAGAAGAAGAAGAAGAAGAAGAAGAAGAAGAGAAGGGAATGGAATTGATGAACCTGAACAGAAGGTCTGAAGAATTCATTGCAAGTGTGATTAAGAAATGGAGGCTTGAATCCAAAATGTCTGCCTGTAGTGACTAAAGAAAAGAAAGAAAAACAACAATATAAGAGATAGAACTAAAAAAACCAATCTTAGAGTTTTTTTTTTTTTTTGTTATTATTATCATTACTATTTTAAGAAGAGCTAACAACAAGTGTTAAATGGTATCCTTCTTTGTGCAAGGAATACATGAAAAATCTCTGGATAATCTAGACCCTTGCTTAGAAGCGAAAGACAAGTGTTATTAACACATATATTAAAAGCAGGTGTTAGATTCAAAGAGATTCAAAGACAGTGTTAAACAAAGCAGGGTTTTCATGCATGGCTCAACGGAACACTGAGGTCATTGGTTCAAGTGCCCATGTCAAGTAAGCTGACTTACTGTACTCTTTGAAGTTCGTTGCTCGGGAAGAAAATCAATATACTCTGCTTATGTAGATTTTCAATTATCATCTTAATTAGTATACTTATATGAAAATTTGGAATACGTATATATTGAAGCATGGCAGTGGACAATCACAAATTTAAAAAATTACATTTATTTTATTTAATAATAATATATAAACAAACAAATAAATAACAACAACAACAAAAAATAAAGGTAAAAACACACCTCTGGGGAAATATCCCTTTTGGTGGAGATGAGTGGTGATGGGAAGTGGCCCACTTGATCATGCACCTTGAAAAAGTCAAAACGAGTTGGGCCCACTTGGGGGATTGTGAAATTCATTGATGGAGAGTGGGTGTTTAGCATATGATTAGTTTAGTAGATAAAAGAGGATTCTTATGAGCGAAGTAAGGAAGTAAAGTGCTTTCGAGTGGAAAAGGTTGATAGAATGGACGGTGGCCTTATAATAAAAAACACCTATAAAATAAGGTAAAAGAGTCGTTAGGTCATTAATGTGCGTGGGCCCATGGTTCTTTGATTGAGACCATTGATCACATGGGACCACCCACAGATAATGGGAACTTCAATCTGGGCTAATTTTGGGGATACCTCCACCTGCAGCGGGTCCCTTAAGATCAATGGTCTGGATCGTCTGATCAGAGGTCCTGTTTATACAAACTTGTCCATCTAGAGAGGTCATGTGATGGACTTCATGATTCCTTCACACATGTGCAAGATCTGGACAGTTCAACGGGTGGGCCTTCATGTGGATGGCTGTTCCTCACGCCAGTAAAATGATTCTAACAAGCAAACGAGCTACTTTCTCCCATTTGAATGTGGTTGTTGGTTGACTTTTTTGAACCAACCATCTGATATTCTTACGAGTTTCTTGTTTAGATGGTTAAGATCATCCAATTATTAAGGTTTTTTGGGGAATGGATGTCACATAGGTATTACAGCGGCCCCACAGGGCTTTAGTTACGCGCCCACGTAGTGGGCCCCACAGAACTTTTGTTGCGGGTCCATCTAGTATATAGGAAGTAGAATCTGTTCAGCAAGAAAGCTGATTTCAAAAGAGTACTGCGGATTCTCTTTCACTTGGACAAGAACACCTCAGTCAAGCAATGATTGACCAAAGGCCCATTTCCAGGGGTATTTTGGGGATACATGTATGGAATGGCCTCCACGTGGAAGCTACCACTAATCGATGAACCTAGGAGACTTTTATATATATATATATATATATATATATATATATATATATATATATATATATATATATATATATATATACACGGAAACGCTCACCTGCGAACCGGTTCGTACGTACATACTACGTACGAACTTTTTTGAGAACCCATCATATGTGATGTGGATCCAAAATCTGAACCGTTCAAGTGAAGCAGCACCTCGTGAAACCCCCCAGGCCCAAGTTTTACTTTGATCTAAAACTTGGATGTGCCATGAAAAATAAAAATAGTTTCCTCCCTTGATTTGCGTTTCTCTTTGCTATGGCCCACCAGAATTTTATATTGGGGTGAAAATTTGTCATGTGAGGTTTCATGGGATTCCGCATCATGTAGACCGTTCAGATTAGACACCCAAGGCATGTGTGCAAAGGTGCGCACGTGCATAAGTGCGCAGGGGAGCATGACTCTCTCTCTCTCTCTCTCTCTCTCTCTCTCTCTCTCTCTCTCTCTCTCTCTCTCTCTCTCTCTCTCTCTCTCTCTCTCTCTCTCTCTCTCTCTCTCTCTCTCTCTCTCTCTCTCTCTCTCTCTCTCTCTGTCTGTCTGTATATATATATATATATATAGCCAGGCTGCTTAGCTTAGAATTCCTGTTATATATATGAAATACCATTAACTACGCTATCAAGAGATATAGCATGAAATACCACCGTATTTGCCCTACCGGAAATGATCACGTACAGTAGATTGCATGGTATATTCTAATATATATAGCATGTAGTTCATGTTATGCATGTAACATTGTAGAACAATCTGGTACTGGAAAGCACTATAAGGGCCCGTTTGGACGGGGGGATTGGAAGGGAGTATGCTGTATTCGACGGGAGTCGCCAGTCCACTCCCAGTACGTACGACGACGGCCTGTTTGGATGACAGAGGAGATAAGGTGGATTGCAAAAGAGTGGATTTTCCGCGGGATTCGGCCGTCCATCCATCTCATCCTCTCTCTCTCTCTCTCTCTCTCTCTCTCTCTCTCTCTGGATGGACGCGGATTGCGTACTGACAACGTCAGTAGCGAGGTGGCTACTGACAGTCCTCTGTGGGCCCTAGTATGATGTATGTATCCTATCCACGCCTTCCATCCATTTTTCCAGACTATTTTGTGGTATGATCCCAAAAATGAGCCAGATCCAAATCTCCTGTGGACCACACTATAGGAAAGAGTTGATTGAACACTCATCATTAAAAACTTCTTAAGAGCCACATAAGTTTTGGATTATGTTGATATTTGAGTTTTCTCTTAATCCAGGTGTACGTGACCTAATCAACAGTTTGGATGACAAAATAACATTATAGTGAGCCTTAGAAAATTTTTAATGGTGAGCATTCAATGGCCACAATTTTCTTATGGTGTGGTCCACTATAAATTTGGATCTCCCTCATTTTCGGGCTCGTGATTTATAATAATCTTAAAAAATAAATGAATGGCTTTGATAAAACACATATATATCAAAGGGGCTCACAGACGATTGTCAGTAGCCACCTCGCTATTGACGCTATCAGCATGCAATCCACGTCCTGGATGGATGGCGCCTCGAGCCCAGACCGTCCCGGTCGCTGGATTATGGAAGACGGTGGGATTGGAGACAATCCCCTGACCAACCATTAATGTCGTTGGTATCTGTGCAATCCCCTCAGTTACATCCTAATCCCTTCAAATCCCCCCGTCCAAACGGGCCCTAAGGGCATATGAGAGAAGGATAAAAAGGATTTATGGAGTAGCCATTAATCGGAATCTTGGAATCAGTGGTAGATTAAGCCCATAAAATCACAATAATTTTAGGATTAAGGTGAATGGCTTATATTTGAATAACTTTACATGGGGTTTGCAAATTCTGAGTAAAGGCCTAGGTTACAGGGAAAGAAGACGCAAGGCATTCTTTCTTGCATGTACAAATGTATGGTATTTAAAACAAGATTTAGAATTATTGAGATTTCTAATTTTAGATAATTATTTGAAAATAAATAAATGAATATAATAAGAAATTGTTGGGGGCCTTGCGCAAAACCTTAGGATTTAGCCCTCCAGAACAAACCAGAATTATGGATAATGAAAACAATCAATGCATCAATCACACACCACACAAGAGATTTTTACGTGGAAAACCCTCAAAGAGGTAAAAACCACAGGACCTCGTCCAGATCAACAATCCACTATGAAGTAGAATGTTACAACCTTCTTCACTCACGCAAGAGTGGATAAACAATAAGAGAAATAGAGAAAACAGAGAGATCTAACCGATTACGAGGACATAAAAGTGCTGAGATATAAATTGCACAGTAGATAACCTCCACGAGCAGAACCTCCTTTCTATTAGCTTCCTCTCTCTCTTTCTCCCTCACTCTCACCTTTGATAGCCCTAAACCCTTTAGCAAATCCCTTATAAAGCTTTAGGAAACCCTCTTGTCATACCTAGAAAATCCCAGGAACTCCTATTTATAGTTTTAGGAAACTCTCTTCCGCATCCCAGTTGCGAAAGGACTTGCGACACGAAATCCGCACAAATTCACGGAACGAATCTGCGTAACCTCGACTGGTCAAACCAAGTCCATGACCGGTCGAGAGCCACCTTCGATCGGTCGAGCACCTCCTTTGACTGGTCGAGCACCCCGGAGAAAAATAGCCCAAACTCGCTGGGCTTTGAGTCGTACCACGACTCGACTCCCATGACTGGTCAAGACCAGCCTTCGACTGGTCGAGCGAGGCTCTCGACCGGTCGACGATGGGTCCAAAAACCCATCAGAAATAAGGTAAACCTACAATAAAAGGAATGTGTACAAGGAAAATGTAGCACTGTAACTGTTGAGGGTCGAATATTGCATATTAGACCCCATTTATTACCTGAATTTACGAGCATGGTACTGTTTAACACCCGATTTTAATGGTGTTTGTCTTGCAGGGTGTATTTGCGAGCATAGGACTGTAAAAAGATACTAAAAACATGGATTTAACGATCGAGAAGCACGAAGGAAAGGGACGGACTCCAGAGGACCAAGATCAACAAATTCATATCTTGGGATCCGAGGAAATCAAGCTGTTCACGTTAAAAATGGCCCGAAATCGGTCCATAATGCAAGATCACAGAAACCATCCGATTGGCTCAAAACTTTATACATGGCCTCACCGTACATATTAAATTTCAACCATTGGGTATCTCGAGAAGTTGGCCAACGGATGATCAGATGCCCCTTAATTCATTAAATAGGGCCCACATGCTATCTGGATATGCTTCAAAATTGTCCTTGACGGCTTAAATAATAAGAGAAAAAGGATGACGGTGTGACTCGATAAGCATCATAGTGAGCCCGCATATGGTGCATGTACATCATGTACATGGTATACATGCCGAGCACCACGCCACCTTCCGATTTCAAATGGCGCCGCCCGCGTCTTCTCCAGAAATGGAAGTTGCTCGGCTCAGTCTAACGAATCGGACGAGTCCGTTTTTCTGATGATTGTGGGCCCCACACATGCCTTATACGTCCGATCCCAATCACATCCATATTGTGTAAGGCCATGAACACTACAAAACCTTGTCACGACCTTTGGCACTCATGCATACACACGTAAATACAGAGGCCATAATCGGGCGTCTCGCGACGTTCAAAAAATAGATAGCGTGATTTCTTCTCTTGGACGCATCAAATGACAATAAAACCATCCATCCTTGGCCGTTTTTCCGTCACGCATCTAATGACTATGGATTCCTCTCAGAAAACTCGGTAATGGGCCCCACCAATCTCAAAGAAATGAAATTTGTGCTTTTGAAATGCGTTAACGCCGTCTGGTTCCTGGTTCGATTCGTTGTGGGCCCCATCCAAGGTGTGCAAACGGACAATGGAACCATTCATCCGTTTCTAGGGTAGGCTACTATGCTAATGAAAAGTTGAAGATGTGAAGTTCTTGGGGATTTCACACTCAAAAGCAAACAGCGGTCGAAAAACCTTGTGGGACACACCGAAATCAAAATCTTGGGCTCTCCTAATGGTTTTTCGTTCTGCATTGAATAGACGGATTGATTTCTCTGGCAGATATCAATTTTGGGGTCCACATTAATGCAAATAAAGGCTTGATTCACGATTACGCAATGGCTATGTTACACATACTGCGTGGAGATTTGCAATGACCGACTCCATCACGCGTCGCACCTCTCCACATCGTGATATAAAAGAAGAAAAAGAGAAAGAGAAAAGGGTCTTCAAGCTACTGGAGGCTTGGAAGAGAGACAGGAGAGAGTAGTTTTGGTTTTGATTTGTTCTTATTTTTGTTTTTTTTTTTTTTGTTTAAGGGTTTCACCCCATTCATGTTAATTTGAACCTCTTACCTGGGCTAAGAGGTGAAGCTTGTAGCGTGATGGATGATTTCTACTACCGGATTCATGCCTCGAACCGATGTTGATTCTCGTTTGATTAATAGGGTTATTCACGATTTTTAATGGTTTATTGTGACTTACATTCTAATAGATGCGATGGCTTGAGTATTTCCTTTTCCTTTCTTGTGATTATGAAGCCGGACACCACAATTTGTTCACCATCGCCCCTTGGGACGTGGTGGAATGATAGAACTCTTCCGACATTCATATATCACTCAGATGACTGGATTGGTTTAATTACATTTGTTTGCTTTGTCTCATGGGCATGGTTTTGTGATGGAATCCATTCTAAGTCACACTTGTCCGATCTCTTGAAAACTAGATTAAATGAAGTTCGATCGTGCTTTAGTGATATATCTTCCAACCCGGATGAAGATGGGACTCAAGTCCGGCTTGATTTCATGAATCAGCGTGATCTCCTGATCTCTGCAAGTGGATCCTCGCACCCTAGTTCCTACCTTTTGAATTCTACATATTTTATTTTACTATTCCACCATTATTCATCAAATTCACCTAATTTAGATTTCATCTTTTTCTAGTTCTAATTCTAGTAATTTTCAATCGCACGAGTTTGGATCGGATTCGACCTCGGTCTCATCGAGTTTATTACTACATCACAACCTATACTTGGGGAGTGAACAAGTTTTTGCACCGTTGTTAATCAGATTAGGGATTGAAGGCTACGTTTCCTGAAGTTAACTAGTTTTAGGATTAGTTTAAGAGTAGGACTTTTCTGATTTTTAGGGTTTATTTTTAAAATTTTCTAATTCCAGGTTTTCCTCTAATTTTTAGAAATTTTCTTTCAAGTAACTTTCTATTTTTATATAGTTTTTCTCTTTTAGAAACTAACCCAACTTTTCCGTTTTGTAGGATTTTGAGATAGGCTTCTAATTTGGTAATTCCTTTCTTAATTTCTTCCTTTCTATTTTTCTAGATTAGGATTTGTCTTCCTTTTTAGCAAGTTTCTAATTCTCACTCTTTTAGAATCTAACTTTCTTTCCTATTTAATTTTTAGAAATTTTCTATTTATAGACCTTCCGTTTTAGAAACTAACTTTCTGTTTTGTGTAGGCTTTATAGAAATTTCTAATTCGGTAAGCACTTTCTAATTTCTACTTTCTATTTTAGGGTTAGGATTTCTAATTTAGAATTTTTTAGCTTTAGGATTAGAACTTTCCTAATTATTTGTAGAAACTTTCTAATTTTAGGTTTTCTTTTCTCCTTTTAGAAAAAAATTTTTAATTGTAGTGTTTTTCTATTTTTAGGAACTAGTTTTTTTTTTTTAGAAACTTTCCTCTTTTGTTTTTAGAAACTAAATTAGTTATTTTCCTTTTTAGAGATTTTTTTTTCTAATTTTAGAAACTAACTCATCTTTCCTTTATTTTATTTTTAGAAACCTTCATTTTTAGGAATTAGTTTATTTTTAGAAATTTTGTTTATTTTAGGTTTAAATTTTCTATTTTAGAAACTTTATAGGTTTAAGGAACTTTCCTTTTTAGAAACAACTCTTTATTTCAATTATAGGAACTTTGTAATTTTAGATTTTCTATTTTAGGAACTAATCTCTTTTGTTTTCTTTTGCAGGATATTAACATAGGAACTTCTATTTGGTACCTTCCTTCTAACTTCTCCTCTTACTTTCCATATTACTTTGTAGGATCTTTTCTTCTATTTTTCTTAGAATAGATTCGATTGAGGTTTCACCATGTATATACACGAGTGGGAACGTCAATATGCTTGAGATAGCTTTGAGCATGCGAAACAATGCGAAGGGATGTATGATGATTATGATAACCATCAACCTATGTCTCAGATTTTTCCTGAACCAATCATCGAGAACCGACCTGAGCATAACACTCCATCAGTTAAAAAGTCCTTACGCGATCATATACGGGAGAACAATTACACCCCACGGATTAACAAAACAGTACATGAGTGTTGGGGTTATCATAACTATGAGAGTGAGGATTATTATCACCCATCTGAGAAAAGAAAAACAATGCGTGATTATATTATGAGTGATAATAAGTATTACCAACCATCAGATTCTCCCACATATGATCCGTATGACTATAATCAATGGAAACATCAATGTCGGAAGTCGAACCATATATCATAGTATAATTCTCTTGGGTCCTCTACTTTGAAACCCAATCGAAACAATCCAAGAGGACTCACTTGACTCATGAAAGCACAAGAGCAATTCAATCAACTTGTCATACAATCATGCGAATTGCTCAAATCCTCAATTCCAATCATTCACCACAACTTATGGAGAAGGAAGAGGCTAGGTTATCCCAGACCTCATCCTAATCTAGAAGCGAAATTTGAAGAAAGTGATCATAACTCGCTTGTGGCGGCCCCGAAATTACGAATGAGGAATGATTCCATTAACGAGCGAGATGGTTCAATTTCCCAATGAGTCGATCTCATGACTGTCCAAAGGAATGATCAAGAGACGTGGGTGTCTTTCAAATATAATGATTGTGACACACTTCACTCACATGACATACATGATTACATTGATGAGGTTGAGGTTAGTTTATTCCAACCTCAACCCAATCTAGGAGAAGAATGTGAGAATGTGATCCCATCCTGTTCACACCGCATCCCGGATGATGATGAGTATTGGGATTCATCTCAAGTGTGGCTCCCGCCATGATCAAGAGGTTCGTGAAGTTGCCAACCATAATGATGTACTCCACATTGTATGAAATGACCGATTTGAATGTGGAGAATGAACCGCTTTCACCTAATCCTTCCAACCCTTGTGATACATGTTTGGACCACTACTGGCTTGAATGATGATATGATTCGGGCGATGGACGATTTGCTTGATATAACTTCTGAATTTGAAACTACTCAGTTAAGGCTACAACGAGCTACACACTTTGGGACGATTCAATGCTTCCAGAGAAGCTTCAATGACCAGAGTCTTCACATCAATTCTTCACCTATTGATTGTCCATCTATCCGTGAAGGGCAAGAGCAAGCAAGCATGCGTCCATCTACTTCAAAAGACGATGGAATCCTTGAGCTCATCATCACGATTTCGATACAGAGACGAGTCACTCCCACCGACTTTCCCACATCTTTGAACTCATGCTTGGCACACCTTGTGGATCCCAACGACCTCATGATACAAGAAAAGGTGGATTCCTTACATGACACCACCTCGGTGGTTATCACGGACCAAGCGCACCCTTACTCAAGCCCCTTTTCCTTGACCTTGAATATTTACCACTAAAGGAAGATGAGCTAAAATTGAACCGAAGTCCGGAACTTCCGAATGCATGAGACTACATTACTTTCTAAAATTTTTCTCGAATTTTATTTACTGTAGTCTCTGATTCACCATGGGATACTAACTTTGAAATTTTTTCTGACATAGGTGAATCATATATACTTTGGATACCTCAAGCAATTCAATGGAAAAATTCCTATGAGGTACATAAGTCTCTTTGGAATGCCATGCTCCAGCACATCCAAGTCTATTGCAAAAGGGCTTTTGGATGATCCTCGTTGAGGAACCTACTTGAGAAATTTATCTAGATATTGGTCGAAGAAGAACCTTGTGGCATTCTTCGAGTAGTCTTTCCCAATCATAGGACTAGGGTAGTTTGTTTGATGTTGTTTTAGGATAGACAAGAAACTTAAGGCGCTCCCGGGAGCAACCACCTTTTCAATTCATTTCATTTTCATAATTAGATAGTTCAATGTTTATGGGTAACATTACTGCAAACCCTCACGAGACTACAACTCGTCCCACTAATTAGCAACCTAGGGGGTTTAAAGGCTTGTTGCATATGCTAAATGCAATCGAGAGCACTGCGAAAGTGGTATAGGTAGGATTTTATTTTGTTATTTTTGTTGGTTTCACTCTTGTCTTGACTTTGCTCTCTCCCAAAGAATCTCTTGAAAAATCTCTCTCTCGATTCGTTATTCGGTACTATCTTCCCATCACTTTTTCTTTACTTGTCGTTGTCCCAATGCATTACATGTTTATATCTTTTACATTGAGGACAATGTAGATTTTAGGTTGGGGGTGGGAGATTAGGTAACCTAATCAAGTGTTTTCTTGAGTCTTGAGCAAAAATTGTGAAAATTTTTAAAATTTTTCTGGACCTTCTTGTACATTCGAAGTAATTCTTGACAATGTGTAAAGCACTAGAATTTCAAGATACGTGATGTTGGTAATTTATGACTCTTGGATTCAAGGTTCTATTTAGATTTCACATTAAGTTTGAATTGTTAATCCATGATTAGAAGTTTTAAACATTGATTAAGTCATGATTTCACATGTCACATCTCGCTTTCAGATTAAGGGTTCGGTTTGATATTGAAGGGTTGACTCGGTAATCACTAAGCATACAACGAACCAAAATAAATGCACATCATGTTCAAGAAAAAAAAAAAAAAAAGATACCATTGGAAAGGGTTGGGCGAATAATCATCACTATAGGTTTGCTCCTATAAGTGAGGATTTGATTCCCATGGATGATATGTGAAAAAGGGTTGGGTGTACAGTCTTCACCATAGGTTTGCTCCCTATAAGTGAGGATTTGATTCCCCTTCTTGGCGTTACTTTTAATAAAAAAAAAAAAAAAATCAAAAACTAAAAGAATGAAAAAAAAAAAAATGATGTGTAAGGCAAGTTCTAGTTTTCATGAATTCTCTTATTGGTTACCAATGATATCCTGAAATAGAGAAGTGAATTTTAAATGTTGATAAGTCGAGATTAGACTATACATCTATGGAATTAAATGTTTAGAATTGTTCTAATTGGTGGATTTATACTTTGAACTTAATTATGAAGTTTACCATGTGCTTGAGTCTAGGAGAGAACTATGCCCAACATTCATGAATCTTAGATTTTTCAGATTATCGAATTGTTTTTCAAAATATCACTTTCGGTTTCACAAGAATTGTCAGTAATTCTCAACTTAATTTTCGCATATTTTGCTCGGGACTAACAAAATGTCATTGGGGGTTGTGTTGAGGGTCAAATATTGCATATTAGACCCCATTTATTACTCCGAATTTACTGAGCATGGTACTTGTTTAACACCCGATTTTAATGGTGTTTGTCTTTGCAGGTGTATTTGCGAGCATGGGATGAAAAAGATACTAAAAACATGGATTTAACGATCGAGAAGCACGAAGGAAAGGGACGGACTCAGAGGACCAAGATCAACGAATTCATATGCTAGGGATCCGAGGAAATCAAGCGTTCACGTTAAAAATGGCCCGCGGTCCATAATGCAAGATCACAGGTTCCCGCCATCCGATTGGCTCAAAACTTTATACATGGCACCTGGGACCATAAATAAACCGTACATATTAAATTTCAACCATTGGGTATCTCGAGAAGTTGGCCAACAGACGGATCAGCCCCTTAATAATTCATTAAATAGGGCCCACATGCTATCTGGATATGCTTCAAAATTGTCCTTGACGGCTTAAATAATAAGAGAAAAAGGATGGACGGTAAGTCGATAAGCATCATAGTGAGCCCCGCGCATATGGTGCATGTACATCATGTACATGGTATACATGCCGAGCACCACGCCACCTTCCGATTTCAAATAGCGCCGCTTTCTCCCGAGAAATGGAAGTTGCCGTTTTCGACTTCGTCCTAACGAACGACGAGTCCGTTTTTCGGATGATTGTGGCCCCACACATGCCTTATACGTCGATCCACACCGTCCATATTGTGAGAAGGCCATGAACACTACAAAACCTTCTTGCGACCTTTGGCACTCATGCATACACACGTGAGAAATACAGAGGCCATAATCGGGTCAGTCTCGCGACGTTCAAAAATAGATAGCGTGATTTCTTCTCTTGGACGCATCAAATGACAATAAAAACCATCCATCCTTGGCCGTTTTTTCCGTCACGCATCTAATGGACTGCGTGGATTCCTCTGTAAAACTCGGTAATGGGCCCCACCAATCTCGAAAAATGGAAATTTGTGCTTTTGAAAGCAATTGCTAACGCTGTCTGTTCGGTTGAAATTGTGGGCCCCATCCGATTGTGCAAACGGACAATCGGAACCATTCATCCGTTTCCTGTAGCTACACCTATGCCTAGCGTGTAAATTGAAGATGTGAAGTTCTTGGGATTTCACTGCTCAAAAGCAAACAGACGGTAGAGCGAAAAAACCTTGTGGGACACACCGAAATCAACCGGGTCTTGGCTCTCCTAATGGTTTTCGTCTCGCATTGAATAGACGGATTGGATTTCTCTGGCGATATCAATTTTGGGGTCCACGATTAATGCAAATAAAGGCTTCCGTTAAGATTCTGATTCTGTGATCGGGCTATGTTACACGTGCATGAGATTTGCAAACTCCATCATCACGCGTCAAGCACCTCTCCACATCGGAGATATAAAAGAAGAAAAAGAGAAAGAGAAAAGGGTCTTGGCAATACCGTGGAGGCTTGGAAGAGAGACAGAGGAGAGAGTAGTTTTGGTTTTGATTTGTTCTTATTTTTGTTTTTTTGTTTAAGGGTTTCACCCCATTCATGTTTGGTAATTTTGAAGCTTGTAGCGTGATGGATGATTTCGGCCTGGATTCATGCTGGAACCGATGTTGATTCTCGTTTGATTAATAGGGTTATTCACGCTTTTAATGGTTTATTGTGACTTATATTACAAGAATCTGCGATGGCTTGAGTATTTCCTTTTCCTTTCTTGTGATTATGAAGCAGGACACCACATTGTTCACCATCGCCTTGGACATGGTGGAATGATAGAACTCTTCCGACATTCATATATCACTCGATTGACCGTGGATTGGTTTAATTACTGTTGTTTGCTTTGTCTCATGGGCATGGTTTTGTGATAGAATCCATTCTAAGTCACACTTGTCGATCTCTTGAAAACTAGATTAAATGAAGTTCGATCATGCTTTAGTGATATATCTTCCAACTGGATGAAGATGGGACTCAAGTCCAGCTTGATTTCATGAATCAAGCGTAGATCTCCTGATCTCTACAAGTGGATCCTTGGCACCCTAGTTCCTACCTTTGAATTCTACATATTTTATTTTACTATTCCACCATTATTCATCAAATTCACCTAATTTAGATTTCATCTTTTTCTAGTTCTAATTCTAGTAATTTTCAGAATACGCACGAGTTTCAGTCCATGTGGATTCGACCTCGGTCTCACCGAGTTTATTACTACATCACAACCCTATACTTGGGGAGTGAACAGTAACCACCCAAAAATATCGCCGATGCAGTAAATAAGCCCCTTATGCGTATAGAAAGAAAAGAACTTCTATGCTTCTACAAAGAAGAAGAAGAAGATAAAAATTCTTATATTTTTTACTACATAAAATCTTGGATTACAAGACATTAGACCCTAATAAAAATTGTGAGTAGGAAAGGAAAATCATTAGTACTACTTAGCTAGAGAAAATAAGGGGTGCTCTTTGAAAATAACTTGATTGATGATAAAAATGAAATTACGACATTTTAATAATGACCTCAAACCTAGGCAGCATTTTCAGAATTAAACTCCAACTCAAACTCCCTAAAACCAAACTTACTATTTATAGATTGTCATGATTTCTACTAGACTTAATGATTTTTGGCAAAAAATTAGTGGCTAATTTAGCTTAACCACGTCATTCTCCTAATTTTTCTAAGTCATTTTCATTTTGGACACTACTCCTAAAACTCAAAGGATATCGGAAGTTATGATCGAATTAAAATTTACTATAAATAGCAAAAACAAAAATAAAATGAACTTTTGACATTCGATATAATAGAATCTTGCAAATCCGACATAGGCAACCCGGCGTAGCAGGGTTACCTGTCTAAAATAGCTTCTCTTAAACAAATCATATGCGGTATATTGAATAAATCATTCTTGTGTGAGAGATAGATCTGTTTTAAGATTCCGATGGTCTTGATCACTTCCACCTTCAATCGAGCCTTCTCTGGTTCATCTTAGCCATGAAATTGCCCGTGACCCTCTCTACATCAATTATCCAATCTTCAATTAGCTACATGGTAGAAAAATAATGGACAACCAACCAAAACCCTCATCTAAATGATGATTGGATCAATCTGGTTCAGGCGACCCAATTGGATGGATTGGATGCCATACACATATAATGGCCGCCCTACATGCAAAGTTGCATAATAGTGTTATTCTACAACATTTGCAGAACAGCTGGCCTGCCTTGGAAAATTTTCCATACTTTGGATGGTGATGCTTTCATTAAAATAATAATAATAATAATTTTTAAAAAAAAATCACACGTGCCATGCAACTTAAACCGCCTAATTACAGGTACCATCGGATGAGTAGACTCGAACCAACATTTTGACTTCCCCATATGTTGACGTTTATTGAACGGCTAAATATGAAATAATCAACGGTCGGGATTGAAGCCACAAATTCTTGCTAATCAGAACGTTGGTTCATCCAATGAATCTGATTTTATGGTTATGCCCTATGTAGAGAGAACCCCAGGATCTGGACCGTCCAATTCGTATTTCAAGTGTACAATGCATGCATATGAATCATCCCACTCTACCCTTGCCTAAAGTAACTCTCTGATGTCATATGGCTCCATCTCTACATATTTCTCAAAAAAGTAAAAACAACACACGTAATCGGCGTGCTTATATATTGCATTTCAATGACAATGTCGTGCCAACCGCTAGTTTAGATTTTAGAAAGGGACCGCTCAAAAGTCTTTGAACGGTTGAGATTAGATTGGAGTCCGTCTCTACAATACCTTGTTTTGATTTGACATGAAAGTACAAAGTTAAAGTTGCTTTGGCTGTTGATGGGGTGGCCACTAATAGCGACGGGGCGGATGTCTTTATAGGGGAGTTTATATGATACCCTGGAGTTTATGACACTTGATGCGCCTGCACTTAGACATTGTACATGTGCAGTGAATTAACTCAAATTAAACCGACTAAAATTTGGAAATCCTTGTATCTAAGTCACAGTCCCAAAATCAGATTTTTTCAAAGATCCTAAACTTTGATATGTGGACACTTGTTCGTTGAAATTAGACCGTTGGATATTTTTCAGTTTTAACCGTCCAATAAATGTCCACCAATCTGACGGCCAATTAAATTTTTGTTTGTGTACATCTAAACTAGGAACCATAACTTGTACAGTTTAATTTGACTTTCCGATATGCCAAATGTCAAATTGCGTATCATCTATCACACACTGCCAGAGTATCAAAGTTTTTCTCATCTCTATCAAGATACGTGTGAATTATATACTCCTGCAACAGATCCGCCATACACGTGGCATTTAGGCATTCAATCTAAACGATGCAAATTGCAGTCCCCAGCGGTTAGAGGATTTTAATCACTCTATTACGGCACATCTGAACCTTGGATTTGGACGTTTGATTGTATTACTCGTTTTCCACATGTGCCAATATGTCACACGTGAGTGAGATCCACGTCCGTCAATCATGTAGATTCCCTGGGTCAAACAAGTTTATTTTCTCACATGGTGGGGAACACATGCATATTGAGCATGGACCGTCAGTCAATTTCTTTTGACCGTCCATTTTTTCTGGTACGCGTACGTTTCAGCTGCATGATGAGCAGCAGACATGCCTGATTGCCTGATGAGCAGCCTGGATATCTCACGCGTGCGGTGTTGGTATGTGTGAGCAATGGGAAAAATAAATGTTCAACTTGCTCGAGTGCACTTGGACGGTACCTTTCGAAAAGAACCCTCCGAAAACTGGACAATCTGGTAGGTATGTAGTAGATCTGGACCATTCATCAGGTGGGTCCCACTGTTAAGAGATAGATCCATCCAATGTCAGGTAGGCCACAAGCGTGTGAAAAAAAAATGGTTAGTTGGGAAATGATGAAACCATCCACATTCAACGTACATCTGTAGCCCACCTTATGACTGCAAATGGGCAGGATCTCACGCACATGCTCCCTTTTAGCACGTGCATAGTGAGATCCTTTCACATTTCCATGTGGCCATTGGATCTCCAACGGTTCAGATCATCCAATTAAAACGACTTTTGGCCTATGGCCCATCAACTTCAAAGAACCACATGTACTGTCATAGATGAATAGGATCTTTCTCAAACGAGGTTGGCTGGCCACAGAGGCTCATTCAGGCCATTTTTCCGAGTGGTCTCACCGTGAAAAGGATAGTGACGATTTTTGATCGGTTAGATCTCTGCCATGTGGCCCATCTATTACGCTTGGAACTTTAAAATGGATGGTCTGGATCACCAGATAGCGGGCCATCCTTCTTCTCCTCTTTCTTTCTTTTCCCAAGATTCTGGCTACTTCTCTTTAGCTTTCTTTAATTCCACTAACGAAAATCGACAAGAGCTTTCCGCCAAGCCCACCAAAACGACTTTCTCGGCCCTTTCTGACCGTAGACTTGTTACTCGAATATCTCTTATCACCGTCCGAATCAACGCTACTGATCTTGCCACCCACATCTCATCAATTGATCATATTCATGTCGGTCCCACATCATCTGATCCAAGCAATTTGTACCCATTACATTATAACCCAAATTGTACGGTCCATATTGTCATATGCCATACATACGGTGGCTAAACATACAACACCTCTAGCATCAAGGATAAAAAAGGGTACAACCATTTGTTATGGATTTTGAACCATGGGCCATCCGGGCTAAGGCCCACTAAATGGACGGTCCAGATTCATAGATCCCCGCCCCCCTGTACTCACGGTTGGTCCTTTGTTGCCATTTTTGAAAACTTTGGTACTCCTCAAAGTCTTTTAAATGCTTCTCTTTATTTCCAAGGCCTAATGGCTTCCTTCGTCTCTAAGGAAGCGCTTGAGAGGGAAATAAAAAATGATTTCTCTGGCCGTTGAAGTGGGACCCACTCAGTTTTTCTCTTTCAACTTTTGTTGATGAGTACTGTGTGAGTTTGTTGCAATTCACTACGCTGTGGCAACTCATGGAGTTGTGCATGTGACATCTTGCATGTAGGCCAATATGGACCGTCGGAATTGTAACCCCTACTATGAACGGAGAATAGTAACAAGATCTTATTAATCAATTGATCATAACCATCTAATTACAGCCGCAGAATTTGGACTGCTGACCATTTCTTTTTCAACCGTTATTAGTTACAAATGTGCTAGGATGATTGTTGGCATGCAAATACATAGTTAAGAAGAAAGAGATCAATAATATGCTCTAATAGCCATCGATTGTGCTGCTGGAATCTTCCATTTTGGGAGATTATAATGGGTGGATGGTCCATCCATGATAGGCCCATGGGATCAGTGGCTTGGATAATTAGTATAGTGGATGCGTGGTGGAAAATGTGAATGATGTAGAAAAGAGCGTGAAAAGGTGAAGAGGAGGATCACTGTATTCCTCAAGTAATTAAAACCTTGAATCCATGAGGTAACTTTTTGAATTCACATGTGCTCTACAAGAGACGTTTTTCATTATCATATTTAAGATGTTTGCGATTAGACGTGATTGAAGATATCTTAAAAGAATTTTAGAAAGGCATTTGCAGTAATCATTTAGGCGAGAGAGCCCTGGCTCATAAAATAATTCGACAAGGGTACTAATGGTCGACCATTCACAAAGATGCGAAGGCAATATATGAAGAGATACGACAAGTGCCAATATTTCGTTGTGATACCGCAGCAACCACCTTAGTAGTTGACCACGATAACCGGCCCTTGGCCCTTCATGCATTGGGGTGTCGATATCATATATAGGACCACTGCCAATTGGCAAAGGACATGCCCGACTACTTTATAAAGTGAGTTGAGGCTGAGCTCTTAGATAAAATTACTGAGCAAATAACCACCAACTTCATTTAGAAGAACATGCACCCTTCCAGGGTGAGCCGCATGCATAAAATTCAAGCCAAGCTATGACTTAGGTAGGCCACACCGATGACAATAGTTGAGAGTGGATGCCTACACATTGAAACATATATATATATATATATATATATATATATATATATATATATATATATATATATATATATATATATATATATATATATATATATATATATATAAGGCCTAATGAGATGTAGTTTAGTCATCCATGAGGGGTTACACCAAATTTTAAGCCATTCCAAAATTTAGGTGGGCCTCACCAACTGATTTTAAACGTTTTAGGTATTATTTTTCATAATTTTATCAGGTGCAACTCACCTAAATTCCAAATTCAGCTGATTTTTAGCACACCCATGACTTAGGGAGGACCTACCAAATGTATGACGTAAATGTCCATCACACATCACATTGGGGCCCATGGAGCTCGACCTCGTGGGAAGCTACATTGAGGATGACTTCATAGTACCATTTTCCTCTCTCTTTAGATGGCTTATAAAGTTATAAACCTAAATTTATAACTTTTACCAAAATAGTAAAGTTTCCCAAAATAGTACTAAAATTACCAAATAATTTCTAAATTGATTCAAATTCTTAGTCACAACTAAATAAGGGGTTTAAGGTACTCCAGAACTCTTCAAGCCTTGAATTTTGATATAAAAATAAACAATATTAATCCCTAAAATTATCTTACATATAAAACAATGTATGAACGCTTACAAATAAAAAGGTCTAGCCTTTCCTATTTTATATGGTCTAACCCCCCTTCTAAAACACTTTTAACGTAGGGATGGGCGTGATGAGGTCGATCATCATCTTCCTCAAGGGGATAACTACTCTAAATTCACAGAGCTCTTCTAAACTCCTCACGGAAATACCTCGAATCCACAAGGAAAAATAAGAAAATAGATATAAATTCTAAAAAATTCAAATTTTGATTAATAATTGTCTGATATGTATATCCCTGTTACACCATTAATATAGAAAAAAAAAATTCATAATTCATAATTACCAAAATATAGCAAAATTTTAATTCTAATAAAAATCTGAATTATAATAAAATTTTTCTAAAACCTAACTTCTAAAAATAAAAATTCTAAATAAACTTTTGTTAGAAGAGTCTTAGCATAATTACAAGTTGTTTCTAAAAAAGAAGAGAATCTAAAACTCGAAAAGTAAAAAAATATTAAAAAATTCAGAATGATTAAAAATAGTAAATTTTCCTTAAAATTTTATTTTTTAAGCTAAAAGTGTGCGTTTTCTGACAAAACGGACAGACGCGGCCCACTTTGTGGGTTGGTTCACCTCATATGGCCTGTTTCAGTAAAAATTTATAGGTTATGCGCCCCGTAAAGATATCCAGATCAAAAGTTATGATCAATTTATGGTCCACCTTCTTTTTGTCCAACCATATTAGGAATGTTTCTGTGTCATGTTCTAGGTCAACTTCAAAACTCATAATTTATCATTATCATCTCATTTATCAATATTTAAGAACCTATGATTTAGATTAGACCGGCACATAGCTTTTCATTCATGTCTTTCAACGAGTTTCAACTAGGGTCCTTACTCGTGCCTAAGTGCTAGACTCATAAGAGTTACAGCAAGATGCTATGGGCTCGGAGTACCCATTGTGGTGTTAATGTGTAGGCACGTGCAGGGGTGTGAGTGAGAGTGTTGCAAAAGAAAAAAAGAATGTCTTTCAACGACAGAGTGAGTACAAAATCCAAAAGTATAAATGAGTTTTGGTCGGTACAAGGCCCCTCCTGTACATGGTCACATCCTCTTGTTTTGATATCAACTGCTATAGTAGATGCCGGTAGAAAGGAGGAAGAAATTACGGCCTTCGTCTTCCTCCACAATAAAGCTTGAATTCACAAAGAATATATATATATATATATATATATATATATATATATATATATATATATATATGAAAAATTATGAAAATAATGAATAAATTCTTTTTTAAAAAAGTCTCTTTGGATGGCTTATATAAACCCTAATCCTAAATTCGTAACTTGTATGAAAATAGAGAAGTTCCTCCAAAGTAGTTAATTTACTAAAAATTATATATAACTTCTAAATTGGTTCAAAATCTTTCTCATGATTAAAATAAAAAAGGGTTGAAGCTCCTCTAGAACACTTCAAATCTCACATTTTGATATAAAAATCAAAATTAACTAAAATGATTTTGCATATACAATAATTAATGTATGGCCGCTCATAAATAACAAGGTGTACCCTTAACCGTTCTATATGGTGTGGCTCACGTGATGAATGGATGAAGTTAATATCTTTGTACAAGGTGGTACTCATGATGCGTCCTAACTAGACCGTCGGGCTGAGTGTCTCCTGTCATATCCACATGAATGGTTGAAAGATATTTATTGGCTGTACATAACCTATGGTCCAACCTGTTGGACTAAATTAAGAACCCCTGAATCATCATCATCGTCTCCTTAACTTACGGTTGGGAGAGGACCGACACACAGCGTTCATGGTTTTCAACCAGTGTCAATACAAAATCCAAAAGTATATAAAATGATCTTTGCTCAGTGCACGTTCAAAGTGTGTGTGTGTATATATATATATATATAAAGAGAGAGAGAGAGAGAGAGAGAGAGAGGAATGCTCACGTGTACCTTCTTACGTGAGCACCATTGCGCACATTTACATATATGTATGTCATAGGCATAGAATCTGAGCAGTGTACGTGATGCGGCATGCCTTGAAATTCTATAAGCCCAATTGAATTTGAACGGTTTAGTGATGCAGCATGCCTTGAAATTCTATAGGCCCAATTTTCAGCCTGATTCAAAACTCAGAGTGAGACATGGCAAAGAGAAATACAAATTAAGGGAGGAAACTGTTTCTTTTTGCCATGGCTCACCAGATTTTTGTATTGGGCTGAAAGTTGGGCGTGTGAGGTTTCAATGGGTGCGGCATCATGTTGATTGCTCAGATTTAATTTGTGCCCATGACAAGTGTGCAATGGTGTGCAAGGGTACTCACCTAAGAAGGTGGCATTCCCTCTCTCTCTCTCTCTCTCTCTCTCTCTCTCTCTCTCTCTCTCTCTATATATATATATATATATATATATATTATTATTATTATTATTATTATATATGAAAATATTATGGTAATAATGAAGAAATTCTAGAGAAAAAATCACTTTAGATGTCTTGTATAAACTTTCAATTATAAATTTATAACTTTTTTAAAATAATAAATTTTGATAACAATTATAAACAATTTTTACATTGGCGAAAATTCTTTCCCATGACTTAAAATGGAGTGTAAGATATTCTAGAACTCTTCAAACCTTAAAATACCTTCAAATTTATTTATTTATTTATTTTAAATCATAACTTAACAAAAATATTAAATTTTGATATAAAAATCAAAATGAACCCTTAAATGGTCTTATTTTGAAAAATTGATCAAGGGCCAATGGCCTTGGCAGTGGGCAGCATGTAGAGTTTGTCATTAGCATTCCAGTAACATATTCTATATGTGAAATGGTTAACAATTAAAATTATAATGGAGCACTAAATCATTGGATTTAATTTTCTAACTTACTTTCTTTTAATCCTAATAGTTCATGTGATTGTCCTTAACTTTGTCTTATATCAATAACACAATCATAGCGATCAAAGTTGGGGCACGATGGGAGTATTTTCTCTTGCAGTTGTTATTGTTGTGATGCTATTGTTCACTCCCCAAGTATAGGGTTGTGATGTAGTAATAAACTCGGTAAGACCGAGGTCGAATCCACAGGGACTGAAACCTGTACATAATCTGAAACTAACTAGAACTAGAACTAGATCAAGATGAAATCTAAATCAAATGATTTTGAGGAATAATGGTGAAATAAAGTGAGCAAAACTAATGAAATTAAAGGTGAAAAACTAGGGTGCCAAGGATCCACTTATAGAGATCAGGGAGATCTACGCTTGATTCATGAACTCAACTGGACTTCGAGTCCCATCTCAATCCAGTTGGAAGATATAAACATGAAAATCAACTCTGAACTTCTTTTGATTTAGCTTCAAAAGATAAGACAGATGTAAATTAGAATGGATTCCATCATAAAATCATGCCTATGAGACAAAGCAAACAACAGAGTTAAACCAATTCACAACCAATCTAAGTGATGTATGAATGTCAGGAAGAGTTCCGTTATCCCACCATGTCCAAGGGGCGATGGTGAACAACAGGGCATCATGACTTCATAATCACAAGAAAAGAAAAAGGAAATACTCAAGCCATCGCAGATCTACTGTAATTTCAGTCACAATAAATCATTAAAAACTAGAGAAATTTCTTCAAATAAAACTATCATCAAATTCAGTCCAAACATGAATCAAACAATGAAACCAATCCCATCACACTATAGGCTTCACCTCTTAGCCCTAGCTAAGAGGTTCAGCCCAACATGAATGGGCTGGATCCCTTAAACAAAACAAAATAAAAATAAAAATAAAAATAAAATAAAATAAAAGAAAACTAACAACTCCCCGTCGCTCTCCCTGCTCCACGTCTAAGCTTCAAGCCAAAAAGTCCCTCATCTCTCTTTCTTCCTTTTCTTTTATAGCAAGCAAGGTGGTGGAGAACTCCTTGCTGGAGTCTGTTGATCCTTCGCAGCTACGTGTGCAGAAAACACAGAAACGCAAGAGGAGTTGCGTTTGGCATTTTATTCAGCCCTATGGACACTCCTTAGACAAGATCGAAGCCATTCAGTCGCCTTGGATCTGATTAGTCCCACCGTGGGAACAGTTTGGACTTCTCAGATGGACGGACTGATCAACGGTGAAGGACCCAACGTTCTGAAATTTCTGGAACTCGCGGACGCATATTCCCTGCGTAACGGCTTACGCTGTTGAAGTCGGTGGGCCTCTGATTGGCACCATATGGGAAATCTGAACCGTACACTGGATTCCCCATGCAAATACGGTCAGATATGGGTGATTTTCAAACTATTTCAGTGTGGCCCACAGAAATCTCACCCGACCGATCGTCTGGTGTTTGAACGGATGAAATCGCATACCCGCTTCTTCTTGGAGAGATTTCACCTAGGTACAGGTCACTACCCCCTTCCAGACATGATGAACGGGTTAGATCTTCAATTGTCATGACGATGGTGGCCCACAGCGGAAAGCCGCAACCTCTGTTGCGAAACAGAGGTTCGGGCTTCGCACTGTGATGATCGGTGGGCCCTAGATTTATGCCATGTGTAAAATCCACTCTGTCCATTAGAATCAGGACGTAAATCCGTCTATACATGCTTGGTTTTGGATCCCACCTGTGGTGGACCATGAGATCCTCATTTCGCCGTCCATCTCATGTTTTAACTCAGATTTCTATGATCAGGTGCATGTGACTAAAACGTCACCATGACTATGGTCGTCTCCTCAATCCGGACACAATGGACGGTACAGATCATCCATGTGTATGATGTGTGGGCCCCACTATTGCAAAACGGAGGGACAGCGTCCGTCCGCTGTCTCTCGCGTGGATGAGATCGGGTCAGCGCCCACTGACCGGGTTCTCTGGATCATGTGCACCTTGATTGCACTTGTGCAGGGTGCACACACACAGCTGGTGGGGTCCACAAGGGATGTTTATGAAGAATCCTCACCGTCCATTTGTTTTTTTCACATTATTGAAGGGGTTGAAACTGAATTTGGTACATATCCAGATATCAGGCGGACCCCAGATCGATGATTTATGGGTTAATCTGCCTGTTGGGCCTCTTCCACATGGATTCAAGATCTTAAATTTGATGTGTACGGTCAATTTATGTTCCTCAGGCCCTGTATGAAGTTTCGAGTCGATCAGATGGTGGAAACTCTGTAATCTTGCGTTCTGGAAGGCTTTCAGGCCTCTTTAACTTGAACAGCTTGATTTCCTCGGATTTCTGGCGTGTAAATCTGTCGATCTTGATCCCCTGGAGTCCGTCTCTTGCCTTGGTGATGCCTGCGCATTAAATCCATGCTTTTAATCATCTTTTTCAGTCCACGCTTGCAAATGTACCTTGCATCACATACACAGTTAAGACTGGGCGTTAAACAATATTCTGCTTATAAATTCAGGCAATAAATGGGATCTAATATGCAATATTTGACCCTCAACAGCTATTGTAGTTGTTCTTGTGGTTTTTGTTCTCCTTATTGGTCAGGGAAAGTTTCAAGTCATTAAGGTTAGACCCTAAGTTACAGTCCACCCAACAAATAAAGTTTCATCTTGCCATGAGCTTGTGAAATCCAACCCCTCAATAAGGATCCCCTGTACGGAAATAATCCAAATCTACTTATCAGGTGGGTCACATTATAGACTTCAGAAATAAATCTTGGCATCATCTCTTCTCTGCATAAGAGGCAGATTAGGTGTTACTATTACCGTAGGGCCCACCTTGATGATATGGTGTATGTGCATTCTCTCCAATCATTTTTTCAGTCCAGTTTAGGACTCGGTCCAAAAAAATAAGCACATCCAAATCTTAGGTGAACCATGCTACAAGAAACAGAGATGATTGAACACTCACCATTAAAAACTTCCCAAGGCTCACTGTAAGAAGACCGGTAATGTTTATTTGTCATCCAACCTGTTGATAAGGTAAAAAAGAACTGGATGAAGGGAAAAATAGAAAGATTATCGAGATAAAAAACTTTAGTGGCCTACAACAAGCTTTTAATGGTTATTTACCACTTATTTCGAGTGGTGTGGTCCATCCTAAATTTGGATCTGCTTAAGTTTTGGCATAACATCTTCTTCTTTTTATTTTATTTTATTTTATTTTACACACACACACCCCACACACTCACGGTAGTGGAATTTCTACGGGTACTCGAACCCTTGACCGGGAGTTGAAACTCCCGAGAGTCTACCACTAGAGAAAGAGTAAGGACCCTTTGGCATAACATCCTTAAATGAGCTGAAAAATAGATAAGTGATGTGGATGTGAAACAAATTCGTCGAAGCGGGCTCCACAGGGTAGGGTAAGACCCATCAAGTGGTAGATACCTCGTTTCAACACTGACGTCTTGGCTTCGATTCTCTAGTGGGGGTGGCTAACAGTGAAGTGTGATCTTACAGTGGGTGTACCAACAAGCTAACAAAAAAAATAATAAAAACGACCCATTAAGCTCAAGCGGATGGCACGTTGTGGAGACTCGGCAAAGGTCCGTGGCCCTACAATGATGTATGCGTTATATCTATACTGTTCATTCATTTTGGGAGATCATTTTACAGCGTGAAACTAAAAATGAGGCAGATCGAGAGCTCAAAGTAGTGGGGATTGAACACCTACCATTGAAAACTTCTTGGGGGCAATGGAAGTTTTGGATCAAGCTGATATTCATGTTTTCCATTCATCCAGTCTGTGATCTTATGAACAGGTTGGATGGAAAATAAACATCATGGTAGACCTTAGTAAGGTTTCAGTGGTGCATGGCATCATTGTCCCTACTGCTTTCTTTTTGGTGTGGTCCATTTGAGATTTGGAACTAACTCATTTTTTTGGATCATGTATTAAAATGATCTCAAAAAATGGATGGACGGCGTGGATATAACACATACATCATAGTGGATGAGAGAACTTTGCCACGTCAACATACAACGGACGTAGGTGGTGTGTGCCACGCGCAATGCTCGTCCTCTTTATACACATGTCCCCAGCTCGGAACCGGCTGGCCCTCTGACGGGCCACAGTCATTTATGGGTTGATCTACACCGTTTATCCATTTTTCCACATCATTTTAATGTAAAATCTCAAAAATAAGCAGATCCAAGACTCAAGTGGACCACACCACAGGAACTAGCTGTGATAGCGATGTCCATTGTTGAAATAGGGACCTCTATAATATTTATTTGCCATCCAACCTGTTCATAAGGCCAAATAGACTCAGGTAAAGGCAAATACAAATATCACTTTGATATAAGACTTCTAAAATTTCTGTGGCTCTCAGGAAGTCTTTAACGGTGGAAATTTAATCTCCACTGTGTGGTCCATTGAGCCTTATATCTACCTAATTTTTAAGACTTTATCTTAAAATTATATGAAAAAAAAATAGATGGACAGTATTGATAAACCCATACATCACAGTGGGTTCCTCATAGCCCCCATTTGTTCGGAGCTCGGAACATACGGCCGGGGCTGTACCTAATCCGCGTCTGGTTGGGACAGAACCGACACGCAGCTTTCATGTCTTTCAACGCAGGTTCATAGTACAAGGCAGCTCATGTACACAGCACAAGTGCTGCTATGGCATATAGGCAGGGGATCCAATCCATCTATCAGAGGGCACCACAAAATAGATGCCCTACCCCAAAAATAAGGTCAGCTAATAATCAGTTGGGTGGCAATTTACTAAACAAATTTACGCTCGGTAAATAATACTCGGTTGAAGTTTTATGACACAACCACTTACATATTTCTAATATCATGGTAGAATGTGTTTACACTCTTCTTGGCGCGTACATGCACACCAATGAAATATTATCACGGGCCGGCACTATACATGAATAACGTCTCAAGGATATCTCACGAATTTATGATTTTTTATCACCACGTGTCATCTGCCAAAAGTAGCAGAATTTAGAGACGTTGCACGTCCACGGTAAAAAAAAAAAAAATGAGATTACGAGAATGATACATTGTCCATACATAAGTGACACGTGTGGTTGAATAACATGCTCAAGCTATATAAAGGCCTGTCCAGAGATAGAAAATATTTCACAATCCAGAACGCCCAGCAAAGCCGTCTCACACAATCATATTTAAATGAGAAATTTCTTAACGATAATTAGTGTGTTCATAAAAAATACTATTGGCTCTCAGTTTATTTTTGGTCATGTGTGGTGTGTGTGCGCGCGCCAAAATTGATTATGCGGCTCAATTCAAACCAAACAACTTTGACCCAAGTGCTGAGATAGGCAAATACGTCAAATGTGATCGTATATGACAGAGACTTGAGAAGATCAGTCACCTATTCAGCCACTCACACAAGATTGTTATAAGATAATCAGACGATTGTCGTAGGGTAGGGGTTCTTTCTTAAAATATGTGTTTATACTTTGTCTTCCGTACAAAAGAACTTTGGATATACCAGACAATCAGAAGTAATCACACAGAAAATGAATACTCATAATCCATCACATGGCGAGACTATAAGGAGTCTTTCTAAATGAAAAATTGTTTCTATTAAAATAGAAATATTCTAATGTAAGAGTGTAGACTTGAATTACAGATAAATATTACCACTAAAGATTATTGTTTCTCCTAAGATAGAGCTAAAGCTATGATAAGGAAATATTAAAGTGATTGATTTGTTTGGTTGGTATATGGTAATTTTTCCTGTTGATTTCCCCTTCTAATTATAAGCTTCTCTGTTACGCAGATACTCTGCATCCGTTTTTATTCTTTATTTTAGCCGTTATGTCAGTTGAATCGTTGACATGTCAGTCTTTTAGATCCTTCTACCTCTTTTTATTCTTCTAATTATTCATCCTCTCGATTGCTTTCTGTCCCTTGAAGTTCTCCGTCGTGCCCTGTTATTAGGTGATGTGTACTATCTAGCCCAATGCCAATTGTTCTTTCATAAGAAATGCTCCAAATATCTTCAAAAATATTTCCTCAAGCTATATCCTCTTTGTGCAACAACATATATCAATATTCCTTGATTGGCTATTTCAAGACCAAAAATAGGGTACAATAACTACATAAGGAGCATCGCCCTTCCAAGTCTATATAAGCAGTAGACGATCAATGTAGAGCTCAAGGCAGAAATTGAGACATAACACAACTTCGCTCACATTGTAACGCCATCTATCTTATTTTTAGTCTTAGATCATCTACTTCTGTTCAACCCCATTTTAGAAGGTCTAGAGTTTAACATAACTTAGATCACTATTGTCTAGCACCATCATTGTTGTAAGCATATGATGTAGAGCGGGTCGCGGATAGTTTCATGGCCAAGATAGATCAGAAAAGGCCCGGTCGACAACAGAAGTGATCCAGACTGTCGGACCTTAGATCGGGCATATCTCGCAATCCGGAATGAGTTACTTGACGTAAAATATATGATTTTGAGGTAGAACTAGCTACTTTAGCCAACCAACCCTGCTATGCCGGGTTGCGCAGCCCAGAATTATGAAAAACCCCTGGATCGATGGTCGTTTCCCTGTTTTAATTTCATTTTTACTATAAATAGTAAGTTTTAGTTTGATTATAACTCTTCATCCGTCGGGCTTTAGGAGTTGCGCCCAACGTAAAAAGAACTTAGAATAATTAGGAGAATGGTTTGGTGAAGCCAAATAGGACACTTACTATTTTTGGCCGAAAACTTTGCGCACTAGTAGACATCACGGCCATCTATAAATAGTAAGTTTACTATTTATAATAGGTCGTGATTTCTAGGAGTTTTAGTTGTAGTTTGATTTTAATTTCTTTTACATTGCTTAGTACCCCTATTTAAAGGGTTGTGAACTCGTTTTTAATAATTCATTAATCAATTTCGAATTTATTAGAATTTATTTCTATTTTTTACTTTCTTTCTTCATGGATTCGAGAAGTCTCTGTGAGGAGTCCAGAGAAGTTCCGTGGATTCAGAATAATTATCCTTTTGAGGAAGACGGTGCTCGACCTCACGTCCTCCCCTGCGTCAGCATAGGAGTATATATGTTCTTGCTGATTATAATGATATTCATTTCAAATAAATAAAATTGACAATTTGCCTTTTTTTTTAAAATAATCCATTATTGCATTACTAAGAAACCTGAAAATCATGATAACTGTTGAAAGACAAGTCCTAATTAGCTCAAGCAAAAAATATTCCATTTAGTAGGACTAACACTTCCCTTATAAATTGCCTAATTACCACACATTGGATAGTCATGTCAACCTTTACAGGTTTAATCATATGGCTAACTTAGCACTTGCGATCCTAAGCGTTTAGTAAAACTCGAGTTGAGTACAACTGTGGCATGCCTGGCATTATTCTAATCACACATGTTTTACTAAAGTAGGTCATTTGTTAATAAGTGTGATCTCATGTTTGATTGAACTATGACAGAGTGAACCACCTTTATTTTAGCCAAGATAATCCACACGCTACACACACTTGATAAATGGTAGGATAGTGCACCCATCAGGATGCAGATTGGATACTGCCCTACATATGCTAAGCAGGAATAGCAAAGATGTAACACATGTGCCAAAATAGCGCTAGATCCTAAGGCGTCCACCAGCGAAGTCGCCTTAGGACCCTGTTAGGCAGACCATATAGGGCAAGCGTGCAAAGCCTAGAAACTAGGGGCGAATAGAGTCGAATGACCACTTCCACATAACATAAAAGGATAGCGTCACGAATATAGCTAAACCAAAGTACGACAGGGACCCGGAGCGAATCTCGGGGGGTTAAAATGCTCTCGAGAATCACCAAGACAAACTAAATGAGAGTTAGACCGCACATTGTAAGATCCATTAAGCCTAAATTAAATTATAAAAAATTATCTGTTCCACTGAGCTTGACGCCCATTATGGATGGCTAGCCAAGATAGAGTCTTGAACTGCTTAACTTGGGCCAGAAGATGAGTGCTTGGAATGTGCGAATCCGCTATACTGAAATTAGAATTTTAAATGAAGTAGACCCCACTCTTTCACGAAGTTGTGATCTTTTGACCGTCAGATCACAACTAAATTTGAGGTACGAGTTAAGGGTATTTCACAGCTCATATCCGTATAGTTGTGGTAATGACCATTCAATTCAAGTGGGGTCCCTAGTTGATTGAAGTAGTTGATCGCAGCCCGATTTTGACAAACCGTAGATCCTATAGTGGGGCGCCTTTCCCCTAACATGGACGAGCCAGTGGGCCGCCAAAAGGACCCTGTTAATCAAAATCAACTTCCTCCAGGGTAAGTTTAATAGGAAAAGGAGAAGTGAGGCTATCATGCACACTTGTGGCATTATAAATATCCTTACTTACCACCCCCTCACGTGCATACAAATTTTCATTACAAGAAAGGGGAGAGGGAGAAGAGAAAATAAGGGGAGAGGGAGAAGAGAAAATAAGGGAAGAGGTGTGAGAGAGGAGTAAGTTTGGAGAATTCTCCCTGCCGCCACTAGCCGATAACATCATCGCACCTAGGGCTGTAAATGGGTCAGCGGACCCGATGGAGTACCCGGACCCGACCCATTAAGACCCGACCCAAACCCGACCCGTTTGCTAAATGGTTCGGGTCCGGGTCCAAGGATAGACCCATTTGTCAAACGGGTCTGGGTCTGGGTTCCTTTCATTTAGACCCGACCCGACCCGACCCGAACCCTGTTAGTAAATGGGCGGGTCTGGTCTACCTTACATGAGATCCGCCCAGACCCGGACCCGCCTAGACCCATATCCTTCTCACTTCCCTATATATTCTACTGGCGTTCCCACTTCCCTATATATTAAGCAACTAACGACGTTCCCACTTCAAAATAAAATACAAACTAGTTTGAAAATAAGATACACCTCCTTGATTTTTTATCTAGCCTACCATGTTGTTTATTTGAGATCCACTCCAGCCAATAGATGTATAATCATTAGTTAATATGGAAAAGTCTTTCCTAAATCTCTATTAACTAGGTTGTATGTCATGTGTAAAATTTATAGATTTGAAGGAGGAGTTGTATATAGTAGAAGTGGATGACGATTCTAATGAGTTGGAGGATTGGTCTAGAATTGAATCCTAAGGTATATCTTGTTTAATTTCTCAAAATTTTAATTTTGTTTCTATAACTTTAACATTTACAAATATTCCATTTGAATGATATTTAAAATAATTTCAGGTTTTTGGAAAAAGTTTATTTATTTAAGGCTAAAAACAGAACTACACTTCTCATGCATCAACAACCTGTTGGACCCGTTGGACCCATTTCTAAACGGGTTTGGTTCAGGGTCTGGATCTCCCTTAACCAAACCCGTTAGACCCGACCCATTTATAAATGGGTGCAGGTGATCTCCCTCTACTGCACCGGACCCATTTATAAATGGGTCTAATGGGTTGACTTCGAACCCACCTTAGGACCCGCCCATTTAGTAAAAGGGTCTGGGTCTAAAATTTGGACCCAGACCCGTTTAGTAAATGGGCGGGTCTGGTTTTGGCTAAACCCACCCCGAACCCGACCATTTACAGCCCTAATCGCACCACACTGCACTATCGAAATCTCCCTGGCGACAATTAGAGGTAATCAGCGAACCCCTCTTAGAAATTGGTCATTGAGGACCAAATGCATGAGCTCTTACAAGCCAACCATCTTAGTACAGGACACCGGTGAGCCAATCCATGTGACCCTAGCCCTAGGAGTAAGCCTGACATCCGGCGCACCTCTCCAAGGTGTGGACCATTATCCTTAAGTTGCCCTTTATCGAACCAATGTCGATTAATGATTCATGTAATGCATAGATGAATGCATGCTAACCAGTGTTGATTATTGAATTGGGTATTGTATGAACTAATGCATGCTAACTAGTGTCGACTAATGATTTGTGATGCGTAGACGAATGCATGCTAATTAATGTCGATTAATAATGTGCGTAATACGTATACGAATGCATGTTAATTAATGTCAATTAATGATTTGCGTAATGCGTAAATGAATGCATGCTAACCAGTGTTGATTATTGTATTAGGTAATGTATGAACGAATGCGTGCTAATTAGTGTTGATTGATAATTGATACAATGCATAGATGAATGCATGCTAACCAGTGCGCACTTGTATGGCCGCTTACTTTCCATGAATTGCTATCTTAATATAATGTCACCTGTATGTTTAATGAAATGCACTATAAAAAAATATTTTCTATTTTACTGTTTATATCCTCTTTATAGTCATTGTAGTCAATTTATTAGTACGATTGACTGACCAGGACTACCTAGATAGTCGGGTTGGCCGGCAAACCGTAAATCCACGAAAATGGCCCCGATTGAGTTGGCCACCCCCAGATTAATCCGATTGATCTGAACCGAACACGAATAACCGACAGTAGTAGGACTACACGGGATGCTAGCACCTAGTGCCGGTTACGCCGGAGTTAGTTTAAGTCAACCGAATTAGCCTAAAGACCGATCAACCGTATGTTGTTACCATGTATGATCACGCTTGCCTGAATCTGAAGTACCTCATACCTTTAAGAGACCTACTATTAACCGTTAGTGATATGATCCTTGAGACTCGGGAGCCGAGCATGGTGGTATGGGACACTGTGTCCGTGGTGTCGGCCTACACCGGGGTGACAAGCCTCCCGGTAGTGACTGCGAGTAAACTTATTTCACAAATTTGCCTATCGTATGAGCGCACCTGTGAGTGACGAACCCAGATGGATCAAAGATCGCAAGTACGGGGCCGCTACGGCTGTCTTGTGCCAAGTGATATGAGTAAGGCCATTGATTAAATGGAGGTGTTTCAGCTTCCCCAAGTTTGCTGGATGAACGAACTTAATTAAATACTCGGCGAATATGAACATTCGTCGCATTGCATTAGCATAGGTTGCAACGACTTGGGTTTGGTGGTCGCATGTTGAGGGAGTGTTGACAGTTGCGAATGAGGTGTCAGAGTTGTTTATAAGAAAGTGTTGGAATGTGAGGACATGCATCATCTTATGACAGCATGCGCATGCATTAATAAGAGAACTTATGAACTAAGTGTTTAAGATGATTTATCATTAATTGTGCTTGTGGAATTGGTAACAAGTATAATTTGATATTAATGGAATTACTAAATTGATCACTCACTCCCACTCTAGTATGATGTTTTAAAACACTAACCAGACCCTATCATAGATGCGGGTAGCATGAAGTTTGACATGTTGGAGGATGTGTATGTGGACTCAGAGGAGGAGCTTTTATAATTTCAGACGCTGGGAGGGACGATATAAGACACCTTCGACCGTCAACAGGATTTTATGGTCGACACATTTTGCAATTTTGGAACTATACATTTTGCTCAATTTTCATCTTGTACTCTGAACGAATATGGCTAGTTGTTTATGTTAATTGGGATGTTTTCATGCTTTTATCTCATAGAATATTGCACTGTCTAGTTTGATTGTATGTCTAATGAGATACGTGACTAAATGTATTGCATATGTGCATCTCGTAAAAGCATAAGTGACACTTAGGACCTCGGGAGTCAAGTATAGCTGGACCCCAGAAGTTTGAGGCATTACAAAAGATGTGACAGAATTTTATTGGCTTGCAGGACACCATCAGATATGGTCCTGGCCATGAGAGATCCTTCACATGGTTCCATGTCTAGCATAAGCTTGCTGTCCAATCATATCCCAACACATTGCTGGCTGTCCTTACTGGATACCGTTGGGGATAGCACCAGTCCCCGTACATTAGCGCCTGCTGGTATATATGGCAGCTTGTACATTGGCTGCATTAAAATGTGTAAGGTCTTAACATGGCTCTCTGGGGCACCATGGTTAGTTTATCAAGCCATCAATCTGATGGTCCCATCATGGAAAAATGCCCCCCAGTTGAAAGATCCTAACAATCAAATACTTGATCTTTTGTCCATCCAACGTGGATTGTTGGTTTATTTTTTCTTATTAGCCTGTTGCATGCCAGTAGTAGAAGATAGAGTTAATCGAATAGAATATCAGGGCATGGTCCATTCATGATGAGCCCATAAGATCAATTAATATGAGTAAGATAAACTTATCACGGTTTCTATACCGTACGGGCCCCAGTTTCCATCTACAGATAATGATGATCCAAACCGTTCACAGTCTTGATTTATTCCACAGAATCCATTGGATTAATAAACATTTTTTAACTAGTAATTGTCCATGGATATGAACATAAAAAGATTTGAAATGTAAGTTTTTCCAATTGCCCATATTCAGATCCAAGAATCAAGGGACAGGATCATGATCAATCAAGCTTGATTATAAGGCCGTAGCTTTTTTTGATGATAACATGAAAATTCCAAGTATGATTATTAGTGCACCATTGGAAAAGATTTTTGAATTATAAGGTTTTCTAATTTCATATGCTTGCAGAGCTGTTGGCCATATGCAGGCACATGCATATATGAAACACTTATTGTGTGAGATACGAGTTTTCCATAACTTTGGAAATATTGCTTATATCTTCTGACTAAAAATCAGCCAATTCACTTTTTAGGTGGGTCACAATTGACCAAATGAGCTAGTAGTTAAAAATATTTCAGGAAAGTTGGTCGTTAAAAATAATTTAGAAATCATGTGGAAGTGCTTTTTAAGGGATGAAATTACAAAATTGGCCTCACTTAACTTTTTTCTTTGAAAATAGTGAAGCTCGAGACTTATGCAGCCCATGTGGGTGTATAAATAAGATCAGATCATCAAATGGGCTACACTTGAATTGAGATATTTTAAATGGTGTACGTTATTTTTTATAGAGTACCGGCCCACATTACAATTGGATCCACCATATTTTTTGTTCATCTAATAATAATGTGTGCATCTGTTGGACGGTTTCGATGCCAGAGACATACCATGTGGGCTCCACAACCTTTAATTTTCTACTTTGTTATAAAAAATTTAAAAAAAAAAAAAAAAAAAAAAAAAAAGCAAAAGTAGGTAGTAATGTTATTTCTCATTTTTAAAAGCACTGTCCTGAAATATTGGTGACTAGAGGCACCATTTGGTAAAATTTATTTCTTTGAGGAATTTTGTGGTGAAAATTTCAATATTTTATTTTTAGCCTTTAAAAAAAAATATTGTTGTGACCCCTCGAGGTGTGAAATGGCCAGACTTTTAGCCAGAACATCTAGCTAGTGTAGCTCACCTGATGAAAACACCGTATCAATGATGGAACCATTTCCATGCAGCCATTATTACACAATCCATTTCCAAAGGCATTAATTAGACAATCAGGATTATCCAATAATAGTGATCTATTAAGGTAGATGGATAATCATACGTAGGACCCACATGATGGATGATCTAACATCAATGATTAGTCTGTTTATCTTCCATCTCCAGCAGAGAAAAACCCCAAAATTTAAGCAATTTCCTCTCTTTTTGCTTACGCTCTAAATGTACATAGAACTTCTTGTGTTTGTACACAGATCTCATATGCACTGAGCAAAGAAGAAAAGAAAGGAAGGAAGAAAAAAGAATCTAATATTATACTTTTTTTTTCAAAACCTACCTAAAATAAAAATAAAAAACCTGGTTTCTATCTCTAATGTTACTTTTTATTTGAATTCCATTATTTTAGTTCTTGTTTTCTTTCTTCAGCCACTACAAAGAAGCAAACTGGCTTCAAGCATCCTTTCCTTTTTCACCCTTGCAATGAAATCTTCAACCTTTTTTTTAAGTTCATCAGCTTCAGTTCCATTCTCTTCTTCTCCTTCTTCTAATTCCTCACCTCCTTCCTCTTTCTTCTTTTCTTCTTCTTCTTCTTCTTCTTTCTCTTCCCCTCCTTTCTCTTTCTTCTCTTCTTCCTCTTTCTCTTCTCCTCCTTTCTCTTTCTTCTCTTCTTCTTCTCTCTCTTCTCCTTCTTTCTCTTTTCCTTCTTCTTCTTCTTCTTCTTCTTCTTCTACTATTACATGTTTGACAATTTCCTCATCTCCTTCATTTGAGCATACCTCCGATCTCTTTTCCTTCTCCTGAAGGATGGACTGCCTTCGAAGGCTCTGACTCCGCCGAACATACTCGTCGTAGATGTCCGGAGAGGTGGAGGATGGGCATGAGAGCTTGGACTCGCTGATAAGGAAGATTATAATGACGTTGCAGACGATGAACAAGCACTTGGGATCAATGATAAATGCACCGATGTTCGGCAGAGAGACGGAGAAGAAGATCTTCATGGATGAAAATAAGGTGGATGGGATCCAAATGGCCTTGGAGAAGCCCATGCTGAGAACTAGAGCTGTTAGAAAGTACTGGAATAGGGTTTGGAGGAAGTGGGTTTTCTTGTATCTGTGCATTGCTTGAAGCTTCTCCATCTTGATGGGATCCATGGTAGAATTGGGCTGCAGGTAGGGGCAGTTTGGGAATTTGGGTTGTGGTTAGTGGGGTCTGCAAGGGTAGTTTGGGAATTCCAGCAATGGTTAAAGATGGGCAGGAGGGGTATTTTCAGAAGTTGGGTTGTGGGGTGGTTTTAGAAGCTTTAGGAGGTCGGTTTGGTAGGTAATTTTGATTGGTTTTTGAGATGATTTTTGGATAGGAATTTGGGGAAAGTTTTAGAGGAGAGAGAGATGGAAAGAGTAGGAAGATCTTCATCCGACTGAACATAGAGCAATGCAGTAGGCTGGTTTAAATAGGCAGAGAAAAGGTAGGCTTGTGTTTGTGCAATTCATCACATGCGCTCTACTTTTATTTGTTTATTTATTTTCCTTTACTTTTTGAAAGAAAGCTAAGGGGGAAGGTTGATTTGGACTCTTTCCTTCCTTTGCTTTCCACCATTCAACGTTTGATGGTTTTGATGGGCACAATTATAGGTACTTGGTATGGTAGGAAAAATACCAACCATGCATTCATTTTCTTTCCCCTTAAGAAAATGTACAGTGAGTGCACAGAATCATTGGTATATAAGCTACTAATTTATTAGTCCTGGTGCCCACCCGAGTTAATCTACATGTTGGTTATTTGGTGTGTCCCACCTTTGATCATCGTTCAATTCTGAAACTTAGGTGGGGATGAAATATTATTCATCATCTTTAGCTATATCTCAGTTATGCGTAATTCATTTTGCAAGTCTAATATTTTTACTAATTTAGAAATTATACCTTATTCTATGGTTATTTGACAAAAGCTTAGCGACGGACTATTTTAGTCAATATTAACCTTGTTGCTACATTGACAGATGATATGGTAAGTCATGTTATACCACAATAGGGATATTAGGGCCGATTTTTCAATTCCTATGTAAATACCATGTAAATAAGCAAGTATTACTTTTTCGTTCTGTTTGAAAAGTATTACTTTTTACAGATGATACCAAAAGAACTTGTTTAAATGTGTGGGCCCCACCATGATATATATGATATACCTGCTCCGTTCATTTATTTTAATATAATATTTTGAGACATTAGCAGAAAAATGAGGCAGATCCAACACTCAAGTGGCCCACATAAAAGGAAATACTAGCCCCAAGTAGTTTTTAACAATAGGTGTTTGATTCCCTTTTTCTTGCGGTGTGGTCCACTTGAGCTTTAGAACTTTCTCATTTTTTTGTTCATGCGCTAAATTCAATGACATAATGGATGGACGGTGTGGATAAGCCACTTACATCATGGTGAGCCCCACATATATTTCACAATACCCCTAGTTTGGGCATTCAAAAAAAGTACTGGTCAAATCAAATATAGGGAATAATGCAATAATTACTTAAGAAAATAATTATTACCTATTTACAACTCACTTACAAGGGATTTAGTAACCATAGCATGCCATGTGATGTTTGTAACATTTTAAAGAAAAAGAAAAAAAAAAAAAATTCTTGAAATTTTTTAAAAGGTGACTTTATATGCCACTTGATGTGGGCACAAATGGTGTACGTTTCCTACAGCCTTAAACTTTATGGTGCCAACCATGATCTATGTGTTATATCTATGATGTTTGTCCTTCTCACTGACTCATTTTAGGAGGAGGAAATTTAAATCTAAAGTGGTCCACACCATATGTAGTAGTGGGGATAATGAAAACCATAATTAAAAACTTCCTAGGTTCATTTTGATGTTGGTTTGCCATGCAACATATTCATTAGGTGACTCTGACTTAGACGAAGGGAAAACATAAATATCAACTATAATTCAAACTTACACTAACTAGATATTCCTAGCCACTCAATTGGTGATCATAGTTTGATTAAGATAAGCCTATATTGGTTTTATTTATTTTTTTAACCATATTGCATCCAAATTAAGGATCATTATTTGAACGGTCACATTTGCATATCATATTCTCAATGTATGAGTGGGCAAATTTTAGTAAGTTGGTGAGAAAAGCACATTATAGTCCAACTCAAGAACAAATCCCTTAATGAAAATTCCCAGGGAAAAAATCGATTTGCTAAAGACCATGCATCATTGCAGGACATGAGAAAGTTTTTGAACAAAATAAGATAAAGCTGTCTGCACCCATTGTACAATTGCTCCCTTTTTCATGTCATCCAAACACTCTATTAACCCATTTTGCAAATATCACTGAGAATTTGAAAATCTCACACCATTTTCATGAAAAGTTCATAAAATGATATTATTGCAATGTGATTTGCAAAATCTTTCCAATTTTAAAATTTTAGCATTTCATCACCAAATTTTCATGATTATAAAGAAAAAATATTTAAAAGTTTAAAATAATTTATTTTTATTTATATCTTAAATTAGTAAATTATTTCAATTTATAATCTGTATATTTTTCATTTTCAATGAGATTCTTCCTAAGGAGAAAAACATGCATGTTTGACTTTTTCATGTAAATATATTGTAAATTGGTAATAATTATATGTTGTAAATTGGTAATAATTATTTTCTTTGGTAAATATATTGTAAATTGGTAATAATTACTTTCTTTGGTAACTACTGCATCAATCTGACAGTTGATTTGACTCTACTTTTTTTTCAATTCTAAAATGGAGGATGCTACCAAATATATGTGGGCCACCATAATGTAAATGAATTATACCAACCTCTATTATGTCAATCGAATTGAGGACATGAATCAAAAACAGAAGCAGATTTAAAGTTCAAGTGGACCACACCACAGGGAAAAAAGGAAATTGAATACCCACCCTTAAAAACTTCTTGGGGTGACTGTTTATTTTGGTGTGGGCCACTTGAGTGTTGGATCCTTCTGCTCATGCCTCAAAACATTAGGGTAAAAATGGATGAAGCGACACATATATGTCATGTATACAGGTAGGGCCTACAAATTTAAGCAAGTCCTTTTGGACCAATTTTTTCGTAGCAGAATTAGTGTCATTTTCAAACTGGGTGAAATTGTAATAATTGATTATTTACGCTCTCCACATGCATGGCACGTGCCACATCTACAAAAATGGGTAGGTTAGATTTTACCATCTTTGGATATTTACTAGCTTTTACCCATGAAGGAAATTTCACGTACAACAATTATATATGCTTCGTTCGTGTGGTGCAAATGGCGGGAGAGAGAGAGCTTTGATGGGAACGCAATTTCATAGTTTTTGAAATCTGGAGCAGGTGGCACGTGTGCTGAAAGGAGAAAAGGCGTGCATGGACGGGAGCGGATTGCCTGTGACCTGGGGCACAGCGATACACCTGTGCCCGGGGTTTTGTGGGGTTTGCAGAGATGTCCGTGACAAATCAACTCCGTCCATCTATTTTGAAATGCCACAGTGGGATAGAATTATAAAAATCAGGCACATAGAAAATTCAAGTGGACCACACTAACGAAACTGTGGGAACAGAAACGTCTGCCGTTGAAACCTTCCTGAAGCTGACCATGATGTTTCTATTCCATTCAAACCGTTAGTAGGGTTATTACCTCTCAGATAAAGTGCAAGAACAAATATCATCCTGATAATTAAAAAAAAACTTCTGTCACCCCAGGCTTTCAAACCCTACTGTTTGGCGTGGTATGGCGCACGAGTTTTAGATCTGCCTGATTTTTAGAATCCTGGCCTTTCAAACCAGATGGACGGAGTGGATTTGCCACGGACATATGTGGCCCCACAAAGCACAGGGAGAGGAAAATCTTTGCCCGCCTCACCGGCGATCCGCATCCCCTGCTCTTGAGGCAGAGGTTTGCTACAACGCATGCATATGTATTATTGTGTGATGCAGTTGGACTATAGCCGTTGGATCTGAGGTCATATTCTGTAATCCAAACCGTTGATCTTAACAAGTTGTGCGGTCCATAGAGTAGCCTCAAATATTTTCAAGAATGGAAGATCATAAAATTTGATAAATGGCCCATGAAATTAACGGTTTGGATCACTGAAACATGAGTATGGCCCTGGCCCCTGGCACATCTTGTGGTAGTAGGCAGGGATAGATCTCAGTAAACCTCTTTGATGATACTTCACATACCTAGGCATGGGTCATTGTAAAAATGGAGGTTTGCTAGACTACATCCTCACCAATGGTCCTTTGATCATGGGTCATTTTTCAATAAGTGTGACTATTTATACCATAAGATTAATCTTGGGGCATGTTTGGTCAGTAGAATTGAATGGTATTGAATTGTATTAGATATAATTAACATCATTATTGCACAATAATTGCATGACAGGAAATATCATGATATTGTCGCCATCCAATTCCATGTTTGGTATAAAAAATTTGAACATGTTAGGTAAACTGCGAAATTGTAATCAAAGAACCAAATTTATGATGGATGTCGTTCACTTGTACACATATATAACCACAATGTCATGTATAAACACTGAATATGAATGGACAACATGGAATTAGATGTGGGGCCCACATATTTAGTGGATTTCAAAACTCACATAATCCTATATGGGATCAAATGTAATTACATGGGACTAAAGGCCTATTTGATTTTTTTAAAGTAAGTGTAAATACCTTAGAAATGAGTAATTATTACAATTTCACTTGTTTGAGGATCCATCAAACTTCTGTCTTGGAAACTGGTTTAAAAGTGCTAGTTTAAATTTTTAGACCCCACTGTGATGTATATGATATATATGTTCTGTTCATTTGTTTTACCACAACATTTTGAAGGATGATCTAAAAAATAAGGCAAATCCAACATTCAAGTGGCTCACATCAAATTAAACAATGGCCTCATGAAGTTTTTAATGGTGAGTGTTTAATTCCTTTTTTCCTATGGTGTCATGATGGTTTAATTCCTTTTTTCCTATGGTGTGGTTCACTTGAACTTTGAATTTGCCTAATTTTTTTTACTCATGCCCTAAATTTAGATGGACGGTGTGAATAATTCACATATATCATGATGTCCTCACATATATTTGTGGGCAACCTTGATTTTAGTGTTGAAAAAAGAAAGAGTCAAATCAATCCCTGGAAACAATGAGGTAATTACCTATGAAGTAATTATTACATATTTGCAATGTATTTATGATTTCTTTGGAAAATAAAAAATGCAATTCTATCCCACCTGATCCCAACCTTTCCTCTCCTCTCCAAATAGGACCAAATTTAATTTTATCCCACCTAATCTCATTTAATACCCTACGCCAAACGCCCCATTGGATGGTGATTTCCAAAAATAAAAAAACCTAAATTTGGAATATGATCTGACTCTTTAGGGGTCGTTTGGCAGCGTGGATTGGAGGCGATTAAAGGGGGTTTCAAATCCCCTTGGTTGTTTGGTAGCATAAAGCAACTGGGGATTGCCAATCTAGGGGGTTTCCAATCCCCTCTTTGAGGGGGTTTGTAATCCACGGTGAAAGCTTGGATTACACCTAAAATCATTTCAATAATTGCAGGTATAAATGCATGTCACGGTACACTATCATTCTATTGGGCACATAACCCACTAACGATGATCAGCACCGTCCAAACATTGTTCATGTAGTTCAGCACTGTCCAAACATTGTCTAGCACCGTCCAAACATTGTCCATATTAATCAATGATTAAAAATCGTTGGTTAGTCACTCAGACATGATCTTGTGTTTGCAGTCCATTCGAGACTTGGAATTTCATCATTTTCATGCAAAGCATATATTTTAGCGGGCTTATCACAACCATAATGTCAAAAATTATATATCTTACTAATTAGGGATATTAAAGTTGATTTAGTAATTAAATTCAAACCCCTGTAAATATACCATTTATAGGTATTTTTGAATTAAAGTTGATTCACACTCCAGGGTGCCAAACACATCGGGAGGATTGCCAATCTAGGGGGTTCCAAATCCACACTCCCAAATAGGCCCTTAACCAATTGATTCTTTTTCTTTGAATATGATTGTTCTCCTTTCAATCTCGAAGTTCTTTTAATTAATGTCCAATCTAGGATGAGGCTTATTGTATAAAAGGTTTTGGTAGTTGAAAAGGACCACAATCCAACGGCTAAAATCTTACTTATCCTATTAAATGCAGCATGCATCATTCACAGCAATGGAAAATGACAATGATGGATTATTTGCTCCATTTGTATCCGTTGGTTTTCCAAATCATGGACAGATACTTTCGATCAAGCGATTATTTGGAACCATCCATAATAAGCCCAAACAAATAAATGATTTAAATTATTTATTGGGCTTACTTTTTTATAAGTGATCTCGACTATTCATTTTATAGGCCATTAATTAGATGCTTAGAATTGTTTGGCCGATGTGATTTGTCCATGTGAGCCCATGAAACATATACTGCACCTAATGGACAGTTCAGATCAACCGATTAGATTGTTATTTGTCCAATACAACTATGAGCACCATACGTTACAATGCTCATTTGTAAGTGCCTATATGAATTTTTCTTGGTAACATAGGTGGAAATGTAAATTAGGGGTGTACATCAAGTCGAACTGAATCGAGCTGGCCTCAGCTAGACTTGGCTCGGCTATTAGCTGACCTCCGCTCAAACTTGGCTCGGCTCGGTCGTCGAGCTTGACTGGCCAGTTCGGCTCAGTTCGGTCAGCAACTCGGGCCAGTTCAAGCCGAGTTCGCATGTGCAGCATTTTCACAAACACCTGGACTGCACCTTCAAAATATCATTGTATTTGAGATAGCAGCAATGGTTTTATAGGTATTTTATCAAACACCTTCTAAGCAACATAAAAATCAAGAAAAAAAAGGGTATTGGTTTCATATACATACCTTACTTGCCACCAGCCACACTTCATTGAGTCATTTCATCAAACACTTGGTGAGCAACATCAATATCAGAGTAACCGAGTCACCAAACTAGTTCAATCCGAGTTGGGTTGGATCCGAGTTGAGTCGAGCTAGGGCCAACTCGAACTCGGCTCGAACTCATTTTCAAGCTAAAAAAATCAGCTCGACTCGGCTCGAACTCAGCTTCGAACTGAGTCGAATCGAGTTTTTTCGAGTATAGTTGAGCGAGCTAACCGAGCTAGCTCGGTTCTTGTACACCTCTAAATGTAATCATACAGGGTCTAGAGTCGGTGCGCCCGCTCAGTGCTCCCGTGATTGGTGCGCACAACCTTTTTCCACCCAATAAGGCTATGAAAGGACGAAATCCAATTCTACAATCACGAACTAGATGTAGACAAGCATCTGAGCTGACACTCTATGTTGAAAATGGATGTCTTAAATCTGTTTCTGGGTTACTCGACCAATCGAGTAGACTGCTCGACCGGTCGAGGGGGTTGTTCGATTAGTCAAGGCCCGCTCGACTCGAAGTCCAGAGGCTATTGATTTTGCTATTCCACGCTGCTCGACCAGTTGAGGGGTTTGCTCGACCAGTCGAGGCTCCGCTCGACCTGTCGAAGCCCTCCTTCAATTAGTTGAGGGTTACACAGATTTTGGGCGGACTGTGTAAATTTGAGGTGGTTTCGAAAATGTCTGGAAAGGGAGTTTCCTAAAATATAAATAGGGGTCCCTAGGGCTATTTTAGGGCATGCTAAAGCTTTCTAAAGGGGTTTTAAGGTTCCTAAAAGGGTTTTAGGGTTTCTAAAGGGTGTAGCAAGGGAGAGATTCGAGGTTATTCGAATCGGATAAGTCCTTTCTCTTTGTAATTTATGTTTTCATAATGGAATTTTGTAGCTTTGTGCTGTGGTTTTTTTTTCCGAAAGGGTTTTTCACGTTAAATCTATATGTTCTCTTATGTTTGCTTGGTGCCATTGGATTGTTATCCTAGATCTAGATCTATGTGATTTCACAGTACAAATCCCCAACAAAGTGGTATCACAGCAATCGTTGGGGCACAGATTTGAATCTGAAAGTTTAGTAATAATGGCAAGCACTAGGAATGATATTGACAAGTACTTAGGGAAAAATAATTTTGAATTATGAAAGATCAAAATGATCAGTTCCTTAATCAAGCAAGGCGAAGATGACTCTCTTGAGGAGCAAAAGTCTACTATGACTAATGATGATTGGAATACTCTTGATAAGAAGACCTTATCATCGATCCGTTTATATCTTATGGATGACGTTCTCTACAATGTGACGCAGGGATGAACGTGATGAGGATAAATACTCCGAATCCACGGAGCTTCTCTAGACTCCTCACAGAGACTTCTCGAATCCATGAGGAAAGAAAGTAGAAAATAGAAATAAATTCTAATAAATTTGAAACTGATTAATTAATGATTAAAAATGAGTTCACAACCCTTTAAATAGGGGTACCAAGCAATGGGAAAGAAATCAGAATCAAACTACGACTAGAACTCCTAGAATCCGCGACTTACTATAAATAGTAAACTTACTATTTATAGACGGTCGTGATGTCTACTAGTGTGCAAGGTTTTCGGCCAAAAATAGTAAGTGTTTTATTTGGCTTCACCAAACCATTCTCCTAATTATTCTAAGCTCTTTTCACGTTGGGCGCAACTCCTAAAGCCCGACAGATGAAGAGTTATAATCAAACTAAAACTTACTATTTATAGTAAAAACGAAATTAAAGTAGGGAAACGACTATCGATCCAGGGGTTTTTCATAATTCCGAGCGTCGCAACCCCACGTAGCTAGGTTGGTTGGCTAAAGTAGCTCGTTCTACCCCAAAATCATATATTTTACGTCAGCTAACTCATTCCGGATTGCGAGATACGCCCGATCTAAGGTCCGAGTGATGGATCACTTACTGCGTCGACCGGGCCTTTTCTGATCCATCTTGGCCATGAAACTATCCGCAACCCGCTCTACATCACAATGTCATGAGGGAGAAAACTGCGGCTAAGTTATGGACGAAGTTAGATGATGTCTATGCGAAAAAATTCTCTAAAAATCTTCTACACTTGAAGCGGCAGTAGTATAACTTCAAGATGGCAGAAGGTGGAGATTTGAAAACTCACATCAACAACTTTAATAAATTAATTTACAAATTACTGGATATGGAGGAAGTGATAAAAGATAAAGAACAAGCATTTATGTTACTGAATTCTCTTACAGCGTCTTATGAGTCATTCAAGGACATAATATGCTCCACGAATAAAACTCTGAGTGTCGACACCGTTATCTCAACCCTTCAAGGGAAGGCTATAAGAAAGCTTAACGTCGACATGAGGATACTTTTGATGCACTGCATACAAGAAGTAGGAATTCTGAATAAGATACAGGTTCTTCAGGTTCTAGATCCAAATCCAAAGGCAAGGGCAAATGAAAGGTAAAGTGCCGGAACTGTAGAATGAAAGGACATGTGAAGAATGATTGTACAAATCCTAAATCTAAGAGAGAAGGTTCAGAGGCTTCGTACAGAGAGGCCAATGCTGCCACATCAGATGGATCGAGTGGATGTGATGGTGATGTTTTATCTGTGTCTACGATCAGACACTCATACGATGATCGTAAGGGCGAGTGGATTCTAGATACAGGGGCATCCTTTTGCATGATTTCTCATCGAAGTTGGTTCACCAATTATAAGGAGTGCGATGGTGGACAAGTGTTTATGTGCAATGACATTTCCTGTAATGTTGTAGCTGTTGGTACGGTGCGCATCAAGATGGTTGGTGGGTGGAGCGTACCTGACTGATGTCAGGCACATTCCTGATTTGAAGAAGAATCTGATTTCTTTTGGTATATTTGAGGTAATGGGCTACAAGTTCACAGGTATTGATGGTGCTCTTAAGGTATTTAAAGGGGTATGGGTAATCATGAAAGTACAACGACTCGGTAACATATACAAGTTAATCAAGAGCACTTCAAAAGGTGGAGCTATAGTGGCTGTAACGGATTCCATCTCTGCACTTGTGTGGCATGTTGGGCATAGCCACATGAGCGGCCAGGGAAGGAAGGCTGAGATGCGCGGACAAGGATACAGAGCAAGTGGAGTAGCCACCTATGAGAAGAATTATACAGCATAATCGCGGGATATCGATAAGGTACATGGACGACTCCAATATCACAAATGATTCATCTTCTATTCGGATGGCTCTAGGCAAGGCTGGTGCTAAGAAGTGGAAGGTGACTATGGGCGATGTCATGGACTCATTGTACTAGATCGATACATGGGAGCTGGTGGAGCTTCCAGTGGGTCGGGAAGTGGTTGAATGCAAGTAAATCTTCAGGAGGATACAACATAGATACAGATCGGGGTTGGTAGCGAAGGGTTATTTGTGCCGACGGTATAACAGGTGTCTATTAGATCTGTGATTGGCACTGGTTGGCCAATGCAATCTTGAGCTGAAAAGATGGATGTGGAGTCTGCACTTCTATAAGGGAAATTGGAAGAGCGGATCTATATGAAGCAACCAAGGCAATTTAAAGTTAAAGAGGCTGAGAAAAAAGTTTGCAAGAAGTCGTGGTATGATCTGTGGCCAAGGTAGTGGTTTGATTCCTTCATGGTGATTCGGGAATTGTATGCCGATGACATGTAGATCGCCAATTATGACATGTCTGAAATCAAGGTACTAAATACTCGATTAAGTGAGACATTCAGGAGGAAGAATAGAGGGACTGCAAAGATGGTTCTCAGCATTGAGATTGGAAGAGGAGTAGGTTTTGGTAATCACGGACAGAATACCTTGGATAAGTATTGATCAAGGATGTGATGGACCAGGCAAAGCCAGAGAGCATTCCCTACGCATCTTTCCTTAAAGTTTTCCTTAGAACATATCCCAAAACAGATGAGGAAAAGCAGGATATATCCCATGAGCCTTATTCAAATGCGGTTGACAGTGTATGTCATGGTCTGGATAAGACCGGTTATTTCACAGGCTATCAGTATTGTGAACAAATACTCTGGCAAGCAATATTGGGTAGCGGTGAAATGGTAAGAAGACTACGTCTTTCCTTTTGAGAAGATATGAGCAAAAGTGGTTGGGCGCACGTGGATTCTGATCTGGCAGACATGCTTATGTAGAACGTTCATGCAAAGAAGTTGAAGTTTTGTACAACTTCTTTGGGCTTGGAGATGGCGGAAAAGAATGATGGAGTGTGCACGAGAAGCTATAATGTGATGCAAAGATAAGAGAAAAGGTCAAGAAGCTACACGATTGAAGATTGAAGACATGGTGGAGATTGTTGAAAACAGATGTCTTAAATATATCTCTAGGCTGCTCGACTAGTTGAGGCCTGCTCGACTCGAAGTCCAGAGGCTATTGATTTTGCTATTCCGCGTTGCTCAACTAGTCGAGGGTTTTGCTCGACTAGTCGAGGATCTGCTCGACCGGTTGAAGCCCTCCTTCGACTAGTCGAGGGTTACGCAAATTGTGTTCGGATTTTACGCGGACTACATAAATTTGAGGCTGTTTCGCAAAGGTACGGAAGGGGAGTTTCCTAAATTATAAATGGGGGTCCCTAGGGCTATTTTAGGGCATGCTAAAGCTTTCAAGGGTTTCTAAAATGATTTTAGGGTTTCTAAAGAGTGCAGCAAGGGTGAGATTCGAGGTTGTTCAAATCGAGTAAGTTTATTCTTTTTGTAATTTACGCTTTCATAGTATAATTTTGTTACTTTGTACTGTGATTTTTTTCCGAAAGGGTTTTTAACGTTAAATCTGTGTATTCTCTTGTGTTTGCTTGATGCGATTGGATGGCTATCCTAGATTTAAATGTGTAATTCCATAGCAGAAATCCCCAACACTCTGCATTTCAACATTGAGTTCCGCTTGAATATAAAAAGTGTGCACTGGAGCACCGAGAGTAGTGTACACGCTATCTTCAGCAGTTCGTCGTTCCTTGGAACCGATGTCAAAAATATAACTGAGTCTTTAAAATATCAAGATTTCGCGTGAAATAAGCTGGACATTTTCAAAATATCGCCAGAATTTACCTTCATGGGTTGGGCTGGCCTGTTGGGTTTTTGGGCTTGGCCGCTTCATGCAAGGTATTTTTAGAATTGAAGTCCGTTTGTTAACCAGCCCACCTAAGATTTTAAGGGCACTAATCATACATGTCATGCATGATGATGCGCACCGAATGAATGGCCCAGATCTTGCAAAAAGTGGCCAAACTCAAGACTGGGTCATATGTAATCACCACAGGCTGGTTTGTGGCTATGTTTTAATTAGTGAGAGTTGACAGACATCACCGTGGTCCAAGTCTAGCCGTTGGGAAGCGCATTGCATCCTGCCCCTGCCTGGACGGAATCGGTACATGTGGGGACTCTATGGGGCCCACCATGATGTTTGGGTTTTATCCACTCCATTCATCGTTTTCTCAGTATCATTTTAGAATATGAATCCAAAAATGAGAAAAATCTAAGGTTCAAGTGGACCACATAGTAGGGATTGAATGCCCACCATCAAAAACTTATTTGGGGCCACAGAAGTTTTAGATGAAGCTGACATTTGTGATTTCCCTTCATCAATGTCTACGTGACCTTATGAATAGGTTGCATGGCATGTAAACATCACGGTGGGCCCTAATAAGGTTTCAGTGCTGGCTATCATTATCACGGTTGCTTCATGTGGTGTGGTCCACTTGAGCCTTTGATCTGCCTATTTTTGGGCTAACATCCTAAAGTGATATAGAAAAACGGATGAACGGCCCGGGTAAAATCCATACATCACGGTGGGCCCCACAGAGCCCCTGCCTGGACCGATTCAGTTCCCAGCCATCAACAGCTTTTGTGGGAATCTATAAAAATTTCATTTCAAAATTTGAAGTTTGAAAAGTCCGTTCTGAAATGTGTTGAGATTCCCACCACCATTGTTAGGTAAGTTCATGGTACAACCTGCACTACGTATTATTGTACTGCCAAAAGTAAAACATAAGGGTGTATTTATCAAACTTGGTATCCATAAAATCAAGCGTGCGACAAAATGTGCCCCCACGTGACAGGCCCTTTGATTGGTTCACATAGGTGGTGGGAACCACACATCCAGACCCTGTACGTGACCAATAAACTATATGTGAGGAGCGTTTTCTCAAGCACGCGAGTGACATTAAGTGTCTTTGAAGAGTAGTTTGTTCGGTACATTATGGATTTTCATTTTGTTCAAGTGGGGCCATGATTCAATGATGGAAATCATTTATGATGGGCCTCAACGCAGATGCCCATGTACCAAAAGTACCACAGATTCAAAGATCGTAGCTGTAGAATATGTGGTTCCTTTCTTTGTTGGATGTGAACCGTTGGTGCATTTTCTTCTTAACTGCTTGTTAGTCGGCCGTCAATTGAAGGATAGTTCTATTGCCCTTTTGGAAATTTCGGTGTATGGGTTCTATAGTAGGACCCACAATATTAACGGTTTGGATGACTGATCAGTGGATCCCACTAGGACAAATTAAAGGTCTGAACATCACTTTGTAAACTTTCAGCGGAGACCATACAATTAGTTGAGAAGGTGGCGGAAAACTAACAAGTCGTATATGAGCCGAACGGAGCAGGCATACTGAACAGGCTGCTCAATTTAAACCTGCTTTGGCTCGTCCTTGAGCTTGACTAGACAGCTCAGCTCATGATGAGCTTTTACAAGCTGAGTTGGAGTCTACGATTTGGAGTTTTTAATATATATATTGTTGAGGTCAAAATCTGGATCGCCCTCCACTTCATGTGACGTTCCTCAGATGGACTCTGATCCTGCACAAAGGGTGAACAAAGGAGACCTTGGCTAAGCCAGGGACCCTCCGATACCTAAGTCAGGCCAAGGGAATCGGGGTCTTAGTTGTAGGGTGGAGGGAGAACGTGAGATATTGCGTACATGTAGCGATAGGGTCCTCATGTATATATATACCTGACTGTAGGATGGTCTGGATCCATCAATCACAGCACGATCTGCTCCATCAAGGAGATTTTCGGATCATGGATATACTTCACGCAATCCAAGAATCCATGCTTCACATTTTTTGCATCGTGCGTATCTGCGAGCGAAGTAACCGACTATGTTTACTTATGGTAGTTTCTAAATTTGGCCTGAGGAGTGCCCGCCTCATAATGTGCAGTCGGCTTGGACCTTCAGGCAAGTACCGCTCAGAATAGTAGATGTTCATTGGGTACCGTCTGCTCTCGGAATCTCTTGTAATTCGAGCCGATCTGTTAATTCGAAGGGTGTATCCTTCGGATCGGATCAACATAGCATCAGACCTCGAAATACCAAGGGACTCGGATCTTCCCATAACATATATTATACAATTTATTTAAATATATAAATATTTACAAATTATTTATATAAAACGATTTCAATAAGAGTTGAATTGATTCCAACTAAATTAAGTTTGAGTTAAGTTTTGAGCCAAGTTGAGCTTGGTTTGGATCCTTACTCTTGCTCCGCTGTTAGACTCTTGAGTGTTAGCAAATAAATTGTTAGATACACCGAAAGAAAAAAAAAATAAAATAAAATATGAAATTCGTGTAAATCTGTTCTGGTAGAATCAGACAGTGGAAATATTCACAGTATTCTAAAGAGGAAATCTAAAATGTATCTGATAGGAGAGATGGTGTTGAGATGATTAATTTTAGACCGAAATGGTCCAGTTTATATAGACACTAGGTAATGGACTGTTGCTAGGTAGCTATCAATGGTTCACGAGTACAAAGTGTGTCACTACAGCCACATTGCTTACACCCACGCCCTCGCTCGTGCTCGAGCGCGTGCACATAACACTGGAACACGCAACCCGAGCATCTCCATCTCCAAAAATATTTAAATAAGAATACTATCCACAAATTCATATAAAAATCCCAAAAACTTTTCTACTATTTTCGATGTGGGACTAAAAGCATACACTGCACTTTTGAATTTTGAAATTCTTGAAAATCGTTTTGGCGGTAAAATCCCGAAATTTTAAAATTTTAAATATTTTCAAAAAACCACAAATTTCAACATTGGGAGTTTCAACACCCGGTCAAAGGTTCAAGTATCCATAAGTGGTGAAATCCCACTACGATGTAACTGTGTGTGCATGTGAAAAAAACAAAGAGTCAAGCTTGCTTTAGTTCAAACTCAGCTCAAAAATTTTGCAAGCACAAAAAATCAATTCAACTTGGTTGGAGCTTAACTATAAGCTGAGTTGAATCGAGCTTTTTTTAAGTAGAGTCGAGCAAGTTAACCAAGCTAAGTCAGTTCGAATGCAACCCTTGTCAGTGTATGTTTTGGTAGGTAGAATACATCTTGACATATATCGATTCAGTATACGTTAGGACTTTAGCCTGGTAGGTCCAACTACATATGTGCAGTCAAACTGGTTGATTCATCACGTGGGCCATACACGTGCATCAAATGTGAAGTCTGGTCATTTTTCTCACATCCATGTTTTGGGCACACCACGCCAGTGGCCCAACCCGATCACTGCATCAACCACATGGTCGAGCCATGAAACATGGATATGCGGACCCATCTGATGAACAGCCTGGATTCGACATTAGAGGACCCTTCACATTGTAAAAATGGGAAAGAAATTTTAAGAGAAGCGTGCAACACCAGAGATGTGTGGGCCCACTGTGATGTGTGTGTGACATCCACTACGGAATATCATGTTAGGAGTTAGTACCTGAAGCCGAAAAGTCATGCCCATCGAGAACTAAGGGGGTCAAACCAGAGGCAACGGTGGGACACCCACCATATGACCCTTCCTGGAGCCAACCTGTTATTTATATGACATCCAAACCGTTCATCAGCTGGAACCCACCAGGATGAAGGAAGAAGACAAAAATCAGAATGACCCAAAACTCAGCTAAGTCAAACTGAGTGAATTTATAGGATTATGCATGATTTCACATTGTTCCCATGGTGTAGCCCAATTGAGCTTCCGATCAACATGATCACTATAAGTTCAGTGAACATAAGGTTTTGCAACTGATGGACGGTGTGGATTTCACATACACATCATGTTGGGCCCACAGAGCTCGGATGTTCCATACACTTCTTACAACAAACAGGTTTCGTGGAGGAATCTGGTCCGTAGAAATAGACAAGGGGGTGTAGAGGGAGGAAAAAAGGAAGCATGCACGAGGCTGTAGTGGGAGTGACTTTGATGTGTACGTGTGGATGTGAAGGGCCTTTGAATTCTAATGCATTCTTAGTAGTCGTGTGGCCAGCTTTCCTACACCCTTTCAACCTCTCATACAACGATAGGTGCCCTTTGTTGATTACAACTAGAATTCTACGAATGGGGCGTTTCCTTTTGGCAAAGGAAGTTGGCGAGATTCCTTTGGAAAGAGATCCACTGAAGATCGTGGACCCTCTTTTGAGAGAAAAACAAACTAGGCTTAGCTGTGGGCCCCTCTGATTTGGTCATGATTGGACCACCTTATATATTTGGTGTCTGCCAAGATCTCCGTGGTACACACGTGTGGATGTGATCTGGCCGTTTTATCTTGTGGGTGTTGTCTTGCATGGATGCACTGATGTGATGATCGTACCATCCATAGTTTTCTGATGTGTGGCCAGGATATTGGCTGCTAAAACAAAAATGGCACATGGATTTCATTCTATAGCTGGACTACATTGATCTAGTGTCTAGGATTGTTTGATTGGTGAGCCATGTCCATCCATGCCAATATGATACCCCTGTGCAAGATCCTAGCTTTCCATCAGGTGGGCCACACTATTTAGAATTTAAGTGTCTTTCACTCAAGCTGGCCAAGTGTACAAAATAAATGGATAGCTAGAAAAACTGATCTTAAGCAGCCGTTCATTTCATTCAATGTTGTCCGCTAAAGAATAAGTCAGCCTGATTTTTAGGCCAGATGATGTAAACGATGTGGCCTACTTGATGGAAGGCTCAGATCTCACAAATCACCATATTAAATGCATTTCTTGCACATGGATGGGCAGGGTTACACATGAGCCAGGCTTAGCAAGTTCTCTATATAATAAGAGAAACCAGGGAACAAAAACTCGAAGCTGTTAGTTTTCTTTTCATGGATTGTTAAAACCATGCATTATCTATGGACGCATGTATAATATTTTATTAGATTTAAGATATCTGTACTTAGTGTCCAACCTCTTCTACACATGTACGAACATGGTCTCTTGTCTACAAATCCTCTTTGTGAGCTTTTTCATTGACATATTTCAACCATTTTCCTTAGTGAATAATTTAAAACCAATGTGAACTCGATACAAAACTTTGGTGGACTATGACAGGTAGAGTTGTACATGAGTCGATTCGAGTCAGCTCCGCACAACTCAACCATTAGCTAACCCTAACTCGAACTCGGCATGGCGCAGTTCTCAAGCTAGTTTGGCCAACTTGGCTTAGCTCAATCAATTGCTCACTCGCTCGACACTGTGCAACATTTTCTCAAACACTTTGAATGCATTTTAATTTCTCATATAATGCAAAATAGTAACAACTCTTTAAAAGTATTTTATCAAACACTCGGTGAGCAAAATCAAAATCAAGATGTGGAGTGGAACAGTTTTAGGATATATTTTTTCAGTGGTTTGTTTTGTATTAATTCCTTCCTCACCACCAACTGATCCTGCGGAGAATGTACACACCTTGAAACGATAATTCGTTAAGTCTTTTCATCAAACACTCAATAAGCGGCATCAATATCAAAATAACCGAGTCACCAAGCTGATTCGATATGAGTTGGGTCAAGGCAATCTCGGGCAAGCTCGAACTCGGCTCAAAATTTTTTTGAGCTCCAAAAATCAGCTCGACTCGGTTCGCGGAATCCAATTTCAATCCAAGGCGAGTTGAGCTTTTTCGAGTCAAGTCAAGTGAGCGAGCTAACCGAGCTAACTCGACGCGTGTACACCTCTGATGACAAAAGGAAACAATTTCCTCCATTGATTTGCTTTTCTCTTTGTTACGGCCTACAAGAGTTTTGGTTTAGGCTGAAAATTAGGTCCATAGAGTTTCAAGGGGTGCAACATCACGTAGACCATTCAGATTTTGTGGCCATGACACTTGTGCAAAGGTACGCACGGGTGCTCACAGAAGAAGGTGCGCAGGTGAGCACTCCTCCAGTAATTGTAAAGTGAGTTTATACACACTTTTTCAAAGATAGTTTTTCTTAGATAGAGGAAACCTTTAATATTTTAAAAGAGAACCAAGGTCAATAAATAGACAATGTGATATTCTACACTTGGTATAAGAGAAACTGAAACTAAACAAATCAAATTGTGGGCCGTAATTTTGGTGGGCCATTTAAAAATTATACCAATCTAATGATCTAATTAAACAACTGTTTCTATGGTTCGATGAAAGCAAAAAAAAAAAATCCCATGGCTTCTATTAGTTAGGGGTCATGATTGCTTAGATAATATGGTTTTTGAACGATGAGACTTTCCAATCTAGAGGTTAAAATTTAGCAATATATGTCATGTGTACAAGTTTTAAATGCATATCAAGTGTCACACTCTACCCGAGTATCAAATAACCATCATTTAGAATCCCTTTGCCTCTCCCCACTTATACAGCTTCTCTTTCTATGTGGATTGCATGTGCCACCTTTTACTCTATTATATATAAGCCATATGAAATTAGCTGTGCGGAAGGGTACGAACGTTCGTGGAAGAGCTCTTTAGGAAAAGATGAGAAGGACAGGTGATATTTTAGTTTCATGCACTCAAAGCTACTATCATATGATGGTTCAATAATAGCTCTTGATGCATTCATGGCCCACCGCAAAAGGTACGTACACTTTATCACATGCACGATGTGGCACACGTGCTTGATTGGAGCCGTTTATTAAGTGGGCTGTAACCTGTAGGAGCTGTCCTATGGATAAAAACAGTTGGCCCATCAGCCAAGGCACATGTAATACTTTGTTTCTTTTAAACGGTGGGTTCCACCGTTACATATGATGTGGCCCACATGAGCTTTGGATGACCCTCATGTTTTGGCTCATGCCCTAACCTTGTCGAGCAAAATTGATGAATAGTGTGGATTTATCACATCATAGATGTGGGGTCCACTTTTTTTTTTAAAAAAAAACAAAACAAAAACAATAAAAGCAAGTGATGTGCGTCACTTGCTTTCCACTTCTCCACAACAAGTCCTCCACGACTCTCTCTCTCTCTCTCTCTCTCTCTCTCTCTCTCTCTCTCTCTCTCTCTCTCTCTCCCACTTCTCTGCGGTACGATTGCGGATGGGAACCCATCACCCATGATTGCCATCATCATGATGGGACCCACTCCTCAATCTAAACCACTCATTAAACTCCTAACCCACCAACTCACCTGACACCATTTTTTTTATATACTATATTTCTCATGCCATCGAGAGAAAATCATAGAGAAAATCAGTGAGAAGAAAAAGAGAACTCAAGAGAGAAGAGTATCCGTGAGGGTTCAATATCGAGTTTAGAGTTGATCAATCCAAGCTAGTACATCAGCATCAATTCAGATTATTTTCCTCCCATCACACAATTTTTCCACAGCAAGTAGGTGATCATTCCCCATTGAAAAATTCATATCTGTTGCCTTATATAATCTAGACATTGAAATATTAATATTTTTTTTTCTTTTTCCATTTAATATTATATAGTGATGATAATGAATATTCATTATGTGAATATAGACATTATATCTGTCATATTTTCATGTGAGTTAGATGCATCTTATGTGAATAATTATTTATTTTATGCAATAATTTTTATGCGTGCTTTGCCTAGGGTCATTCCCGAAATGATCAGTACGACACAGGTGCTCTGCCCAGAGTTATTCCCAAAAGGATCGACACGAGTGCTCTGCCCTAGGTGATTCCCTAAAAGGATCCGTACACACGAGTGCACTGCCCTGAGATTTTGTCATTAAAAGGTTATACTGATCCTCTGCCAAGGGTCATACCCTGGAAGGATCAACACCGGTGCTCTGTCGTGGGTCATCCCCTAAAAGGATCAGTACACATGAGTGTTTTGCCACTCCAAATCTTTATATTTTTAGAAAAACTATGTTTAGCAATTTATTCATTTCATATTCATAAATGTCAAATTATTAATTATGATTTTACATCCAATGTTCGTCTTATTTTGATTAATATGTCGAGATTAAATTTGGTAATATTTGTGAGATTTTCAACTCGGGATTGATGTGATCCTATTGAGTTGTCAACTCATTATGTTTTAACCGTTTCAAGTTATAAATATTTTGAAGATGCAGGGTACTTCTATTAGTAGTGGAGCATAGAATGTGATTTGATGCACATGGCATGTCATTCTATATAGGATGAATTTTATTTTATTTTAGAACTCTGAATGTAGTAATGTTTGACTTAATTTTCTTATTTCAAGTTAAGTTAAACAATTATGCATCGATGTAATAACAGATTGTGCAATTAGTTATCTTAGTCTGTATTTGGAATTTTAAAGTTTTGAGCTATAGTGGGAGAAAATGAAATACATATGAAATTGTCATACTTTATTTTTTTTATTTTTATTTTTAAGTCACGGGTCTGGAATTCGGCTCCTGGACACCCTATTTGGGTACCCGAATTTTGGGGCGTGACAGTACATGTGTGGACTATTATTCAATACGTGCAAATGTTTATTTGTTTTGTATAGTGTATAGCCCGCACAACAAATAGGTTTGATCGAAACCGTTGATCTGTGATGGCCCATCTAATGGAAAAATTGTACATGATACTGATATTCAATGGACGAAGATGTCAAGGATTGGACGGTAGGATCTTTTCATTTGGGAGATTCGGATCATTCACACGGGTGGGCTCCATTATTTAGTCAACCTGGCCCAAAAATAAGTCAGCCAAGTCATCAAGTGGACCACACTTTCAAAGAGAATATACAGTCTATGAAAACTATCAACGGTCCAGATTTGCATTATCCGATGACAGGAGTCAGCTGGCTTATTTCTCAAGGCTGCTCATCCGTATGGTACTTCATACTTTGGGCTTTCGATTCTGGGGCTGACAGATATGGGCTGTTCTAATGGCGTTGAGACAAGTCAGGCCCATTTATGTCTCTCAGTTGTAGGAATTGGGCCTAAAACTTCAGGCCCATATGAGTGCTCTAGCCCAATAAAAAATGGGTTGTGCTTGGCTTTTAGGCTAGGCCTGGACCAAGGGAAGCTCTGCCATTTTTACAGCCATCAATAGTCCAGGCTATCCTATCAGGCTTTTGGGCCCAGCTCGTTCGGGGCTACTCTTGGGCCAGGCTCGTCTATATCTAAGAGCCCATTGGCCTGGCCCGTTTATATTAGGGTGGAACGTCAGGCGGGTTGGGTTGGGTTGGGTTGGGTTGGTGCTCAACCCTAGCCCAACCCAAGGTTCCTATACCTCAACCCTAACCCAACCCAACCCAACCTCACCTCGGGTTGGGAATTCTCAACCCTAGCTAGCAGGCTTGATTGGGTTGGTCAGGTGGATACATGCTAATATTTTCGTTATTACATTAGTATATTATATTTCAATACACATATTATGTTTTATACCTATGATTTTAATAATTATATATGTAGTTATTTATGGTAAAGAACTTCATTTTTCTAAACAAATAAGTTAAAATATAGGACAACTACTCCTTTAAAAGTCATGTTGTGTAGCACACAATCTATATGGGAGAGAGAAATCCGACTTATCTTGTTAGCTTAAGTCATCAGAAATGGCGTGGACTAATGAGACACGATGGCGCTGGAATTTTTTGTGCCTTCAACATAGGTAATCTGCACTCAATTATAATTTACGAGTAACTTATATATCAACCGGGTTTGAGTTGGGTCGGGTGACCCGAGCCTGACCCAAGTTTTATCAGGTTGGTGTTTATATAACCCAAGCCCAAAACCGAACCCGTTACTTCCTGCCCAAGCCCAACCCAATGCCCGCTCCGTCACAGGTTGGTCGGGTTGAACCCGCCCAACTTTCAGCCCTAGTATATATCCTGCAGAAAAATGGGTGGCTTGTCCTTGGCCTGGGCCGGATTTGGTCTATGTAAAGAGCTTGGGCCGGTCTCTGTTTGTGTGAAATCATTAACAGGTCGGGCTCAGTCCTCACGAACCTCGGGCCAACCCAGCTGGTTGATGACCCTGTGCCTTTTATGAGGACTTGCATAATCCTACACCCCAAGACATGTATACTTGTACGCGTTTCTCAGCTCGTAATGTGGGACCAATGGTTCAATGATCTGGATCATTGAAATGTTGGGCCTCATCATGGATGGACATGACACATAGTATTTGATAGGATGATCTGAACTGTTCAAATCATGGGCCCTTTTGTTTATGGATTATCGGTTACAAATCACAGTAATTAGACCGTAGAACTAACCATCTAAATTCGCCTTTTGGATTGAACCGACGGCCATTTATCTTTTACCCATCCATTGGATGGGCCCCGGATGGACCACACCTCTCACTGCAATTTTCGGCGATCTCCTCTGACAATCCACTCAATTCATTTGTGCCATCATAAAATCAATTGGTCCCAGTCATTATGTGGGCCACACGTCTACATTGAATGTAAATTGCTGGTTAAACCCTTTCTCACCAATTTAGAGCTGGCACAGTACGCGCAACTCCACGACTCGTCCGGTTGGTTTATATCCGACTGGATCCGCACCGAATGAGTGAGTCAATTCAAATCGAGTTGACTTCATTCAATCCAAACTCAACTGAGTTGAGTTTGAGTCACCCAGTAACTCGACTCGACTGAACCCGAGATCCAAGTCGGTATGAACTCAACTCGATCCGAAACTCGACTGTATATATATATTTAAAAAAAAAAAAAAAAAGACACTCAGATCTAAGATGCCATGCCGCTGATGGAGAGGCCACAATTTTGGCAAGTGAATCTAGGTTTTGAATTGTGATTTCGGCCCGTGGATATCCACTACACCCGACCCGACTTGGTGTTTGCTCGAGCCGACTTGGTACTTGTGACTGTCTGACTCGGTTCGAATTAGTTCAGGTTAAACTTAGACGACTCAGATCAAGTCAGGCATGCTGAACTACTGAGTCAGATCGAGTTTGGGTCTGGCCTATTTCAAAACCGGTTCGAGTTAGGTCTACCCTAACTCGATCCACCTCTACTGGATGCCCAGCTCTTCACCATTCATTTTCTCATACTTGTGCATCAAGTACTTGATGGGTGTAAAGTAGCCCCACTTTTAGTTAAAAGAGGAAAAATGAAAATGTAGGGTCCAGTAGTTACTGATCTAGACCATTGGGGTGACGACAATCACCGTGGATGTATCATACGCTAAAATATCCCAGACGGGAGATTTCATTGGGCACGGTAGAACCCCAGTAGTAGTGATCTTGATCACTGAAACATGGGCCCACAGGCTTAAATTGTAAACTCGAGTATTCCGTGCATATCCTCGGACGATATCAACGGTGACCTGGTGCACGATTATGTGTAAATGGGCCCAACCGTTTGATCATCTAGACTGTTGATCCTACGCCCTGTACTTCGGATGGTGGATTTGTCAAAACTCTTTGGATTAGAAAATTCAAACCCTTGATGGGTGGTTCACCAAAAGGGCCGATTGAATACAAGGATAATAGTTTAGGGCCAGTTTAGGTAGCTGGCTTAATCAGGATTACAGTGGATGGGATTCTCTAATCCCCGATGTGACGGATGGAGTGGTGTTTGGATGACCTCTGTCTCTCGGCCTACTAAGAGGGATTGGCATGTACGATAGAGTAAGTGGGATCTGCGGCTTATTGATTTAAGATGTTTTTTCCTATATTGGGGCCCACAACGAATGTATGCAGCTTATCCACGCTGTCCATCCGTTTTTCTAGCTAATTTGAGGCATTGAGTCGAAACTTGAAGCATATCAAAAGCCCTAATGGACCATACCATAGGAAAGAGTGGGAAGAATGATTCCCACCGTTGAATTCTTCCTAGGACCCACAGTGAGATTTATTTGTCATCCAAAGTGTTCATAAGATCTCAAAGACATAAAAGAAGGGAAAAAAAATTAAATAGATCAAAAACTTCTATACCCGAAAAAATTTCAATGGGAGAAGTTCAATTCATACTGTTTCCTGTGGTGTGGTCCACTTGAACTTTGGGTGTACTTCAATTTTGGGCTGAACACATAAAATTATCTAATAAAATGGATGGACAGATTGGATAAAAGACATAAATCATGATGGGCCCCTCATAGTTATCTGTATAGTGGGTGAAGTTGTAAGGGGCGACCCGTTTTCGATATCCCACAAAACCAGACAGTTCACCGGCGGCACATGGGATAGAGGTGTATACCATATGCAACCGACAATCCACTGTAAGTCATAAATGATGCGATGGCCGTAATTCCATCCCATGTAATCCACTGTAATTCACGCGGCCAAACAGGCCCTTAAATTGTTGGGATCCTTACACTCGCTGGGGTGGTTAGACTCTCAGGAGTTTAAACAGCCAGTTAAGGGTTTGAGTATCCATAGGTGGTGAAATACCACTATGGCAGGAGTGCGTGGGGGTGTGTAAAAAGAAAAAAAAAAGTTTAAATTGTTCAAAAATTAACCATATTTGGTAAATACATAATACGTAGAAAGGATTAAAATTATTTTAAAATTTTAATGGTTATTTTTATTATTATTCAACAGGTTATTCCTCTCTCTCTCTCTCTCTCTCTCTCTCTCTCTCTCTCTCATGGACCGTTAGGTTTTCAGTGGTCAAATGCTGAAGATCATTCCTTATAAGTGACTTTGGAGATTTATGGGCAATCAAAGGTTGATGCCACATCATGAGCGTTCCCAATCTTCTTTATTACAAATTAATATGGATGGTCCCTTATCATAGCAATTGATCAAATGATTACAATCTTCATACAAAAGTGATTTAATACGAATAGATAATCAAAGGTGCGCCCAAATGGCAGAAGTTCACATCAAGTACATAAGCTATTCTATTACTGTATTACAATCAATAAGGACCATTTATTTTCCTAGCGGCCACTAATTGTATGACTAAAATCATCTAAGGTAAGTTATATTTTTTTTTAGTGGGATTCACAATCAAAAGTAAGACTCGGGGCGTGATAGACAATCTAGATTAATGATTAGATTTTTATGCTATAACTAATATAATTAACATCGACAATCCAGTTTTCTAGCCAGATGGTTAGGATTATCACATCCAATCACTTTTGAGAGGGACGCATGATCAAAGGTGGGCTCTGGCATAATACATTATCTAAATTACTTATTAGACATTTTTTTGAAATAATTAATATGAATCTATTTATACTAGGTTTGTGCCTGGATCAACAAGAGAAGCCATCATGTGTTGGCACACTTGTGTAGAAACGAAAGAGCAAACGTACTTGCTGTTGGAAAAGAGTACATATACCTATCTACTGAGGAAAGTAAATGTAAAGAGGAGGAAGCAGTTCAAAGATAGGGATATTGTTGCTCAAATAAAACACATCATTGAAAAAGCCCTCGCCTCGTCCATGGACTATTTGTGGAAGCAATAAAATTTTAAGTAGTCATTGCCTCTTCAAACCTATAAAAAGTAATACATTAAGAAGAGTTTGGAGCCTCATACAAATACATTCACACACAAATCTTTTAGCTAACACTTAGTTAAATTAGTTTAATCTTCGAATCCTCTAATTCCGTCTAGCAACATATTTTAGGTTTAGAATCTTTAGTTTTTTGCATAGTTTTTTAACTTTAGTTTTCACTATTGTCCAACATATTGCTACGGTAAGTCAGCTAGTTTAATACAAACATTCACGACCCATCGTCAGATCCCCAAATTGTTGAGTTCTTACTTCTTAATTCTCCAATCATGATTGTCTCATGACCATTTAAATTTTCTTATAACCATCTCACGATCATCGAAGTTAGGAATACCGTTAATATCACAATTGGTCCACTGACATAGATCATCATTGATAATCTCTTTTGCTTACTTTTCTTTTTGCCGATTGTACTATATTCCTATTCGGATTAATAAAATCAGTATTAAGTAATTTTTTCCCAGACTTTTTCTATCTTTGTTGATTTTATTGGGAAATATGACCAAAGCTATCACGTTGTAAGAAAAGTTTTTATTTTAAAGCAAAAAAATCCATCGAAAGGACCTTTTCACAAGTTGTCTAATTGCTTTGACAATCGGTAGTTGAATAGTCAGGCCAATCCCAATACAGCCTATTCAGTGCTTAGAGTCACAGTTTAGTTCGATTCAAGTTTAATACTATTTTTAATAGTATTAAACTTGAATAGTCCCAATTCAGCCGTATGTCAAATAGCCAGAACTGTTTTTTTGGTTACACATGTGGCCGTATGTTAAATAGTCAAATCAAGTGTATTTTAATAATATACATGATTGATAAAATCCTTTTTTTTTTTTTCTTTTTTTTTTTGTGGCCTTTTGATTCTTTTATTCTATTTTATTTTATTTTTAAAGCGCCTTTTTTTTTTTCTTCACCCCCACTTACTCATGCCGCTGTGGGATTTCACCACCTATGGATACTCAAACCCTTGACCGGGTTTTGAAACTCTTGAGAGGCTACCACCAGAGTTAGAGTAACGATCCAAAACCTTATATACTGTAATAAATGTATAACTTACCCATTCTCATAGTCATTTAGAGATAGCTACAATCGCTCAACCAATGTGAATTTTAAGAGAAATCAGCCATCAAAGATGGGCATAATGATGATCTAAAATTTTATATTATAATTAATGTTGTAACGGCCCATAATTTTAGAACGTATGTGCACCCGTGTATGTTTGAACATTTGCATTCATAATTGCACTTATATGTATCATAAATCAACCAATAAAGTAAAATTATATATGAAATAACAGATGTAGACATCTGACTCACTGTTTTGATATTTAATTCCAATTCTAAATTAGCATACTTACCAAAACATGGTTCAAAACATTGAATTTTATACCAAATAAAACTCCAATCTGTACCATCCTTTCTTGTTTACTACAATAGTATAACTTGTGTGTGTGTGTATATATTATTATTATTTTTTTTTTGGTTGATGCCTCTTTTTCGTCCTTTTATAAATAATTCCAGAATTCTTCCTAACTGCAAAGTACATCAATGGCCCAGGAGAAAAAAACAAAGAATTTGATGGATGTGATCTTTCTATCCCAACCATCTTTTGGACCATTTGCGTCTGCTAAAGGTCAGAAAACTGCATGGACCTATGAGTGTGAGCGTGAGCTGCGTTAGCCAGGACTTTGGTAGGGTGCACCAGTATCTGTGTTTGAAATCCACTCCGCTCGGGCTGCGGTTGGATCCCTGACTGTGGGGTCCACTGTGATGTATTTACCTTACATCCGTAAGGTCCATCCTTTTCTACAGATCATTTCAGCGCATGACTCTGAAAATTAAGTAGGTTCAAGTGTTAGATGGGCCACACCACAGAAAACAATGGTGATTAACCATTAAAAACTTCTTATGGGCAACAAAAGTTTTGGATCAAGCTGATATTTGCGTGGTCCCTTCAATCATGTATTTTTGACCTTATCAACAGGTTGGATGGCAAATAAACATTCCGGTGACCCCAAGAAGTTTTTAATGGTAGGTATTAAATCACAACTGTTTCATGCGGTGTGGTCCACATAAGATTTGAATCTACTTCATTTTTGGTTTAATTCCATCAAATTATATTTCAAAACGGATGGACGGCGTGGATTTAAGTAATATACATCAAGGTGGGCCCCACAGTAAGGGATCCACCGAAGCCGCGCCCCTCCTCTCGGACCACAAAATTTCGAATCCGGAAGATCGTTGGTTTCTCCCTTCATCCCAGTCTGACATGAACGGATTGGTTGGCATACAAGCATCACATGACCCAGGGGAAAGTTTCAAGTGTGCACCCCCATCATCACCGTTCCCTGTCGTGTGGCCCACTGGAGTTCCGGATCGGTCCCATATTTGGAATAATGCCCTAACATGAGCTGGCTCAAATGATGGACGGTGTGGATGTCACACACATCCCAGTGGGCTCCACAGCTCTTTTGTTGCCCGGTCTCCTCAATTGCAGGAAATTCGAATCTCACCAGAACTCTTCACACACGCTCTGTGTTCGGTCATCTCGACGGACACGCCTCGATATTTCCGATATTCTCTCGCTATTTCCCTCAAATGACCCTGGTCGTGGCTCGTTTCTTCTCTCATCTTAGAAGAAGGAAAAAAGAATGGCACTTTCTTTCCCAAATTACCCTTCGTCTTCCCCTTCTACTCTTCCGTCTCCTTCTTCATTCAAGCATCATCAACGTACAACACCTTCTTCGATTCTATCCTCTCAGAACTCCTTTCGCAATCGATTTCTCAAATGGGTCTCCGTCCAATCCGCCAAAAATCAAAACCTCAATGCCGTTTGTATGCAAGAAGGTGAATTTTTTTTTATTTTTTTTTTTTTTTTTTTTTTTTTTAAATTTTGTTTTTTGTGAATTGGGTTGTCTTTATTTCATTTTCGGATGCTCACTTTGTTTGTTTTTTTTGTTGCTGTTAGATTCGTTGTTTTGTGGGAATTGATACGATGCCACTGGTTGTATGGGAATTCCCATGCAACCTAACTAGCAGTTTATACATGGGAGAGTGGAAGGTGAATCAGGACCGTTAATTTGGTGTTTTACGAAGTTAAGAAAAACAGGCAGATTAGATAATCTGTTGACAGCCTAGGGTAAAATGTGGATAAATCTGATGGGTAGAGTGTTTGATTGATGTGGATTTTGAAATGTGGGCCATCCAGATTGCATAGATAAAATCTCATTAATTAAGAAGCTTGATTAAGCTTTGAGAAGTGTATTTTCATTAATTAAGAAGCTTGATTAAGCTTTGACAAGTGAATTTTCATTAATTAATGAAGCAGGGAAGAGCGTGAAAAAGTGAAGAGGAAGATCACCGTCTTCCTCAAGTGATTAAAATCTTCCTTGACTGATCAAAACCTTGAATCCACAAGAAAATAAGAGAAATTTTGGGTATTTTACTGAATAATGTGTAATATCTACGATTTTTTGATTACACCACTAATAAAGAAAAAAAAATTAAAACCCTAATCCGAAATGACCCCAAATAGCAAAATTCTAACACTAATAGAAGTCCTTATTCGACTAGAATAGGACTTACTAGTAAGGGGTCGTTTGGCACCATGGATTTGGGGGGATTTCAAATCCCTTGGTTGTTTGGCACCATAACGTAACTGGGGGTTTCAAATCCCCTCAAAGAGGGGGTTTGAAATCCACGGTGAAAGCTTGGATTACATCTAATTTTTTTTCCAAGAGTTGCACGTGTTACATGTGTGTCACTAGACTATTAATCTATTGGACATATGGCCCACTAATGATATCCCAAAATAATTAGATTATCAATTGCATCACTGTAATTACTTTAAAATGATGATCAACGCTGTCCAAACATTGTCCATGTAAATCAACGGTTAAAAATTGTTGGTTAGTCACGCGGACGTGATCTTGTGCTTGTGGCCCATCAGAGACTCAAAACTTCACCATTTTCGGGTAAAGTATATATTTGAGCTGGCTTATTACAACCATTGTATCAAACATTATATACGTTCACTAATTAAAGATATTAAAGTTGATTTAATAATTAAATTTAAACCCCTGTAAATATACTATGCATAACTACTTTTAGATTAAAGTTGTTTATGAATCCAGGGTGCCAAACACAATAGGAGAATTTCAAATCTAGGGGGTTCAAATTCAGGGGATTCTGAATCTAGGGGGTTCCCAATCCATGCTCCAAAACAGGCCCTAAGTTTTTGCCAAAAATAGAAAGTCCTAAATTAACCTTACTGGTGGATTTCTGACATAATAACAAGTAATTTCTAAAAAAGAAGGAAATTCTAAATCTTTATAAATAAGGAGATATGACAAAAATCAGAATTACTAAAAATAGTAAAATTTTCAGAAAATCGCAATTTTGAACAGTAAGCGTCCGTTTTCTCGCGAAACGGATAGACGTAACCTACTATGTGGGTCAGTTGACCCTGGATGGCCCACTGCATAAAGATCGATAGGTCGTGCATCCCGTAATGCTACTTGGATAAAAAGTTATGGCCAATTTACGGTTCACACTTGGAACGTCAATTTCTCCCCATCCAGAATGAATTTCTTCGAATTGGACGCTCCTGGGCCCAGTTACGTCATGCCCTTCGTAGGATTGGGTCCGGATTTGCTGGGTTACTTTTGCTTCCGTTTGGCCTACTTTTGGTCCAACCATGCTAGGAATGTATTTATCCCACGTCCCACATTAGTCCCCTCTACCTATAAAGAAGTCGTCCTACATCAGTCTCCAACTTGGCTCATGATACTCATAAAAGTCTGTCATAATGAAATTCCGTGACATCTTCATGCCCTTAGGAGGATCAACAACATAAGCGCTGATCTTCTTTTCCTTTGCTTTTTATGTCCCAGTTGGAAACTCTCCTCGCACAGGTGAACTAGTACATTATCACCCACTTCAAATACCTTTTGGTGTTGATATTTATCAACCTCTTCCTTAGCATTAGACTCCTGTAACTTTTTGAGCATCAACAAGACTAGCACAACACAGTCTCATGCTCTCCCTCACTAGACCTTATAGATCAATTCCTCCACTTGTTCCTGCAAGATTTCACTTTCTTTTAGACTCATCTGATAATGTGAGTGATTAGACAGACTTATCTCTGTGACAATATCAATGTGATGTTGTATATCCCATATGGGGGGCAACCCATCAAGTATAATCTCCTTGAACTTCTGCAACACTGGTTTCAACTTCTTTATTTTTCTTTTCGTTTTTTAGATAATTCATTGATCTCTCCCATCTCCTTAAATTTTTTGACAAAATCTTCTACGGTCTGCCCTTCTACTTTAGAAGCCTTGCATTGGTTCTTTGTTCTCACATGTGCGAGGATAATCTTTATACAATCTTTAACAAAAATAAAAATATTATCCTAGCCTCTATTTATACTGCCATGGTCAACCAAGTAACATGTGACAAGCTTCCATATCGATTACGTCACACATTACTTTATCCTTATAATATTTACCAATGGAGAAGGGAATATAACATTGTTCAGTTACTTTTGTTGCACTGATCTCCTTGATCAATCCAATTGTGTATGGAGAGGGGTGCTTATCTGTCTTCAGTTGTAGCTTTTCCACCAGTCTTTGATGCGATATTCTCACCGTTCCCGCCATCTATGATTAGATCACAAACTTTTTATTCACAGTGCACATTGTTTGAAAGATATTGTGCCACTATGGATCTATCTCCTCCTTCGGTGTGTACAACTTCCTCATGATCAGAGTGGTGGCCTACGATTTACCATGATCGGATGGTGGCTTACAATTCATCACCTGTTTCATACCATGAATATTATGACCGCGAGCTCCATCTTTAATCTCATGTTGCTTATCATTATGAACACGAGCTGTTCTAAGGCTTTCGTTAAACGGTCGATCGCCACTTGCAATCCTTACATGGTTGTAGATTCTCCTATTGGAAATGATGGGGACATCCCGCGCACTCGCGCACCACACTGGGCCCCCTATGCCCGTACACCAGAAGGAGGGCCCCATCGTCGATCTGGATTGATGACGACGTCTAGGGTGGGCCTCCTAGTTAGAAGACGAAGTTTTGATTCAAGAGAGTGGACCCGATAGCTAAGAAAAGCCCATCGTGGGATCTCATGATCGTGGCCCACTCGTCGGATTGATGTCATATTTTAGGTTTTGCTTATTGTTATTATTTAAAACATTGTGAACACTTTGGATTTCTTTGTTTGATTTTTATTTTAGTTTACTTCACCGCTAAGTAATAGGTTGCGCACATGGTGCGAGTATAGGGTTTTCTCTATAAATAGGCACCCCTTGTAGTTCTTTTGATTCATTCAGGTTTAATAAAAATTCCTGCTTTATTTTTTCTGCTCTTTTCGTGAGTTGTGGAAGAATTCAAGTGGGTGCGAAGCCCTCCCTTGTCGAAGGGCTAACTACCGTGGTGTGAAGCCACATCGACCCCGACTCACCCCCATCCTCTCTCATCTCTCTTTTCATCTTCCACCATCATCCGTACTTCAAATTCATCTTTGGTTACAACAGATTTCTTCTTTGTAGCAGAATTCCAGATTTCGACCTTGCAAGAGGGTTGAAACTTCGACGGAGCACCACGGACAGGCCGTAGCTCAGATCGACCCGAAACTTCGGGGTTTTGGAGCATACCCCTGGCCGACCAGGGCCAAGGAGAGTTTTTTTTTGCAATCGTCGTCCCCTCGCACGTGCGAGCGCCCCAGGCCCGCTGTCCACACGTGGGAATCGTCTTTGGTTCAGGTTTTTATCATCTTTTGCCTCCTCATACATGTTTTCTTCATAAACCCTAAACTTAGATTGCGTTTTCCCTAATTTGTTTGCCATTTTCATCATCCTAGGGTTCCTTGAATTGAAATTGGGGAATCCCTTGGATTAGGGATTGATTCTTATGCATGTGTGGTTGATTTCTATTTCCCTTTGACATCATTTGGTTTATAATTTTAATTGGTCCAGTCCTAGCCTGCCTAGACCTACATAGATTCCCCTTTAATTGAATGTTTGGACTGTCATGTGGGATGTGGAATTTGTGTAATTATTTCTGAATTGGTATGATCTAAGCCTGAATTCTTACATCTCATATTTAAATTTCATGTCCTGCATCAAATTTGGTACCAGAGTTTAAGTTTCTTATAGGGGAATACATTATTTGTTTAGGGTTAGTTTGTTTGAGTCCGTCATGCATCTAGTCCATCACATGTAGCTTTTAGGAGTCCATAGTCCCTTATTTTATTAACTATATTGCTGGAGTAACATTGCATAGTCCCCTCATATAGAGTCTCATAGGATCATTTAGTCCCATATAGTTGTTGTAGAAAGTCCTTAGGTGGAGTTAGCAAGTTGTACGCTCACACGTACGGGTCATGATTTTGACTAGCACCCTACACTAAACATGGAACAACTATTAGAGTCACTAAACAAGCTGTCCCAGTAAATCGAGTCTTGGGGTAAGTGGTTGGAGCGAAGCATAGATCAACGCCTTGACCAAATAGAGGCCTCCCTTAGGACAAACCCCACCATTAGGGAAGATCGTCAATCTCAGGCAGGTGGTCAGGAGGATAGACCAATGAGTGGAGGTGGCCGAGGAATCAGTCATGGGCGTGCACCCGTACCCCCACCCAATGAGGGACATCAAGACCATTATTTTGAGGGGTACAACATGTGCGGCCTCGTGGCTAGAGAGAGTGCACCAGAGGCTAGTGTAGAGTTACCCACTGAGGCCATTCCGGTAGTGGATGAGTTTCGTGATGTTGTTCCTAATGATCTATCGGATGAGTTTCCCCCTAGGAGGGATATAGAACACACCAGAACATAGGACACCGTAATACCTATAGCCGAGTTTGCGTTTAATAGTTCTGTCGATAGGTCCACAAGTCTCAGTCCTTATGAAGTCGTTACTGGTTATAAACCTGGGAAACCTATTGATCTTGTCCCTATGTCACTGTTCCATAGGCCGTCAGAGCCTGCAGAGTCTTTTGCGCATCACATTCATTCATGGCAGTAAGAAATTAGGCAGAAGATTATGACTAGTAATGAACATTACTTACTTTCCGCAGACCAACATAAATATTTCAAGGAATTCAATGTAAGGGACTCTGTCATGATCCGCATCAGGCCAGAGCGGTACCCTCAGGCAGCCGTTCGAAAATTACATGTGTATAGTGCTGGACCATTCAAAATTATAAAACGAAACAGTCTTAATGTGTATGTGGCAAATTTTTCACCCTCCATGAGAATTAGTTTCACATTCAATGTGAAGGATCTAGTTGCATTTCAAGGGGCCATTGATGCATTGTCCAGCCTTTTGCCTAACTATCCTGATTTCTCAGACTTTTCTCTTGATCCATGGCCCCCTCTCGACCTATTTTTTCAGCCTCTACGTCCCATTCCTCCCATACCTACTCGTCCTGACTCATTTTCCCAGCCTCTACCTCCCATACCTACCCTTCCCGATCTTTTTTCCTAGTATCTACCTACCATACCTAACCTTCACACACCCAGAGAAGAAGTAGAGGATATCTTGGACCATCAGATAGTTTCAACGTCGGACGGCGGGTTTCAGAAGTTCTTAGTCAAGTGAAAGTTACGTCCAGCTTCAGACAATATGTGGCTCGCTGAGGAGGAGCTTCAGAGACTTGATCCTTACATCTCGGATCAGTCCAGGAGTTTCATTTCGCCAGTGGCGAAATCTTCGCAGCTGGGGAGAATTGATGGGGACATCCCGCGCACTCGCGCACGCACACCGGGTCCCCTATGCACGTACGCAAGGAGGAGGGCCCCACCGTCGCTCTAAATCGATGACGACATTTAGGGAGGGCCTCCTGTTTAGAAAAATGAAGTTTTGGTTCAAGAGAGTGGACCCGATAGCCAAGAAAAGCCCATCGTGGGATCTCATGATCGTGGCCCACTCGTCGGATTGATGTCATATTTTAGGTTTTGCTTATTGTTATTATTTAAAACATTGTGAACGCTTTGGATTTCTTTGTTTAGTTTTTATTTTAGTTTACTTCACTGCCAAGTAATAGGTTGCGCACATAGTGCGAGTTTTGGGGTATGGGGTTTTCCCTATAAATAGGCACCCCTTGTAGTTCTTTTGATTCATTCAAGTTTAATAAAAATTTCTCCTTTATTTTTTCTGCTCTCTTCGTGAGTTGTGGGAGAATTCAAGTGGGTGCAAAGCCCTTCCTTTTCGAATGGCTAACTACCGTGGTGTGAAGCCACATCGACCTCGACTCACCCCCATCCTCCCTCATCTTTCTTTTCATCTTCTACCATTATCCGTACTTCAAATTCATATTTGGTTGCAGCAGATTTCTTCTTTGTAGCAGAATTCCAGATTTCGGCCCTGCGGGAGGGCTGAAACTTCAGCGGAGCACCACGCACAGGCCATAGCTCGGATCGACCCGAAACTTCAGGGTTTTGGAGCATACCCCTGGCTGACCCGGGCCAAGGAGAGGTTTTTTTTTTTTTGCAATTGTTGCCCCCTTGTACGTGCGGCTAGGTAGCTGCGCACGTGTGAGCGCCCCAGGCCCACTGTCTACACGTGGGAATCGTCTTTGGTTCAGGTTTTTATCCTCTTTTGCCTCCTCATACATGTTTTCTTTATAAACCTTAAACCTAGATTGCGTTTTTCCTAATTTGTTTGCCTTTTTTATCACCCTAGGGTTCTTTGAATTGAAATTGGGGAATCCCTTGGATTAGGGATTGATTCTTATGCATGTGTGGTTGATTTCTATTTCCCTTTGACATCGTTTGGTTTATAATTTTAATTGGTCCAGTCCTAGCCTGTGTCAGCCTGGACCTACATAGATTCCCCTTTAATTGAATGTTTGGACTGTCATGTGAGATGTGGAATTTGTGTAATTATTTATGAATTGGTATGATCTAAGCTTGAATTCTTGAATCTCATATTTAAATTTCATGTCCTGCATCAGGAAAGTTACAAACGCCGTTGATTGTCCTTTAGAGCATCGTACTTGGAGTTGTTGCTCAAACCATTTTTAGAAGCCATCGAACCTAGGAAAATCCTCGCTTTGATACCAAGTAATGCAGGGAAGAGCGTGAAAAAGTGAAGAGGAAGATCATCGTCTTCCTCAAGTGATAAAAACCTTGAATCTACAAGCAGAGTTTTTTTTTTTTTTTTTTTTTTTTAAACACACGCACACACACCCCACACACTCACGCTAGTGGAATTTCACCACCTATGGATACTCGAACCCTTGACCAGGTGTTGAAACTCCTAAGAGTCTACCACCCGAGCAAGAGTGAGGATCCTACAAGCAGAGTGCTTGAATTCACAAGAAAATAAGAGAAATTTTGGGTATTTTATTGAATAATTTGTAGTGTCTATGATTTCTTGATTACACCACTAATAAAGAAAAAAACCCTAATTTGAAATGATCTAAAATACAAAAAATTCTAACCGTAATAGAAGTCTTAATTTGACTAGAAATAAAATAAAAATTGGAATTACTAAAAATAGTAATTTTTTCTAAAATTGTAATTTTGAATAGGAAACTTGTGTTTTCTCAGGAAACGTGTTTTCTCGTGAAACAAATGAATGTGACTCACTATGTGGTCGGTTGATCTCGGATAGCCCTGTACATAAAGCTTGATAAATTGTGCGTCCCCTAATGATACTCGGATAAGAACTTACGGCCGATTTATGGTTCACACTTCGAATGACAATTTCTCCCTATCAGGAATGAATTTCTTTGAACCGGATACGCCTAGGCCCATTTACGTCATGCCCAACGTAGGACTGGGCTCGGATCTACCGGACTAATTCTGCTTCCATTTGGCCTTCTTTTGGTCTAGCCATGCTACAAATGTATCTATGCCACATCCTGCATCAATTAAGTTCTGCAAATTAAATTCTCATTAGCTAAGAGCGAAGAAAGTAGCTTCTCATAACTAAAGAGGAGCCTATTGTCTTTGTTCTCACTCATCAAAGCAACCCAATACATCATCATCAACATTATCATCATCTAAGTCTTATCCTAACTAATAGGGATCGGCTACACAAATCTTGTTCCTCTATTTTCGCTTAGGTGTGCAACTTGGGTTGGGTTAACACAACCCCGATTGGGCCAACCCAAACTTTGGGTTTGTGTTAGGTTGGAATTGGGTTGAAAATCCTTAACCCGACCTAGGTTGGGCTGGGTTGGGTTTGTGTTAGGTTGGAATTGGGTTGAAAATCCTTAACCCGACCTAGGTTGGGTTGGGTTGGGTTGGGTTTGGGTGAAGGCCTTGAGCAACCTAATTGAACCCAAACTCGACCTTATTTGTAGTACATATACATGTGGGTTATGATTGAACACATGATATAACTGTAAAATCATGGTCTAGATAGAAAATAAGGCTCATGCAAGTTTAACTTGCGTGATTAGCGAACTACTATTATTTTTGGTCCATAGAATGTTTACATTGCACTACTTGATGAATGACACAGATCATAGGCACGTGTGCCACTCGTCAGCGTCAATGTTGTCAAATGGCATGAGTGATCCTTTGTGACACAGGGGACCTATGTGTATATGCAGTCACACATGTCTAATGTGGGAGCATTTTCACACTGGGCTCGAGTGGGGTGGCCTGTGGGATGCAGGGGCACACTTGGGGTGGGTGGGGCCCGTGTGAGGCGGAACCCATGGATTTGGGGCCCACGAGGGGGCGGAACCCATGGATTTAGGGCTCATGAGGAGGGTTCGGCCGAGAACCTAACCCATGAACTTGGGGCCTGGGCTATGAGATAAATGGATTAATTCGCCATACTCTATCTGTTTGAGCTTTAGAGCAAGTGGTTAATTGTCTTGCATCAAATTAGTATCAAAGCGAGAGGTCTCGTGTTCGAGACTCTTTACCGGGGGTGATTAATGCCGGGGCATTTTCACACTGGGCTTGAGCGGGGTGGCCTATGGGATGCAGGGGCACACTCGAGGTTGGTGGCCCGCAGAACCCATAGATTTGGAGCCTGTGGAGGTGGGTGGCTCATGTGAGGCAAAGCCCATGGATTTGGGGCCCATGATAGGGCGGAGCCCATGGATTTGGGGCCCATGGGGAGGTTTCGGCAGAGGACCTAACCTAACACATGGATTAGGGGCCTGGGCTATGAGATAAATGGATTAATTCGCCATGCTCTAACAGTTCGAGCTTTTAGAGCAAGTGGTTTATTGTCCTGCATCAAATTGGTATCAAAGCGGGAGGTTTCGTGTTCGAGACTCCTCACCGGGGACGATGAATGCGGGGGCATTTTCATATCGGGCTCGAGTGGGGTGGCCTGTGGGATGCCGGGGCACACTCGGGGTGGGTGGCTCGCATAACTCATGGATTTGGGGCCCATGTGAAGTGGGTGACTCGTGTGAGGCGGAGCCCATGGATTTGGGGCCCACGAGGGGGCGGAACCCATGGATTTGGGGCTCACGAGGAGGGTTCGGCTGAGAACCTAACTCATGGACTTGGGGCCTGGGCTATATGAGATAAATGGATTAATTCGCCATACTCTATCAGTTCGAGCTTTTATAGCAAGTGGTTAATTGTCCTGCATCAAAGTCCCTTGAACTTTTTTTTTTTTTTTTTGGAAACTTAAGGTAAAAAATGGAAAAATATTATAAAAAATTATGAAAAAATATGTAAAAATACTACGAGTGCTGGTATTTTTATTTTTTATTTTTTTATTACTAATTTCGTTAAAATTTTATTATATTTGTTACATCAATTAGACTATTAGACTATAACAAGTCAACTAACACATACTTAAATGAATACATTTACTAAAAAATGTGGAAAAAAGCATGAGAGAGAGAGAGAGAGGCAATTATATATTTGTGGTAAGAGTGAGAGAGACACTACGAGAGCAAGCAATGGAGTAAGGAATATAGGGCAGAGTGCCTATTTATAGGCAAAAAGGGAGAGAATTGTTGGGACCAGTGTTTGAAATATCGATACTATTGGCCGATATTATCATTATCGCACCCCTGCGAGACGATACACTCACGATAACCCCCGGAAGATACCAAAAAATCCAGAATCCAGATATCGGCCGATATATTGTCAATATCGCGCGATATATTGACGATATCGCACGATTTCCTCTCCATTATTGTCGGACATCGACAAATGCACGGACAGTCACGGGTGGATTGCAGGGGACTCGTGAGTCCCACTGTAACTAACCACCCACAAAGACCATAAAAACCGAATCCGGGTTGTGGAGAATTAAAAAATTTTGAATTAGAAAAAAAAGAAAAGAAATCGGAGAGTACCTGGCTGTAGCGGTGATCGAAGGTGGGCCATTCAACAGGTAAGTACGATTTTCTTGCCATTTTCTTCAACTTCCCTCTTTCTCGGAGATTCCGGCGAGGAATCAGGCCGGATTGACGAACCCTTCCTTCCGGAACGAGATTTGAGGGGACGGAACCCTTGCGTGCGTGAAAAACGGATCGGATTGCATGGATGGGGGTAAAAAAGGAGAGAGAAAGTGAAAGAAGGGCGCGAATGGGGAAATTGGATTGCGTATTGAGTTACTTAGTATGCTCTTATCGTATTGAGTAAACTTTGTAGGGCCCATTGTGAACTCATATGGTTCATCCACGCCGTCCATCCGTTTTTCCAGATCATTCTAGGGGTTGAGCCCAAAAATAAAGTATGTCAAAATCTCAAGTAGACCATACCAAAGGAAACAGTGGAAGTATTGATTTCCACCGTTGAAATCTTTATAAGGCCCCCAATGATGTTTATTTGTCATCCAAACTGTTCATAATATCACAAAGACATGGATGAATGGAAAAAACCAATATCATCTTGATCTAAAACTTCTGTGGGCCCCCAAGAACTTTTCAATGGTAGACTTCAATTCACACTGTTTCAGGTGGTGTGGTCCACTTGAGCTTTGGATATGATTAATTTTTCGTTTAAAGCCCTGAAATTATATGATAAAACGGATGGACGGATTTGATAAAATGCATGAATGACAGTGGGCTCCACGGAGTTTACTCAATACACTTAGCATACTGAGTTACTCAGTACACAATCCGCTTCCACGGATGGGGTAAAAACATGGATCGGCTTGCGTGGTGTGATACTCAGTACGCTCTTATCGTACTCAGTAAACTCACTTGGGCCCACCTTTAATGTATGTGGTCCATCCACGCCGTCCATCCGTTTTCCCATCTAATTTAAGGGGTTGATCCCAAATTTTAGAAAAATCTAAGATCATACCATAGGAAATAGTGGTGATACTGATTTCCACCGTTGAAACTCTTCTCAACCCTGCAGTGATGTTTATTGGTCATCCAAACCATTAATAAGATCATACAGACATGGTGGATGAAGGGAAAATATAAATATAAGCTTGATCCATTCATCCAAGACTTCTGTGGCCCTCAAGAAATTTTCAACGGTAGATGTTCAATTCAACTGTTTTCTACGGTGTGGCCCATTTGAACATTGTATATGCTTTATTTTTGGGCTAAAGCCCTGAAATTATCTGGTAAAATGGATGGACAGATCGGATAAAATACATAAATTATGGTGGACCTCACAGAGCTTAATAAGTACAGGTGAGTTACTAATTTACTTAAGTGACATCACCATGTTCTGTGGGTCCCATGGTAATGTATGTGTCGTATCCACACCGTCCATTCATTTGGAAATATTATCTTAGGGCGTGACACAAATATTTAGGCAAATATCATCTTGATAAAAAACTCTTGTGGCCCATAATAAGTTTGTAACGGTGGGCGTCACTGTCTCCACTGTTTTTTATGGTGGGGTCCACTCGAGCTCTGGATCTGACCCATTTTTTGGCTCATGATATAAAATGATCTCTTCAAATGTATGGACGGTGTAGATACAAAAAATACATCATGGTGGGACACACATAACTTGGTGACGTCTTGTGCCCCGTCAGTGACGGGCGTTCATATGGGATTGCGTACTGAGTTACGCTCTTATCTTACTGAGTAAACTCTGTTGGGGGCCCACCGTGATTACACGTGGTTTATCCACGTCGTCCATCCGTTTTTACTGATCATTTTAGGTGTTGAGCCCAAAATTGAACCATATCCACAACTCAAGTGGACCACATTACAGGAAACAGTGTTGAATGAACGTTGACCATTAAAAACGTTTTGGGAGCCATAAAAGCTTTGGATCAACTTGATATTTATTTTTTCCCTTCATCTGCGTCTTTAGGACCCAATCAACAGATTGGATGTCAAATAAACAATACAGTGGGCCTTAGGAGGATTTTAATGGTGGATATCCAATCATTATTGTTTTCCTTTGGTGTGGTCCACCTGCGATTTATATCCCTATGATTTTTTGTATCGATGCCTAAAATGATCCGTAGAAATGGATGAACGGAATGGATGAAACAAATACATTATGGTGGGGCCCATAGAGCACCGACCACCAGCCATGAGGCTAGTGTCAGGGGGAGTAGCCAATCCGTCTCCCCGCTCGCGGAAGATACCGATAGGTTGCATAGCCAGACTGGCTACTGAAGTGACGCACCAAGTTCTGTGGGGCCCACCATGATGTATGTGTTGTATCTACACCGTCCATACATTTGGCTATATCATTTTAAGGCATGAGACAAAGAATGAGTCAGATCCAAATCTGGAGTGGACCCCACCACAGAAAACAGTGGGGAGAGGGACGCCCACCGTTGAAACCTTCCTAAGGTCCACTATGATGTTTATCTGAGATCCAACCTGTTTATAAGTTCAGATAGACATGAAAGAAAGGAAAAAACAAATTTCAGCTTGATTGAAAACTTTCGTGGCCCTTACAAATTTTTAATGGTGGGTGTCACTCTCTCCACTGTTTTCTGTGGTGGGGTCCACTCGAGCTTTGGATCGGACTCATTCTTTTTCTCATGGCCTAAAATGATATCTCTAAATGGATGGACGGTGTGGATACAATACATACATCATGGTGGGCCCCACAGAACTTGGTGCGTCACTTCAGGGTCCACCATGTCATTTACTTTCCATCCGACTTGTTGATATGTTCATATACACACACCTATATGAAGTGAAAACATGCTGGGAATAAAACAGTCTTAGCTCTGTAGGGTAAAACATGCTGTAAATGTAAAATCTACCATTCATCCGATGATCCGTACATACAAAATATAAGCCTGATTAAAAAACTATTGTGGACCACACCAATGGGAACGATGTAAAACTTCTTCCAAATTGATAAATTCACGTTGTAAAGCCCACCTGAGTTTCTTTTATCAGGATGAATTTTGTACCTTCTCTTTATTTTAATGAGTTACACCTGATTAACAGCTTTGATTGAAGGTCCACATCATGGTGGCCCCTAATTACTAACCTAATGTTGGCATCAAATCTTATTGTTCCATGTGGTGTGGCCTATCTGAGTGGTGGATTTATCTGATTTTTGCTCTATCCAATCTCAATGGATAGATAAAATATGTCGGGAGGAAGAGGAGGGAGACAACATGATATAGGGTGGACGTACGGTCAGCCCATTCCCGATAATCGATTTGGGAATATTTGTAATTTACGTGGCCATGTATCGAGGAGTGGTGGGGTAACCCGCTTAAAGGAGCATTTAGCAAGAGGGTATCGCAATGTTGTGGATTGCCCTAAGTGCCCACAAGATGTGCGAGAACAGATGAAGACCATATTGAAAAAAATGTGAAGTCAAAAGATGAACGACATACACGAGAGAGGGGGATTAGGGAGGAGTTGGGGCGGCCACCATATGTAGGTGAGGAGGATGTAGTGTATCTCGATGGCGATGATGACCCCGATTACAGACGTGCAGTTTAAGAGTCCATGCGGGATCAGTGGGAGAGGGATTAGGATAAGAGGTGGGACATGAGTATGCCTAGATTTGAGGGGTCTATCCATGAGCGTGGTGAGGGGAGTGGAGCAAAGGAGAGTGTTAGGGGTGGATCAGGGAAGGGTAGTAGGCAGGGAGGAATATGGGGCATGGGCAGGAGTGGTAGCATGCGGGTGCCGGATCTACCTTAAGATCCGAGGATGTACAAAGAGGCAGGAGGGACATAAAAGAAAATAAAGGAGATGTTTAGTGGAGAGGATGTGAGGAAAAAAGTTAGAAAATTTATAGCGAAGTTTTTTATATACGATCAAATCCCCGCGAATGTCGCAACAAACCCATACTTCAAAAATATGATAAGTAAAGTGCAGCATGGGGGTGAGGGTGTGCAGCCGCCCACACCCGCACAAATCATGGGGAAGTACTTAGATGATGAACATGAAGAGATGAAGACGTACGTCGATTGGTATAAGCAGTCATGGGAGATGTACGGCTGCATCATCGTGTGTGATGGTTGGACTGGACTGACGAAGATGTCGGTCATAAATTTTATGGTCTATTCCAGGGGACGGGCGGTGTTTCTAAAGTATATAGATGCGAGTAGTAAGATTAAAGATTCTAATTACATTTACAAACTAATGCACGACGTCATGCAAGATGTTGGGAGGAAAAATATTATGCAGTTTGTTACGGATGATGGGAGTGCATTTGTCAAGCGGGGAAGGATATTCAGCGCAAGTATCATATGTACTGGACCCCCTGCGCAGCCCATTGCATCGATCTCATACTGAAGGCGATCAGAGATAGGCCGTTGGTGAAGACCATAATTACCGATGCACGACTCATCATAAACTTCGTATACAACCACACCTGGTTATTAGCCGCGATGTGCGAAAGGTGTGGTGGGGATATAGTGCGCCCCGGGGCGACGCAGTTTGCCACAAATTATATCGCCTTAAGTAGCCTTCTTAAACACAAACAGGGGTTAGGAGAGCTTTTCGCCTCTCATGATTATGAAGAATGGAAAAAGAGGTTAACGAAAGTAACCTACCACATCGAGGAACTGGTGCTGGAAAATTCATTTTGGGATCGCATGCGCGGTGTTGTGGGTATTCTAGAGCCCATTTATGTGGTGTTGAGGATGGTGGACAATGAGTCAAATCCATCGATGGGGTCACTATATCCCTCCATACAGCTGATGAAAAAGCCCATCATGCTTAAAACTCCCAATGCATATAAGTGGGTGCATGCAATAATAGACAACCGTTGGGAAAAGACGCTTGATCACCCACTACATCAGGCTGGTAAGTACCTATAAGATTTTTTTTTTTTTCTTTTCCATATGCAACAATAAACGAGGGTTGTACTGATGTGTATATGTTGGTTTTCAGCGTATTTCCTGAATCCCAAATACTACCACAGCCGGAATCTCTTTGAAGATAATTCATTAAAGAGGGCTGTACATGAGTTGTACGATCACTTATTCCCTGACTGTCCGGGGAAAGGCACATTTGGTAGTGAGGTAAATATGTTCCGCACTTACATTCTCAGTATCTTCATCTCAACCATTCAATACTTATTCTGGTTGCTATACGCCATCAATAGATTGTTAAATTCCGCGACGCGGTTGGAATGTTTGGGTGCCACCCTACAGTGAAGTCAAGGAACACCATGATGGCATGTGAGTTACTGTGGTAAACTTAACTGCTATATTATTTTGGAAAATCTAAAATAATGAAAGAATCTTATGATATGCAGGCGAATGGTGGTCCATGTACGGGATTGACTGCGAGACGTTACAACGACTGGTTGTCCGTGTGCTTGCATAGACGGTGTCCTCATCACCCTTTGAAAGGAATTGGAGTACAGTCTCCCTCATCCACACAAATAAATGTAATAGACTAGGGTATGAGAGGCTTCAGAAGCTAGCCTATTGTCACTACAATATGAAGTTATGAGAGAGGCTGCTCCGCATGGAAGGAAGAAGAAAAGTGCGGGAAGACCCACTGGACCCGATGACGGTCGGACAACATGCATATGCTGAGGATGTGGAGGGTGACCCGGTTTACTAGTGGGTTAGTTAAGATGACTTGGATACCTCAGATGGGCGACCAGAGCCACATGTTGCGGCGGAAGCAGAGACACAAGGGATTGATGTTAATGCACATGTGGAGCAGCAGAGGTCTCCTGCTGACGCATTCGACCCATTGATGAGGAGGTTGAAGGGCAGCCCGCGGCAGTCACTATCACGTGGGACACGTGGCGGGGAGACATTGTCTGACACCGAGACTGAGTCAAAGAGTGACGTGGGGAATGAGTCCGGTGATGATGATGGCGGCGATAAGGGTGACGATGACTCTAATGACAGTAAGGATGATGATGATGATGATGGCGACGGGGATGGTGGCGACATGGGTGAGAGTCAGGATAAGAGGCCTCTTAGCCCTTTCACTGGGGAGGAGAATTTCGATCATTCCACGCAGGACCCTGACCATGGTTCTCGTCCAGGAGAACCACGACCCCGTCTTGTTTACAGTAAGATATACACGCGTCAAAAGCTACTACAGAAAAAGAAGACTCGTAAACTTTCAGATTTTGAGGAGTTACTGGCAAAATGCATGAGAGACACAAGCGTTCATGGTAGGCGAGGTGGCTCTAGATTTGGATCACGAACGAGGAGGGGAGCTCGAGTTACAGGCCACAACATGAATCTGGATCACAAACGCTGGAGAGTAGCTCGAGTTCTATGCCACAGTATGGGCATGGATATGGACCTAGTGGATATGCGATGAGTGACTCCAGCAGTTACGGCACATCATTTTTCAACCTTGGTCAGGAGCTCACCTCTGCATATGGGCAAGGATATGAGCAGCAGTATGGATATGGCACACAATATGGATACCAATGAGCTTCATATGTGCCCTTCTCAGATCCATATTAGTTACAGACTGTGCCGATTACGCAGTACCCACAGATGGGCATATTGATTCAGTTCAGAGAGGATGAGTACCAACGTTATGTCAGGGAGTAACTTAACTGGTACCACTCTACTATAACCTGGGCACAATATTGTCGATTTGTGGAGCAACAGTACTATGCCCAGCCCCGTCAAGATGGAGATGATGATTACGAGCCACCACGCAATTCTATGTGGGTCTAGACCACTAGTCCCCATCATTGATATATATATTTCTAAAATTTTACTTCTTCAGTTTTTCTCTTGCTTTTCAATGAATTAGTTGTGTTTTCGTATATGACTATGATATTATTTATAAATATCATGCATCCAATTTAAATATAGTTGCATTAGTTCAGTTAAACATCACATAGCTTAAGACCCTATACAAAAGAAACTTATTATGTGCATTTTTTTTTTGGAGATGTTATGATTTAAAAGTGTGTATTAAGGGCTTTTTTAACAATCTCCAAAGTTTCATTAAAAAATTCAACCATTTTCTCAATGTTTCCCCATGTTTCCCAAAAAGTGCGATAAATTATGCGATACAAACAATATATCTCGTGCGATAACCGATACGTATATGTATCCCAACGGTGCAATACATAGTGCGATACCAATATTTCGAACACTGGTTGGGACATTATGCAATTGCATACTGAGTATGCAATGGCATGATCACATAATCATGGCTTATGCGGTCACATACTTCTTTTGTGTGACCGCATAAAGCCAATGGTCCAAAAACTGCACATGCCACAATGGCACATGCGATTGCATATGACAACACTGGTCAGAATCTCTCATGAGTCCTCTACGCCCTCACAATAGGGGCACTTCATTGAACATTCATGAGTCATGACTCTATCAAAAAGGCTGGAATCATCTCAATCTGTTTTATGTAGTCCACAAAACTCCCAAGTTTTGTGGGGCCCACCTGTTAAAGTGATAAAAGTCCCTTGATATACATTGATACACCACACTCTAACAGCTTGAGCTTTTGGAGTGAATGGTTGTCTGACATGGTATCAGAGCGGAAGGTCCTATGTTCAAATCTCGAGAGCAGCAAATATGCCTCGCTAATATATTATTCTCCCACGGGGGGTCAGGAAAATCAGGTCCGGCCCAGGGACCGGGAAATTAAGCCCGGCCTATTTATGGTGTGAGTGTCCCTCCACCTTTGTCAGTATGTTCCCGTGCGGAGTTCCCACCCCGCACGTGCGGGGGGGTGTTAAAGTGATAAAAGTCCCTTGATATACATTGATACACCACACTCTGACAGCTTGAGCTTTTGGAGTGAATGGTTGTCTGACACCACCATGTCTTATGTGTGACATTCGCTAGGAAACACTCCATTGAATGTGGAAAGCCTGTGGTAGTGGAAGACCCAAGATTGGATATCAAGTTTCTCGATAACAATGTTGGTTCCAGAGTTGTTAAAGCACATTTGAGAAGTCTAGGTTCTGAAAGAGGCTTGAAACTTGTTTATTGCATTGTTCTCCCAGGAAAATGACACTCATTTGAAAATAGAAAACAAGACCGAAGAGTGAAGATTTTCAGAGAAAAGATTATAGAGATTAGCTCGGAGAATGACTAAGAAGAAGAAAATGCATGGAATGCAGATACCTTATTTGCAGGAAATGTCTCCTATTATTAAGAAAAAAGAGCACAATACCTTGATATCGATCTTAAAAAGTCAGTTGAAACCAGGTGGAAGTTGATGCTTGTGCATCATCTACCTTGAAGAAGGAGAAGATCAACCAGGACTAAGATTGGAGAGTTAATTTAGGGTAATTCATATCACCTGATTAGCCATATGAGTAAGTTCATGTAGTTACAGAACTACGAAGGAAGTGAGTTTGCTAATGTGTAGTTGGTCTGTTCCACGTAGCATCGCACCTTTTTCATGATGCTTGTGTCAGTCTTCATGGTGGTGCTTGCCTTCTGCACAACGTGGTTGTCAGACACGTGACACAGATCTGTTTGTACAGTAGCCCTTGGTTGTAGGGTCCATCTAACTAGCAGCTGCTGCTCCTTTGAATCCCGCTTTAGACTCTTGCTCTCGCTCTTGCTTCCTACCTACTTTTTTACATCCTGAAAGAGTGTCCTTTCTCTTGCACCTGAATTCGTTGCCACTTTGTGCAACTATAAGCTTATCTACAACTGTTGTCGGTCATAGTTGATTTGGTTTTCTTTTAGCTGCTTAATTACCTCTGCATTTTTCTTCCTTTTGTTTTGTTACGTTTTTGTTTTTGTTTTTTGTTTTTTTTTTTTTTGTTTTTGTTTTTTTTTTTTTTTTTTTTTTTTTTTTTTTTTTGTTTTTTGTTTTTTTTGTGTTGTTGTTGTTGTTTCTTGTCTGAGGCATTTATTGTTCTTTTGTTTATTGATTTGGGTTTTCTTTTAATCTTAGTTTTTTTAATTCTTGACTCATGGGCATTTTGCTTCGCATTATTACGGGAAAATGAATCAACATAGTGGACCTTATAGTTGCACGAAGTGTGAAGCGAATTGGCAACAGATTCTGGTGCTAGAGTGGGGAAATTTCTGTTTCGAAAAGTTCACAAGTAATAAAAGGCCAGAAAGCAGGACTGCGAGTCCGATGTGTGATTTGAGGCGGGAGGGGCAGCCGGATAGAAGACATCTGCAACTAAGAGTGCACTTGTCCTGGGTCATTGTAGCAATTGTCCTGTTTTTGTGCAGCACATGGGATGTTAAATCTTTGCACTGTACGTATGTTACTAAAGCTCCTCTTTTTCCTTTCTTTTTTATTTTTATTTTTAAAATTTCTAGCCTTCTTAAAATTTCTATGTTTCTTTTTTTTTTTTCCTCTCTCGTTTTGGAAATTTTCTTTATTCATTGGTTCAATTTTGATTTATCAGATCCCAAATTGCAGTTTTTAGTTCTTTCTTTTAATTTGAATTCTCGTTAATTTTAACTTCTTTTTTAAAATTTATCACCACCATTTTACTTACCATCAATTTTCAGTTTTTAATTGATGTGACGAGGGATGGGGTTATGTAAAGCTAGAACTATGGAGTATGGAGGAATGCTTTAGAATCTAAAGGTTTTAAAATTTAGTTTATACTAAAACGAAGTATCTGGAATGCAATTTTAATAACAATAGGAGTGGAAATGAGGAATTAGTTAAGATTACTGAGCAAGAAGTAATCCAAAATGACCATTTTCAATAATTTAGAAGAATGGAGAGATTGAGAAGGATGTCGCTAAGAGAATTAGAATTGGGTGGATGAAGTGGAGATGTGCCTTGAGAGTTTTTTGTGATCGCTGTAAGACCAGCCATGCTTTATGGGAGACAATGTTGGGCATTCAGGGGACAATTTATTCATAAGACGAGGGAAGCTGAAATGAGGATGTTGAGATGGATAAGTGGCAAGATAAGGAAAGATAGAATTAGAAATGAATGCACTCGAGGGAACTTAGGAATAGCACCAATAGGTAATAAGACGAGGGAAAGTAGAATTAGACAGTTTTGCCTGTACATTGGAGACCAAGAACTGCACCAATTGGAAGGAGTGTGAGCTGGTTCAAGTTGGAAGGCTCTAAAGGGGCAAGTGGAAGGCGCAAAAGGACGTGGGTGGAAGTAGTAAGAAGACTTTATTACCTATGGTTTAACTGAGGATATGGTCCTTGATAGAGTGGAATGGTGGAACAGGGTTCTTGTAACTAACCCGAACAGGGTTCTTGTAACTAACCCCAATTAGTTGGGACAAGGCTTAGATGATAATGATTTGCTCATTTCTCATTTTTGAGCTATGTAAATCTTCTTCTTCTTCTTCTTCTTCTTATTTTTAGATCTCATTTGGCTGCGTGTTTTTTTATTTTATTTTATTTTCCATCTCTTTTCTAGATGATAAATTTACTGTTTTGTCATTTTTGTATGAGTACTGAACTTTCCTTTTTAAAATGTTTGGTTAATTGGTCATGTCTTCTTCTCTATAAATCTCATTTGGCTACCCTTTTCTTTCATAAATAGCTGGGATTAAGTGTTAAAGCTTCATTATTTCTGCATCCAATCTTGAATTTTTCTTTCTTTCTTTCTTTCTTTTAATGTTTGGATCTCTTCGAAATTTCTAATTGAAATGGGTAATTTGGTGTCATGCAATAGCAACAATTGCAGCCTTACCTTCAAATGAAACTCTCAAGAAATTGAAAGATAGGTCATTGCCATTTGCACCTCCGGAGGAATGCGGAAATGTAGTTGGCTTTAGTACTGGCAAGGAGGAATCTACTGTCAGTATTACTGTGGTTGGAGCATCTGGGGACCTTGCAAAGAAGAAAATATTTCCTGCTCTTTTCGCGCTTTACTATGAAGATTGCCTACCCAAGGTCTGGTTTATTCTATTTCGATGTTCTTTTTCGTTTTCGACCAATCCAGTGATTTTGGTTGAATAGAATAATGGCATTTTCTGTATGTTATGATGAAATCTGAATGCAAGAGATGTACGGATTTGTCTCCACAGCATTTTACGATCTTTGGTTATGCTCGGAGTAAGATGACAGATGCCGAATTAAGAAACATGGTTAGCAAGACTCTTACTTGCAGAATCGATAAAAGGTGATGCCAGGCACTCATATCTTATCCTTTTAGGAATTTGATAAGAATTATTATACAATGCTTTGTTCAAACCTGCACCACTTTATTTGGGAGAGCTCTAGGTACAGGCGGGCTACTTTTCCTAGATCCATATCATTCATCTGGTTGTTCCCACTGTGGATGACTGATGGACAAAATATCTCCTTCATTAAACAAACACAGCATGAACTGAATGGATGTTTTATTTAAGCTGTGCATAGATAGGGAGTATTGTACTTTTAACTATTCATTTGCAGACTAAACAATCAGATGGTTGAGATTGTCGAAAAAGGGGTGTGAGCATCGCTTACCTGATTAGCGATGCAGATCACTGACGGCTGTCCCCCTCCCATATGATATACTGTCTGGATTAAGATGGTACAAGTTCACATCAAGCATGAGGAATGCTAATATGCAGCTTTTCATCATAGTTCTTTGCAGCCCCCTCACAGTGCATGTGGCTTACAAGAGTGGTGATTGCAAATTTGCAGCTGTTGCTCTGGTGGGTCACCACATGGATATGCCATACCCTAAAAAGGAAGGGGATTGGACTCTGGTAGCCATACGAGCAGTGGAAAAGGAAGGGTTAGGGAACAGTCCACATTCAATGAGCAAAACTTACAAAGACTAGATGGTGAGGGTTTTCCAATCACTTTGATTTTTGCCTATAGCTCATCCAAAGGTGGTCCACCAGACGATGTCTGGAACACCATATGTATTTTCAATGCATACCATAAAGAGGGTGCTGCTTTATAGACATTTTATGATGAAAGCTGCATGTTAGCATTCCCTCGCCGGGCATCATATATTTCCCACTTTGATAATGTGGTTCACTCCAGTGGTACCAGTACCACCGTAAGTTTATGGTATTGCTGGGCAGATGTAGGGCCCACATGATGTATGAAGGACGCCCAGCCCATCCATCAGATGCGTGAGCACATGTTATTGGGTAGAAAAAGTCAGCCTGATCCAACACTCAGGTAGGCCACAACACAACAAGTTTTTTTTTTTTTTTTTTGCACCAGGGCCCACCTGAGTTGAGAAACAGTCTGATTTTGGTCCACTAACTTCATCCAGGCAAGGTGAAGGGTCTGAATGTACTGGATTTCAGATACACTACATGGTGGGCCCCTATTCAAATCAATGGCAGATGTCTGCCCTCAACTTTTTCCCAGTGGTGTGGCCCACCCGAGTTCTGGATCGGGCTTTATATATATATAGGTAACAGGGCAACTTGAGGTCATGCATCTGATGTGGGGGTTGGATGTCATGAATACATCATGTGGGCTCCACTTCTGTCTGGTACAGCTGTAGCTTATGGTGGTACCAATGCTACTGGAGTGCGTCCCTTTGATAAATTCCTTCTCTGGTACTTACTGCTAACTTGAATTCAACATGTAGATTGCTTTGGTGTTTTATCTTGGCAGAAACTTGTTTTGGCTTCTCATAGTGTTATCCTGTGCTGTGTTGATTTTTACAGGGAAAATTGTAGTGAGAAGATGGATCAGTTTCTTAAAAGATGTTTCTACCATTCAGGTCAGTACGATTCCGAGGAGCATTTTGTGGAGTTAGACCAGAAGTTGAAAGAACATGAGGTAATGTGTGTGTGCTTCAGATACTAGTTTGCTTTTCCTCCATCCTATTGAGATTTTTTATTTTTATTTTTTTCAATTATTTGACTATAGTTAGCATAATGGTTGAAATATCCTGTTATTGACACTCTTATGTTCAATGCTTATTTCATTTCTATTTGATTCATTGTGAGATATCGAAATAACTTATTCTGTATATCATGAAGATGTTGTTAAGAAAAGGGGTGCATTTGGTTGGACCAAATAACATGAAATTTCATTGTATTTGGCGTAACAAAATGCACCACCAAATATCATGAAATTTCATTGTATTTGGTGCAACCAAATTCACCACCAAATATCATGAAATTTCGTGCAACCAAATGCACTCAAAAAGAAAAAGAAGAAAAAAGGACTTCGGTTTAGCAAGGTCTTTTTTTTTTCCTGGCTTCATCTTTCAAACAGGCTTAGTGCTTGGCCTGGTACAGCATGTTTTCAGTATGCCCCTGCTCTAGTGAGTTCTTCTGGCTAATGTGGCATTATGAACCTAACCTTTTTTCATTTTCTTTCTTCTTCTTCTTCTTCTTCTTTTGAAAGCAACTATGAGAGCTCCCATCATGTAGAGTATCCCAGCTGATGCAGCTGGATGTTGTTCCTGATGCTGAGACAGCCAACGGCAACGTGGTGGTAGTGAGATCACTGCCCGACTGGGAAAAAAAGATAGCTTGCATGGCTCTTTGAGCCTTTCTGCGAGACTTCTGTGCACCCAGATAATGGCAAGGACGACCTTGTAACCAGTGGAGATGATTCATACCAGGAAAAAAAAAAAAAATAATAAGAATCTTTATTCTCCAAAAACTGGCTTCATGGCCGCCCATTTGGTCGTTTAAATAGAGTCCTCTCCATAATTGGAAGAGCTCCCTCTCCCTGTAACAGAAGTCTCTTGTTAGCATAAATAAAATAAAAATCCTATCTACTATATCAACAACTAAGCATGACTAGTATCTAGCTCTTGCAAGGAAGGGAGGGAGGGGAGATGCAGTTGGATGGCTCCTCATCCTTTGTTTGCTGTCTCCTTGATGCTTCCAAGGCAGAATTCCCATTTATTCTTCCATCTCTGCTAGTTCTTTACAGTTCATTTAGATGTGCAACCGAGTGGAGCTCCAAATGTCAGTCTAACTTGACCGTAATTTCCTTGGCACTCATATTGAGCATCTGGTCTCCGAATTGCAATGTTGTTACTTTCGCATCGGACTGGAAAGGAACACATGTTCAATTTGAGGGTCACTTCCTCATTTTGAATATTGGGGGTATGGCATGTGCAATGCACATGGAGGGATAGTAGGGGAAAGGAGAGACACGGAGGTAAAGGGTGCAAATACAAGCTACACAATAAGAAGAACATTTTCAACTGTGGGCAACCCATCTTCACTTTTTCAGTGCTGTAGCCCACTTGAGTTTTAGATCTGCCTTGTTTTCATGCTGATGACCTATCATGAGATGGCACACTAGATTTCATATAGTCATCATGGTGGACCCTCATGTTGGCTACACGCGGAGAAGTGGAAAGCAGGTTGATCGCATTAAATCCGATTGCTTTTTGCAGGTAATCTAAGCCATTTAAAGGCTTATTGCAGGTGAAATATGAGCCTTCCTTTGCCAAGCAGCTACAATTTTTAGGACAGTTTTACCCTCTAATAACCTTAGTCCCTAAGACTAATTGTGGAAGCAAAAATGTCCGAAAGCTGCTCGTGTTATATATAGTGTAGATGCTAGGAAACATCATTACAGTTTGTAATTTCCTATTGATTGAACTGAACTTTCCCTATTCAATGGCCTGTTTATCCAAATGCTGCCTTACTGTCGGAAACTTTCCAATAAAATTGCCATGAACTTCGATCAGATAAATATTCAAACATATTTTTCGAAGGACCAGCTTGGACATCCAATTTCTTGTTACTGTACAACAATTGTTTGTGAAATTTGAAATTAGGCATTTAATAGTTGTAGTCTTTTGTTAAAATTTAAATTGGTCTGCTTATTTTGGTTCACGGTTACCAGGAATGAAAATTGTCAGTGTCTTGTTACTGTAGTCTTCATTTCTTAACTGTCCACACGAGTTTGGTTGCTGATTTTCATCGAACATGCCTGCTGTCTGTCATTGCGAAATGCTTTCCATCTTTGATTGCTGAGATCCGATTGGTTTAAATCCAGATCGGTGTTTAGGGGTGCATTTGGATCATCGATAAATCCAATTCAGTATAGAAGAAATGACCAAAATGAAGGTGGTTCCTTTTTAATTCATTATGACAAGCAAACCCCCTGTTGGACTTGAAATGATTGTTAAGTTTGATTTGCGTGGTAGTCCATCATTATGAATGGGATGGGGTTATTTCCACTTTGCTCATTTCTGCTTTTTTTGAACCAAATTATTGCAACTTATTCAAATGAGCAATCCAAACGTCACCAATACATGGCAACAGTTTCTAATGCTAATAAGAGTACAGGCTGGCAGAATCACGAACCGGCTTTTCTACTTATCAATTCCACCAAACATTTTTATCAACGTGGTGAAATGCGCTAGTTTATCTGCCTCCTCTTCCAATGGTTGGACAAGGGTCATTGTCGAGAAACCCTTTGGCAGGGATTCTGAATCATCTGCTGCTTTAACGAGAGGCCTGAAGCAGTACTTAGAGGAGGATCAGATTTTCAGGTGGGCCTTCAAAATCAGAGCTATTACTTTCTTTTAAAAAATGACCATGGATTATGCTCCACATGGTTGTACCCGCCTAAATGTTGTTTGTGGAGCTGCCCAAGCATAGCTGATATGCTTGGCATGGAAAATGGAAACTGCACTAAAGGCACTAGCATTTGTGTGCCTTTTCTGCCCTGAATCACAAGTTGGATAAGAAGGGGAAGGTCCGGTTCTTATCCCAACCTGGATTGACCTACAGCATTTTCTGTTGGCCTTGGGAACCTGGAAGACCCAAGTGTATTCTTCTGCGCTGAGGGCCTGTTTGGATTAGTAAAAACCAAGAAGTAGATGAGGAAAGGAAAACCTCGCATTTGAGGAAAACTGTGGAAGAGGAAAAGGAAATCGATTTCCTCAATTGTCGAGTCTTCCACCAATGAGGGAAACCATCTCATCCAAGGAAATCTACTTCCTTTTCCTCAGTTGTCTTGATTTCCACCAATCCAAGCAGCCCCTAAGTAGGGCTGTCAATGGGCTGGGCTCGGGCTTGCCAAATCAAATTTTTGAATAGGCCTAGCCTAACAGCCCGCCCGTGACAGTTCAAAATTTGGGCCGAGGCCAACCTCAGGCCCGGCCCGGCCTGTTGACAGCTCTACTACTAAGTTTGCTTACTCAAGTCAGATTGATGGAGGGATTCAACACACATGCTTTAACATGGCACATGTGCATAAGATCCAGGACATTCAACAAGTGCAGACCATGAACATGCCCTAGCCCAAAAATCAAGCTGGTTCACTCATCAGGGTAGGTGTTACCCACCTAATGATCAACACCAGCCTGACTTTTGGGCCAAGGAATTTATAATATGGGGCCTGCATGGTGAGTAGCTTAGATCTCTCACATGTGCTTTGTTGCCATTTGTGAGAGGCGAGCTGCCAAAATGTGTTCTTGCTCTACTGTACGTAGCTTTAGCCCGCTTGAATTACTTGTATATTTATATTCTGACAAGCGATGATCATGTTTCTACAGAATTGACCACTATTTGGGGAAGGAACTGGTGGAAAACATATCTGTACTCCGCTTCTCGAATCTTCTTTTTGAACCTCTATGGTCGAGGCAGTATATAAGGAATATGCAGTTCATCTTCTCAGAAGATTTTGGCACTGAAGGCCGAGGAGGGTAAGCTTCGCTTGACGTATCCGTGTTATCTATAGATTCTATACTATTTGGGAAAATGTTGTATATTGCCATTGCCAGAGTCCAGAAACTGGCCACATCTCAGTCATTTATGAGATCCTGACCCTTCATCAATAACAGTAGGATCATTTGATCACTATTGTTTTTCATCTATAGACCCACTTGGCAGGGCCCGCCTGAGAAACGGTTAAGTTTTCATGTGCCATGTTTAAGGTTTTTGTATGGTTGACAGAAGTTCTGCCCACTGATGCATACAGACATCATCAGGCTTATACAGTTCTGGAACCCTTTTTTTTTTTTTTTTTTGTATTTTTGTTTTTTTTTTTTTTTTAAAGTAACTTCTTTCGATTGGTTTGTTTACAGCTATTTTGACAGTTATGGGATTATAAGGGACATAATGCAGAACCATCTGCTTCAAATACTTGCATTGTTTGCCATGGAAACTCCTGTCAGCTTGGATGCAGAAGATATCAGAAATGAAAAGGTCGATGAGATAAACACAATACAGGGACTTCAAAGAGTTTGATTTTATTTGCATGAAATTCCAGAGTATGGATCAATGACTCAGCAAGTCAGACTGACTCATGGTACCAAACTGGATCTGACTCGACTGAGTCCTAGTTGACTTGGACGAGTCGCATCCGACGCGGACAAGTCAGCAACCGACATTCCAGAGTCCTGCTGTGGCTACTCAAGAGGGTAGGATTCTGAGTCCTCTCTGTGAACATCTGAGCTCAGGCTGTACATTTTTATTTTTTTTTGGGGGGGTGGGGGGCGCGGAGAGGGAATTAGGCAGTTTCCTTTATTGGGGGAGCAAGACATGTACAAAAAATGTTGCTGGCAGTGGAACCCACCAAGTGAACACTAAATTGTGCACACGTGTCAGATTTGCATGATTGCAGAGGATAGCCAATTCAGAATCCTATTCTTGTTAGTAGCCATCACATTTATATTCTTTCTATTTAATTGCTTGATATCTGTCAGGTGAAAGTTCTACGATCTATGAGGCCGTTGCAACTCGAAAATGTGGTGATTGGGCAGTATAGAAGCCACACAAAGAATGGTGTAACATACGCAGGTTATGTAGATGACAGGATGGTGCCTAAAGACAGCCTCACTCCAACATTCGCAGCGGCTGCCCTTTTCATAGACAATGCAAGATGGGATGGGGTGCCATTTCTTATGAAAGCTGGGAAAGCATTGCATACTAGGAGGTATGTAAGAAGAGAAATGCAAACTGCAGTCAATCATGCAACTGCACATTGCAAGGGACTTGTAGCCTGCATGTGCCTATGAGGCACATGTGCAAGATCTAAGCCATTCATTGGGGTCCCACCGGGCTTTTGCTAGGGGCGAAATTCTGGCTGGACCATGCTCATCAGGTGTAACCCACCGTATTTATGCTGGCCAAAAAATAGTATGGTTAGATCATCAGGTGGGCCACAAATGCACGTTGAATGTGGATCGGTCTTTCTTTAACTGTCCATTGTACACGTGGCATCCTGACGAGCACACTGGCCTGATTTTTGCCAAGGACCTACACATCTTGCACAGCTTATCTTGCCCACAGGTGCTGTTTGGCCAATGTGAGACGTACCCCATGAAAAGTGGACTTGTGCAGATGTAAGAATTAGTTGGTATGGGGTGCATTTGGTTTTGACAAATCTCATGAAATTTCATGATTAATCAGTCCATTTTGGTGCAAAATTTCATGATATTATGTGAAATTTGGTGCAGCCAAACACACCCATATAGAATCTTTATTTGGGTCTATTTACCTTCAAAAAGGAAAGGATACTACTTTTCAGCTTTAAACTGATACAATGCAAAAGATTGAAATCATCTTGTTTCCAGGGCAGAAATCAGAGTACAGTTCCGGCATGTTCCTGGCTCTTTATACAGGAAGAGTTTTGGTAAGGACCTTGATCAAGCGACTAATGAGCTTGTTATTCGAGTGCAGCCTGATGAGGCAATTTATTTAAAGATCAATAACAAGGTCCCTGGTCTTGGGATGAGGTTGGACCGCAGCAATCTGAATCTTCACTATGCAGCAAGGTATGGACAAACATGAGCCATTGCTTGGAAGATGAGAGCTGATGAAATGAATTAAAGGCCCAGTTTGTAAAACTGACATTTGTCTCTTAATTGCTACTGTGGCTCTGTACATGTGCCATGGGGCAATCATGTCAAAGATCTGAGCAGTTCATCTATGTTCCCTACTAAGGTGGTAGGCCATATGCCAAAAACTACATGAATCAGATGATCAAAGATATTGACAGGAGATTTTTTTTTTCCCAATTGAATATCGACTGTTGGATGAATCTTTTCCTAGCCACCCCTGCATTTCTCAAGAGTTATTCACTGTGGTACTACGATCACTCAACCAGTGTGATTTTCGGGTGTGCCCCATCAGCAGTAGGATCCAATAGATGAATGATCCAGATCACAAACATGTGTAACTAACTTGGTAATATCAAATACTGCTGGATTATCAATCAAAAGGGAAAAAAAAAAAAAAAAAAAATTCTTTTTGATAGCGCTGGATCCTCTTAATTTGGAAGTATTATCAAACATGGCCAGATCTACTGCTATTTTCCCTTGTACCAGCATTCACTGCATTGGGCAATCTCAGCAATCTGATCCATGGAGTTTGTCCAATTGGCATTGGCTTGGTTTCTTTTTAACTGTCCATTTTCAGGCTTATTGTCGGATTGCTAGGATTGTCTGGTGTGGGAGTTCCGACCCAACATCGCCTGTCCATGGTGGACCTGCCAGGGAACTAGTCCAGATCACTGAAAGGTGGTCCCACCTGTATGGAATGCTGGCCCAAATGAGAATACTGTAAAATTCAGGCTGAGCGTTGTATATTCCATCTTTTTTGTATTGATACTACAATAAGACGATCTGGAAAAACATATAATCTTTGCCAATATGGATAAACACCCCCCCCCCCCCCCCCCCCCTTTCTGATTTTCATGCCAAGAATGGCCCGCATTGATAAATGGCCCAGATCTCAGTACATCCCACTAGTCCCCTCTTCATTTCTGGAATGAAACCATTTGATAAAAAGAGAGGGTGTTTTGGTAGTTCATCAGTTTTCTTCCTGCTGATTGATCCAATGGTATATGAGAATCTTCATTGGTTATGTGTAGATACTCAAAAGAAATACCAGATGCATACGAGAGGTTGCTGCTTGATGCGATCCAAGGAGAACGGCGGCTGTTCATCAGGAGCGATGAGCTGGATGCTGCATGGAAGCTCTTCACGCCATTGTTGAAAGAGCTGGAGGAGAAGAAGATCACTCCCGAGCTCTATCCTTTCGGAAGTCATGGGCCTGTCAGAGCTCATTATCTCGCCAAGAAGTACAATGTCCAGTGGGGTGACCTTGGCACCGAGCATTATCAAGGTTGACATTTTTTATTTTTGATTGATTTGAGATGTATGAGAATAATTTTCATTCCACTTGTCTGGACGAGTCAAAACCAAGGGTTGAGATTTCTTTAAAACAAGGGAGAGAGATTTGATTCTTTGGGCTTCTGTAATCAGAGATGATAAGGGAGAACTGAGAATTTTGGCCGCATTTGTTTAAATTGTTTCCCTTTTCTAATGTTCGTTACAGATCTTCACCCATTACAGTGTGCACATGTGAGGCCTGATGATCTAGTGATCGAGACCGTTGATCTGATGGTCTTCACTTTGGGTGTGGGATACCTCACAAAAATATATTCTAAATCTATTTTTAAACTTTCCGTTGAACTAGTTTTTAGCAATCTGGTAGAATTTGGGGAATCTCCCATTCTTGGTGGAGATCAATTATCTCAATCATAAGATCGCGGACCCCACAGATTCAAGGCAACACCATTTGTGTGCATTAGATGCCTTCTCATATCTTTGAAGGTGCCTTACACAATAATGAGTTTCGCTAGGGTTTCAATAAGCATGCTATTTATGTTAAACGCAATGATCATGGTGATGTATTGTTGATCTTTGTATGCTGAAAATATAATCTTCATATGCAGCCTTTGTTGTGATTGATGAGTTTAGGAATGCTAGGGTTCATGAATTTGATATGACAAACATAAGATGCATGGGGGGCATTATGCAACGTTTTTGTTATGATTGATGAGTTTAGGAAAGCTAGGATTCATGAATTTGATATGACAAACATAAGACGCATGGGGGGCGTAATTATATAGTTGTATCACTTCTGTTAAACAACATAGTTTAGAACCTTATTCAAAGGATACTAATTAAAAAAAATTCTATGTAATGATATCTTTTTCTTTTTTTTTTTTCTTTTTTTTTTTAAAAAACTTTTCTTAAAGTTTCATTGATCAAATGATTTCCAAATGTTTTCCAAAAATATAAAAATATTATGCAGTTCATTAGATATTTTTCCCAAGTGTGCAATGGATTTGTCATTATTACTTCATTTGAGAAAGCTTACTGTGACACGCTCATCCAAACAAAGCTTAAAAGTCAAAATATTTTATGGTCAAGGGACAATCGATGGTCAAGACCTTGTGAAAATTTCTTATCACCAAACCGTTGGCCCCATAGGTTACAAATGGAAAACCATTTACATCAGTCTAAGCATAGTATATTATATTCTTATTTTCTTTTAGTTAAATTAAAATTGAAGGGTTTAAAATAAAGATCATTTGTGGGAGTCCACATTCGAGCTGGGGCCCATTAGCTTAACGGTCACGTGGTGTTGAAAAAATAGTCCACCTGTCATTGTTATTATTTCATATGGGTCTACTCAAAACAATCAGATCGGAGTTGGTAAGGCTAACGATATCAATCACTATAAAAAACAAAGAGGGCAATGCTAATTTAGAAGTTGTCGGTATTGACATTCCCCGACGGGTTTTAGCCGTCGGGAAAATGGGCGTCGGCATTGCTAACGAATTGTTTCAAGCTGTTGGCAATGCCGACGGCCAAAATCATTGCTAACGGTTGTCGGTGATGCCGACGGATTTAAACCGTCGGTGATTTACGCTGGTTTCCTCACTTGCTGACGGTTAAAAGCCGTCGGTGCTTATCATTAAAATTTTTTAAATATATATATAAATTATTGGAAGCGTATTGCCTACCTCCGCCTGTTTCTATCTCAAAAAGGGTGTGATGTCGCATGGGGTCATTCATCAAGTGGGGCCCACCACGAACACACTGGCATTAAAAAAAAAAAAAAACAAACTTAACAACTAATGATGAAAATGATCATTGTTAACAAGAAAAATGTGTATATTCAACCATATACAAAATTAGGCAGCATAGAATTTTCATTTTCAACCCATCCGTTTTTCTCATTACCTCGAGCAAGAATACATGATGTATGACAAGGTAAACTTATTGATAATGATAGATTAGTTGTGCAACATAGCAGGCATGTTCTTCTTTCTAAAATGAAATAACATGAAATTTAAAGTGCCACCATTATAAAAATTTGGAATTTAGACACGTTCTAACATGGAATAGCCCATGTGCCATTAATTGAAAGAAGGAAAACAAAAGAAACAATAGAATAGAAGATTGAGTAGAAATTGAGAGACGTTGCATCGCAATATTGCTTTCAAAGACCCTAAAATCTCCAATGAAACTAAATAAAGAAAATTCCCATTCAAAGGCAAAAAAGGAATATATATATATATATATATATATATATATATATATATATATATATATATATATATATATATATATATATATATATATATATATATAAAATCTATGACAAGATAGATGAAAAATTACTGCTTTTTTTAAAAAAAATTTAATTTTTTAACACCAACATGAACTAATAAGAATCAAACCAAATGAGCCTTCAGTCTTCCGAAAAACCAATAGAAAGAAATAGGGAAAAAAAAAAAAAATCCATTTTAACCACCCCCCAAGCTTGGGCTTTGCATCAATTTTTAATCGCAGGCTCAACACATTTTAGTGTGGTTTAGGCCAGCCTGGCCTAGCCGGACTTCATATCATGTTTCATATCTTGCACATATATATCATTCCGACCAATTAGGTAACATCATTCATCTTGAACGTTCATTGATCTTGATCGTTTCGATGTTGGTTTCATTCCTCTAAAATTTTTTATTTCTTTTATGTATAAGTGATCCACTTGATCAATGAAGAATATATTAGGAATATTCAAGTGGAAAATATGGATTTGATCAATTCTAAGATCAAGCTGAGTCGGACCTGGGCCTGACTAAAATTTCAAGATCAGGCTTTAGATTGTTGTGATGGGCCTCAGTTGGGCTTGGAGAGTCTGAAGGGTTAGCCCGAGCTGGGCATGGTATATACTTGTGCCATAATAATCTACACCTTTTTAACAAAAAACATTTGACACTACTAACAAGAAACATTACACGCATAAGATATCTTCAATCCGCATCACCATTTGACAATGGCATACATTTATTTTCATTTAATTTAGCTAATTGACATTTTTTACTACCTCAGATGATTATCCCATATCTGATTTTATGTTTGATAAATGCTCCTATTCTGATCCGGACCAAACGAATGGCCCAGGTCACTGACACATGCGCAGTTCTTTGAGGTCCCTAACACGTGTCCCCCCACTCACACGATAGGCAATTCATTGAATCACGATCCTTTCGTGGATATAACACCAACCTACACGGGCGTGGATTAGGACATTGAAACACGATTATTGCTTGGAGAGAATGTTGGTTGAAGATATTATCGACATTTCATAATCAAACTGGTCAAATCAATCACCTACAGAAGCACCGTACGTACACGTGGCCAATCAGGATTGACAAATTCATGGGCCTCATGTCCCAGAAGATCGCAGCCGATGGGACGATCAAACTTTCAAGAGATGAACATTGAATGAATGTACGGTTAAGAAAAGTTGTTGTGGAAATAAATTAAAATTAAATGAGATGGTTTGGATGGTCCATCATCTGGACGGTGGCATTAAATGGATGCCAAGTTGTGGATGGAGCATAAAAGATTAAAAGCCATTCCAAAACTTCCTAAACGAAAAGCAATCGCATTGCCATGGACTCAGCCCACCTTACTCACGTAGCCTTTTCTCTCTTCTTTCCTCTTATAGTTCTCTTCCTTCTAATACTTTTCTTACCACCCTTCTTCATATACAAGCTCTTCCTCTCCCTCCTCCCCTTCTCCAATGAGAACGTGGCACGTAAGGTCATCCTCATCACCGGCGCTTCCTCCGGCATTGGCGAGGTCCCCACGAAAACTTCATAAAAACCATCTTGTGTCGCCTGATGGGGCCCACGTACATCCAGAAAACATGATGATCACAGATGATCCTAACCACTGATCATTGGTTTTCAATCATCCATGTATGTTCCCATAAAGTACTGTTCTGATCATCTGATCATGGGTGCAGATGGACCCCATTGGCGACACTTGCAAAACAAACTTCCTAACTGATCTTTCATATGTCCTCGTGATTTCCAGCAATTGGCTTACAAGTATGCAAAGAGAGGGGCCTTCCTAGTCCTTGTTGCGAGGAGAGAGAATGCACTTAAAGAGGTCGCCCAGAATTCCCACCGGCTCGGCTCACCGGAAGTCCTAGTGATTCCTGCCGATGTCTCCCAGCTTGAAAAATGCAAGGAGATTGTGGAGAAATCAATCAGCCATTTCGGGCAACGTAAGTGGTAACCGACTCTCCCATGATTTGGTGATCCTGACCGTTGATCTAGTGCTTCGCACTATATATTCTTCAGGTTCCTGAATTCTCTCTACATCGAGAAAGATCATAGCCGTCCAGTCTGTTTTAAAATCGCGATAGATCTCTATCCCTTATATATTCAGGTCATTCTAATGAAAACCAACACAATATTCGCTCAAAATGTAGCCCCTAAATTATAACTTTCTTCACTGTCTATTTGTAATTTAACTAGTTGGGGGCCTCGAGATGTGTCGTCCACATGGCGAGCTGAGTTAACAATCATGTCCATCCATTTATTCGGCCTTAATAAGGTTTGCGTATGTTTTAAAAACTAAACCTATTACACAATCCTACACTTCAATTTTCTTTTAACCATTTACTATACCATTTCTACCTTTGTTTTAAAGGCTTGTGGACAATGGGCAGGAATGCCTAATAGATGTTCTCTTTGATACATATGCCATCCATTCTGAGGCCCAAAATATGAATGGAATGGATTGGTACATAAACTCAAGTCCAATGGCTAGAATATTTTGATCTAGGAGTTCTTTGATTGTTTCTCTATCCTCCATCGAAGGTGGAACACATAATATGAATGGCATCATCCCAGATGTATACAAAGTCATGTGAATGCAAAAGAAGCTACAATGATTGTTGCAGCAAATCAAACTTGAAGAGCCCAGTTGTAACCAATATCATTTCTTGAGAATCATCTCTCACCATTGAAACTTAAGCAATCATCTGGAAGGAAGAGTGAATTTTGGGTTAGGTCATAGATTTAATTTCATTTGTATTCCATTTTCCTATGGATTCCATTTTCGCGGACTTGATGGTGACTTGATCCAAGAGACATGAAGAAGAAAAGGGAGCGACCTCCAGAATCCTTCAGATACCGACCCCTCCGTCAGCCCCGATCTCCTGAAGCCTTTGGGAGCCGACCATTCCGTTGGTCCAGATCCCCTTCTAGCTCCAGACGGGGACACCAACGACACGTCTCTGCCGATCAGTGGCCTCAGCCTCGGAATAGAAGCGAACAACCTCATGTCAGGGAGATTTCCCCGGGGTGGGAAACAGTGAGAAGAAAACGAAAGATTCCCGGTGATGCCATTCCCAATTCCAGCAGTAACTATGGAGGTACGTCTGGACTCTTACGAATCGAAATGAAGCCAAGGCGATGGGAGGATTCTCCGTCTTCATTGCTAATCTTCCTTTTGACTGTACCAGGGAAGACATCGCAGCCATCTTTGCCAGATACGGGAAGGTCATGGCAGTCCACCAACCCACATTCCCTGCATCCCTCAAACCTAGAGGTTTCGCATTCGTCCGATTCCTCTACGCAGACGAAGCTCGAGCTGCCATTGGGGTTCTGAGTGGCAAACGGATTACTGGCAGAGTGGTCACAGTCCAATTTGCAGTCCCTAAATGTAACCCACCCAATCGCTCACGAGGAGATCATCCTAACACCCCCACCCATCCACCCCATACGCCAAACCCCATACCTCCTAAGCATGCTAGCCATCCACCTAACCCTCCCCCAAACCCCCACGCCCGATCCTACAAGGACACTCTCAAAACCGTTCACCGATCCAAGCCCTCAAATCATCCTGAAACAGAGCACGCTACGGTGACAGCGGACAGAACTTCAGTCTCCAACAGACGAAACAAACTGGCCATGGCTCTCATTGGCTACGCGAGCCACCCGCACATCTTCATCATTCAGCTCATTCGAACCCTAAGGAACTCCAGATTCGTAGCCTCCACAGTGGATGTGACGAGGATAGCTCCTCAAACTTTTCTCCTTCACTTCAGAAGTAGAGAGGATCTGAATGATTTTGCTGCTGACTCAACCCTTCACTTAGCCATGGGATTGGAATGCATCGAAACTTGGCATCCGAATGTTGTTCTAGGACATGGAGGAACGTGGATTAGATTGTGTGGAATCCCAGAATCTTCCAGGTTTTTGCAAGAGTCAAGATCCGCATCATACCAAGGAGAGAGATGTTCAGGATAGTCGAGCTCAAGGTGGGCAGTGAATCCTATCCCATCTATGCATTGTTAGAAAATCCTACAGGGGCCATTCGTACCTTCTCCCACTCACAAAGTCTGAAGTATTGTTCGTAAGAGAGAGAAAGGCACCAAGCAATGGGTGCTTTCGTCCTTCTACCATTCCTCGGACAGTATTCAAGGGTGCCAGTCACCTGCTCGACGAAATGCCTCGCTGAACCCTCCTGACCTTCCTCTCCAAATTCGTACAGCTCCTGATCGAGATAATGCTGTTATGATCCCATTCGAGGCTAGATCTTCACATCGGCTTGGCTCCCAATTCGCATCCCTCGATCATCTCCAGGCCTCAGTCCCTCCTTTCGTCTCTTCCCCTGGAGGCTCCTTCGTTCCAGCCACGCCCTTCTCACCCCGGCCTCTAGCCATTGCCTCCTAGATCAATGGTAATCAGCCTCAGTTGAGATACAGGAGCCATATACTCAATAGCCCATCACACAGAGAAGAACTCCCCTCAGTCAGCAACACCCATTCCTCTATGGCTCAAGCCGTTATGACCGAACCTCTGTCCTTGAGCCAACATGTCACAGTGGCTTTATCCACCCATTCCAAGTCCAAGGTTCCTTCCCACAGCCAGGTCTGTCAGAAAGAAGCCCAATCCAGACCTCCCAAGGTCATCACGTACCATAGAAGGTCTCTCCCCCATTATGAGGGTACTGAGCCTAGAAACCAAGACGTTCTTCTCCATGAAGCTAGCGAGATGTCTGCTAGGAAGGAGATAGGGCACATGGGCAGCCCTCTGGACATTAAGCATCTTCACGTTGACCTTTCACCATTCTTCATGCGGCCGTCAGATCAGTACCCGAGGGGTCCGATTAGTCAGGTTCCATCAGATTCTGATTCAGATTCAGTGAAGTCAGATGAAGGCCCTACCCATAGAGTCCTTGACTCAAGCAGGGTGAGGAGAAAGAAGGCTGAAAAACCTATTCTCATTGAACCCACCCTCAAGAGCTATGTCAGACCAAGGAGGGACATCGATAGAAGCAAGAGCAACAGGGCCATAATCTCAGGAAGTGTTTTTGATGGATAGGATCCTTTTATGGAACGTGAGGGGAATTGGGAATTCTCCCTCGATTAGACATGCAAAGAGACTCATCAATTTGTATAAACCCGCGACTGTAATTTTACTTGAGCCAATGCTAGATGACTCAAAAAGAGTTAAAATTGGGCTCAAGTTAGGATTTCATTGTTCTCTGTCCAATGCAGCCGCTAGTGGGAAGATTTGGATCTTCCACCACTCTATCATATCTATGGACTCGTTATCAGCCTTAGACCAATTCCTTGCTCTCAGGGCCACAGTTCCGAATATCGAGGTTCCTCTTCATCTCACTTGTGTTTATGCCAAATGTTCTTACCTGCGCAGGAGGGTTCTATGGACAGATCTAGCTAGTCAAGCGATTGCTGTGGGAGGTCCGTGGTTAGTGTGTGGCGAATTCAATGCGGTTACTTCTTAAATGAAGAGAATCGGTGGGAACTCGCTGGCGGGGCCTAGCACTTCCGAATTTGTCGAAGCGATCAACCAAGCCAACCTAATAAATGCAGGTTTCTCAGGAAATGCTTTTACTTGGTGCAACAATCGGTCAGGGAATTCCAGAAAGTGGGCAAGGCTGGATAAAGCCCTCTACTCGGATGCCTGGTTGCATTACTTCCCTTCATTTCATGTTAAACACTAGTCCTGCCTTAATTCCGACCATTCCCCTCTCCTCCTATCCACCTCGTCAGCCTTCCCTTCCACCCCTCGCCCTTTCAGATTCCTAAGGATGTGGACGCTCCATGAGGGATTCAAGACTATAGTCTCCAGCACTTGGGAGTCTGACGTGTTCATCAACTCAATGATCCACCTCTTGACCAAGATGCAAAAAACCAAGTCCGCTCTAAGTAGCTGGAACAAGGAGGTATTCGGGAATATTTTCAGCTAAATCAAGGCAGCCACGGTTCGGGTCGATCAGTTGGAGCAAGAATCGACGCTCAGCTCCTCTCCCCACATTCAGTCTCAATTGGAATTGTAGAAAAAGGATCTCCTCCACCTGGAAAACATGGAAGAAATCTTCTGTAAACAAAAATCCAGGATCAGGTGGCTCAAGGAAGGTGATAGGAATTCTAAATTCTTCCACGCCTCTGCCAACCACCGGTCCAGGATTGCTCAAATCAGAGAAATCCAGCTCCCTAGTGGCGCCATAACCGGTGATCGTGACAGCATCAAACCGGCCGTAGCAGAATTCTTTAAAAACCTGTATGCTTCCCAATTGGTTTCTTCTTTTAACAACTTCAGTAGAGTGATTCCGGCACTGGTCACCTAGGGTGACAATGACTTTCTAATGGCCCTTCCCACCCTAGAGGAGGTCAAGTCAACGGTTTCAGCTTTACCTCCAGATGGGGCCTCGGGTCCAGATGGGTTCTCGGGCACTTTCTTTGCAGCCTGCTAGGATATAGTGGGCGCAGATATCCTCCGTGCCATCAAATTCCTGTTCCAGGGAGGTACGATTCCTAGAGCTTTCTCTGCCTCTCTTCTTTGCCTAATCCCTAAAAAAAAAAAAAACAGTGCCCAAATCTTTTGCTGATTTCCGTCCGATAAGTTTATGTAATTGCGTATACAAGATTTTCTCCAAGGTGATTGTAGTTAGGTTGAACTCCCTTCTCCCCAAGCTTATATCTGAAGAGCAGATGGCCTTCGTCCAAGGGAGATCCATTGCTGAAAGTATATCCTTGGCGCAAGAACTCCTTCGCGACATCGACAAGAAAGTTAGGGGAAGCAACATCATATTCAAGATAGATCTTGAGAAGGCGTACGACAGAATTAACTGGTCCTTTCTCAAAGCGGTTCTCCTCAGTTTCGGTTTCTGCGAAGGTTGGATTACCATGATAGAGAAATGTTGATCTGGGCCTTGGTTCTCGGTTCTGGTGAATGGCGAATCCTCAGGCTTCTTCAAATCTGAGAGAGGGCTCCGTCAGGGGGACCCTCTATCTCCCAGTCTCTTCATATTGGTCATGGAAGTTCTTAGTAGGGAATTGAAAGCTCTGTTACAGTTTGACGATCTCTCACCTCCTTTTTGCCGATGACACAACCATTTTCTCCAACAGTTCTTCTTCCTTAGTCAGGATTTTAAAGGACTTCCTTCTCTCCTTCATGGACGCTTCGGGTCTCAAAATCAATTCCGCCAAAAGATCCTTCATAAATCCTCTAAGATGGCTACCAACTAGATTCGAGGTATTGAAAGGGAGTCTAGCTTCTTCAGATCTTCCCTGCCGTTTCTTTACCTCAGAGTCCCTCTATCCAAAGGGTGAATCAAAGCTTCTAGCTTCTAGCCGTTAGTTAAGAAAATTTTAGCCCGAATTTCTGGGTGGAAAGCGCTCCTCAATCAGGCCGCCAGGATTGTTCTAATTAAACATGTCCTCTCGAGCATTCCGATTCATTCCCTAGCGGCGGTCGACATCCCGATGAAGACAATTTCTTCCCTGGAGAAAGGAGTCACTGACTTCTTTTGGGGATGGTCCGAAGGAAAAAAGAATCTCCATTGGGTGAGTTGGAAGTTTATAGTGGGCCATTTTAAAGAAGGAGGGTTGGGCATCAAAGGTTTAAGGGACGTCTCATCAGCCCTCAAGTTAAAGAGAGCCTAGACTATCTTCGTTGATCACCACAGCAGTCTATGGGCTAAATTCATGAGAGCTAAATATGAAGTCACGCAACCTTGGGGTCTAGCAGCTCAACACCATTCCGACTCCCTGACTTGGACTCACGTGAGGAAACTCCTCGACCTCCTAGTTGCCAATAGTCGTCTGCTGCTGGGTAATGGGAATAACAATTTCTGGGAAGTGGACTGGATGAGGCTTGGCCCTCTTAAAGGCTACTGTTATGGGAAGATTCGAGTCCCTTGCGATTTTGAGGCCTGAGGCCATGTTGATCTGATCCGAAGGATACATCCTCTGAGTTAACAGATTGGCTCGGATTACAAGGCATTCCGAGAGCAGACGGTATCTAATGAAGACCTACTATTCCGAGCAGTACCTACTTGAAGGTCCGAGCCGATTGCACACTCCAAGGCAGGCACTCCTCAAGCCAAATTTAGAAACTGTCATAAGTGAACATAGCCAGTTACTTCGCTCGCGGATACGCGCGATATGAAGAATGTGGAGCATGGATCCTTGGATTGCGCGCAGTATCTCCACGATCCGAAAATCTCCCTGGTTAAGTAGATCGTGCCATGATTGACGGATCCAGACCATCCTACAGTCAGGTATAAATACCTGAGGACACCATCGCTACAGGTATAGAATATCTTGCATTCTCCCTCCACCCTACAACTAAGACCCCGATTCCCTTGACCTGACTTAGGCATCAGAGGGTCCCCTAGCTTAACCAGGGTCTCCTTTGTTCACCCTTTGTGTAGGACAGGGTTATCCTGAGGAACATCGCACGAAGTGGAGGGCAACCCAGATTTTGACCTTAACATTTTTTGGTGCAGTCCATGGAAAACTGGTACAAAAAGCCAAGTTTCTATTCTCGAGTATAATGGCTAGAGGAAAGAAGAAAGCAATAGCTACGAAACCAGAGTCGAACGAACAAACTCGCTTCTCCTCACTACTCCATGCGGAGTCACCCCCGGGGCCTTCCCAGCGTTCTCACAATCGGGCAAGTAAGTATCGCGTCATGTAGGGCGAGATACAAGCCTTACGTGACGAAGTGAATAGGATGAAGCAACAACATGAGCCGCAGTTACATCCGGCTCAGAGAAATCCTGTCCTCGAACCGGTCGATCCAGTTGTGGAAGCACACTCTGTGCCAAGGAGTGCGAGGCCCGAGGCTTCCCAACATCCATAAGTGCTCGTGTCGGGTCATCATCCTCCTCCTACTCAGATCCAACCCTCAGCTCGGAACACCGTCACGTGAGCTCCGACCAATGCATTGGTCACTTCGACCCTGACCCCGACAGATCTTCGCCATCGGCTGGAACGGAGGAGGGGAAAGAGAACCCCGAAAGTAGAAAATACTCAAGAAATCATGGTAGAGAACAAAGACCCATGGGAGAAACGGTTCGAGGAACTTAATGACAAGTTCTTGGCCCTGGAGAAGAAACAACAACCGACGTCGGTTCCCACTACCGTTCAAGCAATGATGGAAGAGACCGAACCTCCCTTCATCTCGGAAATTATGAGCGAGGTGATACCTCAGAGGTTCCGGGTACCTCCCGTCATCCAATACTCCGGGTCTGGAGATCCGTCCGAGCACGTGGAAGCCTACCGCTCCTGAATGCAGATCCAAACAGCGATAGACGCTATGATGTGCCGAGGGTTCTCGATCATGCTCACAGGATCTGCTCGGGGTTGGTACCGGCAGCTCAAGCAAAACTCCGTCAGTTCCTTTGCAGAGTTGAGCCGACTATTCGTTACCCAGTTTATCAGTGGTAAGAGAAGTCGAAAACCCAACACTCACTTGCTTACTATCAAGCAAGGGCCGAAGGAGTTGCTGAAAGACTACATCACTCGCTTCAACGAGGAAGCATTACTAGTGGAAGATTATGATGATAAAATGGCGCTCGCTGCTGTATTTAGCGGCCTAAAAGAATGGAAATTCACCTTCTCCATTGGGAAGAACCCACCTAAGACTCTAGCTGAGCTTGTGGCTAGAGCTTAAAAGTATACTAACGCAGATAAATTCACCAGTGCTCGAAAAAGTGTCTAGGTGACTGAGCCGAATAATAAGGGGAAGAGGCCTAGGAACGAAGAATCCCAGATGTCTAACAAAGGCACCGACGACCGCGCTCCTCGCGATCGTCGTCCGAGCCGAAGGCTAAAGGGAAAGTTCTGTTCCTATACCCCCCTTAACACATTTGTTGAGCAGATCCTGATGGACATCCGAGGAGAAAAACTGCTGACTTCGCCTGTTTGCATGAGGGTCGATCCTGACCATCAAGACAAGCACAAGTACTGCCGCTTCCATCGAGACCACGACTACAATACGGATGACTGTGTAGACCTTAAAGATGAGATTGAAACCCTTATTTAGAAAGGGCACCTGCGTCGATACACAAAGGAAGGGAAAGCCGCTCAGAGAAGAGAAATAGAGAAAGAACAGACAAATAACGTTGTGGAGGAACCCATCGAAATCCGTACCATCTATGGGGGTACGTCTGGTAGAGGAGATTCAAATAGGGTGCAACAGGCTTACTCCAAGAAGTCCGAACTGGAACATTACGTCCATTTAACCAAGCGGCCCAGTAAGGAACTTCGGGTCAATCCATGCCCTTTGACCTTCATAGAAGAAGATGCGCATGAGATTCAACACCCACATGACGACGCTCTGGTAGTCACCATGACTATAGCGAATCACAAAGTGTACCGCATTTTAGTCAACACTGGAAGTTCAGCCGACGTGATCTACTCCGAGGTTTTTGAAAGAATGAGGATTCTGCTGTCTCATCTCAGACCTGTGAAGACCCCCTGCACGGCTTTGGCGGGGAAAGACTGATTTTTGAAGGAGCTATTTTCTTCCCCGTGACTGTGGGAGAAGGACAACATCAAGTCACACTTATGGTGGACTTCCTAGTTGTTAATGTACCGTCTGTACACAACGTTATCCTAGGCAGACCCTCTCTCAACGCAATAAGAGCAATTGTCTCCAACTATCACCTAATGATGAAATTCCCTGCTGAGGGCGGGATAGGCTACCTCCGAGGTGATTAGTGAGAGGCTCGGAGATGTTATGCAGTGCCAGTAAAGAAGGGGTCGGTCAGGCAGACGCTCGCTATCAATGTTCTAGACCCCTGAGGGCCTGCGGAAGGCTCATCGGTAGAAGACTTGGAAAAAGTGTCGCTCGATGAAGCCGATCTGAGTAGAACTATTCAGCTCAGGACATCACTGAATCCTGAGCAACTACTGGAGCTTCTAACGTTTCTGCGACAACATAGGGATATCTTTGCATGGTCCCACTAAGATATGCCTGAAATTTCTCTGGAAGTCATGGTCCACAGACTGAATGTGGATCCAGATCACAAACCTGTTAAGCAGAAAAGGAGGTCATTTGATGCCCAGCGCTATGAAGCAATAGCCGATGAGATCTCCGGTCTACTCGACGCAGGATTCGTAGAAGAGCTGTGTTATCCTGGTTGGATCACAAATGTGGTGCTCGTGAAGAAAACCAATGGAAAATAACGGGTGTGCGTAGATTACTCAAATTTAAATAAAGCTTGTCCGAAAGATAGCTTCCCGTTGCCTCAGATCGACTAGCTGGTAGACAGCACGGTGGGTCATGAACTGCTCTCTTTCTTGGACGTATATTTCGGATACAATCAAATCGCGATGCACCCCCAGACAAGCAAAAGACTACCTTTGTCACGAACAAAGGACTCTACTGTTACCGAGTCATGCTGTTTTGCTTGAAAAACGCTTGGGCCACATATCAAAGGTTGGTGAATCAGATGTTCCCGAAGTAGATCGGGCGCACCATGGAAGTATATGTCGACGACATGTTGGTGAAAAACGTTAAAGCATCCGATCACCTAATGGATCTCAGGGAAATATTCACCGTCCTCCGAGAATACCAGATGAAACTGAATCCGATAAAATGCATCTTCGGAGTCGGCTCAAGAAAATTCTTCGTTTTCCAAGTCAACCAGAGAGGAATCGAGGCAAACCTTAACAAGATCAAAGCACTACTCGACATGAGTTCGCCTCAGACTATCAAGAAAATTTAAAGCCTTACGGGTCGAGTCGCAGCACTCGGACGTTTCAGATTCAGAGCGATAGATAAATGCCTCCCCTTCTTCCAATAGTTAAAGGGTCATAAGAAGGTGGAGTGGACATCAGAATGCGAGCGAGCCTTCCAGCAACTGAAACAATATATGGGTTCACCCCCTCTACTGTCCAAACCTGAAGAAGGTGAGCCCCTATTCCTCTATCTCGCGGTTTCGGCCTCAGCCATCAGTTCAGCCCTTATCAAGGAGGTCAGAGGTAAACAGCACCCTGTTTATTACATAAGTAAGGCCATGGTACCGGCAGAAACAAGGTACTCACCCCTAGAGAAGTTAGTACTCAGTCTAGTTGTTTCAGATCGGAGGTTGCGCCCATACTTTCAAGCTTATTCTGTAATCGTATTGACGAACTCTCCTCTCAGACAATTACTTCAAAGGCCTGAAGTGTCGGGACGGATGACAAAGTGAGCCATCGAACTTGGTGAGTTCGACATTTAGTTTTGTTCGAAAACAACGATCAAAGGCCAAGCCGTAGCCGAATTCATCACCGAATTCACTACTCCGAGCCCTGAAGAGATTAGTACTGAAGTTGAAGCAAGTTCACCCGCTCCTCCGGGTGACCAAAAAGCAGTATTGGATTCCGGATGGGTTCTCTATGTGGACGGATCGTCAAATGCAAAAGGGGCCGGGGGCGGGATCGTCCTGGTCGTGCCTAACTCCACAATGGTTCAATATGCAATTAGGTTGGGATTCAAGGTCTCAAACAATGAGGCGGAGTATGAAGCTTTACTAGCCGGGCTCAAGTTGGCAGCGAGTTTGGGTGTCCAATCCCTTCAGGTACGATGCGATTCTCAGTTGGTAGTAAATCAGATCTCTACCGAGTACGAGGCTAAAGAAAAAAGGATGATCGCCTACCTCGACAAAGTGAGGAAATTGATCGAAAAGTTTTAAAATTGCACGATCCATCAAATCCCGAGAGTGGAAAATTCATGGGCCGACGCCCTAGCACGGCTCCCCTCAGCCGTAGAAGGGAAGACCCCGCGAATCATTCTCATCGAATTCATAGAGCAACCAAGCATCAGCAAGGAGGAGAAGGAAGTCAATCCAATTCAAGCAACTCCAAGCTGGATGGACTCGATCTTTAGTTATCTCACGACAGGTGAGGTCCTTTCGGACAAGCTGAAAGCCAGACGAATCAGAGTCCGAGCAGCTCGATATATAGTCCTAGATGGTATCCTGTACAAAAAGGGACATTCTCAGCCCTATCTCAGGTGTCTCCAGGCCGATGAGGCAAAATATATCATATGTGAGATCCATGAAGGAATCTGCGGAAATCATTCTGGCAGCCGGGCATTGGCCCTGAAGATACTCCGATAAGGGTACTTCTAGCAAACTATCAGGGAGGACACCAAGGACTACGTTCGAAAATGCGATAAATGTCAGCGCTTCACGGTCGTGCCGAGATAGCTCACTAAAGAAATGACCCCTATGAGCGACCCGTAGCCGTTCGCTCAGTGGGGAATCGACATTATCGGCCCTCTACCCACAGGAAAAGGACAAGTCAAGTTTGTCATTGTCGCCGTCGACGATTTCACCAAATGGGCCGAAGCCGAGCCTGCCGCCAAAATCACTGAACAGAAGGTGATTGACTTCGTGTGGAAAAACATCGTCTGCCAGTTAGGGATTCCGCGCACCATCGTGTCAGACAATGGCCGGCAGTTCGATAATGACAAATTTCGAAGCATGTGTCAAGGACTCAGCATCACAAATATATACTCTTCTCCCCGACATCCCCAGTCGAACAGACAAGTAGAGGCAGTCAACAAAGTCATTAAACACCATCTCAAGACAATGTTGGAAAAGGCGAAAGCCAACTGGGCCGAAGAACTTCCGTTTGTCCTCTGGGCCTATAGGACCACAGCTCAGTCCTCAACTGGAGAGACTCCGTTCTCACTCTCTTATGGCTCAGAGGCAATGGTTCCAGTTGAAATCGGTCTCCCTACAGCTCGAGTCGAGAGCTATCAAGAAAATCAGAATTCCGAGCAGATTGCGGCCAACCTGGATTTGCTCGAAAAGGTTAGGGATATCTCGAGGCTCCGAGTCGCTGCTCGGCATCAACAAGTGGCATGATTCTACAATTCGAAGGTCAAGACCAGGCGGTTCCGACCAGGGGACTTAGTCCTCCGCCGGGTATTCCAGAATACGGCTGAGCAGGGGGCTGGAACAGTCAGACCAAACTGGGAAGGGCCTTATCGGGTCGTCAGGTCAACCAAACCAGGCTCTTACCATTAGAAGACCTCGAGGGTCGTCAACTCCCCCACCCCTGGAATGTTGAGCATCTGAAAGTCTATTACCCGTGACGGACTAGCCTTGGGCTCTTAATAAATGTGCGTCTCTAGGCGACAGGCCTTTTAGGCCCACAGCGAAATGTGCGCCTCCGAGCGAGCCTCCGAGCAACAAGCCTTTAAGGTTCTTAATAAAATTCACTTTTTTGCATTTACACGAACGTATTATCTACTAAGCAAAAGTTGTCTCTCACATGCAGGGGCGGACGCAATGAACTAATCCCTTGAAAAAGGGGTTAGTACATTATTCCACAAAAATTCTACATGGTATCCCCTCCTAGTTAGGGGAAAAGCCTAAAAGCTGACCCGACTTCCCCGACATAGGAGTCGGCTCGCAAACTAATGGGTAAAGTGGAAGGTTCTGGCCAAATGTGGGATGAGCCGACTCCCTAGGAGTCTAGACTCGATGAACGAGCCGTAAGCTCCAAAAACTCTACAAAATGGTATGGGAAAACACTGACCTGTCAAGGGGTCGGCTCAGTCATGCCTTAAGGAAGATCAACCTATCAGCTCGACAATCAAGTAGTCCACAATTAACATTCGAGAAAAAAATAATCACAAATCAACGCGTAAGGAAAAATCATCATTTATACGCCCTTTCCAGAGGGCCAAAAATCATCATCTATGGACCATAAAAAAAAAAAGATTTCAACTAGTTCAAAAAAAAGGAGAAAAGTAATGTGAGCTATGCGGATGGTGGGGGAGCTTGGGCGTCTGGGGCCTCATCCGGGCGAACTCCGTCTACAAACGTCTCTTCAGCTTCTTCAAGCAATAAAGAATCAAGGTTAAGGTCTGGGTATAAGCCCACAACCGCCTCGATGCAATCGTTATAACCGCGGTCATAGAACTTGGCGGCCTCAGCATCCCTCTCCTTTGAAGTTTTGAAGGCTTCTACCACTGCAGCCACCGCCTCGGCCAGAGAAGCTACGTCCTCGGAATGTTGGGTTTCCTTCGCCTGAACAACAGCTTGGGCCAGCTCTTCCATCGCCTCGACCTTAGCTCGATTAAGGGCTTCTCCTGGTCGAGCATCCTCTTGGGCCAGCGAGTCGACATGAGCCCTAACACGGGTCAGCTCGGCGATTATAGCATCACATCGAGCTTTGAAGTCATCTGTAACTCTTTTCAACCACAACTCCTTAGCTTCGAGTTGGCCATAACCCCCTTGTGCCGAAGTTCCCCAGCTTTGACATCCTCAAGCTGCCAATGTAACTCGCCTTGCTCAAGTCGGAGGAAGGTGTTGTCATCCCGCAAGGCTCCCACTTGGGATTTGAGGGCCTCCACCTCAGCTTCTCTCTTTTCCGACTCCCGTGCTCTCTCCCGAGCTGATAAAAGCTTTGGGACAGACTACATAAAAAAGACGAATGAAAACTTAAAAGCCACAAGTACGGGAAAAATGATGAGAGTCAGCAGAGATACCGTGTAAAAAATGGAAGCCATGTCATTCAGAAAGGAGTTGTCCAACTTGCCAAGGATATTGGCTATACTCTCCTCAGGGGAGTGCTTCGCAGCCCAGGGTGTCAAGCAGGAAAGATGGTAACCCGATGTGAACTTCTGTCCACTCGTCCCCACGTGAGCCGAGTCTGCAGCTTCCGCAAAACCGGTTCTGCTACCAGTTGAGGCCTGAACCTCTGCTCCAAGATCACCTCCGACCTAGGGAGGGGTAATCATGGTGTCAGCCATCCGAACGGCTTCCTCCCGCTCGGATGATGAAGGGATAGCTATACAAGGAGCCGACGGATGAGCTTCCCCTACGGGAGGAACGATTGCGGGTAGAACGGAGGGGGTTATAGCTGAGAGAGTTAGAACAATGATCGCTAAGACTTGAGCCTCAGCAGGTGCCGTAGCCGGAGCCATCGTGGCAGAAACTGGGGCCGTAGTGGCCACGGCCATAGGTGTAGTTGTAGCCACGACCGTAATTAGAGTCGTAGCCGTGGCGCCCGAACCTGAGGGACCTTCTCCACGAGGAGTTGCTTGCCTCCTCCGAGCGGTGGTCTTCGTCCGGGGCACAGGCCTCAACAACTCCTCCGCCGTCGGGGTCACCCTCCTCTTCCGAGAACCGGACGCCTCGACCATGCCTGCCTAAAGAATGACAAATCAGCAACTAAGTAAACGGGTCTAATTCCAAAGGAATAGAAGAAAAACTTACTGAAAGACGTCGGAAGAGGTTGAGACTTGCATAGCCCAGACCAATGAAGATTGGTGACAGTAATTAGGTCCGACCAGGAGCGAAGTTCTCCCGATCGCGCCCTAGCCTTGGCAACGTGGTTCTTCTGAGCCGAGTCAAGGGGAGGTGTACCCCTCGAAAGATCTACAAAAAGAATAAAGGATTCAGTCTAACCGACGTAATAGAGAAAAATAGAAAGATGAAGGAAATTAACTGGTCCGACCTGGTTTTGTAAATCGGGTCAGAACCCGAGTCGTCAGAGCCCTAACTTCGGCCATAGGTGCCTCCCATTCACCCGCAGCGCAGAACCACTTATTCTTCCAGTCTTTGTTAGAGGATGAAAGGTTCATAACTAGCCCCGACCCCTTGCTGCCTCGGGTCGCGAAATAGTACCATGGTTTTTTTTGTCGTGCTTGACCAGATACAGGCTCATCAACTCCGCTGAGGTCAGCTCTGAATTCCCAACTTGCCTCTAGATGATGAAAGCGAAAATAAGCACCCTCCAAGCATTAAGGGTCAATTACTCGGGAGCTAAGCCCAAATAGGCTGTCATAGTCCGAACAAAGGGATGTAGAGAAAAATGAATCCCACATTGCAGTGCGCAGAGAAAAATAGCAACTTCTTCCTCAGCAGGCGCGCCAGCAGTATCGAGGGGCCCAGGGGCTCTTATTCGGACGGAGTCTAGGATTTGAAACTCCGTATGGATCCACTCTATTTGAGACTCCGATAGTATGGAGCCTACCTCCAAGGCCCGTCCGCTCACTGGCATCTTAGCATCCTCGGTGGTTGTGGTCTGGGGGGCTCAAGCTAATTTCTTTCTGCCAGCCCTACGAGTCTGAGCCCCGGTCTCCGTCTGCTTTCGGGGCGGAGGGTATAAGGGCACAACTTCAAAGGGGCTTTCAGATGCCCCTCTCGCGTTGCTGGAACTCTCCGACTCGGAGTCATCACCGTAGTCCCGCATGGTCTTCAGGTGGGATGACATCTTAAGTAAGAAGGGAGAAGTGCAAAGAGGCACAAGGAGACTCACTGGATGGTCACCGAGAATCGCTTCTGCCGAACATACTTAGTCGGTCGGAATTGCCTAATAAAAACCCTAGATGGCCGGAATCGCCTTCGCCGAAAATCGCCTCCTCGATATCAGCTTAAACACGATGCAGAAATGGATCGAAATCTTCGAATGAGGGTTTTTATAAACCCTACCGAATCCTCGCATTAATGACCAGCAATGATGGCCGCCGTTAAATAATCGGGAGCCGGCCTCGGAGCTGATGTGGCAACACACCATTGGCTCGGGCTCTATTGGGCGGGAGGCTTCTGACATCAATCGGCATGCTATAGATAAGCGAAGCGACGCTCGAATGATGAAGGGTTCCGTCCAACGCACTAATCCGGATAAACGTGGCAACAACCCATACGTGAATGCCAATTTGAAATCGTAACTGTCGCCACACGTCCACTGTGCATAGACCTGTGAACGGGAAACCCTAAGAGTGCGAAGTTTCGAAACGTAATGGCTCTAACATGCTCGGGAGAACTGGACGATGAGGCATTTTGATCTTCCATGTATCTACTCTCCGAGCCCTTGGCAGACCTCAAAGAGTAGGAGGCTTCTGTTATGGGAAGATCCGAGTCTCTTGCGATTCTGAGGTCCGAGGCCATGTTGATCCGAACAGATTGGCTCGGATTACAAGGCATTCTGAGAGCAGACGGTATCCAATGAAGACCTACTGTTCCGAGCGGTACCTACCTGAAGGTCCGAGCCAATTGCACACTCCGAGGTGGGCACTCCTCAGGCCAAATTTAGAAACTATCATAAGTGAACATAGCCAATTACTTCGCTCGCGGATACGCACGATGCGAAGAATGTGGAGCATGGATCCTTGGATTGCGCGCGGTATCTCCATGATCCAAAAATCTTCCTAATTAAGCAGATCGTGCCATGATTGACAGATCCAGACCATCCTACAGTCAGGTATAAATACCTGAGGACACCATCGTTATAGGTACGGAATATCTCACATTCTCACCCTACAACTAAGACCCCGATTCCCTTGACCTGACTTAGGCATCGGAGGGTCCCTCGGCTTAGCCAGGGTCTCCTTTGTTCACCCTTTGTGTAGGACCAGGGTCATCCTGAGGAACATCGCACAAAGTGGAGGGCGACCCAGATTTTGACCTCAACAGCTACCTTCATGATAACCTTCCTCCTTAGCCCCTGAATCTGAAGATTAATGAGGTCATTGGATCCGAGGGTCTGTTCCATAATAACTCTTTCCCTGCCTCCCTGCCAGATATAGTTCGTCACCACATCATTTCGGAAGGCCTGTCCCTTCGCCAGGGAGAGGACCGTCTCATTTGGACTAGGGAAAAGTCGGGCCAATTTTCCACCAAATCAGCCTGGCAGGTCATCAGATCTCATCGTCAGCAGCGGTTCTGGGCTAGATGGGCGTGGCATTCTCATCCCCCCCCCCCCCCAAATTGCCATTTTCTCTTGGAAAATCCTTTACAAGGCAGTCCCGGTTGATATTAGCGTTAAGAAAAAGGGTATTCAAATGGCTTCCTCCTGTGTTTGTTGTATGGTCGATAGTCGTAACGAGGAATTCCTTGACCACCTCTTTATAGAAAGCGAGCTAGCTTCAGCCCTGTGGTCCTATTTCTCGTCCAGTTTCTCTATAGACTTACTCCCTAACCAATCTGTGGGCGGCAGAGTCTTACAATGGTGGGCTATTGCTAAGGAATCGTCACCTCTAGGTATGCTTAGAGGGATCACGCCAGCCCTCATCCTCTGGGAGATCTGGATTGCAAGGAACGAACAACGTTTTGACAAACACCACATCAGGATACAACACTCCATCCACCAGGCTCAGTCTTGGCTCTCTCGCCTATACAACGCTTTCCCCTTCCGCCGTGTAAATCCCAGAGCGATAGCAAGGTGGTTGCAACCCTCGGCCTTCCACTAACGGTTAATCCCCTCCTCACTATGTCTGTGGGGAAATGGACTTGCCCATCCAGGGGGTGGGTAAAGTTGAATGTTGATGGCTCATCCAGAGGTAACCCGGGTTTGTCTGGAAGTGGGGGAGTCTGTAGAAATGAGAAGGGTGATTTCCTCTTTGCATTCGCTACTGGTTATGGTGTGGGGTCGAACTTCATGGCAGAAGTCAAGGCAGTGGTCGACGGTTTGAAGCATTGTAAGGAATTCGGCTACACTAACGTTGAGGTGGAGAGTGACTCCATCGCCGTTGTGGATTTATTCTCTAATAGAGGGAATGTCCCTTGGATCGTCTTCTACTGGAAAAACCAGTTCGACAATTTTTGGGCCGCTCTTTCCATTTCAGTTAAGCATATCCCTAGGCAGTCGAATGCAACGACGGATAGTTTGGCCTGATGGGGTAGCTTAAATTAGCAACATCGGTTATTCCAATCTACCTCGGATCTCCCCCATATCACTCGTGGGGAGCTGGTTCTTGATAGAGCTGGCTTGGGGGCAATTCGTTTCTCGTAGCCAAAAAAAAAAATCATCATCAGTCTGTGATTTTACCTGTTTTCTATCTGTTCAGCTCTTCATGATAGGCAGGCTCAGTCCTTTTTCTATGGGCCTCCCCGAATTGTAAATCCCCTTTTGGAATCGAATATATCCAGGGTCGTTGGATAGCAAAAAAATAAAATAAAAAATGAAATCCACAACTCTTTGGAAAGATTAACTGTATCACATGGCTAAAAACCCTAATGTTATCTTGGCTTCCATCTAACTATCACCCAGATGTTATGCCTTAACACCGGTGAGTTGTAAATAAAGACGTTTCCTATCCAATCTCGTTGTTTTCTAGCACGAATAGATATTTTGAAATCCACAATTCTTTGGAAAGATTAACTGTATCACATGGCTAAAAACCCTAATGTTACTGTCCTGCATGTTGAGGTGGTGAAGTACATATAAATCCTTGTACCTCTAGTCTCTTGCCATTCTTTTGCAACTTATTTTTATGATTTTGCTTTACTTGCATTATTTATGTGCAGGTGCTGAGACAGTGTAGTGTAGTGGGCCATTTGGGCCTCTTTATTGTTGGTTCTTCTACTCTAATAAAATAAGGGTCAGGGAGGCCTTAGTGTAGTGTAGTAGGCCATGCCCTACACTACACTAACACCTGCATATGGTGTATAAATACCTCTAGATGCATATTCCATCAAATATATGGATATGCTGGCCTCTTGGATGTTCCTGAGCGTGTGAGGGGTAAAAAAACAAAAGAGGAAGTAAACCCTAGAAAAAAGAAAGCTAAGTTGGGGAGAAAAATGCCATATGAGATGATTGAAGTGCTGCAATCCTCGGATTAGTGCACTCAATCACCGGATGGTGGGCCACATATGTACTGACTGGCAACGTCAAAACACAATTCTGACCCAAATAATTGTTCTCTAACCGTTAAGCCCAGAATCTATTGTTTACAGTGGATCATCTGGTAGCCAATGCTGGATTGGGTGCATCCTGTCTGTTCGAAGAAGTGGAGGATATCGCCCGCTTCACAAAAATAATGGTAACGCTGAAATGAAATTTCCTATTACAACTTGCACTTCATACAACCTTACACATAGCACGACATGTATATAATCAGGATAGATGTTTTCATGGGCCTCCACAAGAACAGGCCATAGCCCACAAAATTAAATCGTAGCAATTTCAATTGCATTTGGACCATTTTTATTCCTTAAACTGGCAACCCTTCTCTCAGGCCATTAATCAGTAGCCCACCAAGTCAAAAATGCCTAATCACCACACACAAGTTCCCATTATCTGGTTTCAGGTTCTGATCGTTTGATGTCGTCTGTAGGATGTGAACTTCTGGGGTTCAGTCTACCTGACATACTACTCAATCCCTCACCTCCGAAAGAGTAAGGGAAGGATCATTGTAAATGCATCATTAGCAGGCCAGGCCGCTTTCCCCAAAGCAAGCTTCTACAATGTAAAGAAAATTCAAAAATCTAATGGCTATCAATGTTTATTTTCCTCATGTTTTAAGATTTGAGATTTCCAAATTCAAATTCGATTGTGCATCCAAATGCCGCCAGACAATTTCATAATTCTCTTCTCCAAATGGTTTTCAGGCCAGCAAGGCAGCTCAGATAAAGTTCTATGAGACGCTGAGGATCGAACTCGGTTCGGATGTCGAAATTACCATAGCGACTCTTGGGTTCATCGCATCGGAGATTACCAAAGGCAAACTCATGCTCAAGGAAGGAAAAATAAGAACAGATAAAAAAGAAATCAAGGTAAGAAACAAGTGGCTTTTGATCAGAACTTACATGATCCTCACATTGTTGTGGTGATGTAGTGGGCCCCACCAGCAATATCATTGTGCGTCATTCTTAACCCTTATAATTGTTGGCCTACCCAAAATGGATGGTTAAGAAGAAAAAATACAACGGCCTACACGAAAATTAAACAATGTACACCGTTGTTTCAAGGGCCCCACTTGTACAACATGAAAATCCAAGAACACCTAGAATATCTGTAGATCAATTGGATCATCTAATTTCTCCACCAACCATACAACTTTGATTGTAACCTTACTCAGATCTTGCCAATGACTATCATTTACAATCCATGGGCAGGTCGTTGGTCCAATCCCGATTGGAAGTGCAGAGGAGTGTGCAGCGGCCATAATAAGTGGGGCATGCAAAGGAGAAAGATACGTGACATGGCCCACCTGGTACAGGGCAATTTATCTGATCATATTTTTGGTCCCTGAGGTTTATGACTGGTTTATGCACTCATTTTATGTCGCCAAACAAGGCTCGCCTGGCGGAAATGCTCTAAGCAAGAGGATCATGGACATGATTGGGGCCAATAAGTTCCATCCAGCTTCAATGCGATCAATGGACATAAAGACGAACTAAGGATTAATGTCCCATCAGTCATATTATAATAATAGAGAATTTGCTATTTTCATGGACTGCTTTATTTTAAAGACGGTAATATGCTTAAATCTAAATTAAAGTTGTAAACCTTTGTCCATGGCCATCTGCATTGGATAGTATTAAATTTTGTAAAACCTTTGTGTGGGTGATAACTGCATTTAAATATTGAAGTATAATTGGACCCACATACTTTTGTGGGTGATTGTGTAGGGATTAGTCTGGCCTTAAGAAAGACATCCTGCCATCATAATAAATAAATATTTTCATAATGTTGATCACTTTTTTTTATATATAACTATTCAGGTTTTTTTTTTTTTTTTTTTTTTAATTTTTAATGGAATGCAAATAAATAACCTGCAATTGAACTTTGTTTGACCATTCGTTTCCTTTACCTATAAGTAGTTCCAAAGAGTAGTTTGAGATTATTTGATCCAAGTAGCTATAAATCCTCAGTACTCAACACTAAGGTCTTGGTATCTATTCCCCGGATTCTTCCCAAGTGGGGTGTGCTAACAATGGTGTGCACTAACAAGCTAACGAATAAATAAATCTCCGGTTCTTGTACGACAGGTAGACACAGTTTGGCTAGCCACCCAACACCAGCCAGCTAGCTGTAAAACCTCTATAGTCCCCACCATGATGTATCCATTTTATCTGGACAGTCCATCCATTTCCGTAGCAAATTTTAGGGCATAATGATGACAAATTTGAGGAAAATCAAAATCTCGCGTGGACCACACTAGAGGAAACAGTGGGGAATGACTGCTTACTGTTGAAAACTTTTTGAAGCCATAGACGTTTCGGATCAAGCTGATATTGCTGAATGGAAAATAAACATTTCAGTGGGCCCTAGGAAGTTTTTAACTGTGGAGATTCAGTCCACACTATTGATGGGTTTTTTTGACCCATCTTCGACCGGTCGTGAGCCCTGCTCGACCGGTCGAAGGCTGGTGGTCGACCAGTCGAAGGTTCGAGTCGAGGACTTCGACTCAAAGTCCAGCGAGTATTTTTGCTATTTTTTACTATAGCTACAACTAGTCGAAGGGATGTCTCGACTAGTCGAAGACTGGGTTCGACTAGTCGAAGGTTACGCAATTTGTTCCGCAATTTTGCGCGAAACTGCGGATTTGAGTCCTTTCGCAACAGGGATGCGAAAAGGAGTTTCCTAAACTATAAAAGGGGTTGCCTAGGGTTTTTCTAGGTACAACAAGAGGGTTTCTTAAAGCTTTATAAGGGATTTGCTAAAGGGTTTAGGGCTATCAAAGGTGAAAGAGAGGGAGAAAGAGAGAGAGGAAGCTTATAGAAGGGAGGTTCTGCTCGTGGAGGTTTTCTACTTTGCAATTTATATCTCATCGCTTCTATGTCCTCATAATCGGTTAGATCTCTCCGTTTTCTCCATTTCTCTTATTGTTTATCCACTCCTGCGTGAGTGAAGAAGATTGTAACATTCTACTTCATAGTGGATTTTGATCTGGACAAGGTCCCGTGGTTTTTACCTCTTTGAGGGTTTTCCACGTAAAAATCTCTTGTGTGGTGTGTGATTGATGCTTTGATTTATTTCATTGCTTTATTATCCATAATTCTGGTTTGTTTTGGGAGGCTAGATCCTAAGGTTTGTGCAAGGCATCCCAACAACTATTTCATGTGGTGTGGTCCGCCTAAGATTTGGATATACCTCATTTTTGGGTTCATGCCCTAAAATGAGTTGGCAAAATAGATGGATGATGTTGGATAAAACAGATACATGGATACATTATGCTAGGGTAACGTAGGTTTGACACCAACTAGCTGGTTCGTACTGGGTCACCATCCAAACCTGTCGTGGTAATTAAATCTTACCAAATTAAAAAAGGAACATCAGTTGAGAAGGAAAAAAACATCAATCACTCCAATTGAATCACTAAAAGGTAAAGTATTTTAGGCTATTGGCTTCTACTCTTGAAACTTTTGATCAAGGGACAGTCCATATGTCGCCTGCCTCACAAAAGTTTCTAATCACGGAATTATTGGCCGCACAGATTGCAAATGGAAAAATAATCACGCTGACCCGGGCATCATATATATTATATCTTTATTTTCGTTGGTCAAATGTTTAGGCCGAGAATACCTTTGTTTTTCTGCAATTTTTTCCAAGTTCTTGGTGATTTTATTACCACATTGTGAAGGATAGTATAAGATCTATCAATCATCAAAATATAAATTTGACAATTTTAACCTTTATGAGGGTTTTTTTTTTCTTTCTTTTTTTTTCTTTTTTAGAAGATCATCTTTTCTTAGAAGGTTAGCTTCTTTTTTTAGAAGATCAACTTTTTTGGGGTATTAACTTTTTCTTAAGAAAAAGTCATGGAACTGTGGAGACCTTTTCTACAATTGACACAGGGGAGGACATGATGAGGTAGATTACCGTTTTTCTCAAGGATAACTACTACGAATTCACAAAGGTTTTTGGAGCACATTGGTGACATTAGTTAATTTAGAGGGAGTTCATTCTTTACATAGATTATTAAGTTCTCAAATTCATTAATACTCAAACTAACGTGAATCGTGTGCATATTAGATGGATTGCATTTTTATAAGAATTCACTTTTTACCTGAAGCACAAGTCATGACAGCAAAAATAAGGTAGTTGATGCACTTAATCGTTGTGCTTCACTACTTGTTACATTGAACAATAAGGTGGTCGACCTCGACTGTCTCAAAAAATTGTATGTCGAGGGCAAGGACCTCAATTATGCATGAATAAAGTACAAAGGAGTCATCCCAGTGACCTACATATGTAAGATGATTTTCTCTTCAAAAGGAATCAACTCAGCATTCCCTAAAGTTCCGAATCAAATTACTCAAGAGCTAAGAGCTACATAGAGGTGTGTAACACCCCAACTTTTCATTGGTCCATGTCATTGTTTAAGTTCAATGGTTCTCATTGTTTGTTTGTTAATTTAAAGGGCCGTTATTCAACGAAGGCCCATGATGCAGGAGTAAAGCATGGGTGGACAAGACTACGTGTTAGAGATCCTTGCCATTCATCAGGTATGATACAACTGAACATACCAGGGCCAAACACCCCTTGGATCTCGATCCAATCAGCAGGGAATCTTTAACCCAGCCCGCCTCCCCGATGTGGGCTAAAATCAAATCTATGCTTCCAGTCATCAAGGAACACGTTCAGTGGCTTGTGGACTAGGGGGACCAAAAACCTGTGGAAAGTTAATTGGTCTGGTCTGGGTCCATTGCTGGGTAGAACTGTTGGAAGTCCAAACCAAACTCGTTGGAATCTCAAGAAGAGTAAATGAGGAGGAAGCTTCCAGCGTCCAGGACGTTTTCCCCATGTGGCTGTTCAGCTTCTCCAAGCAGCTATTTAATATTTAGTTTGATATTTGTAATAGTCCCCATGCAGCTGTTCAGCTTCTCCAAGCAGCTATTTAATATTTAGTTTGATATTTGTAATAGCAGTTAATACTATGCCTCTGTAGTGTATTTTAAATGGGCATTTGTGTCTTTTTACCTTGTGCGAAAAGTCCATATAAGGGAGCTCATGTAGTCTGTTTGGAATCAAGTCAAGTCAGCAAGCTTGTAAGCTATAGTAAAAAATACAAAGTTTCTTCTTCTTCTTTCACGTGTCCAGTGAGTTCAAACCTAAGGCTTTATAAAGCCAAGATCAACTTTGGCTAATATAGCCAACAAACTGGTATCAGAGCATAGTTCTTCTCCTATAGGAAGTTTTCCAGCAGTTTTTCAGTAAAAAAAAATTAGTTTGCAGCAGTTTTTCAGTTTTAAAAAAAAAACAGATTGCAGCAGTTTTTCAGTCAAGAAAAATTCAAATTGCAGAGCCCAGGTTCTTTTTCTACAAAAGTTTCCAGCATATTTTTCAGCCAAGCCCAAATTTTTCTAAAAAAAAGTCTGTTGCAAAGCCAAGTTTTTTTTTAAGTTCCCTGTTGAAGTTGTCAGCAATTTCTTTTAGCTAAGAAAAGAAAATTTCTGTTAAAAAAATCGGATTTCAGCAGTTTTGCTTTTTCAGCCAAAAAATCTGTTAAAAAATTCATTTTTCAGCGGTTTTTTTAGCCAAATCTGTTTCAAAAAAAAAAAAAAATCTGTTTTCTATTTCATCCCTCCATTTAAAAAAAAAAAATCAGTCATTCCTCCTTTAAAAAAAAAAGATGGTCAGCTCAATCCAGCCACAGGTTCCTACATTGTCTAAGGACATCTATGAAAGGTGGTGCATCCAAATGAAGGCGTTGTTTTGGTCGCAAGAACTATGGGAGATCATCACCGATGGGTATGTAGAACCCACTATGGAGGAAGAAGCCACCTTAACCAATGAAGAAAAGACCGCTCTCAAAAATCAAAGGAAGAAAGACAACAAGGCTTTGTTCCTCCTCTATCAAGGGTTGGATGAATCAACCTTTGAAAAGATTGCCGAAGCGACATCAAGCAAGCAAGCTTGGGATACTCTTGGCACCATCTTCAAGGGTATTGATCGAGTGAAGCGGGTTCACCTTCAAACACTAAGAGCCGAGTTTGAAGCAGCGTACATGAAGGAAGGTGAAAGTATCTCAGACCACTTTTCACGTCTAATTGTTATTATTAACAATTTAAAAAGAAATGGTGAAAAAGTTGAAGATATACGTGTCATTGAAAAGGCACTGCGATCTCTCACAACCCAGTTTGAGTATGTGGTTGTGGCGATCGAAAAATTAAAGGACCTTGAAAAACTGTCCATTGAAGAACTGATGGGATCGTTGCAAGTGCATGAGCAACGAATGCAAAAGAATGCTGGTTCAACGCTTGAACATGCCTTAGAGTCTAAGTTGACTCTAAATGAACAAAAGAATGGTCATACACAACGAGGTGGTCGTGGCACTAGCAATCGTACAAGAGGCAGAGGGCGTGAATATCATCCAAGCCATCAACAAAATCAACAAAAGTTTACCAGTTTCCGTGGAAGAGGAAATGGTAGAGGCCGATTCACACGTGGTCGTGGAAACACAAAAAATGTTCAATGCCACAATTGCAAGAAATTTGGCCATTATGCCTCTGAGTGTTGGAGCAAAGTGGATCAAGATGAACGATCCAACTATGCTGAAGCATCACACAATGAATAAGAAGTCTCCACACTCCTCCTCGCACAAGAAAAGGCATGTGAACTACCAGATGTCTGGTATCTCGACACGGGTGCAAGCAACCACATGAGTGGTAACAAAGAACTGTTCATGGAACTCACAGAAGGAGTTCGTGGCGATGTGAGTTTTGGCGACTCATCAAAGGTACCCGTGATAGGCAAAGGAAAAGTTAAAATCTATCAGAAGAACGGTGAGCCAAATTGCATCTCTAATGTGTATTACGTACCAAACATGAAAGATAATATCCTCAGTATCGACCAACTCCTTGAGAAGGGGTATATCATACACATGAAGAATTATTCTCTCTCCATAAGAGATGCTCACAGGAGACTTGTGGCTCAAGTCCAAATGGCGAAGAATCGCATGTTTATGCTCCATATTAACACAAAGGCTGAGAAGTGTTTCTATAGATTCGTGAAGAATGATTCATGGAGATGGCATCTTCGCTTTGGGCATCTCCATTTCAGTGGCCTCAAACTCTTATCCTCATCAAGCATAGTGCATGGCTTACCAGCTATTGAAGCTCCAGAACATGTGTGTGAGGCATGCACACTCGGCAAGTAACAAAGAAACTCTTTTCCAAGTGGAGTGTCCAGGAGAGCAAAGGAACCACTTCAATTGGTTCACACTAATATTTGCGGATCACTTGAAACACCCTCTCTTGGAGGTAATAAATATTTTATTACCTTCATTGATGATTTCAGTAGAAGACTTTAGGTGTATTGCATCAAAGAAAAATCTTTCACTTTCACTATCTTTAAAATGTTCAAAGCTCGTGTTGAAGTTGAAAGTAGTCACAAAATTAAAGTACTCAGATCTGACAGAGGTGGAGAGTACACCTCAAATGCATTTCGAGATTTTTGCAGGGAACATGGCATTAAGTAACAACATATTGCAGCTTACACGCCACAACAGAATGGAATTGCGGAACGGAAGAACCTCACCATCCTCGACATGACGAGGACCATGCTGAAGGAAAAAGGCTTGCCAAAGAGCTTCTGGGCAGAGGCAGTTGCATGTACTGCCTACCTACTCAATCGGTGTCCAACCAAGAGCGTCAGAAACATGACACCACAGGAGGCATAGAGTGGCTACAAACCGAGCGTGGCGCACCTAAGGATCTTTGGGTGTGTCGCCTACGCTCAAATTCTAGAAGCAAGAAGAAGGAAACTTGATGATCGTGGCGAAAAATGCATTTTCATCGGCTACAGTGAAGCATCTCAAGCCTACAAGCTCTACAATCCACTAACCAATAAAGTATGGTAAGTAGAGATGTGGTCTTTAATGAGGAAGAAGCTTGGAAATGGAACAATGAAGAATCGACCAAAGATATTCTAGTCGAAACAGAAGAACATGAAGAAAGGCATGACCGTCAAGAACAAATGCCCATAACACCTTCTTCGGCCGCATCATCAGTTCACAGAAGTCCAGGAGTACATTCCATCACTCCTGAAAGCACTCCATCAAGTCAAAATTCGGTCAGCTCGTCCTCACCCATGGCTCCCATAAAAATGAAAAGCTTAAGCGACATCTATGAGCAAACCGAAGAGGTCAATCTTTTCTACCTGTATGCAGATCATGGGCCTCTAACATTTCAAAAGGCCATAAAAGAAGAATGTTGGAGAATTGCTATGAAAGAAGAAATTTATGCCATTGAAAAAAATGACACATGGGAGTTGACTACACTTCCTAATGGCTAGGAAACTATTGATGTCAAATGGGTGTACAAGATCAAGCGAAATGCTGATGGCGAGATCGATCGCTACAAGGCAAGGCTCATAGCAAAGGGCTATAAATAGAAGTACGGGGTGGACTACGAAGAAGTCTTCACTCCGGTTGCTCGCCTTGACACTGTGAGGATGATTAGCTCCCTTGCAGCCCATCACAGTTGGATGATCTACCAACTGGATGTGAAATCTGCATTCCTAAATGGAATTCTAGAAGAAGAGGTCTATGTTGACCAACCTAAAGGCTTTATTATGCAAGGGGAGGAATGCAAGGTGTATCAATTAAAGAAAGCCCTCTATGGGTTGAAGCAAGCTCCACGTGCTTGGAATGCACGCATCGACAACTATCTTCAAGAGAACGGCTTCGCCCAATGTCCATATGAGCATGCAGTTTACATCAAGAAGAATGCTCATGGCGATATACTTATAGCATGCCTATATGTTGATGATTTGCTGTTTACAAGAAACAGTCGATCGTTGTTTGATGAATTCAAGAAGGCTATGTTTAAGGAGTTCGAGATGACCGACGGAGGTCTCATGTCTTTTTTGCTGGGCATTGAAGTGAAGCAACAACATGGTGGCATCTATATATCTCAGAAGAAGTATGCTAAGGAATTACTTGAAAAGTTCAAGATGGCCAATTACAATGTCGTAAATACGCCTATAGCAATGGGCTTAAAACTGACAAAGGACGGAAAAGGAAGAAGTGTTGACTCGACTATGTTCAAGAGTCTGATTGGAAGCCTAAGGTACCTCATAATCACAAGGCCGGATATCATCTACAGTGTTGGGCTTATAAGTAGGTACATGGAAGCACCAAAAGAATCACATTGGCTAGTCGCAAAAAGAATCCTCAGGTACGTCAAAGGAACAATGGAATTCGGTTTTTTCTATCCATATAATGATGAAGCAATGCTATATGGATACTCAGACAGTGATTGGGGAGGTGACCAAGATGAAAGAAAAAGCACCACTGGCTATGTATTTTATCTCGGAACAACTGCTTTCACATCGAATTTGAAGAAGCAGAGTGTGGTCGCCCTGTCCACATGTGAAGCAGAGTACGCAGCAACATCGTCCACTGTTTGTGAAGGAATTTGGTTGAGAAACCTACTAAAGGAGTTGAAACATCCGCAGGGAGAATCCACAGTCATATATGTGGATAATAAGTGGGCAATCGAGCTAGCCAAAAATCCAGTGCAGCATGGAAGAAGCAAACACATTAATACTCGATACCATTTTCTGAGAGATCATGTGAAGCAGAAAACAATGACATTGGAGTATTGTCATACTACGGAACAGGTGGCGGATATTTTCACAAAGGCATTATCGACAGATGCATTCAAACGACTGAGAACGATGCTCGGAATGAAGCCGGTTTTGGTTTGAAGGGGAGTGTTGGAAGTCCAAACCAAACTCGTTGGAGTCTCAAGAAGAGTAAATGAGGAGGAAGCTTCCAGCATCCAGGACGTTTTCCCATGCGGCTGTTCAGCTTCTCCAAGCAGCTATTTAATATTTAGTTTGATATTTGTAATAGCAGTTAATACTATACCCCTGTAGTGTATTTTAAATGGGCATTTGTGTCTTTTTACCCTGTGGGAAAAGTCTATATAAGGGAGCTCATGTAGTCCGTTTGGAATCAAGTCAAGTCAGCAAGCTTGTAAGCTACAGTAAAAAATACAAAGTTTCTTCTTCTTCTTTCACGTGTCCAGTGAGCTCAAACCTAAGGCTTTGTAAAGCCACGATCAACTTTGGCTAATATAGCCAACAAGAACATCCAGGCCGGTTCTAGCGGAGCTTATTTTGTTGCAAGTCAAAGACTTTCTGGGCCCTGCTGGGCCGCTGCCCCCGTCCTCCATCTTCTCCTTCCAGTCCCAAGAAGTGATAGACTTCATTTTTCATGCTGGTCTTGCGACGTGTGATGAGATAGATCATTGTATCTGGCCCCTTGAGCGGTCCGGTAACTTCTCAACGAAATCAGCGTGGGATCTCTGCAGGAGTCATTCCATCGTCAGAGGTTGGGCCACGTGGATTAGGCACGCTCTGCTCCCTCCGAACATAGCTACCTTCCTCTGGAGGCTGTTCCATAACGCCGTCCCTGCGGACGCCAACATCCAAGGTAAGGGCATCCAATTGGCCTCAAAGTGCTGTTGTTGTGGTGCCGGCCAGGGCGCTTCGACTGACTCTGAAACGGTCAGACACCTGTTCCTGGAGGGTGATCTTGCATCTTCCATCTGGGACCACTACAGGCGGCTATTCTGGATTTCTCTCCTGCAGACGCAGTCAGTGGAAGCCAGTTCAGTCAATGGTGGGCGGCTTCAGCGGTGGAGGGATTTTCAGTCCACCAACGCAAGATTATCCCAGCTCATTATCCGGGAAATATGGCGAGCGAGAAATGGCGCTAAGTTTGACGGCATATCATGTAAGGCGACAAAATGTATCACCTTCATTAACTGGTACATCTCCTCCCTTTTCGCTTCTGGCCTGACGCAGCCCCATCAGGACAGGGGAAGGGATCCTCCAACCCCGTTCTCCCCTCCGCAGAACCAAAAACATGTGGAGATCATTCGCTGGATCAAGCCGAAGGCGGGTTGGGTTAAGCTCAACATGGATGGGTCTGCTAGAGGAAATCCAGGTCCATGTGGAGGAGGCGGGATTCTTCGTGATGGCAATGGTGAGGAAATCCAGGTCCATGTGGAAGAGGCGGGATTCTTCGTGATGGCAACGGTGATTTCTTGTTAGCCTTTGCAGCCGGCTATGGCAGTGGGTCCAACAACATCGCGGAGCTGAGGGCGGTTCACGACGGGCTTCTGCTGTCTCTCAATAGCGGCTTCGTTAACATCTCCATAGAATCAGATTCTAAGTTCACGGTCGACTGCATCTTGGCCAAGTCGTCGCTTCCCTAGCATGGTCGCCCCTGGCTAACTAGGACTTTGTCCCTCATGCGCAGAGGCAGGGTCAACATCCGATTCTTCTTCAGAGAGGGCAACGGCCCTGCCGACGGCCTAGTCCGGATGGCGAGCTTCAATCAGGAATCTTCTTTCTCCGAGTGCAGGATCTCCCAAAGTCGATTCGGCGCAGGTGCTTCTTAGACAAAGTAGGGCTCGGTTCCATTCGAATTGTCCCTAGGGTTCTTAGTTCGGGTTGTTTCTTTTATTTTGCTGTGTGTTGTATATAGGTAGTCCAGTCGGGCCCCTACTTATGATAGGATCCCCTGTTATTTTCTTCAGGGGATCCTGAATGTGTGCAGGCTGATTGTATATTCCTCCTTCGGATATATGGAAGATCGGTTTTTTTTTTTTTTTTTTTTTTAACATACATGGACCAAAAAGTAATGTTCCTTGGATGATCTAGACCTAACGAATGGCTCAGATCACTGACGCGTGCGCAGTCTGTTGGAATCCTTAACACGTGTTCCGCCGACTCACACGATTGACACCTCGTTGAATCACGATCCATACGTAGATCTCCCTCGCTCTCTCTCACGGGTTGTGTGCCTTTTACAAGCGGTGGCACGGAGTCATGCCATGGAAGAGACTGGTGGTTGAAGATATTAAGGTGCAGCAGCACCGTACACTTGGCCAATCAGGATTTTCGAATTCATAGGCCTCAAGTCCCAGAAGAACACAGCCGCAAACATATACCTAATTGTGGGGCCCGCAGAGCACCGACCACCACGGGAAAACAATAGTGATTGGATATCCACATTAAAATCCTCCTGAAGCCCATTGTACTGTTTATTTGACATCCAATACGTTGATTAGGTCATACGGACCCAGATGAAGGGGAAAACAAAGATTAGATTGATCCAAAATTTTTATGCCCCCGAAAAAGTTTTTAATGGTCCATGTTCATTCAACAGTGTTTCCTGTAATGTGGTCCACTTGAGATTGGAATATATATCATTTTTTGGTCTCATACCATAAAATGATCTATAAAAATAGATGGACGGCATGGATGAAACACATACATCATGGTGGGCCCACATAGCACCGACCACCGGCCATTGGCTGGTGGCAGGGGGAGTAGCTAATCCGTTTCCAACACTGCCGATAGGCCTCAAGAGATGACAATTGAATGGACGGTTAAGAGAAGTTATTGGGAATCCAAATTAAATTTGATGGTTTAGATCGTCCATCATCTGGACTGTCTGACATTAGCATTAAATGGATGCCCCAGTTGTAGATGGGGAATAAAAGCAGTTCCAAAACTTCCAAAACGAAAAGCCGCCGTTGCACCACTCAGCCATGGACTTTGCCCATCTAACCCACCTAGCCTTTTCTCTCCTCGTTCCACTCATAGTTCTCCTCCTAATACTCATCCTACCACCATTCCTCATATACTAGCTCTTCCACCCCCTCCTCCCCTCTCCCAATGAGAACATGACACGTAAGGTCGTCCTCATCACCAGCGCTTCCTCCGGCATCGGCGAGGTCCCCATGAAAACTCCATAAAAACCATCTTGTGTCATTCTGATGGGGCCTACATATATCCATGGACAATTAGGAGCAAGGTCGTTATCCGCCAAAACAGATCCAGAAACATGCTGATGAGATGATCCTAACCACTGATCGTGGACTACTGATCATTGGTTTTCAGTAGTCCATGTTTTTTTCCAACAAGTACAGTTCTGATCATCTGATCATGGGTGCAGGTGGACCCCATCAGCGACCCTTTCAAAACAAACTCCCTCACTGATCTGTCATATGTCGTCGTGATTTCCAGCAACTGGCTTACTAGTATGCAAAGAGAGGGGCCTTCCTAGTCATTGTTGCGAGGAGAGAGAATGCATTTAAAGAAGTTGCCGAGCATTCACGCCGGCTTGGCTCACCGGAAGTCCTTGTGATCCTAACCGTTGATCTACTGCATCGCGTTATTTTTCAGGCTCGCCATTTCTCTCCACAATGAAACCTTCTAGGGTCCACCGTGAGGTTTATTTGCTATATACCCTCTTCATCAGGTCACACAGACCTAGTTGAAGGGAAAAAGAAACAAATATCAGCTTGATCAGACCCTTATGTGGCCTCAAAAAATTTTCAATAGTAGGCGTACAATTCCCACTGTTTGCTGTAGTGTAGCCCACATGAGCCTTGGATTTTCCTCCTTTTTTTTTTTACGTGGGCTAAATTGATATGAAAAATTGGATTACCGGTGTGGATCTAACACATACATCATGATGGAGCCCACTGAAGATCTACATGTCAACACATTGGGTTTTCTTCCCCCATAATGTGGTGCACCACCAGCAAGCAACGGAATTTAGTTACATTTGAAATTTAGGTGAGCTCCGGGGTGGTGTATTTTTGTAGATCCATATTGTCCATTCATTTTTTCAGATCATTATAAGACATGCACTCCAAAACAAGTCAAATTCAAAGCTAACCATAGGAAACAGAAGGAATTGACGCATACTGTTAAAAAATTCTTGGGGCTGCTTAAGGCTCCCATGAAATTAATATTTGTTCAACGGTGAAAAAACTCCTAATCTCCGAGAAGGTTTCAAAAGTAGTTCGTTCAATTCTCACACCTAGTATGGTACACGTGAGCTTTGCATGAGCTCCGGCTCCAGAACAATGGAAAAAATATTGACGAATGGTGTAGATCTAACACATAAATCATGATGGGTCCAGATAAGTTCAACACCTTAAAGTTGTGTCATGTAGTTCGCATTTTATTTCTATTTTATTTCTGTACAGGAGAGGAGAGAGAATGTTTTGTGAGCTGGTGTGACATATACTGATGAGAAGCTACGGTACAGAAAGACAACTATGTATATGTCTATAAATATTTCACACATATATTTTTTTAATGTGGATGGTTGTCTTCAAGGTGAAATTGAATTGCCTTTAAGGTGAGATCGGATTGCGTACTGAATTAATGACTAAAATGCTTTATTATACTTCCTGAGTAAACTCTGTTGGGCCCACCACTACAACAAATCAGGCCTTAGCCGACCGATGGGGCTACCCTTTGCCCGCAGCCAGTTTTAACGGCCGCGAGCAAAGGGTACCTGTAACAATAATTAAAAAAAAAAAAAAAAAAAACGGAAGAAAGCCCTAATTAGCACTCTCTCGCTCTCGCTCGTCTCTCCCTCTCCCTCTCCTGTCTCGTCTCTCCCTCTCTCATCCTCGATCTCTCTCCCCCATACTCTCTCTCTCTCTCTCCTTCCTCTCCCCTACCCCTCTCGATCTCCCGCCCCCACACGACTCCCCTCTCTCTCTCTCTCTCTCTCTCTCTCTCTCTCTCTCTCTCTCTCTCTCCCCACCCCCACATCACTCCACCTTCTTCTTGGCAGTGCAAGAGCTCGAAGAGCTCGATCAGCCTCCATCAAGATCGAGAGACAGTGTTATTGGGCATTTGGAAGGAAAGCGCTAGGGTGCCTCTATCGATAACATGCTCAAAAGGAACTTCTGATTCCCATCGATCCTCTGTACAAATCATCGGATCAACGTAAAATGGAGAAAATCGATATCTCCTGCTTCTTTTGGATTATACAGAGGATTAGGGTTTTCATGTTGGGACCTCGAGCACAACATCCAGGTCTGTCAGTTTCCCTCAGATCTGAGATCTTTTTCCTGCGATGTCTGCGTTTTCTGCCCTTCTACTTTGATTTTCCTTGATTTCTTGTCAGATCTAAGGTTCTTATGTGATATATGGTGTAGATATCTTGAAAAATGAATGATATCTTTTTATAAATCGCCGATAAAATGCTCTATACCCTGTCCATTGTCTTCCTACAGGGATGCTAACACTGTAATGATGTTATGGAATTTGTACTTCAAAACTTCACAGAGATGAATAAACTTTGGGTCCGAATGCATCATCAGGTTAGTTGAAATTTTAGAGAACTATCGCTATTGTGTTTGGGCACAAACAGTAAGTGCATGCCATAAATGAAAAACTGGAGCATGGGGGGTTGTGAAGGGAAGATGCAGTGCAGTTTGAATTTCATGCCATTCTACATGTTTGACGAAATTCCTCAACCAGACTCTGTTTCTCACCAATGAATGATACCAGCTCCAAGTTGATTTCCCCAAGCATTACCTCATGGAAGCACCTCAAGTCAGAAAAAAATTCTTCTTCTTCTTCTTCTTCTTCTTCTTTTTTTTTTTTTTTTTTTTTTTTTTTTTGTAGAAATTGGTTATCTGAAATGTTGATCAATTGCTTGAAATGTCTGACCACATAAGATTTTTTAATACAAAAAAGGCTGACCAATTACTCAACTCTGTATTGGATTGTTATTGTAGGGCCCCCTAATCTCTGATCAAACAGCTTGTGGGGCCCACTCCTGGGCTTTCGTGGAACCAACTCCTAGGTTGCAGCATCACGCGTCATCGAGTTCAAAATCAAAATGGACATTTCCTATTACACATTTCTTAAGTTGCTTATGTTTTATAGTTATCTGCTCTAGGAGTAGCTGAATAATTTTTAAGACCTACTACAATCCACTCAAATATCTAGATTTCCTACACATTCGGCTTGAGCTTTAGGCCATTCATGTGGGTGTGTTACTACAAACCTTAAGCTTATGAATTGAAAATGTTGGAAAATTGCATTTACATGATGTTGATAAAACCTAATTCAATTGCAACAGTCAGTCCCAGGTTATTACTGTAACATTCATATTCTAGTTTTTTCTCCAGCTTTTCTTGTTTGTGTTTTTGTTTATTGAGTTGAAGTGATATATAATTGATGAAGTCTTGGAGAAATTTGCCTTTTCTGTTAGTCATAGTTTTTCTGTTTCTATTTCCAACACCATGCTTCTGTGTCTTATATTAGTTACGTCCACAGAGATGTGAAGCCTAAAAATTTTCTACAAGATCAGAGAACTTGCTCAGATACCATGTTGACTGCAGACAATTTTAAGTGATAGAATGCAAGATATGATATTTATAAACCTCTAGTTTTGCAGGCTTCTTCAGTGTAAACATAGGCTTGATTCTTCCATAACACAAATGTTGATTTTCTCCTCTTTAATTCAATTATATTTGCTGACCAATTGAAAAGGAGTATTGAGTCTCAAGGTTCAAGATTGAAGAATTGAACTTAAGACTGAGAACCAAGTATGGTAGAAAGTTGAGTTTTCTTGTTTTATCTCGTTTGTTTTATTTAGTGAAAGGAAGTAATTTTTAAATACGTGATCTTTAATTGAAATTGGCCATTTCTGTAATGGTGTTTCCATAGCCACATGTTTTTCATAGCTGATCAGGTTCATTTTCCCACTTCGTTGTTGTGGAAGACTGCTGATATTGGTTTATTTCTTCCTAGATGTGAAATTGTCTAAAAAATTATCTGGATATCTGGGCCCTGTACAAGTTTGATTCATAGATTTTTGTAGTAATCTGGAAAATTCAGAAAATGGTTGTTAATACTTGTAAAACCATGTTGTTGTTGTTGTTGTGTCTTTTTTTTTTTTTTTTTTTTGCTTGTAGAATTATACATGCAAATGTTGAGCCTTTCAGCTGTTAGTTGCTTTCTGTTCCACATACAAAACTGTTTCCTATCACTTCTTATGTTGTTAGTCTCCCTATATATTGTTACATATACAATTTGTTATTGGTAGACTCTCATGTCTTATCTAATGGCACAATACACGCCAATAATTAGCCATTTGCATTGATTAGTTGGTGCCAACTGTCATAGAGTTCGTGATAGTAGAACTGCTTTACTTGCAATGGATGGATCCAAACCAGCCAATTTATCTTTACCTCAATTCAACTGGAACGACTCGTGATGATGGTGAAACGGTATGTTGGTTCTCGTTTCCAACTTGGTTTAGTCTTAGACTCAGCTGGACAAGGTTATATATGTGCTTCAAATTTAAGTTTTCGAATCTCTACTGTTCCAATTTTCAGAGCAACTGTTGAATTTGTCCAATGCAAACCTGAATCTTAATTTTTTTTCTAGATTCTGTTAATATTTGTAGACTTAGCAGTTTGTTTTTTTGGTTCAATGCAAACCTGTGTTTTAAAGAAATTGATTTTTTTTTTCCTAGTCTGGCATGTCAGGTCCCTGGATGCATCAAAAGTGAGGAGTAAGATGCTAAGGCAATTGTGGTGGATTAGTTTGCTGTAAATTTGGCTAATTTGTAGTTGTAGTTTCTCTTTTCTTTGGTTTTTCTTTTCCTGTAACTCTTTTGGCTTTTGGCCTTTTGTGCAATAAAATCTTCTGAGTTAAAAAAAAAATAAAAAATCATCTCGTTGACCTGTTGGTAAACAAGGGGCTTGCTATCCCCATATGCATGCTCTCCACTTGCAAATGCAACAGAGTGCCAACATGGCTGGTCCACTCATCAGGCAGCCACCCCTATATGAAAGCAATGGATGGCTTAAGATAACTTGCCAACAATGTTAAAAAAGAAGAACAAGAAAAAGAAAAAAGAAAGATTACCTGCTAACAGTCAATTGTCAACATAGATAAATCTATAAGTCCTTTGGAGAAAATCCTTTCCTTAAAATGCTTCCTATGACGGTGGATTGTTTAAGATTAACTTGCCAACAGTCCACTGTCAACATAGACATCTGTGTAAGCCCTCTGGCAAAAATTGCTTTCCTATTATCTCTTCATGCTTCCTATGATGGATGCTTGCTATAGCCATCTATTTCATCTTTAATTGCATTGTATTTTAGTTGATATGATTCTTTTTCACCTGTGCTTACAAGCTCTGCTTCAAAATTTTTCTCTATAATTCTTTGTGAAACCTTTTATCTAAGCTGCAAGTCATTCATTTGTTGCACCAACCTTTTGTGTATTTCATTCTTCTTGAGAACTTCTAATTTTTTTCTGGAATAATGGCAGGGTTTTGATATGAAACTAATCAATGTAAATCGAACTTGCAAAGTTACAAAGGTGATGCTCCTTTCTCTTTTATTTGGGTTCTTTCTTAGGAATAAAATTCATTTCTCTATTGTATGTGATCTTTCTCTTCACTTCATGTTTCAGGGAGGACAAGTGGTCAAGTACACTGCCATGTTAGCTTGTGGCAACTATCATGGAGTTGTGGGCTTTGCAAAAGGAAAAGGCCCAGCAATTCCCATTGCCCTCCAGAAGGTATCTATTTGATGCATTTGTAGATATCAGCTCAAATTTGAAGTCCTTGTTAATTGGGAAATTGATTATTTATGGTTAATTCTGCATTGTGGCTCATCCATCAGCAAAAGAGTAACTATTTTACCTCCATTTGTTGCCATTTTGAGATGATGGCAGCCACTTTTGACAGGTATTCATGAACTTCTTCAGATGGTCTGAATCCCCTCATTGTTGATGATCGTGCTTTGGCAGCAGATGCACTGCCTCTTGAGGTGATTGAACTTCCACACTCCTATCTCTTTCCAGTTCCATGGAAACTGATTTGAGCATGGGAATGGACAAGTTGATGTGGAAGGGAGATGCATAAAGGCCCTAATATATGTGTTAAAATCTTTAGTACACAATGAGTTGAGCTATGCGCTAATTGGGGATGTTCTGATATTACAAATCAGGGATTTGGGGATTTTAGAATTTTGGGGATCTTGAGGATTTTTGAAATTGGGAATTTCAGGTGGTTTTGATAGCTGATTTGGTAGATTTGATGTTTATTTGTTCATATTTTGTTTATTTATAGGGTTTTGATGGCCGATTTGGAGGATTCGATGGTTATTTATTCATGTTTTCTTGATTTTTAGGGTTTTGACTGTCGATTTGGAGGTTTTGGTGTTAACTACAATATTCCCTGGTGGCCCTTTGACGATGGACTAGCCAGTGTATCTAGTAGAGATAGGTTTTGGTATATACTTTCCTTTTCATTATCTTATTCTTTAATGGACGTTCCTCTCTTTTCACCAACAGTAATTTGGTGGCTAGCTTTCCATATACAGAAAAAGATCAGTGAGCTTACGCATCCTTCTAATTTGCATTTTGCATTTTTGGGAATGCCACTTACTTTGCTAAGAAATGATATAAATACATGAATCTAAAATTTCTTGCCTTTTTTTGTAGGGTTGCAGAATGCTTTACAGCGAACTACCCCTATTCTGGGAAAGCAAAGAGTAAGTATAAAGATCAGGAATTGTGGCTTTTGTCTGTCGAAATTATATAGCCATGTAATTTTTACTCATTGTATCTGAGGAAATTTCTTTATGTTTTGACTCTACATGCAAATAAATTTGAATTCCATGCATTTGCAGACTATGAATAATTCATAAATTGTGGTAGTGAGGCACTACATTGATCAGATCAAACAATGCTAACCATCTGACCACAGATACAACTAGTGTTTAAAAGTGAATGATAAAAAAACAGAGAAACAGTAAGTTTTTCTACAATTTGATTTTCATTTATTGAAGCATGGCACAAAGTCTTACAAATTGTTTTATGCTGGTAAGTGGGTTCAATCATGCATCAGTTGCTTTTCATCTCTTCTAGAACACCCGTCGTTAGAAACCTTAATAGGAACTGCTATAAATGGTAGAATTCATTTCCTTACAGGATCTTGAGATGGTTGAGTGATGAAGACGAGAAACTGAAAGCAACCAATAAGCAAAATACACATATTTTAACATTTCATTATCGAAGCTGAAAGGAGATTACCTTTCTGGCAGTTGCCATGTGACCTTGGTAATATTTTCTAGAGAAATTCCCATTTTTTTTTTCTTTTTTTCTTCTTATGCATATCTAGTTTGATTTGGGAATGGATTGAGAAAATACCATCATAGAAGAAGGAAAAAAAAATGACGGGTTCTGTTACTTGCATACTCAATTTAGCATTTCAGACACTTGTATGATATGGACATCAAGGAAGCCTTAGCCACTTGCATCTCAAGCATTCAATGGATCTCTCCATAAAGCACAAATATCTCCCCGAAGATCTACAGGTCGTCTCTCTGTATATATCTGTCATCCATCTGTTAGATCGATTTTTTTTTCCGGATTTTGTCTATGACTGTAGGTTATAAAACGAGGTGCAAATGATTGACTCTGTGAAGTTTTCATCAATCTTTTTTTAAATTTTGGTTATGTTATGCTTTGGCACCTTACATGCTCGATTAAATGCCAAACGGCCCAAACTTGCTGTATTGTCAAGAACTCTGCTGTATTCGTGCAATTGATTCGGGTTTCTTGTTTCCTGAGGAAAAGATTTTAGCACTGAAATTCGCTCCTATGTGATCCATTCACTGAAGATGGGGTTAAATGATCTGTTTGCTAAATCTCAGTGTCCACTTCCCATTTCAACTTTCTTAAAGAGATTTGTATGGTTTTCTTACCTGAATGTGTATGGCAGGTTGGTGGATAGTAACATTCTTACGCTGATATAATTGAATCTTGTTTGGCTTCCATTCATCAAGTAAGCTTATGATTACAAAATTGCAAATAACATTGGTTTATATATATATATATATATATATATATATATATATATATATATATATATATATATATATTGTTCATAGTTTATTATACTTTTCTTCGACTCATATTTTCTTAAATTTGTTCACATCTTTAATTTGTCAAGGAAATATTTTCTTGATGCAATGGTAGATTTGGATCAAGTAATGTTGGGAATCAGTGCTGCTTCTCTCTTCCTTAGTGACTTTTTTTGCACCACATGCCTCCTACATACGACAGCTGGGCGCAAGGTGTTAATTTCTGGATCTTGCTCATAGCCCTTGGTCATTGGCAAGAGCTCTACAAATATAAGGAACAATAACTTATTCAGGTGCTTTATTGTCCTTTGGTAAGTCCTCCAATGCTTTTTTCCCCTTAGGCTTTTTTATGCAACATGGAACCATGTATCACTTTTTTTATTATTATATAATTCTGTGCATAATGTGCTTATATATGTCTAAGTGTTGTTCCATCGTCCATGATGAAGGTATCTTGGTAATTGTGTGTGTGCATTATTTCAGATTGGTGGACATTTATTGGATGGTTAAAATGAAAAATATCCAACGGTCCTATTTCAACGAACGAGTCTCTACAAATCAGAGGTTAGGATTGTTCAAACAGCCTAATTTTCAGACTGTGATTTAGCGACAGTGGATTCCACAGTCTAGTCGGTCTAATTTTAGTTAGTTTATGCCTGACTTTCAGACAACCCCCAAGAACACAATGTGTAATAGCAAAAAACAGCAAATCCAAAAAGACCCACATCAAAAATCTGCATGAAAAGAGGCTAAACAACAAATCTAAAAAGACCCACATCAGAAATCTGCATGAAAAGAGGCTAAAACAGATTTTTTTTTTTTTTTTTTAAATGTCAAGACCATCTAAACAGCAAACACAAAGAGACCCACATCAGAAATCTCCACGAAAGGAGTGATTCGAAGGCGTAGTCTGGCCCATCATCATCCTAGCCTTCTCCCAACTATTTGGATTCGTCTAATAGTCTGGCTGTTGCTTAGGAGTAAGAACAATGTCCAAAAGATCTAAGAATTAGACTAGAGGCCTTTTATGGAAGTATTGAATCATCATCATACTGGAAATGCTGGATCTGTCATCCATGCTCTAAAGGGCTCAGAACTGCAACAGTTCTCTACTGGCAGCATTGTATTGCTTTAAGCATTGTTTGTATATGCTGTGCCTTTATATCTAGTAATGAGGAATATGGTTGCTCCAAAGAGGACTTCATGATTTAGGAACAGGCCTGTCTCAGACATCATATCACCAACAAGTGCATCTTTCCAATCCCTTCCAAAACCCTGTTTCTTGCATCATGACACTCTTTTTCAAACCTTTCTTTCATAAACCTTCCAACCCTACAGTAACTGTACCCAGTAACTATTGCTTGAAGGAAAATCAACTATGTCATTGGCGTCGGGTGCATAACATTACCAGGGCATTTAGATCTTTGTAAGTGGTTGAAGGTAATCAGCCTTTCATTTCTACTAAAGCAGTAGCATTTTGGCCATTTCCTTATACACGCAGCCATGCATGAAAGTATGCAGGTGTGTATATGAGCCAAGCTTTTATATTGTGTCATATTGCCATTGTGACAGCTTTTGTACAAGGAAGAGTCACTCTCTCGTGTGGCTTGACAATTTCCGTTTTTCCATTTTTCCTTTTTCCTGTTTTGGTTTCATGATGGCAATTACCATTGCATAAGTGTGTATATGCTCACTTGTTTGAAATTTTTGTTTAGGAATCGAGCAAACTTTCAGAACCATATGTGAGAGGTTTTCTGTTGGTACAAAGGTTCAAGCTGTCTGGAGCGAAGATGGGGAGTGGTATGTCTAAAAAAAGGAAAATTGCTTTATTCCTTTTGCATGTGGAATCAATTTTCACTTGTTATACCTTTTCTTCGTTTTCAGGTATGATGCAACCATACATTAGCCTACTTTCTCCTGTTTCCATATTCTAATCAATATTCTTCAGTTTGTGAAAGGAACTCAATATTCTTCGGTTGGGTTCCATCATGGTTATCCTTTCTCTCAAAACTGATTCCCAAAACTGATTCCCAACATACCACCAGGTGGTGTTCCATCATGGATATCCTTTCTCTCAGCTCGTACCTTAGTAGTGACTGAGTGCCAGTAGTTGCTCAAGGCGATGAGGGCCTTTTTATGGACGCTCCTTGCCAGCTGCTCAGGTATGGTTCCGCTCCTTGTGTTGCTGCTGCTGTTGCCCATAATTAGAAGTATGGCCGAATGATCCCGTGGATCCCACTGCTGAAGAATGATGCATGTGAGAGGGATCCAGGGATGATTTAGAAAATCATCTGATACAACTCGTTATCTTCTTGAGTCCTTTGGTTTTGGTCCAAAATGAAATGGGCCACCATGCCAAAACAGGATCAAAACCAACTGATTAAGGGTGAGTTGTATGGTTCCAGTCCTCTGGCGAATCGTCACTGTAGTCTTTCCTTTCTCCAAATTGAAATATTGAGGGCTATGTTTCATAGATGTGAAGTCTTGAACAAGATTTTGAGTCATAAGAAAACGAATTCACTGTCTCTGGCTGTTGAGGCTTTGTTTTGTTGAATTTTTGCAGATGAGAATTTGTCAGTATGCTTAGCTTTTAGTTAGCTTGAATCTCTTCTTCTTTTTCATTGATGAAAATTTTGAGGATCTGCCAATTGGTGTTTGTATTAAAACTTTAACAGTCGTTATAATAGTCTTTCATTGAAGTTTGGATAGGTTTAATCCATATTGGGTAGGTCTAATCAGTTGGATTTCAGTGAGTTATTCCTAATGTAAGTGTGAAATTTGAATAATTTCCTTTAATTCATGAATCGGGATTGGATTGGAATTGTATGGCAGTGATGTATGTCTCTGGTTTCTTTTTATTTAAGTTTTGGTCATGGTGATTATTAATTTCCATTTTGGCATGAGAAGGGTGCCTGAGCTAAATTTATACAAGTTTATGTGAGTGAACAGTGATATCAAAAACTGAGTATTCTTATATGGATGTGATTTGCTAAAGACTATCTATCAACAAATAAATATCAATTTTCTGTATTATGAACGGTTTCGTACAATAATGTTATGGTTTCAGTTCAATAGGCTTGCTATTGTTTTTGCTGCAACTACATCATTTGCTTGGTAAGAAAATTATAGTCCAGTAATTGTGATTAGTGCATCATAGAGGACTCAAATCTGCTTTTTTATTTTATTTTTCCTTAGGTGCTTGACAAACAGGATCGTGAAACTGTGCATATCCTAGCCAAGTGGCACAAGGCTTAGCAACTGCAACGGTTCTTGCCACTGCAGCAGTGAATGGATTGGCATTAATCATGTATTTTATTTTATGTGAGGGCAAAGATTTTCTTAGGTTCATGCATCGGATAGGTGCAGCTGCAGGAAGGAGTTGGAATGTTATAACATACAATATGTCCATTGTTTGTCTGGGCTGTGTGAAACTGAGATTGTGAATTAGTCAGCATGGCTCCTGGGACTGGGAGTAGCATTTGCAAGGAAGTCCTTGAATCTCAAGCTGCAGATCATGAGTTATCCATTGCAAGTGATGAATTGGAAAAATTCCAGCTAACTAAGTCTACTATTGCTCCTAGCATTAAAGGAGGTGTATCTTCCACTAATGGTGTGAATGAGCTTCTTAAGTGCCCTGTATGTACAAACTCAATGTACCCTCCCATACACCAGGTTGAACTCTGCTCCTTCTAACTTCATTCACAGTCCTTCTAACTTATGTAAGTCAAGAAGTTACTTCTTATTTAGTTTGGTTATTAAACTTACATAAGTATCTCTTAAGAAAAAGTAAGTTACTTCTTTTGCTTTTCAACTTCCTAAAGCAACTTTTTTCCTTTGGTTATTAAACTTACATAAGTATCTCTGTGTGTTATCCTCTGATCATTAGTTTGTAGTTTGTACAATAACAGAGTGGGGACCATGGTTAAATGATCCATACCTGTTGACTTCATTGGATCCAAAGTTTTTGGAACATGGCCTAAAAGTCTCCTCGATGGGACAATCCTACTTTCCTAACCATTCCATTGGCAATGGTTCACATCCAACTGAAAAGTGCCAAAGATTTGATGGCTAAGATCTCCCAATTTGGGATTGTTTTGAGCATGACCCATCCATGATGGAGCTCATCAGATCAATGGTATGGATCTCTGAACCATGAACCCTGCTCCTGCTAACCGACTCGAGGATACTATACCTATCCTAGGATTTAGGATCAAGAATCACTGTATGTTTTGATTATATCTCAGTTCTTAAATCGATCGACTCCCATTTGTCAATGATTTACAAAGTGGGATTAGAAATAAAACTTTCTAAATCTACAAATAACTCTGTATTTCTAATAAATATGATCCAATCTGGAGACTCTTGTAATAGAGTTGTACTTTTATTGTTTTTTGAAAGACGGGGATGTGTTTGTCAACTTCCCTTATTAGAATTACTCCTGATTTATTAGGCATCATTTTGTTTGAGATAAGAACCATCTTTTTACAAGAAGTAGAGGGTGTTATTGTTTTTCCATTCAGTAGATGATTAATGGTATTATTCTCTCCCTATAACTGAAATGTGAGTGTTACTACATTTTTTAAAATTTAAACCACATAGTGCCCAAAGGACTTGTCTTTTCTTTTTTCCTTTTATATTTCGTCCAGGAATTAAACTTTTAGCTCTGTTCTTTCAGGTTAAAAGCAACAGCAGCTCTGAGCCATATGTGTTTAACCATCATGGCATGTCTCGGCGTGCTCTAAAGAACGTTTCTCTTGGTATGGGTCTCATTTGTTTCCAATCTTAGTTTGAGAGATGGATATAGAATGATCACTGATTTCTTTTTTGGGTGTGTATAGCCTATCTTGCTCTATTGGAAGAACCTGAGATCGCCAAACTTGCATTGCCCAAGTACAGATCTGCTGCCAATATGACTGACCAATTTGGGGCTCTAGCAGCAATAGCTCAAACTCCCAGTACAGTCCACGATGATGTTCTGTCCAACTTTTATAAGAAGTGGGAGCATGAATTTTTGGTGAGTTCTCTTCTTGGAAACACTAGAACTGGCTCTTTTGTTAAGCATTTCTTATTTCCAGCTCTCTTTAGTTTTCCATGGTTCAGCCCACTTTGGGCTTGGTTCAGGCTAACTTTGAGGTCCATTGATTGGACATGGGCCCAATATTTTGGGCCTAATAAATAATAGGTGGCCTTTTGTCCGATGTTACTAATTGCAAACCCCCCTGTGTTTTTTGTTCTGAATCATGCCAGCCGGATTATGGGTCACAAGATATCTTAGCTTAGATGCTGAACCAGAAGATGTTAATTTAAAAAACCTAGAACAATTTCTCATTTCTTTTGGCTCCAAAGAGTTCCCCGACTGGAATCTGGCCTCCAAGAGCTTGTACACCAATGCCCAAGTGATCCTGAGTGTTCATCTGGTAGTCCGTGTTGGAAGCGTCGGTCCATGGTCCAAGAACAAATGGCTAGCCGTTGGAATGGATTTTCACTGTTGAGAATGTTGCTTGTTGCCAGATTCTTTTTTACCATCCATTTATGGGTCACCTTAAGATAAGAATATCATCCACTCAGGATGATTTATCTCGCCCCATATCCGACACCTCCGGTGCCTTTTACACCACCAAACGGTATGTTCAATCAAATTTCTTACAAGATGCTAGCTTGGATTTCCTTCTATTTGCTTCAATTTTGGATTATGGTCTTTACTATCATCTCTATTCGTTCACACTATCTTGATTTGTTCTGTTCGTACCACAATTTTCAAGTAAAAGACTGTCTATATATATAAGAAAATCTCTGAAAAAATCATGAATATACTGTGCAAGCATTTAACCACTCGATTTTTTGGTGTTTGTGTACAATTGTTTGGAAATTTTCTCATTTTTCATGGAAATTATCCTTGTTCTTGGTAATGGATAACAAGCTTTACTACCTTAAATTCAGAGATGTGGTTTTCAGCAGCTGATTATGTTGAGGGCTGTAATTAGGCCCCTGTATTGAAGGAATTTGACAAGCAATAGTGCTGTTTGGGATGGAAAGGTTTTTTTTTTTTTTTTTTTTTTAAAAAAAAAAAAATCATAGCCGTCAAATTGATAATTTTGAAGTCATAGTGAAAATTAGAATTTTCGGAATTCTTGATTTTCTGCTCAAAACACACCTTTTCAGATTCAACACTGTAAAAGGCACACCGTCTGTAGACACCACCAATTTTGGCTTTTGATAGGGTAGGGAAAAAAAAACAGAGATGTATTGCTTTTGTTCACTCGGGTTGGCATCAATCCAAATGGTACCCTTTGCGTAAGTTAAGAAATATGATGAGATTCTCTAACCAGGGAATTTTGAATCACCTTAGAGCTCTCTAACTTGGGTAAGGGATGCTTTAGAGATTTTTGCTTCTGTATGTGTATGATTTCATCGATTGAGGTAGCAAAACCACAAAATCTTGAATTAGAGTCCTCTCTAACCAATCAAAGCACATAATAACTCCATATAATCAACTAGAGCTTATCTGGCTTGAATAATTATAAAGGACAAAAAAAAAAAAAAAAAAAAACCATGGATAGGCGAATGTCTATCTGAAAACAATACACAAATGTGGATCTTTAGCCAGACATGGGGCTGACTTAATATTTTTAGAGATTCATTTGTGTTTTTAATAGCTATTGGTTGAGTTAATCTAGTATGCTTCTCTCTCTTGTGGATCTTTAGCCAGGCATGGGGCTGACTTAATATGAGATAATATGACATATTAATATGCAGAAATTTTAGCTATGGACCTGCATGAAGATGGGTGGCAAAGTATATCACCATTTGAAGGGGCAGTTAGAGGGCGATATAGGCAGATGTGGGGCTGTATCATATCAGTGATTGAAGCCTGTTACTGATATTTAAAACCTTATTTTAGGGTCAGCTAGAGCCCAACCCCAAGAATCAGGTAGCTCTCTCAGTAGAATCAATCATCTCTTCATATTTACCTTTTCAGTTTTATATGTTTCTAATTCCGATTGTTGTTCTAGGACCGTCTATACCATGAGATCAAAGAAGTTTGTGGGCTGCAAAAGATCACAGAGGAACATCTGTCACAATTGCATTGGACTGCAATAGAGATTCTTCCATTTCCAATATCGAAATTTATCTTGAACAGAGTAATTCAGGTCTGTTTGGTTCTGCTTTAGCTTTTTGAAGCAATCCAACATATCCCTTTCACTGCTATTGAAACTGTTAGTATTGAAATAACTACTATGCTTTTCCCCTTTTCCACATTACTTAAGGTCCTTACCTTTTATATGCTTTATGTGTGAGGGAAATTATAGGGATCAAAATTTTGACTTATTGAAGTACAGGGGAAATTTTTCATGACTTACAATGTTAAATTGTATTGATCGATTTTTTCAAGTTCATGATCTGACTCACCAACTTACATTCAATTTTTCCAGCTGCCACCCCACATTGAATTACTAGTTGCAGCGGTCACACAAATCAATGAACCTGACAGCATATATGGGATCATTCAATCACAGGTGAATTGTTTTATCATAGTTGCATGAATTTTGTTTTGGTTTTGTACCACCACCCCACATTATTTCTTCAAAATGTTAGCAGGTATGAACAGCTAGGAGGCAGGAGCAGCAGCAGGAGCACAAATCAAAAACACAATTCAAAGTGACAGTGGCACCTGGGTAGAAAATTTTGCAGCCGAGGTTGTGCAGTTCTTATGCTGTTGTGTTTTTTTTTTTTTTTTGGTCCAGCATGAGCATGCATATCTGACATCTTTTATTGTTCTTTTTTTTTTTTTTTTTTTGTCCAGCATGAGCATGCATATCTGACATCTTTTATTGTTCTTTTTTTTTTTTTTTTTTTTTTTTTGTCCAGCATGAGCATGCATATCTGACATCTTTTATTATTATTATTATTTTTTTAAAGAAAGATTTCCTCTATTGCTATGAATTGTCGGTGGATTTGATCCCTATAGCCACTGATAAAATCCGTAGTACAGATTTACACAGTTATCGTACCAATAGTTTCGGTCGCAGTGTGGGACTACTCATATTTAGCTACGGATTTTATCCGTAGCTTTTAGACAATATTCTAGCAAAAACCTGGCGATTTAGCGGCGTCCAGCACAATCGTCAGTAAAAGTCCTGACCGCCGGTAAAGCCTTTACCGACCGAGGCATTACCGGCTGTTAGCTGACCGCGGGCAAATGATTTTCTGGCATTTTTGAGCCTTTGCCGGCGGTTCTGACCGCCGGTAAAGGCCAGTTTTCTTGTAGTGCACTATGAATGTATGTGGTTTATCCACGCCGTCCATGGTTTTTCCATCTCATTTTAAGAGTTCAACCCTAAATTAAGCATATCCAGAGCTCAAGTGGACCACACCACAGGAAACCTTCTTGGGGCCCACAGCGATGTTCATGTGTCATCCAACTTGTTCTCAAGATAACTAAGGACATGGATGAAGGGAAAACACAAATATCAACTTGATTGAAAACTTTCGTGGCCTCAAAAATTTTTCAACAGTGGACATTCAACTCATTGTTTCATGTGGTGTGTCCACTTAAGCTTTAGATATGCTTCATTTTTAGGTTGAAGCCATAATATTTTTGCAGGAAATCATGTTCGTTTTGAAGCGTAAGTTGGGGAAGCAGAACAAGATGGCTGATGCACTTAGTCACCGTGCATCACTACTTTTTTTTCTTCTTTTTTTTTTTTTTTTTTTTTTCTTTTTAGACCCCACAAAATTTACATAAAAAAAACTGCAGCAGCTCTAAAACAAAACAGGCCCATAAACAACCAACAGCTAGCTACCCTCTGATCAGAGCATAGTGATGAGAACATTTTTTTTTTTTTTAAAGAACAGATCACTATTCCATGGCAAAAGCAATTTACAAGAATTACAATTCGAGCAGGCCCTCAACAAAAATAGAGAGGTCTGCCTATCATATAATTAGATCGCGTGGGTATCAGGATTTTAGAATCTGATCTGGCCTAGGCCAATACGGTCCAAGACTAACTCCCCTCTGGTTTCTCTCAGGAGCTCCGAAACTCGTGCAAAAAATTTCTCCTCTTGGTTGACGCTTCCCAAACGAGCAAGGCCATCCGCCACCCTATTTGCCTTCCGAGGAGTGTACTAGATAGAGACCGAAATCTTGTTCTGAATGGAGACAAAAGTCCTTTTCCAGTAAAGGATTTTCCAAGGAGCTTGCGTTGAAACAAATAGAAGGTCCACAACCAATTGAGAGTCACTCTCGACTTCAATCCGATTGAGACCACGAGTAAGGCATAACTTCAACCCATTTATTTTTATTTTTTTTCAAAACTTTCCTCTATTCATATTCAAATCTTTACATTCGGGCCCCCTTTTAACAAAAATAGGGGCCTATCATGGAAAAGAAAAGAACAAAAACAAAACTGCACAAAATTTCAACCAAATCAACCAACCTTAACCAAACCCATCCCCACCTTATTGAGAAAAATCAATCCCCTAACATGTTGAGGGAGATCAGATTTTCTATCCCACCATCCGAAGAGTGAGATCCACTCCCAGACGAGCCATAAAATTAGCTGCCGAGTTTCCTTCTCTCATGACATGTCTGAAGACGATCCTCCCTCTCTGCTTCATTTGTTGAATCCTGTACAACCATGTCTTCCACTTCCAGCCCAGTATCGCCAATCCATTGAGCATCTCTACAACCAGCCTTGAGTCCGATTTCATTATGATTTGGGAAAAACCCCTTTGCAAGCCAAAGTGAATCCCGCGTGCACCGCTCGTAATTCTGCTTGAGTATTCGAACCGACCCCGTGACTAGCCGAAAATTCAAACAAGAACTCACCATTCTCCCCTCTACATATACCATCCCCTCCAGAACATCCTAGATTTCCTCTATCTGACCCATCTACATTTATTTTAACCCAACCCGCAGAAGGTTTTTCCGATTTGATCACCATCGTACGACCACCACTCCCTGGATTTGAAGGTGACCCCCCTGTTCTTCTCTTTGAAGACCGATCTGATCCCAACTCTTCAATCCTCTTGCCCCAACACCAAATTTTGGAGATTAGTGTTCTTGGATTCACCATAAAACTATATCAAAAATTGCAGCATTTCTCGCTTTCCAAATTTCCCAAATGGTAATGCACGGAATAAGCATTTGAGACACCGTTCTCCCTCGTTTAGCAGCCGCCGCCGCCCACCATTGTGCTAATCTGCCTTCAATAGATCCTGCTACCATAACATTGATGCCAAATAACTTGTCGATCTTCCCCCACACTCGATGAGCTAACTGCTAGCAACAAATAAATGAAATAGTGATTCCTGATCGTGCGACTGGGTGTCCTAGAGTGAATAGCACATGCACACCTAGAAGCAAGGTGAACTCCCCGGGATTTAACCTCCTCGTCCACCGATACCGCCTTTTGGAGAACTCTCCAAATGAAGAGGGAGATTTTTGGAGGAAGTTTAGCGTGCCAAACCCATTTAAACCAACTCCGACCGGGTTTAGGACTTCTATTCATATTCCAAGCTGATTTTACTGAAAATTCTCCCGATGGAGTAAAAGGCCAAATCAGATTGTCAAATTCCCCTGAAGCGCAGAAGCCGACCTGAAACACATAATCGATAACGGTATGTGGAAGGAGCATCCATGCCGCAGAGGGGAGGGAGAGGACCCATCGGACTAAGTTCCTAACATACTTGTAAGTTCTACAAACTATCTAGAACCTACACCCCAGCAAGGTGGTCAAGAGGACCCAGCACGAACCAATTCACCCTCCAAAAATTGCAATTCACTGCTCTAATCTGCCACTGAACTCTAGAATCCACCACCGGAATGAGCTCTGCAATTCGTTTCCACAATGGAGAAGAGGTTCGGGTCGAGCGGGTCATCATACCTGAGGACAAATCACCATTATGCTTGGCTAACATGTATGATTTCCAGACATTTCCTTCTTTAGCAAATCTGATGTTCCACGCCATCTTCAATCGAAAAGCCTTCATAATGTCAGGCAGTCTTCTGATTCCAATTCCTCCTTCAGCTTTGGACAGAGCCATCACCTTCCAATTTTTCTAATGACATTTCTGTTTCCTTTCAGACCAACCCCAGAAGAAATTTTCCATATGCCTCTCTATGGACTTCAACACTTGTAATGGAATATGCACCGCCACCATGGAGTGAACCGGAATACTCGCTAGCACATTCTTAACCAGAATCAATCTCCCTGCCTGGGATAAAATTTTGGCTTTCCACCCATTAATACGACCCACCACTCTCGCAATAAGAGGGATAAAATTACTCTCATTAAGTCTGCCTTCCGCCATTGGCACACTAAGGTCAGAGAAAGCTCCCGAGGATCTACCAAAACCAAGCACTGTTTCAATCTCTCTGGTTCTAGCCACCGACATCTTCTTAGAACAGAAAAAGGAACATTTCTGAATATTTATACTTTGACCCAAGGAGGCTTGGAAGATATCCAAAAATTTCCTCGTAGCTTGAAGCGAGGTTTTTCTCCCATTTGTAAAAATCAATGTATCATCCGCATACAACTAATGCGAAATGTTTAGGCACCCTCTTCTGACCGCAAACGGTCTGGAAATTTGTTGGTTAATCAGATTTTTAAAACCTCTACTAAGCACCTCAACTGAAAGAATAAACAAACTCAGGGAGATTGGGTCCCCCTGCCTCAATCCCCTAGAAGATTTAAAAAATCCTGCCAACTCACCATTTATAAGAACTGAAAACCAACTGTTTGCCCAACATTTTTCGACTAGCCGAATCCATTGCTCACTGAAACCGAATTGATACAACACCTTCTTGAGAAAGATCCAATCCACCCTATCATAAGCTTTGTCCATATCTAACTTTAACACTATACTCCCGCCTCGGACTGGCCTTTTTAATTCCCTGAATAATTCCTGAGCTATCACAATATTTTCAGCTATGGCTCGGCCACAGACAAAGGCCCCCTGCTCTGGCGTAATCAACAGTGGAAGAACCTGGCTGAACCTGAACGCAACTATCTTAGCAAAAATCTTATACGAACAGTTGCATAAACTTACTGGATGATAATCAGAGAATCTTTTAGGAGCAGCTGATTTTGGAATTAGGCAAATGATGGTTGTTGTGACTGACCTGGGGAGATTTCCTCCCTGAAAAAAGAAGGAAACCGCCTGCTATATGTCTTGACCCACTACATCCCAACTTGACAAGAAGAAACTAGCTAAAAATCCGACAGGACCAGCCGCATTGTCCACAAGAATTGATAAAATTGTTGCGCGCACCTCATCCATGGACGGAGAAGCCATTAACATGTTGTTCTGCTCCCGCGTAACGAGCTGAGAAATGCAGCTAAATAGGATGTCATTCGCGATACGGGGGCGCTAAACTGTTTCTGAAAATACTCTACAGCTGCTACTTTTAAGTCTTCAGGATTTTCCATCGAAAGACCTGATTCAAGCTCCACCTTACGAATGATTGAATTTCCTCTGTCTCTCCATCGTCGTAGCGTGGAAAAATTTCGTGTTCCTGTCCCCCTCCGACATCCAATCCACTCTCGATTTTTGCTTCCAAAAAATTTCCTGCTTTAGCTCCAGTGATTCTAGCTTGAGCGAGATTGAATTCCTCTCCAGCTGGAGGTTTTCAGATTGATCTAACGCATCTGAAGGAGCCTGCATTTTATTTTCCAGCTCATCCAAATCACTCTCCGCCGTCTTCAACTGCTCAAAAATATCACCAAACACCTCCTTGTTCCATATCTTGAGATCATTCTTCACTTGCTTTAGCTTCACTATTACATTAAAAATAGGGTGTTTAGAATCAACCCATCTATTACCTCCTTAGTTTCTGCCAGAAAATTGGTTCCTTTCCCGTAACCTTAGTTTTCCATTTGTAATATGTGCGGCCAATAAATCCCTGATTAGAAACTTTTGTGATGCAGGAGACATATGGTTTGTCCATTGACAAAAAGTCTCAAGAGTAGAAGCCAGTGGCCATAAAATACTTTGCTTTTCAATGATTCAATTGGAGTGATTGATGTTTCTTTTTTAGTTCGGTAAGATTTACCTGTCATGGGCGAGGTTTGGCTAGTGACCCCAGAACCAACCAGCTCGTTGGTGTCAAACCTATGTGGGCCCAGCTTATCGTATCTATTTTATCCAACATCTTCCATCTATTTTTCCAACTCATTTTAGGGCATGAGCCCATAAATGACATTTTAGGGCATGAGCCAGATCCAAATCTCAGGTGGACCACACCACATGAAAATAGTGGACTGAATGTCCACTGTTAAAAACTTCCTAGGGCCTACTAAAATGTTTATTTTCCATCTAGCAATATTCGCTTGATGCGAAGCTTCTATGGCCTTAAAAAGTTTTCAACTATAAGCATTCATTCCTCACTGTTTCTTCTTGTGTGGTCCACCTGAGATTTCAATCTACCTCATTTTAATTGTAATATTGCCCTTAAATGAGCTGCCAAAATGGATGGATGGTCCGGATAAAATGGATACATCATGGTGCGGACTACATAGGTTTTACACCAGCTAGCTGGCTGGTGGTGGGTGACTAGGCAAGCTGTCTCCACCTGTCATATGACTGGCGATTTATTTATTTATTTGTTTGTTTGCTTTTTGATACACACCCCATTAGTATACCCTCACTTGGGAAGAATCCGGATAGTATTCTTTTCACAAATATAAAAAACCTGTTTGTCCCAATGTGATTGGGCCACATCATCACAGATTGCATTTAATGCAGCCGGCAATTTCATTAATGATGTGGACCAATCACAATGCAGAGAACTAGAAAAAATCTGTTTATAGCCCGTAGAGGATGGTCAAATAAAGGTCAATTGTAGTTTGGCAGGTTATTTATTTTCATTTCATAGAAAAACAACTTGAATAGTTTTTATATATATATATATAAAGTCTCTTTTTTAAGACCAGACTAATCCCTACACAATCACCCGCAAAAGTATGTGGGTCCAATACTTCAATATTTGAATGCAGCTATCACCCACACATGAGGTTATACAAAATTTAAGATTATCATATGGCCATGGACAAAGGTTTACAACTTTAATTTAGATTTAGCATATTACCGTCTTTAAAATAAAGCAGTCCATGAAAATAGCAAATTCTCTATTATTATAATATGACTGATGGGACATTAATCCTTAGTTCGTCTTTATGTCCATTGATCGCATTGAAGCTGGATGGAACTTATTGGCCCCAATCATGTCCAAGATCCTCTTGCTTAGAGCATTTCCCCCAGGCGAGCCTTGTTTGGCGACATAAAATGAGTGCATAAACCAGTCATAAACCTCAGGGACCAAAAATATGATCAGATAAGTTGCCCTGTACCAGGTGGGCCATGTCACGTATCTTTCTCCTTTGCATGCCCCACTCATTATGGCCGCTGCACACTCCTCTGCACTTCCAATCGGGATTGGACCAACGACCTGCCCATGGATTGTAAATGATAGTCATTGGCAAGATCTGAGTAAGGTTACAATCAAAGTTGTATGGTTGGTGGAGAAATTAGATGATCCAATTGATCTACAGATATTCTAGGTGTTCTTGGATTTTCAGGTTGTACAAGTGGGGCCCTTGAAACAACGGTGTACATTGTTTAATTTTCGTGTAGGCCGTTGTATTTTTTCTTCTTAACCATCCATTTTGGGTAGGCCACCAATCAAAAGGGTTAAGAATGTTGCACAATGATATCGCTGGTGGGGCCCACTACATCACCGCAACAATGCAATTTCCCAGGATGAAGGATCACGTAAATTCTGATGAAAAGCCACTTGTTTCTTACCTTGCTGATTTGTTCTTCATCTGTTCTTATTTTGCCCTCCTTGAGCATGAGTTTGCCTTTGGTAATCTCTGATGCGACGAACCCAAGAGTCACTATGGTAATTTTGACATCTGAACCGAGTTCAATCCTCAGTGTTTCATAGAACTTTATCTGAGCTGCCTTGCTGGCCTGAAAACCATTGGGAGAAGGGAATTATGAAATTGTCCGGCAGCATTTGGATGCACAATCGAATTTGAATTTGGAAATTTTAAATCTTAAAACATGAAGAAAATAAACACTGATAGCCATTGGCTTTCTGAGTTTTCTTTACATTGTAGAAGCTTGCTTTGGGGATAGTGGCCAGGCCTGCTAATGATGCATTTACAATGATCCTTCCCTTACTCTTTCGGAGGTGAGGGATCGAGTAGTATGTCAGGTAGACTGAACCCCAGAAGTTCACATCCTACAGCCGACATCAAATGATCAGAACCTGAAACCAGATAATGGGAACTTGTGTGTAGTGATCAGGCATTTTTGACTTTGTGGGCTACTGATAGATGGCCTGAGAAAAGGGGTTGCCAGCTTAAGGAATAAAAATGGTCCAAATGCAATTGATATTGCTACGATTTTCGAAGGCGATGGCCCATTCTTGTGGAGGCCCATGAAATCATCTATCCTGATCAAATACACGTCGTGCCATATGTAAGATTGGTGCAAGTTGTAATAAGAATTTTCATTTCAGCATTACCATTATTTTTGTGAAGCCGGTGATATCCTCCACTTCTTCGAACAGACAGGATGCACCCAATCCAGCATTGGCTACCAGATGATCCACTGTAAACAATAGATTCTGGGCTTAACGGTTAGAGAACAATTACTTCGGTCACAATTAATTGTGTTTTGATGTTGCCAGTCAGTAAATATGTGGCCAACCATCCGGTGATTGAGAACCCTAATCCGAGGATTGCAACACTTCAATCATCTCATATGGCATTTTTTCTCCCCAACTTAGCTTTTTTTTTTTCTAGGGTTTACTTCCTCTCTTCTTTTTTTTTTTTTCTTTTGTTTTTTTCCCTCACACTCACTCAGGAACATCCAAAAGGCCAGCATATCCATACGTTTGCTGGAAAATATGCCTCTAGAGATATTGATACACCATATGCAGGTGTTAGTGTAGTGTTGGGGCATGGCCCACTACACTACACTAAGGCCTCCCTGACCCTTATTTTATTAGACTAAAAGAACCAACAAGAAAGAGGGCCAAATGGCCCACTACACTCCACTATGTCTCAGCACCTGCACATAAATAATGCAACCAAAGCAAAATCATAAAAATAAATAGCAAAAGAATGACAAGAGACTAGAGGCACAAGGATTTATGTGGTTCGACAGTTAATTTGCAAGCCCCACAAGGTAGCAGTAAAAAACTTTTGTTCTTCTTTAAGAAGAGAGATTAGAAAATATAAGGCTTATGTTTCTCTCCGGTCTTCACTTGTACAAGAAACCTCTCACCGAGGAACCAGTTCTCTCCCATATGGTTATAGACAACATGGCCCTAAGGGAAGGCACTTGCCAAGATCCTACTAAACTGGGTTTCACATGTTACATAGAAGAGAGGAGAGGAGAGGAGTTTCCAAGTTGGAAGTATAATGCATGAATGCGTGTACTCCACCACCTCAACATGCATCAACATGCAGTACAGTAACATTAGGGTTTTTGGCCATGGGATACAGTTAATCTTTCCAAAGAATTGTGGATTTCAAAATATCTATTCGTGCTAGAAAACAAAGATATTGGATAGGAAACGTCTTTATTTACAACTCACCGGTGTTAAGGCGTAACATCTGGGTGATAGTTAGATGGAAGCTAAGATACAAAATCTCCCTACCCCCTCAAGAAATGATATTGGTTACAACTGGGCTCTTCAAGTTTGATTTGCTGCAACAATCATCTCATCTTCTTTTGCATTCAAATTCACATGACTTTGTATATCTGTAGCAGGCCCATCATGGGATGATGGCGGGCATGTAAGGAAAATACGATCTATTACTTCCAACGATTTTAACCATTCATATTATGTGTTCCACCTTCGATATGGAGGATAGACAAACAATCAAAGAACTCTTAGATCAAAATATTCTAGCCATTGGACTTGAGTTTATGTACCAATCCGTTCCATTCCTATTTTGGGCCTCAGAATGGATGGCATATGTATCAAAGAGAACATCTATTAGGCATTCCTGTCCATTGTCCACTAGCCTTTCAAACAAAGGTAGAAAATGGTAATAGTTAATGGTTAAAAGAAAATTCACGGATAGGATTATGTAATAGGTTTAATTTTTGAAACATAAGCAATCCTTATTAGGGCCCAATAAATGGATGGACATGTTTTGTTAACTCAGCTCGCCATATGGACCACGCATCTCGAGGCCCCTACTAGTTAAATTATAAATAGACAGTGAAGAATGTTATAATTTTGGGGCTACATTTTGGGTGAATATTGTGTTGGTTTTCATTAGAATGACCTGAATATATAAGGGATGAGATCTATAGCGAAACGGTCATATTTTCCAAACAGAAAGCTATTTTCTGCTGATACTTTTTGGAAAAAAAAAAAAAAGAATGTTCTTATTTGAGGGAAAAAAAAAAAACTATTTTCTGCTGACCGTTTTGCCCTCCTCTTTCCAACTTCCCTCTTCGGGAATCCAAGGCTCCTCTTTATCCTTGTCTTCTTTTTCCTCTCTTCTTCCTTCTCTGTATTTCAAGAACATGATCTAATTAATCTCTCTCTCCCAAAATCCAATCAAAACCGTTCCTTGATGGGGTGTTTTCTCGTTTGCTTCAGTGAAGGAAAACGTCGAAAACACAAGAACAAATCTCTCCCCAAAGACCGAAGCCATGGAAGCTATAAATCTCTACAACCCAGTTCCCTTTGAAACAAACAACAGCGGAATCGGTGGTTTGTCCGCTCCCGGAATCGAGTGATAGGCCTGAGAATCTTAGTTTCAACAGCTGAACGAAAGTCACCATTGATTTGAATGTCAAGACATATGAGGAGGTCTCAGCTCGTGATCTTCCAAAATATTCATCTGCAGAATTGCGGGGAAAAGAAGACAAGAAAGAGGGAAAGGAAAGCCAACCCATTTCAACATCCGATGATAATTTAACCATATCAAGTACCGGATCCTTCCCATCAAATCATCGATACCAGAATTGCGAATGCAGCGACGATGAGAATGACGAGGAAGAGGAAGAAGACATGGTATATGAAGATAGCGATTTCGATGATGATAGAGGAGAACAAGAAGAGGTGTCTACCGACTCATGCTTCTCTTTACCAATGGAAAGGGAAGGAAGAAATCATGAGAATACCTTAGCCAAGAAAGAAGAGGTTTGCGATTCAAGGCCCCATTTATGTGCCTTCTCCTGATTAGAGATCAACACTTTTTGTTGGGAAAACTGCGGAAGCACATAGAGATGAATCTAGGATAGCAATCCAATAGTACCAAACAAACACAAACAGAACACAGCGATTTTGTTAAGATGTGGAGCCACATCTGGGACCGCCTTCGACCGGTCGTGAGCCATGCTCGACTGGTTGTAAGGTCCGGCTCGACCGGTCGTGGACCGGTACGACTCAAAGTCCAGCGAGCATCGTTTTTTGATCCCGAGGTGCTCGACTGGTCGTAGCCCATTCATGACCGGGCGTAGGGGTCGCTCGACCGATCGTGTAGTCTGCTCGACCGGTCATGCAGTCTGCTCGACCGGTCGTAGTTACGCAGATTCGTTCCGCGATTTTGCACGGATTTCGTGTCGCAAGTCCTTTCGCAACTGGGATGCAGAAAGGGGAGTTGCCTAAACTATATATAGGTGTTCCTAGGGCTTTTCTAGGGTAATTGGACTATTGGGGAAATAATTCTAAGGTGTGGGCAAAGGGTTTTCTATGTTCTTCCAAGGGAGAGATTAGTATATTACCTTGTAATCTTTGTTCTTCATAGTGGAAGTTCGCATCCGTTGTTTTTTACCCTAGTTTGCGGTTTTTCCACGTATATCTTGTCTTGTGGTTTGTTTTGATCTACTTCTAGTTTATATTTCTTCTTATTTATCATTTGTGAAAGAGGCCTGAGATCGGATTTAAGCTCACTGCATTGTTGGCGTGCTGCGCAACAACTGGTATCAGAGCTATTGGTTTAGTTCCATTTGGAACGATGACGGAAGAAAGGAAAACTAAAATTGAGAAGTTTGATGGTTCAAACTTTACCTTCTAGAAGATGCATATGAAGGATTATCTGTATCAGAAGGACCTCTATATTCCTCTAGGAGGAAAAGAGAAGAAACCAGAAAAGATGACAGATGATGAATGGTTTTTACTGGATAGAAAGGCTTTAGGAATGATCCGACTCTCTTTATCTAAGAGCGTCGCCTTCAATATATCCAAGGTGAAAACTACAAAAGAATTAATGGAAGCCCTAACCACCATGTATGAAAAGCCCTCAGCGTCCAACAAGGTTCATCTTATGAAACAACTATTCAACATAAAGATGTCAGATGGTGGAAGTGTGGCTGAACATTTAAACGAGTTCAATACAGTCACGAGCCAGTTGGAATCCGTTAGCATCGTTTTTTAGGATGAGATCAGGACGTTATTGATCTTATCCAGTCTGCCAGACAGTTGAGATGGTTTGGTGATTGCTGTGAGCAATTCTTCAGGGTCGACAAAGCTGAAATTTGATGATGTAGCCTGTCTAATTCTCAGCGAAGAATCTAGAAGAAAGGCATCAGGAGTTTCAGGGGACTCAGGGAATGCTCTAAACGTTGAAGGAAGAGGAAGATCGCTGAACAAAGGAGACAATAAACACGGGCGTTCTAAGTCGAGGAAGAAGTCCAAGGGACCGAAAGACAAAGACGGGTGTTGACATTGCGGCAAGAAGGGGCACATGAAACGTGATTGCAGGACGCTTAAAAAATAAGAAGGAAGCTCTCAATGAGGGAAGGATTCAGTAAATCTATCTGAGGAGAGCGACACAGAGGCGTTGATCTTGTCTCTTGATGCGAAGAATGAGTCTTGGGTTATAAACTCGGGTGCTTCGTTTCATACCACTTCATGTAAGGAAGTTCTGCGTGATTATGTGTCAGCTGACTTTGGGAGAGTCTACCTGGGTGATGATGAGCCATGTAGTATAGTTGGAAAGGGAGACGTTCAGGTCAATCAGAAAGACAGAACAGTTTTGAAATTGAAGGATGTCAGACATGTACCAAGTTTGAGAAGGAATTTGATCTCAGTAGGATAGTTGGCCGGTACCGGTTATGTGACGACATTCATCAGTGACTCTTGGAAGATCACAAAAGGTATCTTGGTAATATCTCGAGGCAAAAAAGAAAGTACTTTGTACGTAACTTCAGGATCGTATAGTTCACTTGCAGTCGCATCAACTGGAGTGAATTGGCAGTTACGGCATCAGAGGTTAGGACATATGAGTGAGAAGGGGATGAAAGTGCTATTGTCAAAAGAGAAGCTACCAGGGCTGAAGTCTATAGACTTGGAATTCTGTGAGGACTGCATGTATGGCAAGCAGAAAAGGGTAAGCTTCAAGAAAATGGGACGCGCTCCAAAGATGCATCTGTTGGAGCTTGTACACACTGATGTGTGGGAACCGGTACAGGTATTATCTTTTGGTGGCTCACATTATTTTGTTACTTTTATTGATGATGCTAGTAGAAAATTGTGGGTCTATTTTTTTTTTTTTTTTTTTTTCAGAAGATGGACAGCTGCCACCGCTCGTATTAATCACAGGAAATTACAAACTTTCGGGTGTGGCTGAACAAAAAGGCCATAGCCCACACCTATAATATGAGAATAGAAAACTGAAAAAACTGAATATAAAAAACAGGGGGCCTGAGAAAGAAACGCGACCACCACCCCACTACGAAAAACAGGAAAAATGGCCCTACTAGGTCATTAATCAATCGATCCCGCTAAGCCCGACTTTATCCAAAAGGATCATGCCACGGACCGCAAGAGGGAGTGAGCGGGTATGAATATGGATCACAGAAATTTGAAGGCGGCTCCCTTCCCGTGCCAAACCATCGGCTGGGCCATTACCTTCTCTATGAATGTGGGTGAACAGAAAACTGCCCAGCTGACTTAAACGCTTGATCCTTTTCAACCACGGTTGCCACTTCCAATGGGGCTTGGCGAGGTTTGAGAGGCAGTGAACCATCAGCTCTGAGTCCGACTCCACAACAACCTTGTCAAAGCCCCTACCCAAACAAAGAAGCATCCCGTCGTGAATAGCGCGGAGTTCAGCCAAGTTATTAGACGCAACCCCATACCCCGTAGAAAAAGCAAACAGGAAGTTACCGTTGTCATTTCTACAGATGCCACCCCCACCTGAAAATTCAGGATTGCCCAACGCTGATCCATCCACGTTTAATTTGACCCATCCCGGGGAAGGCTTATCCCATTTCACCAGGGAAGCTGCAGCCCTATTTTGCACCTGTACCGAATTCTTTTGCCTGTTGACGCGTTTCCAACCAGCAGCCTCTGAAAAATTAGCGCCGAAAATCGTGTTTACCCACCATCTGATGCGGGCCGCTGATACCGCAGGATTCATTGATGTGTTTTCAAAAACCGCCTTATTTCTGGACTGCCAGATCTCCCACAGAATCAATATCGGCAGCATATGGCGGACTCGACTATGGGCTGAACCAGGAGCCGAAGCGCTTCTCCAAAAAGACACCTTTCCAGCCACAGAACTATGGACCAGGGTCGGGATACCGCAAATTTAGCCAAAGTGGTTCCAGAGGGACTGAGCATGGCGGCCAAAGAGAAAAAGATGGGGGATAGGGTCGGGTCTATTTCTTAAAGCATAAATCTGATGTATTTAATGTATTTAAGAAGTGAAAAGTTATGGTAGAAAATGAGACAGGTAAAACAGTAAAGTGTCTCAGATCTGATAATGGAGGAGAATACTGTGATAAGAGATTTGAGGAGTATTGTACAGCTAATAGAATCAAACATAAGAAAACGATTCCAGGGACACCGCAGCAGAATGGTGTGGCTGAGCGCATTAACAGGACCATCCTTGAGCGCGCAAGGAGCATGAGGTTACATACAGGGTTGCCTAAGATCTTTAGACGGATGCTGTGAATACTGGCGCATATCTCATTAATAGAAGTCCTTCAGCACCATTGGATGATGGGCTACCAGAAGAAATGTGGACTGGGAAAGAAGTGAACCTTACACATCTTAAAGTATTCGGGTTTTTTTTTTTTAAGCAAAGCTGAATTTCATTCAACTACAAAAGGATTCAGGGACTGTACTTCGAGTGGCCCTAAGACCATCAAAACAAGGACAGAGGCCACCTATCATAAAGAGAGTATACACAGGCCATCTGGAAGATGGCTCCCCACCCCACTGAGAGAAAACTCCCCATCGCCAACTAGGAGGGCAGAAGGTAGGGAGGAACTACCTATACCTGCTCAAATGGATCGATCCTAGACCCACTCTGTCTAGGAAAATCAACCCCCTAACTACCTGAGGCAAATCCGAAAAGGAGGGGACCAGGGAGAGAACTTGATCTGGATTGGAGCTACCCCGTCTGGCCATCTGATATGCCAGCTGGTTACCTTCTCTGCACACATAGTAGAACCTGACGACCCCATTTCTAGCTAGAGTGTTAACTCTCGACAGCCAATATTTCCACCTCTAATGCGGTTGAGAAGAGGTAGTCAGCAAGCAGATCACTAGCAAGGAATCAGACTCGACGATAACATTCCTAAGCCCGTGCTGACAAAGGTGGAGACCATCATGAACAGCCCTCAGCTCCGCCCAGGAATTAGTAGCAATACCATACCCTACTGAAAAAGCAAAACATAATTCTCCATTTGCTCCTCTGCACACCCCACCCCCTCCCGCCAAACCGGGATTTCCGCGAGAAGATCTGTCAACATTTAGCTTAACCCAACCCGGGTGAGGCTTCCTCCAACACACCAACTAAGTTGCTTAATAAATTCTCGGAAAGGCAGAAATTTCCAAAGCTGAAAGATCCCTACTGTTCCCTTGGAAACTAGCCCTCAGATTCTATGTCTTGACAATCCAGAACACCCAATTGCAATGCGCCCAATTATAGAGACCGGACTCGGAAAAGCATTATCAAACTTGGAGGAGTTTCTCGCCCTCCACGGTTCCCACAGAATGAAACACGGAATGAGCTGTTGGAAAGGAGCGGATGAAGTCGCAATGACCCTAGCATTCCACCAGCCTACAAGACGCTCTGAAACCGAGTCCCCCATGGATAGACTGATGCCATAAATTCTAGCAAAATGCTGCCAAACTGTCGCTGCTCGGGCACTAAACAGGAACATGTGGCTAACCGTTTCTACTTGAGTGTTCGGTTGCACTTCATATGTTCACATTGATGCAGAGCACAGAAACAAGTTGGATGCGAAGTCCATAAGGTGCACGTCTATGACTACGGGCAACATGATTTTGGCTATAGGTTTTGGGATGTAGAAAATAGGAAAATTATCAGAAGCAAGGACGTAGTCTTCAATGAAAAAGTGATGCATAAGGACAGTGTGCAAGAAAATAAGGCCGAGGAAAAGGAATTCATAAAATTGGAAGGGTTATCAGACACGGGTGTTACAGCACCACAAGATGATCATACACAGGAGCATTTTGAGGCAGAGCCACAGACACCGATTGTGAGGATGTCTACTCAGGAGAGGAGGCCCATGGTCCGATACTCACCCTCCTTACATTATCTACTGCTAACAGATAATGGTGAGCCAGAGTGTTTTGAAAAGGCGTTACAGTCAGATCCACAGGTTAAGTGGGAGCAGGCCATTATTGATGAGATGGACTCTCTTGAGTCTAATCATACATGGGAGCTAGTCACTCTACACAAGGGTAAGAAAGCTCTTCATAACAAGTGGGTTTACAGACTGAAGGAGGAGCACGATGGTTTGAAACGGTACAAGGCTATATTGGTTGTGAAAGGGTTTCAACAAAAGGCAGGTATCGATTTCACTGAAATATTTTCACCTGTGCTGAAAATGTCTACGATTCGTATGATCTTAAGTATAGTGGCTACAGAGGACTTACATCTAGAGCAACTAGATGTTAAGATAACTTTTCTTCATGGGGACCTTGAAGAAGAGATATATATGCATCAGCCGACAAGATACGTGGCACCAGGAAATGAGAACAAGGTGTACAGACTGAAGAAGAGTCTATATGGCCTGAAGTAGGCCCCGAGGCAGTGGTACAAGAAGTTCGATAGTTTCATGTCGGAAAACGGTTTTAGGAGATATCATGTAGACCACTGTTGTTATTTGAAGAAGCTTGATACATCGTACATCATTCTTCTTCTGTACATTGATGACATGCCTATGGCTGGTTCAAGCATGAAGGACATCTCAGATCGCAAAAGACAACTGTCTAGAGAATTTGCCATGAAGGATTTAGGAGCTGCAAAATAAATCCTAGGCATGAGGATAAAATGTAACAAGAAAAATAAGAAACTGGTTTTGTCACAAGTAGAGTACATAGCCAAGGTACTTGATCGATTCAATATGGGAGGTGCTAAGCCGGTTAGTACTCCATTAGTCAACCACTTCAAGCTATCTAAGGAGAAAGGCTCAAAGATGCAGGAGGAACGGGACTACATGGCTAAAGTCTTATACGCGTTAGCCATTGGGAGTCTCATGTATGCTATGGTGAGCACGAGACTGGACATTGCTCAAGCAGTGGGAGTTGTTAGCAGGTTCATGAATAACCCTGGAAAGGAACATTGGGAAGCTGTGAAGTGGATCCTTAGATATTTGGTAGGTACTAAGGATGTAGGGTTGTGTTATGGTGGATCGGAAATCAAGCTACAAGGCTACATGGATTCAGATTTGGCAGGAGACATCGATAGTAGAAGAAGCACTACAGGTTAAGTCTTTACTCTAGGTAGTGCTGCAGTCAGTTGGATCTCTCAGTTACAGAAGATAGTATTTATCAGTACGATAGAGGCAGAATATGTTGTAGCTACAGAAGCATGCAAAGAGATGGTATGGATGTAAGGTTTCATGGAAGAGTTGGGTAAGAAGCAAGCAAATTGCAAGTTGTACAGTGACAGTCAGAGTGCAATACACTTAGCTAAGAATTCAGCCTTTCATTCAAGAACCAAGCATATTACCATCAGATATCAGTTCATATATAAGTGTTCCTAGGGCTTTTCTAGGGTAATTGGAATATTGGGGAAATAATTCTAAGGTGTGGGCAAAGGGTTTTCTATGTTCTTCCAAGGGAGAGGTTAGTATATTGCCTTATAATCTTTGTTCTTCATAGTGGAAGTTTGCATCCGTGGTTTTTTACCCTAGTTTGTAGTTTTTCCACGTATATCTTGTCTTGTAGTTTGTTTTGGATTGTTTTGATCTACTTCTAGTTTATATTTCTTCTTATTTATCATTTGTGGGTAAGGCCTAAGATCGGATCTAGGCTCACTGCGTTATTGGCGTGCTGCGCAACAGATTTAACGTGAAAAAACCCTTCCGGGAAAAAACCAAGGCATAAAGCGATCGAAAACTCACTATGAAAGCAGAAATTACAAAGAGAGAAGGCTTACCCAATTCGAACAACCTCGAATCTCACCCTTGCTACACCCCTTTAAAACCCTAGAACTATTTAGAAACCCTTGAAATTCCCTCCCTATCCCGTTTACACCCATATATATAACTTTGGAAAGAATCCCAAACGAAATCGAAAACAAATTTCGCAAATCCGATGGATTTGCAAAATTTTGCATGAAACCGTTCGGTGACATCGAACAGCTGCTAAAACTGTCTAGCGGCAAAACATGGATTTTTCGAAAATCTTCGATTGATCGACCCAACTTCGATGGCATCAAACACTCCTTGATGTCATCAAAAAATTACACCAATATGTCTAGCAACCAACAGAGAAAATTTGAAAAATACTCGATGGCATCGAATTCAACTCGATGACATTAAACCTATCATCGATAGACTCTTGATTTTACAAATTTAAGACATCTATCAACAACAACCTTCACCATTTATTCAATCTTCAAACATATAGCTACTTTTCCTCTCCTCTTCTCTTATCTCTGCCTCGCATCATAGCGTCATCAATGTTTCTCATGCACACTCCTTCCTCCTTTTACATCATCGCCAAGCCCAAAGAAGTTGTACAGAACTTAAACTTCTGAATATGTCTACCGGATTCACGTTGATGAGAATCTTCTCTGGAGTTACACTTCCTTCCTCAAGCATCTGTCGGATAAAATGGTGACGAACATCAATGTGTTTAGTACATGAGTGATAAACAGAATTTTTATCCAAATTGATAGCGCTCTGGCTATCCCAATTAACCGGCATGGCCTTATGCTGAAGTCCCAACTGATTTACCATACCTCTCAACCAAACGCCTTCCTTAAACGCTTTTATCACTATCATAAACTCTGCTTCGATCACGGAAAGAGTCACCACAGAAAGCGTCACCACTGTCATATACTCTCCTTCAGCATGGTCCTCGTCATGTCGAGGATGGTGCGGTTCTTCTGTTCCGCAATTCCATTTTGTTGTGGCGTGTACGCTGCATTGTGTTGTTGCTTAATGCCATGTTCCCTGTAATATTCTCAAAAAACATTTGAGGTGTACTCCCTACTTCTATCAGATTTAAGGGTTTTTATTTTAAGACCACTTTATTTTTCAACAAGGGCCTTAAAATTTTTTTAAATAGTAAAAGCAGCAGACTTCTCTTTGATTACATATGCCCACAATTTTCTACTGAAAGCGTCATGAAGGTAATAAAGTATTTATTACCTCCAAGAGAGATTAGCTCTAATGGTCCACAGATGTCAGTATGAACCAACTGCAATGGTTCTCTTGCTCTTCGGGATACTCCACTCGGAAATGAGTTTCTTTGTTGTTTCCTAAATATGCACGCCTCACACACATGTTCTAGAGCTTCAATAGCAGGCAAGCCATGCACCATGCTTGATGAGGACAAAAGTTTTAGGCCACTAAAATTTAGATAGCCAAAGCGAAGATGCCACATCCAAGAATCATTCTTTGCTTTTCCATAAAAACACTTCTCAAGCATTGTGTTTATATGGAGAGGAAACATACGATTCTTCGCCATCTGAACTTTTACAATCAAATGTCCATGCATATCTCTTATGAAAATAGAAGAGTTCTCTATGTGTATGACATACCCTTTTTCGAGGAGTTGTCCAAGACTCGGTATATTACTTTTCATGTTGGACACATAGTACACATTGGAGATATAGTTTGGAACATCATTCTTCTAAAAGATTTTGATTTTGCCTTTACCTTTCACCGGCGCTTTTTATGAGTCTCCAAACGTTACATCGCCATGAACTCCTTCTGTGAGTTCCACAAAGAGTTTCTTATCACCGCACATGTGATTGCTTGCACCCGTATCGAGATACCATACATCCTGCTGATCACTACTTTTCTCTTGTGCAAGGAGAAGTGTGGAGCTTTCTTGTTCATGACCTGATGCTTCGGCATAGTTGGATAGCTCGTCTTGATTCACCGACTTACTCCAACAATCAGATACATAATGGCCAAGCTTTTTACAATTATAACACTGGATATTCTTTATACTTCCTCGTTCACGCATCGATCTACCTCTACCATTTCCTCTTCAACGGAAATTAGTATTTTTTTTGCTGAATTTGGCCACGGCTTTGTTGGTAACCGCGCCATCTACCTATTGCGCGATTGTTAGCAAAATGTCCACCACGTTGTGAACTTCCACGTCTACCATTGTTATCATTCAGAGTCAATCTTGAATCCAAAGCTTGTTCCATCGGTATGGAACTGGTATTCTTCTGCATTCATTGCTCATGAACTTGCAATGACCCCATCAGCTCCTCAATGGAGAGTTTTTCAATATCTTTTGATTCTTCGATCGCACAACCACATACTCAAACTTGGTTGTGAGGGATCGAAGTATCTTTTCAATAACTTGGACATCTTCAATCTTCTCACCATTTCTTTTTAAATTATTGACAGTTACAAGCAAATGCGAAAAGTAATCAGTAATATTCTCACTTTCCTTCATATGAGTCACTTCGAACTCAGCTCTTAATGTTTGAAGGCGAACCCACTTCACTCGATTTACACCCTTGCTTGCTTGCTTGATATTGCTTCGGCAATCTTTTCAAAGGTGGACTCATCCAACCCTTGATAAAGGAGAAACAAAGCCTTGTTGTCTCTCTTCCTTTGATTTTTTAGAGCGGTCTTTTCTTCATTGGTGAAGGCGACTTCTTCTTCCATAGTGGGTTCTTCATACCCATCGGTGACGATCTCCCATAGTTCTTGCTACCCGAACAACATCTTCATTTAGATGCATCATTTTTCATAGTTGTCCTTTGACAAATTAGGAACTTGCGGCTGGATAGTGCTGGCCATCTTTTTCGTTTTCTTTTTAAAAAAATGGCTGATTTTTTTTTTTTTTTTAATGAAGGGAGATAGAAATCTGATTATTTTTTAAAACAGATTTTTTAGCTAGAAAAACAAACTGCTGAAATCTGATTTAAACTGCTGAAATCTTCTTCTTTTTTTGGCTGAAACGGTGGAATCTTGCACAGATTCTTGGCTTTTGCAATCTGATTTTAAAAAAAAAAAAAAACAGATTTTTTTTTTGGCTGTAATCTGATTTTTTTGAAAACAAATTTTTTTTTTCGTTGCAATCTAATTTTTTGAAAGCAATTTTTTTTTTTTTTGCAATCTGATTTTTTTTTTGACAGATTTTTCTGAAAAAAAAAAATCTTGGCTGAAAATTTGCTGGAATTTTTTTTTGAAAAAAAAAAGAACTTGGGACCTGTGGGTTATGGGCCCACCACACCTGATGGCTCTGATACCAGTTTGTTGGGTCTAAAACTCAACTTCTTCCTAACGTGTGGCTGCAGCCACCATAAAAATAAAATAAAAAAATAAAATAAAATAAAAAATAAAAAAACTGAAATTTTTGAAGAGAAGGAGAGAATCGCTACTGTATTTTATTGAATGAATAGGAACGAATACAAGGTACCTTTTATAGGCTTTTCTTATTATGTGAAATGACTAATTTATTCCTGTCTACATTCATCCTAAGGGCAGCTAAAGAAAAAAAAAAATCAGAAAATATCTACCATTTATCTTCACCCAGCTCGTACTCTAAACTTAGAAAAAAAAAAAAAAAAAAAATCTAAACTCACAACTAGCTGCACGGTATGCACAACTAGCTCAAAAGATCCTTACACGGTTTTGGATTTGCACACATCCACCACCGTGTCCAACAAAGTTATCCTCCTAAAGTATGCTAGAGAAAGTATGAGATTGATGTTGGGTAGATGCGTCTGTGTGTATTTTCAGCGTGATGTTCGTTCCCTGCCTGCTTGAAGGTTTTGTGATTGAAGGGTCTTATCTTAATCAGTCCTTTGCATTGCTTGAAATATTTGATTTGTATTTTTTATTGTTTGTATGAGAGCAAAATAAAAATAGCTATTTTGGTGGGCTTTTATTTCTGGACAGGGTTGGTTTAGGTTCGGTTAGATCCTCCCATGGGTAGGTTGAGTCCATATGATAGGTGTGGTTCGAAATCGTTTTGTTGGAACCCACCCGAATGTCTGTAAATTTCTCCCTTAGCAATGAAATCTCTTGCCTTTTTGAAAGAGAGAGAGAGAGAGAGAGAGAGAGAGAGAGAGAGAGAGAGAGAGATCTAGATCTATAGCGATTTTAACACATTCAAAGCTTTACATACATATCCTATACTCCAGCAAAGAAATAAAAACATAATATAAGGTTGAGACCAGGGGAAAAAAACACAGACTGGACGGCTGTGATCTTTCTCGATGTTGAGAGAATTCGGGAACCTGAAGAATAGTGAGATGAACTAGATCAACAGTTAGGATCACCAAATCATGGGCTCCTAAGAGTCGGTTACCACTTACATTGGCCGAAATGGCTGATTGATTTCTCCACAATCTCCTTGCACTTTTCAAGCTGGGAGACATCAGCAGGAATCAGGAGGACTTCCGGCGAGCCGAGCCGGCGTGAATTCTCCGCGACCTCTTTAAGTGCATTCCCTCTCCTCGCAACGAGGATTAAGAAGGCCCCTTTCTTTGCATACTGGTAAGCCAATTGCTGGAAATCACGACGACATATGAAAGATCAGTTAGGAAGTTTGTTTTGCAAGGGTCGCCAATGGGGTCCATCTGCACCCATGATCAGATGATCAGAACAGTACTTTCTGGGAACGTACATGGATGATTAAAAACCAATGATCAGTGGTTAGGATCATCATGTTTTCTGGACCTTTTTGGTCTGATAACGACCGTGCTGCTAATGGTCCATGGATGTATGTGGGCCCCATCAGGTGACACAAGATGGTTTTTAGGGAGTTTTCATGGGGACCTCGCCGATGCCGGAGGAAGCGCCGGTGATGAGGATGACCTTACGTGCCACGTTCTCATTGGAGGAGGGGAGGAGGGAGAGGAAGAGCTTGTATATGAAGAAGGGTGGTAAGAAAAGTATTAGAAGGAAGAGAATTATGAGAGGAAAGAAGAGAGAAAAGGCTACGTGAGTAAGGTAGGCCGCGTCCATGATGGCTATGAGAGGAAAGAAGAAGGGTGCGATGGCTTTTCGTTTTGGAAGTTTTGGAATGGCTTTTATGCTCTATGCACAACTCGGCATCCATTTAATGCTAATGTCACACCTTCCAGATGATGGATATCTAAATTAACCATCTCATTTAATTTCCATTGATCCACAACAACTTCTCTTTACCGTCCATTCAATGGTCAGGATCTCTTGAAAGTTTGATCGGCCCAGCCACGTGTACGGTGCTCCTGCAGCTGATTGAGCTTTGATTATAAAACGTAGGATATATATAATATCTTCAACCACCTGTCTAACGCATGACTCTCATGCCACGGATAATGTTCTGATCTGCGCCCGTGGAGGTTGGGGTTATATCCACGCAAGGATCGTGATTCAATGAATTGTCCATCGTGTGTGGGGGTACACGTGTTAGGGACCCCAAAGAACTGCCCATGTGTCAGTGATCTGGGCCATTCGTTTCGTCCGGATCAACCAAGGAACATTATTTTTTTGGTCCATGGCATGCATGTTCATAGTATTCCCTACCTGTCAGGTTATGGTCTTGGCGGCCGGTGGAGGTATTCGCCTACATGTAAGGTTATAGTCTTGGCTCCAATAACAACGCGGAATTAAGAGCAACGGCCTCTTGTTGTCGTTCAACAAAAGGCTATCCCCGACTGAGATCGAATCAGATTCCAAGTTCGTCATCGACCTTCTATCAGGGAGATCTTCCCCTTCTTGACATTGGAGACCTTGGTTTTCCAGAATTAGCCATCTCATGGCTAGAGGAAACATCTCTCTAAAGCTCACTAAAAGAGAGGGGAACGGCCTGGCTCATATGGGGAGTGAGTTTTAATCGCCCTCCTGTTTGAAAATGTTAAAGATCTTCCGATACAAATTCGGGGCTAAGTCTTCCTGGACAGAGTTGGGCTAGGTTCCATTAGGGTCTCCCCGGCCGGTGGGCCCCTAGGGTGCTTTTCCTTTGTATCGGGGGAGTCGTCTCTTGCTTTGTTTGTTTCTGAGAGGAGCCCCAGTTTTTTATGCTGCTGTGGGGTTTCCTGATTCTCTCCTGAGGATTGTACAGCATATAGTTGCCATTGAAATGAATAGAATCCTTTTATCCAAAAAAAAAAAAGTATTCCCTACCTGATGAATGGCAAGGATCTATACAGGGGCGGCTCAACATTTTTTGGGGCCTTAGGCAGGTCATAAAAATGAGGCTTATAATTTAATTTTTTGAGAACTTAATTTGCAATAAAGTTAGACCGCTGTTATAGATAGTGCTAGTTTTTAGGATTTGTTTTTTATTTTCAATTTCAAATTTGTAAACTAATTTTTAGATGTTCCTATTTTATAGGCATTTTAATAAGTTTTATTTAAAAAAATTTGAACTTTTTTTTTTTTTTTTTCATTCTGAATTTTAATTTTGATATATTATAGGACCTTTATAATTAAGAAATTTTAATTTTTCTATAACATAGGGCCCTCATAATTAGGGGGGAAACGGATTGCATACTGAGTAACTCAGTACAATTAGTTTACTGAGTAAACTGTGTGGGTCCCACAGTCATATATTTTATCCACTCTGTCCATGCATTTTAGCAGATAAGTGTAGGTAGTTGGCCCAAAAATGAAGCATATCCAAAGGTCAAATGGACCACACCACCAGAAAAAGTGTGAATTGAACATATACTATTGAAAATTTCGTGGGGGCCACGGAAGTTAGATCAATCTGATATTTTTATTTTCACTTCATCCATGTGTTTGTGATATTATGAAAAGGTTGGATGACAAATAAACATCACCGTGGTCCATAGAAAGGTTTCAAACGTGGAAATCATTATTTCCATGGCTTCCTGCTGTATGGTCCATTCGAGCTTTAGATATACCTCAAATTTGAGCTCAGCCACTAAAATGATCCGAAAAATGGATGGACGGAGTGGATAAGACAAATACATTCACTGTGGGCCCAACTGAGTTTACTCAGTACCGTAAGAACGTGGTGAGTAACTCAGTACACAATCCGGTTTCAATTAGGGGCCTTAGGCGATTGCCTCACCTGCCTACCCCTTTGAGCCGCCCCTGGATCTATATATAACACTTGGTCTTATCTACCTGTATCTGTCACATGTGCTTTGCTCCTGAACATGAGGGGCCCTTGTTGAATAACGGCCCTTCAAATTAAAAAATCAAAGAATGAGAGCCACTGGATTTAAACTAGCTATTGTTCACACATTTTACCCGCCCCTTTAGTTGTTTTTTTAATGTGAAAGGTGCAAAATATGGGGTCCACAAGAAGTGATCGACTATTCAGCTGCTATGGACTGAAAATCGAGGCCCTTCGATCATCCAATGGACCACACCCACACGTGTACATCAAGTGCTGACAATCGAGGTAGTGGGACCGTCTATGCATCTGCCATGGCCTCAAAATCAGGCTGGTTGGACCACAAATGCGAACCACTCGTCCTGAAGGAATAATCATGTATTGGAATAACCATGTTATAAAGACACGTGTGACCCACCAGATCTTCAAACCAGCCTAATTTTCACGCTATGGCAGATGAATGGTTGTCCTATATTATTAAATCAATGGTAGGCATTTGATGAACGGTTGTACTAGATTATCAAATAGCCTAATCTTCATGCTATGGCAGATGAACGGCTGTCCCATATTTTGATGGTATGCATTTTACGAACGGTTATCGTGGTTTGACAATATACTTACGTAGATGAGATAATAACACAGCTTTCAAGCATGTTCACTAAAATTAACAAGAAAAATAAAAAATAAGAGGCTAATGTCTCTTCTACTCTTTGTATTGAACTCTCTCATCAACAAATATTTTAGCAGAATACTACTCTCTACCCATGTTCCCTCTATATAAACTAGATTACTGGAAAGATCATTGTCAACATATTAGAAAAACTAGGCTTCACCATACACGTACATTAGAGGTGGGCATCGAGCAGAGTCGAGTTGAGGTGGGCCAAGCTCGGCTCGGCTTGTCCATGCTGTACTCGAGTTCGAGCTCGAGCTCAACATTGAAGCTACGTTTGCCAAAGTTGTCGAGTCGAGTTCGAGTCGAGCTAGTGGTTCGAGTCGAATCGAGTTTACCTCGAGTCAAGCTCGAGCTTGTTGGGTGAGAGAGTAATGGATTCTGTTCTTGATCCTCCTCCATTGATGAAAAATTTTAAAATCTTAGGAGAATCAAAACAAAACCCGATGAAAAAATCAAACAAAGCTTCGAACCGGATGAGAATGTTGCGCAGCACGCCAACAACACAGTGAACCGAGATCCAATCTCCGGTCTCACCCACAAACGATAAACAGAAAGAAATATAAACTAAAAAAAGAATCAAACATTCCAAATAAATCACATGACAAGATATACATGGAAAAACCCCAACAAGGGTATAAAAAAAAAAAACCATGGATGTAAACTTCCACTATGAAGAAAAATAATATTACAAAGCAATATACTAACCTCTCCCTTGGAAATACAGAGAAAACCCTTTGCCCATACCTTGGAATAACTCTCATGATACTTAGAAAAGCCTTAGGAACCCCTATTTATAGTTTAGGCAACTCCCCTTTCGCACCCTTACGAAAATCGACTCCAAAAACCGCAGTCCGCATCAAATCCGGAAACAAATCTGTGTAACCTTGACTGGTTGAGCAAACTGGTCGAGCGGACCCTCGACCAGTCGAGCATGGGCCTCGACTGGTCGAGCACCTCGGAACCCAAAACTTACTGCTCGCTGGACTTTGAGTCGAGGAGTCCTCGACTGGTCAAGTGGGCCACTCGACCGATCGAGTAGGGCACTCGACTGGTTGAGCGGCCCCCAAATGTGGCTCCATATCTCAACAATCTCCCACTTAGAGACACATCATCATAAACCTTCGTCTTCTACATCCAGAATGTATCACCTCCCCGTCTTCAAGCCTAAAGACTAATCAAAGCTGAACAGAGTTTCAACTTCTCCCGTATGACCGCCTTGGTCAGTATATCCACAGGATTTCCACTTGTATGAATTTTCTCTAGAACAATTGATCCATCTTCTAGTAACGAACGTATGAAGTGATATCTGATAGCAATATGTTTGGTCCTTGAATGAAAGGCTGAATTCTTAGCCAAGTGTATTGCACTCTGACTGTCACTATATAGCTTGCAATCTGTTTGCTTCTTACTCTTTCATGAAACCTTGTATCAACACCATCTCCTTGCATGCTTCTGTAGCTGTAACATATTCTGCTTCTGTCGTACTGATAGATAATATCTTCTGTAACTAAGAGACTCAACTGATTGTAGCACTACCTAGAGTAAAGACATAACCTGTAGTTATTCTTCTGCTGTGATATCTCCTGCCAAATCTAGATCTACGTAGCCTTGTAGCTTGATTTTCGATCTACCATAGCACAGCCCTATATCCACAGTACCAATCAGGTATCTGAGGATCCACTTCACAACTTCCCAATGTTCTTTTCCGGGGTTGTTCATGAACCTACTAACAACTCTCACTGCTTGAGCAATGATTGGCCTCGTGCTCACCATAGCATACATGAGACTCCCAATAGCTGATGCGTATGGGACTTTAGTCATGTAGTCTCGTTCCTCTTGCTTCTTTGCATCTTGCTCCTTAGATAGCTTGAAGTGGTTGGCTAATGGAGTGCTAACCGACTTAGCACCTCCCATATTGAATCGATCAAGTACCTTGGCTATGTACTCTGCCTGTGATAAAATTAATTTCTTGTTTTCCCTGTCACGCTTCATCCTCATGCTTAGGATTTGTTTTGCGCAGCTCTTAAATCTTTCGTGGAAAATTCTCTAGACAGTTGTCTTTTGAGATCTGAGATGTCTTTCATACTTGAACCAGCCACAAGCATATCATCAACGTACAGAAGAAGAATGATGTATGACGTATCAAACTTCTTCAAATAACAACAGTGGTCTGCATGACATCTCCTAAAACCGTTTCCCGACATGAAACTGTCGAACTTCTTGTACCACTGCCTCGGGGCCTGCTTCAGACCATATAGACTTTTCTTCAGTCTACACAACTTGTTCTTCTTTCCTGGTGCCACATATCCTATCGGCTGATGCATATATATATCTCTTTTTCAAGGCCCCCATGAAGAAAGGTTGTCTTAACATCTAGTTGTTTTAGATGTAAGTCCTCCATAGCCACTATACTCAGGACCATGCGAATCGAAGACATTTTCACCACAGGTGAAAATATTTCAGTGAAATCGATACCTTCCTTTTGTTGAAACCCTTTCACAACCAATCTAGCTTTGTACCGTTTCGAACCATCGTGCTCCTCCTTCAGTCTGTAAACTCACTTATTATGAAGAGCTTTCTTACCCTTAGGTTAAGTGACTAACTCCCATATACAATTAGACTCAAGAGAGTCCATCTCATCATCCATGGCCTACTCCCACTCAACCTGTGTATCCGACTGTAATGCCTCTTCAAAACACTTTGGTTCACCATTATCTGTTAGCAGTAGATAATGTAAGGAGAGTGAGTATCGGACCATGAGTCTCCTCTCCCGAGTAGACCTCGTCACAACCAGTGTCTGTGGCTCTGCCTCATAATGCTCCTGTGCATAATCATCCTATAACGTTGTAACACCCGTGTCCGGTAACTCTTCCAACTCTACAAATTCTTTCTCCTCGGCCTTATTTTCCTTCACACTATCCTTATGCATCACTTTCTCATTGAAGACTACATCTTTGCTTCTAATGATTTTTCTATTTTCTGTATCCCAAAACCTGTAGCTAAAATCATGTTGCCCGTAGCCTATAAACGTGCACCTCCTGGACTTCGCATCCAGCTTGTTTCTATGCTCTGCATCAATGTAAACATATAAAGTGCAACCGAACACCCTAAGATGTGCAAGGTTCACTTCTTTCGCAGTCCACGTTTCTTCTGGTAGCCCACCATCCAATGGTGTTGAGGGACTTCTATTGATGAGATATGTGGCAGTATTCAAGCATCTGCCCAAAACGTCTTAGGCAACCCTGCATGTAACCTCATACTCTTGACGTGCTCAAGGATAGTCTTGTTAATGCGTTCAACCACACCATTTTGTTGTGGTGTCCTTGGAATCATTTTCTGATGTTTGATTTCATTTGTTGCACAATACTCCTTAAATTTCTTATCACAGTATTCTCCCCCATTATCATATATAAGACATTTTACTGTTTTACCTGTCTCATTTTTTACTATTACTTTCCACTTCTTAAATACATCAAATACATCAGATTTGTGCTTTAAGAAATAAATCCACAGTTTTCTACTAGCATCATCAATAAAGGAAACAAAATAACATGAACCACTAAGAGATAATACCTGTGTCGATCCCCACACATCAGTGTGTACAATCTCCAACAGAGGACAGCAACGCAGTTTTCAGATTCAGCAAGATCTGATTGCTATCGAAACTCTCGACCATTTGCTGAGCACTGGCAGATCAGCAAGTCAGGTCTAGGCTCACTTCAGCATGCTTTTTGATATCCCGTTAATCCACAACTCCCCTATTCTTCGGCGAATCCAACAATGGTCTGCCGCAACCAGTGAAAGATCAAGAATTAAAATGCTAATTGGCTTTCTCCCCTGTTTTGTCATCTGGGAACTGTGGATAAGTCGCAATGCAGCTCGTTACGAGGGCCGTAAAATGTCAATAGACAGCATCACTTTCAACGTTCATCGATGGCTACGTGAGATCGGCGACCTCATTCAAGCCCCAGACAGAAAATCCATGGCAGAGGACCTCATCATTCAGTCTTTAAGGCTCGATTCCATTACCAATATCCCAATTTCCAAACCGTTGACAGTGATATGGTCAAAGCCACCCAAGAACTGGCTAAAGCTGAACATTGACGGTTCCTCGAGAGGTAACCCAGGTGAGAGCAGCGGTGGAGGAGTGTGCAGGGATCATTTTGGCCAACTTCTCTTTACTTTTCACAGACATTATGGTAATTCTTCAAATACTTGTGCGGAAGCTCGGGCAATGGGGCCATGCTGGATGGACTTAATATTTGCTCTAACCTAGTTAGGCCTTGTAAATATCATAATTAAAACTGACTCCAAAGTCACTGCAGATGCCCTGGGGGACTCCGCCTCGCCCAACCTTTGAAAATTATGGTACATCTTGGGAATCATTAAGGATAAAATTCGAAGCCTTAATCTGGTGATCAACCATATTTTTAGAGAGGAGAATTCAGCGGCATATGCACTAGAAAGAATGGCTAGTGGGGGCTACCCGGTTATGATCTACACGCACCGTTCCCAGGTTCCAAGGTTAGTCAAAGGAGCTTTACTTTTAGATAACGTAGGGATTGGTGCTCTTAGACGTCAGTGAATGGGGGCTAATATTCGTCCCATCTCCTCAGCTTTTTGTAGAGTTTTTTTTCACTTAGTGGAGGGTTATTTTAACCCTCTTGTCCTGTTTATGTCACATGATAGGTGAGGCCTCCATCCTTTTGTTGGGCCCATCCAAAAGGCTGTACATTTTGTTGATCAATGAAATCTCTCGGCCTTGCGCCTTAAAAAAAATATATATATCCAACAGATGCGTCTTTGGAGCGCGTCCTGTTTTCTTGAAACTAACCCTCTTCTGCTTGCCAAACACGTAGTTCTCGCCGAATTCCAAGTCGATAGACTTTAACCATGGTAGCTTCCCTTTTGACAATAGTACTTTCATCCCCTTCTCACTCATATGTCCCAACCTCTGATGTCATAACTTCCCATTCACTCCAGTTGATGCGACTGCGAGTGAACTATACGATCCTGAAGTCACGTATAAAGTACCTTCCTTCTTCCCTCGAGATATTAATAAGGCACCTTTTGTGATCTTCCAGGAATCACTGGTGAATGTCGTCACATAACCGGTATCGGTCAACTGTCCCACTGAGATTAAGTTCCGTTTCAAACTTGGTACATGTTCACTCCCCAGTATAGGGTTGTGATGTAGTAATAAACTCGGTAATACCGAGGTCGAATCCCAAGGGACTGATACCTGTACGTAATCTGAAACTAAGTAGAACTAGAACTAGACTAAGATGAAATCTAAATCAAGGAAAATAAGGGAATAATGATGGAAATAATTAATCTAAAACTGTAGAATTCAAAGGTAGGAAACTAAGGATTCAGAGGATCCACTTGTAGAGATCAGGGAGATCTATGCTTGATTCAAGAACTCAACTAGACTTAGAGTCCCATCTTCATCCAATTGGAAGATATATCACTAAAAGCACAATCTGAACTTCAATTGATCTAGTTTTCAAGAGACGAAAGGTATATGAATTAGAATGGATTCCATCACCAAACCATGCCCAGAGACAAGGTAAACAACAGAATTAAACTAATTACCAACCGATCAACATGATATGAAGGTTAGGAAGGGTACCGTCGTCCAACCATGCCCAGGAGACGATGGTGAACAATAGGATTTCCTGACGTCATAAACATAAAAAGAGAATGAAATACTCAAGCCATCACAGATCTACTGTAATGTAAGTCACAATAAACCATTAAAAACTAAAGCATCCCTATTGATCAAACTAGAATCATTATCAATTCATAATATGAATCAAGGCAATAGAGTCATTCCCATCATGCCACAAGCTTTACCTCTTAGCCCTAGCTAAGAGGTATAGCCCAACATGAATAGGCTGGATCCCTTAAACAAAATAAAATAAAAATAAAAATAAAAATAAAAAGAAATAAAAATAAACTCTACTCTTCTCTGTTTCTCTGCTCTCCACGTCCAAAAGATCCCTTTCTCCTCTCTCTCCTGCTTTCTTTATAGCAGCAAAGAGGCGGTAGAGAGTTCCCCGATTTGCAGCCGACTCCTCACGTGTCTCTGTTTCTGCGCCAGCAACCACATGGACTGATTGCGTTTAGACTGTTTTAGAGAGAAGGAATCTTCCCTTCTTCGAATTCTGTCAGCGTGGCAGGGGTAAGAATCCCTTACTCGATCAAATGAACGGTTTGGATCAATGGTCCGACCATGATCACGGTCACACAACCGGCCCACGTCGGCCAATTTTCTCAGACGTGGAACAGAGCCGCGTAACACCTTACGCTGTTGAAGTCGGTGGGTCCCCTTTCACTGTTTTTTTGCAAAATCCATGCTGTCCACTGGATGCAGGATGAAATTTCGATCGGAGAGGGCCTGTTTTAGATTGCTACTGACACGGCCCACTTGATTTTCCGCTCTGTCACCCGTTAGATGTTGTGAACGCTGTTTCCATGTGTACCATGCAAGAATCTGGAAATCCTTCATATGTACGGTTGATTTAGCTTCTTAGAATGAATTAACGGTCCGAATCATAAATACCGGTGATGATGGTGGCCCACCTGACGTCAACCGTGACTTCCCATGCGAACGCTGGAAACGAAATTTCCATTTTTGTAAAGAAGACTCGGTCAAACCGAGTTTGACCGGCTTGAGTGGTCCGGTGTACTGCAACTGCATGTGTACCCTATGTACACATGGTGTAGTGTGGGGTCCATCATGATGATAAGATGAAATCTTTTCCGTCCATCCTTCTTGTCTCCTCATATAATGAAATGAGTCCAAAATTGAAGCATATCCAGATCTCAGGTGGGCCCCAAATCGCTGTTTTATGGGCTGATCTGTCCATTTAGTCACTTCCACAGGGATCGAATGGCTAAAATTCGACGTGTACGGTTAAATTGTGGTCCTCAGGCCATGTATGAAGTTTCACGCTGAACAGATGGTGGGAACCCTATGATCTTGCATTCTGGATGATTTTCGGGCCACTTGAGCTTTAGTTCCCTGATTTTCTCGAGTTTCTGGCGTGTAATTCCCTCGATCTTGGTCCCCTAGAGTCCGTCCCTTGCCTTTGGTGTCATCAGAGCTTAAATCCATACTTTAAGCACCTTTTTTCAGTCCATGCTCGTAAATACACTCTGCATCACAAACACGATTAAATCGGGCCATTAAACGGTACCATGCTTGTAAATTCATACAATAACTGGGGTCTAATATGCAATATTTGACCCTCAAAAGTACCTGTTTGACATCATTCAATTTCAAAGTCGTTTCGTCTTTCTGATTTACATGAACATTCCCCTTTCCAACGATACCGCACGGCTCATCATCACCCAAGTAGACTCTCCCAAAGTCACCTGATGCATAATTACGCAGAATTTCCTTACATGAAGTAGCATGAGATGAAGCACCCGAGTCTATAACCCAAGACTCATTCCTCGCATAAAGAAAGAAGATCAACGCCTCTGCGTCACTCTCCTCAGATAGATTCACTGAATCCTTCCCGCCTTGAGAGCTTCCTTCTTATTTCTTGAGCACCCTGTAATCACGTTTCATGTGCCCCTTCTTGCCGCAATGCCAACACCCGTCTTTGTCTTTCGGTCCCTTGGACTTCTTCCTCGACTTAGAATGTCCGTATTTATTGCCTCCTTTGTTCAGCGATCTTACTCTTCCTTCAACATTTAGAGCATTCCCTGAATCCCCTGAAACTCCTAATGCCTTTCTTCTAGATTCTTCACCGGGAATTAAACCGGCTACATCATCAAATTTCAACTTTGTCGACCCTGAAGAATTGCTCACAGCAATCACCAAACCATCTCAACTGTCTGGCAAACTAGACAAGATCAATAACGCCCTGACCTCATCCTCAAAAACAATGCCAACGGATTCCAATTAGCTCATGACTATATTGAACTCGTTTAGATGTTCAGCCACGCTCCCACCATCTGACATCTTCATGTTGAATAGTTGTTTCATAAGATGAACCTTGTTAGATGCTGAGGTTTTTTAATACATGGTGGTTAGGGCTTCCATTAATTCTTTTCCAGTTTTCACCTTAGATATATTGAATGCGACACTCTTAGACAAAGAGAGTCGGATCGTTCTTAAAGCCTTCTGATCCAGCAAAAACCATTCATCATTTGTCATCTTTTCTGGTTTCTTCTGTAATGCCTTGAAAATTGAGGGTTGTGCATGCACTCGACTCCCGAGTTTCCGGGGTCACTTATAACCGATTTTTATTAATATGCGTTTAATTAGGTTTAAATGTGCAGCCTGGAATTTCCTGGAACATAAAGCACAATCACACAAGTCTACTGAAATGAAAGAGATCAAGTATATATACAGGTCCAAAAATATAAATGGGTCGCAAAAGGCGTTGCTCAACAAAACCACAAAAAGAATAATATATCCAAAAAGAATAGAGCTGAATCCACAACTCAACAACCTAAATCCCACCTATCAAGCCGATGGAGAGACACCCATCAACTGAAAGTAGAACAGCTCATCCTAGTCCTCCTCCTCCAGGCTCGCGTCGTCAAGCTCCTCGTACACCGTATCACCTGCATCTACAAGAGAGTCTGGTTGGTGTATTAAAACACCGTCCTAGAGTGGGAGTGAGTGATCAACTCAATGGGTGCTATTAGTCTTAAGTTGTAACAGGCATCAATTATATTATGAACTTAATGAAAAGCAATCATTCACAAACACCTAACTAATCTTATTAATGCGCATGTATGACGAATGATATGATGCATGCCCTCGCCACAACACTCCCTCAAGCGACTCCATCTAACGATCACGTATGACCAACACTCCCTCAAAGCGACCTCGACTGTCGAATCGCTACCCTAACTAGTGCGATGCAATGTGATCATGTTAGCCGAGTTCTTAGTTAAGTCCATTCATCCAGCAAGTTAGAGAATCTGATACACTCCACGTATCAATACCCCGAATTGGTTGTGAGGCCAAGACCCCCCAACATGTGAGGTCAAGACCTCGTGATCCTTGATCCCGTCGGGTTCCCTGTCCCCGACTTCAAGCACATAAGGAGTACCGAGAAGAAGGGATCGCTCGCGGTCACTACGGGGAGGAGCGTCACCCCAGCGTAGGCCGACAATTCAGACACAGTGTCTCATTCCACCATGCCCAGCTCATGAGGCAGTGGATCAGTTTCAATTTGGTTATCAATGGGCTACAACAGTTGTAGGGTGTTCCAGGTTTCATACATATGTGAGGAAACGGGGTTAACAAAATAAGGTTGATCAGCCGGTAGACTAGACCGCATGAGCTCAGGCAAGTATGTGGCGGAACGACATCAGGTACGAGCGACCCATGTAGTCTGACTACTGTCGCCTACACGCACTCGCCCAAATCCATGGGTTTAGCCTCAAGACGGTCCTACCCACGGGGCCGCCTTCGCTCTCATCGTATTCCTGACCAACTCAAAGGTTTGAGTGGTGATTCATAACATGCCAACTAACATGCAGGGTTATCAACTAGCATAAACAACATCATATTCTCATACTCCTCAACATACAATTCAGAATCTCCTAGCAAGAGATTCTGAATAAAGGTGCATGTGTCTTATGTGGGTTGGTGGGGAAGTTAAGCACTTCCTACATCTCATAGAATCAAAATGCACAAGAGTTAATCGTATATGCTATAAAGCAACACCATATGAGAAAAATCAAACAAGACATGAACATGTAATCATCCATTTGTACTAAATCATGTGAGAGGTAAGAACAACATCATATGGGAACTAAAACATACAATTCCATACAATTCCAACAATCATACAATTCCTAGGTTTCTCTAGATTCTCCAAATACATCATCCAAACAAACAAAATTATTAGATTCGTAATAAAATTGGTGCTAGGCCACCTAAGGATAATAATCTGCACTTATGGATCGTTGAAGGCTTGGAAAACGACCTAGGAGCGCCGAACTCAGTGTCGATCAGCCGGAATCCTAAAGCAATGTACTTGCATGTTAAGGTTACATGCAAATCCTACCTCAACACAAAAGGTTACAAAAAAGAAGGGTGGTTACCTCCCCAATCAGTTGGAAATCGAGCTTAGAGTTGTGGATGTGGGATAAAGGAAGGAGATTGCCCAAGTTTCAAGTTTCCTTGGGCTCCTCCACCAACAATACCCTCCTTTACTCTCTTCTTTCTCTCTTCTTTCTCCTTCTTTCTCCTCTTTCTCTTCTCCCTTTTCCCTTTTCCTCCTAGGACGAATTCGTATGGGGAGAGGGGTGCCCCAAAAAAGCCCCTTTTATAATGCCAGATTTTATGCAAATGGCCCCAAGTGTTGGGTTTTTACTATACTAACCCTATGAGAGAATTTTTCTATCCTCTAGGGCCCACTATGGGGTGTACAAGTCGATATACATCGTAGGATAGTTAGCCCTAATGATGATCTACGTATGGATATAATCGGCCCGCCATTTGGATGTGTCAATCAACAGATATGATTAGAAGTCTGTTTAACGGTCACCGATGGTCGATCGGAGCCGCGGTTATACGGATATGAATAGAAAAATATCCTTACTCCACGTGTAAAGTTTGGTCTCAAGCCGACGGTCCGAAATCCTCAACTGTGTATAAGAGTGGACGACCTAATTCACTTAAGTTTCAGCTTCTTCCTTTAGAGTATTTGCACTTCTCATGCACTCGTTCTTTGTCTCAAGTTGAGCAGTTCTGAATGGTACCCAGGTCCAACTCCCGCAATGGACGTCAAGCCCAGTAAGATGGATATTATTCTATAGTTTTAGAATTAGTGGTCCACCAACGAGCGGTATAAAGCTTGTTCGAAAAATCGGGGCATTTCCGGAATGAATTTGGTAGTGAGATTTCTCATAGGCAATGATTAGGGTTTGGATTAACTACGTTCATACTGTGGCCTATTTATAACTAGTGAAAGTAGAGATTTGGTCATGATTACTCTAAACTGTCGGTTTTAGACTAAAAGAGTAACGGAGTTGATTTGGTCTATTAGTCAAGATCCGGGCGGATTCGTTGGCTTCCTACGGTTGATTAATTAAACTTGTGTGGTTCTTTACTGGTACCAGTAGTGTACAACTAACATTGAGTGCTAATGGTCAGTAAGTGATATTATAAGTTAATTACGGAAGAAAATTTCAAGGATTTTTGGAAATCTAAAACAGTGAAAAATCCAGAATGTTACACTTTTCCTCCTAAAGGAATATAGAGGTCCTTCTGATACGGATAATCCTCCATCTGCATCTTCCAGAAGGCAAAGTTTGAACCATCAAACTTCTCAATTCTAGTCTTCCCTTCTTCCGTCATTGCTACCAATAGAACTAAACCAATAGCTCTGATACCAGTTGTTATGCAGCACACCTACAACACAGTGAACCGAGATCCAATCTCCGGTCTCACCCAAATGATAAACAGAATGAAATATAAACTAAAAGAATAATCGAAGCATTCCAAATAAACCACAAGACAAGATATACGTGGAAAAACCCTAACAAGGGTAAAAAACCACGGATGTAAACTTCTACTATGAAGAAAAACGAGATTACAAGACAATATACTAACCTCTCCCTTGAAAATACAGAGAAAACCCTTTGCCCATACCTTAGAATAACTCTCATGATACCTAGAAAAGCCCTAGGAACCCCTATTTATAGTTTAGGCAACTCCCATTTCGCACCCTTACGAAAATCAACTCCAAAATCCACAGTCCACATCAAATCCGGAAATGAATCTGTGTAACATCAACTGGTCGAGCTAGCAGACCCTCGACCGGTCGAGCATGGGAGCAAACCCTCGACAGGTCGAGCACCTCGGAACTCAAAACTTGATGCTCGCTAGACTCTGAGTCGAGCAGTCCTCGACTAGTCGAGTGGGCCACTCGACCGGTTGAGCAGGGCACTTGACTGGTCGAGCGGCCCCCAGATGTGGCTCCATATCTCAACAGAGAAAACCTGTAAGAACCGATCCATTCTTGATCTTCTTCCACCAGCAGAAATCCAAGTACTAAAAAAGAAACAGAGCATAACACAGATCAGAAATCCAAGTAAAGAGCTTTAGCCAATCAGATCATTGGATTTCCTTGAAGCTCTAACAAATTTGAGAAGAACCCATCTCATATTTCTTGGGTTTCTCGCCCAAGAAATAGATCTCAAGAGATTGAAATCATACTATTGTGAAGCTGAAATGAAAACTGGTGGTAGTGGTTCGGGCGGGTGTGCAGCTGGTAGAGAAAGAGAAGAAAGGGAAAGGGAAAGGGGGTGCGTGCGGTCGGGTAGAGACTCTAGGGTTTTTTTTTAAGTTAAAATTTAAAACTTATATTAATATAATATATATATATATTATATATAATATATAATGTATAATATTTAATATATTTATTAATCGGGCCGAGTCGAGCTCGAGTTCGAGCTTCGAGTCGAGTCGAGTTGAAATGCCCCCTGGTCGAACTCGGCTCGAACTCAACTCGAGCTTCAAATAATTAGCTTGACTCATGACCGAATTAGCCATTCAAGCCAAGTCAATCTGAGCTGACTCGAGCTGACGAGCGAGTTTTTCGAGCTAGCTCGACTCGTGAACAGCCCTAACGTACATACGTGAGGGGACGTTTCTAAATAGGAAACATCTACCATTTCTATATAATGAGAAGTCACCACAGCAACGTTCTCTCCTTTAAAGATAGTTTCTCTTAGTGAAAATACATTCTTAATAATAATTGCTCAAATGTCATCAAACACTACGTAACCAAAAACTCAGAGAAGTCCTATAATAAACAAGCTTCTCTCATATAATAGGCTTCGTGAGCATATTCGCTACATTGTCATTGGCTTGAATCTTCTACAATGAGACTATACTTACAAACCTATTATATGAGAGAAGCTTCTTTATTATAGGACTTCTTCTATGCTAATTTTATAGAGGATGTACATCTTCTTTGCTAATTTTCATGCTATGCAGATGAACTTAGTGGCCAAGTGTTTATGTATCCGCCCACTAAATTTTCATCTCATCTATTAAGCCATTTACTTCGTTCATCTACTTGATGCTGGAGAATCCTAAGGAGGTCTCACTAGGAAGAAATGGCAACAATCAATAAAATCTCACAAGGACCGTGGGCTATGCAGTGACTTGAACGCAATGGCAGAAGCATCAGAAAGAATGGGCAGCAGGAATCCTGATACTGCTAGTTCCGCAGAATTTGTTGAAGCAATCAACAATTCTAGTTTACTGTACGTGGGTTTCTCAAGGAACAGATTTACTTGGAGTAATAATCAAGCGGGTAATGCTCGAGTTTGGGGCAGACTGGATAGGGTGCTATTCAATACAAATTGGGCTAACCTCTTCTCTCACTTCAGGGTTGAGCACCTATCATAGGTCAACTCTAACCACGCTCCAATTTTACTGGTCTTCCCCCGCCAATCTCCCCCCTTCGGCCAAGCCCTTCAGGTTCCATAGGATGTGGACATTACATGACTCCTTCCTTCAGGAGGTAAAGGATACCTAGGAGGGAGAGGCCTTGATGCAGCCCATGCTTAATGTCCAATTGAAACTGAGAAAAGTTAAGAAAGCTCTCCAAGTCTAGAATAAGGAGATGTTCGGCAATGTGTTTCAGCAAGTTAAACTGGCAACAGAGTCCCTGGAAGATATTGAAAGTCGGATGCAGAACTCAACCGGCGAGGGCCTTCATCAAGAGTTCAACGAAGCCGGGCAGCATCTAGCCCGAATGGAGCTCGTGGAAGAGGTCTACTGGAAATAGAAGGCCAACAACACCTGGCTAGAAGAGGAGGATAGAAACACAAAATTCTTCCACTCCTTGGCAACCGAAAGGCTTAGGAGAACTGAAATCAGGGCAATAGAATTGGAGATGGGCCAAATTACAGATGACCCCCCCCCCCCCGAAGAGGTCCACCAGGGCGTTTTCTCAATTCCAAAGGATGGGGCGCCAGGTCTAGACAGCTTCTCTAGGGCATTTTTTACAAGTTGCTGGCACATAGTGGGACAAGATCTGCATAAGGTGGTGGTGTACCTATTTAAAGTGGGAGATCTCCCACGAGCATTCACATCATCCCTCATCCGTTCGGTTCCAAAATCCTCAGCCATGGCCAATTTTTCTGACTTTCCCCCAATCAACCTCTGCGACTATATTTACAAAGTCTTTTCAAAGATCTTAGCATCTAGATTAAGAAAATTGTTGTTGAAGCTTATATCTCATGAACAAGGAGCCTTCATCCAGGGCCGTTTTATAGTTAAAAATATTGTGCCCTTGCACATGAGATGGTCAGGGAAATTAATAGAAAGGTTCATAGAGGTAATATACTAGTGCTCAAATTAGATATGGAAAAGGCCTATGATAGAGTTAAATGGGGATTCCTTAAGCAAGTCCTGAGGAGGTTCGGGTTTAGCGAGAAATATGTAAGATTAATGGAAAATTACTGGGAAAATAGCTGGTTTTCCGTGCTCATTAATGGCGAAGCAGCGGGTTATTTCAAGTCCTCTAGAGAACTCCATCAGGGACACCTACTATCGCTTGGTCTATTCATTCTGGTAGTGGAGGTCTTTAGCGGGGGATTCAAGTTGCTCATGGACCGGGGTTTCTTTCAGCCCTTCACACTCTGGCAGGGATGCCCGCTGATCTCCCATCTTCTTTAAACTGACGACACCCTCTTGTTCCTAAACTGGGGACCGCGTCACTCCAGCCAGTAATAGACTGCTTGTTGAACTAATTTTTCACGAATGCGTTAAATTCTTTAAAACATTTAAATATTTTGAATCTTTAATGTCGAAAATAAATCCAAATATAATGTGAGAAGTCGTCAATGGATACGTAGTACCTTAAATGCATACACGATTCCAATAAATTTGATCTTCGAATATCACTATAAATGATTTTAAGTAGGTAATGGGATGTGGTGACGGACTGTGCGAAAGGATAACGTGCCACCGTTGTAAATTTAAATGCCTCACATTTATCGTACTTTATAACCAGTATTCCACTGAAGAGCCTATTTCGTAACATGACTTAATTTGATTATTTGAAGGTTACATGGCTAAATCTCATATGTCATAATCACTGGATGGTCGGCCACATATGTACGGACTGGCCACATCAAAACACTATTAGGACCCACATGATCGTTCTCTAACCGTTGAGCCCAGAATCTATTTTTTACAGTGGATCGTCTGGTGGCCAATGCTGGATTGGGTGTATCTTTTTTTTTTTCTTTTCTCCTTTTTTTTTTTTTCTTTTTCTTTTTAAGGAAAATGTCCATTGATATATTGATTTCTGTACAGCCAGATAGACAATTCGGGCTACCCCCGGATAAGAAAAACCGGAGGACGCCAATCACGAAGGACCACCAAAGGCGAGACACCAGTATACAAAGCCTCCTTAGGTGCTCATAGGAAAGGTCCTAATGGCACCCAGACCGGGCTTTATCTAAGAAGATCAGACCCCGAACCTGCATAAGAAGGTCGTTCAGCTGTTTGGTAAAGGAGGACCGGCCGTCGCTCCCCTTATGGGCCATCCCGTCGGCCGGACTGTTGCCTTCTCTATGAATAAGCCTAAAAGAGAATGACCCTTTCTGTTTCAACTTTTCAATCCTAGACACCCATGGTCTCCACTTCCAAGAAGTGGGCGACATCCCAGAAAGGAGACCAAAGACAACCTTTGAGTCAGATTCTACCTCAATCTTAACCAGACCATTTTCCAGGCACAAGATAAGCCCGTCATAAACTGCTCGGAGTTCGGCTCTATTGTTAGAGCCCATCCCGTACCCAGTCAAGAAAGCTGAAATGAGAAATCCTATTGCCCACTTCACCAAAATAATGGCAATGCTGAAATGAGAAATCCTATTACAGCTTGCACTTCATACAACCATATACACATGGCATACATGTCTGCGATCAGGATAGTTGATTTAGTGGGCCTTCATGAAAACTGGCCATAGACTGCGAAAATTGCAACAATTCCAATTGCATTTGGACTATTTCTATTCGAGTCGGGATCCACCGTTATCGGGTCAACAGGATTTTCCCATTACCCTAGTGGTTTTGCGTCCGAAGCTTTTTTTTTATTTTTTTTTATTTTATCAGTGAGTGTTGACGTGGACCAATGATTTTGAGGGTATTAGGAATTCTCTGCTGACCTGATAACAGTGGATCCCGACTCTTTCTATTCATGAAGCTGACAATCCCTTTCTCAGGCCATTGGTCAGTAGCCCACCAAGTCAAAAATGCCTGATCGCCACACACAATCTGGCCCATTCTCTGGTTTCAGGTTCTGATGATTTGATGTTGGCCGTAGGATGAGTAAGGGAAGGATCATCATAAGTGCATCATTAGCGGGCCAGGCGGCTAACCCCAAAGCGAGCTTCTACAATGTAAAGAAAACTCCGATAGCGAATGCCCATCAATGTTTATTTTCTTCATGTTTTAAGATTTGAAATTTCCAAATTCAAATCCAACTGTGCATCCAAACACCACCTAGACAATTTTATAATTCTCTTCTCTGAATGGCCTTTCAGGCCAGTAGGGCAGATCAGATAAAGTTCTACAAGAAGTTGAGGATCAAACTCGGTTCAGATGTCAAAATTACCATAGCAACTCTTAGGTTCATCACATCGGAGATTACCAAAGATAAACTCATGCTCAAGGAGAGCAACATAAGAACAGCCGAAGAAGAAATGAAGGGAAGAAACAAATGGTTTTTCATCAGAATTTACATGATCCTTTCGACCTGGGAAATCTCATTGCTGCGGTGATGTAGTGGGCCCCACCAGAAATATTTTTGTGTGACATTCTTAGCCCTTATGATTGGTGACCTATTATCTAATTTCTCCACTAACAATGCAATAATGTTGATCAAACCCTCTAAGATCTAACCAATGACTATTATTGTCCTACCTGGTACAAGGTAATTCATGATCTGGTCATGTTTATTGTCCCTGAGTATGATTTTTTATTTTTTATTTTTTTTTTTGCCAGAATGTATAAGCACACCATCTGTAACTTAGCTAAGAAGAAAATGACTTTACATTGTTTCTGGTGGGCACCACAAAAAGACAGGCCCCACCTATCATATCCCACCACCTTATTCTGGGACGGGATCCTCTGTTATCTGGTCAACAGGGATTTCCTGTTACCCTAAATGTTTGGCATCCGAAGCTTTTTTTTATTTTTTGTAGTGAGTGGTGACATGGACCAATGAAGATTAGGGTATCAGGAAATCTCTGTTGACCAGATAACAGAGGATCCGGACTCCCTTATTTAGTGAATACAACCACCCCAACTACATTTATATACACGGATTGTGAATCATTTTATGTCTCCAAATAAGGCTTACCGAGGATACATGCTCTAACAAGAAGATCTTGGACATGATCTTGCCAGTAAATTCTATCTAGATTCAATGCAGGGAGATAAAGACAAACTAAGGATTAAAGTCCTAATGGTCAGATGATTAGAATAGTGAACTAGCTAGCCATTCTCATGGACTGCTTTATTGTAAAGTAGCAACCTAAATCTGAACTAAAATTGAAACCTTTGTCCATTGACATCTGCATTGTACGATACTATCTTGAATTTTGTGTACAACCAACCTTTGTGTGGGTAAAAACATTTTTTTTTTTTTTTTTTTAAAAAAAAAAAAGATAAAAAAAGATAAAAAAAACCTACCTTCAGTTGGGTGTCAGTTGCATTCAAATATTGAAGGCTTCAGTTGGGTGTCAGTTGCATTCAAATATTGAAGGCCTTAAGACTGATGTGTACGCTACAAATCATGATTATTTGTATGATATTGACCTCTTTTTATAGCCATTCATTTTCTTTTTCTTCTAAGATACTTAAACAACAGGCCAAACTTCAATTGAACTTTGTTTATCACCATCTATTTCACCCAAAAAGTCATCCGATAGACTAGTTTACGATTATTAGATTGACGTAGAAAGTTCAAATCACAATTACGTACTTCTTTTGACATGGTAATCTCACCAAATTGAAAAAGAAACAATGGTTTAGAAAGAAAATGCAGCAATTACAACAATTGAATCACTCAAAGGTAAAAACATTTATGGCTAAGATCTTCCAATCTTGTGACTTTTGGTTAAGGGACCATCCATCGTGGGGCCCACCACGTACAGAACCATTGGCCGCACAAGTTACAAATGGAAAACCTATCACACCGACCAGAGCATTGCAAGTTTGTTAAATGCATAGGCCGAGAATTCCTTGATTGTTTTTTAACCCTTTTTTGTAAGCTGCAACGGATTTTATTACTTGAAGCAAGGATAATTTCTTTGGTGCCTTTCTTTCTTTTCTCACGATAGGTGGCCCTACTTATTTTATTGATAGATCTGACTAAAAGCTCTTTTTATAAAAATCATTATATATGAATGAAATTTTGATTTTCTTAAATAAATTTAAAAAATAATAATAATAATAATAATAATAAAAAACTTCCCAATCACTTTGAATCACCTGGGACTAAATCTAGTCCCTCACCCGGCCCAATCCATACAGAATTTCTTAGGTGGATACAACAACTCCTTATGACCCAGCTATGACCCAGCGATGCATTGTTCCAATCTGTATTTCTTGAGTGTATTTTTTGGATGTCCCATGTGGGTAGATAGTCCCATGTGAGTGGACATATCCAAAAATACAGATCAGACAATCCTAACCTTTACAAGTAGGGTTTCTCATGGAACTTTGGACTTTTCTATAAGCATCCAGTTCCTCTTTGCCCCTCATGTGCGTGAGCAAAGCACATGTCACATATACTAGTGAAAATGATCAGTGTTAGAGATCGGTGCTATTGATCATCATGTAAGCTCCCACTCTGAACATGCCATGGATTAAAAAATAATGTCCATTGGTTGATCGGGACCTAATGAATGGCTCAGATCACTAACACATACATCATCCGTTGGGGTCTATGGCACGTGTTCCATTCACTTACACAATGAGCACCTCATTAAGAACCAAAATACTATGAGACCGTTCATAGCCTCTTATTTTTCTTTTGGTAGATAGACTAGATAGGCACCCTTGTTAGTTTTAAATTACTTGTCATTGAAACAATCAATAAATAATACTGAAGTTTGTAAAGTTAAGAGTTGTTAGCATCTTTTCCCCCACTAAAGTCTTATTTCCATCGTTAAAAACATGACATGGATATTAATGCCTCAACATTGAGGCATTTTACGACATGGGCCACGCTTCAATCCAACATTTACATGCAGAATGAAGAGAAATTGTCTAAATATAAATTTCAAATTTAAACTATAAAAAATATCATAAAAATATTCAACACCAACCAAGAAATTACCCTATATATATATATATATATATATATATATATATATATATATATATATATATATATAGATGATTGTTTGCAAAATAAAAGATAAAGCTTTCTTTGTCAAATTTAAATTTTTTTTTAAATCTTAAAAATAAAATGTACATATAAACTATTGCTTAATGACTATCATTTAAAATCCGTGGGCAGTTTATTTATCCACTCTTGATTGTTGATCACTATCATTTCCCCTAATCTTCCCATTTTATTCTAGCTGTTTGGTCAGTCTGATTTTACCTATAACACAGAGTAATGTGCGAACACCATTAGGAGCACCCCGTGCAGCGGAGAAAAATACATGACATGGCCCACCTGGTTAGGCCAATTGATCTGGTCATGTTTATTGTCCCTGAGGTTTCTTTGCAGTCATCTTATGTTGACAAACAAGGCTCACCTCAGGAAATGCCATAAGCAGGAGTCTCTTAGACATGCTCTTGGCCAATAAGTTCTATCCAGCTTTAGTCCGATCAACAGACATAAAGACACACTAAGGGCCCGTTTGGCTGGTCGGATTGGAAGGGATTGGATGGTATTGGAAGGGATTGGAAGTTAAATCCCGGGATTGGCTGGGCGTGCCAAGCAGAGTCGGTGATCTGATCCCAATCCCACAGGTCTTAATTAAGACAATCCACTGACAACACCATCATTACCTTTAAATCCCATCCAATCCACCTTAATCCATTCAAATATGCCTGAGACGTGTTTGGTTCGAGGGATTAGAAGGGATGGGAAGGTTTAATCCCGGGTTTGGCCGGGCGTGCCAAACAGACGGGATATAGCAATCCCATAGATCTCAAGACAATCCACTGACAACCCCATCATTACCTAGAAATCCATGCCATCCACCCTAATACCATTTAATCCCTTTCAATCCACCCGGCCAAACGGGCCCTAAGGATCTCAATTTCAACTATCAGATTATTAATGTACAGAATAGGCTATTCTCTAATAGACTTATTTTTTAAAAATTTAAAATTTAAAAAAAAATAATTATTAATTTTAAAAAAGTAATCTGCTAACTCTCAACTGATCATGTCATGGTGGAAGCCCTTGTCGAAAAGACAAATGCATTCCAGACTCTTAAATTGTATACGGCAATCTTCAATTTCTGTTCACAACCTACCTTAGGTCTTGATGCGACAGCTGCATTTAATGTTGAAGGCCCCACCTCAAGATGGACACTTTGCGGGGACCCCTGAACCAGCCATGTGGGTGGTACTCTGACCGTGGGGCCCACCTCTTGATGTATGCATTGCATGTGGTATATTTACAGCCCATTCATTTTTCAAATGACAGGTCATTGATTGCCCACCATTAAAAACATCCTTGCACCCATTATGATGTTTGATTTCCATCCAACGACCGATTGACACAGACTTAAATGAAGGGAAAACATTCAAAACTTTTAATTGTGCCCCGTAAAAAGTTTTTAATAGTCACTCATCACTGTTTTGTTGCCTGTGGTGTAGTCCACTTGAGATTTATATCCGACGGACAGGATAGATATACAACATAGACATCCAAGTGGGCCTCACAGTCAAGGTAGCCAAGTGGCGCCCTTAATTCAAAACGTTTTAATTTACTTGTATGACAGTGATCATTTTCTTATAACTATCCATTTTCATTACCCAAAAGTCATCCCAACGAGTAGTTATTAGGACTATTCGACTAACGAAGATACTTCAAATCTCTCCCATGCTTCTATGCCAATGAAATGTAATTATATTGAATAGACAATACAAAAAATAGATAATACAATTGAGAAAGAAAATACAACTCCAACTAAACTATTAAAAGTCAAAATATTTTATGGCTAACATCTTCCAATCCAACCATCCATGGTCGGGCCCACCACATGAACGTTTCTGATCACAGAACCATTGGTCGCATTCAGATCTCAATAACATTCATAACCACATTAATTGAATCTTTTTTATAACCATTCATTTCCTTTTCGTTTTTTTTTAATGAAATGAAAATAAATAACCGGATGTAGACAGTTAAAGTAGCAATTACTCATGTGACTTGAAAATCTCACCAAATTGAAAAACGATCAGCTTGAGATTGATCCAAAACTTTTATGGCCCTCAAAAAATTTTTAATGGTCGACGTTCATTCAACACTTTTTCCTGTAATGTGGTCCACTTGAGATTGGGATATACCTCATTTTTGGTCTCATACCATAAAATGATCTAGAAAAATAGATGGACGGCATGGATGAAACACAGAGCACCAACCACCAGCCACTGGCTGGGGGCAGGGGGAGTAGCCAATCCGTTTCCAAGGGACCAACCGTGGTCGTGCCCACCACATGAACGTTTATGTTCATGGAACGGGCCCCGCATGTTATAAATGGATGCATGGACTGACATTAGAAATGCACGACACATGAGGCCAACGAAGGCCTGCATATGTTTGACACGTGCAATGAGGATATTGTAATGTGTCAGAGTGGCCAACGAAGGCCTGCATATGTTTGACACGTGCAATGATGATATTGTAATGTGTCAGAGTGGCCAACGAAGGCCTGCATATGTTTGACACGTGCAATGATGATATTGTAATGTGTCAGCGTCATATTCAATTCAAGTTTAATTGAACGTTGCCCCACGTTGAGATAGACTGTTTAACTATTGGTTAGCAGTGATTAAGCAATTTATAAAATGACAAGAGTTAGTACTTGATTGTTAAACTACCAGAAAATGATAATAAAAGCCAAAAGTACTTTATTAATGGCTTTTACAATTGATACTCACGATCATCGCATAATCGCAGATTGAACTTTGTAGTAGAACGGTCGTCTGCTCATTGCTTAATCAAAAAAACTGAGTCTTATGCCAAGACTGCCAATGGAGGGCGGATCTTTAACCATCTATTTGCCGCTAAGTTAAAACCAAGTTATATGGCAAGATGTAGAAAACCAAGAAAAGTAATAGCATGTTCATGGTATTGGCAGGAACCAAGTATGTGGCAAGATAACCGTGATTCGACTATTTTTTTATCATTTAGTGTGAACCAAACTTTGTAGCAAGATAATCAGCGGAATCACCAAGCACATAGTAGGAAAGTCTCGCAACCTCCCATTCACAGTTGAGCAATCTTCCTTAAGATCCAACGAGATACAATGGATAAAAGGAGGAGAGATAAACTAAAGACTAAAAACTAGGGTCCATTCTATGAATAATGATAGGAGCTAAAACTAAAATAAAGTAAAATGATAAATATTCATGGTGGACATGCATAGTAGAAATAGGTTTGGTTGTAATGGTATCAAGCCTGGAGCTTGCATTGATTGCTACTTTTATAAGCTTGTGGGAGACGGTGGACATGTGTAAGCTAAGCATACACACCCGGTTATTAAACACGTGATGTCATCTCATTGGTCCATGTATGTTTGCCAAAATGGGTGTAAACAAACAGTGCATGAAATCCATTCCAAAACTAAAACCCATTGCACCACTTGGCCATGGACTCAGCCCAGCTGAATCACATGACCTTTTCTGTCTTCTTTCCTCTCAACTATTGTGGAGCCTTCGTTGCTCAAACTAAATATCTAATTGTTAGATCATCCAAATAATTAGTCACATGGGCTTTCTTAATAGAAGTCTTACTAATTTTTCTTGTTTTTTCATGTCTTAAATCAATTCAGAAATGGGGTCTATTGATGCCATCGAGCATTGTTCAATGTCATCAAACAGCTACTCGATCCCATTTTAGGTTTCCAAGCCTCAACATAGTAGTCACCTCATTTAAAATGAGTCCTACGTAAGGGGCCGACGTCCCTCACAGTGGCATATCCAGCTTTCCCAATTTCTCAGTTCAGAAATTTATGAGGATTTTACTCATGATATTATTTGAAAATTTTCAGTGAAAATAAAATTTCTGAAAATTATTTATTATTAATGAAATGAACATTATTATTTTTTTGGTTTGAATGTGTAATGAATTATTAGAAACTTTAAATAAATTTCACTTTATTATCAAAATAAAACCAAGGAAAAATGAAAACTACCCATGACACTATCATGATAACAGCGTGATATTAACAAGATAACATTTATTTGTCACATTATTTTCAAAATATCGGCAATATTTATCACTGGGCTATCCTAGTATGTCAGCCAAATATCAGAGCCCGGGTTCAACCAGTGGCCCGGGCCTGCAAGAAACAGCATGTAGATCCAACCCACCCCGGACCACCGAGCCAAAATTGCCTACTAGAACAGTATTTTAAGGGCCCGTTTGGACGCCTTCCCTCAAAGGCCGGTTTCGAAAAGGTGGTTTTAAGCCTGCTTTTCTTTTCTTTTCTTTTGCTCGTCTCGGGAGATTAGAGGGAAGTCTCCAAAGTGCATCCGCAATCTACCTCAGACGCCAGATGGACCCTAAGTAAATCAAGCTGGTCAGGCTACTATGTTGGGACAGATGACATCAAAACATGCTAGCAGCCCAATAAGATGCTGGGCCCAAAACTCATGCCCATGCCCCGCTAACAGTCCTTAAGGATCAGCCTAAGGTGGGCCGAACAGCATCTATGCCCATCCAACATTCAACCCCTAAAAGTTACAGAGAGGAACTTTATTACTTCTTGCTAATTGTAACATATTCAAGAGTAAATGCAATGTTGGTTGTCAGGAAGCCAAAAATAAGTAAAATCCAAATCATTCGGACGCAGCTTTCAATCCAATCGCCAGGTATAAAAACAAAACAACATAATAGCTGTTGGAGATTTGCTATACCAATGTGTGCCTCTTCGAAAATGGTTGCAAAGGGTACCAACTCACTTTTAGCTCATGGCAAGCTCAATGGGTTGTAGGTTGGCAAAAATAGTAAGTGTCCTATTTGGCTTCACCAAACCGTTCTCCTAATTATTCTAAGCTCTTTTCACGTTGCGCAACTCCTAAAGCCCGACAGATGAAGAGTTATAATCAAACTAAAACTTACTATTTATAGTAAAAACGAAATTAAAACAGGGAAACGACCGTCAATCCAGGGGTTTTCGCAATTCCGGGCATTGCAACCCTGCGTAGCTGGGTTGGTTGGCTAAAATAGCTCGTTCTACCTTCAAATTATATATTCTACGTCAGATAACTCATTCCGGATTGCAAGATACGCCCGATCTAAAAGGTCTGACAGTCCGGATCACTTCTGTCGTTGACCGGGCCTTTTCTGATCCATCTTGGCCATGAAACTGTCCGCAACCCGCTCTACATCATAGGTCAAGCTCAAGCTAGAAAATGGGTTGGACTTGAGTTGGACCCAACACACGTGGATAATCAATGGGCCTGACTAGATGACCCGACCCAGCCCAAAACCTGAAACAAACTCACATGAGCGTACACACATAAGTGTCAATTGGGAAGTGTTGATCATGCCTTTTGCACCATATTCACTTATTAAACATGAGTTGGGTCATGCCGGAAAAGGTCAATCAGTAGGGCCTGACCCAATTACTAAACAAACTGGATCAGGTCGGCATAGGGCTGATGAATATTAAACAGGCTGGGTTGGGTCATTTGGTAATATGCTTTAAAAGTCAGGTTCAGGCTAGAATCTTGGTCTGTTTAGTAGTAAGGCTTGGACTGACCCTACCCAAAACCTGAGCCAATGCCACCCCTACTGTCGAAATGAATTCTACATGCTGAGCCAGCATGTGACAGACATCCAGGCCGTGCATTGATAGAGCCTTTGTGCTAAAATGACCTGCAGAAAAACGGGGCCAGGGGTGGGACTGGTCAATTCGTTGCGTACAGCACTTGGCCTCCTTGGTTATTGGACAGGCAGGATATTTGGGCCAGCTCATCTGAATGATGAGGTCCACCGCATGCCTGGTCCCAATGTCATCTAAATAGGCCAGGTTGACATGCCTGGCCATGTGTGCTGCATATGGATTGAACGAAATTAATGCTACTATAGGCAGCTCCAAAAGAGGAGCATACATGTCCGATAAATCATATTCCTTCTTTCTTTCTTTCTTTCAACCTATATTCATTCGAAAGTTACCGAGCATGATCCAAATAGGGAAATATGAATAGAAAGTAACAAAGAGAGTGTTAGTTATTATACAATCTCATTTCCAGCGAGGTTGCAGTCTGCATAAGTGGGGCCCATTCTTCAGTGATCCAGACCTTTTATAAAGGGGCACACTGAATAGTTCATGAACCCTGCACCATGCCCCTCAAATGGAGAAAAACCCAAAAACCTTTCAATGGAAGGATAACAAAGAAACAGTTGAAATCAAAAATACAGCAGCTGCTCTAATTCGAGCAACAAAAGGCCAGATATTCTCTAGCTAGGATCTTCAAGCATTCAATGTGCATGGGCCATTCGCAATGAGTCCCATCATATTGATGTTTGGGATCACTTTAAGTTCAAACTGAAAACTAAAAACCCAAACAGTCTACAATCCCCTGATCCTTGCACTGTCTAATACCTCACAAATGGAATAATACAATTTGTCTGACGTCAAGAAATTTCACGACATTTCATGATTAATCAAAGTAATTTGGTACAATATTTCATGATATTTGGTGCAACCAAACGCACCGTGAAACAACATACCTCATTTAAAAGAAAACAAAAAACCAAAAAAAAAAAAAAAAAAAAAACAACAACAACAACAACAACAACAAAAACAAAAAACAAAAAATGATGGAAGTGTTGATCCTGGCTGGAAGTGTTGATTGCACGTAACGCAGATAAAACACGCGGTCCACGACACTTTTGGTTTCCGTCTATCAGCTCACTCAATCCAAATACAGACAAATGAGTTCTTAGACCCTTCACCAATAAAACCCAGCTTTCAGCTTTCAACTCAAACATCTTATGTAATTCCTCGACTATTTCTGCAAAGATAGAAACAGTCTTGTATCTCATAGAAGCTCAGAGCAAATTCTCACCGCCTCTCCCTCAAGATGGAAAAGCATGGGTTGGCTCCATCTCCTCAAGTGATCCAAGTAAATCACCATCACCCCAAGCAATTGAAGAAATACACTGTCAGCTATGATACTCGGATCCTTGAAAAAAAGATTACTTGAAGCGGTTTCCCGAGGCCTGAAACCCAAATTTACAAGGATTTTGAGATCTGGAGAATTTGCAGTGAATCGTCCCAATCAGACAACAAATTACTGATGCACATCACAGATCTGTAAAAGGTACATGCATCTTAAGAATTTGGATTTTGAAGACCTGCCAAACCCGAACCGTACCATTCTCGAACCCCATACCCACCTATACTCAGGTAACATAGTCCATCGGAGTGCACAAGCCCCCATCATAGACGGAGAGTGCAAGGGCATCTTCCTTCGTGCTCATAAAAATACTGTTCCCCCAACTGATTTTCTGGATGCGGACAAGACATAATCCATTTCCATATTTTCCCTAGGCATGGAAGGCAATCAATCTTCTGAATTAAGGGGATATGTCTATGGGCTTAAACTGGTCGTGCTGTGGGGATCGAGGAGCAATGAAGATTCTCAGTCTTCTAAGGAGCAGCCACGCATCAGATGATGGACAACCCTGATCCATCTCCAGTGCAACTGGAAGAGGAGAGCGTCCGTTTATCTCCACAAGCATTGTACCCTGGAACAAAATAAACCACTCAATAAAAAAATTTAAAAATTAATGGTAGTATACTGAATTATCACACTGACAAGTCCAGGCAGGGGCATGATGATTGGTGAACATGTCTAGCATCAAATACTTAAACAGAACTTCTTACCAAAAAATTAAGTACTAAAGAGATCGGGGAATAATATAATGCTCAAGGGAACGTTATAACGCAGTCTTCCCATCATCCCAACCATCCACATGATACATGTGTTGGTTAATCCAGCCAGTTCATCTGGTGAGGACTGTCATGGACAGTGTTGTCATGTGCGATCGCATATGCGCATATTTGTGCAGGGATCGCATATGCGGCAGTGGCATATGCGACCCTGCACATATGCGATCGCATATGCGATGTATGCGATCGCATACTGCATATGCGATCGCATATCTGCCAACGGTCAGAAATCTGACCGTTTTTTGACCTTTTTTTTTTTTTTTTTTTATAAATCTGGATTTTTTCTCTATAAAAATGCATTCTAAGCATTCCTCTCTCTATTCTCTATCTCTTATTCTTACAATCTTACATACATTCTAATTTCTAAGAGTCTTACAACTTACAAGTTACATACATCCACTCCTCTCCATCCAATTCCATTTCCAAGTTTCCATATTTCTTTTCTTTTCTTTCAACAATCAACATTCAAGAATCAAGGAAGGGTTACAACTTACAACTTACAAGAATCAAGAATCAAGAATCCACCAATCCATATTCATTGTCCAAGAATCAAGATTCAAGACAAGAATCAAGAGACTCCTCACTCTAGTCTCCAATCTCCATCCACATTCCACAAGTTCTTCACTTCTTCTAAGTTCTAACTTCTAACTTCTATTCTAATTTCTAAGTTTCTAAATTCTAATTCTAATTTCTAATTTCTAAGTTTCTAACAACTTCTTTGATTTTTATCATTTTTAAATAAAAAAAATTATTTTGTTTGTTAAATGTTAATTGATTCATTTTACTTTGTTAGTTGTTAGCAAATAGCAACTTAAAAGTTCGACTATGAAGTTTGAAGTTACAAGTTAGTAAATTACAACTTACAACTTACAAGTACAAGTTACAAGTGACAAGTCACAACAAGAATTTAAGAATCAAGAAAAAATACAATACTCAAGTGAAGAGGCAAAGGTGAAGAGATTCAAGAGAAGACAAGTAGACAACTTAGACAAGAATTTGGAATTTTGGAAGTTGAAAGTTGTTATTTTAATTTTATTTGTGTAAATATCTCTCTCTCTCTCTCTCTCTCTCTCTCTCTCTCTCTCTCTCTCTCTCTCTCTCTCTCTCTCTCTCTCTCTCTCCTCCTTTCTAGTTTCTACAAGTGTAACTGTGTAAGTGTCTCTCTCTTCTTCGCCCTTTCTAGTTTCTAAAAGTGTAAGTGTGTGTGTGTGTGTAACTCTCTCTCTCTCTCTCTCTCTCTCTCTCTCTCTCTCTCTCTCTCTCTCTCTCTCCCCTAACCCTAAGTCCCAACTCCCAACTCCAAGTTCTAGTTTTCTTTTTATTTGTAGTTTACTTTATAGTTTCTAGTTAATACTTAATAGCTAGCTACTAGCTAGTTACTTTTTAGAGCTAATATAATACACACACCACCATCCACCACCATCATAAATTCATAATGTCTTCTTCCCAATCTTCCTCTTTGAGGCTCAATTCGAATGACCCGGGTTGGAAGTATGGGCACTACCGTAATGCTACCGAAAATACTCACATAGTATGTGATTTATGTGAATTTGTGAGTTCCGGTGGCATTGCAAGGCACAAGCAACACCTTGCACATTTACCTGGGTCAAATGCAAAAGCATGTGACAAGATTACTCCAGAAATCCGAAGGGAGATCGTGGAGTATATGGAAAAACAATCAAGAAATAAATACGATAATGCTCTACGTCAAGAAGAATATATGGAACAAGATGCATATGAAGATATAAATATAGTAAATGTCGATGAAGCTCAAGCTAGTCCCACTCCCCCTTCTTCGACAAGCCGGTCTAGACCACAAGTACAACCATCGAAAAGAGCCCAAGGGCATGGACCCTTAGATAGATGGTGTAGACCACACTCCGAGGATGTGGTCGACCAAAGGGGTAGAGGGAAAGGACCGGCTCAAATAACTTTAGAGAACCGGTATAAACAAAAAGATAGGAAAACCACAATTCAATATATTGCTAAGTGGTTTTACCAAACCGGCGTTGCTTTCAACGCCGTTAAATCGAAAAGCTTCAAAGTAATGATTGAGGCTATAGGTCAATTTGGACCTGAGCTTAAGCTTACTTCATATCATGAAATGAGGGAGACATGCCTTGGAACTGAAGTTGAATATACACAATCCTTCATAGCTGAATATAGGGAATCATGGAAAATATATGGTTGTACACTAATGGCCGATGGATGGACCGATAGATCCGGTCGATCTCTCATTAACTTCTTGGTAAATTGTCCAGCTGGGACGATGTTCTTGAAGTCAGTGGATGAGTCGGGTCATTCACACACAGGAGAATATTTGTTTAACTTACTAGATAGTGTAGTTGAAGAAATAGGTGAGGACTACGTTGTACAAGTAATTACAGATAACGCAGCCTCGTATGTAATGGTCGGTCGTCTTCTTATGGAGAAGAGGCAACGTTTATTTTGGACCCCTTGTGCGGCCCATTGTATTGATCTCATGTTAGAAGATATAGGTAGATTATTTATAAATGTGAGTGCAAGGGGCTAGAAGAATCACGGTTTTTATGTACAAACATGCTCTTCTTCTCAGTCGAATGAGAAAACACATTGGGGGTAACTTGCTACGTCCAAGATCCACTGCTTTCGCTCATGACCTTTTTAACACTACAAAGGCTACATGCAAAGAAATCAGAACTTAGAAGCTTTGTAGTGACGGCCGATTTTACAAGTGGGCCTTGGTCAAGGAAGGCTGATAGGAAACGAGTTTAACAAACAATTCTTTCTCAAAGTTTTTGGACTCAAGTGGTAAAGGCATTAAAATCATCCGATCCCTTAGTCACTATGTTGCGATTGGTGGACGGGGATGAAAAGCCCGCAATGGACTACATATATGATGCGATGAAGAGAGCGAAAAATAAGATCATAGACCATTTTAATTATAGAGACCGTGATTACAGGCCAATTTTAGAAATTATAGATAGAAGATGGGGCAGCCAAATGTCATCCCCATTGTATTCAGCTGCTTACATCCTTAACCCAGCCTGTTTATTCGCTTCTGCTGATCCAGCAGAAACATTAACTGTGCGTATGGTTGGATTTATTGATGTCTTGAAAAGAATGATTCCAGATAGAGGAGAACAGGACAAGATCTCAAGTTTGCTGGACTTCTACACAAAAAGTAAAGGGATATTCTCAAGGGATATCGTAATAAGACATCGGACAATGAAATTACCCAGTAAGTACTTATATGAATAAATGTTAGTGTATGTGGTATGTCAACTGTGTCTCTAAGAGAGTAAGACTCTAACCTATACTTAAACTGTTTTTCTCAAATTGACCGTAGTGGGTCGCCTATGGAGTGGACCCGAACAGAATGATCCAGACTCTAAAGAAGTCGGCTATGAAAATTCTTGGACTCACGTGTTACGCGGTGGTTGCGAGCGCAATTGGAGCACGTTCGAGGCGGTAAGTTTAGAGTCTTTAGACTATTTAGTGTTTACTGTTTACTAATTGTTTTTTTTTTTTTTTGTAAGCTAAATTCATTACCTAAATAGCTAATGCCAAATGTGTTTTCTTTCTTACAGATTCATTCCAAGAAAAAGAATCGCCTTGAGCAAAAAAAGCTCAACGACTTGGTTTTCATTCAATACAACCAAAAATTGCGAGAACGATTCCAAAGTAGGAAAGAAAAGCCCGGTTTCTTTGACCCTATCTGCTTAGATGAGTTGGATGCAGATAACGAGTAGCTCGTAGAGACGGAAGACCTGGTATTTGCTGGAGAGGACCTGACATGGGCACAAGTTGAAGATGCCGCATATGGATCGACGCCTGGTGAAGGTAGTAGTACCACTCGAAGCCTGGTTTCTTTGACCCTATCTGCTTAGATGAGTTGGATGCAGATAACGAGTGGCTCGTAGAGACGGAAGACCTGGTATTTGCTGGAGAGGACCTGACATGGGCACAAGTTGAAGATGCCGCATATGGATCGACGCCTGGTGAAGGACGGGGGGGAGCCGGGGGGCGAGTAGTAGTTGTCAACCCGTTGATGAGATTGAGGAGATTGAAGAAGGAGAAGGTGATAATGATGATCAAGCTGAAGAAGATCATCCACCATTGGATGTTGATGAAGTATTAGTACGTACAGATGATGAAGAAACGGAAGAAGAAGAAGTGTATGTGGAAGAAGGAGATGACTCGACTGATGATGCTGATGGTGGTGGTGGTGGCAGACCTGGTGATGATGTGCCACAATGAATGATAGATCAATGTATATGATTAATGAATAATGATTATTGATTAGATAAATAAAATAATAAATACATACATAACTTCTTAATTTTGTTTAATGCTTGCCTCATAAGTCATAACTCATAAGTCTAAGTGTTGAACTGCTGATGACTTGATGTTGATGTTATTGATTGTTGATATTGATACTAGATACTTGATAACTTGATATTGATAACTTGATATCAAGTTATCAACAAAATGTTAGTTAAATTTAAATGTAAAATGTTTAATTGTTATTTGTTAAGATTTAAGAAGTTATCAAGTTAACTATATTATAATTTGTAAATTTATCAAATTATCATTGTTCATAAGTCATAACTTCATATGTATGTAATTTGTTGGTTTTATTTTTTATTTTTTACTTAAATTAAATGCATTTCATGTTCCAATGACATATAATAATTTATTATGATTTTTCTGATTTTTTCGAATTTTTTCTGATTTTTCTTGAAAAAGTACAAAAAAAAATAAAAAATATATGCGACCGCATATGCGATTGTGCGATCGCATATGTGCACACGCATATGCAATCGCACGGGATCGCATATGCGATTTGACAACATTGGTCATGGATGGGCCGTAGTCCAAACATCCAACTGAACAAATAACCGTAACCATCCAATGGTTGCCCGACAATTTTATTATTAAAAAAATTTTTCTAAAAAAATTTTAAAAAAAGATGATGATATTTCATTAAACAGGCTAAAGCCTAAAAATACAAATAAACGAATGTACAAGAAAACCAAGAAGAAAAAAAAATACCCTAGCAACAACAAGCTAGGATTACGCTTCCACCCATTCCTTAACATTGTGGCATGCCCTTTTGAACACTTCTAAAACTACTAGCTTCTTATTTCTGAAGCACCTCTCATTTCTTTCCCACCATATAGCCCCATAGAGCCGCTAACAAGCTTAACCTCCACAGCCTTTTTTCTGGATTACCCTATCCCCCCGCCATGCCAAGAGATAAGAAAATCCTCTATTGAACTTGGAGGCACCCATAATACTCCTACGGCTTGACGAAAATGATCTCACAACTCCTTTACAAAAGCACAATGAATGAACAAGTGATCTACGTACCGATTATGCATCTTTATAACACATGAGGCAAACATTAGGGAGAATCAACTTCCTTTTGCAAAGATCATTGATTGTTAGCACTTCATTCCTCCCCACTAGCCATCCAAAAGCCACCACCTTTAAAAGAGCACCATATTTCCAAAGATAGGCCGTTGAAGATAACCCAACATCTTCCTCACCTATAATTAGAAATGAATAGAGGGATCTCACCGAAAAAGACTCAGATTTTGCTTCTAACCACATGATGGAATCCGCTTCTGATAACACCGGAGTAACCTTTGAAAGCATTTGGAACAATTGAACCAATTTCTCAATCTCCCCATCCGTCATATTTCTTCTAAACAAAGGAACCCAAATTACCTCATCACCCATTACTGAAAAACTGTTAAGACTCAAATATTGCATATTTATCCTCTCAATTACATTAGCTTTCCTGACAATTAAGCGTTAATTCGATATAATTATATACATTTTTGTCATGCGAAGTGATTTTAGACCTAAAGATGAATACATGCTAAAAAGGATTAATTTAGAGCTCAAAAGAAGACACTGAAGAATTGGGTCTATGGTTGACATTAATGAAGAATTCAAGTGCCAAAGATCCAAGAAAACCAAGGACAAAGGATGCAGAAAAGACTGAAGAACTCACAAAGAGCAACAACAGAATAAACAGATTGTTCAGTGTCGCCGAAGGTTGGTTCGATCCGACCGAATGTGCACAGAACAATCTAGCAACAAATAGTGATTTTCAAACATAATTCAGCTCGACTTTAGGCATGACTGAAGTCAGGTTCGGTGCCACCGAAGGAGGGTTCGGTGTAACCTAAGGGAGACAAAGACTTCAGATACACTTTGAGAAAATTTGACTGGAACCGAGACCTAAATTCGATGCGACCGAAGGCATGTTCAGTGCGACCGAAGCGTATCTTCGGCTGCAACCGAAGCGTAACAAAAGTACGTAAATTGAAGTCGATTCCAAGTTAGTGCAAGTTTTCCCTATTTAAATAGATGTTTTAAGCCTTCTAAAGTACGAATTAGGACTTAGGAGAAAGACCTAAGGGTGGCGGAGCTTCTAAGGAACCATCCTTCTTCTTCTTCCCCTCGATTCTAGTTTGCTTTTCTAGTTTTTCTTTTAATTCTTCTTCTAAGATGTTAGTCTTATTAGGCTAATCTCTTATCTAAGGCTAAGGGATGAAGCTTGTAGTTTAATTACAATATTTAGTTTAATTGATTCAATAACAATGGATTGAATGATGATAGTACATTGCGATAGATTTGGATTTTACTTTAAAGCTTTTGTGTTGTTTCATTTTTGATCCATTGTTGACTTCGGGCGCATTGGATGCTTGGAAGTATAATTACAATGCTTGTTTAGAGAATGAATCAATCTGTAAAATTCATTGATCTATTGTAGACTCTGAGCACAGTAGATGCTTTGAGTTTCCTGCGATTGATGTCTAAATGCTTCATAAGAGAATCGATCAATTGAAATCATATTCTTCTTGATGTTTATGAATGGTTTAATTGAATTATCTTCTGATTGGATAGGATAGGACTTCGATTCCAATTGAAATATGCATTGAATTAGTAAGTTGATATTGTGATTGCTATAAGTGGATTCATGGATCCATAGTCTTTTATTTATTTGTTTTAAAACCATTTTTCATTTATCATTGGATTAAAAACCCAGACCAACCCGTTAGATTTAAATTAGTCTAAATTGTATTCCCTATTCCTTGTGAATTCGACCTCGATCTCACCGAGTTATTACTATATCATAGCCCTGCACTTGAAATTTGCATGAACAAAGACAATTACTCACCTTCACCCCTTCTTCCCTAGCTAGCCCTGCAAATTAAGGAAACCTATTACTCAACTTCCCCTCTCCAACCCATATACCATCCCAAAATCTAATCCTATTTCCATCCCCCAAACTGAAGCCTGTTCCCTCTCACACTCTCTCTTAGGGATGTCATTGATTCCCATAGGTAAGAGGAACGATACAAAAATGATACCTTAGTCCACCATCCCCCTTCCTTTACCCCATACTTTCTCGAAATTACCCCCCTCCATTTAGTTTCTCCCCCCAACCCAAACCTCCAAAACATGGTTGCCCGACAATGTACAATCAGAACAAAAAAAAAAAAAAAAAAAAAAAAATGGGGTTAGTTCACATTAAAGGAATGGAAGCCAAAAAAAAAAAAAAAAAATAGGGATAGTTCACATGCAAGGGATGGAAGTCTACGTATCAGTTAGATGTCGAGGCTTTGGCCCATCCATGGTGGACCTACCAGATCAGTGGTTCGTATCAACATTGCATTTCCACATGGACAATCAAGCTTAGAGGAATCTCTTCAACATAACTTTGTTTGGTATAAGGAAGTACAATATAGCTTATGCCTTGAAGTTCCTGTCCATATCCACCACCTCGAATTTTCTACATCACATCAAATTTCCTTTCCTAGCAATGATTTGTTCAGCTCTTACAACAAACTAATCAACTTTTACAATATAAAATTATGTAAATGTGTTATGGTTGCATATATCCACAATGCCTGGAGACTTTTACCAGTGACAAGCTAGATTCCTACCAGCTTGGCTTCGGGCCTTTCCTGTGCGCAGCTTAGGTGGAGGGCGAAGAAGGCCTCCTTTTGTGCGGGCCTGAGCCATCAGTGAGATACGATTCCATAAGAACTAGAATTCTAACCTTACATCAAGACCTATGGGCCAAGAGACGGGTCTAAAAACAAACGTGCACATGGCATAGTTGTAGAGCAGTCCAGACTGTCCAAATAGCTGAACCAGCTGTTAATGAAGAATGAACAAAAATTTGCCCAGAGAAGATAATATTAACCATCTGATTTATTCCTTTGAATTCAAACCACTGGCTATTTTACTTTTAACCATCAATTTGATAGCCATTTATTGAATAGCTAGAATTGTTTGATAAGTGTGATTCAAGAGATGATCCATCCACAATGGGACCGCAACCTGGATGCTCTAGATAGTTGAACATCAAAGCCACGTGTGAGAAGGATGGCTCATAGCTACCTCTTAAGCGTCACGTTGTGTTTTTTTCTTTACTTCTTATCGATGCAAATCGAATAATAACGTGAGTATGAATAACATTAGATCATCATCATCATCACCATCTTCATCATCTAAGCCTATCCCAACCAATTGGGGTCGGCTACATGAATCTTGTTCCGCCATTCTACTATGTTGAAGGGCCATAACTTCAATGAAACCATAGGTCATCAAGTCCTTCCTTGCTAACTCCACCCATGACCTTTTGGGCCTTTCCATTGAGCATTCAACTTGCACCAACTCACTCTTAACCGGCACATTTCTTTGTCTCCATTGTGGATGACCAAACCATCTAAGTCTACTTTCCCTCATCTTATGACCTATTGGTGCTACTCCTAAGTTCCCTCGAATGCATTCATTTCTAATCCTATCCTTCCTCGTCTTGCTACTCATCCACCTCAATATCCTCATTTCAGCTACACTCATCCTGTAAAGATGTTGTTCCTTAACTATACGACATTCCATCCCATAAAGCATGACTGGTCTTATAGCCATCCAATAAAATTTCCCCTTTATTTTGAGTAGTACATAATGATCACATAAAACTCTTCGAGGACATCTCCATTTCTTCCATCCAACTTGATGGGCAACATCCTTCTCAATCTCTCCACTCTCATGAATAATTGAGTCAAGATATTAGAAGTGTTGATTTTGGGAAACTTCTTGGTCGATAAGCTTAACTAATTCCCCTTTTCCACTCCTATTGTTACTAAAGTTGCACTCCATATACTCCTTTTTTAAAAGTAATAATTTTAATAAGAAAGCCAAATGGCCAACAACAATACAGAGACCAGCTTCAACATGCTGGATAAACAACACCCAGAAAACTTAGGAATCCCACTCCTTGATATACGGAATAGCCCTCCTAAGTCCTAATAGCATAAAAAAGAGAGCCGCCGCAATTCCAAAAGCAGCAATTATTCCTCTCCCCCCAAAGGGTCCAATGACCTACGAGCAGTCATCTCGATCTACCTTTTTCTCGAGGCCCTCCTCCATGCCACGCAAGGAAGAGCCCCTCGATATAGCTCTGCATCTCCCATGGGACATTGAAAATGGTAAGAATACCATCCCACACACTCCTATCCACCGAACCCATGTCTTTCATTCGCAAGAGAGACATTCAGAAGCACCATAGCTCTCTTACACAGGTGGTCGATTGTAGGCACCCTGTTTCTGCCCACAAGCTAAGCAAAGGGAATCTTATAGTAATTAGAAATTCGCCTCTTCACTAATGGTCCTCACATTTGTTATCACTCCATGCATATCCTTAATCATGCCAATATATCCTCTTAAAACTCCTTTTTTTTTTCCAACACCTACCAGATAAACTCTCTATCGACCCCTAGATAACGTTAGATGGTTGTATACGTTTCAATAGCATAACAAATTATCACCTTAGCGGCAAATAATTTCCTCCAGCACCCATACATGTGACATGTTCATTTCCCTTTTTCCCCACATAGCTCTCCTACATGTCACCCTCCAACATAAATCACTGCTATATTAACACGAGGCCCCGTGATTTTAAGATCTATCAATCTAGAATCCTGGTTTTTGGACACTCCTGTGTTTAAGGTTCGTATATTTAAATATTTTACCCTTCATCATAGGAACCATCATTTGAATACCCGTGGTCTTCACCAACACTTTTATTTTAGCCAAAAAGAATGCCCAATAAAGGACCGTGGATTCAACATTTATAGAATTCATAATGCAAAAAACAAGGGACTGTAGTCTGATCATGCATGTACAAATAGGCCTCCAAATGCAACTTATGATATGAAAGCAAACATCATCTGAGACGAAGAGAATAACGAAACTACCTCGAATTTTGCCAAATAAAGCTGATATTGCTTCATGGTTTCCTTCATACTGGTAACAGTTTTCTTGTCAGAAGAAGAAAGAGCAGCATTAACCTCCTCTGGAGAGTGCCCTATTCCCTTCTGCACAACCTAAAAGAGTCAAAAAATCAATGACATGACTCAGTCACTAACATTATTGGCTTGCGTAAGGATAGCTTCAAATCCATGATACCACATATACACTCACTTTGTGATCAATGAGGACCTCAGAGATAAGACTACCATCATCAACATAAACTTGGAGCTCATATGTACTCCGATTCCTAAACTGGAACCCTTTCACACCAGTCAAAAAGCACTACAAAATTCATTAACATGTGGTAGTTACTAGAAGCAAAGATATTCAACAAACCATATTTCAGGGATATATAAAACATATAAAATCACTTGGTGGGGCCCACCTGAGTTTTGGATGTGGTTGGAACTTAGTCTAATCCCTCGTTGAAGTGGGACACAATGTATGGGCTAGATTTGTGAATCACATCTCAGTGGGCCCAATAACTGATTAAGAATGTTTTAATGGGAGGGTAACCCCTCTTAACTGTTATATGTGGTGTGGCTCACCCAAGTCATGAATTGGCTTGATTTTTAAGGTCGTGGCCCACCATGGAATAATGCCTCTGACTGATGGTGTTGATGTTTGACACACATCACAGTGGGGCCACATAGCTCGACCTCATGGGAAGTTCCCATGAGGTCAACCTCATAGTACCATTTCATATATATATAGTTGCGCACTAGTTCACACGGAACTCGTGCAAACTTTTTTGAGAACTCATCCTACGTGATGTGACTCCAAAATCTGAGCGGTCCATGTGAAGCAGCACCTCATGAAACCCCTCGGGCCCAATTTTGACTTTGATCCAAAACTTTGGGCCATGAAAAATGAAGACAGTTTCCTCCCTTGATTTTCATCTCTCTTTGCTATGGCCCACCAGAATTTTAGATCAAGGTGAAAATTTGTCCCTTAGGGTTTCATGGGATTCCGCATCACATGGACAGTTCGGATTAGACATCCATGACACATGTGCAAAGGTGGGCACGTGCGCATGACTCCATATCTATTTATATATATATATATATATATATATATATATATATATATATATATATATTTGTGTGTGTAGAGAGAGAGAGAGAGAGAGAGAGAGAGAGAGACATGCTCACATGTCATGGGCCTAAAATCCGAATGGTCCATGTGATGCGGTACCCCATAAAACCCTCAGGGGCTAATTTTCACACTGATCCAAAACTATGGTGGGCCATAGCAAAGAGAGATGCAAATCAAGGGAGGAAACTTTTTCTTTTGCCATGGCCCACCAAAGTTTTGGATTAGCGTAAAAGTTGGGCCCTGGGTGTTTCATGTGGTGTTGCATCATGTGGACCATTCATATTTTGAGATCACATCAGGTGTGATAAGTTCTCACAAGTACTCGTGAGAATTGGTGTGTGTGTGTGTGTGTGTGTGTATTGTTCAAAAGGAAACATAAAACTCCATAGAAATAAGATTCTAGTTCAAGGAAATATGTATCATTTTTTAAAAATCATAGGCTGTTGCCTCTAACATGATTTTTAGTTTCATTGTCCACATTCTCATTTTTATTTAATGTATAACATGATAGTTCAAAATTTGTTTCGGGACCTTGGCTCTTTATACATTACCTTTAATCTATCACTCTAAGTGGATAGAGCAATAGAGGAGATGTTTCCAAACAAATTAAAGCAGAGTGATGAAGTGAAGATGTGCCTCTTGAGTGTTGTGTGATCATTTCATATGCCAAAGAAACTTAAGGGAAACTTTTATATGGTAACTATTCAACCAGCTATCTCATATGAGGCAAAGTGTTGGGCAGTTAAAAGGCAATATGCACAGAGGATAAGCATTGCAAAGACAGGGACGTTAAGATGGATATTTGGGAAGACTAGGGAGGACAAAAGCAAAATGAGGTCATCCAAACCAACCTAAGAGATGGGAGATAAAACAAATGAAAGCTGATTGAGAGGGTTTAGCCTTGCATTAAGAAAACCATAGATGGCACCCATAAGGAAATTTAAGTATGTTTGAATAGACTGAAAAGAGAAGGGAAGGCCTAAAAGGACTTTGATAGAGGTGAAGGGTTGCTCACTTACCCCAAATAAGGCCTTAGAATTTAGGACTGATTGGCAAAACAGGATTCACGACGCTGATACCAAATAGCTTTAAGAAGGCTATGTTGATGATGATGACATACAATGCTGCAAGCAATTAGTGCATGCCACTTGAACATCAAGTTGTGGTGTTTATATTACCAATAATACTCGTCAAATTACACCTGCAATGATCAGTAAGCATTCGAAGTTAAGAAATATATTAAGCTGAGTTCATGCAAAATTTTCTTCTGCTGGAGTTTGTTTATATTTATAAAGAACAGTCACTAATTTTTATTCTATCATGTTTTAGAAACATATTTTCTCATATGAAGTGATGGCAAGGGGAGCAATCAGAAAAAAGAAAAGCCTTAGTTACCTTTCCACTGGTATTTTCTCCTAGGTTCATCTATATTTTAAAGGAAATCTATCATTCAACTGAATATGAACAACAAAAATATGGGTTAATCAATTTATCAAAGAAAAATAATTACATAAGAAGTTTATTAGCATTATGAGAAAGAGTGTGAGATAAAGAATTCAATAGCAAGTTGATAATTGTGGAAGAAATTTCGACATCTCATGCCAAAATACAATAAGAGAATATTGCTTCAGTGAAGTAGCACGATGAGTCAGGAAGATTTGTTGGGTACTCACTATAACCAAGGAATTATGAACCATCGAATACATCAACAGAACTTTCAAAAGTACCTTGATTTTACCATGAACAAATGATGATGTGTCCTCCTTTGCAGTCCATTTTGCTAACAAACAAGCTAAATAGGTAAAAGGAATCTCTTTGTCGCCGCTTAGAATGAGCGGGTGTCCCACCTCATCAACCTTATTGATTTCCTTAGTATTAGAGGATGGGTTAGCTTCGGATGCTGGCCTCCTACTGGCAGTATCAGGCCCTTTTGGACTTCCTACAGCACAACTACTTGTTGAAGACAAAGCAGAAACATTCAAGACACCATTTGAGGATGTGCTAGCTTCACCATCTGGCCTACTTCTGGGAGCACCAAACCCTTCTGAAGTTTTTCCTCCTCTATCACTACTGGATCTAGCCAACGTAGCGACATCTGAGACAGTTTCTGAGAATGATGAGGTCCCTGCAGCATCCGGCATACTACTGGGAGCAGCAAACATTTCTCTAGTTCTTCCTCCAAAATCACCACAAGATGTAGTCGAAGTAGATACGTCCACAACAGTATCTGCAAACGATGAATTAGCTTCGGCATCCAGCACATTGCTTGGAGGAGAAAACCCTTGTTTAGGTCTTCCTCTGGCATCACTGCTAGTTGTGGCCAAAGTTGCAGATTCGGAGACATTATTTAAGAATGATGAATCAACTTCGGTGTTTGGTCTATGTGTAGGAGCAGCAAACCCTTCTCCAGCTCTACCTCTAGCATTGCTGCCATATGTGGCCAAAGTAGCTACATCTGAGATAGTATTCAAGGATAACGGATTGGATTCAGCATCTCGCGTACTATTGGGAGCAGCAATACCTTCACTAATCCTTCCTCCGGCATTACTGCCAGTTGTAGCCAAAGCAGCAACTGCAGAACAGAGGATACGAATGAACAAGAAGTTCGTCAATTGAAAAAAGAGAATGAATACACTAACCAATAATCATAGGTACATGCAAAACTGTGGATCGTTGCAAGTGTTATGTCAAACATTTCATCACTGTCGTCAAAATGCTAGCCCTTTACCCAGCAATCTGCGCTGGCTTTTGAAATGGTAGATGGTAAAAAGTTTTAAGATTGGATGCCCACAAAACATCAACATTCATCTTTTACCTTGGCTATTGGAATTGACCATGGCAGAGGCATCACATTGACACCGGTAATATGTCAACAGTCCCACCCAGTAATGAACCCCAGAGCAATAATTACATGCACACCCCAAAAAGGCAAGCAAGCATGGTAAGGTCATGGAGGGGAAACACAACTACCACACGCTACCCACAAAGGGGAATTTTCAAACAGTTGACAACTAGAGCATGCAGCGTCGCGCGGGTCCACTTAGCATGCAGTCAAGACTAACAAAACAATCATAAAACATCAGTATATCTTTCCAAGAAAGAAGAAGAAGAATAAACTATCCCTTTTTTATGTTCCCAAGATTAGCACAGCATGTGCCCATTTTTCAACTTCTCAAATTTCATGTATATGAAATGAATATTTAGAACTGCACATGTTGAGCGCTAGATGATTTGTAAGTTGTAACATCACCCTACAGAACATTGTAGGAAATGCCTCACAGTCTCAGAAACTCCATTACCAAGGAGATACTGATTATCAGAAATCAAATCTCTCAAATCATGCTCACCTTTTTACGAAATAAACTTTATTTTAAAAATAAAAAAGAGAGAATACCGAGACAGATAAACCAGACAACACCAAGTGACTCTCTATTTACTCCTTCAGAAGCAAGTCGGTTGGCCACATTGTTTGAATCTCTCAGGAAACGTGAGCACAAAGCTCCCAGAGAGACCACTAAGATTTAATTTCTAAAATACAAGAAGCAAGCATACATGACCCCAGTGCAGCAAATGAGACCTGCAATGTGACATACAGAGCATCTCCTTCAATTGTCAACTTCATGGAGTACAAGAAGATTTGCAGTTCACCTGAACAACTCACCCAGATTTGGCCCCACCTTGCAAACATTCCAAAGAAAACCATCACGACCTTCTCAAGACACCAATTTAACCCAGGACTTGTGTCTTCCATAGAGCACCCATCAAAATTAATCTTTACGAAACATAGAGCAGATGCTTTGGCAAGAGTGCCCGATCCTTTCCAATCCCCAAAGAATGTAAACCCAAAGTCCTTCCAATCTCACATATAAAAAGTGCTCAATCAATAGTCACAGAGGTTATCTTCCATTTGAATGAATCCACAGACACTATTTTCAAAAATCTTTCCATAGACCCCTCATGATAGCATATGCCATCATATTCCAAAGGGCTCACCCTTGTCTAAAATGGACCGGGCAACCATCCATTTATCAACCCCTTGAGGATCCTGTTAAGGGTCCAATTCAAGCCAAAAAGGTTTGTAAAATAAATAAATAAATAAAAGAAAAGGAAAAGAAAATGGTGGTAACAAACTGATCTAACCATGGTACAATGGAGAAACATGTTATACACAGTTCCTCATTATTTTGACGCAAGCAGCACATGCTAAGGAACGCCTGATGACACTCACTAGATTCTCAAGGGTAAGAATATTGTTTCTCGTGGCCAGCCAAGGGAAAGCTTGAACTCTCGGTAGGATTGGACTCTCTGAGGATAAGGCACAAGGAGAAGTGGCCCCATCGCAAGAACGAATTACCCCAAAAGAAAGATTTAGTAGTGAATTGACACTCCATTTCCAAATTTTATCACTCTGTCAAAATGTCAATGAACACCGCATTAAGCATACTAATCAATTCATCATTGCTAAGATTTATACGGAGTTGATAATACATTCAAGAAAAACCCAATGGGTTTCATAGCAATCCTTCACAGAAGTCATTTACAACTGCACAGTAGGGTACATGGGATGGAAAGAGTTGGACGTCGGGACCTTCCCAAGCCATGTCCTTCGGAAAGGCACCTCGTCGCCTTTTCTGATAGTAAACCAATTTCCTCTACTGAATACGCTGCTAACTATACTTGAAACTTCAGGAAAAGAATTTGTTTTTCCTTCTATTAAGAGTGTGGTCTCTCCCTTCAAAAACACGTCTTTCACTTTCCCTCAAATGCCCCACTAAAATTCTTCATGAGATTTAATCATCTCACAAGCCATCCTATAGATTTACCATACAAAAAAATGGCAGGCATGCTTATATGTTTCTACCCTATATCTATCAAAACCCTAAACCAAAGTTGTATTATGGCCATTTTTTTATTGGTTTCATGCTTGGATCCTGACTGTGTCTAAAAACCAAACACCAAATTTGTTTTGATTGTTAAATGTCTTCATATCTTCACAGAACTGCTAACATGCCATAACATTCTGTTCCAATAGGGAAAATGGAATGCCCACAGATATGAATGGACAACTATGACACCCAATATGAATAGTAATCAGTGAAATGGGTGCAGACAAACACAACCATGGAGATGTGGCCATAAACAAGAATAAAGAAAATTAATAGAAGTCTACAAATTGAAATTTTTTAATATAGATTTCAGAAAACATCTAACTTCTCAATATACCATCTCTAACAAACTTGGAACAACAACACAAGAACTTGGACACCATAACAAAAAAAAATATAAATATAAATAAAAAGATCATATACACAACTATACTCTGTTTCTACTTCTAGCAAGAGAACTAAAAGATACCAATAAAACATATAGCTACTACAAATAGTCCATTCTGAAATGTCCATGCTGTAAGAAACACACTAGATACAAGAAATACCCCGAATAGAAGTTATCTTTAAGACTCACAACAAAAAACTTTAAGCATGAATGGAATCAGAACCACTTCTAAGGTACCATGAATAGTTCCAAATTGGTTGTCCAAGAAATGTCTGCTGCAAACATTACTACTAGACATGCAGTGGCTGATTACAGCAAGATAGCCCTAATGATTTTTTTTTTTAAGAAAAAGTTGACAAGTATGGGGATCCCGTCTGAGAAGACCAATATGCTCCTTAGTCCCTCAGTTTATTGGTCTCATGCCATTTATTAAAATGACAAAAATATCCAGTTCATTTTGCAAGCACCATAGCTGTAAATTTTGTGTGTGTGTGTGGGTGGGGGGGAGGGGGGGCTATTAGGAAGAGGTCCTTGCCTACATATGAAGATACACTACCTTGGCCCAATGACTGAGGTGGATTGGTGCCCAGTGATCTTGAAACATTTGCTGGAACATGATCATTAACAGTATTGGATGGCCAAGCAGCACAACGAGCTCTAGTGGCCAGAGAAGGAACCTCACCATTCCGTTGCCTGCATCATGATTCATGACAAAGCAAATGAGAGAGAACTTCATTAATCATAGAAAAGGCATCAAGGACTTATGCCTTTGACTAATCTTGAATGATTCCTTTCCAAAATTCAAACTGGTCAGGCTTCCTGACAAAAAAATATACATCGTGGCCAATGTGGTCAAAATCATTATCATATAGCAAATCGTAATAAGGATTGATCGTATCAAATCGCAAATTGTATCATAAATCGTAAGATTTTTTATGATTTTCTTAAAAATATGAAGAATATAAATAAATCCAAACATGATAGTGTTAAAGGATTCTAATCTTTCCTTCTTTTTCTTTCAATAAATATTCCTTAAAAAAGATACAAGGACCCTTTAATAATTCATGCTCTTGTTACCTTTCTTGAATGTAGAATCACATTGGAAAAGCGGCATTCGATTTTGCAGACTGACAAAAAAAAATATTTTGATTTATTACCATCATTCCACAATACATATAAGTCAACATGATCGTAACCATCCATAAAAACATGCCAGATAAGACATACATCAATTTGGTATTTCAACCAGTTAAGAAGTAAGAAATCATAAAAAAGAATAAAAAAGTTATACCATTTAACACTAAAGAGAATATCTATCCTTTAATCTCTTATAATAAAAAAAACAAAATAAAATAATTTACCTTTTCTAAATGATTCTTCTTCTTTTTTTCTTTTTGAAAGGTTTTTTTAAAATTATTCTTAAAGCTCCCACCAATTTAAAAACATAAAATGAAAGCTAAGTGAAGCTTAAAATAGAAGAAAACAAGTATAATTTGAATTGTAAATTGTAGGACTCAAATCATAAGATTCATATAAAAACAGATTCAAAGGTGGGATTCAAATTGTTTTTCTTAAGATTCGACTCAAATCGTAAATGGTAAGTCATGACTGGTAGTATTTTGACAACACTGATTGTGGCCAGTAACGCTCAAACTTTGCCGAAAGTGGGAACAAGTTTAGAATTGAATTGCTGGGGATTCTCATTCTTTTTGTGACTTCACTTTGTACACACATTACCATTGAAACTAACCCAACTCATGTTGTTTGATTCAAAATTATAAGCTAATCAAGGGTGCACAAGTAAATGCATTTCTAAGTGTCATAAAAAGTTTACAGTTCATGAACTGATGCCTTTATTGATATCTAATAAAGCTGCCTCCTGAAATGGAGTTGCCCACTCTGATTAGGACCTATAGGCACAAATCCAAAGATGTCCCACCAGGAGATCAGATCTGACCATACGATCAGCTTCATCCATGGCTTCAAATATCATATGAAAACGGTCGACTCAGTTTAACTCTTTAACAAGTCAAGTCTGTTTGGTGCCAATTCAGCCTGTTTTGATTTAGTTTCAGCCCAGTTTAGGCTTTGACTCCGAGAGTCTGACGCAGACTGAAACCAGATCACAAATATAGCTGCACCAAAACATCAAGTGATATATAATAGATAGGAAGCGGGAGTGAGAGCACAAGTCCGAAGCACAACTCAAGGCAAGAGCAGCACCTGGATATAAGGATTGTGCAACTAAGGTCAAAGACCAAAACCAAGATTTAAAACCATGGATCCATCCTAACCAAGCTACATCCTAGCCAGGCAGAACAACGAAATGACCATATCCAACTGTCAGATCAGGTCCACCATGGTTAGCTTTCAGTTGCACTGTTATTTTTCTTCATTTATTTGGTTAAAAACTTTCTAGCATGGTTTGTTAGTTAAGTTACACACTATAAATAAGATGTAGAGACTCTTATGGCCAAGTTAATGAATATTGTTCTCTAGAGATCTTTCTCAAACTTCAAGCTATTCAAATTAGGGTTTGCCGCTTTCACTCATTGGTTCGACACCAACAGATACGTCTCTCTCAACAAAACCACCATGTCACCAGCAACCAGAATCATGGATCAGAACCATTCCCATGAGATGGCTAACACCTACCAAACTTAGATAAATATCATTAATCAAAAAACCACCCATACTGAAACTCTTGCTACTCTTTTCCAATGTTACCACTAAATTTTGTTCAATCACATCTACTGCATGATTCAACAGAGGCATAGACCATGATAGTGGATGAGCAAGCCGATACCGTGTTCAAGTGATATAAGAGTTATGCATAAACGGCAAACTGGAGAAAGCATTCCACATATAGTTGCACGAAGCGTAAAGTAAAGCTGCAATAGATTTGGGTGCGAAAGCAAAGAAGCATCTTTTTCAAAACATAAACAAGTAAAAATAGGTAGGGCATGGAAGCAGAAGCGGCATGTATTTAGAAGGATCCTGCAACTAATTTCTACATTACAAGATATAATACAATATGATCATTCTTGTGGATCTTCTATGATAACTTCAATGAATCTTTACCTTTTGCCCCGAGGTGGCTTATTTACTTCTTGGACAAGCCTCTTGCGTGCTGCATCCAAACCCTCAACCAATCCTCCTAGAACCTCCAAAACCTCCGGGACCAGCATTAGAAGTCCACGTCGTATGTGTACATTTCGAATGGAAACCTACAAGATGCAAGAGTGCTACTTCTGAAAACCCTTATGTTTTCTTTTTGTACATAAGCTAGGCTCGAACCCGAGACCTCAATGTTGAAAAGACGGCCACATGCCATTGAACTACAGGCAATGCTATCATTCTGAAAACCTCATAATCATGGTATTCAAAAACAGTCTGTTACCTAATGGTAACAAGGGGAACCATTACAAATTATGGGATGGTAACGACTGTTACAGAAAAAATGGCCCATTATGTGGCTGGTACAGGTTTTTTCAAAAAAATAAAAAGAAAGAAAGAAAGACCGTAATGACCATTACGGCCCGTATCATAACAGTAATGACAGTGGCCACTACGGCCACCGTTACCATTATTGAATACCTTGCTCACAATATGTAAGTTAAGAAGTGATGTCCTCTGTGCATGTGAAAGCCATCAGAGATTATTGTTCATTGTCATGCATGTGAAAAACAAGAAAACAAGAAACTGGCTGAGACAAGTGGGTGCCCATCCCAACTGGTTGCTGGAACAATAGCATGAACTCATATACATACACATGTACATGCATACATAAATATACATATGTGTGTAGGTATATATTCATGACACGTTTATTAGAAATATATGCTGTATACTTGTATCAATTCATGACACCTCAAATAGGTGCTGACAGTAGCATATAAAATTGCAAACAGAAATAGAACTGAGTCCAGTGTGCCTCATAGTAGTTTAATCTCCACATTGAGAATGCATGGATCTTTAGTTTAGGTCCTTGTTTAACAAGTTAATACCGTGCTAAGTGACTTGCATCTTTGCATCATGTACATGGACCACTAGTTCTAACAAGTGGGCCCTACCTTCCAGCAATCCAGACCACTGGCGTGTTGCATCTAGACTATGACCCAAAAGTCTAGAAGATCCAAGCTTCTTGGGAAATTTTTCGCTTGATTGCTGTAGCAATGGACTGCCCGAGTCACCAACCCAACTATGGATGGAGCATAACCTAAACATTGCACTCAGAAGATGGAGGCTAGTGCATGTGCATACTGGCACACCTGGCACATGTGGGAGCTAAATGATGGACACGGTGGCACATTCATATCGGCACATGGCACATAAGGGGTGCTTCGAAGATGGATTGTAGCATGTGGCACATATGGGAGCACATGCAAAGATGAATGGTGGCACATGTGGGTCACAAGCAAAGATGGATGGTAGCACATATGGGCAAAAGCAAATGGAGGTCATGGAAAATGAAGCCATCTCTTGGGAAAGGAAAGTGTGCTTCTGGCCTTCTGCTCATGGGAAAGAAAAGAGTGTTTCACAACAAGGGGGTGTTGCTAATTATTCTGAAACATAGGAAAGCATTTCTCGGGAAACATGGTTTCCATTCCCACCCTTTCCAATAAAGGAGAAACCTTGTCACCAATATGAAAGGGAGTGAATCTTCATAAATTATAGGGGTCGTTTGGCAACACCAATTTGGGTGTATTTGATTGCATTCGGAATCTAAAAGTCGTTTGGCAACATAGATTCAACGGTAAATGGAATCAAAGGTAGTTGAAATACAAAATTTTGGAGTGTTTTGAAATCTCACCATTTTTTGGTGATTCGGAGTGTAATGACTTTTTTGGCTCCTTTGTAAAGGCAAGAGAGTTGCATGTGAAACAAAGGTGTTGCTATGCTACTAATACATTGTACATGTGGCACGCTGATGATATCCTAAAACAATCTAATTATTGGTTGCATCACTAAAATTACTTCAATAAAATTATCCGAACAGAGTCCAAACATTGCCCATGTAAATTGACGGTAAAAAGCACTGGCAAGTCGCTCATTTGTGATCCTTATGCTTGTGGTCCATCCGAGGCTCAGAATTTTGTAATTTTTAGCCAAAGTATATACTTCAATGGGCTTATTACAATCATTTTGTCCTAGTGAATATCACATATGTACACTAATTTGGGATATTAAAGTTGATTTAATAATCAAAAATTCCTGTAAATATACTACAAATTTCAATCCGTTCCTATTTTTGGAATCCAATGCATTCCCATTATAAGCTGCCAAACACAACTGATGATATAGAATCAGGTGCTATTGTGATTTGGATTCCAATGCATTCCAAATAGAAGCTCCCAAACCAGACCATTAATTCTTTTCCTGTTTTTGAGATCATCGTGCCTAGCTCATTGTGCCTAGTGAATGAGAAGATAAAAGTTATCGTGAACTTAGTAGATTCAGAGAGAGTCCTGGAAACAGCAAAGCATAAATTTATAGAAACCAGCATAAACTAGTGTTAATGAGAAAATCTTACACCACACGTCATCAATAGATATAAAGGCTGACCTTTAAACCAGCAGGAGCCAAAACTTCAAGATCTCTTATAGGCCTATATTCCATTCCAAAAACACGTTGAGCACCATCGGTCATTGACAATTTGAGGCACCTCTTATAGCCAGCAGGTGCATCATGATACCTGTCTCGTAGAGGTAAACCAATATTAACTATTTCATCAACCTGGACAAAATGCTGCAGTGTTAGATGAAGAAACAGCTGCAGTCCAGGAATTAATCAGCTTGAAAATATCAAAGCTGTCAGCAGAAACTTCCTGAACATCAAAAGCATATAAAAATTAGGCGACTTGATTACAAAACATTACAATTATGTGAATTGATAAAAAGCCATAGAGTAGAACCAGTAGAAGCTCAATGATTTCTTAACAAAAATTACACTCGCCAAATGACAGTAAAATGCTAAATGGGATGTCTCTAAAATGATTCACTAACCAACACCAAAAGCAGTTACATAAAAGAGAATGATAGAAGACCTGGTATACATGGCCATATGTATACTTATGTGGATCATCCAACCTTCTTTCACAAAAAATAAAATAAAAAATCTTTTCAGCCACATTTCTACCGTACACATCAAGGTATTCCATAACAATGACACTGCCATTTGGCCATTGCCCCCCCCCCCCAAAAAAAAAAAAACTATTATAGCCCCGTAACGGACATTTTTTCCATAACAGCCATTACTGCCGTTACAACCCCATAAATTATAACAGATTACCACTTACCACCACTACGTGACCATTTTGGTACACAGCCACACGTGCACTGATTCAGATCATCCAGCCAATGGGTCACAACATGGATTTGTCATGGCCCGAGAACAACGCTGACAATTGACCAAACAAACATGACCAACCAATAAGTGGCAGACAAATGGATGGTTAAAACAAGAAATGAACACCAGTCCAATTCAATGGGCAAAAGTCCATTGATCAGAAAGTCAGGATTGCCCATTAGTGTAAGTTTCAGTCTACGACCCATCAACAGCAAAGGCCATAAATAAGCTACGAATAAACATACACATGACAGCTTGTACAGCAGAGGCCAGGCTGCAAAAGTCTTTTGATGTCAGGCCTCTTCCAGGGAAATGAGTTCGCGATTAGAAGCACATGGTCAGTCACCATCTATGCTCACAAATAAAATTCCAAGGCTATGTCTGAGACAATGATGAGATTGGAAATTCATCGCCTTTTTTAACAGACAAGCAAAGATTGAAACTCAAGTCTGTGCAGGGCAGATAACAAGGTTGAGTATGATTTGAGACCATGGTACGCCAAAACGGTTACATAACTGTTACATGTTACGGGGCCAAAACGCCCGTAACGACCGTTACAGAAAAAATGACCTGCGACAGCCCCGTAACGGTCCCATGACGGGGCCAAAACAGATTTTTTTCAAAAAAAAAACAAAAAACTTTTTAAAAAAAGGTTGTAACGACCATTATGGCCCGTATCGTTACGGTAACGGTGGTGACCATTACAGCCACCGTTGCCACTATGGAACACCTTGTTTGAGACTATTAAGGCATGGCCCACCCAATGTTCGAGTTGTTGGTATCGCTACAACTTTCGCTGGCCAGAGATAAAAATAAAATATTGTTATCGCCGATAATATTGCTGATAACCGGATATGCGGGGAAAATGGGGGAAACATGGAGAAAACAGTGGAATTTTATAGTGAAACTTCAGGACATGCCTAAATACACATATTTGCATATTCAGGAATAAAAAATTACAAAAAGAATGCATTAAATAATAATTTTTCTAATAATTAGTCCAAAAAGCATGCATTGCCGTAAAAAAATTACTCTAGTAGTAACCAAAATGAGTTTATATAATACAAATGCAGATAGCATAAAATAATTTAGACATGTAAGAGTAAATGAATTCAAAATGTACACCTTTTCAGCCATATTTTAGAGCCACATGGAGTGACGAGGTGGCTCGTAGTCATCATCCCGATCCCATTGCAGTTGGGTGTGGTATTGTTGCCTTACATGTTGGCAGTACTGTTCCCAGGTTATCCTCTGCTCATACCAATTGAGAAACTATCTTATGTGACCTTATGAACAGGTTGGATGTCAAATAAACATGATGGTGGGCCTTAAGAAATTTTTCAACGATAGGAATTCAATCCCCATTGCTTCCTTTGGTGTGGTCCACTTAAGCCTTCAATCTGCCTCCTTTTTGGACTAATGCCCTAAAATGATCTATCAAAATGGATGGATGACGTGGATGAAATGTATACATCATGGCGAGCCCCACAAATCCCCTTACAGACTGTTCGTCTCTAGCTAGGTCCTAGTGGGGTAGTACCCAATACCCACTGCTTGGGTGGATCCCCAATTCCACCTACCTAATTGTGAGGCCCACCGTGATGTATATCCCTTACATCCACACCGTCCATCCATTCTGAAAGCTCATTTTAGGTCATAATCCTACAAATGAAGTGTATCCAAATCTTAGGTGGACCATACTACAAGAAACAATAATAATTGAATCCCCACAATTAAAAACTCCATGGGGGCACCGGAATGTTTATTTTCCATCCAACCTATTGATAAGGTCACAATGACCTGGATGAAGAAACCACACAAATACCAACTTTGATTCAAAACTTTTGTGGGCTAGGAGAAGTTTTTAATAGTTGATTACCGATGTTTCATGTATTATGGTCCACTTGAGATTGGATCAGCTTCATTGTTTGGATCATGCCCAAAAATGAGTTTTCAAAACGGATGGATGGCTTAGATATAAGGCACATATATGACATATCACAGTGGGCCCCACACAGGGATCCCACCAATGGATCTGGGCATCCACCAAGTCATGCCCGTTATCCAATCCGTCCCTGTTATTGTTGTAGTATGCAATCCCACCATGGGGCCCACCTTGATGGTTTTTTTATATCCACACTCTCCATCAGTTTTTTTAGCCAGTTTTAGGACCTAGTCCCAAACGTCAAGCAAATCGAAATCTTAGATGGACCAAAGTCATCAAACCATAAGAAAGAGTGATGATTGAACGCTCACCACTAAGAACTTTCTAGGGCCCACAGTAATATTTATTTTCCATCCAACCCATTGATAGGGTCAACTAGATCTGGATAGAGGGAAAATAAAGAGATCAGCTTAATGCAAGACTTTTGTGGCCCACCTGATATTTGGATTTGATTAATATTTTGGATCACATCATAAAATGATCGGTAAAATAGATGGACGGTGAGGATATACAAATAAATCATCAATGTGGACCCCACACGGTAATGGTAACACACATTAAGGTGTTAGCTGCATGGGCAAGGACCCCCATCAGGACCTATCTAGAGACGTACGATCCTATTAGGAGCTATGTGGGGCCACCATGATGTATTTGTTTCAACCGCTTTGTCCATCCATTTTGAAAAATCATTATAGGCGACGAGCCCAAAAATTAGGTAGATCGAATGCTCAAATGGACCACATCACAGGAAACAGTGGAGATTGAATGCTTACCGCTGAAAATCTCCTGGGGGCCACAAAAGTTTTGGATCAACCCATTGTTGTCATGTGCGATCGCATATGCGCATATATGTGCAAGGATCGCATATGCGGCAGTGGCATATGTGACCCTGCACATATGCGATGGCATATGCGATCGCATATGCGATGTATGCGATCGCATATCTGCCAACGGTCAGAAATCTGACCATTTTTTGACCGTTTTTTTTTTTTTTTTAATCTGGATTTTTTCTCTATAAAAATGCATTCTAAGCATTCCTCTCTCTATTCTCTATCTCTTATTCTTATAATCTTACATACATTCTAATTTCTAAGAGTCTTACAACTTACAAGTTACATACATCCACTCCTCTCCATCCAATTCCATTTCCAAGTTTCCATATTTCTTTTCTTTTCTTTCAACAATCAACATTCAAGAATCAAGGAAGGGTTACAAACTTACAACTTAAGACTTACAAGAATCAAGAATCAAGAATCCACCAATCCATATTCATTGTTCAACTGTTCAAGAATCAAGATTCAAGACAAGAATCAAGAGACTCCTCACTCTAGTCTCCAATCTCCATCCACATTCCACAAGTTCTTCACTTCTTCTAAGTTCTAACTTCTAACTTCTTACTTCTATTCTAATTTCTAAGTTTCTAAATTCTAATTCTAATTAGTAATTAGTAATTTCTAATTTCTAAGTTTCTAACAACTTCTTTGATTTCTATCATTTTTTTTAAAAATTATTTTGTTTGTTAAATGTTAATTGATTCATTTTACTTTGTTAGTTGTTAGCAAATAGCAACTTAAAAGTTTGACTTTGAACTTCGAAGTTTGAAGTTATAAGTTAGTAAGTTACAACTTACAAGTACAAGACAAGTCACAACTCACAACAAGAATTCAAGAATCAAGAACAAATACAATACTCAAGTGAAGAGGCAAAGGTGAAGAGATTCAAGAGAAGACAAGTAGACAACTTAGACAAGAATTTGGAATTTTGGAAGTTGAAAGTTGTTATTTTAATTTTATTTGTGTAAATCTCTCTCTCTCTCTCTCTCTCTCTCTCTCTCCCCTTCTCTTTCTACAAGTGTAAGTAAGTGTGTAAAGTGTAAACAACTCTCTTCTTCTCCCTTTCTTCAAGTGTAAGTGTGTAACTCAAACTCTCTCCCTCTCTCTCCCTCTTCTTCTCCCTTTCTTCAAGTGTAACTCAAACTCTCTCTCTCTCTCTCCCTCTTCTTCTCCAGATAGAGGAGAACAGGACAAGATCTCAAGTTTGATAGACTTATACACAAAAAGTGAAGGGATATTCTCAAGGGATATCGTAATAAGACATCGGACAATGAAATTACCCAGTAAGTACTGTACTTATATGAATGAATGTTAGTGTATGTGGTATGTCAACTGTGTCTCAAAGAGACTAAGACTAGTCTAACCTATACTTAAACTGTTTTTCTCAGCTGACTGGTGGGCGGCCTATGGAGTGGACCCGAACAGGAAAGATCCAGCTCTAAAGAAGCTGGCTATGAAGATTCTTGGACTCACGTGTTCTGCCAGTGATTGCGAGCGTAATTGGAGCACGTTCGAGGCGGTAAGTTTAGAGTCTTTAGACTGTTTAGTGTTTACTGTTTACTAATTGTTTTTTTTGTAAGCTAAATTCATTATCTAAATAGCTAATGCCAAATGCGTTTTCTTTCTTACAAATTCATTCCAAGAAAAGGAATCACCTTGAGCAAAAAAAGCTCAACGACTTGGTTTTCATTCAATACAACCAAAAATTGCGAGAACGATTCCAAAATAGGAAAGAAAAGCCCGGTTTCTTTGACCCTATCTGCTTAGATGAGTTGGATGCAGATAACGAGTGGCTCGTAGAGACGGAGGACCCGGTATTTGCTGGAGAGGACCTGACATGGGCACAAGTTGAAAATGCCGCATATGGATCGATGCCTGGTGAAGGTAGTAGTACCACTCGAAGGCGAAGGGCGGGGGGGAGCCGGGGGGCGAGTAGTAGCCGTCAACCCGTTGATGAGATTGAGGAGATTGAAGAAGGAGAAGGTGATAATGATGATCAAGCTGAAGAAGATCATTCACCATTGAATGTTGATGAAGTATTAGTACGTACAGATGATGAAGAAACGGAAGAAGAAGAAGTGTATGTGGAAGAAGAAGATGACTCGACTGATGATGATGGTGGTGGTGGTGGTGGCAGACCTGGTGATGATGTGCCACAATGGATGATAGATCAATGTGTATGATTAATGAATAATGATTATTGATTAGATAAATAAAATAATAAATACATACATAACTTCTTAATTTTGTTTAATGCTTGTCTCATAAGTCATAACTCATAAGTCTAAGTGTTGAACTGTTGATGACTTGATGTTGATGCTGTTGATTGTTGATACTTGATATTGATACTTGATACTTGATAACTTGATATCAAGTTATCAACAAAATGTTAGTTAAATTTAAATGTAAAATGTTTAATTGTTATTTGTTATTTGTTAAGATTTAAGAAGTTATCAAGTTAACTATATTATAATTTGTAAATTTATCAAATTATCATTGTTCATAAGTCATAACTCATAAGTCATAACTTCATATGAATGTAATTGGTTGGTTTTATTTTTTCTTTTTTACTTAAATTAAATAAATGCATTTCATGTCCCAATGACATATAATAATTAATTTATTATGATTTTTCTGATTTTTTTCGAATTTTTTCTGATTTTTCTGAATTTTTTTGAAAAAGTGCAAAAAATATATATATATATGCGAACGCATATGCGATTGTGCGATCGCATATGTGCACACGCATATGCAATCGCACGGGATCGCATATGCGATTTGACAACATTGGATCAACCTGATATTTATGTTTTACCTTCGTCCTGATCTATTTGACCTTATGAACAAGTTGGATGGCAAATAAACATCACGGTGGGCCTTAGGAAGGTTTCAACGATGGGGGACATTGTCACCACTGCTTCCCGTGGTGTGGTCCACTCAAGCCTTCGAACTGCCTCCTTTTTGGGTTGGTGCCATAAAATGTTCTTTTAAAATGGATGGGTGGCTTAGATAAGATAAATATATCACAATGGGCCCCACAGATCCCCTGACGAAACAACCCTACCCAAGCAGTGCCCGAGTAAGAGTCTAACAACTAATCTGCTCCCCTTAAAGAACAACCCTCTCCTTTGGGAAAAAAAAAACTAATAGCAAGTTCTTAGGAAACAAAACCCCTCTTTCCGACGAATTATCCACTCCCCTTCCGATTTTTCCTCCAAAACCCCCAATTTTCGTAACCCTATATGCAAGTTCGGAGGTTGGTATCTTCTATTCTTTAAAAAAATACAGTCGTAGGAGGAATTATCGTCAGAAAAATCCAAAGTTTTAGGGTTCGTGACATACCTTTCGAGGAAAGGATGTGGATCCACAAGACGATCTTTCAAAAGTCCTCAAGGAGCTGAATCGTTCCTCAAACAGATACAAGAGATAAATACTGGTATTTTCCCTTCTTTTTTTTTGTCATTTTTGTTGTTAGATTTTGAGATGTTATTACCGATAATTGTAGGCAAAGTTGCTCGATATAGATGATATTTTGAAAATATCAAAAAAATCGCCAACATTTTGACGATATCTAAAAGGGAGATGAAAAAATGGGGTTTCGATGAGCCAGCGATACCAAAAATATCGGTAACAATTCGATATTGTTGTCGATAATTTAAACATTGGGCCCACTAAATGGATATGGACACAAGCCGTTCCCTCCCACTAAATGGTCAACCTAGCTTCTTTCTCTTTTATATTTATAGTTTAGTGTTTATATTGCATTAGGAGTTCTTTGGAATATGAACATTATTAATGATCGTATTTTTGTACGTGTTGGTTTTTATTATTGATATAAAGGGGTAAGTGGGGACATCTAGCTCTAACTCTATTTTCCTTTCTCTTCCTCTCTTCTCCTCTTCTTCTCTCTTTAATTTATAATTCTAGATGGTATCAAAACATCCTTGATGTTGGTTTAATCGATCTTTCTCTTTTCCATCCTATAGTTCTTTTTCCTTCTTTTATCATTTGATCTCCCACATCCCTCTTGTGATGAAAATCTTTAAAGAAACCTAGAGTTTCTTTTCTTTTTGTGGGGTTGGACCTTTGTAAGTGTGTTAAAAGAGGGTAAAGTGTTCATGATCATCACCTCTCATGTGTGGGACTTGTTGGCTAATTGCCATCGTCAGATGCCATACTCATGATCATTGACCCTTGTGATTGGCTAGAGCGTATGAACATGTAAACTAGTTATTATCTTCAAGTGAAGTTTGCATACCGTGCAAAGCGTATAAGTTGGGTGTTCGTTGGTCACCAACGATCAGCCCGTGTTCGTTTAAGCTTGCAATATATATTCTAGTCCCTTATCTGAGACGGAAAAGAAAATTGTTTCAAAAACTGAATTCATAAATTCATTTGATTTTCTAAGCATCTAAATAACTTTCATTAAATTAAATGGAACGAACCATCTTCAGCTCTCCAATCCATCCAAGCATTTTTAACTGCCAATGGTATATTAAATACTTGACCACTGACAAGCTTGATGAGATTGCTAGTACGTATGATCAATGGATTCAGGAGAATGCTCAGATTACGACATGGTTGTGGAACAGTGTGAAACATTTCATTAGTGCAATTGTAATGTTTTTAGATGCTGCAAAATAAGTGTGAGATGCATTACGAGAGCTATATGCATCCGACAAAAACATCTTTAGAATATATCAGTTATTTGAGGAAATATTTGAGCTTCAACAAGGAGATTAATCACTAGATGAATATTATTCAAAAACTTTAAAGGAATGTGGGACAATCTTTAGAATATATCAGTTATTTGAGAAAATATTTGAGCTTCAACAAGGAGATAAATCACTAGATGAATATTATTCAAAAACTTTAAAGGAATGTGGGACAAGCCGAATGTGTATCAAGTATCAATGTGGTTTATAAGTGGAGCCAATGACAAGTCTAGTTTAACATCATTTACCAGTTGAGGCCAAGGTGGTGGTCGTGGTTACAGAGGCAATTAATGTGGGCGTGCCGTGGTCAAGGTTGTGGTCGAGGTCATGAACTTAGAAAATGTGCCCATTGTGGGCTTGTGAATCAATTCATTGAAAAATTATAGAATCTTCTTAAAAAGCCAACATGAGTTGATCAGGCATCTCACAATGGAGAAAGCAATGCCAATGGGTCTCATCCGGCTAGTTCTACATCAACAACTCAATAGCCATGTACGTTTGGAGAGACAAGTTACACCTATTCAAGAAGAGTATTCCGTGTCACTAAAAATCTACATAATCAATTTGTTCCTCCTACTTCCACTCCTACGGCCACATTTGTGACCTCGAGTATACTTATTTGGGATCCAAGTTTTCCGCTCCATGAGTCATTGACTATGGAACATTTGATCATTTGACAAGTAAGTCCTGGGCATTTACCTTTGTTAATATAGAATTAACGGGTTCATCCATCACTTTAACAGATGGTAGCTAGCCCGAAGTATGTGAAATTGATACTATTCATCCAAGTTTTTCCCTTCCGTTTCTTTATGTCCCTAAATTTCCATTAAGTTTTATGTTAGTTAGAAAGTTCACCAAAACTCTTTACTGTTTTATGACTTTCTATCCTTCACATTCTCTTTTGCAGGATCTAAAGACGAAAAAGAAGATTGGTGGATGAGATGAACGTGACGGGTTATACTATATTGACCGTGACATTGGTAAAGCAACACCACAAAAGAACATTTTTCTGTATCAATGGCACTATCGTCTCGTTTATCCATCTTTGAATATTTTCAAAGGCATTATTCCTTCCTTGTCATATGTGTTAGTTCTAGAGTATTTTTTTTTAATTGAGAATTTTATTAAAAGGAAAGAAACAAAAGAAAACAAGAAAAAGAGGGAAAAAAAACAAGAGCAACAAAAGAGGAAAAGATGAAACTAAAAAACCAACACCGGAATCCCAGCTGGCAACAAAACCCAAACCCAGGACCCAACTAGAGTATGAAATGTGAGTTGAGTAAATATCACCGTGTTAATTTTCTACCATGTGTGGAAAAGCACAATTCAATTCATTTTTCTTTAGTCCATTCAAATGTTTGGTGACTGGTTAAAATTTCCAATTGGTTAAGGTATAAGTATTTTGTTACGTTTATTAATGATTTTTCACGAATGACTTAGATTTACTTAATGAAAGGCAAAATTGAATTAATCTCTTTTCTAAGACTTTTCAAATGAAAATACAAAATCAATTTAACTCAAGAGTGTCTGTGTTTCATTCCAATAATGCCGAGGAATATATGTCCCAAGGCTATGTCTAACGCAATGATAAGATGGAAAATTCATGGTTGTTTTTAATAGACAAGCAAAGATTGAAGCCAAAGTCAAAAACTTATGCAGTGTGGATAAGAAGGGTGAGTATGCTTTGAGATTGTTAATGCATGGCCCACCCAATGGATGTGAACTTGGGTCATCCCACTATCCCACCCAACTTCTTCCTCTTCTATATTTAGTGTCTATATTTGATTAGGACTTGTTTAGAATATGAACATTATGTTTTTATTTTTATTTTTTTTTTTGAGAATTTAGAATATGAACATTATTAGTAAGGGTATTTTTGTACTTTCTTTTTTTATTATCAATATAAAGGGAAAAAAAAATTGCGTTGCCTTTTGCCTCAGGCCTTTAATAAAATTCTGTTAATCCTCAAAAAATATAAAGGGAAAAGTGGGGACATCTAGCCCAAACTCTTTTTAATCTCTTCTCCTAACTTTCTCCTCTCTTTTCTTCTCCTCTTCTTTTCTCTTTAATCTATAATTCTACAAAGACCATGGCCACTTTGTTGAGCCTCGCATTTCATTTTCCAGTAAGGCAAAGCCCCAATTATCCACTTTATTTGAATAACTCTACCATGGCAGTAGTACTAAATGGAAAATGAGACAATTACACTACAATAATCTTGAAAACCAAATGCTCCAACCCCTTCAACTCCTGACATACACGTATTCCTAGTTATGAGATCCAACTTAGCTTAGTTGCTTAGGAACTTGTGCAGGTTAATTGCACGAGTCATCTTATTCTCCTCTTTGTTTACATAATCAAGCCAGGTGTTTGATTCTTAGTTCTGATTGGTCCTGGACTATAAATTTTCAGCTACAAGTGCTGCATTGAACTAATTTCATGCTGATCTATAAAGGAAAAGATGACTGAAAATTGTAGTATAAACATACATAAAACCAGGTCCCGACAAGCACAAAAGAAAATCGTACATTATTACATCCACATCTAATGATCTAAAAACAATCAAATTTTAAAAAGCGGGCTATGGAAAATCATCACACGATCCCAATTTCAAACTTCACCAGCATCAAACCAAAATTACAACATCAGCATTTCAACAAATTTTCCATTAATCACATAAACATTCAAGTTTTGGTTTTGCTTCAGTAGGCCAAAAGTCAGAATATGTATTATACAATGCCAGGCCACACAAATTAACATTGCACAATGTTCGCCCAAATCAACCACCTTTTCATTCAGGCCAGCACTCCATACAAGTGAGACCACCTTCCAACAATCCAGACCATTCATCCAGAGGGCATCTAAAAGTGGATGTGCAATACACCAAAATTCCCTCAACCACCAACCATTGAGACTCTTTTCTAATACATATAGACCATCATAGCTTAAATACAAATCAAGTAAGTTTTTTTCTTCTAGGTTTTGTGCTTTTGGGTCAGGTCGAGTTCTCAGCCAAGTCTCCACGTCAACTCAACCCGATGAACTTTCAAGCCGAGAACATTTCATGCTCCCAAAACATGGTCCATATTGCTAGCAGGCGGCCCCCATCAGAACAGAGTTCCACATTTTCCAATATTCGCATCAATACTCTATAAAAACTAACAATTGTCAACCCCAATGCAAGCACGAGCTCTTAAAAAGAAAAAAAAATCAAATCAAATCAAATTTACAAAACCCTAAAAAGCCCAACCAACACACCTGCAAGACGAAGGGGCCCGCCAGCTCAACACCATGCATAGTGTGAACATTCTCCGGCAGCACACCGAATCCAGATACATTCAAATCAGAAAGCAGGAACTGCTCGAAACAAAGCTTCGCCTTTCCAGCAACATCCAGAGCTGTGAAACCGGGCCTAGAGCTCGACAGTACGGAAATGCAGGAATCCAGCCACTGCCGCTGAAGACGCAGTCCGTGATTCCTCAGGAACGCGTCTACCGGACAGGATGGGTCCGTCGCGGCAGGCGGTGGGGGAATCGGAGGGGGGGAGGGAGAAGCGGGGATGTCGATGAAATCGTCGTCGTCAGGGATTTCGAGAGGGGAGGGATTTGGAGAAGGATTAGGGTTAGGGATAGGGTTAGGGTTAGGGTTAGGGTTTGGAGAGATTAGGGTTTGATGATCTTCGTCTTCGTCGGAAGAGGTCGGGAGACGAAGCCTTCTACGCATTTTCTTTCCCCTCTCTGACTCTGATTTTCGAATTTCGGGTTCTGCCTCCAAACAGGCTTATATACTGGGCGGGAGGAGAAATGCGTGGGAACCGCACGTGCGATTGGTGTGAAGGCACGTGCGAATGGCGAATCTGCGGGTCCGAGTGGACCGGAGTCTACAACACCTGTAAGACAAAAGCTCTGTGGGATACACCATGTTATATATCCAAAATCAAATCCATTCATCCAGTGGGAACCATTATTTTGACCGTACATATAAAACATAAGCCCGACTAAAAACTCATATGAAAGATTAAAATGGGAGCAATTTAAAATTTGTACTAAAACCAATAAGGCCTCACCGTGTGGCCGAATGAGTTATTTAATATAATAATTTTTCTATTTTTTCTTCATCTATGTGATATACACCTGATTAACGGGTTTGATGAAATATAAGCACCATGACGGCTCCCACACACAAACCTATGGTTGGCATCCCGTCTCCATTATTCCATGTGGTGTGGTCCATATGAGTTTTGTATATTTCTGCATTTTGTCCTTACAATTCAAAATCAATGATAGAACCTGATGGACAGAGTAGATTTTAATCTACGATATGGTAGGCCCCAAAGACTCAGGGTGTTTGGTTGTTGCAGAGGATTCAATTCCGATCCGAGTATGGTAGAGATCCACGTGCGGCATTTTTCGCGTGTTTGAGATCTGACCCTTACCTTTTACACTATGCATGTGTTTCCAGGTGAAAACACGGTGAGATGGAATTGTCGGATGAGCCCCACGTGGAATGCATACTGTTATCAAGATTTTGACCCTTCATTTTATTTGAATCTGTGTGGTCCTCTTGATGAACGAAGTAGTTTCATTATTTTGTTTCTTTTATTTAGATGGTTAAGTCGCAAAACGAGGTTGACTTGATAAACGGTCCAGATCTCTTAATGGGGATTGATGGAGGGCCCATATACCACTTCCGGCATATGCATGTTGGAAAGAACGAATCACCTACACCGGCTGTTTTTCACAGTGCCTAATATACCAACTCTATGGGGCCCACCATTTTGCCTTCGTCAAATCTACTTCGTCCATCAGGTGTTTTGGTCCTTTGGTGCACCCTACATTAAAAAAATAATAATAATAAAATCAGCCTGTTCATGCACAAGTATGTTATTGGTGTCACAGCTCCATTGTTGGATGTGGTGTGGCTACTCGTTTGATTGTTTTTATAAGGCCGGATTTACTATACATTTCTGTAAGATAAGTTAAAAGGTACAGTAAGGTTATTTTTATCTTTTCACAAAAATAAAAGAGAAATAACTCGAAATTCAAATTGGAATGAAGTTTGGCCACTATATATATATATATATGTGTGTGTGTGTGTGTGTGTGTGTGTGTTAGACGGATGTACAGAATAGATAAAATTTTATACACACATATGTATAAGATTTATAAAATACAGTGTACATTTAGCTTCTTTTTTTTTTTCTGCTTCCTTTTTTTTTTTTTTGTTAGCTAGTTAGTACACCCCCCTTGTAAGTTCACACTTCACTGTTAGCCACCCCCACAAGGGATCAATACCAAAACCTCAGTATTGAAAAGAGGTATCTTTCACTCAGTCTGCCACTTGAGCTATGGATCAGAGCACTTGGAGTAGAACCGGCATTAGTTTTTACACTGGGATAGTAGATTTCACATATATAACATGGTGGCCCCAAAGAGCTTTAGGTGTTTTAAGGCCATGCAAAAAATAAGTGTGATGGAAGATTTCAATCCCATGTTAGAGTGGTCAGACCCTATATCGAAGTATGGACGGCAATGGGTCCGGCTAGCACCCAGCCAAGGTTAGCCAGATCTCAACTGTAGTCCTCAAAGCACTGGTTCTATTGGAGTAGTTGCAAAGGCCTTAACCCTACAAGGACTGCCCAATAAGAAAATGATCAAAGGTCCTAATGGTCCAATTGCTTTGCTCATGTGACATGTCTAATCATATAAATGGTTGAGATTATGCAAACATTACTTAACCTAATATGTATCTTAAAGGGATTATATAACTTAACCCAACTAATTTAAATGTGAGCAAAGTTGTATCCTAATAATTATTAACAACTCTTAATTAAGTATTTAGGGTTGGTTTCTTAATTCCGTGGTCCATAGGAGCCAATGTAATTTTGGACAATGACAATGTATAATGAAAATTATTATTATTAATTATCATTATTATTATTATTATTTGTCTAATGCTCATAGGCTAGGTATATGGTTCTGCCGAAGGTAAATATGCAAGGGAACCAATGAGGTGTTGGGCGCACTCCATCATATCCTTGTCTACCAGTGTGGGACTACTTACACTGAAATGACACTTTTCAATGTAGGTCCCACACCAGCACACATCTTTTTTGCTTTTTTTATTTTTCACACGCACACACACCCAACACACTCACACTGGAGGAATTTCACCACCTATGGGTACTCGAACCCTTGAATGAGAGTTGAAACCCCTGAGAGTCTCCCACCTGGGCAAGAGTAAGGTCCCACACCAGCACTCATGCACATGCTGCTTTTTTATTGAATTAAAGTTTTATTAAATTGTAATTGAGCTTGTTATAAGAAAAAAAATAAAATCACTTTAAGTATGATATTTGCAGAAGTTAGTAGATATCCATGGATAACCATGAAATAACGCTCTAAATGCTTTTTACTTCCACACGTGATTGAACATGCCTAGTTGGCACGTGTGTATCACACCACAGCCGCATGCATGTGAGGCAATCAACTAAAAAATCAGGCTGGTAGCCTCATCAGGTGGGCCAGACATGTACAATATGAATATTCTAAAAACTATGAATGCACTACCTTAACATGTACAAATGGCCCACTCAACGAGTTACCTGCATGGATTGTTGACTCGTCTGAGTTGACTCAGACTCGGTGAAGTCCAATACAGTTAGGCACCACACGCAGTTCCCCTTGATATCTGTAACTTGGACAAGTTATGACTTGGACCGGGTGAGTCAATCCGGGTCAGCTGAGTCAGAAAACCATGGTAATCTACCTGATCATTGGACTATGTCACCTACTTTGTGCGGTCCACCAATGCACGGTTCATGTGTCCCACATAGGCAGTTCCGATCATTGGACCACTCAACATGGGCTAGGTTCACTAATTGGCCTGCCGACTTGAGCCAAGTCCAGTTTGAGCTGAGCATGGCTAAACCTCGTGATTCAGAAAACTGGGCTTGAATTTTAGTTCTGATAAATATTTTAGACCATGGGCTTCTATATTCATAAAGGTTCAGTAAATAGCCCACCCCAGCAAGTTCAATAAGAGAATTTGTTAAGGAATCTACTCAATATTATAGTTTGTGTCGTTGCAAAATGAATCCCATGTTATTTATGTAACACTCATATTTATTTTTTAATAAATTTTAAATTTTAAGTTTTAAACTTTAAGTTTTAAAATTTTAAGTTTTAAATTTTAAATTTTAAGTTTTAAAATGGAATGTAAGAGAACAGGAGTTCTAAGGACCAAAAAAACTCGTAAAAAAAAAAAAAAAAAAAAAAAAAAAAAAAAAAAAAAAACACAGAAAGGAAAGTGGAAAAGAGGATTTTTGGAATTCACTTATTTAGATCAGTATTTTATTTTATTTATGTCATAGTTAATTTGACATGATCTACACATTGGATGAATTAGACCAATCATACATCTATTGTGTGGGTTTAATTCATTCATGTAAAAAGGTATGAGCATGACTTTAAGGCTAAAGTATAGAACATAAGATTTTAAAGTATAATGCATAGAATGTGAGATTTTTTTCATGATGGACAGCGATTAGTATGATCCGTAATGTTCATGGGTGTTATAAGACTTAATTATATAATATTTTTAAGAATCAGACCAATTCGACACTTTAATAGACCATACTGATCATATATCTACCAATTTTCTTCCTTAATCTAACGAAATTGAAAAAAATTGAAGAATAATTCTCTACGCAAGATAAAATTTGGCACAGAGAATTATATAACATAATTTGAAATGTAATTAAATCATCATCATTTATTAGTTCTTTAAAATTGAAATAAATTAAAATCTTAAATTCTGGACAATCAGACCATTGGATAGGTAACATCGATCTGAATAAATGATAAGTAATAAATCATACGTTTTATTCATTATATGTAATCGTGAGATTAAAGAAAACTTATTTATGTGATTTTAAGAAGTCTTAATTCAATTCAAACCGTTGGTTTACGAAATCATCTCTACCACATTAAGGTAAGTGATCCCAATGTATTTCTCATCCTTCAAGTTAAAATAGATGGATTGTTTGATGTGTTGTATTATTACCCTGATTTAATTATCATGATTTAAATGTCATGTATTCTTAGTTGATTTAAATGACTGTGTGATTTTTGTATTAATAATTATATGATTTTATTAATGTGTTAGACTTTGTTGATTCAAATGTGATATTCAAAATAACGTATACAATACATGATACATGATTACCTGGTGCATCTATTAATTGCATGCATAACATGTGCTGAATTTTCGGGAGACCTCCTTGGATGGTATATCCTAGTAGAATCGTTACCAGCAGCCCATTATACTAGTGGAAGCTTACTTAAAGAATAGATGCGGGCCTTGCCTATACCTATTAAATGGTAGAAGCCTGTCAAGGGGCAGACGTGGGTTGACGGGTTTCCAACTCAAACAAATAGACGGATTTCCACTTGATGCATTACATTGCATTTATATATATATATATATATATATATATATATATATATATATATTGTGTATAATTATTAGCATTCTATTATAATTTAATGTCAATAACCATGTCGGGAATTCTCACTAGGCCTAGTCAGTTTATCCTTCATTGATGTAAAATCGTACAGATAGAAATAAGGGTGAGTCGATGGCTCAAAAACAGAAATACGTGGCAGGGTCGAAAGAGGATTTAAGGGACACGTGGCCTTAGTTAGCACAGGAAGAAGTTGCTGCTTTAGAGTAGCTATGATATATATATTTTTTACTTTAATTATATTTAATTTTTTTAAATTGTTAATTAATTCTTTCAAGTTGTTGGACATGTTTATTTCATTTCATAAGACTCCGAATGGGAGGGTCCTTAACTATTTTTATGATTAATTATTGGAATAAATGGTCGTTTCTTTATTTTGAAATGTTGTTGAGTATGAATGGAATGTAGATCTATAATAGCTACTAGGTATATTAACTTTTTTATTCGTAAGTAATTTAACTGTTTAAGTACAATTAATGTACAAGTTATGACATGGATCTCGGTTCCGAAGTATACACTAGATACCCGAAATCTGGGTCGTGACAAGTTCTCTACTCACTTTTTTTTTAATCTCTATGCCCCCAAATCTCTTACAGTGGAAGGTCCTAACCCTTTGATAAGTGTAACGCCCTGAAAAATGGGGGTCGTCTATGCACTCGACTCCCAAGTTCCCCGGCATCACTTATAGCAAAATTTACATATTTTGCATGTAATCCGGTTTGAAAAGCAGTATGGAATTACTTGAAACATGAATCACAATCACGACTAGTCTACTGAATTGAAAGTGATTAAATGTATACAAGTCCAAAATAATGTCAATGGGTCGCATACGACATTGCCCAACAAAAATACGAAAATATGTCTAAAATGAATGATGTGTTGAGTCAAACACCCAGCGATCTGAAATCCGTCCACTAGGCCGATGGAGATCCGCCCATCAGCTGGAAGTAGGACAACTCATTTTCCTCATCAAGACTCGCGCCGCCAAGCTCTTCATACTCTGTGTCACCTGCAATTGCAAGAGAGTCTGGTTGGTGTTTTAAAACACCATCCCAGAGTGGGAGTGAGTAATCAACTCGGTAGGTGATATTAGTCTTAAGTTGTAACAAACATCAATTACATTATGAATTTAATGAGAGACAAACATTCATAAACACCTATCTAATCTTGTTAATGCAGGTGTATGATGAATATATAATGCGTACCCTCGCCACAACACTCCCTCGTGCGACTCCGTCTAACGATCGCGTATGGACAATACTTCCTCATTGCGACCTCGACTGCCGAGTCGCCAACCTAACTAGTGCGATGCGATATGATAATGTTAGCCGAGTTCTTAGTTACTTCTATTCATCCAACAGATTGGGAAAACCAGTACACCCCACGATATCAATGCCCTTAACTAGTTGCGAGGCCAAGGCCCCTCAATGTGTGAGGCCAAGACCCCGTGATCCTTGATCCCATCGAGTTCCCCTTCCCCGATTTCAAGCACATGGGGAGTGCTGGGAAAGGGATCGCTTGTGGTCACTACGAGGAGGCTCGTCACCCCAGCATAGGCCGACAGCTCGAACACAGTGTCCTATTCCACCATGCCCGGCTCTCGAGACGACGGATCAGTTTTAAATGGTTATCAATGGACTTCAGTGGGCGAAGAGTGTTCCAGGTTCTATTCAGGCTTGAGCAGACATGGTTAACAATTATGGTTAGTTAGTAAGTGGACTAAACCGTGCGAGTCCAGGCGAGTACGGGACGGACGACATCGAGTACAAGTGATCCATGTAGTCCAACTACTATCGCCCATACGTACCAGCCCAAGTCCACAGGTTTAGCCTCAGGATAGTCCTACCAACGGGACCATCGTCTCTCTCCTCAGATTCCTGACTAACCCAAGGGTTTTGATAGTGTTCAATAACATTTCAACAATCAGGATTATCAAGTAACACGAGCGATATCATGCATTCATATTTCCCAATACAAAAATTTAAATTTTTCTACAATGCAAATGCTAACAATATTGTGAAATAAAGGTGTATGTGTATTGTGTGGGTTAGTGAGGAAGCTAGCATTTCATATATATCATAGGAACAAAATGCATAAGGGTTAATGAATCATACATGCTATAAGGTAACATCATACATGAATCAACAAGACATGAACATGCAAACATCAAGTTTATACCCAATCATGTGAGTGGCAACAAACATTCCATAACTATTCCATGTTGATTGAAAGGATCAATGTAACGTCTTTCTTAGGTTCTCTCTAGATCCTCCAAATACATCATCCAAGCAATCAAAATCATTAGACTCATACTAAAATTGGTGCTAGGCCACCTAAGGATAATAGTCCGCACCTTAAGAGGAGACTTCCATTCTTTGAGATCTTAGGGTTTGGGGATTTGGGTAAAACCGTCAATTCCTATATCAAAATCAAGAAAGACAACATTAACGCCTAGAAATCTACACTAGGTTGCTCTATTGAAGGAAAAATATACCATTCTTACTTCTGCTTCTTGGCATGGGTGGGTTTGGTGGAGGTTTCCTTGGAGAAGAGGTAGAGAGTTACAAGATTGAACTCCCTTGGGCACCACTTCAACTATGACCCACTTTCTCTCTCTTCTTCACTCTCCCTTTCTCTCCCTTCTTCACTCTCCTCTCCTCTCTTCTTCCTTTCTTCTTTCTCCCTTTTCTCTCTTCTCTCTTTCCTTCCTCTAGGGCAAATTTGTATGGGGAGAGGAGTGCCCAAAAGAAGCCCCTTTTTATAACGCCAGATTTGGTGCAAATGGCCACAAGTGTTGGATTTTTACTATACTAGCCTTATGGGACGGTTTTTCTAGCCTTTAGGGCCCACTATGGGTTATACATATTGATATATACCGTAGGATAGTTAGCTCTAATGATGATCTACGTATGGACATGTCCGGCCCGCCATTTAGATGTGCCGATCGACATATATGATGAGAAGTCTGTTCAATAGTTGCCGATGGTCGATCGGGGCCGCGACTATACGGATATGAGTAGGGAAATATTCTTACTCTACGTGTAAAGTTTAGTCATAAACCGACAGTCCGAAATCCTCAACTTTGTATAAGAGTGGATGACTCAATTCACTTAAGTTTCAGCTTATTCATTTAGGGTATTTGCACTTCTCATGCACTCGTCCTTTGGTTTAAGTTGAGCAGTTCTAGACAGTACCCAGGTCCGACTCCCATGATGGACGTCAAGCCCAGTAAGACGAACATTATTATATAGTTTTGGAATTAGTGGCCCACCAACGAGCGGTCTAGAGCTTGTTTGAAAATTCGGGGCATTTCTGGAATGAATTAGGTACTGAGATTTCTTGTGGGCAATTATCAAAGTTTGTGTTAACTATGTTCATAGTGTGGCCTATTTATAACTAGTGAAAGTGGAGATTTGGTCATGTTTACCCTAAACCGTCGGTTTTAGGCTAAAAGAGTAACGGGGTTGATTTGGTCTATTAGTCAAGATCTTGGCCTTATCTGACTCGGCTTTGGTTAGATCTTTAATTTAGTCATGATTGTCTTGATTAGTTAGCGATGGGGGTTAGATTTGGGTTCTATGTGAGTAAATCATGGGGCTGCACCTGATGTTCAAGTGATCGGCCGAATTCGTTGGCTTCCTATGGCTGATTAATCGGACTTATGTGATTCTTTACTGGTTCCACCCGTGTATAAACTAACATTGAGTGCTAATGGTCAGTAAATGATAATATAATTTAATTACATAAAAAAATTTAAGATTTTTTTTGAAAATCCAAAACAATGAAAATCTAGGATGTTACAATAAGGAGCCACAAATAGATGAAAAAAGAGAGGTTGAGGTCTGGTAGTGGAATCAAACTATAACTAGAACTCCTAGAATCCGCGACTTACTATAAATAGTAAACTTACTATTTATATACGGTCGTGATGTCTACTAGTGCGGAAGGTTTTCGGCTAAAAATAGTAAGTGTCCTATTTGGCTTCACCAAACCGTTCTCCTAATTATTCTAAGCTCTTTTCACGTTGGGCACAACTCCTAAAACCCGACGGATGAAGAGTTATAACCAAACTAAAACTTACTATTTATACTAAAAATGAAATTAAAGCAGAGAAACGACCATCGATCCAGGGGTTTTTTACAATTACGGGCATCGTAGCCCAGCATGGTTGGGTTGGTTGGCTAAAGTAGCTCGTTCTACCCCAAAATCATATATTTTATGTCAGCTAACTCATTCCAGATTGCGAGATACGCCCGATCTAAGGTCCGACGGTCCAGATCACTTCTGTCGTCGACCGGGCCTTTTCTGATCCAACTTGGCCATGAAACTGTCCGCGACCCTCTCTACATCAGTCCCCTCAACTTCAAAAGAACTCATCCTTGAGTTCTCATCCCGCGCTGGTTCATGATACTCGGTCAGGTCCGCGACGTTGAAAGTCCATGAAATCGCCATGTCATCTGGAAGATCAACAACATAAGCGTTGTCATTGATCTTTCGAATGATTGGAACGGGTCCAATCTTCTTATTTTTCAACTTGTTGTATGTCCCGGTCGAAAATCTCTCTTTGCACAGATGAACCATAACGCGGTCGCCCACCTCGAACACTTTTTGTCGTCGGTGCTTGTCCGCTTGTTCCTTTTACTTCTCATTCGAGGCATGTAGCTTGGTCTGCACTTCCGCATGGATGCCCATAATCTTGTCTGCCATATGTTCTGCTGCAATGCTCGTGCTTGGGTGCTTGGGCAAAGGGACCAAGTCAAGTATGTGGCGAGGCACTCGTGCATAAATAATCTGGAACAGTGATTTTCCTGTCGAGCGGTTCACCATGTTGTTGAATGCAAAATCTGCTTGAGACAAGGCCAAATCCCACTGCTTCGGTTTTTCTCCTGAAATATAGCGAAGGAGGTTTCCCAACGTGCGATTCACAACTTCGGTCTGCCCATCAGTCTGTGGGTGGTAAGCATTGCTGAATTGAAGTCATGTATCGAATCGAGTCCACAAAGTCCGCCAAAAGTGGCTAATGAACTTCGTGTCACGATCAGAAGTAATGGTCTTGGGGACCCTATGTAGTCGTACGACCTCCCTAAAGAATAGATTCGCCACGTGTATTACATCGAGGGTCTTCTTGCAGGGGATAAAGTGTGCCATATTGGAGAAACGATCTACCACCACGAACACCGAATTCATACCACATTGTGTTCGTGGGAGACCAAGTACGAAGTCCATTGATAAATCCTCCCAAGGACCGTCAGGCACAGGTAACGGGGTGTAGAGGCCCGTATTCTGAGATTGCCCCTTAGAGGTCTGACAAACATGATAACGTTGTATGGCCTTTCCCACATCACGTACTAATTGTGGACAGTAATACCGCTTTTCCATAAGAGCTCGCGTCTTGTCTCGCCTAAAGTGTCCACCGAGGCTACCTCCATATAGCTCCTGAATAATCTACTCCCTCAGAAAACTTTGAAGGATGCATAATCGATTCCCTTTGAAGAGAAAATCGTCATGTATATGAAGGTCACTGGGGTGACCTTCTTGGCACTTCATCTAAGAATCTTTAAAGTCCTCATCCTCAGCATACAACTCCTTGAGGCAGTCGAAGCCGACCACCTCGTTGTTCATCATAACAAGTAGTGATGCACGACGACTAAGTGCATCAACTACCTTGTTCTGTTGCCCTGACTTGTGCTTCAGAATGAACGTGGATTCCTGTAAAAATGCAACCCATCTAGCATGCACATGATTTACGTTAGTCTGACTATTAATAAACTTTAATGCTTGATGGTCAGTGTAGAGAACAAACTCTCTTTGAATCAGATAATGCCGCTAATGTCGCAGCGCCTGAACAACTGCGTACAACTCAAGCTCATAAGTCGACCACTTCTTTCGGCCTTCGCTGAGCTTCTTGCTGTAGAAGGCTACCGGCCTGCCTTCCTGTGTTAATACTCCCCCAATTCCGACGTATGAGGCGTCACACTCAACCTCAAACAATTTATCGAAATTAGGAAGCACTAAGATCGGTGTTGTAGACAAACGATGCTTGATCTCATAAAAGCTCTTGTTAGCTTTATCGGTCCACTGGAACAGTCCTTTTTTCATGCAATCTGTTATAAGCACGACTATGGTGCTAAAATCTCGCACAAATCGACGATAGAAAGTCGCCAACCCGTGAAAACTCTTCACATCATGAATGTTTGTCGGGATCGGTCATTCCCTAATAGCTAGCATCTTTTTATCGTTCACACGAATGCCTGTGGACGTTACGACAAATCTTACAAACAACAGGTTGTCAGTTAAAAAACTATACTTCTTCAAGTTGAGATACAACTTGTTAATTTATAGGACCTGCAGCACCTGCCTGAGATGTTTTCTGTGCTCCGCCTCATCCTAGCTATATATTAATATGTCATCGAAATATACTACCACAAATCGGCCAGTGAACGGTTTTAGAACTTGATTCATCAAACGCATAAAAGTACTTAGTGTGTTCGATAGGCTGAAGGGCATAACTAGCCACTCATACAACCCTTCCTTTGTCTTGAATGTCGTTTTCTACTCATCACCAAGTCGGATACGAATCTGATGGTAGTCGCTCCTTAGATCTAGTTTAGAGAACACCTTGACCCCTTCTAGTATATCGAACATGTCGTCCAACCGTGATATTGGGAACCGATATTTGATGGTAATTTTGTTGATTGTCCGGCTGTCGACACACATGCGCCAGCTTCCATCTTTTTTTGGCGTTAATAATGCTGGTATGGCACATGGGCTCATGCTCTCTCTCAAGAGACCCTTACGGATCAATTCCTCCACTTGCCCTTGAGGTATCTCACACTCTTTTGGACTCATTCGATAATTAGGGCGTTTGGGTAGGCTAGCCCTAAGGACAAGGTCAATGTGATGTTGGATGTCCCTTATAGGGGGCAATTCATCAAGTAAATCCTCATGACAGACTTCTTTGAATTCGTTTAGTAACAATCTTAAACTTGGAGGGATGTTTGAGGGTTCATCTTCCTCGCCCTTCACCACTACGGCGTATACCTCGTCGGTTTCCTTGGATTCCTCCATGAAATCCCGAATGGTCAAGAGAGAACTCCCTTCCACTTTAGAAGCTTTAGGGTGGTTCTTTGGTGCCATAGGAGCAAGAATTATTTTTCGACTATCTTTGACGAATACGTAAACATTGTCTCTCCCCCGATGGGTCGCATCGCTGTCTCACTACCAGGGTCGACTGAGTAACATGTGGCAAACATCTATGTCGACCACGTCATAAAGTATCTGATCCTTATAATTTTTACCAATTGAAAATGAGATAGTACATTATTTAGTTACATTGATCTCATTTACCTTTTTTATCCAGCCAATTAAGTACGGGGAAGGAAGTTTCGTCGTTGGTAGCCGCAATTTGTCCACCATCACTCTTGAGACGATGTTCTCGCTACTACCACTATCTATGATCACATCAAAGACCTTTCCGTTGACAGTGCACCGAGTATGAAATATATTATGTCACTGTGGATATAATTCCTTTCGTAGGGTATATAGTAATCGCCTCACAACTAAAAATTTGCCACGATCCTCGTCGGTTACTTCATTGCCACCTGCTATTTCTTCAGTGGTTTGTTCATATTCATCATAGCCATGACCTTCTTTTACGACCTCATCTTCAGTGCTCCCTTCGTTTATAGTGAAGTGTGTTACGGGACGTTGAGGACAGGTGTTTGATAAGTGGTCTGGCTGGCCAAAGCGGTAACAATTGTTTGACCTTGGCCGAGCATAAGGATTTGGAATCCTACTCGGGCCCGCTGTCGTGGGTGCTACGTGTTGAGGTCTGGATGAGCCACTCCCCGTATCACGGCTTGCGGTTGTAGGAGGTTAAGGACGTTCTCCTACTGGATCTTTTCCTCGTGTCAGCACTGGATCCTGCGTGGGACCCGCCATGAGGGTTGAGTTGAAGGATAGGGATGAGCAGGAACTCTTGCAAGCTGTGTTTCTGCCCTACCCGCCAATTGAACTGCTTCATCCACGGTCCCGACTGGGTACATCTGAACTTGGTCCTGAATTATCGGTCGCAACCTACCTATAAATCGTGCCACTTTCTGTGACTCAGATTCTGACAGATCGTTTCGTGTAGCCAACCGTTGAAATTCTTCAGTGTAATCTGTGACGGTTTGATTTCCTTGTCGGCAATTTTGGTATTGCTGGAATAATATCTGCTCATAATTACTGGGGAGAAATCGTGATCGAAGAAGACGTCTCATCCGTGGCCATGATGAGATGGGCGCCTTGTTCCGGTAGGCTCGTGAGAGTTGTAATTGTTCCCACCATACAGAAGCACCAGATTTTAACTTAAACGCTACCAATTTTACCCTTTTGTGATCTGGTACGTCCATATAATCAAAATATCTCTCTACTTCGGCTAGCCAATCGAGAAAATCTTCTATACGTAATAAACCATTAAAACTAGGAAGTTCAGCCTTACCTCGATAGTTTCTTTCAGCACAATCTAGGTGATCGCCTCCATGGATCGGTTGTTAGACAAAACCCTCATTGAGGTTCTCATCGTTAGAACTTGAATCATCTGGTGTAGCCCTACAGTTTACCACTGGTAGTGCTCTACGAAAATCAGGTGGTGGAGCCACCCTGGGTGGTGGAGCAACCATAGGTAGTGGAGCACCGCCTAGAACTCAGGGCGGAAGTAGCGCATCCGCAAGACAGTCGAGGGTTACCTGCAGCCCTTGCATGGTTAACTGTCTCTCCCGGTGGAAAGCTTCCATTCTTTCCGAAAGATAACGAATCCCTGGATCACCGTCCGCAGGATTTTGATTCATACCTTCATTATTTGCCATCAGCCTGAGGGGAAACCTCACTCTGATACCAATTGATGCAGGGATGAACGTGATGAGGATAACTACTCCGAATCCACGGAGCTTCTCTGGACTCCTCACAGAGACTTCTCGAACCCACGAGGGAAGAAAGCAGAAAATAGAAATAAATTCTAAGAAATTTGAAATTGATTAATTGATCACTAAAAACGAGTTTACAGTCCTTTAAATAGGGGTACCAAGCAATGGGAAAGAAATCAGAATTAAACTACAACTAGAACTCCTAGAATCCGCGACTTACTATAAATAGTAAACTTACTATTTATAGACAGTCGTGATGTCTACTAGTGCGGAAGGTTTTCGGCCAAAAATAGTAAGTGTCCTATTTGGCTTCACCAAACCGTTTTCCTAATTATTCTAAGTTCTTTTCACGTTGGGCTCAACTCTTAAAGCCCGACGGATGAAGAGTTATAACCAAATTAAAACTTACTATTTATAGTAAAAACGAAATTAAAGCAGGGAAACGACCATCGATCCAGGGGTTTTTTGCAATTCCGGGCATCGCAACCCAGCATAGCTGGGTTGGTTGGCTAAAGTAGCTCGTTCTACCCCAAAATCATATATTTTACGTCAGCTAACTCATTCCGGATTGCGAGATACGCCCGATTTAAGGTCAGATGGTGCGTATCACTTTTGTCGTCGACCGGGCCTTTTCTGATCCATCTTGGCCATGAAACTGTTATGGCTTAAAATGATAGTGATGATTAATTGCATTGTTGTTGACGATATTTTCTTGTAAACTCGATTGCCTCAAAAAGATTTTATTAGATTATGGACATGTTCTTTGCATCATCTTTAACATTGAGATCAAAATTAGCTTTTCGAGCTATTTTCTCTTGGGCCAACATTGTGCTGCTTGCGATAATCCTCCCACCAATTTGAAGCATGTGGTTCCTTCTCTATGTTTTTACTCTATTTGTAGAGTTATATATGCTGATGTCAAGAGAGCTAGTTACCATTTGGTTTACTTTGGTTTTATGCATTGTTGGTGAGAATTTTAATTACAGCTTTGCAGTTACTTTTAATGAGAAGGTGACAAGAACCGCAATGCAGTTCTCTACACATTTAGCTGCAAAGATAAGACCCCTATAACATAAGTACAAGTTCCCTTTTTCCGTATTGTTGTAAGTAGTTAACAATTTATGTTGTTTCCTTTTTATTATTCTGTTGAAGTAGTTAACTAATGTTACAGTAATACATTACAAAATAAAAATAAAAATCCTTAACAATGTCATACTTGCAGGCCCGTTATATGTCTACAAAAAGAGCAATTCATATGTGTGGAAGGCCTTGTTTGATGTTTGTCTTTGTATTTTCAACGGGTATTTGACAGTTTTTGGAATTAATGTTTTCATCACTGGCATTTATAAGAGCAGAATAGTATAATATTGATCTTTGCTGGCTAATGACGATTTTTATTTTTATTTTTTATTATTTTTATTATTATTATTATTATTTTTTTTGTCTTTTTGTAGCTAGCTATATCTTGTGGTTCCCCTAATGTGGGCTCCTTACTATCTTATGGGTGTTTGTCATTGGCCTTTTTAGTAAACTTAACTTCTTACTAGTCCTATGACATTTATCGTTTTAACTAATGGGATATGAGTGTTTTTTAAAATTGTGTATATGTAGCAACCATCCTTCATGCAAGTTTTATTATGCCTAATTTGAAAGCTCGTCAAAACACATTTTGCGAGGAGTTTAGTGCGGTTGACTAGACATAACTTTTTTTTTATTAGTAATATTGTAATTTTGTATTTGATTAAAAAAATGAATATGCACATGTTTATAAATAGATTAAAATGAATAATTTAACTTTAATTGTTGAGAAATGGGGTTAAAATTGAATTTAGTCCCAACGAAAACTAAATTTATCTTTAACTTCAGCTATCCAAACTGAGACTACAGCTCATGTGGTTAAAGTCTTTAGCATCGGTTGTTAAAAACTGAAGTTAAAAATAAGTTTAGCTTCAGTTGGAGGCGGTTGAAGCTATAATTTAAATTTAGTCTCAGTTGGATAATTGAAGTAAAATTGAGGCTAAATACTTTAACCTTAATTTTTCACCTTTTTAACTATTGTTTTGAATTAAGGTTAAAGTATTTTTTCCTTTTTTCTTGTAGTGAGAGAAAATACTCAAAGAGTCATTTTATTAAAATGTATAAGCTACCGTATGTCTTTATTATATATTTTGAAATAACGTCCACAAATTCCACCAACCATAATAAGAAAAAGAAACACGTCCAATACTATTTTTCATTCAAATACCAAATGCACTCTTCGAATTCTAAATACTATAATTCCATTCCTTAAGGGCCCGTTTGGCCGGTCGGATTGGAAGGGATTGGATGGAAATGGAGGGGATTGGAAGTTAAATCCCGAGAATGGCCGGGCCTGCCAAACACGGTCGGTGATCTGCTCCCAGTCCCATGGATCTTCGGACAATCCACTGACAACACCATTATTACCTTTAAATCCCATCCAATCCACCCTAATCCGTTGAAATTTGCCTGGGAAGTGTTTGGTTGGTGGGATTGGAAGGGATGGGAAGGTTGAATCCCCGGTTGGCCGGGCATGCCAAACGGACTGGGTATAGCAATACAGGGATATATCCAATCCCATGGATCTCAAGACAATCCACTGACAACACCATCATTACCTAAAAATCCACGCCATCCACCCTAATACCATTCAATCCCTTCCAATCCACCCGGCCAAACGGGCCTTAAGAGCATGCAGGAGTGGCACTCGCAGGAGGAAACTCCGTAGCAGACCGTAGGTGTATCCCATGCATACCTGAACATGATCTTTTCCCCAGACACGATGGACCTATTGACGAGACAGTTTGTCCCATCTGGTCTAAAGATCACGGGGTCCGGCTTCTAGACGGAATTATATCCACCGCATATCAACTGCACGTTCGTCTGTGGACACGAACACCAATTGCTCACATCCACCGCATACTTCGTTTTGTCTAGCACTTTGTTTCCCGTGGTGGATTGGGTCACCTTAATATCTGATAAGCTGCATGCATGGCCCACACATCCCTGCAAACGAGTCAAAGCCAAAATCACTAGGTTATCATGTGTATTAGTTTTTTTAGCCGTCCGATCGTTTGAATGGCCAGGATGGAAAATGGGCCCAGAAGGGCCCAACGAAAGCATGTCCTAGCCCACTCCTTATTTTATTTTATTTTATTTGCTAAAAACTAGAAACGGATCTGCCACAGAAACGGATTGGCTACTCCGCCGGCCACCAACCCGGTGGCTGATGGTCAGTGCTCTGTGGGCCTCATCATGAGGTATATGTTTCATCCATTCCGTTCATCCATTATTAAAGATAATTTTAAGGCTTTATTCAAAAAATTATAGAGATAGAAATCTCAGGTGGACCACACTACAAGAAAAAAATAGTGACTGGATATCCAACATTTAAATCATCCTAAGGCCCAATGTACTGTATATTTGACATCCAATCTGTTGATTAGGTCATACAGACCCAGATGAAGGAAAAAAACAAAGATCACCTTATTCCAAAACTTTTATGGCCCCCATAAAGTTTTTAATGGTCGAAGCTCATTCAACATTGTTTCCTGTAATGTGGTCCACTTGAGCTTGGGATATGCCTCATTTTTTTATTTAATATCATAAAATTATCTAGAAAAATTGATGGATGACATGGATGAAACACATACATCATGGTGGGGCCCACAGAGCACCGACCACCAGCCATTGGCCGGTGGCAGGGGGAGTAGCCAATCCGTTTCCATCGGCCACTGGCCAGCCTCCGGCCAATGGTTAGTGGTAGATGCTCTGTGGGACCCACCATGATGTATGTGTTTCATTTATGCCGTCCACACATTCTTCCAGATCATTTTATGGTATGAGCCCAAAAATAAGGATGATCCAGTTCTCAAGTGGACTGTGCAGTGTTGATTGAATACCCACCATTAAAAACTTCTTGGGCCATTAAAAGTTTATATATATATTCCCTTCATCCAAATATGTATGACCTAATCAGCAGGTTAGATGTGAAATAACTATTCCAGTGGGCTCTGGGAGGTTTTTAATGGTGGAAATTCAATCACTACTGTTTTCCCATGGTGTGGTCCACTTGAGATTTATATCTACCTCATTTTTTAGATCAAGCCGTAAAATTATCTTTCAAAATGGATGGACAGCGTGGATAAAACACATACATCATGGTGGGTCCACGTAGCATTGACCACTAACCACATGGAGGTAGGGCCGCATCATTAGAAAGAGTAGAAACACAACATTGGTCTATGTGGGGCCCACCATGCAGTTGATGGGCCATCCAACCTGTTCACTGTCTGCCGCCCACCTGGATGAGTGGACAACTCAAAAATCAGGCACTTCCAAGAATAAGGTGGGGCCCAACAATGCAATCTATGGACTACCAACTCGGCGATTGTTTGTGGCCCACCTGGGTGGGTGTAGGGACAACCAAAAAATCAGGCCGTTCCATGAATCAGGTGTGTACACCACATGATTTTGCCGTTTTGTATATGATTTTACACTGTTTCAGATGGTGTAACCTGCCAGAGAACAAGATTCACTTGATTTTTAAGCTTGCCGTGAGAGGGTGAGCAATAGATGGTGGGTAAGAATTCTATAAGTTAGGATCTATTGATCAACGGTTTGGATTGTCCTAAGTGTTAGATAATATGATTGAGAGTACTAGTGAACCTCGCAATTCCAGCGCACCACCACCCAATAAAAATTTTAGATGCATCACAAATGAGTGGTTCTACCGGTACTCCAGATCATATTATCCAAACACTTAGGACAATTTAGACATCAATAAAGCCCACCTTATAGAATTCTTATAAGGTTGTAATGTCCGATGCACATAACAGTAGACCCCACAGTGGGATGTTTCTATGGGACAGTCTATCCTATCGTACTGGATCTCTCAACCTGCATAAGGTCCACCCCAAAGAAAATCTGTACTTACAATTTTAAAGAGAGTTACTCCCACATGCGTCGTGCATAGCATAGACCTTTTAGGACCACATATGTGGCAACATAGGCCCACCTAATCGACGGCTTAGATCTAGCAGCAGTAGACCACATTGGCACATCCGTCGGCAGGCAGTTGAAATGCCTAATGCAAGCCCGTGGGATTACCAACCTCTACTTTTAATAATGGAGGTGATCGATCGGGACCGTCCATTTAGTCAGCTCAACATGGATATGCCACTCGGCCATGTGGACCATTGCCTTTGTTATTTCTAACCAACCATGGATTGTCGTGGCCAACCAGAGGGACCCAGAACAATTATCCACGTGGCCAAATGGCCTGGAGCACATACTAATTAAGATACGTGTGTGGACATATCATGATATGTGCATGGCCCACATCACAGCCAATGAAAGGCGGAGAAGGAACAAATCAAAACTACCTTTTACAAAGATGTGTAAATATTATTTATTTATTTGTTTCGCAGGTTGCATAAGAGATGGATTGAAATAAATAGAGGGATCTCTCTTCTTCTTCTTCCTCTCTCTCTCTCTCTCTCTCTTTCCTGTTATTTCTGAAAAAACTGCTTTCATTTATTTACACATGCATCTTTATTTACTAATTCTCATTGTCTAAAGTTTCTGATTTTCATCATTATGTTTCAAATGATCAATCTACAAATCTGGTCGAAATCATCATTTGTAAATTTTTGACTTCCTTTTTTTGTTTTATCATTTTTAATATTCAGTGTAGCATGGATCATGTTATTTACCACATTTTGTCCAGGTAATTAAAATGCTAGTATGCATTTCATGAATAGCAGGGTCAATTATTATGTAAAAAATGTATTCTACTATAACATATGAACTAATTTGTAATGCAAAAAATCTTATTCCATTCTTTAGAATTAGATGAAGGTTGTGTCTGTGGACAGTACTTGAATTGGGTCATTTGTTGCATGGCGTCATTATTTTATTTTTATTGGTCTAGCATTTTGTATTGTTTATTATTATTATTATTATTATAATTATTATTTTGTAGCTGAAGAGTTTGAATCTACAGAATGTGGTGACAATTTGCAAATGGGATGGATTTTAAAATGTGTTTTCTTTTTCTCTAGGACTACAACCATCGAATCTAACTGTTTGCATCAAATAACTATTGAGTTTTAACTTTAAGGTCTTGCTAAAGCTGTGATGGATTGTTTTACCAGCCAATTACTCAATGTTGCATCAGATAATCACCCATGTGTTTTCCTAGGCATTATTTTGAACTGAGTTGTTGGAATGGTATCTTAATGGAGTGCGAGTGCCATTTTCTAACATAGTTACAGGATGGTTATGACCTACTAAATAAAGGTTTCTGTTGATGGACCATGATGGATGGTGTTGATCACACGTGGCCCACTTCACATGGAGATCATTATTTCTATTTTTTCATTTCATCATTCCTTTTGTTAGGTCCTTAAGATGATGTATTAGTAGAGAGTTTAAGCTATGGGCTTTGGTTATGGACTAACTTAAGCATAGGCTAGAGGCATCATCAACTTCTAAGCCTCTTTTCTCCTATCTCTTCTTCTCATATTCTCTCTTTCTCAATCTAACTCAAGGAACATGCTATTAGATAGGTAAAAGATCCAGTATCCGGCTCCTTTCCCGTTTCTTTCATTTTCTCTCTTCCTTTTTCTTCTCCACAAGGCAAAACCCACTACAAGAAAAGGGGGCTTTAGCCTCGGTTCAAAACTAAGGCTAAAAAGGTTAAAAACTGAGGCTAAAGCCTTTAGCCTCAGTTATCCAAACTGAGGTTGAAACCCCTGTGGCTAAAGGCTTTAGCCTCAGTTTTAGCAACCGAGGCTAAAATGACTTTTATATCCTCGATTTTTCAAATGAGGCTAAAAGACCTTTTTAGCTTCAGTTTTTTCGAAATGAGGGTAAATCAAAATTTTAGCCTCTATTGTTTCCAACTGAGACTAAATTCAAATTTTGGCCTCAATTGTCTCTAACCGAAGTTAAATCTGTTTTTAATCTCAGTTATCAACAACCGAAACTAAAGCCTTTAGCCACGGGAGTTGCAGTCTCAGTTTAGGTAATTAAGGTAAAACTGAGACTAAAGATAGATTTAGCCTTTGTTGACATCAACTGAGGCTAATATCAATTTTTAATATCATTTATTAATAATCGAGGCTAAATCTAGTTTCTATCGACAAAAGCTAACAATATTATAATCAAGTAATGATTGAACCCATGCATGTTTCACCCATTTAACATCCATCAAGACAACAATCAACAAAACAATTAACGGTCTATTTCAAGTTTTCAAAACAAACAAACTGCCACATAGCCTTTCACATTCAGTCAAGTTTCCTTCCACGTGACTATTTTCTCTCAGATCAGAGCATCACAACCAACAGAGCATCATTTCCATGAGTTATCATCAATCCTGTAAAAAGGAAAACAGAAAACTAAATTATGATGAATATCATTAGCTTAGAAAGAAGATCATGATCAGTCTTAAAATACTCACCAGAGATTATTGTTTAATTTTCTCAACATGTAGAATTCTTTTGTTTTTTTAGCATTGGCATGTCACTAACCATCCTCGACATGAAGTAAGAGGAGAGCCTATACATGCCTGAAGACCTCTCTTTTGTCAGCATTGCACACTGTTGAGGGAAGGTGAAGATAGCCTTGAAGACAGGGAACGTGCCCCCAAAATCCTGAGATGAAGAAAAGGAGCCCAATCTGTGTTGACAGAAAAAAAACAAAAAAAAAAGGCGTGAGAACGAACACTTTACAAGGACAATAAAACCCATGTTTGGTTGCTAGTTTTAATATTTCTCTACACAATATTTCCCTTGCTTTATAGAAATCAAGTTTGATTTACACTCTTTAGTTGGTTTTTACATAGTCCTAAGAGTTCTATTTCACAGGCTTTCCTAATAAGAGAACTTCCAACAAAATCTTCAATTTTCATCTATTGGAAAAAAAAAAAAAAAAAAAACAGAAGAAGAGAAAAGATATATCTGGGTTCTGATACCTGATCTTGAATGTGGTCAAGGGTAGATGGCCACCATAAAAGACCTTCAAGCATACCTACAAACAATTGACCTATTTTAAAATATTATTAAAGCCCCCACCACTTTAAAAACATAAAATGGAAGCCAAATAAAATGTAAGAACAAGAAGAAGAAGAAGAAGAAAATGAGTATAATTTGAATAATAAATTGCGAATCAAATCAAAAATTGTAAGATTCCAATCATAGAATCATATGATTTATTCAAGACGGGTTTCAAATTGTTTTTCCTAGGATTTGACTTAAATTATAGAGTCCCCAACAAAGCTCTCATGTGTTTTCTGCCCATTATCATAGTTTTCTTAAGCACCGGTCGTTAGATTCATGGAAGTTGTTTCAACATTGTTGATTATATAGTTAGTAACTTGTACATGCCAATTTTCAATGGCGAGGCTACGGGCTTCTTCAAATCGGAAAGAGGTCTCCGCCAAGGAGACCCTCTTTCTCCAAGTCTCTTCATTATAGTCATGGAAGTGCTCAGCCGAGGCCTAAAAAATCTGATTGCAACCAACGTATGCCACCCCTACAAGACTAGAAGAGGCACCCAGACCATTTCTCATCTTTTGTTCGCAGACGATACAACTATCTGTCAGAAATCTAATGCAATTCCTCCAGGATTTCAGCAGTGTGTTTGGTCTAAAGCTTAATATTGCCAAAAGCAACTTTGTGGCCTCCTCCAAAATGGCTATGAGTCGAATCCGTAGCACCGAAAGGATGACCGGGATTGCTAGATCATCGTCTAACTTTGTCTATCTTGGAGTGCCGCTATCCAAAGGCAAATTAAGAGCTTCTTTGTACCAGTCCCTGGTTGAGAGAATTACGTCGCGAATGGCGGGTTGGAAGGCCCGTTTTCTCAACCAAGCCGCCAGAGTTACCCTCATCAAGCATGTCCTCTTAAGCATCCCTGTACACACGCTTGCTGCGATAGATGTCCCGAATGGGACATTGGTGGCCCTTGATTCTGCTTTTGCTAACTTCTTTTGGGGGTGGTCCGAAGGCAAGAAAAATCTCCACTGGATTAGCTGTAGGAAAATTGCTTCCCCGACCGATGAGGGAGGGCTGGGAATTAGAGCTATTAAGGAGGTTTCAGCGGCCCTGAGGATTAAAAGGGCGTGGACCATCTTCTTTGGTCCGAGGATTAAAAGGGCGTGGACCATCTTCTTTGGTCATGAGAGCAGTCTATGGGGGAAATTCATGCGCTCTAAGTATAAGATCAGCGACTCCCGAGAGGCCTCCATTCATCATAATTAAAACCAAATATAAAAGGTGTATAAATTAGAATCCGACTCCCTACGTGGAAGAAAATATAAAAAAAAACACTACCAGATGCTTCGGGCCTCCTCGTCATGCCAACTCCCGTCGATTTCCTCCATAAGCATAAAGTCTTTTTCTTCTCTTTTATAGGCAAAAGAACGGGTGGTGGAAACAACAACTTTTCACTAGGAGAAGAACCATAATAACAACAAATATCAAATTTTCATACATGGCGGACCCATGGAATATGGTGAGGGCCCTCAAGTCGTGGATATCATGAGAGTTACGTTGAATGCCGTCCATTTGATTCCCAAAGCTAAAACATCCCTCAAATATTTCCGTAACTTGAAGATCAATGAGGTTATTAGTCTAGAGGGCCTAACCGCTCCTTTGCCTTCCCCTCTTCCGAACTCAGTCCGCCTTCATGTCATAGCTGAAGGTATCGGTTGACCAGGGCGTTGATAGAGCCATATGGACAAGAGAAAAGTCAAGGAAGTTCACTGTTAAATTTACCTGGCAGCTTGTTCGCATCCAGGGCCAATCACGCTCCTGGGCCAAGCGGGTGTGGCACCCCCACCTTCCTCCAAAAATTGGGATTTTTGCTTGGAAGGTTATGAACAACGCTATCCCAGTCGACTCAAATGTCAAGAAGAAGGGCGTACACTTGGCCTCTTCATGTGGTTGCTGCAACCTTCCCAGCCTCAGGGAAGAATCCCTTGATCATCTTTTCGCTGAGGGCGAGCTTGCTTCATCCATTTGGAGCCATTTCTTCGCCATTCTCTCGGTTGCGTTCTTCCCCAACCAGTCCGCAGGGGGTAGATCTTTCCAATGGTGGGCCATGGCAAATGACTCATCCCCTTTGGGCGTCTTTAGAGGGCTAACCCCCGCCCTCATTCTCTGGGAGGTATGGAAGTCAAGAAACGCCCATCGATTTGAAGGAATCAAGCCTAGTGCCCTGGAGTCCATTTGCAAAGTTCATTCTTGGATAATCAGATTGTCCAATGCTTTTCCTCTCCCTTTTGCCAAAAATGTCAAGGGCATACATAGAGAGGTTCTCATCTTTTTCGTGTCATCGCAAGATCTCCACCATTTGGAGCCCCCTTCTCGGTCCCCTCCTCACTTGGTATCCTTTATGAAGTGGTCAAGGCCTCATCAGGGGAACGTAAAGCTGAACGTCGATGGGTCCTATAGAGGCAATCCCGGCCCATCTGGTAGTGGAGGGATCTGTCGAGATGCTAGAGGCGAGTTCAAGTTTGCTTTCTCCAAAGCTTATGGCCACAGTTCGAGCTTTCGCCCATCCGAAGTTAAAGGTTCAAGTTTGCTTTCTCCAAGGCTTATGGCCACGCAGCTTTCATCGACGGCCTAAGGATTTGTATAGACAAAGGCTTCACCTCCATTGAAGTGGATAGCGATTCGCGAGCAGTAGTTGAGATGTTCATCAGTGGGGATGATCCTCCTTAGAGCGTTTTCTATTGGAAAAAGAGATTTTTCTCTTTTTGTTCCTCCGCTGTTATCTCCATCAGGTACTCCCCGAGAGAGACTAACAAGGTTGCCGATAGCCTCGCTCGCTAGGGTAGCTCTAACCAGGAATCCAGAATTTTTGAAGTGGTTTCCGGTCTCCCCTTTCTCTCCCGTGGGGAGCTGCTCCTGGATAAGGCTGGCCTAGGTTCGGTTCGGCTTTCATAGCCTCCTTACTGTTTTTCTTTTTATTTTCCCTTCCTACGATAGGTTGGTCCTCCTTCGGTGGGATCCACTCGAATGTGAATGTGTTTGCTTTGCTTGGGCCTCAGGGCTTTTTTGTCAGCCTGAGCTCCTCGCATGATCTGTAAAGTCAGTTCTTCTAATGAAAAGGTTCCGTTTTTTGAAAAAAAAAAAAAAAAAAACTTGTACATGCCAATATTACAACTAGATTGCATATGAGGGGGCAGAATAAAACTGAAAGGTTAGCACTTGTATTAAACAAGCAAACACACTAAGGAAAGGCACATTTTCTATAGATGGTGAGATGACCATTCCAGCTTGGAACAGAGGCTCTCTCCAGCAGACCTTAAGCAAAAAAATAAATAAATAAAAATTGAAAGAACCATTGCCAACAGCAAGCAGGCTAAACCAAGCACTCCTGCTGATTGACCAGCAAGACTGACAATACGTAAAAGAAAGGGTGTGGAGACAGACGAACTGGATGTGCCACAAGCATGGCAGCCATTCACAGACAATTCTAGAAAACTAATTCCCAAATGAAACATGAGTATAAATTAACCATGGTCATAGAGATGAAAAATTTTTACAAAGAAGAAAAATTCCTGGCTTTATTTTAGATTGTAACGAAGAATTAGACCTGTAAGTTGCCCAGTCTAACATTCTAACAAATCATTGTTAGACTTGTTTGATGGAGTTTTCCTCCTTAGTTTAGGGGAGAGCAGTGCAGCGGGTTGAAAATTCGGAGTAATTCACCGCGCTGCTTGACCGGTCGAGTGGGATGTTCGACCGGTCATAGGTGGTGCTCGACCGGTCGAGTGGGGCTCGACTCAAAGACCAGAGACCATCTGGTGTGTTTTCTCCGAGGTGCTTGACTAGTCGAGGGAGGTGCTCGACCGGTCGAGGACTCGGCTCGACCAGTCGAGGTTACGCAGATTCGAGTCCGGATCTTGTGCGGATTACAGAAATCCGAGCCCTTTCGAGACAAGGTGCAGAAGGGAGTTTCCTAAACTATAAATAGGGGTGCCTAGGGCCTTTCTAGGTAATACAAGAGGATTTTCTAAAGATTTGCAAGGGTTTGCCAAAGGGTTTAGGGCTATTAAAGGTGTGAGGGAGAGAAAAAAGAGAGAGAGGAAGCTTGTGGAAGAGAGGTTATGTTCGTAGAGGTGATCTACTATGCACTTGACATCTCAACGCTTCTACGTCCTCGTGATTAGTGAGATCTCTCCGTTTTTCTTTTTATTCTCTTATTATTTATCCACTCCTGCGTGAGTGAAGACAGTTGTAACGTTCCACTTCATAGTGGATTGTTGATCTGGACGAGGTCCCGTGATTTTTACCTCTTTAAGGGTTTTCCATGTAAAAATCTCTTGTGTGGTGTGGTTTATGCTTTGATTTATTTCATTGCTTTATTATCTCATAATTCTGGTTTGTTTTGGGAGGCTAGATCCTAAGGTTTTGTGCAAGGCCTCCAACATTGTTAAAATTAAATCACAAATTTCGAGATTGAATGTGGGAATAAAATGGCCAACAATAAGCAAAAGCAATAAATGTCTCCCTGAATGGTTAGAACATTGTTAACCAAGGAAAGAAAAACAGATAAAAGCATAGTTTTAACCAGCACAGTAGCTGTCAATGATGATACCTTCCATATTTCTCTGTGCATCATAAGGTAAGTGTTATCAAGGTCAAATATCTTTGAATAGTTCACAGAAGATTGAGCAAAGTCCCATAAATTCACTCCCCAAAGCCTAACCACCAGTGTCTTCCCATCAATCTTGTGTCCATTCATGTGGGCCACAGCTTTCGCAGCATCAACAGGATCAACATACTTAACAAAGCCAAAGCCTTTGCTTAAACCTGTCATTTTGTCCCTGTCATTTTGTCCCTGACTACTTTCATATTAATGAGCCTGCCAAAAGGAGAAAACAGCTTGATCAACTGACGATCATCCACAGCCTGAGGAAGGTATGCTGCGTATAGATATGAATCAATGATATCCTTGTCGATATACCGAGCAAAGCTTCTGATATGCATTGAATGACTTCATTGCCTCAGTCACCTTCACAAACTCAACTGTTGGCTTCTCAAGAGTGATGGGCATGTATGGACCCTGGACCTGGGCATGTATGGACCCATGAGTTAAAAAACATCAAAATAAAAACCCAGAGCACAAATATATTACACAAGAGAAGGACAAAAAAACATTATAAAGTACATCAATATAATTAAAAAGAAAAAAACATCAAATGATGTTTTGCCTATCCATTTCAAGGAAACAATTATTTGTCCAAAAAGCGGAACAAATCTGCACAACTTGCACTATCCATAGGATACAACTTGGGATTCCATCAAGAAAAATATCTACAAGTAGCATCTATACAACTAAGCATGTGAAGGAGAATATCCCACGCAATAGAGTTTCTTACCGGAGTTTCACCCTTTTGGACTAGAGGAGCATACTCAAGATCTCCTGGTTCCACAAATTGCTCACAAACTGTGCCATGCCTACAAAGAAACATAAAAATGAATTTTAGCTCAAGTGAAAAAAAAAAAATATTGAAAGATATTTCAGCTCAAGTAAAATGCCTCAATATTACAATGAAATTCTCGGGATACGCAACATCTAGAAACCGAAACCGAGCAATAGAGAAGTCACTAGGTGGTTGTTCTTGGCATTGTTATGGCCTTGGATTAATCTCAGCATGTAAAAGAGAGTCAGCTCTTAGATTCTTTTGTGTGTCAAACACATAAATACACATAAATATGACTTGACCTGAAAAAGGAAAAAAATAGGGACCAACTATTCAATGATGGTGAACTACAAAAAATGAAGGGATCACAAAACCCATAGCTAGCAACAAATTAAGCATGGCTATTAAATACACAAGAAAATAGTAATTGAAGAGTATTTAATAAATGGCTAGTGAAATAATGTAACAAAACATAAATATGTATGTAACAGATCACACATAAATGAATCCCAACAAAAAACTACCTATTGATTCTTTGGCCCCTTCAATTGAGGTCCCTCAGCCTCGGGTATATCCCTAAGAGTGGATACTGAGGTGGCCTGTGCAAATGTAGTTGTTGATTCATGTTGAATAGTTTTTACATTTAGTACATTGCTCGAAGTTGCGGCCGTTGTTGCCATTGAATTCATAGTATCTCTCATTTGTGCCATCATCTCATTCGTTATTCGCTCTGTCATCCGTTGCTCCATCTGCTCTAGATGCTTAGGCATCTGTTCTTTCATCCGCTCCTGCTCTACCAGCTCATTTATGTGTCGTCATAACTCATCAGTCTTCCTCTTAAGTTCTGCAATGGTATTTCTCGTACCCCATAACGTAGAAGTTGTGGGACATAACCCTATCATGCGGACCTGACCTAGATATATGCTCTGATCCCAATATCTGGGATAAGAGATCGTCTCGGGCAGTGCTACTCTAAGAGGACTCAACAGTCTGAGTTGCCCGTAACTCCTCGATCATTTCCTGTAGTGTAGAAAAACATTAAATAAGTTGTTCAATATCATGACTTAATGAAAAATATTAATTGAGATGTCAATGATTGATAAATTTCTACATACAATAACATGAGCCAACTCCTCGTTCACAACACTCCCATCTTTTTTCCGATGGGTCGTTATGAACAACGTTGCCCGATCAGGAAACTCTCCATCAAGATTCTTTGCCCGCTGTTTTCCATGTAAAAACAGATGAGTTAGTAACAATCATATTAAAGTAGAAAGATGGCATTTCAAGTTTAGAAATCACAGAAGAATTTACCTCTTCTTCACACACTTGAGCAAAGCTCCTTGAGCCGATGGTGTGGGCCATACGATGCTTACTGCTGTTAATTTTATTCCTTTGAGTGCAGGCCTACAATGTGACATAGTAAAATAACTAAATTTTAATATAAATAATAATATATACCAACATGGATATAATTTTTCTTTATGTTTAATTTTTACCTGTCCTTCATCACTTGATCAATAGGTGATGAGCCACTTCCAGTGTGTCGGCTCCACTCGATCAAGACAGTGAGCTATTCGTTCCTCATTCGTCAAATACCGGTTGTAGTGTTCTTTTTTTAACCTTTTCTTTCACTCCTTCCACGAGGCTCCGATGGACTTCATTACCCAATTTCAACGCTCCTCGTCGATATTCCACTTAATCTACAATACATCAATTATCGATTATACTTAGTATACAAAAATACAAAAAGCGTAATTGAATTTTTGATTTCAAATATATAGGGTGGGGTAGCCGCGAATTAGCTACTGACAGGTCGAGTAGCGATGTCACCAACTTCTATGGGCCCCACCATGATGTATGTATTATATCCACACCGTCCATCCATTTCGAGAGATCATTTTAGAGCACGATTCAAAGAATGAGTCAGATCCAAACCTCGAGTGGACCCCACCACAGAAAACAGTGGGGAGAGTGATGTCCACCGTTAAAAACTTCTACGGGCCACAAAAGCTTTCGATCAAGCTGATATTTGTGTTTTCCTACTTTCATGTCTGCGTTAACACATAAATAGGTTGGATTTCAAATAAATATCATCATGGACGTTAGGAAGGTTTCAACGGTAGGCGTCACTCTCCACTGTTTCCTATGGTCCACTCCAGCTTTGGATCCGCCTCATTCTTTGGATAATGCTCTAAAATGATCTCTCCAAATGGATGGACAGTGTGAATATAATACGTACATCATGGTGGGGCCCACAAAACTTGGCGACATCACTTCTGTAGCAACTCTTGCTACTCAACCTGTCAGTAGCTAATCCATGTCCCCTACCACCTGCCAATTTCTGGTGGTCGGTGCTCTATGGGCCCCACCATGATATATGTGTTTCATTTATGCCATCCATCTATTTTAATAGATCATTTTATGGTATGAGACCAAAAATTAGGTATATCTCAATCTCAAGTGGATCACATTATAGGAAAAAGTGTTGAATGAACATCAACTATTAAAATTAAATTGGGGATGCCCCTTCAAAAAGAAAAAATCAAAGATAAAGTGTGGAAAGTAAAAGTCATTGGTGGCCTACACCATGGAGACGAATGGGCGGCCACTGGTCAGCTCAAAATATAGGCATAGTCAAGTCTGACATCTTTACAGCTGAGGCTAAAAAGTAGACTTTTTGCCTTGGTTCCTATGCAACTGTGGCTAAAAAATAGACCTTTCGCATCTTCAAAGTACATGAGGCGGGTGTTTTGTAAGATGGAACCGTCCATCTTTACTACTACTTTAGATAAAAGATAAAATCATGTCATTCTAGCTGTCTGAACGGTGGTCTTCAGATTGACGGTAGAAAACAATTAAAGTTGATGGTAAAAACATTCAGTGGGAGAAATTACATAAAAGGGAGGGAATACGACTCCCTAGTCGTTTTTTTTTCCCTTCCTTTTTAAGAAACTGTAATTCATCCATTATCGGGGTGCTAGATGTACGGACTGGATATACTCGTAACCCTTCCACCTGTAGTGTTAAGAGATGGCTCAACCATACCACTGTAACATCTTTCCCACGAAAGAAAACATGGTTGACTCTAAAAGACGCAGCGTGTACATCACCCAAGCTCTTGAGGCTTTCCATTGGTATATTTAAAATCCAACCATAAAAACATCATAACAACCATAAAAACAACAAAAGGTGAGTTGAAACCTGTAATTTTCAGTGTTTAATGGAAAAAAAAAAAGGTGAGTTGAAACCTGCACCCTCCCTCATTTGATTTCGACACATCCATTTTCCATTACGGGGATTGCACTGTTTCAACCTCTAAGATGGTAAATAGGTGACTTTGGTAAATAAAGGCTACTCTAAAATCCTCTCTCTCTCTTTTTTTCTTCAAATTTTGGCTTTCTGCATTTCTGCAGCTTCTTTCCTTCACATCATGAATGCTCTAGCTGCTACTAGTAGGAACTTCAAGCAGGCTGCAAGGCTCCTGGGGTTGGACTCCAAGCTGGAAAGGAGCCTCCTCATTCCTTTCGGAGAGATCAAGGTTAGAAAGTTAGACAAAAAATTGTCAACCTTATATTCTTATTTATTTCCTTGTCTTTTTTCAAGATCTGTAACTTGGTTTTTTGTGGGAGGTTGAAGTTATGTACTTTTCAGCAACCTGCTTTTGAACTATGGGAATTAACCCGTTTATCCTAAGTAGGAGAAACACAATACTTAAAACTTTTTTTTTTTTTTCTCGAATGGGGTAATATAGATTTGTATGAGATTCGGAGGTTTTTGTGAAAAATGCAAGGCCATAAAGATCTTGTTGATTTAGATTGTATTTAGTACACATACTCCATAAAGATCTTGTTGATTTAGATTGTATTTAGTACTTCAAAAGCAAGTTGCTGAAAAGTACATAACTTCAACCTTCCATAAAAAACCAAGTTACAGTTATTGAAAAAAGACAAGGAAATAAATAAGAATCAAGGTTGACAATTTCTTGTCTCTCTAACCTCGATCTCTCTGAAAGGAATGAGGAGGCTCCTTTCCTGTTTGGAGTCCAACCCCAGGAGCCTTGCAGCCTGCTTGAAGTTCCTACTAGTAGCAGATAGAGCATTCATGATGTGAAGGAACGAAGCTGCATAAATGCAGAAAAAATTGAATAAAAAAAAAAAAAGAGAAAAAAAAGAAAGAGAGAGAGGATTTTAGAGGAGCCTTTATTTACCAAAGTCACCTATTTACCATCTTGGGGTTGAAACAGTGCAATCCTCGTAATGGAAAATGGATGTGTCGAAATCAAATGAGGAAGGGTGCAGGTTTCAACTCACCTTTTGTTGTTTTTATGGTTGGTATGATGTTTCTGGACGTGAGTTTCTTACCAGGAGTTATGTAACAACACTTATAGCTGATATCAAATTACTAATCAAAATATGAAGTCATGCAAAACGCGGGAGAGAGAAGTCATGCAAAACGCACAAAGCATATAATTAAGAGGGAGAGAGAAGTCATGCAGAAGTCATGAAAAACACACAAAGGATGTGTGTGAGAGAGAGGGGCATTTCAGTACTTGTACACAAGCATAGACTCGACTACATGGAGCAGATTAGTCCACGACCCTTTTATAAGCAGAGATGCGTAAAATACCCGAGCTTTGTTGGGTCCACCATATTGTATATGTAAATCCACTCTATCCATAATCAGGTGAGATCCCTTAATTGAACCGTACAATTAAATATATTTTAAAAAAAAGATAAGAAAAGAAAAGAGTAAACAACAATAAAATAAACTCCGGTGGGACAGGTAGAAAACTTCAAGTTCACGTGATGAGGTTGATCTTTGTATCTTCACTTCATCTTGGTAAGCCTCCACATACAAACATATTATTATTATTAATATTATTCGCCGTGGCGTGGCCCGCGTGAATTTTTGTGTCGGGATGATATTTTTTCAGGACCTAGACAGCTAGACTAGAGGATATAACCCGATGGACGGAGTGGATTTTAAATATACCAATGGAAAGCCTCAAGAGCTTGGGTGATGTACACGTACGCTGCGTTTAAAAAATAAATAATAATAATAATAATAATAGGTATTGTAGACGATTCCGATCCCATCGGAGCATGTGTAGGATAGGATGCTGGTAGTCTTTTAGAGTCAACCATGTTTTCTTTTGTGGGAAAGATGCATGTTACAGTGGTATGGTTGAGCCATCTCTTAACACTACACGTGGAAGGGTTACGAGTAGATCCAGTCCGTACATCTAGCACCCGGATAACGGATGAATTACAGTTTCTTAAAAAGGAAGGAAAAAAAATAATAAAACGACTAGAGAGTCGTATCCCTCCCTTTTATGTAATTTCTCCCACTGAATTTTTTTACCATCAACCTTAATTGTTTTCTACCGTCAATCTGAAGGCCACCGTTCAGACAGCTAGAATGACATGATTTTATCTTTTATCTACAGTAGAGGTAAAGATGGACGGTTCCATCTTACAAAACACCCGCCACATCTTACCAGAATCAATGCCAACATGTAAATATGCGGTTATATCGTTTGGCCCAAAAATAAGACTGTTTTGTAAAAGTGAGCCGAGGTGTACAAAACAAACGGTTGAAGAAATCTTTCAAGCCATCCATTCGTTTTGTGAAGTGGATTCTGAGAAGTCAAATGGGCCTGATTTATAGGCTAGAATACCTAAAGAGTGTGATCCACCCGATGGAAAGATCAGATCGGTCGACAGGCACTTAGAAATCCCTCATTTTAGGACCTGCGACCGAAACTGATGAGGATACAAAATTCAAGTGGGCCATAGGAGATGAAACAGTGGTGAAAGGAATACCCACCGTTGAAACCTTCCTACCTTACCTTGATATTTATATTCCATCAAATAGATGGATGGGGCAAAAAGTAGACTTTCTGCCTCTATAGCTAAAAAGTAGACTTTTGGCCTTGGTTCCTGTGCAACTGAGGCTAAAAAGTAGACTTTTCACCTCGCTTCCTATGTAACTAAGGATAAAAATTGACTTTTCACCTCGGTTCCTATGAAGCTAAAAAGTAGACTTTTCGCCTCGGTTCTTATGCAACTGAGGCTAAAACTTAGATCTTTTGGCTCGGTTCCTATGTAATTGAGGCTAAAATGTAGACTTTTTGCCTCGGTTCCTATGCAACTGAGGCTAAAAAGTAGACCTTTTACCTTGGTTCCTATGCAATTGAAGCTAACTTATAGACTTTTCACCTCGGTTCGTATGCAACTAAGGCTAAAAAGTAGACCTTTCTCCTCGGTTCCTATGCAACAGAGGCTAAAAAGTAGACCTTTCGCCTCAGTTCCCTAGCAACTGAGGCGAAAAATAAACTTTTAGCCTCAGTTCCTTAGCAACTAAGGCTAAAAAACACATTTAACCCCCATTTTTTCAATTGAGGCTAAAGGCCTACTTTCTTGTAGTGACCAAAAGTTCATTTGGTGGCTGATCTAGACAAATCTACTTCATTCGTTGTTTGACCGCCATATGGTGGTTGTGTAGTTGTGCCTTGTGAGTGTGTTTGAGGCATGCTTTTGCATACAACATTTTTGGTGGTTTAAAGTGGGCCATTGTGTATCTAGGGTTAGATGTGAAATCGAGTGCGGGTGCAAAAAGTTAAGGGTTCTCTTGTCATTTCTCTGTGTGTTTTTGCATAATTATATAGGGTGTGATAGAATGCCTTTTTTTTTTCTTTCAGTTTTTGTCTTTTACTTCTCTACGGTGATTGAAAGTGAACATATAGGTTAGGATATCATCTGGAGCTGATGAGCAGCATCTGCTGCTATAATTAAGATTGCAAAGAGGCCAGAAAAGGTTGGAAAGCTCATTGTTGTAAGTTCTATTCCCTCGTCTCTTCCATTAGATATTATTTGCGTCTATTATGCTTTTCATGTCCTTGTCTTGTCCTTCAGAAATTTCACTTTGGACTTTCCAGGAAGACATTAATTTGAATAAGAATATTGTTGTTTTTCAAATAAGAGTATTCTTCTTTCCCAATATTCTTCATCGTTAACTAGTTCCCTTGCAAGTGGGAATTGAAGTGTCCTTCCTATTTTAGTTGTACTACTTCAAAACAGTTTCCTATTTCAAAACGGTTTGGGTCACCAAAAGATCTGCTATAGTGAACATTGCAAAATTTCCTTCCTAGGGTATATTTAGGATTCTAGACGTCTCATTCTTAACCTTTCTTGCAAAGAGTGCCAATCAAGATGGTGAACCAGCAATGTGCATTTGGACTTCCGAGTAGAGGCTGATGTTGCGGCAATAATAAAGTCTAATTTTTATGAAATTGTTTAGTTCATTTTCTTGAATATACATGTTCATGCTTGTGAAAATGTAAGTCTTTGAGCTTCTCTGATGATATACAGACAGATACTTTTCTCAGAGTTGTTAGATGTTCTAGATTGTGATGAAAATTCAAATGATTTTTTTATTGACTTTCCTAATGATATACAGGTTCTCCGATGATGTACAGACTCCAATAGTAAAAATTTCCTTTCTCAGTAGTTGCACGGCTTTTATCGACCTTCCTAAATAAGGGTTCAAAACTGTTCCTAAATAAGGAATAATTATTGCTCCTAAATTGAAAATTTACGATGGTTTTCAGCCGTCCCTAAATCAAAATTTTGAGACGATTTTCCATCGTTCCTAAATAGGGATTTTTGGCGTACCATTGATGTCTTGCTCCCAGTTCTTGTGCTCGTAATTTGATGCAACTCTCCTCACAGTTCATGAGATGATCAGGGTCATTGATCTAGTGGTCCAATATGTGGATGTGTCATGTACAGCAAAGCAAGGAATTGGACTGTGTCGTCCCTCAATTAGCTGCCTGCAAAAAGAAATGGCCAGAGAAGGTCGGTATTCAACCCTGCAGAACTCATTACTGTATGATTATTGTTGTCTTACTGCAATGTTTGACCTATGGTTCATCCAATTGGTGGCCCACCACATGATGGGCCTTCACCTCGTGGTAAATCACCACGCGTATTGTGAGGAGGGACCGTTGGATGGAACTTAAATGATGAGAGATAATTGCTAGCATTTCTCTATTCATATTTTGGGGAAATTTTTTTTTTCCTTGGGCTATCAACCAAATAGGTGGCCCACCTTTCATACTTCCTGATTGTTCTTCTTGATTGCTAATTAGGGCTGAAAGTCGTGCGAGTTCAACACGGCCGACCCGTGACCGACCCGACATTGGGTTGGGCTGGGGCAGGATATAACGGGTTTGGTCTTAAGCTTGGGCTATATAAACACCCAACCCGATAAAGGTTGTGTCGGGCTTGGGTTGAGGTCTCGGGTTGCCCGACCCAACCCGAACCCGATCGATATATAAGTTATAAATGATAATTGAGCGTGGATTGTCTGTGTCGAAGGCATAGAAAATTCCAGTGCCATCGGGTCTCATTGGTCCACGCCATTTCCGATGACTCAAGATAACAAGATATGCCAGATTTCTCTCTTTCAAAAAGATTGCATACTACATAACACAATTTTTAGAGTAGTCATATATTTTAGCCTGTTTGTTTTTAAAAAAATGAAGTTCTTTACCATAAATAAATACATATATAATTAATAAAGTCATAGGTATAAAAAATAATACATGTATTGAAATATAATAGACTATTGTAATAACAAAACTATCAACATATGTATCCACCCGACCAACCCGTCAAACCCGACCGAGCTAGCCTGCTTGGATTGGGCCTGGGTAACCCGAGATTGGGTTAGGTTGGGTTAGGGTTGAGGTATAGAAACCTTGGGTTGGGCTAGGGTTGAGCACCAACCCAACCCAACATAACCCGCCCAACTTTTAGCCCTATTGCTAATGACTACTCAATGGGCAGTGTTTGTATTAGGTTACGCGTGTTACAAATCCCGATGAGCGGATTGATCAAAGCCCTCTGATTAAGGGCCTTATAAATGCAAGGTAGGAGTCGTCCAACTGTCTATTTTATGGGCCGGATGTACCCTAAGAGGAACCATGTGATATGCCACCCAGGTCTTTCCACACAACATGAGGATTTTAGTTCTGATTGAGTGGGGCCCACTTACTTTTGGTCTTATGTATTCTTCTGTAGATGGATGATGCCCCAAAACTCACCTCGATAGGACAATCTCAACCTTTGGATTTGTGGGCTACAGATAGAAAATTAAGAAGAGACAGCAGTCTACATTCAAAATGCATTGCACAACAGCCTAGTGGTGTGGATTACTGAAACATAGGCCCCACTCATTAGAATTGAAAAGGAACAATTGCATTGTTGTTCATTGCTTTGCAAGGTAGGAGGTTTTGAACCATTTACGTATAATCTCAGATCTTTAAAAAGCCATATGAGCTGTGATAATCAATGAATTAGAGATGACCCAAGTGGATAACCCCACTCCGTTCAAAATGTATGGCTGGCTTCCAAACAGCAATTCAGATCACTTTGACTGAATTGAATTGGATGGATTTGAAATTTGGAAATTGTCATTATGAATTAAGGTGGTCTTGCCATTTTAGTAATTTCCTATCTTTTAATTAAATTATTACAATTCAGTCAAATAGCGTATCCAAACTGGATGCTGAACGGAAATGCAAGATTCAATGAACTAGAAATCACTCAAGTGGATCTAGTCTACTCCTTTCACAATTACCTGATTTGCTGGTCTTAGATGGCACTTTGGATCGTTTCAAACAAACATGACAGATTTGTAACCTCATGAACAGGTTAGATGACAAATGAACATCGTGAGAAGGTTTCTACCCACTATTTTCTCAGATTTACACATGAGCTTTGCATCTGCCTCAAAATGGGTCCACCTACAAAACTGATCTCGCAAAATGGATGGACGGGATAGATTTAAGATATACATAACAGTTGATCTCATAAACATCACCGTGGGGCCTAGCAAGGTTTCAACGGTGGAAATCATTATACCCACTGTTTCCTGTGGTATGATCCACTTGATCTTTGGATATGCTTCATTTTGGGATCAATCCCTTAGATTAGATGGAAAAACGGTTGGACGGCGTGGATAGTCCATATACATTCAAGGTGGGCCCAACTGAGTTTACTCAGTACAATTATAGCTTAATGAGTAACTCAATACCCTATATGCTGAACTGAGTTTCCACCGTTGAAACCTTGCTAGGCCCCACAGTGATGTTTATTTGTCATCCAACCTGTTAATGAGATAATAAAGACATGGATGAACGGTAAACACAAATATAAGCTTGATCCAAAACTTCTATGGCCCCAAGAAAATTTTAACGGTAGACGTTTAAATCAACTATTTCCTATGGTGTGGTCCATTTGAACATTTTATATGATTCATTTTTTCTCTGAGGCACTAAAATTATCTGGGAAAACGGATGGACGGAGCGGATAAAATAACTAAATCAAGGTGGACCTCACAGAGTTTACTCAGTGAGCTAAGCGTAGTGAGTTAATCACTGCGTAATCCGCTTCCGCAATCCGATTTCTCCTTCACATCAAGTTATGGCCCGTTTGGACGGTGGGATTGAAAGTGATTCGGATGTAACCGGTTGGAAGCGGATTGGCTGGTATACCACGCCAGCGACCGTTGTGGTATGTGTAGGTGGCTTTCGTAGTCGAGCGACTGACGCTACTCGTATCCCAATGGTTGAAAAGATATCAAAGTTACGTGGCCCCAAAATGATGTATTTTTATATCTATACCGTTCAACAAATTGGCGAGATCATCTTAAAGCATTGGCCCAAAAATGAATGATATATAAAGTTCAAGTGTACCACACCACAAATATGAGTGGGACAATGATTTTCATCGTTAAAATGTCTGTAGGCCCACCATAACGTTTATTTTCCATCTGTTTGTAAGGTCATACATACCTGGATGAAGAGGAAAAAAAAAATATCATATTGATACAGAGCTTCTTTGACCCCCAAGAAGGATTCAATGGTAGACGTTCAATCCCTCACTGCTTTTTGCAGTGTGGTCCACTTGGGGTTGACAGTGATGTTTACATGACATCCATACCGTTCATAACATCATTCCTCCTGGGATGAACTGAAAACACAAACATTATCCTGATTAAAAACTTTTGTGGCCCCACAAGTATTTTAACTTTAAATCCTCACATTTTGGAGCCACTTAAGCGTTGGATCCAGGTCGTTTTTGTAGGTAAGTCCTAAAATGAGGTTACAAAATGGATAGACAATGTGGATTTCTCACAAACATCACGATGGCTAACCTAGGTTTCCAGCGCAAGAACTTCTCGCGAAAGGCTGTCACAGGAAATAGGTGTCCATCTGCATCGGAAATGGATTAGCTACTCCCTGCCACTAGAGCTGTACATAAGCAAAATATGCTCAGTTACTCGCTCGACTCGACTCGAAATTACTCGACTCGACTCGACTCGTCATGAGTTAGAGCGGAGTACGGTCGGCTTTTTAAGACTCGTTTTGATTTCGAGTAGAGTACGAGTAGGGCGGTACTCGACTCGGTACTCGACTCGTGTACTAGTATATATAACCCGCCCGAAAAAATAAACCCTACCCTCTCCAGTCATTTTCAACTTTCAAGTAGCCCGTCGAAACCTTATTCTCGCCTGTTCGAAAAAATCCCCCCTCTCTCTCTCTATCTCCCTCCCTACCTCACCCAGCCCCGACCCGTCCCTCTTCTTCCCTCTCTCTCTCTCTCTCTCTCTCTCTCTCTCTCATTCCTCTGTCCCTTGTTCGGCGGTGCTAGACCACATCGCTCGTCCTACTGCCCAGCTTTGTCCGGTGCCCACATTCGGTCTTTATGACTTGTCCACCTTGCCGGTCGTCTGGTGCCATAGCTCTTCCTTGCCACTCGTCCGTCATCCCTACCATGCATGCAGTCTTGGTCGTTCTCCATTTCCTTGTAATGTGTGGTGTTGATTTTTTATTTTTTTATTTTTATAAATTATTAATATATGTCAGAAATTGATTTATTTTTTTGAAATATTGTGTGGTGTTGATTTTTTTTTATTATTATTTTGTATAAATTGTTAATATATGTCAGAAATTGATATCAATATCATTTATTAATATTTCTAATATATTTCAGAAATTGTTAATATATATTAATATGTTAATATTATAATATATGTCAGAAATTGTTAATATAGAAATATGTTAATATGTTAATATATTTTAATATAGCTATTAGCTAATATATGTTAAAATCGTTAATATATGTTAATATAGCTAATATATGTTAAAATTGTTAATATATGTTAATATAGAAATTGTTAATATGTTTATATAGAAATTATTAATATAAAAATATGTTAATATAACTAATAATATATGTTAAAATTATTAATATATGTTAAAATTGTTAATATATGTTAATATATGTTAATTTAGCTATTGGCTAACATATGTTAAAATTGTTAGTATATGTTAATATAGCTAACATATGTTAACATTGTTAATATATGTTGTTATAGGAAGATCCGAGCCGATTACAAGCGGAGAGATAGACGATCTGCTAGTCCGAGTGGAGAGTCCGAGCCTCGGCATAATACTAGGAAGGTGGGTTAAGACGGGCGAAGCTCCCATTCTTAACCGCCTTCTTTCCAAGGGCAGTCGGAAGGGAAAACATTTGAGTCGTACGATCAACCCTGAACGAACATCCGTCATGATACCGAGAATGGCCAGCTGCATGACTTACGAACGGACCAAGGTTCGGCTCGGGATTGGCACAGTCAATCCTCGGCTCGGAGCGATGCCGTCGTCCTCGATCTAGCCGAGCCGAGGCATCTCCGAGGATAAAGGGTTTCGCGCGCTAAGTGGGGAAACTACCATATATGGACGTGTGTAACACATGATCTCCGAATCCTGGGCAGTATCTCCATGATTTGTAAATCACACTGATCGTGTCGAGATTATCGAATGCGAATCAAGCGATGAAGAGGTATAAATATCACATCGTCCCATGACAACAGGTACGCAACATCTGACACTCTCCCTTTCCTCCCTAATTTAGACCCAGATTCCATTGTCCTGACTTAGGCATCGGAGGGTCCCCCGGCTTAGCCAGGGTCTCCATTGCTCACAGTTTATGTGCAGGGAACCAGGTCCATCTATTCGGGATACGTGAAGAGGGGAAGAGGGCTGACCAGATTTTGACCTCAACATTTTTGGCGCCGTCTGTGGGAAGTTGATACAAAAAGTCAGGTTCCTGTTTTTGAAAGCTATGGCTAGAGGGAAGAAGAAGGCAGTGGTAGTGGAACCGGAGCAGACCCGCTCTTCGTCATCACTTCATGCGGAATCTGCTCTGGGCCCTTCCCAGCGTTCTCGTAACTGTTCCAACAAATACCGCGCCTTACAAGGTGAAGTACAGGCCTTGCGCGATGAGGTGGAACGGATGAGACAGGAGCGCGAGTCCCACCAACAACCCGAGTGGAGAAGTCCAGTACCGGAAGCTGTCGAGCCAGTCGTTCAAGCCCATTCAGCAACGAGAAGTGCAAGGCATGGGACATCCCCGCAACGATCTACCCGAGCACCAGTTTCGACTCAAAATCCTCCCCCAGCTCCAGCGCGAGCCCCTACCAGGAATGTGACGACTCGGGCCCCGACGGATGTCCCAGCTGACTCGGCTCTGGATCCAACGGACCTTCGTCACACCCTGGAGAGGAGAAGGGAAAGGAGAATGCCCGAGCTGGAGAACACTCGGGAGGTAGTGGCGGAAAACAGGGATCCCTGGGAGTCACGATTCGCAGACCTGAATAACCAAGTTCTGATGTTACAGAAGCAACAACAGCCATCATCAATCCCGGCGGCTGTTCAAGCTATGATGGAAGAGACCGAGCCTCTGTTCACCTCAGAAATCATGAACGAAGTGATGCCTTAGAGATTTCGGATTCCTCCTGTCATTCAGTACTCTGGGTCCGGCGACCCATCCGAACACGTGGAAGCTTATCGTTCGTGGATGCAGATACAGACTGCAACTGATGCAATGATGTGCAGAGAATTCTCGATTACTCTGGCCGGATCCGCTCGGAGTTGGTATCGGCAACTCAAACCTGGATCCATATCTTCATTTGAAGAACTGGCTCGGTCATTCCTTACCCAGTTCATTAGCAGTAAGAGAAGCCGAAAACCTAATACCAACCTGCTTACCATCAAACAAGGTCCGAAAGAGTCCTTAAAGGATTACATTGCTCGATTCAATGAGGAAGCACTGCAGGTGGAAGACTATGACGACAAGATGGCTCTCGCCGCAGTATGTAGCGGCTTGAGGGAAGGAAGGTTCGCCTTCTCTATAGGAAAGAACCCGGCGAAGACGTTAGCCGAGCTCATTGCTAGAGCCCATAAATATGTCCACGCCGAGGAGTTCTCTGCTACTCGCAAGAACATCCAAATAACCGAGCCGAACGGGAAAGGAAAGAGGCTAAGGAACGAGGAACCCCAAGCCCCGAGGAAAAACTCAGATGATCATTCTTCTCGTGATCGCCGACCGAGCAGGAAGCCAGAGGGGAGATTCTGTTCCTACACACCTCTCAACACTACCGCCGAGCAGATCTTGCTGGATATCCGCAGCGAGAAACTTCTCAACTGGCCAGTCTGCATGCGGGCAGACCCGGAACATCGCGACAGGCGTAAGTATTGCCGCTTCCATCGAGATCATGGCCACAATACCGATGAGTGTGTAGATCTCAAGGATGAGATTGAATCCCTCATTCGGAAGGGGCACTTACGTCGGTACACCAAGCAAGAGAAAACTACTCGGAAAGAGGAGCGAGTACGAGAGCACTCCAAAAATCCACCCGAAGAACCTGTGGAGATCCGCACCATCTTCGGAGGTACATCAGGCGGAGGAGACTCAAACAGAGCCCGAAAAGCTCATTCCCGAAGGAGCCCAGAGCATTACATCAATCTTACCGAGTGGCCTAACAAAGAACCACGGGTCAATCCCTGTAGCCTCACCTTCACGGAAAATGACGCTCGGGGGATCCAACATCCACACGATGACGCATTGGTGGTCATTATGACCATAGCCAATCATATGGTGTACCGGGTTCTCGTTGACACGGAAGTTCAGCCGACGTGATCTACTCTGAGGCCTTCGGAAGGATGAGGATTCCACAGTCTCGTCTCAGGCCTGTGAAGACCCCCTTACACGGCTTTGCCGGAGAAAGAGTAATATCTGAAGGAACTATTTCCCTCCCAGTGACTGCGGGAGAAGGGCAACATCAAGTCACCTTGATGGTGGACTTCCTTGTTGTCAATGTACCATCAGTACATAATGTGATTATGGGCAGGCCCTCCCTCAATGCAATGCGGGCGGTCGTGTCTACTTATCACCTGATGATGAAATTTCCCGCCGAAGGCGGAACAGGTTACCTCCGAGGCGATCAACGCGAGGCTCGAAAATGTTATGCCATTGCGGTTCAAAAAGGGTCTGTAAAGCAAACACTCACTGTCAACATCTTGGACCCGCGCGGACCTACCGAGAATAAGCCAATTGAAGACCTGGAGAAGGTACCGCTTGACGAAGCCGATCCTAGCAAGACGGTTCAGTTCGGAACATCACTCAGGCCTGAGCAACACTCCGAGCTGTTAACTTTCCTGCGATGACACAGGGACGTATTTGCCTGGTCGCACGCAGATATGCCGGGAATCTCTCCAGACGTTTTGGTCCATCGGTTGAACGTGAATCCCGACCACAAGCCTGTGAAGCAAAAGAGGAGACCGTTTGACGCCGAACGATGTGAAGCCATTGCGGAAGAAGTCTCAGTCCTGTCGGACGCCGGCTTCATAGAAGAAGTATATTATCCAGAGTGGATCGCAAACGTGGTGTTGGTTAAGAAAGCAAATGGCAAATGGAGAGTTTGTGTGGACTATTTAGACCTGAATAAAGCATGTCCGAAAGACAGTTTCTCATTGCCTCGGATCGATCAATTAGTAGACAGTACAACAGGACACGAGCTACTTTCCTTCCTGGATGCCTACTCTGGTTACAATCAGATCGCGATGCATCCCCCAGATAGGCAGAAGACTACCTTTGTCACGCAGACGGGGGCTCTCATTCAGGGGTCATGCCATTTGGCCTGAAAAATGCTGGGGCCACATATCAGAGGCTAGTCAACCAGATGTTCGCAAGACAGATCGGGCGCACGATGGAAGTTTACGTCGATGAGATGTTGGTAAAAAGCGTCAAGGCATCCGATCACTTGACGGACCTTGGAGAAACCTTCGCAGTCCTCCAAGAATATCAAATGAAGCTGAACCCGGCCAAGTGCGCTTTCGGAGTCAGTCTAGGAAGATTCCTTGGATTCCAAGTCAGCCAAAGGGGCATCGAAGCCAACCCCGATAAGATTAAAGCACTCCTCGACATGAATTCGCCTCGGACTGTCAAGGAAATACAATGCCTCACTGGTCGGGTAGCCGCGCTCGGACGCTTCATATCCCGAGCCACTGATAAATGTCTCCCCTTCTTTCAGCAATTGAAGGGTCATAAGAAGGCCGAATGGACGCCTGAATGTGAGCAAGCTTTCCAGCAGCTGAAACAATATCTGGGCTCACCACCTCTGCTATCAAAACCGGAAGAAGGCGAATCTTTGTTCCTATATCTCGCAGTCTCAGCCTCAGCAGTTAGCTCGGCCCTAATAAGGGAAGTGGGAGTAAACAGCATCCAGTATACTATGTGAGCAAAGCCATAGTACCAGCAGAAACGAGATACCCCGCTCTGGAGAAGCTTGCGCTCAGCTTAGTCGTTTCGGCTCGGAGGTTGCGTCCATATTTCCAAGCTCATTCGATCATCGTGTTAACCGTCTCCCCCCTCAGGCAGATTCTCCAAAAGCCAGAGGTCTCGGGACGGTTGACCAAATGGGCGATCGAACTTAGAGAATTTGACATCACTTTTCGGCCGAGGACAGCGAAGAAAGGCCAAGCGATGGCTGATTTCATCACAAAATTCACTGTTCTAGGTGAAGGGCAGATCAACGACGAGGTTGAGATGACCCCGCATGACCTCCCAAGCAGCTCACAGGGCATTCCAGAAGCCGGATGGGTCCTTTACGTGGACGGATCATCTAACTCAAAACGAGCCGGGGCAGGGATCGTCTTGATCGCCGCTGACTCCACAATTATCCAATATGCCATCCGACTTGGCTTCAAAGCTTCCAACAATGAGGCGGAGTATGAGGCACTATTAGCTGGGCTCGGATTGGCTGCCAGCCTCGGGGTCCAATCTATACAAGTTCAATGCGACTCTCAGCTGGTCGTGAATCACAACTCCGCCGATTATGAAGCCAAAGAAAATATAATGATTGCTTACCTAGACGAGGCCAGAAAGCTGATCGAGAAATTTTGGAACTGTACGATCTACCAGATTCGAGACGAGAAAATACATGGTGGCATGCAGCAAAGGCGGCGTCGGCCTCAGAGGGAAAGATTCCGCGGATTATTCCGGTAGAGTTCATTGAACATCCCAGCATCGATCGAATAGAGAAAAAGACGGTTAATCCGGTAAATAACAGCCCGAGCTGGATGGACCCGATCTTTGGCTACCTCGAGTCAGGGGAGGTTCCTTCGGACAGACAGGAAGCTAGACGTCTGAGAGTCCGAGCAACAAGATATGTTATTCTGAATGGAACTCTTTATAAGAAGGGGTATTCTCAGCCATATCTCAGGTGTCTTCGACCCGAGGAAGCGGAATATGTCATCCGGGAGATTCACGAGGGGATCTGCGGAAACCATTCTGGCGGCCGAGCCCTGGCTCTAAAGTGCTTGGCAGGGATACTTCTGGCCGACCCTCAAAGAAGATGTCAAGAAGTATGTCAGAAGATGTGACAAATGTCAGCATTTTGCGGCCGTGCCTAAGCAACCGGCAGAAGAAATGACTCCCATGAGCGGTCCATGGCCTTTCGCTCAGTGAGGAATCGACATCATCGGCCCTCTGCCGACTGGAAAAGGACAAGTCAAATTAAGCCATCGTCATTTCTCGGCTACTTCACGAAGTGGTGAGGCCGAGCCCGTCATGGATTACCGAACAGAAAATAATTGACTTCGTCTGGAAGAACATAGTCTGCAGATTTAGAGTTCCGAATACAATCGTCTCAGACAATAGCCGACAGTTCGACAATGACAACTTCAGAGGTATGTGCCGAGGGCTCAGTATCAGGAATGCTTACGCATCGCCTCGACATCCGCAGTCCAATGGGCAAGTGGAGGCAGTAAACAAGGTCATCAAGCATCACCTCAAGAAGAAACTGGAAAAAGCAAAGGGTAACGGCGGAAGAACTTCCATTCGTCCTCTGGGCGTACAGAACCACAACTCAATCTTCCACTGGAGAAACTCCATTCTCTCTTTCATATGGGTCAGAGGCAATAGTGCCTGTTGAAGTCGGCCTCCCTACGGCTCGAGTGGAAAATTACCATGAGAATCAAAATGCCGAGCAAATCGCAGCCAATTTGGATCTTCTCGAAGAAATTCGAGAAGTTTCAAAAAGCTCATGCCTTTGCCCGCATCAACAAGTAGCCAGATTCTACAATTCTAAAGTGAAGGTTAGACGATTCCGGCCAGGGGATCTGGTTCTTCAACGAGTCTTTCAGAACATGGCCGAGCCGGGAACCGGAGTACTCGGACTTAACTGGGAAGGACCATACCGAGTGGTCCGATCGACTAAGCCCGAATCCTACCACTTGGAGGATCTCGAAAGCCGTCAACTCCCCCACCCGTGGAATGCTGAGCATCTGAAAGTTTACTATCCTTAATGAGGCGCTCCGAGCAGCCTACTGACCTTTGAGGTTATTCAATAAATGTACGCCCCCGAGCGACAAGCCTTTAAGGTTACGAATAAAAACACATCTGATCGGCTTATTCTTGTCATCTACGAAGATTAAACGGACTAAATTCTACAAAGGCATCTCCTCCTAACCGAGGAGAAAAAGCCACGAGGCGATCTGACTCCCTAGTAAGGAAGTCGGACCAATTTCTACAAAGGCATCCCACCGTAACCGGGAGGGCAAAGCCAATGGGTAACCTGACTCCCCAGTAAGGGAATCGGCCCCACCTACGCGGAAGGCCCTTCGCTGAAAGCGAAACGAGTTGATCCTTTTAAGGATCAGACCGAGGCCCAAACAGCATCCGAACGAATCAAGGACTCGGTTCGACTACATAATTAAGTAAGCAAGTACATTAATCATACGAAAGAACGACCGATAAAAAAGAAAAGTGATCCAAAACTGGTTCTGTCATTAAATGCTCTAAATGCGAAATACATAGTAAAAAAAACAACAAGGTACAAATAAAAGAAGCGGAAGTCTTCAAGAGGTCGGAGGAGCTTGGGAACCGGGGGCTTGATCCTGGCTGGTCGCCTCGACAGCAGTATCAGCAGGGTCCTCAGGCAGGAGGGGATCAAGGTCAAGGTTCGGGTACAACTTCTGGACCTTGACAAGGCACTCGTCAAAGCCACGGTCATAAAACTTGGCGGCCTCGTCGTTCCTCTCCTTCGAGGTCTTGTACGAATCTATTGCCGCAGCAACTGCCGCTGTCAAGGAGGCCTCAGCCTCGGCCCTCTGAATCTCCAGAGCCGCGGCAACGGCCCTGCTTTTATCTTCTGCAGCTTCGGCCTTGATCTTCTCCTGGTCCTCCCTCAATCGGACAGTCTCCTCGGCCAAGGTGTCAGCGCGGGCCCTGACACGATCCAGCTCGGCTACTGTTGCATCACGTCGCGCCTCAAGGTCCTTCGCGACCCATTGAAGCTGGAGCAGTTCAAACCTGCTGCCTTCGAGCCGATGACACAGATCACTCCGCTCCAGCTGAAGGACAGAAGCCTTGTCCCGTAAGACTCCCGCTTCCGCCCTGAGAACCTCCGTCTCCGCCCGGAGGGCTCCCACCTCGCTCCTGAGGGTTTCGACCTCAGCGTCAATTTTCCGACGCTCTCGGACCCTCTCCCAGCATAAGAGGATCCTCGGAACAGACTGATCCAACGCAAGAAAATGAGGAAAAAAATAATAATAAAAAAACAACTACAACTTTTTCAAGTGAAGAGGCAGGAAGTACCTGGTAGAAGACTCCAGCCAAGTCTTCCAAAAAGCAGTCGTCTGACTTATCAAGAAGGCGCGAAATAGATTCCTCCGTAACATGTTTCGCCGCCCAGTCTGTCAAACAAGACATGTGATAACCTGGCTCGAACCTTCCTCTGCTCGTGCCAACTTGAGCCGAGCCCGTCGCCTCCTCATCTCCCGTCAGACTACCAGCCGAGGGTTGAGCCTCACCCTCGGCATCGCGTACAGCCTCCCCCTCATTACCCGGTTGGGTAATCATGGCATCGGCCATCCGAACGGCTTCCTCCCTCTCGGAAGATGATGGAACAGCTATCAATGGAGGATTGAACCGTGCTCCCTCGGTGGGGGGAACGACGATGGATGGAGGGGGGGTTACCCCTGTTGCCGAAGCGGGGGCGAGGTTAGGGCCGCCCAAAGGTATGACCATATCAACACCTACCAGGGGCACCGTTGCTGTACCCGGTAGTATTGGAATTGGGGACACAATTGCAGATGCAGATGGTCCCTCAACCGAGGGTGCTGCGGCAGGAAATGGAGCTGTATCCCGAACTAAGATGTTCGGGATAGGGGGAGGAGGTGTCGCCCTCCGAGCCGCAACCCCTGAGGCAGAACCTGAAGGACAAACTCCTTGAACGACCTTCTTCCTCCGAACTACCTTCGCCGGGGGTTCGGCTCTCAGCATCTCCTCTGCCGGTCGATCAGTGACTTTCCTCCTCCGAGAACCAGATGCCTCGGTCATGCCTGTGCGGGAGAATAATAAGAATAGCGTTACCTCGGACCAATGAAAATACACTGGCTGAAAACAAGGATACTCACTGAGCGAAGTAGGGAGCGGCCTCGTCTTGCAAAGCCCCGATCGGTGAAGGTTCGCAGCCGTGATCAGATCTGACCAGCAGCGACGCTCCTCCGAATATGTCCTCGCTTTGGCTATCTGGTTCCTTTGGTCTGAGGTGATGAAGGGCACGCCCCTCACGAAACCTGCAAAACAAAAAGAAATTCTTTTTTAAGCACAGCTGAAGCAAAAGGCGATAAAAAAAAAAGAAAAAAATTTCGGTCCGACCTGACATCGTGAAGCGGGTGGGGACCCGAGTCGAAAGAGCCCCAATCTCCGCTGCCGGGGCCTCTCATTCGCCCGCGGCCCAAAACCACTTGTTCTTCCAGTCCTTATTCGAGGATGGAAGACCCAAGACGAGCCCTGACCCCTTGCTACCTTTGGTCGCGAAGTAGTACCATGGATCTTTGCCTTCGTGCTTGACCAGGTACAGACTCATCAGCTCGGCGGTGTCAGCTCCGAGTTCCTGACTTGGTGCCAGATGATGTAAGCAAAAATCAGCACCCTCCAAGCATTAGGCGCAAGTTGCCCAGGCGCGAGCCCTAGGTAAGCGGTCAGAGCTCGGATGAAGGGGTGCATCGGGAGGTGGAGCCCGCATAGTAGGCCGCATAAAAATATAGCTACCTCCCCGACCGCATCAGTGGGCTCGGGGGCTCTGATCCGAACGGAGCGTGGTATGTCAAACTCCGTACGGATCCATTCAATTTGGGACTCTGTTATTACGAAGTCCCCTGGAACCAATTCCGACGCCCGTCCACCAGGAGGCATCTCTGGGACATCAGCGACTGCGGCTCTGGGGGCTCGTGTTGTCCCTTTCTTCTTCGGCCTTCTTCTTGACGACTGACGAGTCAGAGCTCTCGCCACCGCTGCTGCCGGGGGCCTAGGGATATAAAGGCACAGCTTCGAAGGGACCCTCAGAGGCCTCTCTTCCATTATTGGAACTCCCCAACTCGGAGTCATCATTGTAGCCTCTAGCCGATTCCATATTGGAAGACATCTCGAAACAGTGGTGTTGAGGATCGAACTCACCAGACAATCGCCAGAGATTGCTTCAGCGAGTTTAAAAACTGTGTCGAAAATCACTTCTGCCGGAAATCGCCTTCGCCGGAAATCGCCTCCTCCGATAAACAAATGCAAACGATGGAAGCTGAATGGAGACCCCGGATGGACCTTTTATAGACTGAGGGAACCCTGCATTAAATGGCTTGCAATAATGGCTGCTTCGGAATCATTGTAGGCCGAATCCGAGTCCGACGTGGCGTCATATTATTGGTCCAAGGCCTGTCAAAGGTAGCGTCATCCGCCTCGATTGTTGTGCATGGAATAATCAACTCGACGCCCGAGCGCAGAAAAGAGTGCTCAACACGACGCCCCGAGTGCACGTGGCGATCGTTCACAGGTTGGTGACAATTCGGAATCCCAACCGTCGCCACCTGTTCGCTCACGGTTAGCCCGAAGTCACTAAATCCCGAGGACGTGATGTTTTACACGAGAACCATAAATGCACCGAAGAGCCGAGGCGACTGATCTTCCAATTAATTACTCTCCGAGCTCATGAATGACCTCAGAGAGTAGGGGGCTTCTGTTATAGGAAGATCCGAGCCGATTACAAGCGGAGAGATAGACGATCTGCTAGTCCGAGTGGAGAGTCCGAGCCTCGGCATAATACTAGGAAGGTGGGTTAAGACGGGCGAAGCTCCCATTCTTGACCGCCTTCTTTCCAAGGGCAGTCGGAAGGGAAAACATTTGAGTCGTACGATCAACCCTGAACGAACATCCGTCATGATACCGAGAATGGCCAGCTGCATGACTTACGAACGGACCAAGGTTCGACTCGGGATTGGCACAGTTAATCCTCGGCTCGGAGCGATGCCGTCGTCCTCGATCTAGCCGAGCCGAGGCATCTCCGAGGATAAAGGGTTTCGCGCGCTAAGTGGGGAAACTACCATATATGGACGTGTTCTATTATCTCGTCCGTAGATATGCACGCCGTAACACATGATCTCCGAATCCTGGGCAGTATCTCCATGATTTGTAAATCACACTGATCGTGCTGAGATTATCGAATGCGAATCAAGCGATGAAGAGGTATAAATATCACATCGTCCCATGACAACAGGTACGCAACATCTGACACTCTCCCTTTCCTCCCTAATTTAGACCCAGATTCCATTGTCCTAACTTAGGCATCGGAGGTCCCGGCTTAGCCAGGGTCTCCATTGCTCACAGTTTATGTGCAGGGAACCAGGTCCATCTATTCGGGATACGTGAAGAGGGGAAGAGGGCTGACCAGATTTTGACCTCAACATATGTTAATATAGAAATTGTTAATATGTTTATATAGAAATTATTAATATAGCAATATATTAATATGTTAATATAGCTAATAATATATGCTAAAATTGTTAATATATGTTAATATAGCTAATATATATTAAATTGTTAATATATATTAATATAGTTATTAGCTAATATATGTTAAAATTGTTAGTATATGTTAATATAGTTAACATAAAGAAGTTTGAAAAATCTAGTTTAAAGTGTAAAAGAGCACGAAGGAAATATTTTTTCGCCTTCTGACTTAGCGGAAGAGAAGTAATATGTATATGAAAAAATAGATAGCAGTTTCAATGGATCGGATAACGATACAGGAAGACACTCCTCTTATGGAGGTTATTAGTTATAAATTGTCATTTTGAATAATGTAATGTAAATATGTTAATGTAATTATTACAGTTTTTTAATCATAAATTATGTGTATTTTATATATTTTATTGCTTCGTCCAACTTCGAATTCCAATTGACAATCGAATTGAAATTCAAATGAATCTCAATTTATGACTCAAACTCGGCTTAAAGCTCGAATTCGTTGCTTGAAAACCCTGCTCGAATTGGGCTCAAATTCAGACTCAGACTCGAACTCGTCTCGAAAACTCAGACTCGACTCGACTCGATTTCTGTTCGTACTCGGCTTGTACTTGGGCGAGTAGAGCACAAGCAGGGAATCCATGCTCGATGGCTGAGCAGAGCCGAGCACGAGTAGGACTTGGGCATTAAGAGCCGAGAACGATTAGGGCGATACTTGGCTCGGCTTGACTCGTGTACAGCTCTAATTGTGGCAGCATTTAATGTGACCGATCATGATGGCAAGAAACTCAAAGATGAAGGTGTCATCAGTTATATAAAAAAAGTACACAGACCACAGTTCTGAAATTTATGCTTTTTTAAGGCATCTACAGCTTGAATACTTTTCTTTCGAATTCCTGCATGAGTTGTTTCCTAAAGTGAATAGAATCTCATTGAAGTGCGTACGAATTCCCAAATCAAAGGCCCTCACAATCACCAAATAAAAGAATCAAATGTTATTGTTCTTTCCCTTCTGAATCCGCCAACATAAAAGGAAAGCATTCTCCGAAGAGTTCTATTACAATCTTTCCACTCACGGTGGGGCCCACCATGCAAAAATTTTGTATTAACTATCAAAAAAAAAAAAAAAACACAGAAAACAAAAAAGAGCCCCACATGGATGGTTTGGTGGGCCGAGCGAATGCTCAATTGAAAACTTCCTCTTTGGAGAATGGCTGGAGTGGCCTGAAACACCCATTCTTCGATTAGTGGCCACCTATTTTATTCTTTTTTTGTTCCTGTTTTTGCATGATTGAAATGCTTTCTCTAGAAACCAATGCATTTGTCTTAAACTCACTGAGATCTGTCCAATGTTTTGCTGTAATGCTCCTTGATGTGTGTTTCTTTGCACCAAATATCATGAAATTGTGATTAATTAGTCTAATTTGGTGTAAATTTTCATGATATTTCATGAAATTTGGTGCAACCAAACACGCCCTTAATTCTCAATACCTTGGCATAACATAGTTTCTTAAAACAGAGATGAGAATAGTTTCTTAAAACAGAGGTGATTCTCATCCTCATCAGCTGAATTCATATATACAAATGAAGTTCCCATTTCACCCATTTGACATTTTTGCATGAAATTTGTGAAAATCATGCAGTCTATTGAAACGGAAGCCTGCTTCCTACCCCCATGGAGGAGTTCTGTCGGTGTGACACCTTCCAAAGAGCATACTTCTATTGAGCTAACAGGCACCGACCGACCCGGTTTATTATACGAAGTGTGTGCTGTACTCGCTGACCTCAGATGCAATGTCGTGAATGCGGTAGTTTGGACACATAATGCCCGAGCCGCAGCAGTAGTCCACATCACTGATGAATCAACGGGCCGTGCAATCGAAGCCCCAAGTCGGCTTTTGTGCAGTGTACTTAGAGGGAACAACGATCAAAGAGCCGCGAAGATGACGGTTTCCATGGGGGTGACCCATACAGAGAGGAGGCTGCATCAGATGATGTTTGATCATAGGGATTACGAAAGAGGCGGACCTGCAAGGGCTGAGGATAAGAGCTCATCCAGACCTCATGTAGCTCTGTTGGATTGTTTCGAAAAGGATTATACTGTTGCTACTATGAGGTCGAAGGATCGGCCAAAGCTTCTGTTCGATACTGTTTGTGCCTTGACAGACATGCAGTACATGATGTTTCATGGGACTGTAGACACGGGAAGGACGGAAGCTTACCAGGTATCAGATCTTCTGGGCTACTCATGACTCGATTCAGACATGAGAATGTGGCATGCATATGCATTCAGGCTCCACAGTTTGCAGTGGCCTTAAAATCAGGCCATTCTAGTCATCAGGTGGGCCACATGTATATAAGAATCTGGAACATTGGTCAGTTTCTCATATGCCCCATTTTCTTCATACATATTGGCCTACTCGATCACCTCTCGAACCTGATTTTTGTACAGTATCACATGTGTGGTGGGGCTCACCAGATGACAACTTCAGCATTTCTCATTCTAGTTCTGTAATTAACATGGATGTTTCTTGTCCAATTGTAGGAATACTATATCAGACACATCAACGGGCTCCCTATCAGCTCGGAAGCTGAGCGGCAATGCGTGATCAGTGCCTTGAAGCAGCAATCGAGAGGCGGGCCTCTGAGGTATTTGTCACTGAGCAGAGAAAAGTTCCCATCAGACATATAGCTGTGGTTCAGAAGCTGCTGGCAATGGTAGATGGTGGTTGCTTATCCATCTCGAGTATCTCTAGGGCCAATATGTCCACAGACTATCAGTAATTCACAACATTTATTCACCATTTTGCTCACAAAGTTGTCCATGTGCTTTCCATGGATGCAATGGCTACAATAGCATGTGATTCTGGGTCTATGGCACATGAATGTGTTGACCCAGCAGATCAATGGCTCCATTTCACTTAACATGATTGCCACGTCTACCCTGGCAATGCTAGAGATGGCCCAGCAATCATCTCTACCATTGATCTATCAAAATAATTGAATGATTCACATTCTCATGTATTATAATGGTTCGCAACAAAGGGTGGCAAAGCAATAGACAACTTCTATGTTATAGATGCGTCCGATAGCCCTGTCGATTCCAAGACCATCGATTCAATCTGCAGGCAGATTGGCCAAATGAGCCTGCGAGTGAAACAGAACCCGTTCTTTTCTCCCGAACCTCCCAAAGAAACATCAGTTGGGTTTCTCTTCGGAAGCTTTTTTAAAGCCCGCTCATTTCAGAAGTTCAGATTGATTCGATCGTATTCCTGAAATTCTCATATATTTCGATAACAAGAAAATTAAAAAAGATCAAATGTCCAGTCCATACGAGTAGAAATAACACATTGTAAATAGGTGTCATCTCCCTTAAATAGAGGGATCCATGTAAATTCTTCAGGGTCTAGTACTTCTCAATCTGTAATTAGATTGTGTATATAGACAGTACATAGGTTGCATACGAATTGCAAATATTATTATGTTTGTAGATAAAAAGTGATTTTTTGTTTTTGCTTTATTATTATTATTATTATTGCAGCATTGCTGCTGGATCCCTTGCGGTTAATTCACGGGCCGTTTGGATGTGTGATTGGACTGAATTGCAATAATTCAATTGAAATATTGTGGAAATAAATAACCAAAATGGTCTGGTCTTCAAATTGCAATCCGGCCCGTGAAATTCATGTTTACTTGAAACAAAATGAACTGGTATTTGGAGGCCAGTTAGTGGGGCTAGATCTACTTGGGCTATTTCTAATTCATTGAATATTTAAATATAGAGGAAATGACCAAAATTGCAGGACGATTTTAATTCATAATGACGACTTCCTAATTGCAATTCAGTTTACTCATGCAATTCATGTTTACTCAACTGCTATTTGGAGGCCAGGCATTATAAATCAGTGGGGTTAGGTCCACTTGGGTCATTTCTAATTCATTGGATATTGTGGTTCAATTCAGTTTAACAACCAGAATGCAGCTCATGTGGGTGTGTTTGGATGCTCTATTAGACTGAATTGTAATAACTTAATTAACATAGAGGAAATGACCAAAATGGCTGGACCATTTTAATTGACAAGGACAACTTCCTAATTGCAATCCATCCAATTCTGTTAGCTCAAAACAATCCAAATAGCTGTTTGAAGGCCTGTCATGTTTGTTCGAGACGATCCCAAGTGCCATCTAGACCAGCAAATCAGGTAATTATGAAAGAAGTAGGACTAGATTCAGTTGGGTAATTTCTAGTTCATTGAATATTGCATTTCAGTTCAGCATCCAGCATTCATCCCATTTTGGCGTGTTTGGATAAGCTATTTGACTGAATTGCAATAATTTAATTAAAAGACAGAAAATGACTACAATGGCAGGAACATCTTAATTCATAATGACAGCTTTCAAATTGCAAATCCATCCAATTCAATTCACTCAAAGCGATCTGAATTGCTGTTTGGAGGCCAGCCATTCATTTTGAACAGAGTGGGGTTAATCCACTTGGGTCATCTCTAATTCATTGATTATCATAGCTCATATGGCATTTTAAAGATCTGAGATTATACTCAAGTAAATGGTTCAAAACCTCCTACCTAGCAAAGCAAGAACAGCACTGCCGTTGAACGTGGACCATTACGTATTTTTATGCCACTAATTAGAACATTAAGATTATCCTATTGAGATTTTTTTATACTACTCTTTGCAGAATGAGACAGAACAGACCAGTCCAGATCATGGAAGCTTGGGCCCACTTGCCAAGCTCAAAACTCAGCACATTCAGCATTTCCACGAATCCAGTATAATGTAATGTGAAAGCCCAAATTGCATGGATGGGGCTTGAAATTCCCATTCGTGGCCCACAACCAGATGGTAAATGGGATAAAACAAAATTAATTTCACATACAGCCTAAATAAATTAAAATATTATTTGAAGCCGTTGATTTTATTGCAATGTCCTGATCTTTTAAGCAAAAAGATATATGTTAGAATCACATTGGATTCCACGATCTACTATACAAGCATCAAATCTAGGGCGTTTAACAGTTTTGAATGCGTACTTTGATCAGCCATTATATGGATTGCTGGATGATGTGGTGTCTTTAAGTCTTATGTCTCTACCATACCTATGCCTTCTTAGGTTCTCTAATGGGAAGATGAATGGGTGCATAATGGTGTGGAGATTAGGGGACGGAACACTTCTTTATATGGAGACAAGTCATGAGAAAATCCTACCCATCATAGGATTCTCCCAATCCCATGACTCCTAAATCATTGGGAGAGAAGCTTTCTACCAACACAACTCTATCAAGAGTGGTCCATAGTACTTCACACACAGCATAACTGTGTGCATTGGAAGTGGATTGCGTACTGAGTAACTCCGTACGGTAAGCGTACTGAGTAAACTCTGCTGGCCCCTGTGTCATTCATGCATTATATCCACTCCGTCCATCTCTTTTAACACATAATTTGAGGGCTTTATCCCCAAAATGGTGTATATCCAAACCTCAAATGGACCACTCCACCAGAAACTGTGTGAATTGAACAGCTACCGTTTAAAAAATCTTGGGAACAACAGAGGTTTTAGATCAAGCTGATATTTGTGTTTTCCCTTCATCCATATCCTTCTGATCTTATGAACAAGTTGGATGACAAATAAACATCACTGGGGGCCTTTGAAAAATTTCAACGGTTGAAATCAATAGTTCCACTTTTTCCAATGGTATGGCCCACTTGAGCTTTGTATATGCATCAATTTTGGGTTGAACCCATAAAATGATCTGGAAAAACGAATGGACGGTGTGGATAAACCACATGCATTCGCGGTGGGCCCAACTGAGTTTACTCAGTACGATAAGAGCCTACTGAGTAACTCAGTACACAATCCGATTTCGTGTGCACTCAACAATAGTGTGGGTCCCACTCTGATGGTCATGCGAATGATCTAATCCAATCATTGCATTGCATGATGGACATATGTTATGTGTAGCCCATAATTGCAACAATATAAACATAAATGAAAAAGGTGAACTTGAACAGGTAGGTTAGTCATTTTATCTATAGAAGTTGGACGGGGACAGGTCCTGTCTCAGGAATAGCTCTACTAGTTGAAGTTAAAAATTAAAAAAATAAAAAATAAAAAAATAAAAATGGTAAACTGTGTCAGGTTTTTCAAAAAAAAGAAAAAAAGAAAAAGAAAATAAAAAATGAAGAGAGCATCTCGATCAGCTACTAGTGCTGGATCCACGGCAACCTTTAACCTTTAAGGACCAGTTGCTTCCTCATCCTAACCAGAAAATGAAAATATTAATAAATCAAAATCACATAACAGTCATTTTATATTTAAAAATAATAATAATAACAGCAACGAAATCATTAAATATCATTTGAAATCAATAGGTAGGGAGCCTAACACAACATCCTATCCTAAAATCTAGAAAAAAGAACAAAAAAATATTCTACAAGGAGTTGGCCATAGAGACTTGGCCCCATAATTCAAAACTCGAAAACTCGACTCAACTCGATGTCCATTCTGGTCGAGTTGGCTCAAAGACTCAATTGAGTCTTTAAGCTACTCGATATTTAATAATTAAATTAAGATATTAGCAGTATTTAAAGAGAGTTTTTATAACTAAATAAAATAAAAAAGCAATGGCACACAATACTATTTTCTGCTACTTTTCAGGGAAAAAAAAGAAGAAGAAGAAGAAGAAGAAGAAAGAAATAGTAGTAATTTTCAGAGTGGCCAAAGGCATTGGATCTGTTAAAGGAGGTTTAATGCCTGATTATATCCCTCATCATGAGCAGATCAAGTTATAAAATCAAATTGACAAAACTTGATTGAGTCAAGTTCAAAACTGAGTTTCTAACTGACTTAGCCCCAAATCTCAACAAGTTTGAATGAATTTGTTGTTTTGGCTGCTGTTTTCTTATGTTGTTGTTGAGGTCAAAATCTGATCAGCCCTCCTCCCCTCTTCACACACTCCGAGCAGGCGTCAGACCAGGAACCCTGCACATAAACCGTAAGCAATGGAGACCCTGGCTAAGCCGGGGGACCCTCCGATGCCTAAGTCAGGACAACAGAATCTGGGTCTAAGTTTAGGAGGAAGGGGAGAGTGTCAGATGTTGCGTACCTGTCCTCATGGGATGATGTAATATTTATACCTTTTCATCGCTCGATTCGCATCCGATAATCTCGGCACGATCAGTGGGGTTCGTGGATCATGGAGATATTGCCCAGAATCCGAAGATCATGTCTCACGATGTGCGTATCTGCGAGCGAGATAACAACGCATACCTATACATGGCAGTTTCTCCACTTAGCGCGTAGGACCTTTATTCTCGGAGATGCCTCGGCTCGGCCAGACCGAAGACGACGATATCGTTCCGAGCTGATGGTTGGTTATGTCAACCTGAGCCGAACCTTGATCCGTTCGCAAGTAGTACAGCTAGCCCTTCTCAATGTCATGATGGATGCTTACTCGGAGTCGGTCGTATAACTCGAATATTTTCTCTTCCGACTGCTCTCGGAAAGAAAGTGATCAAGAATGGGAGCTTCGTCCACCTTAACCCACCTTCCTATTATTATGCCGAGGCTCGGACTCTCCGCTCGGAGTGATGGACCGTCGATCCCTCCGATTGTAGTCGTCTCGGATCTTCCCATAACAGTTGTTATTTGAGCTATAGTGCTATTTGGTATATATACTACTTTTGTTTTGACAATATTCTTCCATTCAATAAAACAAAACAAAACAAGTGTATATATAAAAAAAAAAAAGAAAAAAAAAAAAGAACAAATTGTAGCAGAGATATATAACAAATATAGTAACCTTCAAAACTAGAATGTGTTAAGGAAACAATGTGTTAGATCATTTGATAATCAATGAGCTGCTTTTTTAGGACCATAAGAAGAAGCACATGTCATACACATTACGGTGGGCCCCACATATCATGAGTGTATATAAGTAAAAACTTTACAACTTAAGGATTTTACAGGCATCTAAACGACACATGAGAAAAAGAAAAGAAAGGAGGAGAGATATACATTCAGTCCCGTTTCTTAGTCTTTCCATCCACTAAGACAATGCACTTCCGGGGTGGGCCCAACATAAAGCCCGGCCCCACATTGGGCGTAGCCGGGAATCCAACTGTCACGTTCTCACAGGAAATATTGAACTTATCCCCGTTTGCTTGAGCAAGCAATTCAACTCGGAAATCCACGGCCCCACGTAATAGCCGGTCCTTGACCATAGACTCGGCCGCATCCACATCCAAGCTCTTCGAGTGGGCCATGAGGCGGTCTTGGAGAGTCTTATGCCTATCTGATTTAAGAAAGAAGCAAGGGATGGAGACATGTGATAGGAGGTGGGACCCATTGTATATGGATGACTGGACACGGTCATAGTGCATATCTCCCAACATGCCATAGTTCTTAATGTAGATGGAGATATTCCCGGCGGCTGTCAATCGCGACGAGGAGATGTTGAAGGGATCGACGGTGGCTGAGGTGACGGTGTATGAAGACATTTCATTGATCGGCGCGGCAATGGGATAAGCTAACCAGGCCAGGAATCCCATTCCCAAGACTAAGATTAATAGGAGGATTAATGCGTAGGTTGATGGGGTTTTTTGCCCCGTCTACGACCGGTCCTGAGTCCCGCTCGACCGGTCGTGGGAGGTGCTCGACCGGTCGTGGGTTCGAGCCCTGGCACGACTCGAAGTCCAGCGAGTTCGTGCTGTTTTTTACTGTAGCTAGGACAGGTCGTGGAGAGCTACGACTAGTCGTAGGTGGTCTACGACCGGTCGTAGGAGAGCCAGGACTGGTCGTAGGTTACGCAGATTGTTCCGCGATTTTACGCGAAACTGCGGATTTGAGTCCTTTCGCAACGGGATGCGGAAAGGAGTTTCCCAAAACTATAAAAGGGGTTGCCTAGGGTTTTTCTAGGGATCACAAAATAGCAAGAGGGTTTCCTAAAGCTTTGCAAGGGATTTGCTAAAGGGTTTAGGGATATCAAAGGTGAGAGAGAGGGAGAAAGAGAGAGAGGAAGCTTATAGAAGGGAGGTTCTGCTCGAGGAGGTTTTTCTACTTTGCAATTTATATCTCAGCGCTTCTATGTTCTCATAATCGGTTAGATCTCTTCGTTTTCTCTATTTCTCTTATTGTTCATCCACTCCTGCGTGAGTGAAGAAGGTTGTAAACGTTCTACTTCATAGTGGATTGTTGATCTGGACGAGGTCCCGTGGTTTTACCTCTTTGAGGGTTTTCCACGTAAAAATCTCTTGTGTGGTGTGTGATTGATGCTTTGATTTATTTCATTGCTTTATTATCCATAATTCTGGTTTGTTTCGGGAGGCTAGATCCTAAGGTTTGTGCAAGGCATCCCAACAAAGTGGTATCAGAGCTAAGTTCATTGAACGGGTAGGATCGGTTTTGAATTATGGAAGGTGGCTCAAGGATGATCAGCCTCAATGGTTCTAACTGGACCATATGGAAGGCTAAGATGGAGGACTTGCTTTATTGCAAGGACTGTATATTCTCCAATCTCGTGCATATCAAAGAAAATCCAAGGATATGACTGATGATGATTGGAAGAAGATGGACCGAAAGGCGGTGGGGTTTATTAGACAATGGTTGGATGATTCTGTGTTCCACCATGTGTCTACGGAAACCTCACCATTAGCAAGCTATGGCTAAAATTACAAGAAATTTGTATGAGAGGAAGACAGTAGGTAATAAGATATTTCGATAAGGCGACTTGTAAATCTCAAGTTCAAGGATGGTGGTTCTGGCCGAGCATATGAATGAGGTCAAGTAATATAGTGAACCAACTCACCTCTATGAAGATGGTCTGGATGATGAATTGCAGCTTTACTATTGCTTAGTTCATTGCTCGACGGTTGGGAGACATTGGTGGTGTCTCTAAGTAACTCCGCGCCGACGGAAAGATATCCATGGAACAGTAACCATTGTCTCTTCAATGAGGAGACAAGGAGGAAGTCTCGGGGTCTACTCAGTGAAGAGGCTCTTGTGACGCAGAACGGGGAGAGGAAAGAACAGAAGGGCGGAAAGGCCCAGATAAATCAAGAGGCAAGTCGAGTAACGAAAAGAGGTTGAATCTTTGGGCTGTGGCAAGAAGGGCCACTACAAGCATGAATGTCGTGGTAAGAAAAATGACAAGAAAGGAAAAGGGAAGGAAGATGAATCGATTCCCACTGCGGTCGCTTCGGATGGCGACATGGTAGTTATTCTTTCTACAGATCACGATGTATGTCTCACAGCTACGAGTCAGGGCACCGACTGGGTGATAGACTCGGGAGCTTCTTTTCATGCGACTCCACACAGGGACTCCTTCACAAGCTACAAGTCAGGTGACTATGGGACTGTGAAGATGGGAAATTCTGGCGTATCAAAGATCGTGGGAGTTGGTGATATTTGTGTGAAAACTGATGTGGGCTGCACATTGGTTCTTAGGGATGTGAGGCATATCCCAGACCTTCGCCTCAACTTGATGTCGACGGGAAGGTTGGATGATGATGGCTATGAAAGCCGGTTTGCTGATGGGCGATGGAAGCTCATCAAGGGTTCATTGATCGTGGCTAGAGGAAAGAAGTGTTGCACCTGTACAAGGCAAGTGTCGGTATGTGCAAGGTGGGTTGAACGCACGGAAGATTCGGCTATTGACATGTGGCACAGCGTCTAGGCCACATGAGTGAAAAAGGGCTTCACTACTAGCGAGAAGCGGCTCCTTCCAGACGTGACAGTATGCCTCTCAAAACCCGTCTTGATTGTTTATCGTGGAAACAACATAGAGTTTCATTTATTAAAACTCGCTTCTCATGTTAATAAAGTGCATGCATTAGATTTGGTTTATTCTGATGTTTGTGGTCCTATGAGGACAAAAACCTTGGGTGGGGCATTGTATTTTGTCACTTTTATAGATGATGCATCTAGGAGGGTTTGGGTTTATGCTTTGAAATCCAAGGACGAGGTCTTTGGTGTGTTTAAGTTGTTTCATGCTATGGTCGAGAGAGACAGTAGATCATTGAAGTGCATCCGCACTGACAATGGTGGTGAATACATTGGCGACTTTCACGAGTACTGCAAGTCCCAGGGTATACGGCATGAACAGACGGTTCCCAAGACCCCCCAGCATAATGGTGTAGCTGAGCGAATGAATCGCACCATTGTTGAGAGAATCAGATGCATGTTATCCCATGCGAAGTTGCCCAAGACGTTCTGGGGAGAAGCAATGCGCACAGCGGTGTATTTGATAAACAGGTCTCCATCAGCCCCGTTGAATGGAGAAGTACCTGAGAAGGTGTGGACTGGACAGGATCCATCGTACAGTCATCTCAGGGTGTTGGATGCAGGACATCCGTTCACGTACCAAAGGACGAGAGGTCCAAGCTCGATATGAAGATCAGGCAGTGTGTGTTCTTAGGGTACGGTGATGAAAAATTCGGTTACAGGTTATGGGATCCGACCGAGAAGAAGCTCGTCAGGAGCAGAGATGTGGTTTTCTTTGAAGATCAGTGTATCGAAGACATTGGTAAGCCAGAGAAGAACCAGCCTAGTTCAGGTGAGCTAGAGGACATGGATCCGATTACTCCTCCCATGGTGCATGATGACGGGGAGTACAAAGAAGGTGCGAGGACGAGGGAGTTCCTTCGGAAGATGGACCAGGGGAGCATTGCCCACTTGATCCACTGTTGAGCCACGGGTGAGGAGGTCATCTAGGGACAGACAGCCGTCCAAGAGGTACTCGCCGCATGAGTACATTATGCTAACCGATGGGGGAGAGCCAGAAGATTATTCTGAGGCCCTAGCCGACGAGCATAAGGAGGAGTGGTTGAAAGCTATGCAAGAGGAGATGGAATCCTTGCATAAGAACCACACCTATGATATGGTGAAACTGCCTAAGGGTAAGAAAGCTCGAGCAACAAGTGGGTGTTCGTAAAAGAAGATTGAGCGAAGAATTCACGATGAGGTTCAGGCCGGACTTGTGGTTAAAGGGTTTGGTCGAGGAGGAAGGCATAGACTTCGAGGAGATATTCTCACCAAGTGAAGATGACATCCATACGGGTGTTGCTTGGGTTGGCGGCTAGCATGGATCCGGAGATAGAGCGGTTAGATGTTAAAACTGCCTTTCTCCATGGTGACTGGAAGAAGAGATCTACATGCACCAACCGAGAGGGTTCGAAGTCAAGGGCAAGGAGCATATGGTGTAGTAGGCGAGGAAGAGCTTGTATGGGGCAAACAAGCTCCACGGCAATGGTACAAGAAGTTCGATTCGTTCATGTTACAAACATGGGTATGACAGAATCGGAGTCGGACCACCGTGTGTTCACGCGCAAGTTCTCGGATGGTGATTTCTTAGTTCTGCTATTATACGTTGATGACATGCTCATCATGGGAAAAGACATCAAGAAGATTGACAGTGAACAGAGTTGGGCAAGTCTTTTGCGATGAAAGACTTGGGCCCTGGGCTAGACAGATCCTAGAATGGAGATAACCCGTGACGAAGCGCAGGAAACTTTGGGCATCACAAGAGCGGTATATTGAGAAAGTCCTAGAGCGGTTCAATATAATGAATCTGTGGCCACGACTCCACTAGATGGTCACTTCAGATTGAGCGACGTGCAGTGTCCCAAGACGAAGGCGGAGGTGGAAGAGATGCAGAAGATACCCTACGCGTCAGCTGTAGGAAGTTTGATGTATGCTATGGTGTGTACACGCCCAGACATAGCATATGCGGTTGGTATAGTCAGCCGATATCTTGCCAATCCTGGCAAAGAGCATTGGGTAGCGGTGAAATGGATACTACGGTATCTAAGAGGCTCATCCAGGTTGAGCCTATGCTATGGTGACGGAAAACCCGTGTTAGAGGGCTACACGAGATCTGCGATATGGCGGTGACATAGATTCCAGGAAGTCTACATCGGGGTTCATGTTCACGTTTGCGGGGGGAGCGGTTTCTTGGCGAGCAGCAAGCTACGAAGAGGTCGTAGCATTGTCGACGACAGTAGGCCGAATACATTGCGATCACGAAGCATGTAAAGAGATGCTTTGGATGAAAAGGTTCCTACAGAACTTAGCACGAAGCAGGAGGAGCACGTGGTCTATTGCGATAGTCGAGTGCTATACACTTGAGCAAGAATCCAAGTCGATTCCAAGTCGAAGCACATAGAGATTCGGTATCACTTGGATCGTGATACTTTGGAACAAAAGGTGTTACGGCTTGAGAAGGTCCACACGGACGATAATGGGTCGACATGATGACCAAGGCTTTGCTCATGGGCAAGTTTGAGGTTTGTAGAAACCCACATGAAGAAGGTGGATCCCTCCCGGGTCAAAAAGGGGAGATTTGATGGGGTTTTTTGCCCCGTCTACGACCGGCATACCGGTCGTGGGAGGTGCTCGACCGGTCGTGGGTTCGAGCCACGCACGACTCAAGTCCAGTGAGTTCGTCTTTGTTTTTATAGCTAGGGCAGTGTGGAGAGCTACGACTAGTCGTAGGTGGTCTACGACCGGTCGTAGGAGAGCCAGGGGCCCAGTCGTAGGTTACGTGCAGATTGTTCCGCGATTTTACGCTCCGCGGATTTGAGTCCTTTCGCAACTGGGGATGCGGAAAGGAGTTTCCCAAAACTATAAAAGGGGTTGCCTAGGGTTTTCTAGGGATCACAAAATAGCAAGAGGGTTTCCTAAAGCTTTGCAGGATTTGCTAAAGGGTTTAGGGATATCAAAGGTGAGAGAGAGGAGAAAGAGAGAGAAAGCCATATAAGGGAGGTTCGCTCGAGGAGGTTTTTCTACTTTGCAATTTATATCTCGGCGCTTCTATGTTCTCATAATCGGTTAGATCTCTTCGTTTTCTCTATTTCTCTTATTGTTCATCCACTCTGCGTGAGTGAAGAAGGTTAAGCGTTCTACTTCATAGTGGATTGTTGATCTGGACGAGGTCCCGTGGTTTTTACCTCTTTGAGGGTTTTCCACGTAAAAATCTCTTGTGTGGTGTGTGATTGATGCTTTGATTTATTTCATTGCTTTATTATCCATAATTCTGGTTTGTTTCGGGAGGCTAGATCCTAAGGTTTGTGCAAGGCATCCCAACATAGGTGGTTGGAATGGGGTTATTGGTGCTAGGTTGCGCCGGGGGGTGTTGGCTGATGCGCGATTCCATGTGCACGTAAAGAATGCGATGAGGCTGAGGAGAGGATTATGAGAATGGGGAAGCATTGTGGTATCACCTATTTATAAGAGGTGAAAATATGAGTTGTGGAGACTGCAATCCCTTTTGTTTTTGTTTTTTCATAGAGCAAGGATCCTTGTCAAGCATAACTTTCATGCTTTCGTGTATAGTGCCTTTAGCAGGAAGTTCCTGCGCTGAGAACTAAGGTGGGGCTCGAGGTGACCTTTTTGAGAAATCCAATCCATTCATCCGTTTTTTTAGCTCATTTTATGACTTAAGAAGGAAAATGATCCGCATCCAATACTCAGGTGGGCCAAAAACGTGAGTATTGAACGTCAACAGTTGAAATATCCGTGTGGCCACGGAAGCCTTGAATCAGGATAATATTTGTGTTTTCATTTCATTCCAATATGAATGACGTTATAAACGGTACATATGAACATCACTGTCGACTCCAGGAATATTTCAACGGCAGAAATTTCCTTACACCCATTTTTCTTTAGTGCGCCCCACTTGAGTTTTAGATCTTGCTCAATTTTGATCTCAAGTCCTAAAATGAGCTCACAAAACGGATGACGGGTGAATTTTTAACAAACATCACGGTAGGCCTCACCCAAGTTTCCACCGCAGGGAATTCCGCGTCGGTTGTGTAATAAATTAATAATACCATCCAATTAGATTGCGATAGAACTGGACTGCGTACTAAACTCTATGGGGCCACCGTCATTCTAGCATTATATCAACTTCGTTAATCTGTTTTATCATATAATTTTAGGGATTTAAACCAAAAGTTAATCATATCCAAAGCTCAAGTGAACCCACCACCTGAAACAGTGTGAATTGAAAGTCTATCATTGAAAAGTTCTTAGGGCCCACAGAAGTTTTAGATCAAGATGATATTTATTTTTTTCCCTTTATCATGTCTGTGTGATCTTATTAAGAGTTTGGATGACAAATAAACATCACTAGGACCTTAGAAAGGTTTCAACAGTAGAAATCAATACTTCCACTGTTTCCTTTGGTATGGTCTACTTAAGATTTTGATATACTTTAATTTTAGGTTCAACCCCTAAAAAGATCTGAAAAATCTGATGGACGGTGCCGATAAACTACATTATTTCACAATGAGCCCAACATGGTTTACTTAGTATGATAGGAGCGTTCACTCGGTGCGGCAATTCGATTTCGATTGCAACAACCACGATTTTCCTGTTCGTAGGCAGGCTCCACTGGGATGTTTGTGAGAAATCCTCACCGTCCATCCATTTTGTGGGTTCATTTTATGACATGAGGCCAAAAATAAACCGTATACAATGCTCAAGTGGGCCAAAAACGTGATAATTAAACTTCCACAGTTGAAATATTCGTGGGGCCATAGAGATTTTGAATCATGCTTATATTTGTGTTCTCAGTTCATCCCAGTCGGAATGACGTTATTAACTGTATGGATGGCATGTAATCATCATCGTCCAATCCAGGGAAGTTTCAACGGTAGGAACTTCCCTAACTACTTTTTCTTTTAGTACGGCTCACTTAAGTCTGGGATCCTGTTCAATTTTGGTTTACTCTACTAAAATTAGCTCACAACGGATGGACGGTGAGGATTTCTCACAAACATCACGGTGGACCCACCTAAGTTCCAACGCAGGAACTTCCTGCGGAAAGCTTTAGCAGGAAATCCATGTCCCCTTTTCCTGCTTTGATGCAAACAGAGGATCCGGAAACAGATTGGCTACTCCCCTGCCACCAGCCAATGGCTAGTGGTCGGTGCTATGTGGGCTCCATCATGATGTATGTGTTTCATCCATGTCTTTCATCAATTTTTCTAGATAATTTTATGATATTAATTTAAAAATAAGGCATATCCCAAGCTCGAGTGGACCACATTACAGGAAACAGTGTTGAATGAGCCTCGACCGTTAAATTTTTTTTGGAAGCCATAAAAGTTTTGGAATAAGGTGATCTTTGTTTTTTTACCTTCATTTGGGTCTGTATGACCTACTCAACAGATTGGATGTCAAAACAACAGTAATTGGGCCTTAGGATGATTTAAATGGTGGATATCCAATCAATATTTTTTTTCCTGTAGTGTGGTCCACCTGAGATTTTTATCCATATAATTTTTGGAATAAAGCCTTAAAATTATCTTTAACAATGGATGAACGGAATGGATGAAACACATACATCATGGTGGGCCCACATAGCACCGACCATCAGCCACGGGCCCACCGTTATGTCCGTGAGAAATCCACTCCGTCCATCAGTTTTCGCAGATAACTTTATAATTGTTTCCACAAATAATCCAGATCAAAGGTTTAAGTGGACCACACAACAATAAACAGTAGAGACGTAAACTACAACCGTTAACCTTCCTGTGGGTCCACGTTATGTTTATAGTCCATCTAAACCGTTCATAAGGTTATTCCCAATGGAATTAACTGAAAATTCAAATATTAGCCTAATTCAAAACTTCCACCGCTCCGAAAAGGTTTCAAGGCGTTCAATCCTATTCTCTTCGTGGTGTGCGTCACTTAACGTTTGGATCTACCCCAATTTGTGAAATTCTTGCTATAATGATCTTTAAAAACGGATGGACGGAGGGGATTTTACACGCACATTTTGGTGGGCCTCAGGTAACTTCCGCAAATACGAATTTTCCGCTGTCCCGCACAAGCAATACGTGTCCCCGCCAGTTTCTCATCTAACGGATTTCACCTTACAGCAATACGTTGGCCCACCTCTTACTTCCCGTGTAAATACAGTAACTGTCTCTCCAACCAATGAAAGCTTGACACGTAGTCGAGAGGAACCGGCTAACGCTAGCTACCGGCGTACAGACCGTTTTAGTGAAGGGAAATATTTGATACACTGATGATCTATAGTTTTCTATATGTACTCAAACAATTAGATTACACACGACAGAAATTTACATAAATCCAAACCGTTAAATAGTGATCTAATTCTCTCAATCACAATGTCTCATTTTTTGGTGACCATAAGTTTAAAGATTGGTATGATTGAAATCTACTTTTCAAATACAGTGAAAAAGCAAAACAAAATTGAAGGATTTGATTGTTAAAAAGGTCCATTTTAATCTATGGCCAATATTCAGAGGGCCACAGGAGATAGAATTAATTATCTTGGATTACACGTGTAAAGAATCTTTGTGAACGAGTATAGATAGTCATACACTACCAGAGTATCATTATTCATTCGCACTACGGAAACGGGTCGTTGGATATCTAGTTAAAAGTTGGTTTCGGAGAGACTTTTCGTCTCCCTCTCAATTTACCAGTGCGAAGTTGATGCTAGTCATACTCCTCATTGTCTTGGTTGAAGCTTTGATATCTTGACAGAGTGGGTCCAGAGCTACTCATGGGTTCCTCTACTGGATAAAGGATCCGAAAAACCCACTGAATGAAAAATAAAAAGAAAAGGAAGGCTGACAACAGAATAGTACAAGGAAAAAAAACAGAGCAACAATGCTTGGCAACTATAATCATGTTGCTGACAATGTGTATAACAGAGCAACAATGCTTGGCAACTATAATCATGTTGCTGACAATGTGTATAACACCTTGTAAACCTAAAGAAAGAATTACCTTTGGTATCCCATTACATAAGCATGGAAAATAAATGTGACAAACCATCCATTTGTGAACAGGCTGCAATCAGTAACACTTATCATCTGTGAATGTTTTTTACCCATTATTTCATGTTACCTGCTTTCCCTGTCATATTTTTAATTAATAAATATAGAAGCATACTCTTTGTTAGTTTTTCACGGTATAAATATTGGTAATGGTTCATCAATCCTCATATGTGACAGTGATGTACAGCTATTAGACCATCCAAATGGTCCATTCCATTGTGGATGGAGCATCTCTATAATCACACAGATCAAGCAATATTCCCAACCATCCAAATGGTCCATTCCGTTGTGGATGGATCCATTATGTTTTTTAGCATTCTAGATTGTACTGTTTGTTGACAAAAGAGAAGAAACTTGCTAGTACATAACTGAAATGTGGCTGAACTATGCACATACAATTGAGTGCTTGTTATATGTTACATATATATGTATGATATATGAGTAATATTTACACAGCTTAATGGATGGTAAGATTTTTTATTTTTTTATTGTTTTATTTTTTATTTTTAAATGTGGGTGCATGCCACTAGAATTTCATTGATCAGTAAAATTTACAGGCATTCGGGTGGGTCCCAACAAAAAGACTACAGACCTCACCTATCATATCTCCACAAGAAAACTAAACACTAAGACAGAAGAGAATCTTTTTTCGACAAGAAAAAAGGACCTGAAAGAAGCCTATCAAAGGCCTACTACCGGGAGACCCAAACATCTATGGATAACGGGAGGAATAAGGGAGAAGGTAAGACTGGGGAGGAGCACAATAAAGATCTAATCTGCATGATAGCCGAACCGAACTGCCCCAAGGCCCAGCCTATCAAGGAAGAGGCTTCCCCTAACATGCCGTGGGAGGAGAGAAGAGATACGAAATAGCGAGGCGGCCTGAGTTTCACTTCCCAAACGGGCCATACCATCTGCTGGCCCGTTCCCTTTTCTATAGATGAGGACAAAATTTAGCTGACAAAGTGAGCGAAATCTCTAAATTCTCTCTATCCAATAGACCCATTTCTAGGAGGGGCACATATTACCATTTAGGAAGTCGACCATGAGCTTAGAGTCTGACTCCACCACGATATTAGATATGCCAAAACTAGAGCAAAAGGAGAGCCCGTCATGAACTGCACGTAGCTCCGCATATGTGTTGGAAGCTAACCCATAGCCTGCTGAAAAAGCAAAAATAAACTCACCATTGTCACCCCTGCATATACCTCCTCCACCTGACGGCCCCGGGTTTCCCCAAGCCGAGCCATCCATGTTGAGCTTAGACCAACCTGCTCACGGCTTCCCCCACCTGACCACAATTGGGGGATCACGGAGACGCGTTGAATCAGCTATCCCCAGAAAGGACCGTGAGGTTCTACTCGGCGGAGGGCACAGAAGATCAGGGGCTCGCTCTACAGCAAGGAGAGCCAGCGCTTCACATTAAACACAATCACTGCCTCCTGCATAGCCTTTCGTCGAATTTAGCTGAGTTTTTGGACTTCCATATATCTCACAAAATTAAAGAGAGGGAAATCTTAATAATCGGGGAGGAATGCTGCTGCGAGCCTGCAGAGTTCCACCAAAAGCTGAGGTTCTCTTCTATTGACAGATTGGCGAAGAACGGGATCCCGAAAACCTCCCAAAAAATTTCCAACAAGCTGAAGCTATCGCGCTGTTGATGAAAAGGTGGTGCAAGGATTCAGCGGAACGGCCTCTGGTTGCGTCGATAGAGCAGCAAACACACTTAGAGGCTAATGATACACCCCGCCCCTGAACACTAACATCAATAAGAATCGCCTGCTGCAACACTCTCCAGACGAAAAGGGAGATTCTAGGTGGTAACTTTGCATGCTAGACCCACCTAGACCAATCCCTATGAGATTGGCTGCTCTGCTAAGCTTCCACGCTGATTTAATTGAGAAAGCACCGGAAGGGGTGACTGGCCAGATATGACTATCCGGTCTATCTGACAGGCAGAAACCACTCTGAAATATGAAATCAATTATATATTGAGGAAGAAAGGCGAAAGCTGAGGAAGGCGGGAGAGGCCCATGCTTCCCAAGAACCTGATTAACCTTGGTTGATAACAGAGGAGCTGGAACCTGGCACGAGGATTGGTCAATAAGCGGGCCAAACCCCACTCAATTGTCAGCCCAGAAGTTACAATTTCTGCTACCAATCTGCCAGCGCACATTGCAGTCCAAAAGAGGAAGCATCGCATCGATCTGTTTCCACAGCGGGGAGGTGAAAGAAGACGATCTGGTAGGGCCTGACGAAGAAAGTGGCAGCTTGTATGATTCAAGGGTAGCCTTGTCTCAACAATTCAGGGTTGACTTTTAAAAGGTAGATCGATAAAATGATTCAAGACCGCAGCCAATCATCAAAATAGGGTCAAAATGGACTCCACATTCTATACAACAGATGCCTGTCTATCCCACCTGCCACCACTATTTCCAATATTGTCTGATACAAGATTTTAATAGAAAATTTAGCAAAACCTGAGAAAGAAAATGTAGCAGAATCTCATCCCTAAGATTACTTGTATACTGGGATATACAACAATCATTGTTTCCAGACATCAATAAAGATCTAGGCAAAATGACCAGAAAAAGGGCTGTTTTAGTATATATGCCAAAGAAATCAGCAATTTGGTCTAGATAGACAAAAAAATCAGCAAATTTATCATTTCGGAGCTGAAAAGCTTGGCTGTAATTTTACCCGATAGGTTGTCGTTGTTGAAGTAGCTAGCAAGTACATAAATCGGAAAAACTGTTCATTCAATTGCATGCCATTGCCTTGCTTCCAAATGCTAATAAATTGACTTGTTAGAGAAGATCCAGATGACATTCAGGGCAATAAATTTGAATCATATTTAAAAAAGAATGCACTGACTCCTTTGAATATTAGAATCTACAAACTAAAATAATTTTCAGGAATCAATTGAATGACAGCATTATGACATACCAGCACTGTGCCAACACCTGTCAATATGTCTACACCTAACACAAGCATCGTGCACATGAAGTTTTTATACATATAAATTTAAGATTTAAACAAATATCAAAATAGTTTTCCAAGAAATACTAGAAAACCAAATCCAATAACACAAGGTAAAATATCTGCATACCTGAAGTAGCTGCTGCTGCTGCTGCGCCATCGCCGCGGCTAGAAATTCCTATGAATTGCAGCTGTTCAGCGGCCTTTGCAGCTTCCCTGTAATTTGCTTCTGAAAAAACAATAAGAATAAAAAATAAATCAGAAAAAAATTAAAAATAAAGATTCATGAAAGATAGTTGTGTATATGTCATCCAGGCCATTCAAACCCTTCATCTGGTCTGGATGAAGGAAAAAATCGGACTGTTTTGAAACTTGGATGGGCATTGGTGCGCATCAAGGGTGAGCATTTCCACCCAATTTGTTCCCTATGTTGTGGCCCAACTTAGTTCTGGATTGGGCTGATATTCGGGACCTGAGGATAATAAAGGTAGGATGCACTAGTAGCAAAAGAAAAGGGAAAAAATAAAATAAAAGAGATAAGAAGCAAGTACTTGTAAACAAAATTATAGTCCAGAAAGCAATTGAAGTTGTAAACATGTTGTAATGTTAACAGTAATGATCTTTTTGAACCTTATGTTATATAGAGTTGATAGGTGAATCATATTTTGTTATCAGTTGAAAGAGAAACCTGAATCTAAACATAGAGAAAAAATGCATAACAAAAGCTGAGAAGTATTGAACACACGAGTCGATTGGGGGATGTTACAGTGTGTATGGTTTATTTGGCAGGCGATGCAAAAAACAGAGTTTCAAAATGCCAATGACATGTGAAATCCTCACACCCACAATCTTGCACATCTAGGTTTAATTTATTTAAGAATAAAAGCAAACATAAAAGCACAACTTCTTGATTATTATTTTTTTTGAGAGATATAAGTTCTTGATTTTTAACACACCACCCAAGAATTCTTGTTGAATATTCAAATTGTAACTAACAATCAAAAGGATAATACTTGCATCCAGACATGATTCTATGAGAAAGCATCAGTTTAATTAAATGCTGGTTCCTCAGTAATTTAGAGCTTTGTTTCTAACAAGTAGTCCACGAGCGATGCTGCCTAATTTTAGAGCCAGACAATCCAATGATTGTGGCCCAGCGAATGGAGAACTTGGACCTCACACATGTATGCCATATCGGCACATGCACGTGATGACAATTCTCATCTTTAACAAACGATTCCAGAACCCAACATCAAATTCTGATGATAGTTTCTGAAGTTGAACAACAGGAAGACATTCAAGTGTAAAATGTAAGACATCAATAACTAGAAAAATTAAATCCTAGCAAGAACCGATAAACAGAAATGGGAACAATAACTAAGAAATCCATCTAGTACCTGTTTCTGAAAATTTCAGTCAGGCTATGAACAAAAGTAAAACAATAGCAAATAAAAACCTCAACCCCCTTGATCATATAAGGATCACGAGCGAAGCTAGATGAATGCAACTTGGCTCATTGATATTCACCATCAAACCTGCTTACCAGTTGAGAGCCTCAGTTCGCATCATGCAGCTCATAAATTAACCAGAGAAGACTACAATGCCCCAAATTCCCATCTTTCACATATTTTGAATACCTTGATGGAGAGGTTTAGCCTTCTAAAAATGCAAGTTCCAGCCACCTTCTCAACACAAAAAAAAAATTTGCTTTTGTCGATGATTCCCACAATATCTTACCAGCCTGCACCCATGCCGAAATCGACCAACTAGTAAGCCGATTTGGGTTGCACCAACTGAACTTCAAACTTCTCTAAAACTGCATCTCAGAGACTGCTAGCCACTGGACAGTGAATGAAGAGATTGACCATGGTTTCCTCAGTCATGCAACACAGAGAGCGTCTGCTCTGGATATGGAATCCTCTCCTCTTTAAGTGATCCATCATTGGTCACCCGTTGTGACAGGGCAACCACCCAGAAAAAAAAAAAAAAAAAAGGTTGTTCCCTTCCACACCACCGACTACCATAGAGAGATCTCAATCAATGACTCTGTTATGATGCAGGACAATTAACCACTTGCTCTAAAAGCTCGAATTGTTAGAGTATGGCGAATTAATCCCTTTATCTCATAGCCCAGGCCCCACATCGCATGGGTTAGGACCTCAGCCGAACCCCTCTCGTGGGCTCCAAATCACATGGGTACCGCCTCATACAAGCCACCCACCCCAAGTGTGTCCCCGCATCCCATGGGCTACCCCACTCAAGCCCGGTGTGAAATGCGCATTAATCACCCCCGGTGAGGAGTCTCGAACACGAGACCTCCTCCGTGGGCCCCAAATCAAATGGGTCATCCACCCTAAGTGTGTCCCCGCCTCCCACAGGCTACCCCAATTAGGCTCGGTGTGAAAATGACCCTGCATTATGTTAACTTTCACGAACAACGCTGAGGAGAACCTTTTGCTCAATTGACCACTCCATCATAACCACACTAGAATTAACATTAAAAGAAAACCCTAGAAATCGAACATCATCATAAAATATAAGAGCAATTCTTTTGCTAAAAATCTCAATTAAACCCTAGAACCAAAGCAGAATCCGCAAATAACCAAAAAAATTCACGAATTTTGGATGTCAGGTCCAAAGTGAGTTGAAATCTTCAAACGCAAGAAAATTCCACAGAAACCCTAAAAATTCAATTCCCTGTAAAATCTACATTGAAATCAAGTGTTAATTCCTTAATTAACATCTCAAAATGGAGCTAAATCCTCCAACAGCCGAATTTTCATGAACAGATTTGATATGATCTCATTTCAGCTGAAAATCAAAGAAAGGGAAGAAAAATTGCCCAATTTCGAGAGAAAATGAAAACAAATCAAAGCTCATGTGAAGAAAAAACCTGGAAAATGCCAACAGAGAGAGAGAGAGAGAGAGAGAGAGAGAGAGAGAGAGAGAGAGAGAGAGAGAGAGAGAGAGAGAGAGAGAGAGAGAGAGAGAGAGGGTTTGGGGCTTCGGGGCTTTGAGGCGCAGCAAGAGGGAGAACGAGAGTTGAGGGTTTGGGGTGAGAGAACGGTTTGGGATTTGAGGTCAAGCACGGATTATGAGGGACCTTTGGAGGAAGTTGTTGGGATGCTAGGTGGGGCCCACTGTGATGTTTGTGAGGAATCCACATCGTCCATCCATTTTAAGAGATCATTTTAGGACATTAAACCAAACATTAGGTAGATCCAAAACTCAAGTGGGCTACACAAGAGATGAGAAATCCACACCGTCCCTTTTTCTATATTTAGAATGGTTTATAACAGTTCCAAATTTGGAACAGCTTAAAACCATTCCTAAACCAAAGATAGAACCGTTCTAAATTTGTAAATTTGGTGTAGTGACATTTGTATACCAAGAGTCAAAACTACGAGGCCCTTATCTCTCTTTTAAGAGTTTACAAACACCTGGCTGCAACTGTCGGAAAGAAACCTCATTTTTCATGACATGCTCTCTTTAGTCTTTTTCTTCCCTTGTCAATATAACAAATCCATGATACAGAAACTCAATTACAACAAGCTACCCGCCGACAAGTTCACAAAACCATGATCCCTATATCTTGGAATGCCGACATGGAAAGCCCGTTGTAGAACATCAATCCAAGCTGCAAATATGTACTCTTTTAACTGAACCCACTTGAGGATTTACGGATTTTTCCAAAAGGAATCATAAGGTCCATGCCCAACTATGCAAGTTTGATGGATCTAACTGTGACAGCACCCCAAACTCACATAGATTTTAAAGTTGCTACCCTCAAACCTTAGACACTTCTTCAGTTGAACGTTGACCATTACATAGTTTTATGCCACTAATTAGAACATTAAGATTATCCTATCGAGATTTTTTTTGTACTACTCTTTCCGAAATGAGACTAAACAGACCAGTCCAAATCATGGAAGCTTGGGCCAGGCTCAAAACACAGCACATTCAACATTTCCTCGAATCCAGTATAATGTAATGTGCAAGCCCAAGGTTCCTAGCTTCAGCCCAAATTGCATGCATGGGGCTTGAAATTCCTATTCGTGGCTCACAACCAGATGGTAAATGGGATAAAACAAAATTAATTTCACATACAGCCGAAATAAATTAAAATATTATTTCAAGCCATTGATTTTATTGCAATGTCCTGATCTTTTAAGCAAAAAAATTATGTTAGAATCATAGTGGATTCCACGATCTACTACAAGCATCAAATCTAGGGCGTTTAACAGTTTTGAATGCATACTTGATGTGGTGTCTTTCGGCCTTCTGACTCTACCACTCCTATGCCTTCTTACATTCTCTAATGGGAAGATGAATGGGTGCATAATGGTGTGTAGATTAGGAGACCGAAAATCCCACCCATCATAGGATTCTCCCAAACCCACGACTCGTAAATCATTGGGAGAGAAGACTTCTCCCAACACAACTCTATCAAGAGTTGTCTATTGTATTTCACACACATGATAACCATGTGCACTCAACAATAGCATGGGTCCCACTCTAATGATCATGCGAACGATCTAATTCAATCATTGCATTGCCTGATGGACATATGCTATTGCTGTGCAGCCCATAATGCCAACAATATAAACATAAATGAAAAAGGTGAACTTAAACGGATATTTTAGTCATTTTATCTATAGAAGTTGGATTGGGACAGGTTGTCTCAAGAATAGCTCTCTTTGTTGAAGTTTTTTTTTTTTTAAGTGTGAAGAGAGGATCTCGAGTACTAGTGCTGGATCCATGGCAACCTTTAACAACTAGTTGCTTCCTCCTCCTGACCAGAAAATGAAAAGAATAATCAATTAATCAATCACATAACAGTCATTTTATATTAAAAAACAATAATAACAACAATAAAATCATTAAATATCATTTGAAATCAATAGGTAAAAGCCTAACACTACATCTTATCCTAAAATCTATAAAAAAGAAGAAGAAAAAAAAAAAAAAATTTGCTACAAGGACTTGGGCATAGAGAGTTCACCACATATTTCAAAATGTGAAAACTCAACTCCATGTCCATTCAGGTCAAGTTGGCTCGAGGACTCAGGTTGAGTTGGCTCGAATACTCGCTACTCGATATTTAATAATTAAATTAAGATATTAGCAATATTTAAAGAGAATATTTATAACTAAATAAAATAAAATAAAATAGCAATGGAACATACTACTATTTTCTGCTACTTTTAAGGGTAAAAAAGAAATATTAGTAGTTTTCACAGTGGAGAAAGGCACTGAATATGTTAAAGGAGGTTTAGCACATGATGGATAGATTGGATGTATCATACACATTACAGTGGGCTCCACATATCATGAGTGTATATCAATTATTGTGTTCCAGGACTTTAGAGGCATCTAAACGACCCCTATGAGAAAAAGAAAAGAAAGAAAAAGAAAAGAAAGGAGGAGAGATATACATTCATCCCTTTTTATTAGTCTCCCTTATTATTAGTCTTTCCATCCACTAAGACACTGCACTTCCGACGTGGGCCCAACATAACGCCCGGACCCACATCATGCGTAGCCGGGAATCCAACTGTCACGTTCTCACAAGAAATATTGAACTGGAAATATTGAACTTATACCCGTTGTCAAAAATCTCGAACTACCTTCCCCGAGCAACCAATTCAACTCGAAAATCCACGGCCCCGTGTAATAGCCGGTCCCTGACAATGGACTCGGCCACATCCACATCCAAGCTCTCTGAGTGGTTCATGAGGCAGGTGTGGAGAGTCTTATGCCCCAACCGTTGCACGTAGAGGGGATGGATGGAGACCTGTGATAATCCATAGTATATGGATTACTGGACATGATCAAAGTACAGATTTTTGAAATGGTTCTTACTGTATATCGAGATATTCCAGACGGCGGTCAATTGTGAGGAGGAGATGTTGAAGGGATCGACAGTGGCTGAGGTGACGGTGTATGAAGACATTGCATTGATCGGCGGGCTAATAAAATAAAGTAACCAGACAAAGAATCCAAATCCTGAAAAGAATAAGATTGCAAAGACGATTACTACGACGATTCCGAAGAGGGTGATAGGTTGTGGCGGGGGGTGCTCGTTGATGAGCGATTCCATGTGTGTTCAAAAGACGAAGGTTAAGGCCAATCTTGCGCGAGTTTGAGATTGAGATTGGGCAGGCACTGTCGAATAACTTACTTAGAAGAGAAGTGAAAATATAAGTTGTGGGGGACTCCAATCCCTTTTTTATAAGGATACCAGATTTCGGTGTGGCCACAGACGTGGATTTCGGAAATTCCTACACTGGGATGTTTAAGTGGGGCTAATTAGAAAGTTCAGTTTCTGATTGATCCGAACCTTATTATAACCAAAGCATACATATCTTCAGATGGGGGATGGTTCATGGGTGGTAAGATTTTGTACCTGCTTGAATTGAATTGAGTTTTGGTGGTTCTGGATGCTGTGCAAGATCTGAGTCACCCATCATGCAGGCCTCACGCTGTGGATGCCCTTGCCACTAAAATCAGAACAGTCCACTCATTGCATAGGCCATGGTGTACAAAACAGATGAACTGCTACAAGCACTGAACAAGTTTCTCTTTTGCTGTCCATTTGCTTCATTCATTGAGGCCCACCTGATGGACAGATGGGACATTCCACAGGAATGCCAGCATGGCACATGCGGCGATGTATTTGGGGTGTGGGCTATACCAAGCATGTGTAATTAGCAAACCTTTGATAGAATTATTCAATGAGACTGAAAACTGAGTTCTTTCTTTACTTGTTTGCAAATTGAAGAAAATCATTTTTGTCCAATTGCAATTGTGGCAGTGTTTAATGTGACCGATCATGATGGCAAGAAACTCGAAGATGACGGGATCATCAATTATATAAAAAAAGTAAGCAGACCACAGTTCTGAAATTTATGCTTTTTTAAGGCATCTACAGCTTGAATACTTTTCTTTCGAATTCCTGCATGAGTTGTTTCCTAATGTGAATAGAATCTCATTGAAGTGCGTACGAATTCCCAATTCAAAGGGCCTCACAGATACGAAATAAAAAAAAAAAATAAAAGAATCAAATGTTATTGTTCTTTCCCTTCTGAATCCCCTAACATAAAAGGGAAGCATTCTCCAAAGAGTTCTATTACAATCTTTCGACTCACGGCGGGGCCCACCATGCAAAAATTTTGTATCAAGTATTAAAAAAAAAAAAAAAAAAGAGCCCCACATGGATGGTGTGGTGGGCCGAGCGAATGCTCAATTGAAAACTTCCTCTTTGGAGAATGGCTGAAGTGGCCTGAAACACCCATTCTTCGATTAGTGGCCACCTATTTTAATCTGTTTTTTCTTCCTGTTTTTGCATGATTGTAATGCTTTCTCTAGAAACCAATGCATTTGTCTTAAACTCACTGAGATCTGCCCAATGTTTTGCTGTAATGCTCCTTGATGTGTGTTTCTTTTCACCAAATATCATGAAATTGTGATTAATTAGTCTAATTTGGTGTAAATTTTCATGATATTTCATGAAATTTGGTGCAACCAAACACGCCCTTAATTCTCAATACCTTGGCATAACATAGTTTCTTAAAGCAGAGGTGATTCTCATCCTCATCAGCTGAATTCATATATACAAATGAAGTTCCCATTTCACCCATTTGACATTTTTGCATGAAATTTGTGAAAATCATGCAGTCTATTGAAACGGAAGCCTGCTTCCTACCCCCATTGAGGAGTTCTGTCAGTGTGACGCCTTCCAAAGAGCATACTTCTATTGAGCTAACAGGCACCGACCGACCCGGTTTATTATCCGAAGTGTGTGCTGTACTCGCTGACCTCAGATGCAATGTCGTGAATGCGGAAGTTTGGACACATAATGCCCGAGCTGCAGCAGTAGTCCACATCACTGATGAATCAACGGGCCGTGCAATCGAAGACCCAAGTCGGCTTTCAAAGATCATGGAGCTTTTGTGCAATGTATTTAGAGGGAACGACGATCAGAGAGCGGCGAAGATGACGGTTTCCATGGGGGTGACCCATACAGAGAGGAGGCTGCATCAGATAATGTTTGATGATAGGGATTACGAAAGAGGCGGACCAGCAAGGGCTGAGGATAAGAGATCATCCAGACTTCATGTAGCTCTGTTGGATTGTTTCGAAAAGGATTATACTGTTGCTACTATGAGGTCGAAGGATCGGCCAAAGCTTCTGTTCGATACTGTTTGTACCTTGACAGACATGCAGTACATGATGTTTCATGGGACTGTAGACACAGGAAGGACGGAAGCTTACCAGGTATCAGATCTTCTGGGCTACTCATGACTTGATTCAGACATGAGAATGTCGCATGCATATGCATTCATCCTTTGGACCCCACAGTTTGCACAGTGGCCTTAAAATCAGGCCATTCTAGTCATCAGGTGGGCCACATGTGTATAAGAATCTGGACCATTGGTCAGTTTCTCAAATGCCCCATTTTCTTCATACATATTGGCCTACTTGATCACCTCTCGAACCTGATTTTTCTACAGTATCACATATGTGGTGGGGCTCACCTGATGACAACCTTAGCATTTCTCATTCTAGTTTTGTAATTAACATGGATGTTTCTTGTCCAATTGTAGGAATACTATATCAGACACATCAACGGGCTCCCTATCAGCTCGGAAGTTGAGCGGCAATGCGTGACCCAGTGCCTTGAAGCAGCAATCGAGAGGTGGGCCTCTGAGGTATTTGTCACTGAGCAGAGAAAAGTTCCCATCAGACATATAGCTGTGGTTCAGAAGCTGCTAGCAATGGTAGATGGTGGTTGCTTATCCATCTCGAGTATCTCTAGGGTACACATGAAAAACAATCTAGCTATTTGGAACTGATCTGGTGGGCCAACATGTCCACAGACTATCAGAAATTCACAACATTTATTCACTACTTTGCTCACAAAGTTGTCCGTGTGCTTTCCATGGACGCAATGGCTACAATAGTATGTGATTCTGGGTCTATGGCACATGAATGTGTTGACCCAGCAGATCAATGGCTCCATTTCACTTAACATGATTGCCATGTCTACCCTGGCAATGCTAGAGATGGCCCAGCAATCATCTCTACCATTGATCTATCAAAATAATTGAATGGTTCACATTCTCATGTATTATAATGGTTCACCCTGTAGGGACTAGAGCTAGAATTATGCACGGATGATCGACTCGGGCTTCTTTCAGACATCACAAGGATATTCCGGGAGAATGGTTTATGCATCACAAGAGCGGAAATCTCAACAAAGGGTGGCAAAGCAATAGACAACTTCTATGTTACGGATGCGTCCGGTAGCCCTGTCGATTCCAACACCATCGATTCAATCTGCAGGCAGATTGGCCAAATGACCCTGCGAGTGAAACAGAACCAGTTCTTTTCTCCCGAACCTTCCAAAGAAACATCAGTTGGGTTCCTCTTCGGAAGCATTTTTAAAGCCCGCTCATTTCAGAAGTTCAGATTAATTCAATCATATTCCTGAAATTCTCATATATTTCGATAACAAGAAAATTAAAAAAGATCAAATGTCCAGTCCATACGAGTAGAAATAACACATTGTAAATAGGTGTCATCTCCCTTAAATAGAGGGATCCATGTAAATTCTTCAGGGTCTGGTACTTCTCAATCTGTAATTAGATTGTGTATATAGACAGTACATAGGTTGCTTACGAATTGCAAATATTATTATGTTTGTAGATAAAAGTGATTTTTTTTTTTTTTCGCTTTATTATTATTATTATTGCAGCATTGCTGCTGGATCCCTTGGGGTTAATTCATGGGCCGTTTGGATGTGTGATTGGACTGAATTGCAATAATTCAATTGAAATATTGTGGAAATAAATAACCAAAATGGTCTGGTCTTCAAATTGCAATCCAGTGAAATTCATGTTTACTTGAAACAAAATGAACTGCTATTTGGAGGCCAGTTAGTGGGGCTAGATCTACTTGGGCTATTTCTAATTCATTGAATATTGCAATTCAATTCAAGTTTCTCTGAGGAAAAGAAATCAACAATGAAGCTGTGAAAAAGGTATGGTTTTCCTCAGCTATGACATTTTCCTTTCCAAGTCTACAATTTTTTTATACCACCAATCCAAACAGGCTACCAAAACAGAGCTGTGGACGTGTTTGGATGCACTATTGACCTAATTGCAATATTTAAATATAGAGGAAATGACCAAAATGGCAGGATCATTTTAATTCATAATGACGACTTCCTAATTGCAATTCAGTTTGCTCATGCAATTCATGTTTACTCAACTGCTATTTGGAGGCCAGGCATTATAAATGAGTGGGGTTAGGTCCACTTGGGTCATTTCTAATTCATTGGATATTGTGGTTCAATTCAATTTAGCATCCAGAATGCAGCTCATGTGGGTGTGTTTGGATGCTCTATTAGACTGAATTGTAATAACTTAATTAACATAGAGGAAATGACCAAAATGGCTGGACCATTTTAATTGACAAGGACAACTTCCTAATTGCAATCCATCCAATTCTGTTAGCTCAAAACAATCCAAATAGCTGTTTGAAGGCCTGTCATGTTTGTTCGAAACTATCCCAAGTGCCATCTAGGCCAGCAAATCAGGTAATTATGAAAGGAGTACGACTAGATTCACTTGGGTAATTCCTAGTTCATTGAATATTACATTTCAGTTCAGCATCCAGCATTCATCCCATGTCGGCATGTTTGGATACGTTATTTGACTGAATTGTAATAATTTAATTAAAAGACAGAAAATGACTAAAATGGCAGGACCATCTTAATTCATAATGACAGCTTTCAAATTGCAAATCCATCCAATTCAATTTACGCAAAGAGATCTGAATTGCTGTTTGGAGGCCAGCCATTCATTTTGAACGGAGTGGGGTTAATCCACTTGGGTCATCTCTAATTCATTGATTATCGCAGCTCATATGGCTTTTTAAAGATCTGAGATTATACTCAAGTAAATGGTTCAAAACCTCCTACCTAGCAAAGCAAGAACAGCACTGCCGTTGAACGTGGACCATTACGTATTTTTATGCCACTAATTAGAACATTAAGATTATCCTATTGAGATTTTTTTTATACTACTCTTTCCAGAATGAGACTGAATAGACCAGTCCAGATCATGGAAGCTTGGGCCCACTTGCAGAGCTCGAAATTCAGCACATTCAGCATTTCCTCGAATCCAGTATAATGTAATGTGAAAGCCCAAGGTTCCTGGCTTCAGCCCAAATTGCATGGATGGGGCTTGAAATTTGCATTCGTCTCGCATTCGTGGCCCACAACCAGAAGGTAAATGGGATAAAACAAAATTAATTTCACATACAGCCGAAATAAATTAAAATATTATTTGAAGCCGTTTAACAGTTTTGAATGCATTGCTGGATGATGTGGTGTCTTTCGGTCTTCTGACTCTACCGCACCTATGCCTTCTTACATTCTCTAATGGGAAGATGAATGGGTGCATAATGGTGTGTAGATTAGGGGACCGAAAATCCCACCCATCATAGGATTCTCCTAATCCCACGACTCCGAAATCATTGGGAGAGAAGACTTCTCCCAACACAACTCTATCAATAGTTGTCTATTGTACTTCACACACATGATAACTGTGTGCACTCAACAATAGTGTGGGTCCCACTCTGATGATCATGCAAACGATCTAATCCAATCATTGCATTGCCTGATGGACATATGCTATTGCTATGTGTAGCCCATAATTCCAACAATATAAACATAAATGAAAAAGGTGAACTTAAACGGATATTTTAGTCATTTTATCTATAGAAGTTGGACTGGGGCAGGTCTTGTCTCAAGAATAGCTCTATTTGTTGAAGTTTTAAAAAATAATAATAATAATAAATGATAAAGTCTGTCAGGCTTTTCTACAAAAAAACCAAGAAAGAAAGAAAGAAAGAAATGAAGAGAGGATCTCGATCAACTACTAGTGCTGGATCCACAGCAACCTTTAACCTTTAACAACTAGTTGCTTCCTCCTCCTGACCAAAAAATGAAAAGATTAATCAATCAATCACATAACAGTCATTTTATATTAAAAAACAATAATAACAGCAACAAAATCATTAAATATCATTTGGAATCAATAGGTAGGAAGCCTAACACAACATCCTATCCTAAAATCTAGAAAAAAGAATTTAAAAAAAGAAAAAAAGAAAAAAATTGCTACAAAGAGTTGAGTTGGCCACATAGTTCAAAACCCGGAAACTCGACTCAACTCGATGTCCATTCAGGTCAAGTTGGCTCGAAAACTCAATCGAGTCTTTAAGCTACTCGCTATTTAATAATTAAATTAAGATACTAGCTGTATTTAAAGAGAATTTTCTATAGTAACTTTCAAAAATAGAATGCGTTAAGGAAACAATGTGTTAGACCATTTGATGATCAATGAGCTGTTTTTTTTAGGACCATAAGAGGAAGCATGCGATGGATAGATTGGATGTATCATACATGTATCATGAGTGTATATCAATTATTGTGTTCTAGAACTTTAGAGGCATTTAAACGACCCCTATGAGAAAAAGAAAAGAAAGGAGGAGAGATATACATTCAGCCCCATCCCTTATTATTAGTCTTTCCATCCACTAAGACATTGCACTTCCGACCTGGGCCCAACATAAAGCCCGGCCCAACATAACGCCCGTTCGGGAATCCAACTGTCACGTTCTCACAGGAAACATTGTAGTTATACCCGTTTGCCCGAGCAAGCAATTCAACTCGGAAATCGACGGCCCCATGTAATAGCCTTTCCCTGACCATGGACTTGGCCACATCTACATCCAAGCTCTCCGACTGGTTCATGAGGCGGGCTTTAAGAGTCTTATCCCCCAACTGTAGCACGTAGAAGTGATGCATGGAGACCTGTGCTAGGAGGTGGTACCCATAGTATATGGATGACTTGACCCGGTCAAAGTATATTTCTTTCGACGTGTAATAGTTCTTAATGTAGATGGAGATATTCCAGGCGGCGGTCAATTGCGAGGAGGAGATGTTGAAGGGATCGACTGTGGCTGAGGTGACGGTGTATGAAGACATTTTATTAATCGGATCGGAAACGAAATGACCTAACAACACAAGTCCAGAAAGGAATACGATTACTATGACCGATGCGGCGATGCAGTTGGAGTACCTAGCTTCCTGGGCGTTGAACCGCGGTTGCATCTGCAGGGCAAGCATTGTGGTATAACTTTCTTAGAAGAGGCGAAAATATGTAAGTTGTGGAGACTCCAAACCCTAGTTTTTTATATACGGATACGACCTCACCGGACGCGGATTACGGAAGTTCATACGCTGGGATGCTTAAGTAGGGCTAACTGTGATGTTTGTGAGAAATCCAATCCGTTCATCTGTTTTTTCAGATCAATTTAAGATACGTAATTGTAAAATTAAACTGAATCCAATTCTCAAACATCACGGTGGGTCCCACCAAAGCATCATCGCAGCTGGACGCGGAACCTAGGTGGGACCCACCGTGATGTTTACAAGAGATCCACCACGTTCATCTGTTTTTTGAGATCATTTAAGCTCATATAGCCAAAAATGATCCGGGTCCAATAGTCAGGTGGGCTGCAAAAGTGAGGATTTAATTTCCACAGTTGAAATATTTGTTGAAGTTTTTTTTTTTTTTTTTTTTTTAAAAGCGTGAAGAGAGGATCTCGAGTACTAGTGCTGGATCCATGGCAACCTTTAACAACTAGTTGCTTCCTCCTCCTGACCAGAAAATGAAAAGAATAATCAATTAATCAATCACATAACAGTCATTTTATATTAAAAAACAATAATAACAACAATAAAATCATTAAATATCATTTGAAATCAATAGGTAAAAGCCTAACACAACATCTTATCCTAAAATCTATAAAAAAGAAGAAGAAAAAAAAATTTTGCTACAAGGACTTGGGCATAGAGAGTTCACCACATATTTCAAAACGTGAAAACTCAACTCCATGTCCATTCAGGTCAAGTTGGCTCAAGGACTCAGGTTGAGTTGGCTCGAATACTCGCTACTCGATATTTAATAATTAAATTAAGATATTAGCAATATTTAAAGAGAATATTTATAACTAAATACAATAAAATAAAATAGCAATGGAACATACTACTATTTTCTGCTACTTTTACGGGTAAAAAAGAAATATTAGTAGTTTTCACAGTGGAGAAAGGCACTGAATATGTTAAAGGAGGTTTAGCACATGATGGATAGATTGGATGTATCATACACATTACAGTGGGCTCCACATATCATGAGTGTATATCAATTATTGTGTTCCAGGACTTTAGAGGCATCTAAACGACCCCTATGAGAAAAAGAAAAGAAAGAAAAAGAAAAGGAGGAGAGATATACATTCATCCCTTTTTATTAGTCTCCCTTATTATTAGTCTTTCCATCCACTAAGACATTGCACTTCCGACGTGGGCCCAACATAACGCCCGGACCCACATCATGCGTAGCCGGGAATCCAACTGTCACGTTCTCACAAGAAATATTGAACTGGAAATATTGAACTTATACCCGTTGTCAAAAATCTCGGAATACCTTCCCCGAGCAAGCAATTCAACTCGAAAATCCACGGCCCTGTGTAATAGCCGGTCCCTGACAATGGACTCGGCCACATCCACATCCAAGTTTTCTGAGTGGTTCATGAGGCGGGTGTGGAGAGTCTTATGCCCCAACCGTTGCACGTAGAGGGGATGGATGGAGACCTGTGATAATCCATAGTATATGGTTTACTGGACACGATCAAAGTACAGATTTTTGAAATGGTTCTTACTGTATATCGAGATATTCCAGACGGCGGTCAATTGTGAGGAGGAGATGTTGAAGGGATCGACAGTGGCTGAGGAGACGGTGTATGAAGACATTGCATTGATCGGCGGGCTAATAAAATAAAGTAACCAGACAAAGAATCCAAATCCTGAAAAGAATAAGATTGCAAAGATGATTACTATGACGATTCCGAAGAGGGTGATAGGTTGCAGCGGGGGGTGCTCATTGATGAGCGATTCCATGTGTGTTCAGAAGACGAAGGTTAAGGCCAATCTTGCGAGAGTTTGAGATTGAGATTGGGCAGGCACTGTTGAATAACTTAGAAGAGAAGTGAAAATATAAGTTGTGGGGGACTCCAATCCCTTTTTTATAAGGATACCAGATTTCGGTGTGGCCACAGACGTGGATTTCGGAAATTCCTACGCTGGGATGTTTAAGTGGGGCTAATTAGAAAGTTCAGTTTCTGATTGATCTGAACCTTATTATAACCAAAGCATACATATCTTCAGATTGGGGGATGGTTCATGGGTGGTAAGATTTTGTACCTGCTTGAATTGAATTGAGTTTTGGTGGTTCTGGATGCTGTGCAAGATCTGAGTCACCCATCATGCAGGCCTCACGCTGTGGATGCCCTTGCCACTAAAATCAGAACAGTCCACTCATTGCATAGGCCATGGTGTACAAAACAGATGAACTGCTACAAGCACTGAACAAGTTTCTCTTTTGCTGTCCATTTGCTTCATTCATTGAGGCCCACCTGATGGACAGATGGGACATTCCACAGGCATGCCAGCATGGCACATGCGGCGATGTATTTGGGGTGTGGGCTATACCAAGCATGTGTAATTAGCAAACCTTTGATAGAATTATTCAACGAGACTCAAAACCGAGTTCTTTCTTTACTTGTTTGCAAATTGAAGAAAATCATTTTTGTCCAATTGGAATTGTGGCAGTGTTTAATGTGACCGATCATGATGGCAAGAAACTCGAAGATGACGGAATCATCAATTATATAAAAAAAAGTAAGCAGACCACAGTTCTGAAATTTATGCTTTTTTAAGGCATCTACAGCTTGAATACTTTTCTTTTGAATTCCTGCATGAGTTGTTTCCTAATGTGAATAGAATCTCATTAAAGTGCGTACGAATTCCCAATTCAAAGGGCCTCACAGATACGAAATAAAAAATAAAAAATAAAAGAATCAAATGTTATTATTCTTTCCCTTCTGAATTCCCCAACATAAAAGGGAAGCATTCTCCAAAGAGTTCTATTACAATCTTTCGACTCACGGTGGGGCCCACCATGCAAAAATTTTGTATCAAGTATCAAAAAAAAAAAAAAAGAGCCCCACATGGATGGTTTGGTGGGCCGAGCGAATGCTCAATTGAAAACTTCCTCTTTGGAGAATGGCTGAAGTGGCCTGAAACACCCATTCTTCGATTAGTGGCCACCTATTTTATTCTTTTTTTGTTCCTGTTTTTGCATGATTGTAATGCTTTCTCTAGAAACCAATGCATTTGTCTTAAACTCACTGAGATCTGCCCAATGTTTTGCTGTAATGCTCCTTGATGTGTGTTTCTTTTCACCAAATATCATGAAATTGTGATTAATTAGTCTAATTTGGTGTAAATTTTCATGATATTTCATGAAATTTGGTGCAACCAAACACGCCCTTAATTGTCAATACCTTGGCATAACATAGTTTCTTAAAGCAGAGGTGATTCTCATCCTCATCAGCTGAATTCATATATACAAATGAAGTTCCCATTTCACCCATTTGACATTTTTGCATGAAATTTGTGAAAATCATGCAGTCTATTGAAACGGAAGCCTGCTTCCTACCCCCATTGAGGAGTTCTGTCAGTGTGACGCCTTCCAAAGAGCATACTTCTATTGAGCTAACAGGCACCGACCGACCCGGTTTATTATCCAAGTGTGTGCTGTACTCGCTGACCTCAGTTGCAATGTCGTGAATGCGGAAGGTTGGACACATAATGCCCGAGCTGCAGCAGTAGTCCACATCACTGATGAATCAACGGGCCGTGCAATCGAAGACCCAAGTCGGCTTTCAAAGATCAAGGAGCTTTTGTGCAATGTATTTAGAGGGAACAACGATCAGAGAGCTGCGAAGATGACGGTTTCCATGGGGGTGACCCATACAGAGAGGAGGCTGCATCAGAATGTTTGATGATAGGGATTACGAAAGAGGTGGACCAGCAAGGGCTGAGGATATGAGCTCATGCAGACCTCATGTAGCTCTGTTGGATTGTTTCGAAAAGGATTATACTGTTGCTACTATGAGGTCGAAGGATCAGCCAAAGCTTCTGTTCGATACTGTTTGTACCTTGACAGACATGCAGTACATGATGTTTCATTGGACTGTAGACACGGGAAGGACGGAAGCTTACCAGGTATCAGATCTTCTGGGCTACTCATGACTTGATTCAGACATGAGAATGTCGCATGCATATGCATTCATCCTTTGGACCCCACAGTTTGCACAGTGGCCTTAAAATCAGGCCATTCTAGTCATCAGGTGGGCCACATGTGTATAAGAATCTGGACCATTGGTCAGTTTCTCAAATGCCCCATTTTCTTCATACATATTGGCCTACTTGATCACCTCTCGAACCTGATTTTTCTACAGTATCACATATGTGGTGGGGCTCACCTGATGACAACCTTAGCATTTCTCATTCTAGTTCTGTAATTAACATGGATGTTTCTTGTCCAATTGTAGGAATACTATATCAGACACATCAACGGGCTCCCTATCAGCTCAGAAGTTGAGCGGCAATGCGTGACCCAGTGCCTTGAAGCAGCAATCGAGAGGCGGGCCTCTGAGGTATTTGTCACTGAGCAGAGAAAAGTTCCCATCAGACATATAGCTGTGGTTCAGAAGCTGCTAGCAATGGTAGATGGTGGTTGCTTATCCATCTCGAGTATCTCTAGGGTACACATGAAAAACAATCTAGCTATTTGGAACTGATCTGGTGGGCCAACATGTCCACAGACTATCAGAAATTCACAACATTTATTGACTATTTTGCTCACAAAGTTGTCCATGTGCTTTCCATGGATGCAATGGCTACAATAGTATGTGATTCTGGGTCTATGGCACATGAATGTGTTGACCCAGCAGATCAATGGCTCCATTTCACTTAACATGATTGCCATGTCTACCCTGGCAATGCTAGAGATGGCCCAGCAATCGTCTCTACCATTGATCTATCAAAAGAATTGAATGGTTCACATTCTCATGTATTATAATGGTTCGCCCTGTAGGGACTAGAGCTAGAATTATGCACGGATGATCGACTCGGGCTTCTTTCAGACATCACAAGGATATTCCGGGAGAATGGTTTATGCATCACAAGAGCGGAAATCTCAACAAAGGGTGGCAAAGCAATAGACAACTTCTATGTTATGGATGCGTCCGGTAGCCCTGTCGATTCCAACACCATCGATTCAATCTGCAGGCAGATTGGCCAAATGACCCTGCGAGTGAAACAGAACCAGTTCTTTTCTCCCGAACCTTCCAAAGAAACATCAGTTGGGTTCCTCTTCGGAAGCTTTTTTAAAGCCCGCTCATTTCAGAAGTTCAGATTAATTCAATCATATTCCTGAAATTCTCATATATTTCGATAACAAGAAAATTAAAAAAGATCAAATGTCCAGTCCATACGAGTAGAAATAACACATTGTAAATAGGTGTCATCTCCCTTAAATAGAGGGATCCATGTAAATTCTTCAGGGTCTGGTACTTCTCAATCTGTAATTAGATCGTGTATATAGACAGTACATAGGTTGCTTACGAATTGCAAATATTATTATGTTTGTAGATAAAAGTGATTTTTTTTTTCGCTTTATTATTATTATTATTGCAGCATTGCTGCTGGATACCTTGGGGTTAATGCATGGGCCATTTGGATGTGTGATTGGACTGAATTGCAATAATTCAATTGAAATATTATGGAAATAAATAACCAAAATGGTCTGGTCTTCAAATTGCAATCCAGTGAAATTCATGTTTGTTTACTTGAAACAAAATGAACTGCTATTTGGAGGCCAGTTAGTGGGGCTAGATCTACTTGGGCTATTTCTAATTCATTGAATATTGCAGTTCAATTCAAGTTTCTCTGAGGAAAAGAAATCAACAATGAAGCTGTGAAAAAGGTATGGTTTTCCTCAGCTATGACATTTTCCTTTCCAAGTCTACCATTTTTTTATACCACCAATCCAAACAGGCTACCAAAACAGAGCTGTGGACGTGTTTGGATGCACTATTGACCGAATTGCAATATTTAATTATAGAGGAAATGACCAAAATGGCAGGACCATTTTAATTCATAATGACGACTTCCTAATTGCAATTCAGTTTGCTCATGCAATTCATGTTTACTCAACTGCTATTTGGAGGCCAGGCATTATAAATGAGTGGGGTTAGGTCCACTTGGGTCATTTCTAATTCATTGGATATTGTGGTTCAATTCAATTTAGCATCCAGAATGCAGCTCATGTGGGTGTGTTTGGATGCTCTATTAGACTGAATTGTAATAACTTAATTAAAATAGAGGAAATGACCAAAATGGCTGGACCATTTTAATTGACAAGGACAACTTCCTAATTGCAATCCATCCAATTCTGTTAGCTCAAAACAATCCAAATAGCCGTTTGAAGGCCTGTCATGTTTGTTCGAAACTATCCCAAGTGCCATCTAGGCCAGCAAATCAGGTAATTATGAAAGGAGTACGACTAGATTCACTTGGGTAATTCCTAGTTCATTGAATATTGCATTTCAGTTCAGCATCCAGCATTCATCCCATGTCGGCGTGTTTGGATATGTTTTTTGACTGAATTGTAATAATTTAATTAAAAGACAGAAAATGACTAAAATGGCAGGACCATCTTAATTCATAATGACAGCTTTCAAATTGCAAATCCATCCAATTCAATTTACGCAAAGAGATCTGAGTTGCTGTTTGGAGGCCAGCCATTCATTTTGAACGGAGTGGGGTTAATCGACTTGGGTCATCTCTATTTCATTGATTATCGCAGCTCATATGGCTTTTTAAAGATCTGAGATTATACTCAAGTAAATGGTTCAAAACCTCCTACCTAGCAAAGCAAGAACAGCACTGATGTTGAACGTGGACCATTACGTATTTTTATGCCACTAATTAGAACATTAAGATTATCCTATTGAGATTTTTTTTATACTACTCTTTCCAGAATGAGACTGAATAGACCAGTCCAGATCATGGAAGCTTGGGCCCACTTGCGGAGCTCGAAACTCAGCACATTCAGCATTTACTCGAATCCAGTATAATGTAATGTGAAAGCCCAAGGTTCCTGGCTTCAGCCCAAATTGCATGGATGGGGCTTGAAATTCGCATTCGTCTCGCATTCGTGGCCCACAACCAGAAGGTAAATGGGATAAAACAAAATTAATTTCACAAACAGCCGAAATAAATTAAAATATTATTTGAAGCCGTTTAACAGTTTTGAATGCATTGCTGGATGATGTGGTGTCTTTCGGTCTTCTGACTCTACCACACCTATGCCTTCTTACATTCTCTAATGGGAAGATGAATGGGTGCATAATGGTGTGTAGATTAGGGGACCGAAAATCCCACCCATCATAGGATTCTCCTAATCCCACGACTCCTAAATCATTGGGAGAGAAGACTTCTCCCAACACAACTCTATCAAGAGTTGTCTATTGTACTTCACACACATGATAACTGTGTGCACTCAACAATAGTGTGGGTCCCACTCTGATGATCATGCAAACGATCTAATCCAATCATTGCATTGCCTGATGGACATATGCTATTGCTATGTGTAGCCCATAATTCCAACAATATAAACATAAATGAAAAAGGTGAACTTAAACGGATATTTTAGTCATTTTATCTATAGAAGTTGGACTGGGGCAGGTCTTGTCTCAAGAATAGCTCTATTTGTTGAAGTTTTAAAAAATAATAATAATAATAAATGATAAAGTCTGTCAGGCTTTTCTACAAAAAAACCAAGAAAGAAAGAAAGAAAGAAATGAAGAGAGGATCTCGATCAACTACTAGTGCTGGATCCACAGCAACCTTTAACCTTTAACAACTAGTTGCTTCCTCCTCCTGACCAAAAAATGAAAAGATTAATCAATCAATCACATAACAGTCATTTTATATTAAAAAACAATAATAACAGCAACAAAATCATTAAATATCATTTGGAATCAATAGGTAGGAAGCCTAACACAACATCCTATCCTAAAATCTAGAAAAAAGAATTTAAAAAAAGAAAAAAAGAAAAAAATTGCTACAAAGAGTTGAGTTGGCCACATAGTTCAAAACCCGGAAACTCGACTCAACTCGATGTCCATTCAGGTCAAGTTGGCTCGAAAACTCAATCGAGTCTTTAAGCTACTCGCTATTTAATAATTAAATTAAGATACTAGCTGTATTTAAAGAGAATTTTCTATAGTAACTTTCAAAAATAGAATGCGTTAAGGAAACAATGTGTTAGACCATTTGATGATCAATGAGCTGTTTTTTTTAGGACCATAAGAGGAAGCATGCGATGGATAGATTGGATGTATCATACATGTATCATGAGTGTATATCAATTATTGTGTTCTAGAACTTTAGAGGCATTTAAACGACCCCTATGAGAAAAAGAAAAGAAAGGAGGAGAGATATACATTCAGCCCCATCCCTTATTATTAGTCTTTCCATCCACTAAGACATTGCACTTCCGACCTGGGCCCAACATAAAGCCCGGCCCAACATAACGCCCGTTCGGGAATCCAACTGTCACGTTCTCACAGGAAACATTGTAGTTATACCCGTTTGCCCGAGCAAGCAATTCAACTCGGAAATCGACGGCCCCATGTAATAGCCTTTCCCTGACCATGGACTTGGCCACATCCACATCCAAGCTCTCCGAGTGGTTCATGAGGCGGGCTTTGAGAGTCTTATCCCCCAACCGTAGCACGTCGAAGTGATGCATGGAGACTTGGGCTAGGAGGTGGTACCCATAGTATATGGATGACTTGACACGATCAAAGTATATATCTTTCGACGTGTAATAGTTCTTAATGTAGATGGAGATATTCCAGGCGGCCGTCAATTGCGAGGAGGAGATGTTGAAGGGATCGACTGTGGCTGAGGTGACGGTGTATGAAGACATTTCATTAATCGGATCGGAAAGGAAATGACCTAACAACACAAGTACGGAAAGGATTAAGATTAATATGACCGATGCGGCGATGCAGTAGGAGTACCTAGCTTCCTCGTCGTTGAACCGCGGTGTCATCTGCAGGGCAAGCACTGTGGTATAACTTTCTTAGAAGAGGCGAAAATATATGTTGTGGAGACTCCAAACCCTGGTGTTTTTATATACGGATACGTCCGGCCCGACCTCACCGGACGCGGATTACGGAAGTTCCTACGCTGGGATGCTCAAGTAGGGCTAACTGTGATGTTTGTGAGAAATCCAATCCGTTCATCTGTTTTTTCAGATCAATTTAAGTTACGTAATTGTAAAATTAAACGGAATCCAAATCTCAAACATCATGGTGGACCTCGCCAAAGCATCATCGCAGCTGGACGCGGATTTCCTTCCTGCGCTGGGAACCTAGGTGGGACCCACTGTGATGTTCACGAGAGATCCACCACGTTCATCTGTTTTTTGAGATCATTTAAGGTCCTATAGCAAAAAATGATCCCTGTCCAATAGTCAGGTGGGCCGCAAAAGTGAGGATTTAACGTTCACAGTTAAAATATTTGTGGGGCCCAAAAAGTTTTGAATTAGGTTAATATTTATATTTTCAGTTTATCCAAGTAGTAATGACGTTATGAACGGTATGGATGGTATGCAAACATCACTGTTGACCCAGTGAGATTCAACGGTAGGAATTTCCCTATCACCTTTTCCTTTAGTACGGCCCACTTAAGTATTGGATCCGGTTTATTTTTGACCTTATGTCCTAAAATGATATCATAAAACGGATGAACGTGGTGGATCTCTCATAAACATCACGGCAGGCCCCACCTAGGTTCCCAGCGCAGGAACTTCCGCGTCCATCGCAGCTTTCTCGCATGAAATCCACTTGGCTAGGGTCTGGCTAGTGATTGGTGCTCTGTGGGCCCCACTATGAAGTATATGTTTTATCCTTTCCGTCTATTCATTTTTAAATATCATTTTAGGGTTATAACCAAAAACTAGAAGGATATAAATCTCAGGTGGACCACACCATAGGAAAACAAGAGTGATTGGATGTCAACTATTAAAATCCTCGTAAGGCCCACTGTACCACTGTACTTTTTATTTGACATCCAATCTGTTAATTAAGTCATACAGACCCATATGAACGGAAAACACAAAGATCAACTTCATCCAAAACTTTTATGGCTCCCAATGGTGGACATTGATTCAAAAATGTTTCCTGTAATGTGGTCCACTGAAGATTTTTATATATCTCATTTTTGGTATCGTTCTATAAAATTATCTATAAAAATAGATGGACGGCATGGATGAAACTTGGGCCCACAGAGGAACGACCACCAGCCATTGGCAAGTGGCAGGCGAGTAGCCAATCCGTTTCCGAGATGAACCAGGATTGCGTCCTACTTCTGCCGGTCTCCACGGACGCGGATTTCCTGCGAAAGCCTTTCGCAGGAAGTTCCTGCGCTTGGAACGCATGTGGGGCCCAGTGGGATGTTTGTGAGAAATCCTCACCGTCCATCCATTTTTTGGGTTTATTTTAGGACAGGAGGCAAAAAAACGAACCGTATACAATGCAGGAACTTACTGCGAAAGGCTTCCGCAGGAAATCCGCGTCCTGAGAGTAGCAAATCGCGGATTAGGTACTTCCCCGCCTGTTCGGAGATCAGGACAGGCGGAGGCTCTGAGGGCCACTGAGGATCCACCGTGGCCCATGGAGTCCAAATTCCCACTAGTCACTACCAAAAAAGATATATGTTAGATCAATCTGACAAAGGAAAAAAAAAAAGGAAAATCTGAAGAACAATTTGTTAGTCTCGATAACATGTATGTAGAATCAGAGCCACACTAGTTAAGCAAAGAAGAAAAGGAAAATGTGAAAATTCAAATGGACCCTGAAGAAGTTACAATCTCTGTCAAAGGAATCACGTTTTTATGATCAAGTCTTCTTAAAATTGTAATTTCACCTATTACATCGTTCGCTTCCTGCAAAACACAAAACAAAAAAGGGCCACCATATTCATAAGCATGAATATAGCACTAAAACAACTTTTCCGGTCAAGGTACTATTAATAGATCATAGACTATGATAATCAACAAAAGAAAAACACCATACCTCTGATAAAGAACTTATTAATATCTCTTTCGGAGCAACAATTTCCCTTGTTTTTATATCTTTCAACTAATATATGATGCTACAATTGTGGAAACAGAAGAAGAATACATCATCTAGGATACATCCATTCAACAACCATACATGAATAGCTACCATAAACTGCAGTTTGTTTCAAAGGAAGCAAGTACTCAGAATAAACTTAAAAACAATATCAAGTGTGCATTTGGCATGAGGATTTGGTCGCGAGAGAAGCAAGTTATTACCACGGTAGAGTTGAAGTAGAGCATTGTGTTTATGTCTAGGCATGGGTTGAATGTCATTCACCACAGCAGGGGCCATTTTCCAGAAAAATAAAATCAGTCCCATATGGTGGGCTCAGTTTCCAAACCGCATCAAGCTCGCAGCACCATTTGAGTTACATCAAATGACATCAAAACACCATTTACCACTTCTAAAACCCAAAGTCCTATGTCACCTAGAAAGTCTTCAAAGAAACATTTTTAAGAGTTCAGATTCTTGAGCAAAAGAAAAGTAGATGCTTCTAAAACCCAAAGTCCTCTTTCAAGATTGATATGCATTTCGATATCTACCAACCAAAGTTGCAACAAACACATCCTATAAACAAAAAGTACATCAACAAGATGGATGGTTTCTTATTCACGAAAAATGTATTTACTTGAATTACTTAAACTCCTAACCACAGTTGCAAGTTTGAATGGGCTATTCTCCCTCAATGGCAAGTGTATTGCCCTTTCCTTATTAACTAGCTACTTGCAGGCAATATTGATTACTCTAATCAACTCCCACAAGGTTACCTCAATAAGAGTTGCCTCATTTGTTCAAGATCACATTACACCAAAACCGTCATTTAGGAACGGTTTTAAACCGTTCCTAAATTCTTCAGGGACGGTTTAGAACCGTTCCGAAACGAGGCGTCACAGAAACGATTCAGAATCGTTGCGGGTTGCGCCCAAATTTTAGAAATGGAATTTTAGGAACGGTTTAAAACCGTTCCTAAGGTTGCAAACTGTCAAAATACATGTTAGGAATGGTTCTTAATGTTGCCTTATTTTAGGAACGGTATTTTTCATTATTTAGAATTGGCTAATAAAAGTTATACAAATGCTTTTATGTTTAAAACCCAAAGAATATTAAGTACAATTAAAAATTAATATTAACTAAATATAGGACTTTATAATAAAAATTATATATATTTATAATAATAAACTTGCAATGGTTCATCTTTTGAAAACTTGATATCCAATATTGAGGCAATAATCTCCGTAAAGAATGACCTTGAACCAGGAGCCTCTTGCTCCTCAAACCCGTAAATGAATAGAAATCATTAACTAATGCTTTATGAGATTGCGAAGTAAGATCGTTGAACAAGTAGCTTATAAGAGTAGGCCATGAAATCCTAACCCTATGAGCGCCTATAGTAGTATTATACCAAAGCACACATCATTGCATCCACGCCCAGCACCAATGCAATTGTTTGAGTCCAAGTTATAAAGGAACGAATATAGAAAATTCAATTGCAGTTAAGCACTTGAGCATGAACCGAACCATCTAGCCAAATCAATTTTCAAAGTTAATCATTTGATTTAGCATGTAAATTTCACAATCAATTTGAGACACCTTAACTTGAGAGATGTAATACAAAAGATAACGCCAATGAGTGAACATACCACCACCTCAACAGGGATGCATATCACTTTCCCTTCACCATTTTAAAGAAAACCAATTGAGCCGTAATAACAGAAAAACAAGAACATGAGTAAACAACAGAAAAAACTAGTAATCCAGAAATATTTCAATTTTGATATAAAGCATATGAATGCACATGATTTGTAGCGTCTTCTTGCAATAACACCATCCAAAGCCAAATATAAACAATAAATAATGAAGATAAAAGACATTATAGAAGCCATTATGTATCAATCCAAGTGTAAAATATGGATCTAAACTCAAAAGATACAAAATTATATACAATTTTTTAAGGAAACAGCTAGAAACCATGTAAAGTCTAAGTTGTGGTAGCATGTCTAGCATGAATTGAATAGTTTACTGGTCACTCCATTGACATGAACTACTCTAGCAATGTTTGATATAACATTGAAAAGCAGATGTACTGATTGAAGAAAAAAGAATTGAAACAAACCTTTGTGCTAACCGGAAATGCAGCCTACCATAAATCTTCCTGCAAAACAGAAACAATCATTTTTAAACAACAAAAAGAAAAAGAAAAAATAGCATACAACTGTTAAGAGGACATGTAATGCCTATACAAGTTGAAGACAACTAGGTTACTAGCAGAATAAGCACTCTCCACTACAAGAAGGAAATTCATAAAATACTTTGGTAGATATATAATTACATATGGGGAAGCTAGCCTCAGCACAATGTACCAATTTCCTTATCTGACACTGCACTGAATTGGAAATAGGTGCAATGGTCCATGACCAAGTCCATCCATCTAGTGGGTTTCACATATCAGATTATGAGATAACATGACCTTCTAATGGTAGGTACAAAACAATATTGGCAATAGACAACATTGAAATTCAAGAGGTCTGCCAATTGGATTGGTGAGATTGTCCAATCCGTGCAATTCGAAGATAGTGGGGCATCCATGACAGATCTGTAAGTGCTATGGTTTCTAGCTCCTTTGATTGTCAAATTTTGTAGTACCAAAACCACAATCTGTGTCTTGTGTAGCACATTGATATATATGTTCAAGGCGATGCATAACATGTACAAGGACAATGCTTCAAGTCAAGAACAAATATCTACTTCAAGAAAAGAAAGATCAAGCAACATTGTTCACCTTCAAAGTTCAATGTTTTAAAGCAACATTGAAAGTCAAGTTAACTATTCATACTCGAGACTCAAGGTGAAGTACAACTCAAGTACTACAAATTCAAGCTTCAAAAGATCTCAAGTTCAAGCTTTATCATGTGTCGAGATTTCAAGCTTCATTAACTTCAAAGATCATCTATCATCTGAAGAAAAGAAGGTTCAATGTTCATACTTCTTGTTTAAGGTATGAACGACCTTAGATTGACCTTAGGGTAGGTCATTTTGAATACATAATTCAAATTGAATCAATTTATAAGTGTTTGGACTATTCTTCGACTAGTCCTGGACCCTGTTCGACTAGTCCTAGAATTGGCTCGACCAGTCCAAGAAATTCAACGACCAGTCCTAAAGTTGTTGCAAATTTTCAGAATTTTTTGGTTAAGCCACGACCAGTTCTGGAGACTGCTCGACCGGTCGTGTGAACAGTGCACGACTCGTTCACGACCAGTCCTGCAGCTACGACTCAAACTCCAGCGACTAAATTAAGCTCCACACGACCAGTCGTGGATAGGTCACGACCAGTCGTGGAGGTCCCTCGACTAGTCGTGGATGGCCTACAATCAGTCGTGGAACGGCTTTATCCGATCACGCTTAAAATTTCAAAAATCTGTTGGTCCAACGACTAGTCGTGGAAACCTCAGGACCAGTCGTGAATGCGATTTGTTCAGCTACAAATAGATGACAAATTTCAGAGTTTGATATCCAATTCAAGTATAATCAAGACACCACTATGAGAGATAAGTTAGTCATTTATTTAAGCTATATAGTGCATATTTAATATTCTCTTTTATTAACTTTTTATATTTGATTTTGTATTCTGTATTTCAATCTGATTTGAAAGAGGGATTGTAATATTCCCACTTCTTGGAATCAAAATCAAATAAAGCTAGCCCAACTTGATTTAATTTAAAATCTATTTAGAACCTAGAACCATTTCATAAGTGAGTGTGGACATTGAACTTCTATATTCGAACTTCTACTCCAATTTGGTTCTTCCGGGCTGCAACAAAAGGAGAATATCCAGGTATTTTACATTTATATAAATCTTCTGTTTTTTGGTTTCTTCTAAGATTGAGTCAGAAAAATCTCATTGTTTTGGTTCATTTGAGGTAATCCAAAAAACTCAGAGTGTGGGGTTTTTGAATTGTGTAAGCCCACTTGAAAGACACAATTGTGAGGGTTTTAGGTGAACCTGGAAAAACCTATTTTCATAGTGAATGCTAATATCCACTATGTGAGGATATTAGGAGTTGTGTGGCTGTGTGGCTGTTGTTTAACAGTTGGTGTACACATAGGCGAACCGCTATAATTCTATGTGTTTTGTGGATGTGTAGTTTATTTTCTATATTTTTTATCATTCAAGTTTGTGAGATGCATTTGTGGATGTGAATGTTGTAATCCTTTTACATTTCAAGCTTTGTGGGGAATGTTGTAATAGCTTAGAATTCATTTCTTGCTATTTCCTTTTTATTCCTCTTTAGTTTGAGTTTTTGATACACAAACCGTTCTAGTAAGGTTGTCCTTGCCATAAACCCTTAGTTTTTATGGTGTAAGGTTGTCCTTAGAACAACATTTGTATCAACCTCTTAATACTAGAATTTTGAGGTTGCTTTACATTTCCGTATTGTGGATTGTTTAAAGTGCTATCTTTCCTTTAATTGTTTAAATTCCGCTATTATCATTTTAATTTGGCGTAGTCCTCTTCACCCCCTCTCTAGGACATATAGCTCGGCCTTTTCAAGATCTATTTAAAGTGGGTTTAGATGGAATGATGACTCAAAGTGTATCATTATAGAGCTGGTTGTTTGGGATACGTACGTACATTAATGTAGGCTATACGAAACTGTTTTTGCACAATACAATAAGCATTTTAGCTTGCAAGTATTATGAACATGCTATATATTAAATTAAGGTGGCACTCTTATCAAGTAAGCCACATATATTTGACAAATATTTGTTGAATCTAGGCTGTTGGACTTCTCTTTATTGTAATTTTTTCTCGTCCAAGTTTGATATGGATCGGCGAACCGACATTATTTTCAGAAAATGCATCTTGATAGTGGAGCTCAATTAATGGCCAAGCCATGCTCGGGCCAACGATGAATGGCCCAGCCTAGCCAATTGGCCTGATCTAATCTCTAAGTGGGCCATGATTATAAGAAAGAAAAGAATGCATGGTTTAAAGACCTTTGTTAACAGCTCCCATTCAATCCAGGTGAGCTAGACTACCATAGGTTTCAATGTTGTAATGCAGATTTTCTACCATTGAACTACATGCTCAAATCCAAACTCATACCCAAGTTCAGAAAAGATAATTAAAACTGAAGTTTATGCAAAATACTAGAGTTGACGAAGGAACAATCAAGGAAAAAAGAATATTTTGCATGGAAAAAAATATCCATGTAAGAAATACGATTGTATGTTAGGCGGGATGGTCATCATACAATGGAAAAACACGAATGTCCCTGAACACAAAGTTTGAATGATTAGAACTATGGCCTTTACAAGAAAAAAATTCTGAATATACATGGGAGTTTCTATTGCATGATGTCTTTAAAAGAATGAACATGCTTAGCTTCCTAATATACATGGGAGGCTCCCTGGAACATAAATATCAATTCAAGTCAAGCCGCTCAATTAAAAAGAAACAGATTGGTGAACTACAATATACCTACTAAAAGCATGGAGCAAATGTTGGCGGATGCTAACTTCCTGAATGCTAAAAGCTAAAAGAAAATTGCAAATTTCGCTTCCAACCTGAGAAGTTTTTAACTACTTTTGTGCTATGTAAATTAATTTTTTTGGATAAAAGCTTGACATTCAGGCAAGTTGAAGTCACCACTAATTGATCTTACCAGCACGCACGCACGCACGCACGCACGCACACACACACACACACACACCATAACAAAGGATCATGAAAGAACATGGAGAATATGAGCCAACAAGAGACATAAACCCCAAGTAGAGACTTGTAATAAGAAAGCATATGCAGTTCATGTAACACAGTCCAGTATTAAAGTAATTACCTGAAATATCTTAAAATGCTTGACAGCTCTAAGTACTGTCAACGAAGTTGCTGAATTATCCAGTTCAAGTCTGTTCAAGCCACATTCTTGAAATATGCCTACGCTCATACCATCTCACCTTTTGTCACCTAACTTGGTAACATGTTACTTCCAACCAATGTCCTTGGAGCACATGCCCACCGCTAAAACTTCTCAACTACTTATTGGCAAACAAAGAACAGACTGCATTTTTTTTTCTGTATTAATAATTAGCAAGAAATTTTTTTAAAAAAGTTTGTGACCTTAAGACCACTCTTATATAGAGTTCATTTCCTGCAACATCTTTTTGATTCTAAAAATCATTAATTAGAAATGGAACCAATTCTCTGCAAAGAACAAAGGTTAACATAGATACTCTCGAACCATGTAAGCAACACTTCAAATACATGAATGCTCCAGCTCCAGCTTCATGGCATTCATGATGCATTACATTCCCCAATAAAGGCTGCCTATACTAGCTAACAAATCAAATATTTAAAAATGATTGCTTCTGGATGAATAATTGCCTATGGAATCATGAAAGATTTGAAAATATTCAAACATAGAGAACTATTCTTCTGTTTTTGAGGTAGCATTTGGAGTTTACTGGCAAATCATGGATGACAGTTGGTAGGTCTTTCAGCTACCCGCCCACCTTCCAAGCTGAGATGGGCCTGACCCATTCCAAATCCCACTCAAGAGCCTTGGCCTGAACCAGATGAGCACTTTTTTTTTCTTTTCTTTTTTAAAAATTACCAAGTGACGTTTACAAGGCAAGAGTAAGACATCCAGGTTTTCTGGCCACATGTCTAACCTGAGTACGGCTTGCAGAAAGGAAGGGAAAAAGCAGACCCACCTGCTGTTTGCATTATTTGAGCTGCTGTAAATACACAGTGGATTGGTTCTCTAAGCTGAACCAATCCCAATTTGCAGGTACTTCCAAAAGGCCCTTAACCACCCTCCTGAATTTCACATTATCATACAACCACCCCAAAAATAAAATGCTCCAACAAGCATGCCTTAATTGATGAAACTCCAACTGTACTAATTAACACATTGAAACAGCACAAGGTCAACACAATTTATGTGAAATTTGGGAGGCAGGGCCAATCTGGGTTTATACGGAAGGCAATTAGACTGCTGGTGCTTACAAGAAAATCTCTGTTATATGACAAAACTAAATATCATATGATATATCTGCAGGACACATGAAAATTTGTACTTTGTGATTAAGTGAAAAATACTTAAGGAAAAAACTGTAGATAATTGTATCTCTGCCTTCTATAATGGAACAGGACAAAACAAATCATGATTCTACAAAACACATTTTTAAGAAGATCTATACCTTAATAACATCAGCAGTCTCCCATATGCTCAGTATTCCTTCTCTTGCAATTTCTAGTGATGGCCAAAGTGGAAGTCTCGAATTGGGATCATAAGACAGAAGCACGCCAGCATCCTTTGCAGCTTTTGCTGCAGCAACATGGGCTGACTTGCATGGTTCTGTAATCAGACTTATAGAACCGTAATGGAAAACTATTGCCTGTCAAAGGATTTATAATAAAGCATACTGAATCACTAAATTAAAGAGAATACCACCAAATTTAGAAAAGTAAAAAAAAAAAAAAAAAAAAAATGCTCTGGCCCTAGAGAGTATATTTAAAACCGATATAGAAAAAAAATATACCAAAAGAAAGATCTCTGGTTCTTCACAAATCAATATGAATGCTGCAACTTCCATAGAAAAAGTGAACAAAGAAAATTGATGTTGTATATTTAAAATCGACTATTTAATAGTTAAAGTAATTAACTGGAAAATAGTTGGTAATATTTAAAACATATATATATATAAGTGATACAAAATGTCTAACAATAGACAGCTTAAATTGCATTGTTTCCTAGCTGAAGACTCTGCTCCTTGTAACAAAGGTGGAAAGCTCAAATCATCCTGTCCTCCTTTTACTATGAACAGTTTTTCCCAGCAACTCGGCTCAAAATCTCTCCGAGTCGCGATTGTGAGTTATAAAGCTATGGTGTAGGTTAGTGCTATTATTTGTTCAATAACACAAAACTAAGACCGTGAACAGAAAATATTACACTAAAAAATAATGAAACAGTCCAAACTCACATTTCCTCTCCATGGACAAGTGACTTTGAGGCCTGAGTCGAGCTTCTTTGCAAAAGCATCACCAGCGTTATCAACTTCAATTAAAAGAAATGACAAGAGAGGAAAAGTTAGCAAGCTGGTGAAGATTATATCAAGAATGCTGCTCCAAAACAGGAAGGAGAAGAGAGCATGAGCTTAGCATGCATTTGTTGCCACATGGTAGCTAAAAATTTTCAAAGAAGAAAGAGTGCCGTAGTAGAGATTTTAAGAACTTTGAAACATGATTTGTGAACGTAGAGGAGAATCCAACTGACCTTAAGTATGAAAAACAAAAAAAAATCTACAAAAGATGCTAGAATATAGATAAAAAGACTTCAAAAATAGAACTTTAGAGGTAGCAAATAGGATTAAAGCGGTTTAAGACATTGGAATTTGGAATTCAGACTTTTGTCCAAGACTCCAACAAAGTAAAACTGAGTTGTCTTTCTTCTTGTGACGCAGACTTTTATGAAGAGAATATGGGCACTATTTCTCTTTCTTCTTGTGACTCAGGCTTCCATTCACAGAACCAAGCTGTCTTTCCTCTTGAACCGAAATCATAAGGCTTTCCCATGCAGCTCCAGCTTCTTTGATAGCCTCAACAGCATTAGGTAAAGCTTCAGCTTGACTAATGAACTGTTACAAATGGTTCCATGTTTATAAAGACTGTACTTCTTCATCAGAAAAGTTTCTTTGAGTAAAAAGACTGGTGACTATGCTGTTAGTGGAAACCACTTCTGTATTATTTTCAGGATTTTGAACTGCATTTGGAAGCCCAACCTGATTCAAATGAAGATGATCTGATGTATTGTAGAAGGGACTTAAAATTGATGTTTGTCCAAGTGGATTTTCTATGACACCATGTCTCAGAACCAACAACATAAACAAGGACGCTATTAGAACACCTCCAGACCATTTCTTCATCTTCAGAGAACAACACCTTCACTTTGATATTTTATAGCTCAGAGTGGCACACTTTACAGGAATTAGATAACTTTAGGGCAAATGGCATGCCTATGAATATCTGACAATTTTTAACTTTAGGGTAAACGGCATGCCTGTGAATATCTGACAATTTCTTTCTAGTGCAGCAAGTGCATTATGTCTTCAGACTCATGAATGATGAAACAATACAACTTCACAGCACAGAATCCAGCTTTTCAATGAAAACAAACTATACAGACAGAAGGAATTATTCACATCTTTACAGTGATGAATTAAGACACATCTTCATATCATCCATCTATTATCCCACCCGACGAAGTTGTATGCTTTGCAAGCAGGCATAAAGCAATGACAGCAAGCTTACTGTCCAAATTTCTGAACATCAGTCCTATTATAATGCAACTACAAAATTGTTTCTTCAGGAAGCATCTCTGACCTCTTCACTTTGTTCTGTGACAATTGGAAACAAAAGCTTCGGTCAAAGGCTCAACGGACTAAGCAATCCCCAAAGGAGATGGCTGGATAAATTAAAGAATCTGCAGGAATACACATCAACAGCTACTAAAGCCTAGTCACCACAAGGTATCATAAGATGGAGTTAATGGTTGCAACATTGCTATGAGAAACAAAGGCAGCTTATTTGTAATTTAGAGAACAAGAAAAGGAAATCCAGCTAACCAGATTTCACCCAACAATTGAAAATGGATGACAGAAACTACTAATACAGTTGAATAAATACAGAGTCTGAAATGACGGCTACATGTTTTGCCAATTTTGCATCCTGGCAACTCCACTGCCACATCAGTTCTTCTTTGATTTATTTCAACTCTTCTTTGAAAATTACAAAATAAAAATAAAAAATAAAGTCAAATAAGCAATGCAAATTGACAAACTAACTGGTTATGTAAAGAGCTAGGAATGAGGCTTGAATACAACAGTCAAGACAAATATAAAACTGGCATAATAGAAAAGAATTCATAGTGTTTATAGTGAACTAGTCTTGTTTCCTCCTAAAAACGGAATCTTTAGCTGTGTCAAGAGATTAGCAATGGAGCTGGGCAATTCACCCTCCAGATTATTAGTAGTTGCACCTATAGCTTTTAGACGGGTGCAGTTGGTAAGTGAAGTGAGGAAGCTCGGGTCATCACCTTCTCTTTTTCTTTTCTTTTTTCCTTGATCTCGTTATAATCAAGTCATCACCTTCTCTGCTTCCAAGCTGATTTTTCTCGATATTCAAATGGTAAAGACCTGAAAGACTTCCTAGATTCAAAGGCACATGTCCACTAAAACTGTTGGAGCTAAAATCAACTAATTCGAGACTTGATGGACATGTCCTCCATCCATCAAGATCCTGGCATCAGGTGGTAGCTGCAAGGATGATGGACAGTTGCTTGTCAGTGGGGCCACAACTCGTTTGCAAGGCCTGCTTTGACTCCCAAAGGAGGGTTCAGACCCATGGTGGATGATCACAATCCACCATGATCAGCAACAACAGAAACATGATCACAAAATCACAATCCAAAGCTTGATACTCTGGCAAGAACATGGTGGATGATGCACAGGCGCCTAGAAATTGCATTGTTGGCATACAACTAAGTCAGATAAATGATTAGGAAATACATATAACAGATGATTAGGAAATACATAGAACATGGTTTCTTCTTCTTCTTCTTCTTTTATTTATTTATTTTATTTTATTTTATTTGTTATTTTTTTTACAGATCGAATCTAAAAGCTTAGAATGACAACAATCTGAGCTAAAGATATGATGGCGCTGGAGCAGATTTTTCAATCCTTCGAGCTCTTTACAATGAGAGATTTTTTAGGAAAGCCCTAATCCGTTTATCTACAGATCTAGATAACAGGGAGACTCAAAATTTTGGGGGAAAAAAAAAAAGATCTTGTTCCAGTACTAAGATCTGAACCTATTTCACCTAAAATCCTTATCCGGTTACAGATTTACAGGAAACGGAACCAAATTCCAGTATTATATCCTCTGGTAATCTGTGGATTTGCAGATCTAGGGCTTATGAAGACCTGAAGATCAGAAAATGAGCTACAATTCAGAGAGCTGAGATTGAATCGTGATTAATAAAATGAGATCTGAACCTTCACTAACTTTATTATTGATTTCCACAACCGATTCAAACAGAAATGCTGAAATTTTAACGATTTGCAGATCTGGAAGATAAGAAAACCTATAACTTTTTGAGCTCTCTCTCTCTCTCTCTCTCTCTCTCTCTCTCTTGATGTAGATAATTTAGCTCGATGACATCATTGTCAGCTATGCTATGTTGTCTTGTAGTGAGGGAGAAAGATCGAGAGGGAGGAAGATCTGGAGTGAGGGAGCGGGAGAGAGAGAGAGGGGGAAATCAGGTGTGAGGGAGCGGGAGAGAGAGAGAGGGATAGAGATTGAAAGGGAGGGAGTGAGGGATTGAGGGAGCGGGAGAGAGATCGGGAGTGATGGAGAGAGAGAGAGAGAGGGGTGAGGGAACAGGAGAGAGAGTTGGAATATTATTTTATTCTCTTTTATTTGTGGTACGGTTCCAAATCTGGAACGGCTTAAAATGTTAAGCCATTCCAGAACCAAAATCATGTTTCATTCCAAAATTGATATTTTGGTGTAGTCTCATCTCGAACCAAGATGGCACTGTGGACAATTTCTTCTAGTGTTGCAGCCAAATATTAGCATGGACTCCAATCTTCAGGTGCCACCTCAGAGATGACAAGATAAATCAGCTTTTCTGATACTGAAGTGCCTCAAACTACATGCCATAATCAGGCACTGACAGCATAGCTTGGACTCCCGAGCAGGCTGGTCAATTTTCAGTTAGTTCATACAAGAAAGTGATGAGTAATCAAGGGACTAGTGATGAGCAATGGGTCAGGTTAGTATGGGACAGTTCTGCTCCAATGAAAGTGATAGCCTTTCTGCTGGTTAGTCTGTTGTAATAAGGTGCTCACAGTATATCACCTGGAACACAGAGACTGGCATATGATTAATCACTGCATCATGTGTGAAGCTGACTAGGAGAATGTTGATCTTTGTGTGAGGATGAAAGTGTGAATTCGCAGCACAAATGTAAATGCTAGTGTGAAACAGATAACAGACTGGGGCTGTTCACCAAGTGCGGACCACCATGAACAAGCCCTCCTTCAAATTCACACTAGTCCACCCATTAAGAGTGTAGCCGATGCGTCTAGACCTTCCAATGCACTTCCCTCACTCTTGCCACCCTTAATTTCACCCTCTTTTTTCTTGTCTTTTGAGAAGACAACAAAATGTTAATAAGGCTAAGAAAAGGGAATAGAATTCTCAATACAAACAGAGGAGCAACAAATGCTAACATTGGCCAACTCATAAGGGCTAGCAATGGACCAGGCCAGGGCTGGGTAAAATCAAAATTATGAAGTATAGTGTTCGGTCCTCTATAGCATGTAGCATAAGCTACATCATGTGTGGTGTAAGCAGTGTTCGAAGTATCGGCATCACTACAAGTTTCTCTTGTCAGGGATATGGAAACAATATCAATATTGCTGATAACCAGAAATGCAGGGAAACTTACGAAAAACAGTGAAATTTTCAGCGAAACTTCAGGAAATGTTAAATTGTACATATTTGCATATTTAGAAATAATTATAATGATAAATGCAAAAAGAATACATACATAACAAGTTTCCATTTAATTGGGCCTCAAAAACATGTGTTGTTGTAAGAAATCAGTCCAACCATCCCATCCAGCCTATTAAACCATCCAACCTTCCATCCAAACGTCCATTGATATTGCAAAATATCAACAACACATGATATTTCACCAAAAAATCATCAACAATTGGAAAGGAAACGAAAGATTGTGGTCTCAATATCACGCGTGTTGAGATATTGATAATATCGAGATATTATTAATATTATCAATGGCAATTTGAACACTACATACAACCATGTGCCCATGAAAAAAAAAATTGAAATAATTTTTTTCTAATAAACAATATTCTGATGATATCAATAAGTTGGCCGTGAAAAAAAAAATATAGAAATAATTTTTTTCTAATAAACAATATTCCGATGATATCAATAAGTTGGCGATATTATTGAAATATCGTCAATACACTTATGATACAAGCATTACCTAGAATTTACATAGTTGAAAATATTGGTGATACATTGGCTACGTGCAACACCTAGAATTTACATAGTTGAAAATATTGACGATTACATTAGCGATATTGATATGTTGGCGATACTTAGCAATACATTGCTAATACCTAGAATTTATGATACTACTTACATTATCAGTATCGCTGGGCGTAAGCCACACAATACTCCTACCTTTTAATTAAAAAAAATAGGACAAAATATAATAATAGTAAAAATTAAGTACAAAAAAAAAAAAAAAAAAAACTGTAAAAGGCCTTCATTGTGATGATAAGATACCTAAAAAAATAAGCATATCCAACCATCAGGTGGACCAAATCATAGAAATCAATGTACAGAGACAATGTTCTTGTTAGGCATATTGTCAAATAGCTTACGGGCATGTGCCAAATCCTCACACCTTGCACACATATTTATTAATCCATTCATTGAAAAAAAGAAAAAAAGAAAAAGAAAAAAGACATTGAAACTAAACATTCAGTACGCGATGTACCGTTCACATGGTTTCAAACATCGGCAGCGACCAATGCCCAAGCTAGGATTCTCCTCGCCCAACACGATACCACATCGACTTCATAATGCACGGGATGATCTTATTAGTGCTCGTGATTTTCTCTAGTTTTGCGTTGCTGATTTTTAGAAGGATTGATTCTAGAGTTTTGGTCTATTTGATTGGAGGAAGAGAATGCCCTGAATCTAGTGCATATAAAAGGCTAGATTTCTAGGGTTTCTCCTGCAAGCGGGATGCAGCGAGGAGATTTGAGGAGGGTTCGTGAGGGGAGGGTTCGGGAGAGGAGAGGGTTCGTGTGTGTGTGTGAGAGAGAGAGACTAGGTTTTTTTTTTTTTTTTACACGGTTTTTTACACAGACCGTTGGGTAAATATTAAATGGGGTACATTTGAAACGGTTTGAAACGGTTTTAAATTTGCCAAATTTACAATTTTGGTGTAGTGGTTCCCTGCAAATTCCTTATTATGGAATGCAAGTCGGCCCACCTAAGATCAGATGGTGGTGGACCAATGCATAGGGCAGCCCATGATTTCCAAACAACCACAGAATAGCCCCAATCAGATAATCAAAAGCCATCTGATTCTTCTATTGAAAAAAGTTCAATGAAAGCCATCTGATTAAGGGCGCGTAAAATAGACAGTTGGACGACTCCTACCTTCCATTTATAAGGCCCTTAATCAGAGGGCTTTGATCAATCTGCTCATGAGGATTTGTAACACATAACCTAATACAAACATTGCCCATTGAGCAGTCATTAGCAATCAAGAAGAACAATTAGGAAGTGTGAAAGGTGGGCCACCTATTTGTTTGATAGCCCAAGAAAAGAAAAAAAAAAAAAAAATGCTAGCAATTGCCTCTCATCATTTAAGTTCCATCCAACAGTCCCTCCTCACAGTACACGTGGTAATTTACCACGAGGTGAAGGCCCATCATGTGGTGGGCCACCAATTGGATGAACCATAGGCCAAACATTACAGTCAGACAATAGCGTCCATACAATCATGAGTTCTGCAGGGTTGAACACCGACCGTCTCTGGCCATTCCTTTTTGCAGGCGGCTGATTGAGGGACACCACAGTCCAATTCCTTGCTTTGTTGTACATGGCACATCCACATACTGGACCACCAGATCAATGGTCCTGATCATCCCATGAGCTGTGAGGAGAGCTGCATCAAATTATGAGCACAAGAACCGGGAGCAGGACATCAACGAAATTATTTGTATTCCAAAAGTCATGTTCCCCAACAATGAAACTAGGAGGCCCTTATCTCTCTTTTAAGATTTTACAAACACCTGTATGCAACTGTTGGAAAGAAACCTCATTTTTCATGACATGCTCTCTTTAGTCTTTTTCTTCCCATGTCAATAGAACAAATCCATGATACAGAAACTCAATTACAACAAGCTACCCACCGACAACTTCACAAAACCATGATCCCTATATCTTGGAATGCCAGCACGGAAAAGCCCGTTGTAGAACATCAATCCAATCTGCAAATATGGACTCTTTTAGCTGAGCCCACTTGAGGATTTACCGATTTTTCCAAAAGGAATCATAAGGTTCATGCCCAACTATGCAAGTTTGATGGATCTAACTGTGACAGGACCCCAAACTCACATAGATTTTAAAGTTGCTACCCTCAAACCTTACACACTTCTTCAGTGTACGTTGACCATTACATATTTTATATGCCACTAATTAGAACATCAAGATTATCCTATTGAGATTTTTTTATACCGCTCTTTCCAGAATGAGGCTGAACAGACCGGTCCAAATCATGGAAGCTTGAGCCCAGTTGTCAAGCTAAAAACTCAACACATTCAGCATTTCCTCGAATCCAGTATAATGTAATGTGCAAGCCCAAGGTTCCTCGCTTCAGCCCAAATTGCATGGATGGGGCTTGGAATTCCCATTCGTGGCTCACAACCAGATGGAAAATGGGATTAAACAAAATTAATTTCACATACAACCGAAATAAATTAAAATATTATTTCAAGCTGTTGATTTTATTGCAATGTCCCGATCTTTTAAGCAAAAAAATATATGTTAGAATCACAACGGAATCCACGATCTACTACAAGCATCAAATCTATGGCGTTTAACAGTTTTGAATGCATACTTGATGTGGTGTCTTTCGGTCTTCTGACTCTACCACACCTATGCATTCTTACATTCTCTAATGGGAAGATGAATGGGTGCACAATGGTGCGTAGAGTAGGGGACCGAAAATCCCACCCATCGTAGGATTCTCCCAATCCCGCGATTCCTAAATCACTGGGAGAGAAGACTTCCCAACACAACTCTATCAAGAGTTGTCTATTGTACTTCGCACACATGATAACCGTGTGCACTCACCAATAGCATGCGTCTCACTCTGATGATCATGCAAATGATCTAATCCAATCATTGCATTGCCTGATGGACATATGTTATTGCTATGTGTAGCCCATAATTCCAACAATATAAACATAAATGAAAAAGGTGAACTTAAACGGATATTTTAGTCATTTTATCTATAGAAGTTGGACTGGACAGGTCTTATCTCAAGAATTGCTCTATTTGTTGAACTTTAAAAAGAATTTAAAAAAAAAAAAAAAAAAAAAAAAAAAACAGTAAACTGTGTCAGGTTTTTCTTTAAAAAATAAAATAAAATAAATAAATAAATAAATAAATTTTAAAAAGAGAGAGAAAGAAATGAAGAGAGGATCTCGATCGACTACTAGTGCTGGATCAACAGCAGCCTTTTTAAACTTTAACAACTAGTTGCTTCCTCCTCCTAACCAAAAAATGAAAAGATTAATCAATCAATCACATAACAGACATTTTATATTTAAAAACAATAATAACAGCGAAAAAATCATTAAATATCATTTGAAATCAACAGGTAGGAAGCCTAACACAACATCCTATCCTAAAATCTAGAAAAAAGAACAAAAAAAAAAAAATTGCTAGCAAGAGTTGGGCATAGTGAGTTGGCCACATAGTTCAAAACCCGAAAAACTCAACTCGATGTCCATTCAGGTCGAGTTGGCTCGAAAACTCAATCGAGTCTTTAAGCTACTCAATATTTAATAATTAAATTAAGATACTAGCTGTATTTAAAGAGAATTTTCTATAGTAACTTTCAAAAATAGAATGCCTTAAGGAAACAATGTGTTAGACCACTTGATGATCAATGAGCTGTTTTTTTTAGGACCATAAGAGGAAGCACATGATGGATAGATTGGATGTATCATACACATATCATGAGTGTATATCAATTATTGTGTTCTAGAACTTTAGAGGCATTTAAACGACGCCTTGTGAGAAAAAGAAAAGAGAGGAGAGATATACATTCAGTGCCATCCCTTATTATTAGTCTTTCCATCCACTAAGACATTGCACTTCCGATGTGGGCCCAACATAACGCCCGGCCCCACATCATCCGTAGCCAGGAATCCAACTGTCACGTTCTCACAGGAAATACTGAACTTACACCCGTTGTCAAAAAAAACTTGGAATACCTCACCCGAGCAAGCAATTCAACTCAAAAATCCACGGCCCCACGTAATAGCCTTTCCCTGACCATGGACTCGGCCACATCCACATCCAAGCTCTTCGAGTGGGCCATGAGGCGGTCTTGGAGAGTCTTATGCCACAGTGATTGCACAGAGAAGGAAGGGATAGAGACCTGTGATAGGAGGTAGGACCCATAGTTTATGGATGACTGGACATGGTCAAAGTACATATATCTACTCAACTTACTCAACTTATAGTTCTTAATGTAAATCGAGATATTCCAGGCAGCGGTCAATTGCAACGAGGAGATGTTGAAGGGATCGACAGTGGCTGAGGTGACGGTGTATGAAGACACGTCATTGATCGGTGGGCTCATGAAAATAATAAACCAAAACTTGGAATAAGATTGCAAAGGCGATTACTATGACGATTTTGGAGATGGTAAGGTCGGAGAGGGTGGTTGGAGTGGGGTTATTGGTGTTAGGTTGCAGCGGGGGGTGCTCGTTGATGAGCGATTCCATGTGTACAGAAAGAAGGTTAGGGTTCAGAAGAAGAAGGTTAAGGCCTATCTTGCGCGAGTTTGGGATTGAGATTGTGCAGGCACTGTGGAATAACTTAGAAGAGAAGTGAAAATATCAGTTGTGGGGGACTCCAATCCCTTCTTTATAAGGATACCAGATTTCGGTGCGGCTTTGACCTCAACAGACGCGGATTTCGGAAATTCCTACGCTGGGATGTTTAAGTGGGGCTAACCGTGATGTTTATTAGAAGTTCAATCCGTCCATTCGTTTTTTCAGATCATTGTAGGATAAGTAACTATAAAATTCAACTGAATCCAAAACTCAAACATCATGGTGGACCCCACCTAAGCATCATCGTAGCTTTCTCACTTGAAATCAATCCGCATCAGCCCCCCATGAAGGCGAACTTGCTGTGGAGGCGGTTTGGCTAGGGTCTAGTTGTGGTTGGTGCTCTGTGGGCCTCACTATGAAGCATATGTTTTATACATGCTGTCCATTCATTTTTAAATATCATTTTAGGGTTCTGTCCCAAAAATGAGATGAATATAAATCTCAGGTGGACCACACCACAAGAAAATAGGAGTGATTGGATGTACACCATTAAAATCCTCCTAAGACCCATTGTACTGTTTATTTGATATCTAATATGTTGATTAGGTCATATAGACCCAGACGAAGGAAAAAAAAACAAAGATAATCTTATCTAAAACTTTTATGTGCCCAAAAAGTTTTTAATGGTCGATGTTCATTCAACACGGTTTCCTGTAATGTGTTCCACTTGAGATTGGTATATAACTAATTTTTGGTATCATACCAGAAAATGATCTAGAAAAATATATAGACGGCAGGGATGAAACACATACATAATTGTGGGGCCCAAGGAGCACTGATCACCAGCCATTGGCTGGTGGCAGGTAGAGCTATACACGAGTCGAGTCGAGTCGAGCCAAGTATCACCCTACTCGTATTCGGCTCTTAATGCCCGAGTCCTACTCGTACTCGGCTCTGCTCGGCCATCGAGCATGGATTCCCTGCTCGTACTCTACTCGCCCGAGTACAAGCCGAGTACAAGTAGAAATCGAGTCGAGTAGAGTCCGAGTTTTCGAGGCGAGTTCGAGTCCGAGTCGGAATTTGAGCCCAATTCGATCAGGGTTTTCGAGCAATGAGTTCAAGCTTTGAGCCGAGTTCGAGTTATAAATAGAGATTCATTTGAATTTCAATTCAATTGTCAATTGGAATTCGAAGTTGAACGAAGCAATAAAATATATAAAATGCACATAATTTATTATTAAAAAAACTTCGATAATTACATTAACATATTTACATTACATTGTTTAAAATGACAATTTATAACTAATAACCTCCATAAGATGAGTGCCTTGTATTGTCATATGATCCATCGGAACTGTTATCTATTTTTTCATATACATATTGGTTTACTTCCTCTAAGTCAGAAGGCGAAGAGATATTTCTTTCGTGCTCTTTTACACTTTGAACTAGATTGTTTAAACTTTCTTTATGTTAGCTATATTAACATATACTAACAATTTTAACATATATTAACTAATAGCTATATTAACATATATTAACATATATTAGCTATTTTAACATATTTAGCTATATTAACATATATTATTAACTATATTAAGATATAAACATATTTCTATATTAATAATTTCTATATAAACACATTAGCAATTTCTATATTAACAATTTTAACATATATTAGCTATATTAACATATATTAACAATTATAATAATAGGGGATACAGGAAGAAAACATGATCAAAGCTAATACCACCAGCCTTACCAGGGCTGTCATGAACGCAAGAAGTTGTACCAAGGCAGTACAATAATAATACAGGAGGTCATACCAAGGCTATATAATGCAATGAGTACTGTAATGCAAAGGGTACTAGGTGTCATTCCAAGGCGATACAATATGAGGCTTATATAACCGATGCAATATAATGTGAAGTAATGTCAGTGCTCATATCCAATCCACATATCAAGTACATTTTCATCATAAGGAAATCATCGGGGTCCATTACACTGCTAAATGATTGTCGCTCTACAGACCCCGCACAGTCAAACGAGCGTAAGAGACCTCACTACCCTGCCTGCGGACAGTCAATCACCAGCAAGGCATGAAGGTAGCGGACCCATTCACGAGCTGGTCAGACTCAACCTAGCAATACCTCCTTACATCAAGCGAATAAGGCCACACCCATATCCAACCGACTACACGACAGTGAGAGTCGCGGCCTAACGGTGTAAGGCTCTTGTGCACTCATAGTTTCCACTCAGTCACGGCGTTGGAGCTGATCCTTGGTACTATGGAAGTTTTGAAAATTTCACCCATGGGCATCCTATGCACCCGGTATGCTCAAGTAATATTTTCGGTGTCCACTTATACGGCCATCTACGAATATCCTTGTGGAGGCGAGGCCCTGATGAAGCAACGACAATATCATCATGAAATGTTATGCCAATGCATGAGTCACACACACAGATCATACACTAGCTGCAGGCACACAATGTGCAGAAGAGGAGAAACTCCATCCTTCAATGACCACCATACAATGCAATCAATTCATACAGATGATGCATATGGGTCATAATAATGTAAGTGTGTTATCTGTAGAATGTATTCCTCCGTCCTAAGGAGGGACAAGGCCTACGTACATAGATAGGTACTAAGGAGAAGCGAAATTCTCTAGTGGGGGTCTAATACTTTGGGATAACCCACAAGCTAGGAGAATCATAAAGCCTCAAGGAGGAGACGGGCCTAACAAGGTCCAAGGTGGGCCTTCAACCACCTATAAGGGCCTTATGGGCCTACCTTAGGGCCACTAAGGAGGACATCTAACCTCAACTGGGTCCCAAAAGGTAGTCTGCTACATATGTAAAGAAAGGTCCAAGGCACAATCGATTCATGGCCTAGTGGGCCATACACTAAGCCCAATATATAGGCAACCTGGTGGGCCCTTAAGAAAGGTTAAGGCCCAACCATAAGAGTCATGGGTTCATTCATTGTGGTGAGCCTAATAGGCAGCCTATTATCTCAATCATATAGAAATCCTTATTTTTAACACAAGTAAGTTGGGCCTCATATCTCGGCCCAAGTATGGATTTACTATAGTGGACAAGCAAGGGCTTAACTACTTGAGTATTTGGCCCATAAAACTCATCACAATGGCATTGTAAATATAGGACCAAAGGGTTCAACGGGCCTATCAAAAGTTCCGGCCCAATCAAGGCTATAAGGCCCATAATTAACTAGAAGACTAGCCCAAGAAGAGTCCAATTGGAATGGGCCCTTAATCATGCACTAATTAAGCCCAAAAATAAAATTAAGATGGTAAAATAACTGACTTAAATCCTCCTCAAATCTAGTGGGCCATACTGCCCCAAAACAACATTTATAGGCAACAGTTATTGGGCTCATTGCCAAATTCTAGCCTATAAATTTTGTTTTTATAGTAGATTGCTGGAATTTGGCAATTAAAAAATAAATAAATTTATAGTAGATTGCTGAACTCCAACAACCCAGAGAATGATTAGGCTGGAATATCCATTTAATCTATAAAAATAAACTCCTCAAATCTAGTGGGGGCCATACTGCCCAAAAACAACATTTATAGGCAATACTTATTGGGTTGGAATTTGGTATGGTTGTAGGTGGGCCATGCAACTACAAGAATCACATATAAATTTGTATCAATCTTTTCATCAATTTTTCAGAAATCAAGCCCCAAGGTGACCCAAAAATCTATCCAGACAGTTTCTAGATAGCAACATTACATTGGAATAAAATAATTTTAATCAGTAATTAAAATGGGATTTAATCCTAGAAAATTAGAGGATAGACCACCCTAGTGGGCCCCACAAATATCCAGATCATCCTACCATATAAAACACCTTTGCATATGTCCCAATTAGTTGGATTTTGGGGATACATGTCATAGGATGGGATGCCATGGGTGTCCTTTCCTTTTTAGGTGGCTGGATTTTTGTTGGCCCACAAGGTGGGCCACAAACCATGATTAGGGATGGGAATAAGGGAAAAGAAGAGAAGAAAGGAAAATCCAGCCATAGGGAAGAGCTCCTCCACTATTAAGCCCTCCCAAGAAAATCCAACCACACATCATACACCAATATACATCTACACCATGAATCTCATACATGCATGACTAAAAATTAAAACAGATGGTTGGGATATCATCCCCACCATAAAATGAAGGTCTAGATGACCTTATAATGATTTGGATCATGAGATATATTATGATAGGGTCCATGGAGAATGGCCCCATCATAGAACAATGCATGCATGAAGGATGGGCCAAGGGCCACATCCAAGGGATCAAATGGGATCCCCATCATGAATTAGTGGGTCCCACATGTTTTATACATGAAGAAATAAAAGGATCAAAATAGGGAGGAAAGATCAGCAAGTTGTAAACACTCACTTTCAAATCAAGCTCTCAATCTCCCACACAAGATAGATCTTGGACCAAGGAAGAAGGTTTAATAGCTAGGATGAATTTTAAAGGGTGAGATTGAGGGATTTTGAAGCTTCAAGGGCTGGAGTAATTAGGAAAATGGGATGTTTGGGAGAGGAAATTGTTGGAATGAAGAAAATGAGAATGAGGGAGAGATAAGGAGAGAAAGAGAGATAGTAATGATTTGTTTGTAAGAAAAGAAATGATTACCTTAGGGAGGAGAAACCAAAGTTGCTAGGGGTAGGGTAGGTTTGGGTGGTGTGTAAGGTCTTGGTAGTGTGAGTTATGGAGATTTAGGTGGTGTGTAGTGTTTATTGGAACTTGTGCAAAAGAGGGAGTATGGGCCACATGCATCACTCCAAGGTGGGCCACATGATCAAATCAAGGGCCATAAAATGAAACGTACATAACTTTTGATCTACATATCGGATGAACGCACAAGACGCGTCGTTGGAATCGCAATGACGATGCGAACAAGATGGCATAGGTCTCAGGCCGATCCGAGTTGGGTCAATGTGACCGGACTCAAGGATGACCGCAAATGCTACCCAAAGGTCACGGGTCGCCGGGATTCAACCGGTAGGACCACGAGACCATGAGAAATGAAATGCATACCTATACACATACATGTACATGTATAGGTCTTATCCACACTGTCCATCCATTTTTTCGTATCATTTTTGGTGGAGGAATCTAAAAATGAGGCAGATCCCAGGCTTAAGTGGACTACACAATGAGATTAAACTCTTACCGTTGAAAACTTTTAGGGACCACAGAAGTTTTCGATGGAGCTGATATTTATGTTTTCTATTCGTACAAGTTTATGTAACTTTATTAATAGGTTAGATGGAAAATAAACATCACAGTGGACCCTAGAAAAGTTTCAACGGTGAGAATCATTATCACCTCTGCTTCCTATGGTGTGGTCTATTTGAGCCTTAGATCTGCCTCATTTTTTGTCTTATCCTCTAAAATGATACGAAAAAATGAATGAACGGTGTGGATAAGACCCATACATCATAGTTGCTACTCAAAGCTGCTGCCCATTCCCAGCTGGAGACCGGCGAGGGTAGGACGCAATCCGTCGCAATAGAGAAACGAATTGGCTACTCCCCCTGCCAACAACCCGGTGGCTGATGGTCGGTGCTCTGTGGCCCCCAAGATGATGTATGTGCTTCATCCATTCCGTTCATCCAGTTTTACAGATCATTTTCGGGCTTACATATTAAAAATGAGAGGGATATAAATCTCAGGTGGACCACACCATAGGAAAACAGTAGTGGTTAGATATCCACCATAAAAATCCTCCTAAGGCCCACTGCACTGTTTATTTGACATCCAATCTGTTGATTAGGTCATACAAAACTGGATGAAGGGGAAAAACAAAGATCATCTTGATCCAAAACTTTTATGGCCCTTGAACAGTTTTTAATGATTGACGTTCATTCAACACTGTTTCCTATGATGTGGTCCACTTGATATTGATATATATATATATATATATATATATCTCATTTTTGGTCTCATGCCATAAAATGATCAATAAAAATAGATGGACGTAATGAATGTAATACATACATCATGATGGAGCCCATAAACCACCGACCATCAGCCATTGGCTGGTGGCAGGGGAGTAGCCAATCCGTTTCTGAAGGAAAGTGGGTTACGATGCAGGTGCAACAATGATTAACGCAAGTTGAGATTTCATAGACTTTTTCTCCTTTTACTTAGGTACAGTGGAGATCGGATTAGGTGAGACCCATGCCTCACCCAAGATGGCGCGACCCTTACTATGGAGTTACATGGGGCCCACCCTGCATGTATTATGTATCAACATTGTCCATCCGTTTTTCCATATTACGATGCATGTATTATATATATATCAACACCTTGATGCATGTATTATGTATCAACACTACCCATCCGTTTATCCAACAAATGAAGCAGATCCAATTATCAGGTGGACCATACCATGAGAAACAATGATGATTGACCATTAATGGCCCACAAAGGTTTTGGATCAATTAGATATTTATTGTTTCCCTTCATCTAAGCTTATGTGACCTTATCAACATATTAGGTGGTAAATGAATACTACGAAAACATTAAGGTGTGCCTTTACAAGTTTTTAATGAGATAGCAGTCAATCACTGTTGTTTTTTATGGTATGGTCCACCTGATAATCGGATCTACTTCATTTTTGGGATAATATCTTAAAGTGATATGGGAAAATGGATGGGCGACATTGATACACAATACATACATGAAGGAGGGTCCCATGGTAACCCCACAGTAAGGCCGCAACATCTTGGGTGAGGCGAGGGTCTCACCTAATCTGCTATCGGTACAATGAGCGCACCGTATTGATTAGAGTTTGAGATGAAGAGGTTGTCCGGAAGAGGAATTCTTTGAGATGCAATCCACATCGTGGGTTTTTCATGAATTTTGACAACTGGATCTATTGTGGATAGAGCTGTACACGAGTCAAGCCGAGCCGAGTATTGCCCTACTCGTACTCGGCTCTTAATGCCCGAGTACTACTCGTACTCGGCTTTACTCGACCATCGAGCATGGATTCCCTACTCGTGCTCTACTCGCCCGAGTACGAGCCGAGTACGAGCAGAAATCGAGTCGAGTCGAGTCCGAGTTTTTGAGGTGAGTTCGAGTCCGAGTCTGAATTTGAGCCCAATTCGGGCAGGGTTTTCGAGCAACGAGTTCAAGCTTTGAGCCGAGTTCAAGTTATAAATTGAGATTCATTTGAATTTCAATTCAGTTGTCAATTGGAATTCGAAGTTGAACGAAGCAATAAAATATATAAAATGCACATAATTTATGATTAAAAAACTTCGATAATTATATTAACATATTTACATTACATTGTTCAAAATGACAATTTATAACTAATAACCTCCATAAGAGGAGTATCTTCCTGTATTTTCATATGATCCATCGGAACTGTTATCTATTTTTTCATATACATATTGGTTCACTTCCTCTGAGTCATAAAGCGAAGAGACATTTCTTTCGTGCTCTTTTACACATTGAACTAGATTTTTCAAACTTTCTTTATATTAGTTATATTAACATATACTAACAATTTTAACATATATTAGTTAATAGCTATATTAATAATTTTAACATATATTAGGTATAGTAACATATATTAACAATTTTAACATATATTATTAGCTATATTAACATATTAACATATTTTTATATTAATAATTTCTATATAAACATATTAACAAGTTCTATATTAACATATATTAACAATGTTAACATACGTTAGCTATATTAACATATATCAACATATACTAACATATATTAACAATTTTAACATATATTAGCTATATTAACATATATTAACAATTTTAATATATATTATTAGCTATATTAACATATTAACATATTTCTATATTAATAATTTCTATATAAACATATTAACAATTTCTATATTTACATATATTAACAATTTTAACATATATTAGCTAATAGCTATATATTAACATATTAACATATTTCTATATTAACAATTTCTGACATATATTATAATATTAACATATTAATGTATATTAACAATTTCTGACATATATTAGCAATATTAATATATGATATTGATATCAATTTCTGACATATATTAACAATTTATGTAAAATAATAATAATAATAAATCAACACCACACAATATTCCAAAAAAATAAATCAATATCTGACATATATTAACAATCAACACCACACATTACTGGGCAAGCTGGGCAAGAACGACCAGCACCGTGCGTATAGGGCAGGGATGACGGAAGAGTGACAGGGACGAGCTGCTGCACCGGACGAGTGGCAGGGACGAACTACGGCATCGGACGACTGGCTGCGACGATTTGCAGCACTGGACAGGGGCACCGGGCCGGCCGCAGGGACGAGCGGCAGGGTCTAGCACCGCCGGACAGGGAACATGGAGTGAGAGATAGAGAGAGAGGGAAGAAGAGGGACGGGCGCTGGCCGCTGGGTGAGAGAGAGAGAGAGAGAGAGAGAGAGAGAGAGAGAGAGACGGAGGGGGGGTTTTTTCGAACGGGCGAGAATAGGGTTTCGATGGGCTGCTTGAAAGTTGAAAACGATTGGAGAAGGTAGGGTTTATTTTTTTGGGCGGGTTATATATACAAGTACACGAGTCGAGTACTGAGTCGAGTACCGCCCTACTCGTACTCTACTCGAAATCAAAACGAGTCTTAAAAAGCCGACCGTACTCGGCTCTAACTCATGACGAGTCGAGTCGAGTCGAGTAATTCCGAGTCGAGTCGAGCGAGTAACCGAGCATACTCTGCTCGTGTACAGCTCTGTCCAAGAGCATGCAGGCATAGACACATAAAAACACATAGCACACACATTTATACATGAATCACTTTTGTTTCTCTACTTAGAAAGTTAACTTGATCTAGAGTGTGTTAAAGTACCATAATTCATGAAAGATGCAACGGCTGAGATATTAGAACCGGAACCCAAAATCATACAGCAAAAATTACCCAAATAAGAACTGAAAAGATTGAGAAAGAACAACCCAAAACCGGATATATACAAACAACCCATACCAATCATATATAAAATTCCAATTCCTTCACAAAAATCAGAAAACCCGGCAAAGAAATTTCTTCAAAAAGAGATTCAACTGAAAGATATATATATATATTGTTGGTAAATGCGGAAGATGAGCCCTCAAGATCTGACGGTCTACACGAAATTTGGAACCCTTACAAAGCTGAAGAACAGTGCTCCAATGGCCCGCCTATCTACTACTGGAGCAGATCGAACTATTCACACCTCTGATCCTACGGTATATAGTGGCCCCGGATTGCTATGGATGGACTAGATCGTCCTAAGGACAAGCTAATATGGACAGACTATAGGATACTCTCTTCCTCTCTATATTCTCTCCGTGTTTCGTATGAATCGATTTTATTTCATGAGAGAAGCGCACTCCTTATATAACAGAGGAATGAGAGTTTAAGTGGGATTGTGATAAGGCCACATGAGCCGATCACATCCCTAACAGAAGAAGGAGAGTTTGGGTGGGATTGGGATAAGGCCACATCATCCGGTCTTATCCCTATCTCCTATCATAAATCAAATTCAAAATTGAATTTGAAATATAACAGAAGAGGAAAAAAGCCGTAAGAAGCCAAAGCTCGTGGGACCCACCTACTAGTGATTGCTCACCAGTGGGCTCCACTGGCCCACGTCCAACATCTCCCACTCAATCACATTGTGGGATAGTCACAAAAATTTGTCCAACTAACTTGCCTTATAACAATCAAATACCAAACATCACGATCAAAAGAATCAGAGGCGTGGGACCAGCTGGATCACCATAATCTTCTCACAGGTGCTTAAGTACTAAGTGACCACCTAACTAGTACTCAATAACCCAAGCTTTGTAATGCCTGTCCTAGTCCGCATGACCACACCGGATAGAGTTAACTCCCGATCTGGAGTACTCGGCCAACATACGCACTTATCCAACTTATCGAGTTATTCTGAAAACTTGATTTTTCACAAACTTCGATTAAAACCAATTCAAAGCAATACTTATTTATATATATGCTTTTTAAGAAAAGTACTGTTTGCAAAAGACTAATAAAAACAACTCGATACTGCCGGCGGATAAGTCTTCAAGTGCGTATTTATAGTTCTAGAAACTTGGTGTAGCTGTCATGGGATCTTCCCCACGCAAATGTGTAATTTAGAATTAATCAAGCCGCTTTCCTAAGCGAACCGAAGTCTGGCCAATCAAGGACCTTTCGTCATTGTACACTAAAGTAGCGACACTCAATCTCATCCTCATATACACAAGAGGAGGGTAGCTAAGGACACAAAGAGTCACCTACGGGACTGGCTACTCGCACGTTGCAATGATTAGATCGAATCAAAGCAATCTGTAGGTAAAGGGTCCCTGCATGTGGCTACAATACACATCGTAAAGTAGACAATACTAGGTGTATGTCGGGTCTACAATACGCAGGTTATTCTACATGAGGTATGACTCATCTCATAACCCCATAAACTGGCTTTAATTTCAGGCCATAACATTGATCGCATGTAAAGGAATGGTGCGATTATGTTATTCGACTTTATCAGTCTCATCTACAAATCTTTATTGGATTGTAGGCGGATACGACTCACTCATATCCTCATCATTTATTATTCACAATAAAGGGAAGTTTATACCTCAATGTATAAACATGACCCCAAATGTACCTCTCTTGTACATTCAAGGTTGGTCAACCCGTGCGAGTGGGTGACCGGCCAGCCGACAAAAAATAGAAATCCTACATGATCTCAAGGTAAATGCTGATGATCTTCATACCTAGTTATATTAGTGTTCAATACTGAATAAATGGAATGTATTGTTCATGAAAGATCAAAGGTATTACAAAACAAGTACATCAGTCAAGTTTTCCTCAATCCCATCTGCCTGACGTGAACCTGAAATAGATCTCTGGCTATAGGTTTCGTCATGGGATCAGCCATCATCTCCTTAGTAGGAATATAACTGAGGGCGACCTTCTTGTCTCTAACTTGATCACGGACGTAATGATACTTGATCTCAATGTGCTTTGATTTCTGGTGGTGTTTAGGGTCCTTAGTCAAGTCAATGGCAGAAGTATTGTCTATCTTCAGCGATATAGGTTGACGAACACTCGGTACAATACCCAGACTCAATAGAAATCTGCGAACCCATACACACTCCTGAACTGCAGCGCAACATGTAATGTACTCGGCCTCCATAGATGAAAGAGCTGTGGATGTCTGTTTCTTACTCGACCATGAGATAGCTCCTCCTCCGAGTAAGAAGACATACCCTAAAGTAGACTTTCCCTCGTCGGTGTCGTTACCCCAAGCAGCATCAGAATATCCTTTGAGTTCGAGGCTTGTACCTTCATAACACAACATTAGGTCTTTTGTTCCTCTGAGATAGCGGAATATACGTTTGACGGCTTGCCAATGAGACTGTCCCGGGTTACTCTGATAACGGCTGACTATGCCAACTGCATAGCTAATATCCGGTCTGGTGCAAAGCATAGCATACATTAAGCTCCCTACTCCGCTTGCATAAGGTATTGAAGACATAGCCAATTTCTCGGCTTCAGTCTGGGGATACGATTTCCTGTCTAACTTGGTAGCTTTATCCATAGGGGTTTCAACAGCTTTTGAATTTTCCATCCTGAACCGCTCTAAGATCTTTTGTATATAGGTTGCTTGAGACAAACCTAAAAATTTCTTTGGGCGATCCCTGATGATTTTTACCCCAAGGGTAAAGTTGGCTTCACCGAGGTCTTTCATCTCAAAGTTCGAGAATAGCCAATATTTAGTCAATGTCAACAATTGCATGTCACTACTAGCTAACAGGATATCGTCTACATATAGAGATAATATCAGAAAAGATCTTCCAGACCGTTTCATGTATACACAATGATCTTCTTCACTCATAGTGAATCCAAAAGTGGTGATGGCCAAGTGGAACCTCATGTACCACTGTCTTGAAGATTGCTTCAGCCCATAGATAGATTTCAACAATTTGCAGACTTTCTTTGGATGCTTTTTGTCCGCATAACCCATGGGTTGTTGCATGTATATTTCTTCATCCAAGTCACCATTTAAGAATGCGGTCTTTACATCCATCTGATATAACTCTAAGTCTAAACTTGCGACAATGGACAAGATCATGCGGATTGAGGAGAACTTTCTGACAACAGTGAAAAGGTCTCCTCGTAATCAACGCCTTCTTTTTGTGTAAAACCTTTAGCAACTAATCGTGCCTTATACTTGTCCACTGTACCATCTGCCTTTCTTTTGATCTTTAGTACCCATTTGTTACCTATCGCTTTGCGATTGGAAGGCATATCAACAAGTTCCTAGACTTTATTCTTCTCCATGGAAGCGATCTCTTCATCCATAGCATTTACCCAATCGGCCGAGTTAGAAGATAATAATGCATCCTGATACGAATCAGGTTCATCATCATCAACTGCAACGCAAGAGAATGTTTGCCCTTCAATATCGAAATATCTTCGGGGAATCAATCTTCTTTCGCTTCGACGTAACTCAGGAGCCTGCTGAGATGTCCTCCCACTGTCCTGACGAACTATAGGAGTATCATCGTCTTGTGAAGCTGAATTCCCACTCTCCTGAGATACATCGGGTATTTCAAAAAGTTGTACTGGAACCGTTTGCTTCATTCGGCTTGGGTATCTATCTTCAACGAAGGTCACGTCTCGGGATTCTATCTCAATCCATCGTCCATGGTCCTCATAAATGAGAACGTATCCCTTTGAATGCAAAGGGTATCTTATGAATGCGCATTCAATGGTCTTACTATCAAGTTTACCTCTATGCGGAGTAGGTAGCAAAACATATCCCAAAGATCCCCAAGGGCGTAGGTTGGCTAGAGAAGGAATCCTCCCAGACCACATCTCATATGGAGTCTTAGGAATTGATTTGGATGGGACTCTATTTAGGACGTAATGTGGTAAAGAGATTGGCTTGAGCCATCATCGATCTAACCATGTCCAGTAATGTCCTATTCCTTCTCTCTGCAACACCATTTTGCTGTGTTGTGTAAGCCATTGTGTACTGCCGAACAATGCCAACATTTTCGCAATATGATTTAAATGTTTCAGACGAATACTCGCCACCTCTATCAGATCGAAGGATTTTAATCTTTTTCTCAAGCTGATTTTCTACCTCAGCTTTATATTTAAGAAAACAATCAAAAGCCTCAGATTTGTGTGAGATGAGATACACATATCCATAACGCGAGTAATCGTCAATGAAAGTGACAAAGTATTGACATCCGTTTCTTGCACACGAGCCGATCACATCCCTAACAGAAGAAGGAGAGTTTGGGTGGGATTAGGATAAGGCCACATCATCCGGTCTTATCCCTATCTCCTATCATAAATCAAATTCAAAATTGAATTTGAAATATAACAGAAGAGGAAAAAAGCCGTAAGAAGCCAAAGCTCGTGGGACCCACCTACTAGTGATTGCTCACCAGTGGGCTCCACGGCCCACGTCCAACATATATATATATATATATATATATATATATATATATATATATATATATATATATATATATATATAAAACATACCTTGGTGGGTTCATTCTCCTAATTAGCTATATATATATATAAAACATACCTTGGTGGGGGTTCATTCTCCTAATTAGCTTAATTTGCATACTCATCATCCATTTTTTAACGTTAAAAAAAAAAAAAAAACAATAAATAAATAAAAAACAATATCAGTGCTTTGTTTTGATTGAGAGTAGAGCTGGGCAACGGTCCGAGTCTGATCGGATTGTGACCAATCCGATCAGATCCGAAATTTTGGTGTCCTAACCCGAATCCGATCCGATCCGGGAACGGATCCAAGTCACCTGATCCGATCAGGTCCGAACGGTGCATTGGATGATCCGATCATGCGTACACGTGGCGCATTGCTATTGGTCTAAGACCTGTCCGTGGTCAGACGAGGAGATGTTAGTCTGCAACAACGTGCGTTGGTTTGGAGATTCACGAATTCGAGTACCATGCGGACTACCAAACCAGCAAGAAAAAAGCAAAAAAAAAAAAAATAGTAAAGGAGATCTAACCTGGCTTGAAGCATCTTCCTTCCATCGCGACAGTGGGTATGGCGGTGAGAGAAGCAGCGCTTGAGACGTGCCTTTGGTGTCGGTGGAAGAGGTGGAGCTCCCGTCGGAAATATGGACAGCTGGAGAAGATTTGTGATGGGAGGCAGGGATGATCCATCCCACTCACTCCATTCCATCGTCATATCTCTCTCTCTCTCCAACTCTACCTACTCCCACCTAATGCCAGTATCATGAACCAAAATTTGCAAATACATACACGCACATGATCGGATTTCAGTTCGGGTCGATCGGTTTCGTTGCTTATCCGAATCCGATCCGAACTGTATTCGGATCTGTCCCTTTGTATCCGAACCTAACCTATCTAGCCTATCGGTCCTGTTAGAATCGGAGCGGATCGGGGCGGATCGGGGCGGATCTGTCGGATCGGACCCATTTTGCACACCCGTACTTGCGGCAAGCAAATGATACATATGCATTGCTAGGATGACTTTATTTACAACATGTTGAGTTTTGTGACCTGCCAAAAAAAATGGAACCCAACTAGGTAAGCTATTGTTTGTCCTTTTTTTCCAACCCAAAATCACAATTTTATTTGAATATTTTCGTTCAACCATGGTTTGCAAAGTAAATTCTCTCATCTATGTGCACATAGACACATGAACCTGCACAAAGGCATGCATGCACAATCATAAATAAACGCACACATGCACACGTCGTCCTGGTGCTCACGTAGACACAGAGAAAGAGAGGACCCTATGGCCAGCCTATATATATATATATATATAGAGAGAGAGAGAGAGAGAGAGAGAGAGAGAGAGAGAAGGGGGGGGGGCATGCTCACCAGCACACCTTTGCACACATGTCATGGGCCGAAAATCCGAACGATCCATGTGATACGGCACCTTATGAAATCTCAGGAACTGATTTCTACCATGATCCAAAATTCTGGTCGACCATAGCAAAGAGAGATGCAAATCAAGAGAGTAAATTGTTTTCTTTTTCCATGGCCCACCAAAGTTTTGGATCGAGTTAAAGTTGGGACACGGGGGTTTTATGGGGTGCTGCATCACGTGGACCGTAAAATCTCGCACTTGAGTTTTCAAAAAGTTCGAAAGAGAATTAGTGAGAACTCGTGCGCAACTGAGCATATAGGTTATATGAGGCATGCGTACCTGGGCACCTGCGCACCTTTGCACGGTGTCATGAGCCCAAAATCCGAACGTGGTGCAGTACCCCATGAAACCTTCAGGACCAATTTTCACCTTGATCCAAAACTTTTGTAATTTCCTACCTGCTCGGAGCTGGCCCACTTCCGTCTTAGACTAGTGTGTCAATTTGGACCGTCTAAACTCTCGGCCTTTGTTGGATGTAACTTATTAAAAAAATTCACTAGCAGCGTTATCTTAACCATCTATTTTTCGATCGATTTGGACTGTTGTCTATTCTTTCACCATCCATTTGGCAGCCACCAGATCATTGAGTTTATAGGGCCACACTCATTCCAAAATAAGGCCCACCTACACCTATGACACGCTCAAAAATAGATGAGTTACCACATTTTAATAGGATCAAATAGAGGTGGCAAAGCCTGTATGGGCCAGCAGCCCTATGAAAAAGCCCAAAAATGATTGGGCCTAGTAGTGGGCCCAACCCATCATATCAGAGAATTGATTAAATCTCTAATTCTCGTATCATGTCCATAATTCATCCATTGATCAAGCCGTCACACATTCATAGAAGAATAGATAGATGACAAGGGAACAACACGTACATAGAATGGAACACATGCAAACATGAATTCATGCCCGTCCAGACTAGGTAGGGCTAAAATGACCCAAGCCCAAGCCCAGAAAAAAATCAATTGAAAATACATGATGGGCTAGGATGGGAACATGGGCCAAGCTGATAGGTCCCAGTCCAATCCAAAGCCGAGTAGCTAGCAAATGCAGCCAACAATGCACACTACCTATGCCTTCGGTTCAAATGCCTGAGGCTAATGTCCGGCCTCTCCTACTTGGTTTGGAGATAGAAATAAATAACCAAAACGATTGATTGAGCTTGATTCCCTAATGTGAATGGAATGAAGAAATGAAGGAAAAGAGTAGATGAGAGAACAAAGGGAATAGGATTCTATTATTTTCCTCTAAAGAGATAAAATGGGTTGAGTTGGAAGTCTGACAGTGCCTCCTCTCAATAGGAGAGGGTCATGGATTCGGTTTAACCTTCGAGCTGAAATTTCAATAGGTTATTTCGAGTTTGGATTTGAAGGATTTTAGTCTTACCTATACCTAGTTCCATTTATGGTATTTCGAACGTGTTTAGTCATGATTCCCCCATCAATCTGAGAGTGGGTAAGCTCACTCGGATGGACATGGTTTTTCAAAGTGGTTGGCTGCTTCCACTTAAATCATTTGAGCTAGAAAATCAATGGACCTCTAGAACAGCTTCATTTTCCAAGCTAATGGTGCCATTCCATAGCATTTAATAGCCTTTCAAAAGGTTTCAACATACTTGATGAATTGAATTTCTAAAACCAAGGGTGCTGAGGGATTTGTTTATACCTTTTACTAGTCTTAGAGAGAATTCTTCGACGATGAAACCAACTTAGGATAGCCATATACATTCACTTGCATCACATGGAAGTGCCCTCTACCACGCAATGAGGCCACTAATAACATGGCACCTCCATCTCAAATAGGATTGGTCTAAGTTGGGCCCGATCGGAGTATCATTGAAATGATAGTGGCCCACCCACCTCTAAGAGGAGGGATGTCATTTCTAGCTATACTCACCGGCCATTGCCGATGCTACGTAGCAATAAAAGAAATTATCCAATTTTCTTAAGATTATGCATGGATCATATATATCAAAGCTAATTCTTCACAAAAAATTGTGGGAGGTTCTTCGAAAAACATTTAAGCCATATTCAATCCACCCATTAAGTGGATCACACCTATATTCCAAGTAACACCATTAACCATCCTTTGATTTCAGTGCTGGGGCCCGATTTTTCTACAGATAGAGTGTCCTCCCTGAGTAACACAGACAATCCTGTGTGACCCATCCAAGACGACTCAGATTCAGTTGGACCCGATCTAGTTTGATACCATGAGTCTGGGCGAATCAAGCCCGACTAGGGCCAGTCATGACTCGAGACTGGATGAGTAGGCCAGGGTCCAATCTTTCATCTGCACTATTTATAGAAAGTTTTATTTTGATTGTAACTATTCATCCGTTGGGCTTTAGGAGTTGTGTCCAACGTAAAAAGTGCTTAGAAAAAATTAGAAGAATAGCATGGTTGAGCCAAATAGGACACTTACTATTTTTGACCAAAAACCATGAGGTCTAGTGGATATCATGACCGTTTATAAATAGTAAGTTTACTATTTCTAGTAAGTCATGATTTGTGGGAGTTTTAGTTGTAGTTTGATTCCGAAACTACTCCCTAGGGTTCTAACATTATTTAAAGGGTTGTAAACTCATTTTTTTTTTTTTTTTTTAGCATCAATCAGTTTATTTCGAATTTTATTAGAATTATTTTCTCTCTCTCTTTGTGGATTTGAAGCATCTCTGTGAGGAGTCTAGAGAAGCTCCATGAATTTGGAATAATTATCCCTTTAAGGAAGACGGTGCTTGTCCTCAACATGTCCTTCATGTGTCATTCCAACATGCCCCCTTCTCCACATGCACTTCCACTCAGGACCACACATGACAACCTGGTAAGTTTGTGGGACATCCTAGCTGCACACAAGGTGGCCCCTACCATAACCATATGAAAAAAAATCAAGTTTTGGGCCACCAATATGTAAAAAAGAATGGACGATCCGTATTTAGTGTCCACAAATGTCCGATCAGATGAGTAGATCGTCCTAATTTTCAAATGCGATCACATCCATAGAATGACCCACCTTACGCACTGATTAAATGTGCCACATATTTGCCAAGTTAGGCATGTGCTCGAATAAGGCACACAAGACATAACCTGCTTTTCTTCATCTAGGACACTATTATGAAGAAAGCTTAAAATGAACCATGTGGGGAATGTTAGTCGACTTTGCCTTGTGACGCAGGGGAGGACGTGAGGTCGAGCACCATCTTCCTCAAGAGGATAACTATTCCGAACCCACGGAACTTCTCTGGACTCCTCACAGAGACTTTCTCGAATCCACGAGAAAAGATAGTAGAAAATATAAATAAATTCTAAATAAATTCGAAATAGATTAATGAATGAATAAAAACGAGTTCACAACCCCTTAAATAAGGGTACTAAGCAATGGGAAAGAAATCATAATCAAACTACAACTAAAACTCCTAAAATTTGTGACTTACTATAAATAGTAAACTTACTATTTATAGACGGTCGTGATGTCTACTAGTGCACAAGGTTTTCGGCCAAAAATAGTAAGTATCCTATTTGGCTTCACCAAATCGTTCCCCTAATTATTCTAAGCTCTTTTCACGTTGGGCACAACTCCTAAAGCCCGACGGATGAAGAGTTATAGTCAAACTAAAACTTACTATTTATAGTAAAAACGAAATTGAAACAGGGAAACGACCATCGAATCAGGGGTTTTTCGCAATTCCGAGCATCGCAACCCGGCATAGATGGGTTGGTTGGCTAAAGTAGCTCGTTCTACTCCAAAATCATATATTTTACGTCGGCTAACTCATCCCAGATTGTGAGATACGCCTGATTGAAGGTTTGATGGTCCAGATCACTTCTGTCGCCGACCGGGCCTTTTCTGATCCATCTTTGCCATGTAATTGTCCGCGACCCGCTCTACATCACCTTGTCCATCTCATACTTCATCAATACTTTCGCAAGGTTTTTAGCTTAAGATAATCATAACTTGCTCCTCTTCTTATCTTTCTGTATATCAATGCCTACAATCCCCGTATTTTTCATCTCAAATGTCCCTGATAATTGAGTCTTCGGTAAGTCGATTTTAGACATGCTATGACTGGTGATAAGCATGTCATCGACGTATAAAACCAGGATACTTAGTTTTGTTAATGTGGGTGCACTCACATCAAAATGGAAAAGAAAGGCTATTTTCATGTTAATGGGAATCCCATTTTGGAGGCTTAGACTTCCTATATATATGTAACATTCCTAACAACCATAGTATATATAGCAAGGTTAGCTAGATAATTAGTAAGGGTTTAAGGATCCTTTTGGGTTTTGCAATGGAAGGCTAGAAATGGTGCATTTGCTGTTAGTGTTGGGAGTGGTCATGTTGTTTGAAATCCTGACCATTGGTCCTGGAATGGCCCACGATGTGTTCTTGATCCCACTACCGGGCGCATTGCGGTATGCAAGAAAGTGTTGAAAGAGAGTTTCTGGGTGCGGCATGCACAATTGAGTCATTGGGAACATTTTGTGCGCTTAGGTTGAAATCAGAAGAGGAGATTGAAAATTTTAATGTTGTTCTCATTCTATTATAAGGAAAGATAAGCTTCACTACTTGTGTGTTGTATGTTATGGAGCTTCACTACTTGTGTGTTGTGAGTATGTTATGGGTATGTTAATGTTGTTGATGTCTTAAATATGTTAATAACAGGGTCTATCGATGTAATTGATAGACCACTTGAATCCTTGATGTTATCGAGTAGAGGTCGATCCCATCGACGGGTGTTCAATGTTATCGGAAAATTTTGAAAAATCCATACTGGTTGTTGCAACGTTTTAGTGTTGCTACTCGATATCATTGAAATAAGTTCGATGACATTGATGGTCATCGAAGGTTCCATCTAAGATTGTGCACAGAATTACATAAGTGCAGGATTTGTTTCTTATTCCAATTGTAATAGTATATGTATCGAGTGTCATCGGGATGAAGATATAGAGAGCGCTTTCTAATTCGTTTCTAAGAATTTCAAGGGCATAAGTAGGACTTGTGAAATGAATTTGAGGCTTGTTTGAATCGGTAATGTTTTATCTCTTATAATTTTTGCTTTCTTATTGCATACTCGTTGCTTTATACCATAGTTTTTTCTATAAGAGTTATTTCCACGTAGAATTTAGATTGTTCTTATTTAGACTTGGTTATGCGATACTTTGCTTGATTCGTCTCTGTGTGCTTCCGTAGTTCTCCAACAATTTGGACGTCCCCCAAATCAATATTTACTTAAAAATCTAAGTTGGGTGACTTTGTTTTTAACTTAAAAGTGCAGAAATATAATGCTTAATATGTTGGATCAACAGTCAGGGGGTCTTTGATCCTGACCATTCATGGTGGAGACCAGGTTTGCTAATCCAGTTTAAAACCATGTTTTAATACTATTAATATTACAAATGATATTTATTTTATAAATCCAGTTGAAAAATTAGAAAAAAAGTCCTATGGTCTAGAAGAGCATACCACCAAAGCGATTTCCAGCCTCACGATACTTCTTCTCTCATCTTTTGGATGTTGATTAATGGTCCTGGCAGTGTTTATTTCATATAACTGGTGTGCCTGATCGACCGGTCCAAAATCAAGCACACCCAACTAGGTTAAGGCCGACCATTGGAGAATAAGGTCCATGCTGCACTGCACATTTGAATGTTACAAAATGGACGGTGGGAGATCTTTAACCTTCACTGTATGGCTAGGAATATCCAATCATGGTTACTTTTCTATGGTGGATTCCACCTGTACAATGGTGGGCCCACTTGGGCCCACAAAGGAATTCATAAGGTACTGGATCACCTAAAGGTCATTTATATCATGTCAGCACCACTTGCAAGTTGCATGACCCAAAAAAGAGGACGAAAACAACGTTCGTGGTCTATCTTTATCATCACTAAAGACTCCAGTGTTAGTTTTACACTGTTTAAACACCTGGTGTGCCGGATTCATCCTCCTCACATGAGCTATCCGGACCATCCAAATTGTGGGTCTGATTGTGTATGGATCATATCTCTAAAATCACACTGATAAAGAAATCCTAACCTTTCAATTAATGTAAATTGAATGAAAAATAACGAGCGGTCAAAATTCAAAAGGAAAATCAGATGGATAATATTATCTTCTCATGTAAATTCTTGCTGATGGCTATTGCCATGGTTATTTTGGGTTAACAAGGACCATTGGATGGATTTCCTTCCATCCAACGGTCCTTGTTGATGAAAGCTAGGGGCATTAGGGTCCACAGATGAATTCGCACAGCAGTGGTGTACAAGAAATTCTAGTGGATTAGAGCTCTTACGGTATCACGTGGTATCCGTACGAATGAGGAATTGTGGGCCCCAGTTATCACTAAATATATGGACGGGAATAGTCTACACCATCTGTTTTCTGCGGCCCTTAAAACGCCCTAGATCTGTGGGCCCATCATGTTGTATATGCAAAATCTACTCCGTCCATAATTTGAGAAGTATTATCTTAACCTTACATGCAAAATTTCAGGCCGATGGAAAACTCGGTTGGGCCACTTCAATGAAAACAACGTGAAATTGCTTCTAAATCTCAGTTCACGTGGTGTGGCCTACTGTGTTTTGGATCAGGCCCATTTTTTTATTTCCTCTTCATCCTGGTGAGTTACACCTGATTAACGGGTGTGATTAAAGATAGACAATGGTGGCTTTGCAAGCAAACGTATGGTTGATATCCATCCCCATCCATCCTGGTGGCCCTGTTCTGATGGGCTCCGATTATTGTGGTGGGTCATATGGGAAAGCCTTCGGCATGAAGTTCTTAAGATGGAAACCCTATGTTTAATAAAAGGTTGATATTTGTGAGAAATCCACCGTTTTCTGAACTCATTTTAGGACTTTAGACCAAAAGTGAGCAGGATCCAAGACTCAAGTGGGCCGCACTAAAAGATTGGTGGGTAGGGAAATTACTACCGTTGAAACCTCCCTGGAGTTGACAGTGATGTTTGCATGCCATTCATACCATTCATAACATCATTTTTACTGGGATGAACTGAAAATTTTGCTCAACCATAGACTTTCAATCCTCAGGTTTTTGGCACACTTGGGTATTGGATCCGGCTCATTTTTGGCCTTATGTTCTAAAATTATCTCACAAAATAGATTGACAGCATAGATTTCTCACAAACATCACAGTGGGCTAACCTAGGTTTCGGGCAGGAACTTCCGGCCAAAGGCTTTTGGGAAATCGACGTCCCATTAGAGGTGTGTATGATGTTCGCAAATAAAAATATACATTGTAATGTTCAACAGCAAATATGTTTTGATGATCACAGATTAGTAATAAAGCTAACAAAAAAATCTTTTTCTTATTATTATTATTATTATTTTGAATGGGGCATGCTTGGGAGCGTGGATTGAAACCCCTGGATTCAGAACCCCCGTTTTTTAAACCTTCTGGATTTAAAATCTTCCTATTGTGTTTGGCTCCTTCCATTGGGAATCAACTTTAATCCAAAAGTAACTATGCATTGTCCATTCATAGAGGTTGAATTTAATTACTAAATCAACTTTAATATCTCCAATTAGTGAACGTATGTAATCTTTAACACGATGGTTGCAGTAAGCCCATTGAATTATATGCTTTACTAAAATGATGAAATTTTAAGCCTCAAATGGGCTACAAGCACAAAATCATGTCGAAGTGACTAACCAACAATTTTTAACTGTTGATTTACATGGATAGTGTTTGGACGGTGTTGATCATCATATTAAAGTAATTATAGTGATGCGATTGATAATCTAATTATTTTGGAACATCATTAGTGGCCATGTGCGCAATAGAATAGTACCATGAAGTACATGCAACTCTTGGAAGGATTTTAGATATAGTTCAAGCTCTCACCTTAGAATTCAAACACCTGTTTGAGGGGATTTGAAACACCCAATTACTTTATGATGCCAAACAACTGGCAATTCCCTCAAATCCCTCCAAATCCATGATGCCAAACGACCCTGTAGATTTTATTACTTTCTTTGAAATAGTTGACACTCTTAATGAAGTACCTCTACTTTAATGGAATTCTAGTGCGATATCTTTAAGATACAATCACCTAATGTATGGTCTTAACATTATACATAAATTATGCAAAGAAAAAAAGGAAAAAAAAAAAAAAAAAAAAAAAAAACCAATAATCTAAAGTTGTGTCCAAATCCAAAAGACAGAGTCTTTATTTAAAGATGGAGATAGAGAGAGTCTTAATCCCACCACGACATGAATGTATTTTAGACACGTGGAGTTAGATCACAAGTTTAAAGTTGCATCATGCATGTGGAGATCTGGAACATGTTTAAGAAATTCTTTAAGTAAGATTAATTAAAATAAAAATAACTTTAACTTAAAGAAAGAGACCTGCTAAAGCATACCAGTGTTGATTTCCACTCCCCATTAAAAAAAAAAAAAAAAAAAGACAAAATAACTCATTAGTATTCTAATATCATAACCCTATTTATGGCCCTCATGGATTTTACACAGAAGATTTCAGTATCAAACAATATATGACAATTAAACATTTAAATCTGATACCATGGACCCATCTGTCCTTACACACATATGTACATATGTACACACATGTTGTGTGGGCCCCACCATGATGTGGGTCAAACATCTACCCCATCAGTCAGATGCACCATTCCATGTTGGACCATGGGCTTAAATATCAAGTCAATCCATGACTTCAGTGGGCCGCACCACATATAACAGTTAAGAGGGATTGCACTCCCATTAAAACATTCATGATCATTTATTGTGTCCACCGAGATGTGGTTCACAAATCCAGACCATCCATTGTGTGTGTCCCACTTGGATGAGGGGTCAGACCAAGTTTTAGCCGATCCAAAACTCATGTGGGCCCCACCAAGTGCTTTGATATGTTTTGGGCATGTCTTTACATGGTTTTAGATGGTATGGCCCACCTGAGTTCCGTATACAGCTGATTTTTGCTATATCCCATAACTTAAAGGGAACCCATTAAATGCACAGTGTTGATGTTAAACACATATCACATGGGGCCCCACACAGCTCGACCTCATGGTACCATTTCCCACATATATATATATATATATATATATATATATATATATATATATATATATATATATATATATATATATATATAGACACACACACGAGAAATGCTCACAGCCTCACACTAAATTCCCCATTTTATACTATGCATACACTTATATTGATGGATTTTAGAATGTATGTCATAGTTATGTAAAGTGGCATATTTGTTAAGATCTAAGCCATTCATCAGTTAAGATCCACTAAGGACAAAATTCAGATCTATTCATCTTTCAAGTAGGCCACGCCAACGTAAATAGTTTGGAGGGTGAACTTTTCTTTATCAAATATTTCCAGTTGTGTGGTCCACTTGAAGCCCGGATGGGCCTGAAATTTGAGCCCTAGGTGTAAAGTGGGGTGACCCATCAAATGTTCGGGGTAGATTTAAAATTAACACCATAGTCGGCCTACCGGAAGGGGCCACTCTTTTTCAAAAGGTGCGTTTAAATCACTCGTGGATCGGCATTACGAGGATTAATAACCAAAACAACGCCACCTCTATGCCAGCATTATGAGCATTAATTACAACTTCAAATTACTCGAAATGGTAATATTTTGGGAACAGGTACCACACGTACTCCCACCTCAAATTTTTTACGGGCCCACTATTAAATGTATGTAAAATCCACTCGGACCATTAAACATGTAATCCAGTGATAGGCTTAGAGAAAAGAAATTAGGCTAATCAGTGGTTCAGATGGGCCACACTAATAGGAGCAATTAGGAGAGAGACATCTGCTCTTGATTTTTTTCAGGGCCCATCGTAAAGAAACTATGAAATCCGTTCCAGCCATTAGATATCACACTAAAATTAAGCCTAAGTCCCAAAAATGAAGTTGATATATGATTCATGTGAGCCACACTGATGGAAATAGTTTAGAGGGTGAACCTTTCCATATACACTGTTTCTAATCATATGATTCACCTGAACTAAGGATGAGAATGAAATTTGAGACCTTGATCTAACATGAGGTGACATAACTAATGGATAGGGTTGATTTTACATTAACCCAATGATGGGCCACTCAAGCTGTGGGCCCTTTTCCATGCCAAAATGTAATTAATCTACCATGGAAGCATTTACTTACATTAATTAAGAGAGTTTTTTTTTTCATTAAATGTAGAATGGACTACACACTTATTATAGATTTGGACCATCCAACTAAAAATCAAATCCGTACATTAGATAAATTACATTATCAACTTCTTAGGGGCAAAAAAAAAAAAAAAATGATGATCTTATGATCAAACATGTCAAATACTTATGAAAATAATGGGTTGTTAATAAAATAGTCCAATGATCTAGATTTAACATGCACACTTGCACTTTTCTTAAAAATGTAGTTTCTTAGTTTTTAGCATATAAGTTCTCCTTAGTGGATCCTAACTGATGAATGGCTTAGATCTTAACACATATGCTACTTTACATAACTATGACATGCATTCTAAAATCCCTCAATATTGTATGTATAAAAGGGGAAATTTTTTCATTAAATGCCCAGCTAGTTGGACCAAAACTCATGGTCCAACTAGTTGTGTGTGAGCATCTCTCTCTTTCTCTCTCTCTCTCTCTCCATACATATATGAGAGAGAGAGAGAGAGAGAGATTGATTCAAATATAGACATTTAGCGCTTTGAATATATCTGATTTGTGCTTTTGTTCGTGAATACATTGTCATTAATATATTATTTTCTATTCATACAAATTACTTCTTTGAACTTTCAAATATTTAGTGGGTTCGTACAATTGTAACTTTCACTGTACTTTGATTTATTTATGAAATGCTGGTTAATAAGATTGGTTGGTAGAGGAAAAGAATAGATAAGCTAGTACATTTTCATATTTTATAGTCATTAGTCTATATCTTCTGTTGATTTGATATGAATGACTTAGCAGTTACTCCCTTTGTTGGACCCAGCCCAAGCACAGGTTCATAAATCAAGACAGTAGATAAAGATTTATGGCTATGATGGCCTGAAAATGATGAGCTATAGTATAGTTGTAGGGTTTTTTTTTTTTTTTTTTTTTGGATATTTATACTATAAAACCGAGTCGGTCCGAGTTGAACCGAGTTGGGTTCAAGCCTTTGTCCAAGCAAATCGAGTCAAGCTTAGGCCAACTTGAACTAGGAATAAAATCTCTACTCTATACAATGTATGTAAGTCTTGGAAATTTTTATCTTGGCAATTAAATTAATTGTCTTGATAGGAGAACTTTAAATATTTTAAGAACATAATAAGATATTTTAATTACAGTTAACAGTATATTAAAAAAAATAAAAAATATATATATATAGTTGATATCTATTTCACAATAATTTTACCACTAAAAGCCCACTAGCAACTTTTATTTTAGCCACCCATAGAAAGCATTCCCAAACTAAGGCCGATTTTTTCTCTTTCTCATTTCTCTCTTCCTTCTTCTCTCTTCAAGTGCCTTGAACATGCCACATTTCATAGTAATTAAAATCGGATCCTTAAAAAAGTAGATTGGTAAATAAAATAAAAGGCATTTTGAATTAAAACATAAAATGTTTTTATCAATGGATGGTTGATAAAAGAACAATGCTAGCTTACCTTGTGCTAAGTACTTTGCTAATCAGGAGCCTCCTAGTTGAAACTTTCATGAGAACCAATGCAACAATGACATTACCTTATGTTTAATAGGAACTTAAAAATCATAACCATCCAAAACTCAAGGTATGGGAAACAGTTGCGATGGGATTACCACCATTATTTTTGTATTAGAGCCCATTGAGATGTTTATATGTCATCCAATCCATTTGTCTGATCGTGTGACTCATCTAGATGAAAGAGTTACCCAAAAATTACAGCATTTCAAAACTCAGGTGGGCCATTCATGTGAATTTGGAGGGTTTTAAGTATATATTTGGGGGTGGCCCACCTGAGTGTTGAATCAGTCAGACTTTTGGAATCCAGACTAAAATGGAGTGATGCACCTGATGGACAAGGTGAATTTCATGCAAGTTGTTTTCCCATTTTAGAGAAAGTGACCCTAGTAACTACCTATTGCTGAGTTATGCAAGTGTTTTCCTTTCATAAAATGTGTGTATTGTCACAAGAAAAATATATAAATCAGTACAAAATATGTGAGTTAGCTTAAGGCCTGCAATACAATCTACTAATGGTAGGAATGTGAGATACGCCGTGCATCAAGAGAAAAAAGAATCTAGTTGCAGCTTTTGACAATATGGATCACTTCCCAACTTGGAGCCAACCTGATGATGGTGTTGGCGACTGCGAGCGAGTCTTCCTCAATTTCGAGCCATCTCGACCACAAAAAATAAATAAATAAATAAATAAAATTCAATTGCTGATGGAGCCAGGAACCCGCCATAATCATTTCTAATAACGGCGGGAGCCTGCCCGGCCCCGGCCCCGGCCCGGATGATGAGCTTTCAAAGTTTAACTTTAGCCATCCCAAATTAGGAAGGGCCCATTTCACTAGTTTCAAGTTCGGGTCCAAGGTTCTTTAAGATCATTTGACCAGACTTATGGGCGGGTCAGAAAGGGTTTATAGAGTCACAAGTACTGAAATATTCCTGAATACCAGACCAGACTTTGAAGAGGGTTTTCCTATTGAGGATAATATATTAACAGAGCAAGTAAGAAACGCAGTTGTAATTGCACATATGTAACTATTGTGAAATGGTTTTATGAATTTCTTCATTAGAGCTGGCTTAATTTCTTGCTTGCTCTATCAGTGTATTATTCTCAACATTCTCACCACTATAACTTAGAAGTGGATTGATACCCACTAAACTTTGTGGGGCCTATCATGGATGTATGTCTTATCCATGTTGTACATTTGTTTTTCTAGATCATTTTAGGGCATGATTCCAAAATTAAATCCTATTCAAGTTCAAGTAGACAACAGTTGGAATAATGATATTCATCGTTGAAACCTTTGTAGGGCACACAGTGATGTTTGTTTGTCATCGAACTTGTTTTTAAGGTCACACAAACATAAATAAAGCTAAAACAGAAATATCATATTTATCCAAAACTTTAGTAGCCACTAAGAAGTTTACAACAGTAGACATTCAATTAACACTGTTTCCTATAGCATGGTCCACTTGATCTTTGGATGTATTTAAATTTTGGGATCATGTACTAAAACAATCTGTTAAAATGGATGGACTGCATGGATAAAATGCATAAATCATAGTGGGCTTCACAGACTTAGTACGCTTTTGCTAATCGACTTATGCTTTCGCTAATCGACTTACTCAGTACTTAATCCCCTTCCCTAGAACTTCTAAGTTTTGGGGACGCATAAACATAGATCTCCTTTTATCAAAATGAGAAATTTATATCCATATGAAAATTTGATTTTTGGGTCGTATAAGAACTTATAGATCTCCTTTTATCAAAATGAGAAATTTATATCCATTTGAAAATTTGATTTTTGGGTCGTATAAGAACTTATAGATCTCCTTTTATCAAAATGAGAAATTTATATATGAGGTTAGATTATTGAGCAATGATTATATTATCTTTCCATCTTCAAAAAAATTAGAGTAAATTAAGATTTCTAAGCTTTCTTGGCACCTGACATAGCTACATTGTTAATTAAGAAGGATATGGGTATATTAGTGTAATTACGTAATTAATATAATGACACTTTAGAAATTGTCCCTACATCTGTTTTTAACCATTTATCAACTATAGTAATGACAACTACATGGACGGTCCAGATTGATAATTCAGCATCCTGGTGGACTGTGGAGAGAGTGGTGATGAGGAAGAGATGAATGGGAGAAAAGTGCCACGTGCCAATTCCTCTACGCCTGGCCCCTCTAGCTTTATTTGGCATGTGTACTATTAAACAGAGAGTACTTGTGTACAGAAATCAAGACAGGCCATCAGTTGGGTGGGCCATATGGCCCATATCCCGGAAATCAAGGTAATCAGACTGTGATAGCTTTCTGACCAATGGTTGTGAAAGGGACATTACCTCTATTATGAGTAATGGTCCACTTGCAACTTAAAAAAAAATAATAATAATAATAAATTAAATAAATATAAAAAATTTGCCATCACTACCATTTTTAGCATATAGCCCACATATGGTGGTCCACCGTATCAACGGTCCCTGTCACTGTACATGCTTGCCACGTGTACAGGGAGGCCTTGCTTCCAAGAAGGGTGAGCGTTTCTAGTAACTCTACATACGTACATGTACGTATAATGAAAAGATTGTGCTAAACGTACGTACGTGTGGTAATTAATAATTACTGTACGTTCAAAGCTGTTGTGGGGCCCACAACGATGTTTGACTGAATATACAGCTAGATTCTAAATTTTAATTTGATACATGACTCAGGTGGGCCACGCCAAAGGTAAGAATAGGGATATAAGGGAGGGGAACGCCCACCGTAGAACCTTGCAGATGATGGAATGTGGGGTCCACCGTGTGATTTTATCCTATCAACTCAGTTATTGGATGGGCCCCACTAGGATAAAGAGACATAAAAAAAAACTTGGGATATTCCAAAATTCAGGTGGGCCACACCACGTGAATAAATACGTTTTAGGTGTGCTTGAACATTGGTCCTTTGGTGTCCCACCTGAGCTTTGGATGAGGATGATTCTTGGATTGTACGGTGAACATGATGCGCAACGGACGCACGGTGTGGCTCGGCCCCACGTAGAGCTTCAAGAATTACTGGGTAGCGGATTAGGTGCAATCCGGCCTAATCAAAGACCGTGCGGCACTTACCGTGGGCCCCACCTTGATGTATTTACTGTCCAACGGTTTTTTTGGATCATTTTAGGGTCTGTTTGGCCGGACCGATCCCACGGTATTAGGAGGGATGGGATTGTGATATCCCGGGATATGCATGACGAGCCAAACAGACCCGGTGAACTTGTCCTGGGAGAATCCACTGACATCAACACCATTACCTTAAAATTGATCCCATCCCTTGGTTGGATGGATTGGAAGGTAAAATTCCGGGATATACCGGACGTGCCAAACAGACCCAGTGAACTTGTCCTTGGATGTAGCAATCTATGGATCTTAAACCAATCCACAGTTACCACCATCATTACCTTAAGGGCCTGTTTGGCCAGGCAGATCCCATGGTATTAGTAGGGATGGGATTGGCAATATCCTGGGATAGGCATGACGAGCCAAACAAATCCGGTGAATTTGTCCCGAGATATGAGCAATCCCATGGATCTTAAGACAATCCACTGACATCACCATCATTACCTTAAAATTGATCCTATTCCTTAGTTGGATGGATTGGAAGGTAAAATCCCGAGATATGCATGGCGTGCCAAACAGACCCAATGAACTTGTCCCGGGATATAAGCAATCCCATAGATCTTAAGACAATCCACCGACACTATCATCGTTACCTTAAAATTGATCCCATCCCTCCTAATACCATGGATCTGCCTGGCCAAACAGGCCCTAAAATCCACCCCATCCCTCTTAATCCCATGGGATACGCAAGCCCTTAGTGCATGAACCAACCAATGAAGAAGATTTAAATCTCAGGTTTACCGTACAATAGAAAATAGTTTTGAATGAACACTCTACCATTAAAAACTTTTTAGAGCCCACCATAATGTTTATTTTCTATACACCCTATTCATAAAGTCAGGTAAACATGGACGAAGGAGAAAACTAAATATCATTTTGATCCAAAACATTTCTAGCCCATTAATAGTCAATCAGTACCGTTTCTTATGGTATGGTCCACCTTAGTACTGGATGTGCTTTATTTTTTAGTTTATGTAATAAAATAATTTAGAAAAAACCGACGGACTGCGTGGATACAGTATAGATAAATCAAGGTGGGCCCCACGCTATCAGTCGCAAGTCTTGGGTGCGGTGGGGGCCGCACGTAATCTGCTCCCATATGACAGTACGTTCGATGATTCCCCGATCCATCGATAGTGGGCGGGAATTCCTACGCACAATTCCCCCTCTCTTTTTCTGAATTTGGCGGGAACTCTGAGTTTGATTTGCATTGGATTCCCCACCACAAATCATGGATTGGACGGCGGGAGATGTTTGGTACAAAATGTCAAGCGCACTAATAATAGAAACATGTGACTCATGATGCTGCTACGTGGCAGCAGCTGCTCCAACCGTCCACTTAAATTGCTCTAGGATTCAATCAAATCAGCTCATCACGTGGGCGCCACCGTACATTCTCTTTATCTAGTCAAGCTGATCCGAACCTCAGGTGGGCCATGCGAGTACATTGAATGTTGAATCTTTAACGTCCATTCTTTTTACAGACGTGTGGTCCACCTGATGATTGGATTATTCTGTTTTTTTTACAAAATGTATCCACCTGGTGGGATCCCCCCGATAAGAGGCTTGGATTTAGCACAGATGGGCCACACGAGGGAGAGGTCTAATTGCAAGAGAGTGTAGTTGCTTCTACACGAATCATATTTCAATATTTTTAATAGAGATGGGCCACACGAGCTTGAGCTCGAATAAATAACTCTAATATGGGCCAGTGAGTAGGCCCAGGTGAGCAAAGTACAACGCGATGGACCAACTACGTTACAACAATGAGGTTCGTAAGCCCACACGTATGTGGAGCCTTGCCTATCTACACGCCAACACGGAACACATTGGAGAGATCCGAACCTTTCATCAGGTGGGCCAAGCTGTTTAGATGCTAACAACCAAGTGGGCCTATTGTACAAAACAAAGGTTCTGCAAAAGCAATTTTGTAGCCGTCCATTGTTCATCCCATTGCTTGTACGATGTGACCCACCTGAGTAGTGAAACGGCCTGGTTTGTAGGCCGTAAGATCTAAACAGTGAGGCCCACCTGATGGAAAGTTCTATCTCTCACAGGTATGCCATGATTACGTGTGCGCGTGCATAGCTCCACACGCGCGTGTGCTGAGCAAACATATAACGCATGTAGTAATTAAACTAATGGCCCTTAAGTACACATGACTAGATTTCTTGAAAATAAAAGGTCAAGATACGTTCCATCAATCTCAATAAAATCATGGAGATTGGAGATTTTTCATTGGGTCCTGGTGGGCCCATGGGATCAACAGGAATTTTCTTTCGATCCTAGGTGGGGCTTGACGTACGGTGCAGGCGATGACGATTTAAATAGACAATTCCCCATGCATGCATGCTAACTCAGGCATGAGTGGGCCACATGCTTTGGAAAAAGAGAATCTGTGTGTATCAATGACTGTTAATACGTACATGTGGGCCACCTTCTGCTCTAATTGGCCTGATCTGTGGAACACGGTTTGGCTAGTGACCTCAACACTAGTCAACTAGATAGTGTCAAAGCAGGGTCCTTATGTATGTTTTTATCCTAGGGTTGAGACCAAAAAACATCCATTTTTTCAGATAGTGATCAATGCTAAATGTCATGGCTGAGGGGGATTGACATCCTTGGGGACACAGAAGTTTTGGATCAAACTGATATTTGTGATTTCCCTTGACCATCTATATCTGTGTGAAATTATCAACAGCTTGGATGGTGAATAAACATTACAGTGGGCCCTAGAAAGTTTTTAACAGTGAACGTCCAATCAACATTGTTTTCCTGTAGTGTGTTTGACCTGAGATTTAGATCCGTGTCATTTTTGAGATATACATTTAAAATGAGTTGACAAAAAGGATGGATAAGGTAGATTAAAAACATACATCATGGTAGGGCCTGCAAAGCTTTAACACAATCTAGCTGGCTGGTGTTGGGGTCACCAGCCAAACCGCATCCGATTTTTGGACCAATGGACATAATTAGTGAGACCCACCTGATGAACGGCCCTGGTCCTACCTGTATGTGCCATGTTGGCAGTAGCCATGGACCATGGCACTTCTCTCCTAACCACGGGTGTAATTGAAATTAAAGTCCGGGATAGCAGGTTCTAGTTCAAATGGGAAAAGCAGATTAAAGGGGTTTGAAAAAGATGGTTTGGAGGTACAAATGATTAAGACAAACATACGCCAAAGCTTATCTCTTATGAAAATATGTCTTCCAAGCTATATAAAGTAACATCTTTTTTAGTAGTGAGCTTTGAATTCATGTGATCTTGAGTGGCATGTCAACAGCTACCCTCCATGTGGGGCCCACCTTGTCCCAAAGGTGGGGAACACATATGACAAGCAATACAAGCACCAACACACATATGGCCACGCCCACCATTATTATCAACACACCCACAAATTGGTCTTCTCCACCCCAAAACAAAATAATAAAAAAAAGAGAAAGAGAGAACAAAAGATTTTGAATCATCAATCCAGACCGTTCAGACGGTGGGGACTACTTTGGATAGATCATTGCCTGGAAATAGTGCTCATCGAACCATCCTGACCATTCAGTTTGTGGGTGTCGAATGGATGGATATGAAAAAGTTTACCAACGGTTGAAATTTCAACCGGCAAGTTTGGATGGCTAAGATTGTACCATGAGTGAATTTTTCGGTTGATGCTGCATCCACGGTGGGCCACACAATTTGGTTGATTTGGAGTACTATATGTATGCCACGTGTACAGTGGATGAGCTGTCACAATTAAGAAAATGGTAAAAGGAGTCCAGCCTCATACACACACCCCATCTCTCCGGAGGAAAAAAGAAGTTTTTATGCGCTGGCAGAGTGCGATGGATGATGTGTAGGCACTTTGAAATTACAAAGAAATTTCCTTGCAATACAAGTCAAATCGTCCAAGCTATGGGATTGGTGGACATTTATTAGACAGTTAAAAGTAAAAAGTACTAAATAATCTTATTTATTGAAAAAGTGTCCATGAATGAGAATTACGATTATTTTACCAACTTGATTTTCCTGCCGTAACTTAGCAACAAAGGGTCCCGTGATTTCATTAGTTTGATTGACTTATGGGGTATTTGTTTTCTTATTTACATATGGTTTCCATAAGAAATACATTGTAGCCTAAGCTTTGATTTGACTTTACACTAACACAAGAAAAAATTTAAAAATTTTGCAGTGCTAACCATGATATATGTGTCTGATTCAAGCTGTTCATTCATCGCAACAGCTCATTTAAGGCATAAACTGAAAATCGAGGCAAATCCAAAGTGCATGTGTACCACAACACAAGAAACACGGGAATTAAACACACATTATTGAAAACATCTTGTGGGCCATAAGAGTTTTGTATCTAGCTGATTTTTGTGATTTTCCTTCATCCGTGTTTGTGTGATCATATGAACAAGTTGGATCATAGATACAAATCAGTGTGAGGCTCACGGATGGCTTCACATTTCAATGATGGATGTCAATATCCTCTTGTTTGCTACATTGTAGTCCAATTGAGCTTATAATCTACCTATTTTTTTTTAAACAAGCACTAAAATGATTTGATAAAATAGATAGATGGCATGGATTGATCACATACCCGATGATGAGATCCAAAAATTTCACTCATTCATTTTCATCATTTTTTTCAAAAAGTAAATTCCAAAAATCAAGGCAAAATTACCCTTTATATTTCATATCTTCCTAACAATAGAAATAGGTTATAATTACCTATTTACCACCATTTACAATGGTAAATAAGAAAACAAACAGGCCTAATGTATTCCATTTGTATAAATTCTAAGCACTGCATATTATGATGTGTTTGGTTTTCCAATCGCAATAATAATGGTTGGAAATGGATAATGATAAGTTTACCGCAATGATAAGTTTACTGTTATTGTTTGTTTTAAATAAAAATTAATATAAAGATGATAATTTTATAATGTAAAAGTATAATAATTATATTTTCATTTACTTATTTTCTTTACAAGTGTATTTTATTTTTAACTTATGAGCCATAATTTTTATTTAAAACAAATACTCACTTTGCATGATATAAAAACTTGGAAAATCAAACAAGATCTTAATTGTCATGTGCTTGCCCTCCTTTGACTAGTTAGTTTAGCTAGTAGAGGCATATTCCCTAGAGGAGTGGAGTCTAGGCCTATGAGTTTTTTATGAACCTTTATTTTAGCTTGGTCTCACAAGCAATTATTTATATATACATATATCATCCAATTATTTATATCTTGCGCTTGGTTGGATGTACTCAATCCACGCAAGGGCTTTGTGGGGCCATCATGTTGTATGGACTTTTATTTATATTGTTAATCCATTTTTCGATATGTGAGAGTATGAGTTAAAAATTAGGTTGATACGATGTTCAAGTAGACGACATAGTGGGAATTGAATGCCCACCACATTAAAAACTACTTGGGAGTTGTAGAAGTTGTGATTGAGCTGATATTTGTGTTTTCCGTTCATCAACATCCATGTGGTGTCATGCCCTGAAAATCGGCATCCGAGTACGGAAACTCTGATCCCAAGTTTTCAAGTGTGAACCTATCAAAAATGTATGTGGACAAATTCATACGTGCTCACACAATAACCATGATTAATAATAAGAGTAGCTTTAAATCAACGGTATCAAATGTTAAACATAGATAATTAAATCCAAAAATATATATTAATATGTAAAATATATAGCTCCAAAAGTGGTGTTTGCCCAGATGGGAGCTACACAAGCCACAATAAACATTTAAGAACACAACTAAAGGAGTCCACCCAACTAGGGACTACAAAGTACTAATTCTCAACATGTACGAAAATGAGAGAAGCGAGGCACTCCGCCCAAGTCTATCCATCGGACAACTGGAAGTATGAAGCGCCATCAACATGGTCCACTATGTCTCATCTAATGTGTTGGTCTCAGTGGTACTTGCATCAATAATAACGTCTGGTTGGTATTTTAAAACACTGTTTTGAAGTGAGAGTGAGTAGTTAATTCAGTAGTTTCATTAGTTATAAGTTATATATGTTATCGACTCAATCAGCATAAGTAATATAAAGCAGGTAAACAACAATTTCCTAAGTAATATAAATGCACGAATAGAATTATGACATAGTGCATACCCTCACAATCCAACACTCCATCACAAGCAACTTTAATGCCTATTTCACAAATGCCAATACTCCTTCATCACGCCATTACAACGCCAAATCGTAACAACTTAAAATAATGCAATGCGATTAATATGTATATTTAACTAAATAGTTATTAAGTCACGTTCGCCTAGTATATTGGGGAAGCTAGAGTGCCTCCATTTAATCATTGGTCTCAACAGAATTACTGGGCTCGAAACGGCAGTAGAAACTCTTTGCCTTTGTTCTTAATCCATTTTGAGTTCATCACTCCCAATCAAGCACATATGATAGACAAATTGTCAATAATATTGCTCAATTAACACTACAGGGAGGCTCGTTACTTTAGTGTAGGCCAACAACACAAACACGGTATCTCATACCACCATACTCGGCTTATGAGTCTTATGGATTGTATCACTAATGGTTATAAGTAGATTCATTCAATGGGAACAGGGTATTCTAGATTCAATTGGTCATTGTCATACATTATAAACATACACGATCAGTCGGTCGTTAGACTAATTTAATTAACCAGGGAGAACTCCGACACAACCGATGTTGGGTGCAAGCATCCAACATAATCGAGCTACTGTTGGTCTTCCGTGTTCGACCCGGATCGATTAAACAAGCCTAAGGTGGCCAACCTAACTCGGATCACCACTTAGTTTAAGCGATTTTTCGATTGACCTAACATCGTAAGCAGTTCTAAACGTTACTAAATACTAACAATTCATTAGACAATCATAATGAGATTTAGCATAAACCCTAAATTTAGTAACTTATTCATTCAAGCATTTCATCAAACATGTAAGCATCAATAAGCAAGTAATAGCATGATTTGCAATTAAAATCGAAATATTAATATGTTATCGTGCATCGACTCATTCACAACGAGTAATCATTAATTAAGACCCTCAAGAGTCGATAAATAGTAACACATGAATAATGGTTTGCACCTTAAAGGGTTTCACGTAACCTAATCGCACTTAGGGCGTGTTTATTTTTTAGCGTATGGTGAATTCGCTGTGAAAAGGGTCATCATAACCCTTTCGTGTGTTTGATGGGTGGGAAGACGGTGTATCTAAAGCATCTGAGAAATGCAGATCCAGTGCTCTGATATTATACTGAGAAATCTCCAGATGGATGTGGGCGATCTCCAGAGACTTCTCTACGACGGGTGATCTTCAGAGTCACTATTGAAGTAACGTCACCAAATTTTGTGGACCCCACTATAATGTATGTGATCCCACTATAATGTATGTGTTGTATCCACCCACATAACTTGTTGACGTCACATCAGTAAGAGTCTCGCACCTAACCTATCAGTAGCCAATCCACGCCCATGTATGAGGCATTGAATACGTGTTTTTGAAACCGAATTTACTGCCGCTGGAACATTTTGCCATACCGCCACAGAAGTGTTGGGGACTTTGGCCTGCGGAATCACACAGATCTAGATCTAGGATAGCAATCCAATGGCACCAAGCATATAAGAGAATACACAGATTTACCGTGGAAAACCCTTGCGGGAAAAAACCACGGCACAAAGCGACAGATCACCACTATGAAAATAGAAATTACAAAGAGAAAGGACTTACCCGATTCGAACAACCTCGAATTTCACCCTTGCTACACCCTTTGATAACCTTAGAACCCCTTTAGGAAGCCTTAACATTCATCTCACATCCCTAGAAAAATCCTAGGAACACCTATTTATAGTTTAAGAAACTTCCCTTCCGCATCCCAGTTGTGAAAGGACTCAAATCCGCAGTTCGGGTAAAATCGCGGAACAAACTGTGTAACCTACGACTAGTCTAGCCGAGTCTTCGACTGGTCGTAGGACCCCTTCGACCAGTCGAAACATCCTTTCGACCAGTCGTAGCTACAGTAAAAAATAGCAAAAACTCGCTGAACTTTGGGTCGTGCCAGGGTTCGAACCTACGACCAGTCGAGCGTCTTTCACGACCAGTCGAAGCTTCCTACGATCGATCGAACGACCTAAAACCTTCATATTTAAGACTTTTCTCAACAATCTCTACCAAGTCTTCAATCTTCAACCGTGTAGCTCCTTGACCTCTTATCATATCTCTGTTTCACATCATAACTCAAGATCACACTCTGTTCTTCTTTTCCGTCATTGCCGAGCCCAGAGAAGTTTCACAGAATTTGAATTTCTTTACAGGAATTTCTTGTTGATCATGTTTGTCAGATCTAAATCCATATGCCCAACCACCTTTGCTCTTGTCTTTACAAAAGAATGACGTAATCTTCTTACCATCTCACCGCTACCCAATATTGCTTGCCGGGGTACTTGCTCACAACACTGATAGCCTGTGAAATAACCGGTCTAAACCAGACCATGGCATATACTGCCCACCACATTCGAATAAGGCTCATGAGATATCCTGTTTTTCCTCATCTGTTTTGGGACATGTCCTGAGGAAAACTTGAGGAGAGATGCATAGGGAACACTCTCCAACTTTACTTAACCCATCACATACTTGATCAATACCTACACATAAGGTATTCCTCCTGTGATTACCAAAGCCTACTCCTCCTTCAGTCTCAATGCCGAGAACCATCTTCGCAGCCCCCTGATCTTTCATCCTGAACGTCCCACTTAACCGAGTCTTCAGTACACTGATTTCAGACATGTCATAATTGGTGATCCACATGTCATCAATTCTTGACTCACTATGAAGGAATCAAACCACTGCCTAGGCGACAGGTCGAACCACGACCTTCTGCAAAGTCTTTTCTCAGTCCCTTTAACTTCGAACTGCTCTGGTTGCTTCATGTATATTTGTTCTTCACTTTCCCTTACAGAAGTGCAAACTCTACATCCATCCTTCCAGTTCAAGATCACGTTGGCCAACCAGCGCCAAACACGGATCTGATAGACACCTGCTATACCGTCGGCGTGAATATCTCTGAGAAACCGATCCCTTCTCTTTGAGCATAACCCTTTACTACCAACATCGTCCTGTATCTATGTTGTATCCTCCTGAAAATTCACCTGCATCCAACCGCTCTCTAGCCCACTGGAAGCTCCACCCGCTCCCATATGTCGGTATGGTACAACGAATCCATCATATCACCCATAGTCACCTTCCACTTTTCAGCACCAGGCTCACCTATAATCATCTGAATAGAAGATGAATCCCCTGCGATATTGGAGTCGTCTATGTACCTCGCCGATATCCTGCGATCATGCTGTGTGATTCTTCTCATAAGTGGCTGCTCCACCTGCTCTGTATCTCTGTCCGCACGTATCAGCCTTCCTGCCCTGCCCGCTCATGTGGCCATGCCCATCATGCCACACATGTGCAGAGGTGGAATCTACTACATCTACTGTAGCTCCACCTTTTAAAGTGTTCCCGATCAACCTGTAAATATGATCGAGTCGTTGCGCTTTCATGATTACTCGTGCTCCCTTAGATACTTTAAAAGCACCATCAATACCTGTGTACTTGCATCCTTTTGCTTCAAGCACACCAAGAGAAATCAGATTCTGCTTTAAATCAGGAACGTGCCTGACATCAGTCAGGGTACGCTCCACCCCATCAAACATCCTGATGCGTATAGAACCAACAGCCACAACATTACAGGCAATATCATTGTCCATAAATACCTGTCTACCATCGCACTCCCTATAGCTGGTGAACCAACTCTGATGAGGAGTCATGTGAAAAGATGCCCCTGTGTCTAGCATTCACTCGTCCTTACGATCATCGTATGACCGCCTAATAGTAGATACAGATAAAACATCACCATCACATCCACTTGATCCATCTGACGTGGCAACATTAGTTTCCTTGTATGAAGCCTCAGAATCTTCTCTCTTTGATTTAGGATTTTCACAATCCCTCTTCACATGTCCTTCTTTCCCACAGTTCCAGCACTTTACCTTTCCTTTGCCCTTGCCCCTGGATTTGTATTTAGAACTAGAAGAACCTGTACCTTGTCCAGAATTCCTACCCACTGTAAACAGTGCATCAGAAGATGTCCCCATGTCGCTGTTTAGTTGCCTCATAGTCTTCCCTTGAAGGGCCGAGATAATGGTATCGACATTCAGGGTTTTGTTCGTGCTGCACATAGTGTCCTTGAATGTCTCAAAAGACACCGAGAGAGAATTCAACAACATACATGCCTATTCTTCATCTTTCATCACTTCCTCCATATCCAGCAATTTGCAAACCAATTTATTAAAGTTGCTGATGTGAGCCTCCAGATCTCCACCCTCTGCCATCTTAAAGTTATACCACCGTCGCTTCAAGTGCAGGCGATTTTCAGAGGACTTCTTCGCATAAACATCCTCTAACTTTGCCCATAACTTAGCTACAGTTTTCTCCCTCATGACGTTGTAGAGAACCTCATCCGTGAGACATAAACGGATCGATGATAAAGCCTTCTTATCAAGAGTATTCCAATCACCATCAGTCATAGCGGACTTCCGTTCCTCAAGAGCACCATCTTCACCTTGCTTGATTAAGGAACTCATCATCTTGATCTTCCATAACTCAAAATTATTTTTCCCTGAATACTTCTCAATATCATACCTGGCGCTTGCCATTATTACTAATCCCTCAGATTTAGATCTGTGCCCCAACCGATTGCTTTGATACCACTTGATGGGGATTTTGGCCTGCGGAATCACACAGATCTAGATCTAGGATAGCAATCCAATGGCACCAAGCACACAAGAGAATACACAGATTTAACATGGAAAACCCTTGTGGGAAAAAACCACAGCACAAAGCGACAGATCACCACCATGAAAATAGAAATTACAAAGAGAAAGGACTTACCCGATTCGAACAACCTCAAATCTCACCCTTGCTACACCCTTTGATAACCCTAGAACCCCTTTAGGAAGCCTTAGTATTCATCTCACATCTCTAGAAAAACCCTAGGAACACCTATTTATAGTTTAGGAAACTTCCCTTCCACATCCCAGTTGAGAAAGGACTCAAATCCGCAGTTTCATGCAAAATCGCGGAACAAACTGGGTAACCTACAACTAGTCTAGCCGAGTCTTCGACTGGTCGTAGGACCCCTTCGACCAGTCGTAGCTACAGTAAAAAACAGCAAAAACTCGCTGGACTTTGAGTCGTGCCAGAGCTCAAACCTACCACTGGTCGAGCGTCTCCCACGACCAGTCGAAGCTTCCCACAACCGGTCGAACGACGTCAAAACCTTCAGATTTAAGACTTTTCTCAACAAGAAGTGAAAAACAAACGCGTGCAAGGACATTTGCACTCTCGCCTGACTTTTTCAAACAAAAGAAACGGTGATGATGCTCGCTGACAAACTCAATGCATTTTCCTAAGCATGTAATAAATGCTCAGGGAGAGTGTAAACCGTTGTGAAATATATATAATAAAAAAAACACCCCCTTAGGGTAGGAATTTTTTAGAGAAATCACCAATTTCTAATATAAAGTAAGGAAATACCATTAATTACAAGTAAACTGGGTATACGTTGAGAAATTGAAGTGTTAAATGCAAGTCTTACCTCCAATGGTAAGTGGCGGTGGATTCAGTAAGTCTAAGGATTTGGTCGATAAGATACTAACCCCTAAGCACCGGGATTCTTCCCTCTCTCTCACACTCACTCTCTTCCTCTTTCTCTTCTTTTCTCTTGCTAAGACAATTTGTATGGAGCTAAGGGGTTACCCAAAGTTGAATTTTTATTGTGTAAGAAGTGGTGTAATTAGCCCCAGGAGCCAATTTTTTGGTGTATTAATCCTATGGGAGGGTATTTCCAACTATTGAGGTCCACTAGAGGGTGGTGGGTCGATATACATAGTGGGATAGTTGAGCCTAGTGATGGTCTATGCATGCATACGAATGACCCACCATTTGGATGCGTTAATCGATGACTATAATTAGATAGGGGTGCACATTGAACCGGTAGAACCGTGGAATTGGACTGGAACCGATCCAATGGTTCGGTTTGGTCCGATTCTAGACTGTACCGATTCCAGTTCCGGTTCCAAAAATCCAAGAACCTTGGATACAGTTCGGTTCCGGTTTAGGTTCTTATAGAACCGATTTGAACCTTTAAGCCGAACCGTGGATTAGAACCTTGAATCCGAACTTAAAATTTTATTTTTAAAAAAAAAAAAAAAAAACAAGAACCCTATCTCTCTTTGTCTGTAACATTCCGGATTTTCACTGTTTTGGATTTCCAAAAATCCTTGAAATTTATTTATTTATTTATTTTATTAACTTATAATATCGCTTAACGACCATTAACACTCAATGTTAGTTTATACTGGGGTGGACCAGTCTAATTATGATGGAACCAAGTGCGGGCTGCCAAGCCAGATGGCCCGTTTACACTTAAACAACAAAAATTGCAGTGTGGGCCACCCAAATGGCCGAGAAGGGTCAAAAAAATCTAAAACTTTAGAAAATCATAGATCTCACTGGGCTTGTGGTCCATCGTGGACTGTGAACCCAGTGGACACCCAGAAGTACCATCTGGCGCTTGCCCAATGCGCCTCACCAATGCTAGATTAAAATCTGGCACTGATAAAAGAAACTGAGACTCCGGGTCTTCCAGCCGTCGGATTTCTTCCAAATTTATGGTGAAGGTTTAATGTATTTTTCAACGCCTTCCCACCAAATCTGGGCCCCGATCGTGGCACGATGACTGTTGATCGCGAATCGGACCTGTACGACCAAACCCCGCATCCGTTCGTTCCTAAATTTTGCAAGGCCCTTCATCGGGCCATGAAGCACTAACCCTATAAATTTCATGGCCAGAGGGCCACCAAAAATGTCCCATCAATCAGAATGGCCCCCAAAGGGCTACTTAAAGGTCGGAAACGCTTGCTCAGATCATATATCCGTTCATCCATTCGTCCCCAATTTTTGCATGGGCCCTAATCGGGCCATAAGGCACCTAAACGTCGAATTTGGTGGCTAGAGGGGTGTTAGGGCCACCCCAACACCAATAAGGAGTCCCATAAGTCTATTTTAGGAAATTATGGAAGTTTAGGGCCATTTGCACCAAATTTAGAATTATAAATAGAGGTTTCTTTTGGGCACCCCTCTCCCATACGAATTTGCCCTAGGAAAGGGAAGAGAGAAAAGGGAGAAAAGAGAGAAAGAAGAAAGGAGGAAGAGAGGGAAGAAGACAAGGTGGACCCTAAACCAAGGTGGGGCCCAAGGGAATCAATCTCTCCTCTCCCTACACCTTCTCCAAGGGGAAACCCATCCGAAAATCGCCCTCTTCATTTCATGGATCGTTTAGGTAAGATCCAACCCTCTTTTTCTTTGAAAACCCTTGTAAGGAGGGGGGTTTTGCTTATAAATCTAACATGTGAAGTTGTTTTAGGGATTCCGGCCGATCTACCGCAAAGCCCTCTTTCCTAGGACGTTTTTCCCAAGCCTCCAACAATCCTAGGTGCGGACTATTGTTCTTAGGTGGCCTAGCACCAATTTTTATACGAGCCTAATGATTTTGATTGTTGAATGTTATGCTTGAAAGTCTAGAGGAACCCTGAGATCGTAGGTTGATGGAATTGTATGGATATGCATGTTTGGCTACCCCATGATGTTGTTTTTATTTCCTTACATGATTTTGTGTATGGATGGTTGCATGCTCATGCTTGTTGATTTCCATATATATTGTTGCTTAATAGTATGCATGGTTTCATTACTCTTGTACATGGAATTTCTCAAGATGGGGGAAGTGCATAACTTCCTCACAAACCCACACGACTCACACGCACTTTATTTCATGATTGCTTGTTAGAAATATTTGATTCATATGACTGAGATGCATGAAATAGGATGTTGGTATGCTAGTTGATAACCTGTGTAGTTGGCTTGTTACGGATCACCCTCCATACCCATGGGTTGGTCAGGAACATGAGGCGAGATGGTAGTCCCATCGGTAGGACTATGCTAGGGCTAGACCCGTAGGTTTGGGCGAGTGTGTTCGTGTGGCTGTAGTTCGACTACATGGGTCTCTTGTGCCCGATGTCACTCGTTTCACGCTCGCTTGACTCGTACGGTCTAACCTACTATCTGACTAACCCTGTATGTTAACCATGTTTGCTCACATGTGTATGGAACCTGAACCACCCTACTACCGTTGTAGCCCATCAAAAATCCACTTGCAACTGGTCCACAGCCTCGTGAGCCGGGCATGGTGGAATGTGACACTATGTTCGAGCTGTCGGCCTACGCTGGGGTACCGCGCCTCCCCGTAGTGATCGCGATCGATCCCTTCCTTTCGGCACTCCTCATGTGCTTGGTGTCGGGGATGAGGAACCCGACGGGATCACGGACCGCGAGGTCTCGGCCTCACGCATTGATGGGGTCTTGGCCTCGCAACCAGTTTAGGGCATTAATACGTAGGGTGAATCAGAATCCCCAACCTGCTGGATGAATGGACTTAACTAATAACTCGGCTAACACGATCGTATTGCACGCATTAATTAAGGTGGCGACTCGGAAGTCGAGGTCGCTCTGAGGGAGTGTTGTCATATGCGATCGTTAGATGGAGTCGCTTGAGGGAGTGTTGTGGCGAGGGCATGCATCATATCATCCCGCATGCATGCATTTTAAATAAGAGTTATTAGGTGTTGATGATTGTCTGCTTTTCATTAAGTTCATATTACAATTGATGCCTGTTGTAACTTGAGACTAATAGTTCACACTGAGTTGATCACTCACTCCCACTCTGGGACGGTGTTTTAAAACACCAACCAGACCCATTCATAGATGCAGGTGACTCAGGGCATGAGGAGCCTGGCGATGCGAGCTTGGAAGAGGAGGACGGACTCTCCTACTTGCAGCTGATTGGCGGCTCTCCATCGACTTGATCGGGCTAAATTTGGATTTGCTGAGCCGCGGGCTCAGCTTTACTCTTTTTGGACATAGCCTTCTTTTGTTGTTCCGTTGGGCAACGCCTTGGGCGACCCTTTATTATTTTTTGGACCTGTATATATGTGTGATATCCTTCATTTCAGTAGACAGGTGCGATTGTGCTTCATGCTTCAGGTAATTCCAAATTGCGTAGTTAAAATTGATTAATCATAAAAACCATAAATGCATGATAGGTGACACTCGGGAAGTCGGGAGTCGAGCGTATGCATGACCCCCAATTTTCCGGGGCGTTACATTGTCTCATTGTCTCCCTCTCTCTTGTCGTCTCTCACTCTATCAGCGTGCGGCTGCGGCCCCTACCCACTCTCATCTCTCGCCGTCTCTCTCTATCTCTCTTTCTCTCACCGTCTATGATTCTGTGAGTCTACATGTGCCATACGGTTGCCCATGCCCCTGCCCTCTCTCTCTCTCTCTCTCTCTCTCTCTCTCTCTCTCTCTCTCTCTCTCTCTCTCTCTCTCTCTCGTCGTCCCTCTCTCGTTGATCGTTCAGTCCATCCCTCTCTCGCTCTCTCTCGTCGTCCCTCTCTCGTTGATCGTTCAGTCCATCCCTCTCTCGCTGGCCGTCCCTATCTTGTTGGTCGTCCCTCTCTCTCTCTTACCATTCACCACCGCCGGTCTGCCACAACAACTCTCTCTCTCCAGCTCTCTCTCTCTCTCACCATTTAGTGTAGCTTCTGAATTTAGGCTGAATTTTACAAACCCAAAACCGCGGAACTGATCCGGAATCAAACTAGTTTTCATTGTCCGGTTCTGGTTCGATTCTAGGGTGCTAACGGTCGGGTTCCGATTTCAAAAATCCTAGAACCGTTAGGAACGGTTCGGTTCTGATTTCACCCTAGAACCAGACCGAACCGACCCATGTGCACCCCTATAATTAGATGTCAATTTGATGGTCACCGATTGTCGATCGGTACCGTGGTTATAGTGATAAGTACGTGGTATTAACTTAGATTGGTATACTAAATTTGGTTACAATTTAATGATCTCAAAGCCACAACTTTGATAAAGACCGGATATGTACAACTAATTTAAGTTCTTAATTAATTTTAGAAATATTCATGCACTAGTTTTGTAGGTCAAAGTTGAGTGATTCGAGATTAGATCTCGGCTCGATATCCCGTGATGGATGTCAAGCTCGTTAAAATGAACATTTTTCTATAGTATTGGGTTTAGTGTCCCACTAACAAGCGGTTTAGATCTTGTTCAGATAATCAATGCATTTCTTTAATAAATTGGGTAGCGAGATTTCTTGTACATAAGGATTAAGGTTTGAATTAGTTAAGTTTATAGTGTAGTCTATTCGTAATTAACAAGAATGACGATCCAATCCTAATCACCATAAACCGTTGATTCTTAAGTTAAAAGGGCAATTATGTCAGTTTGGTTTGTTAATTAAGATTTGACCCTTAGTAGTCTCGACTTTACGTACGTCTTTATTTAGTTACATCTATCTTGATTAGTTAATAATAGGTCGGTTAGATTTAAAACCTTAGATGAATAAATTATGAGCCTAAACTCAAGGTTTAAGTGATCGGACGGATTTGTTAACTTCCTACAGTTAATTAACCGTATTTGTACAGTTCTTTATTGGTAACACTCATATATAGGCTACATAAGTGTTAAATGTTAGTAAGTGATAGCATAAGTTAATAGTGAAATTTTTTTTTTGAGATTTGTTAAAATTCAAATAACAAAAATCCGAGACGTTACATGTAACCTTATTAGGGGTGCACATTGAACCAGTAGAACCATGGAACCGGACCAGAACCAACCAAACGGTCTGGTTTGGTCCGCTTCTAGAGTGCACCGGTTCCGGTTCTGATTCCAAAAATTAAAGAACCAATTATATCGGTTCGGTTCTCGGTTTGGGGGTACGTAGAATCGAACTGAACTGTTAACCGATCCATAAATCGAACTGTGGATCCGATCTGTAAAACCGAACCGTGGAACCAAACCGGGAACTGAACTTGGAACTGAACCAGGAACCCTTTGATCGTTTCCATATTTGACTCATGATTTATAGTTTATAATGCACCATTTGATTGTTAATTTCTATAAATGTATTTTTGCACATCTTATATAATATCTAAACCATTCATCAAATGGATCACAACATGAATGGACATGGGCTAGATAATAAAATAAAACATACAATTGGGTTGAATTATAAAAAGCCCAGAACCGTGGAACCGATCTGGACCCGAACCAGTTTTAACGGTTCGGTTCCGGTTCGGTTCTAGGGTGCTAATGGTCTAATTTCGGTTCCGAAAATCCTAGAACTGTTAGGAACGGTTTGGTTCCAGTTTCAACCCAGAACCGGACCGAACCACCCCATGTGCCCCATAAATCTTATAAATAATTTGGATGACATGTAAACATCACAGTGAGCTCTAGAAAGGTTTCAATGGTGGGCGTCCTCATCATGCTTTTACTAATAGTGTGGTCCACTTGACCCTTGGATTTACTTCCCTTTTGGGTTCATACCCTAAAATGAAAAGGCAAAATGGACGGATGGTGTGGAAAAATCCCATACATCATAGTGCGCCCCACAAAATTCTGGCATGGACGGAGATTCCTTGGGAAGGACGCGGTACCTTACAAAAATCAGGTAGCATATCACGTGAATTTGGAAGCTTTTTGAGATGGTTGTGGACCTGTGGTGCACCTGATGATTAAATTAGCATGATTTTTTTAGGTGTCCAATATTTTCAGTGCAGCAACCTTTTTGACAGGATAGATAACTTTAAATATGACAGTTAGGCCACATTTAGGCAAAATGAACCCTCGGGACCACGTTATTTCGGTCTCTAGTGCATGTTACTCTTACAGTCTCTAGCAAAAGGGGGCAGTTGCAATAATTGAAACCCCAGGTAAGATCCTTACAGGTGTTAGAAATCAATAGGGTGGTATTTACAATTATCTCTCTTAATAACGTCAAAATCACCGCGATAATCACCACAGCTTGAAATTTAGATTTTGATGATTTAGCCCCTTCTCATGGTACTGGCACGTTAGGACTAGCACGTGCACCTTTCAGGCACACTGACAGACATGGCCCACATTCCTGTGATCCATGCCGTTCGTCAAGTGTCCATCACTCCGTAGATGCTTCGGGCACAAAAAAAACACTTGAACACTCATCATCCACACAACGATGTCCAAAATAAACCTACGGATTCTAAAATAAAAATAAAAAATCGAAAGGTCTACACTCAATGTAAAAAAGATGTGGATCTTGTAAATGGACCATCCTGACTTTTGTTAAGGGAATCTAGATGGTAGGTCCCACCCGATGGCAGCTCGGATCTTTCAAACTGGCATTTTGGCACGTGTGCAATGTGGGTGTACATTCTAGCCTGTGCAATTCCCATTTCTATACGTCACCTTGCAAATTGCTCTTGCATGCATCATGCACGTCCCTTTCGAGTGGAATGGAAGTGATAAAACAACAAGGGTCACTGCTACTATTACACTTGATTTTACGTTTACATGACATGCAAATGGAAAAAAAAAAAAAAAACTTGTAGTCCGTAGACTACTAAAACTAATCGTGGTCTGCTTCTTGGGCCATGCTTGTGGTTGATCGGAACCATTCAACAGTCAACATCCTGCCATAAACAAGCTGTGGAAATTTTCTGTTTCAAAAAACAATCATGACCGTTGGATCTATGGATAGATAAAATCATATATCAGATGGATGAATTTTTATATTCAAGTCTACCTTTTTGGATGGATAAGATCATCTTTATACATAGAAAAAGGATGGCCCACTGCTTTTACCCATCAAGGAACATTGCGTGTAACCATCTCTACCGTGCATGCAGTGCACATACCCGTCAATCCGGACTATCCAATCAATGGGCCATCTCTTGCATTGGCAATTGCCTGTAAATCACAAGGATCATACGTTCAATGGTCCACGGAAATGACCACTAGTGGATGGTTAAGATCGTTCTATCCTTTCAACGTCTTGGATATGGCTCATCCAAGATGTGACCCATCCATCCGACGGTCAAGATTTACGGCTCCCATGTCATTTTCTTTATTGTGAGGTTTTTAACATCCGTTGAAAACGTTTGCTCGAATACATCCCGATGTATTGAGTAGGATACATCGTGACAACAGCAGTTGGATATGGAGTCATTTTCGGTGATCCAAACGGTTTATATGATGGGACTCAACGTCGATCAAGAATACTTTAACAATTCAGAGATTTACATTATTTCTCTTGGATGTGGACCGCTGTCGGTTGTTTGGTAGGTTACTGATCGAAAATCTAGAAATTTCCAATCTTGAAGATTTCAGAAGATGCCACTTATATCCGTGTATCTTGTTGGATAAACAGTTTAGATAAATGGATATGACCTCAAATCCATTGGCTATAATCGCGACGTATCCTATGGTAAAACGCCGGGATGTACTCTAGCAAACGTCTCTATTCCACTGAAAGGGAAAGATACAATTTACAACTCCCATCACCAACACCGCATGTTTTATTTCACCAACGTGTCCCATTTTCAGGAAATCGACGCCGTGCAAAAGGTGGCCCCACCACGAAAATCACCTTCTGAAAAAATCAGGCCAATCCACTCGCTAGAAGTCATGAGTTTGTACGTTGGTTCTAATGGTCGGCTGTCCAATGATTTGGATTTTTTGGTCCACATAATGAATGAAATTGCCTGATTTTCATGCTAGATGATCTTCATTATGGAGCTGATCTTTCTCACGGATCGGATGGGATTCCGTACAAGTGGTCCTATGTGATCATCCTCTTTAAGAAGCATTTATTCATTGATTTCCCTACACCCCTGGACCACCTGAACTTGTGGGCCTGTGGGTCCATGGCTCTAGTCTATGGATGGTAGGAACCAGTTCAGAGGTGTTCCCCACCATGGGTAGGCCACAAGCTTAAAAAGTGGACTTTTGCCAGTTAGATGTGAACGGTTGACTATGTTTTATTTTAAATTTCTAGATTTTATGAACAGTCAGGATCCTTATCCAAAAGGGTCGATTTCAGGGCCATGGACAATCCATCATATGGCCCACCTCCTGACTGGTGCCGGTCACCACTGTATACCAACACCTCGTAAGCACGATGTCAGGTACTCCCGAGGTGTACGATGTACACGAAGGTACTCTAGTCTTCCACCATGATTTCATGGGCTGAGGTGTATGATCTTCTCCAACTCCAATGAGTCAGTTTCCAAATGATAAATGATCCAGTGCTCTCAGAGCTGAGAGCACCATCAGCTATAGTACTCCTAGTTGCATTCGACAATTAGACAGTCCAATTGATCAATCTCGGCCATCCATTAGGTCCATCCACACCAAATAAACGGTTTCTTCATTATAATCAATCTACTTTAAATGGACGGTCAAGATTGTTTCATCATCATTATGCTCCATCAACCATTCCACTCTGTCAAAGAGCATATGCTTAGTAAAAAATCAAAGCCCCATCAGCCAACTCTCTTTGAACCTTCCGAGGTTCTATATTTTTTATTTGAAAAAGAGGTCAGGTCCATCGGTTGGACAGTAAATTACACTCCACCAGCAAGAAACTCCCAGCATAAAAAAGTCTAACCCGTCCAATAGTTTGACCCCACAATATAGATCACCGTATATAAAAATCAGCCCAATCCACTAATCTGGTGGGCCACATTTGTACATTTTATTTACTAACGGATAAGATTTATTTTCTATGGAATGGCCCATATACTAAGCCTATTAGCATGAATTCAGTTCAAGGTGATTTTCATTGTGGGCCCCACCTATTACACGGGTTGGATATGACAGGCACATGACAAGTTAGAAGTTATCTACTGGGTGGATTATAATTTGTGGTACAACTAGTTGGACTTGGACTTAAGTCCTTATCAATATATATTTTTATTTTTTTTTAACACACGCACACACACCACCACACACTCACGCCATGGTGAGATTTCACCACCTATGGATACTCGAATCCCCAACCAGGTGTTGAAAGAGTCTACCACTGGAGTAAGAGTAAGGACATAAAGTCCTTATCATATAAAGAGAAATCCTATCAACAAACTTGAGCCATTTATTCTTTGGGCCCCACCATCTGATCTGCACAAATTTTCCAGAGTAGCGCATGAAATGTGTGGTGGGCCTAATGGACAATTCCAAGCAATGGATTAGACTGTCCACGTCACAGGATCATTTCCCAATTTAGATATGGCAACCCCAAGATGGAAGGCCAAGATGCAGCTTTGGCTGTCCACAAAATATATAAAGAAAAACAAAAGACCACTAATCTAAAATGGTGATGAGAGTGTCAGAGAACAGCTCTCCAAACAGACAACAAAATTAAAAACTGCAATGACAGCAACATATCTACATACACCTTCATTTCATGTGGTTGTTGATGCTCTTTATTTTATTTTATTTATTTTATTGGAAGCATGGGTATGGAGTGGTGCAGAAGCAAAGCTCTCCAGACCACTCATGGGCTGCCATGTATCACCTCTGCCATGTTGCCACGTGGACGGTTGAGTCCCTTGCAAGACATACATCACATTCTCGTTGCCATAATTAGGAATTATACCGTGGGGGAGGAACGGGAAACGGATTGGCTACTCCCCCCGCCACCAGCCAATGGCTGATGGTCGGTGCTCTGTGGGCCCCACCATGATGTATGTGTTTCATCCATTCCGTCCATCTATTTTTATAGATCAATTTAGGATATGAAACCAAAAGTTAGGTATATTCCAATCTAAAGTGGACCACATTACAAGAAATAGTGTTGAATGAGTGTTGACCGTTAAAAAATTTTTGGGGGCCATAAAAGTTTTGGATCAAGCTGATATTTGTTTTTTTCCTTCATCTAGGTCTGTATGACCTAATCAACAGATTGGATGTCAAATAAACAGTACAGTAGGCCTTAGGAGGATTTTAATGGTGGATATCCAATCACTATTGTTTTCCTGTGGTGTGGTCCACCTGAGATTTATATCCCTCTCATTTTTAGCATTAAGCCCTAAAATGATATGTAAAAATGGATGAACGTCATGGATGAAACACATACACCATGGTGGGGCCCACAGAGCACCGACCATCAGCCAATCCGTTTCCGGAGGAACGAGAATTTCCTACGAAAAGCTCTATGTGGGGCCTGCCAAGATGTCTGTTTAACTTACACACCGTACATCAGTTGGTCCACCCAAAAATAGGCAGATCCAAGACTCAAGTGGGCCACACCACTCATTGGGATGGGATTCATCTTATGAACGGCTTGGATGGCACATAAACATATCGGTAGGCCCCAGGAAGGTTTCAGTAGAGGACGTCCCAGTTCCACTAATTACTGTGGTGTGGCCCACTTGAGTTTTAGAAATGGCTGATATTTAGTTTCTTGGTTGTGACATGAGCTGGCTCAACTGATGGATAGAGAAGATATCACATAAATATCAAGGTGGGTCCATTGATTTTATTATTATTATTTTTTTAGTGGCACGGGCTGCCCAGCAAGGGCTGTCGGAAATTGGCGTCTGGGATTTTCGGTCCATGGCCTTAACAAATGAATAGGAATTTTTATGTTTGGGGCCTACATATCCATGATCTAGCTTTGAGGTACTTCGGGACATACTAGGAACGTTGGATGCCCAAAAGAGTCTCCTAGATTGGAAGATCCTAGCCCTTTATTTTCTCTCATTTTAAATGTGTACAGCTGTTGTATTTTTTAACCATCCATTTGAATTCTAGTGATCTTTGATTTCAGAGGTTTCCCTAACATGGCAAGGCCCATCAATTCAACGGTCACATGGAATCATGTCCCAATATGTTGCATACTTGCCAGGATTCTATGATGATCTAGCCCTGATGTATCATACATATAAACATAACCACTCCAATCATGCAAGTATGCTAATCTTGGCTGTCAAAGTTATGAATTTTATTGTAATAAAAATGCAGTATAAATGCACATGTGTTTTATTTATTTATTAAGAATAGCCCTTGAATCTATGAGGAAAGAAAAATATAAAGTAAGGAAAAAAAAAAACTAACATTACTAATCAAAAGTGTTAATTACAATACATATGATATGTGCTTTTATAAATAACGAAGCCCCATATTGCTAATTTAACTATTTATTTTTTTTGTCAAAATAGTAAAAATTATCTAAAAAAGTAAAAAGATATCTAATCCTATCAAAATTCATAAACAATCCTTAATCATTAAAATAAAGGCCTTTGACTGCTGCCAGACTCTTAAAATTCTACAAATAAAATTCACTAAAAGTAATAAATTTTAACTTTTCTTTTTTCTTTTTTCACACAAGCACCCACGCATGCCATAGTGGGATTTCACCACCTATGGTCTCGAACCCAAGACCTCGTGTTGAAACTCCTCGGAGTCTACCACTGAGGTAAGGACTCGAAACTCCTTGTGTTGAAACTCCTAGTCTATCGGTAAATTTTACTAAAAGCAACAAATTTTAACTTAAAAAAGTAATTCAACCCCAAAAGTGATTGATTTTTTTTCAAAGAAGCTTTGAAGTGTTTATTATTATTATTATTATTAAAAAGAAAACTCATTAGTTCATCCTACTTGAGAAACGATACCAAGATCTTAGTACTGAAACAAGGTTATTCATTTAGTCTATCACTTGAGCAATGGATTGAAGTGTAAGAAGCTTTGAAGCTAACTTGTTGGGGGAACCATGGAAGCACACAGGGATGAATCTAGGATACCAATCCAATAGCACCAAGCAAACACAAAGAGAACACAGAGATTTTAACGTGAAAAAACCCTTGCGTGAAAAAACCACGGCACAAAGTGATAGATGATTACTATGAAAGTAGAAATTACAAAGAGAAAAGCTTACCCAATTTGAACAACCTCGAATCTCCCCTTGCTACACCCCCTTAAAACACTAGGACTATTTAAAAACTCTTATAATATCTCTCAATCCCATTTACACCCATATTTATAGCCTATGGGAGAGTCCCAAATAAAATCGGAAACAAATTTCGCAGATCCGGCAGATCCATAAAATTTTGTGCAAAACATTCAATGTCATCGAACGCCCTTCGATGTCATCGAAACTTATCTCTCGATGACATTGAAGTCGGCTCAATGGCATCGAACTAACACCCAAAATGTCCAGAAACGAAACTCGATTTTTCATAAAATCTCGATTACATTGATCCATGTTCGATGTCATCGAAGGTTCAATCGAACATCCATCGATGGCATTGAAAAAGTGTCCAGATAGATCAGCGAGTAACTGGAGAAAATTTAAAAAATCTCGATGGGATCGAGCACTGTTCAATGCCATCGAAGGTAACATCGAGCAAACCGTCGATGGTATTGACATACCCTATATCTAACTTGATTTAAGACATCAAATACAACATCACCTTGGGTTGTTAGCCATGGTGTAAAGTGATTAATAGCTTTCCAACATTACTTATATGTGAAAGTTATAGTCATTTAAAGGTATGACGCGTGTTTTGGTCTTTTTGTACAATCGAGCCCCCTTTTTTTTCTTTTTTTCTTTTTTTTTTTTTTTTTTTTTACACACGCACACACGCACACACACCTCACACACTCACACTAGTGGAATTTCACCACCTATGGGTACTCGAACTCTTGACCGGGAGTTGAAACTCCTGAGAGTCTACCACCCGAGCAAGAGTTGAGCCCCTCTGGCTTGGAGTTATGTGATTTAGTTCTCCGTTGAGTTTTCCTTTATCCATTTTACATCAACCATCTTTGAATAGGCAAAAATCAATCTGGTCACATCTAGGTCAATTTCATATAATTTTTTAGTTATATTATATACTAAATATCTATTAGCCAATCTAGCAATGAAAGGATGTTTGCTAGTACACATGCATGTGAGAGAGCTTATTTACACACTACAGTGGATCCCCACCTAAAACCTGACTGGAAACCAAGGCCCAAAGACCCAATGGATAGTCTACCGTAATTGGATCTGTGTCTTGAAAATGAATCTTGGACTCAAAACTAGCAAGACCCGAGCTTAATCAACCCGAGTATGATACTCTAATCTAGGAAATAAACCGATTTTTTTATATATGGATCTGATTTCTACCAGAAAAATATATTTAAATAAAAATTCTCCAATCATTCCATCCTATGTGCAATCTAGATATGGGTATTCAACATCCAACGCACATGACCAACAATTTGAATGGTCTTGATCGACGCAAAAATGTGTACCAAATGAATGTGCATGTGTATGGTTGACCATCCTCTTGCATTCTACCATACAAGAAATGCAACCACATCATCCAGGTAATGAAGGGGGAAATTCATGGAATGTGGGAAAGGGTATTATGGGAATGAGATGGTGAAAGTAGCAATTAAAGCTGGAATCATATCAAAAACAGTCGTATACCCAAACAGTCAAAAATATAAAAACAAAAAGGAGAAAGAAATGAAGAAAAGTGAGGACAGAAAGCAGGCACGTGAATTCCATGCTACTGGAAAGTACCTTAGATCATACGCATGCACAGATATGCAAACCCCGGATCAATAGGCCTGGCTAGGGCTAAGCCCTAGCCTCCTCGGGTTACAATGTTTAATAAAAATATTTAAACGATCAAAGGATTGAAATAATCCTACTGAAGGTATTTTTCTACCAGTAAGTATTTGTATGGATGCTGCGAATAGTACTGTCTTATAAGAACCTTGCTTGAGATGGATGGCCTTGTTTGAGACTTTGAGGGGGCCTATATATGTTTTATTCATATGATAGACCGTTTTAAGCCTCAGACTAATAAGGACTAAAAAGGTAGCAGAATGAAGACTCAAGTGAACTACATTAGAAGAACTAGTGGGGATTGAAAGCCTATTGTTGAAAACTTATTAGCGACTACACAAGTTTTGGATCAAGCTGATATTATGTCTCCTCTCCAGTTAGGTCTAAGCGACCTTATGAATAGTTAGGATGACAATTAAACATAGGAATATTTTCAATGGTAGGAGTTCAATCCCCACTGTTTCCCATGGTGTGGTCCACTTGAGCCTTCTATCTGGCCTCATTTAGGGCTCAAGCCTTAAAATAAACTATCAAAATAGTTGAACGGTATGTATAAAAACATATACACCATGGTAGGCCACATGGATCCTTAATAAGACTTCTATGTCTGCTTAGGTCTCGGTGGGGCTAGTATCCAATTCGCATCATATTCCTACAGCGAGTCCCATCATATAAATGGTTTAAATTGTTAAAACATCTTTGCGTACTAAGAGAAACTACTAGCATCTTTAAACTTACATCCCTTCAGACTACTAACAGTGCATTTAGTGATTAGATTGATCTGGGCTATTCAATGTTAACCCAGGTGCCTTAAACACCATGCCTAGATTTCAAGCCTCAGCCTAGCCCTAGCCCTTAGGGGGAAGTTTAAGATCCCAAACCTTGGACCCACAGGTTATGGCGACAAGGTCACCATTGCCACCGATATCTACTACCCACCTTACCTAAGGTGATCTAACACTTCAAATTGTGGCCCCCACTGTGAATTGGACACATAATGAAAATTCACATCAATCAAATAACAGTAAGGATTTGATAAGAGAACACTAGATAAGACCATCTCTCTCTTCAACCATCCATTATGGTGGAAACCCATTAGATGGTATGAGATCACCCATCAGTGCGATCTTTCAGGCTGTGCTATATCTGCAGTAGGGCCAGAAATTTAAATGGTTGGATTGAAATATAAGCACGCATGAGCAGATTTATCCAACTCCAGCAGAGTACCATACAATTCATGAAGGGAAGACAGTAAGACAGTTATAACAGACAGTAAAATTTGAAAAAAGGAAAAGGGTATTTGGGTATGTGGGCATTTCTTCAATGCCTTTTGAAGAACAAAGCTCATTGCTTGCTAAAAACACTGGAAGCCCATGAAAATGATAGACTAGCCCTCTTTTGGGGTCTCCTTATTCAAACAAAACACCCCTTCTATCCTCCTGTTTTTCCATGGATCCCAAAGGCTCAAAGCTACCTCAAGAAGTGCCCAGGTTCCACCAGGCCTTGGGGCTCCCTCAGCCGTCGGATGCAAGGGAAAACAAGCAATCTGATGATCGAGAATTGCAGATTGTAGTAGCAGAGAGAGATGATTCAAAGAAGCAGCTGGCACCCAAGAGAAGCTCCAACAAGGACAGGCATACAAAGGTAGATGGAAGAGGAAGGAGAATTCGGATGCCTGCCCTTTGCGCGGCCCGGATTTTCCAGCTCACAAAGGAGCTGGGCCATAAATCAGATGGTGAGACTATACAGTGGCTCTTGCAGCAGGCTGAGCCGTCGATCGTCGCGGCGACTGGGTCTGGGACAATCCCTGCTTCTGCGCTTGCAGCCGCTGGGGGCCCTGTTCCACAGCAGGGGAGCTCTGTTTCAGCTGGCTTGCATCAGAGGATCGATGAATTGGTGGCGGGGACCGGACCAGGTGGTAGGCCTAATTGGACTATGGTGGGTGGGAATTTGGGTAGACCCCACGCAGGGCCCGGGATTTGGCCCTCAGTTGGTGGATTCAGCTCTGGCATCCTCCATTCATCGGTGCCGTCAGCTTCAAATTTGGGTGGTGAGGGGTCGAATCTCTTGCCACGGATCGGATTCCATGGATTCGAATTGCCGGGGGCTACCTTGGGTCCAATGAGTTTTAGCCCAATATTGGGCGGGCCGCACCAGCAGCTGCCTGGTTTGGAGCTTGGTCTCTCTCAAGATGGTCATATTGGGGTGTTGAACCCTCAGGCCTTGAGTCTGTTCTATCAGCAACTAGGCCAGGGGAGAGGAGGCGGGCCCGCGCATCAGCAAACCCAGCTTCCCCCTACTACGAAAGACGATTCGCAAGGGTCAGGACATTAGGAAATCAGGAGACAGGAAAAGACTTCAATTTGAGAAGAATCAGGAAGAATACAAGGCTGAGAAGACGCGTTTTTTTCTTCTTTTTTCGGATTGTTTTTTATTCTCTCTGTGTAATTGCAGTTGTGAGTGAAGATAGAGAGAAAGAGAGAGATGGTGGAATTTCAGCCTTTAGTTGAATTGGGTCATTGGGACCGCATTCGGGTATTGGGTCCACCCCCTTCTTGATCTGCACAGCTCCATCCAAGTCTCCAAATACATGTTTCTTCAGGTCTCTTCATTGAGTACTGATTGTAGGTTAGCTTAACATACAGCCCATCTCGCGTGCAACTTCCTGCTTCCATAAGATATCCAAGCTGTCCAAATCAGGGACCGACCATGAAGATCGCCTGGTTCGAAAATCAGGCCACTCAACTCCGACGATGAGTGAGACAAGTACTCTAACAGGTTCACTGTTTTTATGGTGTCACCCATATAAGTGGACCGACCCAATCTTCCTGGGCCCACCTTCTATGCTGCTCAGATGTCCCACACGGCGTGAGAGGTCACTATATGAGATGGGTTGTATGTAAAGCTAACTTACAACCAGTTGTAGGTGATAATTCCTCATATTCTTTCCTAATTTGAACCAAGAAGCAGCTATAAAATGTAACTGAAATGTATTTTTCTTTGAAATTTGCAGGCGGGAGTGGTGAAAATCTGAATTGCTTGGGATTGGACTTACTCTTCCTGTTAATTTACGGGTTTGTCGATAACAATCTAAGCAATCTTTGATTATATATTTGCTCTTTTAGGTTTGGATGAGGGAATGAGATTAGCTTGTTTGGTTAAAGAGGAAGTTAGGAGTTCATAGTCATTCATGCTTTTTCATGATATTCTGTTTATCATTGGTTTTGATTTTACAATCTTTAGCTAAAACGAAAAAGAAAAATCCTTCGTTTCAGTGTAGAATTTCAGTTAGAAGACGAATGCAATTTCTCAATCCGTAGTTTTCTCAATCTTCCTTCTTGGAATCTATTTTTTTCTTGTATTATTTTTCAATGTTCCAACTTGCTTTTTCTTGTTCTGAAATTCTGATTGTATTGTTCTTTTAGGGCACTTTTTTTTTTCTCTCTATTTCTTCCCCAATTGTGTGGTTGATGCATTGAATTAAGGTGTGTTTGGTTGCACCAAGTATCATGAAATTTCATGATATTTGGTGCAACCAAACTTAGAATGAGCGAAATGCCGCTACATTTGCATATATTCTGGTCTGTTTGGAGCCACAGCTTCTTAGTGCAATCCTTGGATCAGGAGTTGTGGTCCACTCGACCCTGCAGTGAAATGAACCAGTCTTGATTATTTGCTGCTCCTCTATATTATATGATTGTACAGTTGGTGATTTGGGACTGTCCATCTGGTGGGCCTAATGTGGAAGCAATTCCAAAACATGCTATCATATCTGCCTGATTTCTGGCCTTCAATCAGGTGGTGTTTGACAGTGCATTTTCCAAACAAAAAGACTAGTAATCAGATGGCTAGGATTCTTCAATTGGAGTGGTTTCTATAGTGTTGGACGTTTGTAAAATCCATCAGATGGATTGTTTGGATTCACTAACATATATGATGAAAACCCATCAAGCAAATGCTTGTTTATTCTGTAACAAATCTGAAAGCCCTGCGGTCTAGCAGCGATCGCTGTAGTAGATTCAAGAAGACCTCTCTATATCACTTGATCTTTTTGTGGACAGCCATGAACCGTCTATTCCATGGCCCAGGGGGCCAATCTCATGGATGGCCCATTAATTTCTTACACTTTTATCACGGATGCCGTTCGTGTTATCAGTCAGTTCATGGTTGCACTTCCGCATCTGCATATTTCAACCATGCATCACACTACAAAGAATTAGGTGTGGATCAGTCAATGGCCCACTACTAAACTCAATCATGTATGTTGATGTTCTTCGGGTTCGCGGCAGTGATTCTGGACACTCAAATACAGCCTTTCATGACTGCGCCAAAGGAGCGTTTGGATGCACTATCAAATTGAATTACGATTACAGACTTCAAGGTAAGGTTGGCCATGGATGGCCTGATTGGCCTGGACCAACCAGCTCAAAATCCAGGACCAAAAAACCCTAGGCCCGCCCATTGCCAGCTCTAATTTCAGTCTCCACATTGCTATCACGCTACTTATAAATTGCGTTTGGTTGTTTGAATACTAGGAAACACTATTGATTTTTTCCATTCTTTATTCATTAGTCTGGATTTTTTATTTTTATTTTTCCAATTCAATGCCATTGTGCATCCAAATGCAACCTAAATGAATTGAAGTTGTTTGGAACTTCATCAATGAATATCTTAATTGAGGTATCATCTCCCCCTCCGTCTCATGGTAGGTTCTAATGACTATTTCATAGTGTCCATGAATTGTGATTACATGATCTTTTCAGTCATCGGCGAGCTGTTGCCGATCTTTATGGCCCATCTTGGGCAGGAATGTCATATAGGACTCAATGGACTGGGTCCAGACCCAGCCCAGGTCTGTCCAAACCAAGCAAACTAAACCTAGTCCTGAGCCCACTATAGGCCCAGAACAAGTAGGCTTGAGCCAGACCTGAGCCCAAGCCCAGCCCATTGTTTCACTTTTGTGCAAGATCCATGTTGTTCATTAGGCAAATCCAAGATAAGTTAGGTTCCACATTTTCAAAGAATTGAAATATATGAGGTAGGAAATATATTTGTGATATATTACAAAAATGCCCTTGACAACCTTATAAAAGGCCGAGCTGGGCTAGGTAATTTGTCTATAAACATGGTGTCTATAAACATGGTCTAGTTTATAAACAGGCTTGAATTTTAGACCAGGGCTGCCCTCGGGCATGAAATACCAGCCTGTGGATAGCAAGTTAGGCCTGAAAGATTGTTGGGCCAGCTCGGCCCATGGACAGCCCTTAGATGTACATATTTTATTCTTTATTAGTTAGTCATAAGAGTGCGTAAACACTACCTCGCGAGTGAGTGTTACTAAGCCCATGAAACCTTAGAATCTTCGGTTGGCTAGAAATCATAAAATTATTTAAGAAAAGAAAAATATCTGAAAATCTTTTCAACTTGAATGATTTCTGCGGTTCATTTATAGCCGAAGACTTGAGTAAGGGTCTTGGTGATGTAAAATGAAGGAAAGGGGGTTAGCACCATTTCTCCCCTACACAAAACGTGTGCACTATTTTATGGGATTTTGACTTCTTTTTTTTTTTTTTTTTTTTTTTTTAATTCAAAAAACTTGAAAAGAGATTGCATTCAAATTCAAGTAAACAAACACATGAGTAAAAATAAGCAAGTGAAAGAAAGTTTACGGGATTTTGATTTTGATTTTTTTTTTTTTTAATTCAAAAAACTCGAAAAGAGATTGCATTCGAAGTCCAAGTAAACAAACACATGAGTAAAAATAAGTAAGTGAAAGAAAGTAGTGGCAATAGAAATGCAGGATGAAATGTATGAACCGGAATACAAACTTAATTTGAGATGTGAGAAGGAGAAAAGGAAACCCAATACTCTTATCTCATTGAAACGATCAGATATCTTCAACTCTAATCTTACTTGTAAACTTCAAAGGACCTATTGTTCTTCCTAGTAATTTCTCTATTTTTTTCGTTCTTGTGAATTTGGCAGCCTTTCAAAATAGTAAGAAAGATCCCAAGGAACCTCTTTGTGCACACTTCTCACCTAAAAGACCTTTATTCATAAACTCACTTATTCACTACTCACCCTCTCCTTTGGCCTCTCTTCAACATGAGTAGACATTAGAAATGAGGGAAATGAGTTGCACTTTCATAAATTGGGTTAAACTGACTGAAATTTTGTTACAGTCAGTGCTGATATGATACAGTTTTCGGCTTTTCAAGGTCTAGCTGCTGATAAAAGCAGTCTTGGGTGATGTACTAAATTTTTTGTAGTACTTTTTCATGTATTTTGAAGCATTTTTGTTTTCTCAATATATATATATATATATATATATATATATATATATATATATATATATATATATATATATATATATATAGCTTGTTATTACACCTCACCGTCAGTTCATACTTCAGTGTTAGCCACGCCCAATAGGAATAAATACCAAGACCTCGGTGTTGAAATGACGTATCTTTCACTCGGTCCACCCTTGTCTCATCAGGTTTTTTTCTCCTCCCTTGCGTTACATTTGGGTATGTGTGCTTTTTCCAATCCAATCAAATACTGATTTTAAACTTCAATTGAAATTATTTAGAGTAATTTTTCTCATTCTAGTAGGGTGACTATAGGGTGATTCTATAGTTTGATAATCCCAACCATCTCATAAATATGGACCATTGCTCAATTTTCTTAGACGTCCATTTCCTGACTACAAATGCCGTGGCTAAGAAAGTCAAGTCGCTGTAGTTTTTTTCCTATCACGATGTTCAACCACATCAACGGTTCTGATTTTGACACGTGCCATGAATCAACGCGGGGGATTTTGACTACTGAGTAGTCAGATCACCCATTTTGTAAAAGAAACCTCTGACAGTCAATTTTTTTCAAACACCTGGATTAAATTCCTAAGAGGTATTATCTACTTCTGGTCGTACGTTGTAGGGTACGTTATAGTCCTCCTAGTTGCACTGGTTCAATTCGACAGTCCAATCACTTGATCTGAACCGTCTATTAAGTTGAGCACATATTTCATAGCCTACCATGCAAGAATCTCATAGATCGGATGATCCGAGCCATCCTTGATTTGGACCTTTGTGCTATAGCTATCCCTTTTCCAATCCATGGATGGATGATTAAGATTGGCTAACAAAAGTGACCCCTAGACTCATAAGCAACCATGATAGGCCTAACAACTAGATGGATCAATTTGTTTATTTGATGCCAATAATCAAATGGTTAATATTTCATAGTTGCTCGTCCAATGTGCGATGTACCTAATGAACGGCATGGATCAATGGATTAGACTGTGTAAGTGTTCCAATGCAGCTAGAAGCACTATAACTTATAGAGCACATTCGAGCGGTTTAGGTAAGAGATGCAATGGGCCGGGTTTGGCCCAAGGCCCGAGATCGACATGGGCCTACCACAACAGACATAAGCCTGACCCGAAAACTGTTTTGCTATTTCTAAAGGTGAATGTTCCTAATCCATCCGTTGATTAGGTGGACCACAAATGGATGATAACATAGACATCTATAAAAATGAAAATCATGGGCAAGATGTATTTGTTGTGTAACTGATTATTGAAACGGATATTTGTAACCGGGCCGGGCTAAAAGGAGACATGAGTCCAAGCCCAGTCCAAAGACAACTGGGCTATGTGATCAGTTCTCTAAATTCCTCATGGTAGTCGTGGCAAAACCGACTTTTGATTGGTGGGCCACTGTATAGAAGGGTCTGTAGTACAAAAAATCAAAGTGATCAGATACGTCCAATCATCCAGTTGTTTTGAGCTTGCTAGCTGAATTTGGCCTGCAGCTTTAACGGCTCATATTGCAGGCTGCAGATAGGATGGCCACCACAGCCCATATTGCAGTAATTTGTTCTTCAAGGCCCACTTGAAAGTATCCAAACGGCCACTTTGGATAAGTTACTTATGCAAAACGTAGCTTATCTTAGTTACCACTTATTCAGCCAATAAGTATGTTTTGGCAAAACGTACTTTTAAATCAAAATTTAAAAAATCATGTTCGGTTTCCAACATCGTAAGTATTTATCCCTCGAGTATGTTCGGTGCCCCTCACATCTAGCATCCATCATGTGGGGCTAACCTTTGATGTGGACCAGTCTTTGTGTGGGCCATTGACGCAGGGATGAACGTGTTGAGGATAACTATTCCGAATCCACGGAGCTTCTCTGGACTCCTCACAGAGACTTCTCGAATCCACGAGGAAATAAAGCAGAAAATAGAGATAAATTCTAAGAAATTAGAAATTGATTAATTGATCACTAAAAACGAGTTCACAACCCTTTAAATAGGAGTACCAAGTAATGGAAAAGAAATCAGAATCAAACTACAACTAAAACTCCTAGAAATCGCGACTTACTATAAATAGTAAACTTACTATTTATAGACGGTCGTGATGTCTACCAGTGCACAAGGTTTTCAGCCAAAAATAATAAGTGTCTTATTTGGCTTCACCAAACCATTATCCTAATTATTCTAAGCTCTTTTCACATTGGGCGCAACTCCTAAAGCCTGACGGATGCAGAGTTATAATCAAACTAAAACTTACTATTTATAGTAAAAACGAAATTAAAACAGGAAACGACCGTCGATCCAAGGGTTTTTCACAATTCCGGGCTGCGCAACCAAGCATAGCAGGGTTGGTTAGCTAAAGTAGCTCGTTCTACCCCAAAATCATATATTTTATGTCAGCTAACTCATTCCGAATTGCGAGATACGCCCGATCTAAGGTCCGACGGTCTGGATCACTTCTATCGTCGACCGGGCCTTTTCTGATCCATCTTGGCCATGAAACTGTCTCCGACCCACTCTACATCAATCATCCATCATGCATGGCACATCTTGAATGTGGGTCATTCATTATTATAGCCTGACCTTTATTGTGCATTATTCATTATGCAGGGCCCACCTTTGATGCTCGTCATCCATCAAGTGGGGCCCACCTTCAATATCCATCGCCCATCATGTGGAGCCCACCTTTGATGTGGATCATCCATCATGTGGGCGCCAACTCTGATGTGGGCCATCCATCATGCGGGGCCCACTTTGTATATGGGCCACTCATCATTAGGATTGACCTTTGATTTGGATCGTCCATCATGTGGGGCCTACCTTTATCTAGATCAACCATCTTGTGGGGCCCACCATTATTAATTGCCGATCACGTGGAGTCTATCTTTGATGTGGACTGTCCATCATGTGTGCCCTACCTTAATGTGGGCTACCCATCATGTTGTGGGTCATTCATCAATGGAGGCCGACCGTTGATGTGGACCATCCATCGTGTGGGGCCACCTCAATATGGGCCATCTATCATGTGGGGCCCAGCTTCAATGTCGACTACTCATCATGTGGAGCCCACCTTTAACGTGGACCATCCATCTTGTAGACCCCACCTTTAAAGTGGGTTGTCTAGTATGCCAACCAGCTTTGGACATGGGCTTTTTATGATTATGGTCTAAGCACTGATGTAAACCATCCATGTGTGGGCCCACATTAATATGGAGTCATGGGCCACTTTATGTGGACATTCCATCTTGTGAGCCCCACCTTCAGTGTCAATAGTCCACCATTTGGGGCCTCCTACGGTATGGACCATGAGAGAGATTTTCCTTCGGCATGATCTTATAGAGAGAAGTAGAAAAATTAAAAGTTAAAAAGCTAAAAACATAACTTATTAAAATAAGTAACTTTTAGAGATAAGTTACTTTTACAGTGATCCTTTTGAAATTAACTTAAGTGAAAAAAGTAAATTACTTAACATAAGTTAAAAAGTAACTTATTTAGTGGTATCTAAACAGGTCCTAAGTAACTTTAAATTTAAAAAATTATTATTTATAATTGATCATAAACTAAACTTATTTATCTCAAATAAGTTACTTATCGATTGCTGTTAAGTAGAAAAAGTAACTTATTTGGTGGTATCCAAACGGGCCCTAAATGGCCCCTTGGGCTTTGTGATCAGATTGACCTGAAGGCCCTGAACTAGCTCAGATTATTGGCTCAATGAAATACAGATTATCATTCTCCTCTCAAGTTTTCAAGCATTTTCATACACATATGCAATTGGGGCATCCAGATTTGTAATTCTAAAACTTGGGTTGGCTGTTATTTCACCAACTCAAGCCACCAGGGCCTATTTGGATGAACTGAAACCTAAATTGAGAAAAATTGTATTTTTATGGTAGAAATATTTTGTTGTTTGTCACCATAACTATCCTATAATGCCATTTTCATTTTTTGAAAAATACTCTCTTTTTATCTTCTTGCTTGTATTTACCACAAATTTCAAGAAATAAAAGGAAAGGATGAATAATTTATTTATGCGAAATGCCTCATGTACCACCATCTATCTTCAAGCATCTCTCATGTGCCTGTGCGCCACGTGTGATATGTGCCACCATTTTTATCAAAGCACCATGCCCTGCAATATGTGTCATTGCCCATCCTCAAATGCCACCTATGTTAATTGTGCCACATGTATAGCATTTGCTAATGTTATCTTGAAGCGCTTCACATGTGCCATTATGCCAGTGTACAACATGTTTTGTATGTTGTTGTCCATCTTCAAGCATTTCACACATGTCACATGTGCCACTAATGATCTTCCATTACCACATATGTGCCTATGTGCTATATTTCACCATCCATCTTCAAGTGCCTGACGTGCACCATATGCCATTATAAAACATCCGCAACATGTGCTACTGTTCATCTGCAAGTACCCCACATGAGCTAATGTTCCTATATGTGTCCAATGTGCCACGTGCGACAGCTCAACACATGTGCCACCTTCCACTTCAAGTAAATTTTCCATCTAAGGTTTAGCTTGCCTTGAACCTTGATTCAAACGAAGTAGATTTTTCATGAAAAGGTATTGTTTTGGCGAGCCCACGAGCTGAGCAATTGGCTTCTGGATGGGCTGGCCCACTATTCGTATGCTCCACCCATCAATATAATTGGGCAGGGCTGGACCCTTAGGCGCTTACGAGCCTGGGGCTAGCCCAATTAATTAATGAGCGAGAAATTCAAGCTAGAGTAAAACCCACGGGCATTGACGCTCAGCCCAACATGGACCGAAATTGGCAGGACCGGCCCATTTGCTACTCTAATAATAAGCTATATGTAAAGCTGGGCATCGAGTCGAGTTGGACCGAGTTAGGGCTGATGCAACTCAATTCAGTTTTGAAATAGGCTTGACCCGAACTCAATCCGACTCCGTACCGAGTCCAGCTTGCCTGACCCAATTCACGTCTGGGTCTGGCCTAGACTAATCCGGACCGAGTCCGACTCGGTCAGAAGTACCAAGTTGGGTCGAGTTGTCACCAAGTTGGATCAAGGGAGGGAGGGAGGGAGGGAAGAGGAGGAGGGTGGTGGTGGTGGTGGTGGTGGTGGCTGGCTGCCGAGCTTGGAAGAGGAGGATAAGGGAGGGAGAGAGAGTTTGGAATCGGGTGTGACAAGTAGAGTTAGATATAGTTAGAAATTAGGTTTATATATATATAACCCGAGTCAAGTCTGATTGGATCAAGTTTCAAGTCGAGTCACTGGGTAACTCGAACTCAACCCAATTTCATTTTGGCTTGCGCGAAGCCTACTCAGTTCGGACCGACTCACCCATTCGATTCGGGTCGAGTCGGGTCTAAACGAGTCAAACGAGTCGAGTCGTCCTGTGCCCAGCTCTAGCTATATGGATGGCTGGGTTTGATGGGGCTGAACCCGAACTGAACCCAACCTATGTAATTAAGGGGTTTGGACATTTGACCAGTGGGCCGATCCTGACTGTTGCCACTCCTACATGTGATTCATGCTGGAGTAATGTTGTTATCTTCCGTCGGAGCCAGTAAGTAGGGCCCATTGCCTGGAACAGGCCCGGCCCATCACCAGCCCTACTAAGATCAACGGCTTGGATCTTCCAAAGTGGGAAATTTTGGATCATGCAACATCCATGATGGGTTGCACTGGTGCAACAGTCTGGACCACTGAAACATGGGCTTCGCATGGGCAGACTGAAAAGTTACGACATTATCTGTATCCTTCTGCTAACCATGTGCGAATTAACCCATGTCTGCCTCGATTTCTCACGGTAGGAAGTTGGTCCATCTGATCTTTGTCTATTTGTAGTTCAGGTTGTTGCAAGATCAGGCGGGCCCACTTCCCTTGGCCGTCGGATCTAGTAATTAGATTCATCAATAGAGACCTTTGTCGAGTCAATTGGTTATTTAACATTCTTCTTTTATATTCCAAGATGCATTGGTTAAGAACAAAGAGAAGATTTTCAATTCAGCTCAATCATATCAGTGGTCTGACACAAGGAAGAGCTTGAAATGACAAGAAGAAGATCCCGTATTCTTCAAGTATTCTTACAAAAGAGAGATTTTTTAAATATTTTATTGCCTAATAATTTAAGATTATTTGATTACATCACTTATGGGTGGACAAGTGAATAAGACATACATCGTGATAGACTCTATGGAGTTTACTTAAGGCTTGTTTAGAATGTGGGATCAGATGGTATTGAATTGCATTAGTAGAATTAACACCATTATTGTATACAATGACTATATGTCTGAAAATATTTTCATATTCTAATCATATTCTAACTATCTAATCTCACATTTGGGATCAAATTCTTTACTAGAGAAAAAAATATAGATTTTAACTGAAACCCATGTTTGATGGACCATGGAATTGTAATCACCATTATTGTATACAATGACTATATGATTTTTCATATTGTTGTTTTTGATACATATATAACTATGATTATGTTTGATGGACCATGGAATTGTAATCAAGAGACTAGATTTCATAGTTGTTGTCTGTATGCATATATAACTTGATTGCCAGGTGCAAACGGATGGATGACATGAATCAATGTGGGGTCACAGATGTAGTAGATTTTGAAATCCATCAAACATATTTAGTATCTCGAGATGATATAATACCTAGCTTAATTCAATCATTCCTATCTATGTTAAACATTATATGGAAATTTACATTGGATCAAATGCAATTTCATACAAAATCTCTCGTTCCAAAGCTAAAGTGTTCCGAGTTGCTCCATATGCAATCCGCATCCTCTATACAAGAGCATTTGATAATTTTTCCTATAAGAAATAATCTAGTGTTTCTTAACATTAGATTTATTATTATTATTGCTTATTGTTAGATTGTTTAGAAAAAAAAAAAAAAAGGACTAATCTGAGTTATTGGCTGAGTCGAGTCAACTCACTGATTTTACCAACCTTTCAAATTTGCCTATGCTATAAGATAACATTTGTATTAACTTGCAAGTTTACAAAAGTTAATGGGTAACAAGTACCATCTTCCCCAAATGAAAGGGAGAGAGTGTGACGTGTAGATGTGTCACAACCTCAAACACCACATGGGTTTTTTTTTTTTAATTTTTAATTTTATTATTTTATTATTGCAAGTACAGCCAATGTGGAGCATGTCATGACCCATGAGGTATTGGATTTATATGGAGTATTTTACTCCCACAACCATCGCATTGAGGTGTCCCTCTCATTTTATTTCTGGTGGAATGCGATTGATAATGTACGGTCCTTATGGTAGTTTTTTATGATGATGGTCCACGTGGCAGGGTATATGGTGATCCTGATTGTTGATCTGGTGGACACCATGTGGATAGGACGTTTGCTAAAAATAATGATAATTGGACAGTGGTAGTCATCTGATAAGTGGTTGGCGAAAGCAACGGTTAAGGAGACAGTTTATGTTTGAGAAGTAAAACGTGATAGTGAGAGTTGTCCAATCGCTGTGATTTTTTGGAGGTAAGATATCTGTGGTATGGCCCACCAGATCAACGGTCCTGATCGTAATATTTGTTGGTAAGATGTACAATGAAGAGGAAGATGTATATAAGTTATGTAATAGAGCTTGCATGTTAGAATTGTTGTCGTCGTTTATTTTTTAATAGGCGTCAGAGATTCACATGAAATTGAGGTAGCACATTATGGGCCACGAGGAAATCATGTGGTTCCAGTCATAGGAGGGGATTTGTGAGATAAATTAGTACCACATCAACCTCTCATCTCGTATCACCAAATCCCAACCTCTCATCTCATATCAGCACATCCCACCTCTCTCTCTCTCTCTCTCTCTCTCTCTCTCTCTCTCTCTCTCTCTCTCTCTCTCTCTCTCTCTCTCCATATACAAGTAGTTGTACTACCGTATGCTTGCGACGCAAGAAGGACATGTTTTGGCTAGTGACCTAAACACCAGCCAGCTAACTGGTGTCAAAGCTCTGTGGGCCCACCCATGATGTATGTATTTTATCAACACCATCCAACCAATTTGGCAGGTCATTTTAGGGCATGATCCCAAAAATAAGTATATCCAAAGCTCAAGTGGACCACACCACATAAAACAGTGGGGATAATGATGTTCACCGTTGAAACCTTCCTAACATTAATGTTTATTTGTCATCCAACCTGTTCATAAGGTCACACAGACCTATATGATGGGAAAACACAAATATCAACTTGATCCAAAACTGTTGTGGCTCCACCTGTAAGCGTTCAATCTCCACTGTTTCTTGTGGTGTGGTCTGCTTGAGCTTTGGATTTGTCTCATTTTTGGGCTCATGACCTAAAATGAGCTTTAAAAAAATGAGTGGACGGCATGGATACACATACATCATGGTGGGGCCCACAAAGCTTTGACATCAACTAGCTAGTTGGTGTTGGGTTCCACTACCCACTGTGGTGAGTGCCTGTGTAAAAATAAAAAAGTCTAAGACTATGGGGCCTTAATGGAATGTATTTGTCTTATATCCATGCCGTTCATCTATTTCATATCTTATTTTAAAGCATGAACCAAAAAAATTAAGTAGATGTCAATCTTAAGTGGACTTCACCATAGGAAATAGTGGTAATTGAAAGCCCATCATTAAAATCTTCTTCAGAGGACGCCAGAATGTTTATTTGCCATCCAATTTGTCAAGAAGGTCAAGCGGATTGGCTGGTGTGTTGACGTCACCAAGTTCTGTAAGTCGCTTCATGAGGTATGTGTTATATATATCCAAACTATACATCCATTTGGGAGCTCATCATAAATTTTGAGCTGAAAATCAAGATAGATTCAAAGATCAAGTGGACCACGCTACAAAAAGTAGTGAGGGAATGAAAGTCTACCATTGAAACCCTTTTGGGGGTGATAGAAGTTCTGGATCAATATGATATTTATTTTTCCTCTTCACTGGCCGTGCGGCATTATGAACAGATTGGAAGGAAAGTAAATGTTATGGCGGGCCATATGAATATTTTAATGGTGAGTGTCATTGTCCCGTTGCTACTTTTAGTATGGTCCACTTAAGCTTGGGATACTACGTATTTTTAGGCTTATGCTCCAAAATGATGTTGACAGATGGACCAACAGTAGATATATGATAAATACATCATTGTGGGGTCATTTGAACAACTCCGAGCTCTAGCCGTCATCTTCGTGCGAGGCATAATTACACTAGTTAGGTGGGTGGTGGGTAGTACACCAGCCAATCTGCTTCCTAAATGAATGAACCACACAAATATCAGCTTAATTCAAAGTTTGTATCTCACAAGAAGTTTTTTTTATGTTCAATCACCACCATTTCTGTTGTGTGGTCCACTCAAAATTTTGGATTTGTCATATTTTTCTTGGCTTGTGACTTAAAATGAGTTGGCACAAAGATGCACAAAGTGAGTACTAGGTAAATGCATCATGGTGGGCCTTAAAGTGAGGCATCCATCAACCTATGTTAGATCCACTAACCTATGGTAGATCCGGGAATTTACCCAATTAGTGTCTAGTCTTAGCCAAATAACTTTTAAACATGCTTTGCAAAAATTAACAGTCCAACCACATCATGACAAGTTAAGTAAGAAAAGTATCCCATTGGGCTTCCCAAGAAAAATACAAAACTTGCATGTGATAAATATGCTGGATGTCATGCATATATCTCAGTAGGTCCCAAGGGAGTCAAGTTAGGATGGATGCGGTACGGGTCGTGCGAAGACGAGAGCTGACGGTCCTTGAGCTTTGAGTTGTATGAACTGTACAAAGGAGATCAAAGTTACATGGGCCTCACAATGATGTATTTATTATATCCACACCATTCAAAAATGCCTGCCAATGGTCCACATTCAACATAGATCGCCTGCATGGTTAGTATATTGGCCTGATGTTACAGTATGGTCATCTTTGTGGTGGGGCAACCTAATGTACCAATTAAATGTCCCGACAGCCCTGTGTTACATTTCATTTGTGATGCAGGACAATTAGTCATTTCTTCTAAAAGCAACCGTAGAGTATGGAGATTTAATCTATTTATCTTATATCCTAAGTCCCATATTTCACAAGTTATGACCTCTCGTGGGCCTCACTTCACATGGGTACCACTTCACATGGGTACCGCTTCACATGAGCTACCTGGTTCACACGAGTAGGGTCAGCTTCACATGTGCCGCCTAGCCCAGTGTGCCCCTGCATCTCACATGTCACACCACTCGAGCCCAATGTAAAAATGTCAGTAAATTAATTTATCCCCTAAGCCCCCCATGGATGAATTCTGCCCCACAATTTCCTTGACCAGGCAATGCCAAACTGTCAATTTTCTGAAAATGCAGCAATGGTCCACATTCAATTGAAAGGACCCAAAAATAGAGGGCTAATCCACCACTCCTTGTGATAATCTCTTTGAGGCAGGGGCGCAGGGCCCATCTATGATGGTTGCATTAGACCAACGGTCCGGATCAGTAAGGCACGGACCTCACGTGTGAATACATGGGACTCAGTTTCAAAGGTTTATCAATTATCCCATCCTAACCTTCCCAACCGTTGGATCCTCAGCCCTATAATGAACAATTGAAAAGTATAACAGTCGATGGTCCAATTCAACGTTCCAACATCCACAGATTGGATGGTTAGGATGATCCATTTAGTGGGGCCCGTTTCCAGTTTCCAACCGTTTAAAAATCCGGTTGGGTTTAGATACATAATTTTGGACCTGGTTAAAAATTAGATCCGGTTGGATCAGGTCTACCACACTTGTTGCATTGGCACTCGTGTGAATGACTTAATTCAACCATTGGGTGGGCCCGATCATGTAAATGCCCTCACACAACCTAATCCATCCATCAGATGAGCTGGACCATGTAAATGCATGTATTTGACCTCGACCAAACTCAAACCAAGGTCCAACGACTCTGTGGATACCCGAGTCTGGGTCTACAAAAAAGAGACATGGGCCTGACAATGCCCGACCCTGGTTAACCCTGGCATGGATGCTATAGAACCTAACCACAACCTTGACAATACCTAACCTTGATTAACCCTAGCTTGGGTGGGCTATATAGATTTGTAGGTTAAGCTTAAGCCATGATTAAATGTGTGGGGTCCACCATGATGTATGCATGACATCCAATCCATCCATGGCATGTCCTCTATCATGTTCACCTTGACACCAAAAATCAGGTTGACCCAAAACCCAAGTGGCCACATCAAAAGGAATAGATGAGATGTGACACCTAGCTTTAAAAATCTTCTAGATTGTGTGTGTGGCCCACCATATTTCCTTAGATGATCCAATTCATTTAGTAGTGCTCTTGGTGAGAATGAATGGCCAATAGAAAATCCCATCCATCATGAAACTTAAGTGGGTCTAGCCATGTGATTAAAAACATTTTAGGCATGATTTGACATGGTTTAGCCGACCTAACTTTTTAGTCAACCAATGAGGGATGGAAACGAGTAAGTTGATATAAGCACCATGTATTGGGCTTTGATTGGATGGAAGTTGATATAAGGACCATGTGTTGGGCTTTGATAGGATGGAAAGTCACTTCTAAACATGTTTTGTGTGGGGCCATCTTCGATAACAAGGATAGCAGCTTGCTGTCTATTTACATGCTACTATGTTGTGCTTGTACCTCACCCAATCTCTCATCCCTTAATGAAAAATATGTTGTGTAAAATGTTTGATTAATATATATATATACACACACTAGTCAGAACCAACAATTCAAAATTTAACCACACGTACATTTGAAAGAAGACTACGGATATGATAAAATGCTCATCAAATCTTTGGGAAGTAAAAGAAGCTGTCCCAAAAACCTAACAACCGAAAGAATTAAACTATATCCATACAAATCCTTAAACTGGAAGCGTAGCCTTGCAGTTTAAACGAGCAATATACATACCAGGAATGAATTTAGAAGATGAATACAACAATACACCTCTTAAATTCATAGAATCAAGAAAATCTTGTCGCTTAGAAAAAAGAGAACCTAGTACTAGCAAACTAAGTATCATACGTTGATATAAACTTAGAAAAAGTTATATATATATATATATATATATATATATATATATATATATATATATATATATATATATGGAAAAATACTATGCACCTCGAGCGTAAAGCGGTCGTCTGTTAGGTCAAGCTGTGTGGGCCCCACCGTGATACCGTTCGAAGATCCACACCGTCCACCAGATGCACGAGCCCAGGGTGGGCCCACACGGCCCAAAATCAGCCGTCCACGTAACTCAGGTGGGCCATACCATCGGAAAACATAAGTATACACGTAAAAACATGTAAAAGCACTTGGTGGGCCCCACCTGAGTTGTGGATACCACCTGAAACTTGGTCTAAAATTACATCCAAGTGGGACACACATGATGGACGGTGTTGATCATCAAAAAACGTCTCGAAAGGTCCCCACAAATGGTTTTGAATGTTTCAATGGTGCACGGCCCCTCTCAACTTCTGTACGTGGTGTGGCCCACAAAAGTCACGGATTGACTTGATTTTCAGCCGTGTGGGTCCCCTCTGTAATGGTGCATCTGACTGAGGGAGTAGATTTCCGAACGGCATCACAGTGGGGCCCACTTCAGCTCGACCTCACGGACGACCGCTTTATGCTCGAGCGCATAGTACCTTTTCCCATATATATATATATATATATATATATATATATATATATATATATATATATATATAGGGAATGTTCTATGCGGTAGACCTCATGGTTCCATGAGATCGAGCTGTATGGTCCCATTGTGATGCGTGTTGACCATCTATCCCGTCAGTCAAATGCACCATTCCATGGTTGGCCTCTATGACTTGTGTGGGCCACACCACATACAAAAGTTGAGAGAGGTTACCCTCCCATTAAAACATTCATAATCATTTGTTGGGTCCACCGAAATGTGGTTCACAAATCCAACCCATCCATTATGTGTGTCCCACTTGGATAAGGGGTCAGACCAAGTTTCAGACGCATCCAAATTTTATGTGGACCCCACCAAGGCTTTTATATGTTTTAGGTATGTATTCACATGATTTTAGATGGTATGACCCGCCTGAGTTCTGTATACAGCTGATTTTTATGATATCCCATAATTTGAAGGGGACCCATCAAATGCACAGTGCTGATGTTCGACACGCATCATGGTAGGGCCCACACAACTCCACCTCATGGGAAGCTGACCGCATAAAACCTTTTCCCATGTAAGTATATATATAAAATGTTTGTTAAAAACTTAGGTTTTTGATGTATTGGGGATAGTCACCTATAGGAAAGGAGAGAGAAAAAATATTGGGTTTGTAAGTAAAGTGGTGAGTACCTTATTGTTTACTGGGTTTTGCAGTTAAACAAGCATGGACATGAGCATATAAGGCAGTGTGGCTATAAAGGCATTAACCCATGTGAGTCGAGATGCGACACAAAATATATAAAGGGTTCGCATAATAGATAGATTGGATGTCGCATCATGGTGGGCCCCATAAATCGGGAGTTAAAGGCTGCATTGTCTGAAAACTCTAACATGCTCTCTCTCAGATTGCAAGATCTGATCATAGACCTTTGTTTTATTTCTCCTTTTAACCGTGCATTGTATGCCACAAATCAAAAGATTGAGATTGTACTACTAAGGAGTGAGGAGAGTCTATCCACCTTTGGATACAACAGACCAATGGTCTTCTATACTGAACCCCGGGCCCCGCTTTTCAGAGTTGAAAGTCGTGTATACAGTGCCAAGATGCGGGTCAAGTACGATATTGTTCCTTATTTTACTAGCACCAAAAGACCAGCACACGTGCCAACCTAGCCAGTGTATGGGGCTGGGCGTTTGAACAGTGCATAAGGTGGCCCCTATTCTAATGAACAATGCCCAGAAGTTAGGCCGGTCCGTTCATCAGCTGGGCCACACATGCATGCAAGAAAGAACGACTAAAAAAACCTCCTAACAGTCCACTTTCAACAAACACAGTTCGCCTGCCTGGTTAGTATATCGGCCTAATATACAGTATGGTCATCTTTGTGGTGGGGTCCACCTAACGTACCATTGAGATGTTCCAGTGGCTCGGTGATCCAGACCACTGGTCCCACCATGGATGGACTATGCACCACAATCTCCTTGATGAGGCAATAGTAACCTATCAATTTTATCCCTGAAAATAGATGGTTAAGATAGAAAAGAAAGCAATGGCCCACATTAATTCAATTGAAAGAACAGATGATTGGGGGCTAGTCCTCCAACTTTTGTGACGCAGGGATGAATGTGATGAGGTCGAGCACCGTCTTCCCTTGAGGATAATTACTCCGAATTCATAAAGTTCCTCTGTACTCCTCACATAGATTCGTCAAATTTACGAGGAGAAATAGAAATATAAATAAATTCTAAATAAATTGATTGATTATTAAAAAATGAGCTTACAGTCCCTTAAATAGTGATACAAACCTTAGGAAGTAGTTTTGTAACTACAACTCAAACTCAGTAACTTACTATAAATAGCAAACTTACTATTTATACATGGTCATGATTTCCACTTGACCTATTGGTTTTGGGCAAAAAATAGTTAGTGTCCTATCTTGCTTAAACATGTTGTTCTCATAAAAATTTTAAACACTTTTCATGTTGGACACAACTCCTAAAATGCAATAAATTAAAAGCTATGATCAAATTAAAACTTACTCTAAATAGTAACAAACGAAAATAAAATGAATTTTCGATAATCAATATAATGGAATCTCACAAATTTGAGGTGAGCAACCCAAGTTAGCAGATTGGTTGGCTAAAGTAGCTTCTCCTACCCAAAATCATATATCGTACATCGAATAACTCATTTTAGTTTGCGATATATTTATTTTAAAGTTCTAATGGTCTGGATCATTTTCACCTCCGATCGGGCCTTCTCTTATCCATCTTGGCCATGAAATTGTCCGCAACCCACTCTGCATCATTTTGTGTTCTCTTAGGCAGGGTACATTTACGATGGTCTCATTAGACTAACGGTCTGGATCAGTAACGCATGAGGCTCACGTGAGAACGCATGATATATATACTCAGTTTCAAAGGTTAATCAATTATCCCAACCGTTGGATCCTCAGCCCTAAAATAGACAATTGAAAAAACATAACAGATCAACAGTCCAATTCAACATGCCAACGTCCACAGATCAGATGGTTAGGAAGATCCATTCACTGTGGCCTACCTTCAGTTTCCAACCTTTTAAAAATCCAGTTGGGTTTAGATACACAATCTTGGACCTGGTTAAAAACTAGGTCTTGCCGGGTTTGGGTCAGGTCTACCACACATGTCACACTAGCACTCATGTGAGTGACCTAATTCATCCATTGAGTGGGCCCCACCATGTAAATGCTCTTATTTGACCTAGACCGAGCTCAAGAAAAGGTCCAAAAGACTATCCAAACTCAATTGGATCCAAGTCCTAGTCCTAAAATAGCAAAGAGAAAAAAAGGAAGTCATATGTGAACTTTCACATACAACCCCATCTTTCTAGCCGGTGTATCATGTGCATACGGAATCCAGACTATTGGAAGGATGGCCCACTCATGAAGATCACTTGATGTTGAAATCAATCCAATCCACTCATTGGGGGCTGCGGCTGTAGCTTTAAATCAGTCAAACCATTGGTTGTCCATTAATTTGAAAGTGTGGCTGTCCGTATGATTGGACCACACCGTGATTTTTGACGGGTCGATTGTCAATGTGTCTCCTAGAAGCTTACTACAAGACCTGACCCAAACCTTAATGGTCTTAAAATAGGAAATAGCAATGACCTCATATATGAAATTTCACGTACAACCCGTCTTTCTTACCAACGTGTCATGTGCTTGCGAGTGCATGCATAGTCACAAGTCACAATCTTGACAATTTTTCAGTCCAAAATTTCTCATAAGATATCATCTTTTAAGCGTTTTCTTGAAATATTATTGAAAATATTTTTACCGAAATAAATTTATGTAAAATTATTTATTATAAATTAGCTTAAAAACTAAGTAGATATTCATATAAAAAGTTTCATTGGAAATTTTTACCATTAAATTTTCTATGGACTTAGATTTTACCAAGAAATGCCTCCCCAAAGGAGATGCTTTTTAAGGGAGGAAATTGCTAGGGACATCAACAAGCCACAACATAAATTCTTTGACATAAAAGTAACTTTAGATGGAATCACACAGTGCAATGGGAAAAGAAAAAATTCAAGCAATCATGGGAAATATATGATTTTTATGTCGAAAATTTCTTGCTGAAATAAGGAATGGCATAAAACGACAAACGGTTAATTATATTTTTTAAAAAAATTAAAGATATGAAATATCTTATAAATGAGAAATCCTAACTTCTTCATAAAAAATTGTTAAAAACATGATAAGCTCCATCCGTTCTATTTTAATTTTGTAATTAGAAGCTTATTTATGTACTTGTGTATGAAATTAATTAGAAACAAAAACTTGCAATTACGTATTCGTTCGATCGCACCTTCAATTAACCAATGTATTAATAGAGTCTCTCAATCAACCGAAGCAGATCTCGGTCGCCAAACATCAGTGCCAAACATCAGTGCACAAGATTAATGGCACTGGATCAATAGAAAATTTCAAAAATCCCCAAATTTAATTTTATATAAAAAGTAATGAAATCAAAATTTATGGGGCTAGATAACATCCAACCCATTAAACTTAACATATGTATCGCACGGTTGATATCACAAACAAAGCATCATGTTAATCAAATCATCAGATAAACTACACCTACATTGAGAAATATTTTGAATGTTGTAAAGGTGGCACACCTTATGAGTCTATCGCTATATTTTTAGTTCATCTAATAATAGTGTTGGTGTGCATTGTTAGACGCATTGGATATTAGAGATACCATGTGAGCTCGTAACTTTTCATTTTTCACATTGCTGTAAAGAAAAAGCGAAGGTGAGCAATAATGTAATTTCATGTCTTAAAAAGCATGGACTAAGAATATTGGTTCAGGAGGTATCATTAGGTAGAATCTAATTCCCTACTGAATAAAAAATCCTTATATACGAGGTGCTCAGGTAGGAAGGTACATATGTGGGTATATATATATATATATATATATATATATATATATATATATATGAAAAAATCAGACGTATAAGGAACTCAGGTGGGCCATACCATCTAAAATCATGCGAAGACATGCCTAAAACATATAAAGGTACTTGATGGGGCTCACTTGAAATTTGGATGCATCTGAAACTTGGTCTGACCCCTCATCCAATTGGGACACACATAATGGATGGTCTGAATTTGTGAACCACATCTTGGTGGGCCCAACAAATGATTATGAATTTTTTAATGGAGGGTAACCCCTCTCAACTTCCGTATGTGATGTGGACAACAAAAGTCACGGATTGAATTGATTTTTAAGCCCTAGGCCCACCATAGAATGGGGCATCTGACTAATGGGGTAGATGTTCGACATACATCATGGTTAGGCCCACACAACTCGACCTCATGGGAAGTTCCCATGAGGTCGACCGCATAGAACCTTTTCCCACACACATATATATGAATGCTCTCACTTGCATGCGATATTATGTGAGCACCCGTATACACCTTTGCACACGTGTTTTAGGTACAAAATCTGAACGGTCAACGTGATGCGGTACCCCTTTAAACCTCACTAGCCCTACTTTCAGCCCGATACAAAACTTTGCTAGGCCACGGAAAAAGTTAATAGTTTCCTCCCTTGATTTGCATTTCTCTTTGCTATGGTTCACTAGAGTTTTGAATTAGCTTGAAAATTAGATTTATAAAGTTTCAAGGGACTCCGCATCATGTGAACTGCTCATATTTTGTGCCAATGATATGTGTGCAAAGGTACGCACAAGTGCTCATGTAAGAAGGTGGGCGGGTGAGCATTCCTCTCTCTCTATTTTTTTCACGCTAATAATGGGATAATAATATCATGAAAAAAGCATGAAATTTTAAAATTTGTCAACACTTTGAAATTCTGACGATATCATTTGCCAAACTAGGGTTTTCTGTAGTTCTGTTGATTCGTTTTTAGCAAGTGGACTTTTAAGTGTAAGACGCTCTTATGAAGCTGGATCCAGCTGCACAACTAAACTTGGTTTTTGTTAGACGCCCATCCTAAAGAAGGCAACTAGAGTGCGGAAAAAGCGATGTGGAACCATAAGGCTCATCTCAATGTATTCATTGTATATCCAATCCGTCCATTTATTTTTTCAGCTTATTTTAAGACACGGTACCAAAAAAGAAGTAGATACGAAATTCAGATGGACCACTGCGTAAGAACCAGGGGTCATTGAACACCCACCATTCAAAACTTTCTAATGCCTACGGTAACGTTTATTGACCATCCAACCTGCTGATAAGGTCATAAATAACTAGATAAAAAGGAAAAAACAAATATTAGCTTGATCAAAAACTTTTGTGGCCCATAAAATATTTTTAATGATGAATAACCACTACTTCCTATGGTATAGTTTACCTAAAATTATTATCTACTTCCGTTTTGGGATAATGGCCTAAAATAAGATGGGAAAACTATTAAACGGTGTAGATATACAATGCATACATTAAGGTGGACCCCTACATTCAAGGTCTAACCTACAACCCAAGCCTAATTGTTAGAACCCAAACCTAAGTTAAGTTAGGCTTGGGTTGTAAATTTTCAACCCAAGCCAACATCCACGCTAGCCCTAGTGAACCTGATCTGGCCAGTTGGGTTTGGGGTTGGCCAGTTGGGTTTGGGTTGGCCGCCCTTCTTAATTCTCGGACTGGAGTAGTCTCCCACACGGGTTTCAAATCCTGAAGCTTTATGAGCCCACCATTTTGTTTATGTGAAATCCACTCCGTTCATCTGTGAAATCCCCTGTATCCACCGTACATAGGAAATATCAGCCGTGAAATAACTCAGTTTGGCTACACCCCAAGGTAGCAGTGTGAGATTGTGCCTGAAACCTCTAAATTAACGCGGTGTGGCCCATCTGAATATTGGACCAGACTAATTTTTGTATATCCCATTCAAAATGTTAAGTTACAACAAATAGAAGGTTTGATGAAAGATAAACACGATGATGGCCCCACGCACAAACCTACGGTTGGTGTTTCTTCCCCATTTTTACTTACGGTATGTCCCACCTGAGTGGTCGATCTGTATGATTTTTGGAACTTGGGTCTATAATAGAGATTTGCATCGGATGGACGGAGTGGATTCCATCCATACGACATGGTGGGCCCACAGAGCTTAGGTGTATTATAATATGCGCAAAGTTGCAAACCAGACGTTGCGGAGGATTCCGCTCCCCTTATCACAATAGTAAGAGCAACGTCACACACTCATTCCCAAAATACCCTTCACAATTCGAACAAATTCCAGCCATCGCCCCCACAGGAGACGGATTGGCTACTCCCCCTGACACCAGCCCCGGTGCTGGTGGTCGGTGCTCTGTGGACCCCACCATGATGTATGTGTTTCATCCATTCCGTTTATCTAATTTTAGATATCATTCTAGGATTGATATAAAAAATGAAAGGGATATAAAATCTTATGTAGACCACACCACAGGAAAACCATAATGATTGGATATCCACTATTAAAATCCTCCTAAGGCCCACTATACTGTTTATTTGACATCCAATCCGTTTATTACGACATAAAGACCCATATGAAGGGAAAAAAATAAATATCAGCTTGATCCAAAACTTTCATGCCCCCCAAGAGGTTTTTAATGGTCAACATTCATTCAACACTTTTTCCTTTAATGTGGTCCATTTGAGATGGAGATATATCTCATAACATAAAATGATCTATAAAAATAGATGGATGGCATGGATGAAACACGTACATCATGATGGGCCCACAGAGCACCGACCACCAGCCAATGGCTGGTGGCAGGGGGAGTAGCCAATCCGTTTCCTTCCCGCCCCACATGCATCTCGGACGCGGATTCCCTTCGAAAGCCTTTCGCAGGAACTTCCTGCGACGGGAAGCAAGGCACCGTGATATTTACGAGAAATCCACCACGTCCATCAGTTTTGAAAGATCATTTTAGAAATTAGGCTAAAAGAATGATCTAAATCCAATAGTCGAGTAGGCCGTATGTTAGAAAAACGTGTGTAAGTAAATTCCTACCATTGAAATCTCCCTATAGTCCACCCTGATTTTTATATATCATCCATACCAATCATACAATCATTCCTACTAGGATGAACTGGAAAAATAAAAATTATCTTGATTCAAAACTAGTCCCACGCATAATTCAACGGTAGAAGTTCAATCTCCTATTTGTGGCCCACTTGAGTTTTATATTTGATCGTTTTTGGGTCTAATTCATAAAATTATCTGGAAAAACGGATGGGAGGGGTGGATTTCTCAAAAACAATACGGTGGACCCCACCTAGCTTCCTACCGCAGGAAGTTCCTGCAAAAGGTTTTGACAGCAAATCCGCGTCCGTCCACCTCACATGCCAAGAAACGTGGAATATGGCGGACCAAACAATTGGCGTATTAAAAGTTATACACGATGGAAACGCACGTGCTAATATGGCATACGTGTGTGATATCCAAGCGTCCGATCAGGTTCCGCACACGGTTTTGAACTTGTGGTCTAAAAATCAGGCCGTTTAACTCCTGTGGTGGGCTACACCGTAAGTACATATGATGGCTGGAAGAAAATTTGTTTTAGCCGTCCGTTTTCTCTGCATGCTGTGGCCCACTTGAGCAGTGAAACGACCTGAATTTTTTAACGAATGAAACCTATGTTGTGTCGGACCTGATGGAAAGCTCAGATTTTTCACACATGTGCCATATTGGCACAAGTGCTTACACATGGATGTGCCTGGAGACACGTGCCGGCGCGCCGGATCCGCAATCCACAAATTCTCCATATTGCGATAATTTAATACATACGCCTTATTGTACCATCAAGATACTCTCCAAGTTGAAACCTATGGCCAATGTTTCATGTGTATAACACATCTGGTCCGTTGAAATGCTGGGCCCTAACTTTATGATATCTTCCGCAAATACCAGACAGATCCACTCATAAGGTAAGCTTGATTCATGCATTGGGTGTAGACTTCTTTCTACACGTGGCCCACCTAAAAAATGGGTCATTCTAATTTTTGGGCCCAACGATCTTCAGTCTGGGGTCAACCTTTTCAACGGATCAGATTTTATATCCACTCAACGCAGTAGCCATATGTGCAACGTTGACAAAACCTTTATGGTACATTGAGGTGTACATGATCAATACCCATTTTATTAAATTCCCACTCATCTTGCTCTATCATATCCATTCATCCTTCTAAGTATTTCATAAATAGGCCACATACAGATTCTGTTCACACAGTAAAGCAGTGGTAGAGAGAGAAAGGGAGAAACCCCATCACCGGTGTTAAAACCCCTATATTTGGAACGAGGGAGTAATTAGAATCGGACGGGGATTCCCTTTGCAGGAACTTCCAGCCACGAGAAGCTAGATGGGGCCCACCGTGATGTTTATCGAAAATCCAGCACGTTCATCAGTTTTGCAAGATCATTTTAAGTAATGGCCCAAAAATGATATAAATCCAAAACTTAAGTGTGATATACGTCAGGAAAAACGTGTGTAGGTGAATTCTTACCCTTGAAACTTTCCTGGGTTCACCGTACGGTTTATATATCATCCATACCGTTCATAAGGTCATTCCTACTAGGATGAACTGAAATCATAAAAATTATCCTGATGAAAAGTTTCTATGGCCCCACGCATCTTTCAACGGTGCGTGTTCAATCTTCTTCCGTGTGGCTCACTCAATTTTGTATTTTCTTCATTTTTAAAACTACATACTAATATGATCTGAAAAAACGGATGGAAGGAGTGGATTTCTCACAAATAACACGGTGGGCCCCACTTTGCTTCCCATCCAGTAAGTTTGAAATCCGCGTCCATTAGAATAGAATGCCACCCTACAACTGACTGACTGACCGCCCCCTTTGTATGATATAATTATACTCTTGCGGTGCCATTAAGATCATACTCTCGCAAACCTACCGATGCATGCGTGGCATACAATGTAGCTCAATCCAAGCCATCCAAAAACTAGGTCTTTCTATGTTTGTGAGGTGTAGATAAAAAATCGTACTGATCAAATGGTCCAAAGAAACCGATCAATGCCTATTTGGCAGACATGCCTCATTCGAATCGGTAGTAGATTAGGTGCAGCCCCCTACTGTGGGGCCCACCTTGATGTGTGTATTCTATATCCACACCTATCCATCCGTTTTTTGGGCATGAGCCCAGAAAATGAAGCGGATCAAAATCTCGGCGGACCACACTAGAGGAAACAGTGGTGATTGAAGGCCACTCCATCGAATGCATGGTCTAGGCCCACCGTGTATTTGATGAATACCCTTTAAATTATGAAATATCCCAAAAATCTGATGTATAGGAAACTCAAGTGAGCAATATGATCTAAAATCACGTGAAGACATGTTAGAACATATAAAAGCACTGGGTAGGGCGTACCTAATACGCATCATGGTGGGCCCACACAGCTCAATCTAATGGGAAGTTCACAGCTTTTTCCAAAGCTTTTGTGACCCATCAGAAATTTTTAATGGTCAATCAACTCTCTCATATGATATTGTCCACTTAAAATTTTGATCTCTTCATTTTCTTAGCTGTAAAAACGGATGGACTGGGTGGATAAATAATACATACATCAAGGTGGGTCCCATGGTAATGCCCACGATGTCGTGGGTGAGGCAATGGCCGAACCTAATCAGCTCCCATTGGGTACACCTCACTCCAAAATTTGAAATAGGGGAGCGACGGTGAATGGAGCGTAATCCGAAAAGATGAAAATGATTTTGACGGTCCTGATAACATCAACGTTTAAATTTGTTGTACGGACCGTAGATATCATGGTCACCAAGTGTATGATGAGGACCAGAGTATCATATCAATTTGGGCATCGTGCTTCAAAAACAAAGGTTGCCTACATGTGGACGGTTCAGATTGGGGTATGAAAACATAGCACGTGTAATGGAGGTGGGGATGCATGGTCATATATAGTAGTCGCAGCAGTAGAGTAGGATCCGTACACCTGAAAGAGAAAAGAAGCATTGAACCCGACACAGAAGAAATCCGCAGCCCGCGGTCACGGGTTGCACCCCAAAATGCAAAACCCTAACGCTAGGGGCAAAATTGGAAAACGAAAAAAGGTGGGGCCCACGGCAGCAGCTACAACCACGGAAAGTCCCATGCGCTGCTCCCATTCTATGTCCCTCCAAAACTCTCCCACCTTTCATCCTCTCAAGAGCCATATCAGAGCATATATACGGAAGGAAAACACACACCAAAACCTCCTATTGAAAAAACAAACAGAGAGAGAGAGAGAAGATGGATTGCTGGTCTTCCTCCCCTGATATTGATGATGAATATGAGAAGTTGTTGATTAGAATGAACCCACCAAGGTAATTGTTTTTTGTTTGGTTTTTGGGTGGGATTATATTGTTTCTTTGGGTGTATATCTTTCTGGGTGGTTGGTGTTTTTGAATTTGGTGGAGTTTGGTTTTTAGGAATTCTTGAATTTGGGTGGTTTTGGTGAAATGGGTTGTGTTCTGTTTGGTTTTTGTTTTGGTTTTGGTCTTTGAAATTCTTGAATTTGGTGGGTTTTTTGTGAAATGGGTTTTGCAGGGTTACTATTGATAATAGTTCTAGCAGGAATGCCACCCTAGTGAAGGTATTTTCACGTCTCTCTGTCTATTAAGTGTTTCGATTTTTTATTTTTTTTCGGGTCTGTTGTAGTAATCAAATAAATGGTTGGTCATCATCATTATTATTTTTATTGCAGGTTGATAGTGCTAATAAGCATGGCAGCTTGTTAGAGGTTGTGCAGGTTTTGACTGATCTGAACCTTACAATTAGCAGGGCTTACATCTCTTCAGATGGTGAATGGTTTATGGATGGTAGGATTTTGATTTATGAGGATTTTTTTTCTTTCATTTGATTTTTATTTTTATTTTTACCTGTTCTTGATTTTGTTCTGTTTTTTTTTTTTTTTTTTTTTTTTTTTTTTTTTTTTTTTTTGTAGTATTTCATGTTATAGACCAAGATGGAAATAAGATTTGGGATGATGAAGTGATCAACCGCATTCAACAGGTAGGACTATAAAACCAATATCCAATTTCATTTGGTTTGAGTTATTCAAAGTAACGGGGTTCTTATGATCAACTCTGTCGAACAGAATTTAAATTCTAATAGAATTGTAGGAATTTTGAACTGGTTTGGAGTGTTCTATCATATGAAGAATTCTAATTTGATTCTTGGATTAAGTATTGCTGATGATTCGTAGACGTTTTTTTATTCCAAAATAGTGTATGTTAGAAAAAATTATCTGGGTTCGATCCTCAATTCTTCTCAAAATGGAGGGATGAATGTTTTGTTCTCATCTTTGGATGTGTTTAGATGTACTAATCTGACTTTTTCTCTTTCTTTCTTTTTTTTTCCTTTTTTTCTTTTTTTTCTCTTTCTTTTTTTAACCCCCACCCACACCCACGTGGTTACTCAAACTCATGACCTGTTTAAACGCACTCTGTCTACCACTGAGCCATGCGTTGAGACCTGACATTTGGTTGATATGTTGCTTGGGGTGTTCGGCTTTGTTTTCAATGCAACGAGTATTTTGGGGCAGCATGGATTACGAAACTGCAACTGGACGGGTTATCCATTTCCCACTTTGGTGCTTTGAAATAGCCAGTGTTTTAAAGCCGGGAAGTAACCTTGACTTGTTTCTGCAGGCAGTTTAGTCTAACCCCCAGTCCAACTGGTCAGATCTGCTCTGCCCGTTTTGGCTCGGAAGTCTGCTTAATTGAAAATTCAAAGGAAATGGAGTGAATTAACAACTATTCTATCTCTAATGTAGTGGTTTGTGCTTTTGCTTTGTTACTTGGGTTTATAGTGACCCGGCCCGTTTTGGTTTCTGGTTCCAGTCCAAACTGGCCCAGTGGCCTTGTCTGGTTTGGGTTTTAAAACACTAGAAATAACAGTTCGGACAGGTCTACTATCGCCAACACCCAATTCCCCATGTGCTTCCCCGCACACCCTTCGTTCAAAAGAAATTAGATTCATTAGCTTCCAAACATACCCTTACGGAATGGCGATTTATGTGGGAATGTAAGGGCATTTTCCTTTTTTAAGGTTTTGGGGTTGAATTTTGACAAATTCGTCTCGAATTTGTAGTATACCTCATGGAATGATGATTTTCTGTACCTTTTGTTTTGAAATATTGTATTTCTTATGAGAAATTCACATCTTTTATCGGAAACTGGTCTAAGATATGGTGCTTGTTTTGTTGGGATAGTTTGGATGAATTTACATCGTTTGGCTACTTATTTTTCAACATTCTTGCAGACATTGGCAGCGAGAGCATTTAGTGTCCGGCCTTTGAGAAGGTCTGTGGGTGTCCAGGCTGCCGCCGAGCATACAGCGATCGAATTGATAGGAAGAGATCGGCCAGGCTTGCTTTCTGAGATTTTTGCCGTTCTCACAGACCACAGATGCAATGTTGTAGCTTCTGAGGTTTGGACACATAATTCAAGAATGGCATCGGTTGTTTACATTACCGATGAGGACACTAAGTTGCCGATCAGTGATCCCGATCGGCTTGCTAAGATCAAACAACTCCTTCGGTATGTGCTTAAAGGGGACAAAGATAAACGAGGGGCCAAGACGGCTGTTTCTATGGGTGGGACCCACACGGAGAGGAGATTGCATCAGATGATGTATGCTGATCGTGATTATGAAAGAAGTGATGTGAATGATCAGGAGAGTACGAGCGATAGGAGCAAGCCTCTCGTGACCGTTGAGAATTGTGGGGATAAAGGATATTCTGTTGTGAATGTGAGATGTAAGGACCGGCCGAAGCTTCTGTTTGACACCGTCTGCACGTTAACAGATATGCAGTATGTTGTTTTCCATGCGACTGTCATTGCTGAAGGGCCAGAGGCATATCAGGTTTTCTTCAGTCTCTAATAAAGAAATCTGTGTTTGGATTCACCATCGAATTGAATTGCAATATTGGAAATAACCAATTTCAATTACCTTAGTACAGGGACCAAATTGCCATTTGAACCTAACATTGCAATTCAATTCAACACCGCATGCAAACACTAAAATTCGTGTATATCTTTTTCATTCTTGGTTCTAATGTGTTTATGTGGGGTTGGAAGTAGCATTTCCCACCATGAAACTGTAATATAAAGGGAGGCAATATCAATAGCAAAAATCAAAATTAATCTCTCTTTCAAACGCTGCTTACAAGTCAAAAATCAATTTGATAATTGAAATACAAATGCTGTTTCGTGTTAAAAAATCACCGCCTTTTATAAATCATAACCATTTTTATTTTTTTTTCATTCAATGTAGGAATACTATATTAGACATGTTGACGGGTGCCCCGTTAGTTCGGATGCTGAGAGACAGAGAATAATCCATTGCTTGGAGGCTGCGATTGAGAGAAGAACTTCTGAGGTATGGACAAATTCACCTTGGCCTATGCGCTTTTTTCATGTCGAGGTATTATATAATGCTTGATGAGGTGAAACAACGGTTTTTTCACAGACGAGCAGTATATCCTGTGGGACCCATCTTTCAATAACCTAAATGGTTGATCTGGTAGGCCCCACATGAGACAAACTGTGCCCTAACTTCTTGACTGCCACATGATTCTAGCCATGTGAAGATAATGAACAAATTGTGGCTTGTGGCAGGGAAATTGTATTGTTAGGATTAGTTCTGATGAGGGAACCCAGCGATACCCTGTAGCTGTTGATTTGGTGGGCCCCATCATGGTACTAACCGTTCCCCAACATCTTGACTGCTGCATAATTCTAGCCAAGTGAGGATAATGGACCAATTACAGCCAGTAATCCATATAATGGTGGGTAAATTGGATGGTTAGGATAATTTCTGATTGGGGAATCCAGCAGTACCTTGTATCACCATGGGGCCCACCATATGAGTGGACCACCAACAGGTGGGCCTCATATGCCATTGGATGATGACCACTAAAATGTTGGCTTCATGTGGAGAGTTATTGGGGAGAAAAAACACAATATAGAGAAGCGTATATTTCCTCTCTCTGTTGAAATATGGACTGCCGATTTTCTTATATTAGATGTAATACAGGGTTTAAGGCTCGAACTATGTGGCGATGACCGGATGGGCCTCCTATCTGACGTGACCCGTATCTTCAGGGAAAACGGGCTCTCGGTCACACGGGCAGAAGTCACCACCCGTGGGTCACAAGCTGTGAACGTGTTCTATGTAACGGATGCAGCAGGGAACCCAGTCAACAGTGGAATGATTGAGGCGGTCCGGAGCGAGATCGGCCAAACGATACTCCACGTTAAAGACGATGCCTACTCGAAATCTCCTCCACAAGAGGGCGGGAGATTCTCCCTCGGTAATCTCTTCAAGTCCCGATCGGAGAAGTTCCTCTACAACTTGGGCTTGATTAGATCATGTTCATGAGGCGTGCATTACATGCGTCATGTCGGCCCCACTTCCTGTTATTGTAAATCACTGTAATCAGGTCCGAATCAATCGTCTTTAAAAAAAAAGAAAAAAAGATAGTTCAGCATAGCAATGTGTAAAAATGATCATAAGTTTAATGTCTCCCATTTCAATAGCCTGTTGATGTTGGGTTAGGCTTTTGATCATCCTTTGTATAATTATATTGACAATATGTAAATACATGTTTTTTTTCCTCCTCTTGATGACCAATGAATCATGTGAATACAATGTTATTTTATATGATCCATTGAATGAATTCCTTTTTTTCTTTCTTTCTTTCTTTCTTTTTTGTTTGGTGCTTGTTCCACACCTTCTAAACAATCTAAGCCATTGATTTGGCATGCTCCCATCTGGATGGGCCATGCCTCAATATTCTGGTGGTTTACCTTTGATGTGGCTGAATTGGACTGTTAAGATGAACTGATGGGGTTGATTTTTGAGGCATCTGAAGTTGGACCATGGGCTTAGCACAAGTCCTAGGGATCAATAGATGTAGAAACTTAGCCATTTTTGGCTCATTTTATACAATGTAAATAATACAAAGACTTCTAGAACACGCTAGATTCTTCTAGAACATGCTAAGTCGGTTTCATTAGTGAGTTTTATAGCCTTATAAAAGCCCGAAAATATCTTAAAATTTTCTATAATATTTTTAGCCAGTGAACAGTTAAAAGTTAATATATGTATCCTTTTCATTTAGGATTCTCCTCACAGCTGTAATTTTCTCTTCATAATTCTTGAAAAAAAAAAAAAAAAAACAGAGAAATATCCAGTTAATTATGAGCTTGCATGCTTGAAATCGGACAGAAATTGTGTACCATTGCAATCGGTGGGTCCCACCATTTTGTATGTGGCGGATCCATCCCATCCATCCATTGTTAAAAGAACTTATAAGTTGACCAACTTGACCAACTTGACTGCATACTACGGGTGTACACGAGTCGAACTGAGTCGAGCTTGGCATAGCTCGACTCGGCTCAGCCACTAGCTGACCCCAGCTCGAACTCGGGTTGGTCCTCAAGCCTACTGGCCAACTCGGCTCGGTTGGGCCAGCAGCAAGGGCCAACTCGAGCCAGTTCGAGCCGAGTTCGAGCCAAGATCGAGCTTCTATAGTATTTTCACCAATACATGGAATGCACTTTCAATTTCTCACTGCCTATAAAACACCATTAGTTGACATAGCTATTTACAATATTTCATTAAACACTTTGTAGGCAATATCGAAATCAAGAAAAAAATAGTATATGTTTCATATACCTACCTTCATTACCACTAGCCAACACTTCATTGAGTCATTTTGTCAAACACTTGGTAAGCAACATCAATATCAAAGTAACCAAGTCACCGAATTAGTTTGATCCGATCTCGGGCAAGCTCGAACTCTGTTCGAAATTTTTTCAAGCTAAAAAAATCAGCTCAACTCGGCTCGAACTCAGCTTCGAACCGAGTTGAATTGAGCTTTTTCAAGTCAAGTCGAGCGAGCTAACCGAGCTAACTCAGTTCGTGTACACCCCTACTGCGTACCATTGAAATTGGTGGGTCCCACTGTTATGTATTGGTCTGATCCATCCTGTCCATCCATTGTTAAAAGAACCAAATCATGGGTGAATTGGCTTGGAGTGATCATGGGTCGGACCTGATCGAGTCAACTCGGTTGAGTCGGATCCGAGTCAACTCATCAGTGGCTGAGGAGTTTGTGACGAGGAATGCTTGTCACATCGCTCACCTTCCAACAGTAATAAACGGTTGGTAAAGCATTTCACAGCTGGGCCCCACCTGCAGGGAGGAATGTCACATGTAGACACGTGCTTCTGACATGACCATGGGGATTTGCATTGACCACGTGATGAGATGTAGGACTCGTGGGGGGCATGAAAACCATGAAGAGTCAAACTCGAAATTAATAGGGTCCGCCCTGGACATCTTGAACCGCTGATGATGGGACTGGAATCATCTACAGCCGTTGGATTTTATCCTACGGCTTGTATTTTCTAGGGACAGAATCATGAGTGGGGCTGTCGTGATCTGGCCGCGTCAACGTGAGTTGACAGCTTTGAGTTATCTTCAATGTTGCCAACTATGATTTGGATTTGTTTTTATATAATAAATCCTGTGGAGCTCATAAGTTATAGTGCTCCTTAGTTGTGCCGGTTCACTTGAACAGTTCAATCGATCAATCTGAACCGTCCATTAAGTTCAGAACCCATTTCATAGGCTACAGTACAAAAATCACACTGATTACATGGTTAATCCAACCTTGTTTTGGCCTTATTTTCTATAGCCATCTTTTTTCCAAGCCATGGATGGGATGGTTGCGATTGCCTAAAAATATTGATTGTTTAGAAACATATGCAATCCATGATGGTCCACAACAAATGGATGGATCAAATTATGCAAATGATCTTGACCATCCACGTTTAAGGTCATTGATCCAACGGTTAATATTTATCATATCAGTGTGATGTTTTCATGGTAGCCTATGAAACGTGAGTTGAACCTAATGAACAGTCTAGATCAGTGGATTGCAACTGTTTGAGTGTCCCAGTGCAATTAGGAGCACTATAACTTATAAAGAAACCATACGCCACCCCAGTATTGATTCATCCGTCTAAATGGTGGGACCCACAATTTCATACAAGTTGTAGAGAGCTGTGCAACAAAAATAAAACCTGTGGGGCCCACCGTGACCTGTCTGTGACATAGACATCCATCATGTGCGCCCAAAAATGGAAGATCCAATACGCAAGTTAGGCGCACCAGGAAGAAGGTGGTGGTACACCTACCACTAAAACCTTGGTGGTGGCCACGGAAGATTCAGATGAGATAGAGATTTCGTCCTTCTTTCCTGACCCACCTTATTAACGGGTTGGATGAAACATATACATCAGTGACCCCATAAAAATTCATTGGTGGCCTTCCATCTGTTGTGTGGTCCACTTGAATTTTCTATCGGCCTGATTTTTGGGATCACCTCATATAATGAGGGTCATAAAGGACGGCCCAAAAATACCTAGCAAGTAGATTATGCATTAATCAAACATTCCCCTATCAAAGGGGTCGATATCTACGTGGACCAAAAAATGAAGCGGATCCAAATCTCAAGTGAACCACATAGCAAGAAAAGCGGCCTTGGACGCCAATCATTAAAATTTTTCCAAGGTTTATCCTAATGTTTATTTTCAATTTCCAACCCATTGATAAGGTCGCATGGACCGGATAAAGGAAAACACAAGTATCATGCAGAAGTTATAACTTCGTCACAGCTTCTCTAAGGTTCATCACAGCTCCTCTTAAAAGTTGTAAAGAAAGGGCAACGGCGTCCCCATAAGGTACACACTAGATCACGAAGAAAGAATTCGAATTGCGTGCTAAGTTAATGAGTAAGCTTTATTGGGCCCACCGCGAATGCATGTGGTTTATCCACACTGTCCATTTGGTCATTGTAAGGGTTTAACTCAAAATTAATGCATATAAAAAGCTTGAGTGGACTATGCCACAGGAAAAAGTGAAAGTATTGGTTTCTACCATTGAAAACTTCCTAAGGCTCAGTGACGTTTATTTGTCATCAAACCTAGTCATTGGATCTAACAGACATGGATGAAGGGAAAATACAAATATCAGCTTGACCTAAAACTTCAGTTGCTCTCAAGAATTTTTCAACAATAGATGTTCAATTCACACTGTTTCTAGTGGTGTGGTCCACTTGAGGTTTGGATAAGCTCAATTTTAGGATAAAGCCCTAAAATTATTTGGGTAAAAGAGATGCACGTAGTGGATATAATACATGAATTACCGTTAGGGCGTGTTTGGGTGGTGGGATTAGAAGGGATTAAGTGGGATGGGATTTAAAAAACATAATTATTATCCATGGCGGGGATTGTCACCGGTTTCATGGGATAAGATTAATGCCATGCTTTGTTGGTAATACGGTGGTATATTGAATAGACATACCTACTATCATTTGAAATTACTGAGAAAAACACACGTGTTATATCCAAATTGTTCATTTGTTTTGTAACCTCATTTTATGGCATGGGCTTAAAAATGAGGTAGTTCCAAAACTTATGTGGTCCCAAAAAAGTTTTCAATGGTAAGTATTCAATCCCTATTACTTTTTATGGTGGGGTCCACTTTAGCTTTAGATTTACCTGATTTTTTGGCCCATGCTCTAAAATAATCTTGAAAAATGGGTGGATGGTGTGGATATAGCCCATACATCATGGCGGGACCTACACAACTTGCTAACATTGAGTGAAATTGGCACGGACCCAATGCAACTCCATCTAATCTAATTCCAAGGTTTTCCATTCTTCCAAGTAGAACATCCCACCTAATCTCTTCTAATCTCCTTGGTTTAGGCTCGCAGAGTTTACTTAGTACGCTCTAAAATGAGCTGGAAAAATAGATGGACAGCATGTAAATATGGCCCACAACCAAGGAAACACCCACTACGGATGGACAGCATTTATATACGACATATGCATCAAGGTGGGCCCCACAGCCACAACGGGTAACACTTAAGCCACTCCCATATTTGTGATCCTAACCATCTCATAAGACCATCTATTAACGTTGATGTAATTGGCGACAACCCACATCTACTAAGAAAAACAGAGATTTAACGGTTAAGATCTTCCAAACTGGGAACTCAGAATCCCGTGCCATCCAATGTTGGGCCCATCAGATCAACGGTCATGATAACCAAACCGGTGCCCCACTTCTAGAATCTCACCAAAGATACAATACAAATCCCGAGGTTCATTAAAATTCATATTTAAAACGTACGGCTCAAATTTCAAGGCATCTCAAGCAGTCCAAATCATGTGATGGATGCGTGGACAAATGGGACACGAGAAGAAGTGTATACACTCAGTTCCGGTGTATGGTCAGATTCCTCTCTCTCCCCCCCCACTTGTGCTTCAACTCTCCAAGTGGGATTGCGGCGTATGGCGCTACAGTCCACAGCGGGTGAAATACGCCACAGTCCACTGAAAAGCGAAAATGACATTCTTGTCCTTGGCCGGTACCATTCAACCCCACATGAGGGAGTATGAGAGGGACGTGTTTACCCTTTTGAGTAGCTGTCTTTGCGCTTCATAATCACACATATTCTGGCATACGTGTCACTATGACAACTTTCCAATTTGTAGGGACCAACTTAAGATAGGTCCTTACCTTGAAATACGATTGATTTTCTTTATTCACTTCTAACCTTTGATTCTTTTTATCTTAACCGTCCATCGTATGTGCAATGATCATGCAGATAAGAGATCAGTTCCATTTAAATGATGGTTTTTGCATCATCCTAGGTGGATGACACAGCATCAACGGTTCAATTTGAATTACAAATTCATCAAGTGTAAAAGTTTTCTGTGCGGGAGTATCAATCATTATACACCGCAGTAGTCTATATATATATATATATATATATATATATATATATATATATATATATATATAAGTATTTATTGTAATGTGGCCTGCGTGGAATTCCAGCGTTGGAGTTAGTTAACAAGCGCTTTAGGCCTTTTAACTTTCCTACACGTGCCACACGTACTGAATCTTGAATGTGGGACATGATGTGCAGCTGTACTCCTAAAATTGGACGGCTGTAGTTATCAGACGCGGAAATTACTACCGTTAATGGGCAACAACCCACATCAACGGTAGTAATTTCCCTAAATACCTTTTCTTTTAGTATGGCCCACTTGAGTCTTGGATTCTTCTAGATTCTGTTCTACTATCCTAAAATGAGCTCCCAAAATGGATGTACGGAGCAGATTCCTGAAAAAATCACTGCAGGCCCCACCTGAGTTCCCAGCGCAGGAACTTCCTGCGAAAGGCTTTCGCAGGAAATCCGCGTCCATACAATGTAGACTATGTGGGGTCCACTTTAATGTATGTATTATATCCACGCCGTCCATTCGTTATGCAACTTTACAATTAAAGCATGTAAAAAGGCTGAAGTGTACGGCTCCACAGAAATAATATAGATAATGACATCCACCGTTGCAACCATTTTAAGGCCCACAATGCTTTGTCACACATGCACAAAAGGAAAGTTAAAACAAATATCAACTTATCCAAATTTTCTATATTTTTAAGAAGTATTCAATGGTTTGCATTCATTCTCAAGCATTTTCTATGTTTGACTCTACTTAAGCTTTTGACATCCTTTAATTGGGTTTTACTCCCTAAAATGATCTAGCAAAAGGATGAACGGTGTGGATGAAACACATACATCGTGTGGGTCTAGAGAGTCTTGAGAACGCCATTGGTTGGGGTGTTGAGGCCATCATGCAATCCATCGTCCCTAGGCATCTTACCCACCTTTTAGAGGGTGGGGTCCTTTCATGCCAAGACAATATCATACTAACAAGGGCTCTATAGTAATGTGATGTATGGGTTTCACACCGTTTATCCGTCCTCATATATCATTTAAGGGTATGAACCCAAAAATAATGTTGATCTAAAGCTAAGCGGACCACATGGTAGGGATTGAATTCTTATTGGGGGGCCATAGAAGATCAAGCTGGCATTTATGTTTTTCTTTCATTTAGGTATAATTGATTAAATGTCAAATAAATATTACACTGCATGCTAATTAAGTTTCAATTTGGACATTAGAGTTGAAAGTCGGGTGGGTTTAAGCTGACTAACCTGTGACTGACCAGATATTGGGTTAGGCTCAAGCAGGATGTATTGAGTTCAATCTTAGGCTTGGGTTATACAAACACCAACCCGATAAAACTTGGGTTGAGCTCGGGTTTAAATCTCAAATAACACAAACCCAATTGATATATAAGTTACTTATAAATTATAATTGATTTTAAATTGTTTGTGTTGAAGGCACAAAAAATTTAGTGCAACCAGGTCTCATTAGTCGACATAATTTTCGATGACTCAAGCTAAAATGATACGGGGTATTTATCTCCCAAATAGATTGTGTGCTACACAACACATACTTTTAAAGGAATAGTTATCCTACATTTTACCTTATTTTTTTTAGGAAAAAAATGAAAGGCTTTACTATAAATCATTACATAAATAATTAATAAAATCTTTAGTATAAAAAATAATGCACGTATTAAAATGTAACAGACAAATGTAATAACAAAAATATTAACACGTATGCACTCAACCGAGCCTGCTTGGGTTGAGAATTTCTAACTTGAAATTGAGTTAGGGTTGATACAAAGGAACCCACCAATAGGCATTAGTATTGTTGCTGCTTCCTAGTATAGTCCACTTGGGCGTTAGACCTACTTATTTTTTAGGTCATTCATTAAAATAACATGAACAAATGAAGAAATGAATGAATAACGTAGATAAAACCCATGCATTACGATGGGCCCATAGAGTCCCTAATGTTCACTTCCATCACAAGGACCATTAAAACACCGGTGTATATACAGCCACCGTGTCATGCTCCGGCTATATTAGAGAAATTGAAACGGTGGACAACGAAAAATAATGCCCATCCATTGATCAGGTGGACCACACTTCACATTTAGTAAATCTTCCAATGGGTGGTGGCTCCACTAAACTTACCCTGATTTTAGCCATATAACCATCCTCAGTACGGCCCACCAGATGAACAGTCCAGATCTCACACGTGTATTACACGTGCGCCGAGATTTTGCCACTGAGAATTCCATGGACATGTGTGGCCCACCTTATGAATGGACCATCTTAGCATAGAACTATCTACGCGCGAATATCCGTGTCATATTATACGCCGAAAGCAGTATCTTTTAGCGCAACGCCGCACGCGGTTCGAGGACGATTTTTGCAGCGTCGGACCACGTGACTCTGTACCCAACTTGGCTGGAAAGGAACTCCCACCGTCCGCTAGCTCTTACTTTATGGATTCTACCACGTGGACGGCCAGCACAGCTGCCACGAAAGCGACGGTTCAGCTCGACTTCTAATCCTGGCGTTGCGTGGGCCACTTCTCCCGTCCCGTTGAGATTCTGTCGGTGGACTTTTGGAGTCGCCCAAAAGGTGCGAATGCGTATCACTATTTTATCATGACAAACGTTCAGTACACCTCCGGACCATATATTGTAGTTTTGCTCCTGCTTTGGGAAACGTGTACGGCTCATCAGAGACAGTAACATTCGTTGGTCCCCACCACGTGTAGCCCATGAAAAGTTTACTATAGGTAAAACCAGCAAGTGAAGTAAAAAATAAAATTTAATTTCACCGCTGTCTATTGCTTGATCGGACGGTCAGAATCGTTTTACTTCGGCTTTTTTTTTTTTTTTTTTGGTGCACAGTATACAACCTTGGTTATACATCTTGAACGTTCTGATCAGCTGGATTGTGAGTCAAACGTGTGAGTGTAAACCAACTGCTGCTCCCGCAGTGTATGTTATTTCATCCCGTTAATGATTATTGCAGGATTTGATGAATGTATGATTCGATGCATATCTTTGTGGTCAAATAGTCAAAATTCTACGATGATGCGATTGCTATATGATTAATGGGTACTCTGGCTGCGGATGACGTTTGATACTCAGCACTAAGAGATTGTGAACGTGGCATATGTCGATTCAAATTAAATCGGGTATATTGTGGAGGGTACTGTTTCTAAATCACAGTCCAAGAATTCAGATTGGTGATTAATCTCAGCCTCTAATTAGAAGAAAATTGTTATTTGTTGAAATAGGACCGTTGGAAGTTTTCATTTTTTAACCGTTCAATAAATGTCCAACAATCCGATAAACAGATGATCAAATAAGGGTAAATTTTGGTTAATGATGCATCTATTCTGGGACCATAATTTGGACAGTTCAATTTTAATTATTTGTGTAACATTTATGCAATTTCTAAGTGCTTTCCTATGATCCATAACAGACTGCCAGAGTATCAAATTCTCATGATTAATAGATAGCTATGACGAATTGACGATAACGACGACCTAATTGATTGCTATTAGCATAGGGACGTTAATCAGAGACAAGCGCCCACACGTGCAACTTTGCACACGTGCGCGTGATCTGGGATATTGATAAGGTGGTCCGCGTGGCGAATTTACCGCGGTTCAAAAATACAGCAAGCCGACTTATAAGGTGGGCTACAGCCTACAAGTTACAAAGAAATGGACAGCTAAGAGAGGATAGGTAATAGTAATTTCCATGCTGGCATGATGGGTGGGCGTGCTTACTTCTACGAATAGGATACAGGGTGACCGTTAGATGAACGTCCTGGATCTGGATCTGGGTTGCTGCATTACTATAGTGTTAAGGTACATGAGCTGAAGATGAGTTATTGGTAGGATGATCCCAACCGTCCAATCAATTTTGAATCTAGACAATTTTTCGTTTTCTTTAGTGGCTGTCATTTTACGTGCCAATTGTACAAATGGGTGATATTTAATTTGCTCATCACGTGGTTCACACCGTGCAGATTCCCTTAGCCAAAAATAAGCCAGTACTCCGCTCATTTCATCGGCAGTTGAACGTACATGTACATGTGTTGCACCATATGAGCAGAGCAAGATGAAATGATAAGCCCACCCAGGAACGCAGAGTAGGTGTAGAGCTGGGAACTGAGTCGAGTCGGACCGAGTTAGGGCTTGCTTGACTCGAGCCTGTTTTGAAATAGACCTGGCCCAAATTTGACCTAACTTAATACTGAGTCCAGCATGCTTGACCTAATTCAAGTCTGAATCCGGCATAGACTAATCCAGACCAAGTCCAACCCAGTCACAAGTATCGAATTCGATCGGGCGCAACGGGTATCTATAGGCTGAAATCACAACTTAAAACCTAGATTCACATATTAGAATTGCAGCCTCTCCATTAGCTATACGTCACCTCAGATCGAAAACATCGTATCTAAGTTTTTTTCAATATAAATGTACGAGTTGAGTTTTGAAGTTGAGCCAATACTAAAAAAGATTACGGGTTGAGTTGAATAGAGTTACTGGGTGACTCGAACTCCACTCAGATTGAGTTTGGATTGGACAAAGTTAACTCGTTTCAGATCGACTCACCCACTCAAGTTGGATCTAAACGACTCCAACCAGCCGAGATTTCCAAGTCAAGTGGTCCTGTGTCCAACTCTATTTCAGTGTGATCCGAGATCCAGTCTAGTGGGTGCACCCTGACCATAGGCCCCCCTCGATGTATGCGTTATATATCCATGCCGTCCATCAATTATTCTAGCTCATTTTAATGTATGGTCCCAAAATGGAGCTGATACAAATCTAAGGTGGACCACACATTAGGGATTGAATTTCCACAATTAATAACTCATTGGGGTCATAAAAGTTTTGGATCAAGTTGCTATTTGTGCCTTCCCTTCATCCAGGCCTGTGTGACCTTATCAATAGGTTTGATGGCAAATAAACGATGAGAGAGACCTTGGGAAGTTTTCAATGGTGCACGTTCAATTAGCCCTTTTTTCCTGTGGTGGGGCCCACTTGAGATTTACATTGGCTTTATTTTTGGTACCATGACATAGAATGAGCTGGAAGAACGGATGGACAGTGTGGATACACAACAAATATATTGTGGTGGGTCCCACGGTCAGGAGCGCACGAGCAAAATCCATTTTCTTTTATATTTCTCCAAGCTCATAATCATACCACTTAGTCGGAGAAACGTCTAAAAGAGGCCAACCACTAATACCCCTTACTAATCTCGCATGCGCGCACGAGAAAAACACACGCACGCCGTGTTCGCACTCACCAACTTGACTTGGGTGCACGTCGGTACCATTTACTAATGCTAACAAGACACTTAGATGTGGATGTGTATGACGATCCAGACCGTCCAATCGGAGTTATGCTTCTTTGACGGATGATACCCTAAGTTGGAAGTTGGTAAATATCTAGTCCACCCATTTGATGGATGGACAAATCAGAAGAAGGAACGCCATTTGGGTGGTGACCACAACATCATGTAGTGTGGTTAACTTGAGCTTTGAAGCTGTCTCATTTTTGGAGTCATGCCGTAAAATGAGCTGAAAAAATGGATGGACGGCATGGATAAAACACATACATCATGGTGGGTCCACATAGCTTTGACACGAGCTTGATGGTGATGGGATTTTGCTAGTGGCCCCACCCATGGTGGGCTCTAACATGAGCTAGTAGAACTCATGAACGGATGTCATGCCAACATCGTGGTGGCCCCACATCTTAGAATAGAGTTTCCTTTCCAAAGGCAATACACATAGCTATGGAATTAAAAATATTTAAATAAAAAATAAATATAAATGTTATGTCAAAATTAAAATATTAAATTAATATAATTAAAAAATAGGTCTGCTCATTTTTTTTATCTTTTTTTCTTAGTTGAGAGGGGAACTAGCACTTCCTGTTCTAAGATAATCACTGCTTACGTGACGATTTTGCACATGTATGCAAGATGTGGGGTCATTCAAGAGGTGGGGTCCACCACCCCATGTCCTCTCCCGAAAGGACCGGATTGGCTACTGAACCCGACAGTAGCGAGTCTCACCACTGAAGTGACGTCACTACGTTCTTTGGGGACCCACCATGATGTATGTGTCCTATCCGCACCATCCATCCATTTGGAGAGATCATTTTAGGGCATTAGCTATAAAAAAAAATGAGGTGGATCCAAAGTTTACTTGGATCCCACCACAGAAAAGAGTGGGGACTAACGCCCACCGTTGAAACCTTCCTGGGCCCACCATGATGTTGTTTATAAGTTAACAAAGACATTGAATAAGGGAAAATATAAATATTAGCTTGATCGAAAACTTCTATGGCCCAAAGAAGTTTTAAATGGTAGGCGTTCAATCCCCGCTGTTTTCTGTGATGGGTCCACTTGAGCTTTGTATCTGCCTCATTCTTTGGATTATGGCCTAAAATGATCTTTTCAAATGTATGGACGGTGTGGATACAACATACATCATTGTGGGGCCCACAGAACCTGGTGACGTCACTTCAGTAGCGAGACTGCTACTGTCGAGTTCAGTAGCTAATCCGAGTATGCTAATCATCAGCTGCCCCAGAACCGGTCATAGGAGGTTTGCTAATTCCACACGGACTTCCCGCATGCATCTGTTCACGCAGCAGACGTGCCGACTTGGAAAGTGTGCTAGACATCTGAACAGTTCATGCATTGATCCCCACCGTCAAGATGATTACTAGCTGAAGCTTTTCCCAATCCACCGATCAGATGGTCGAAACATGTTTGTTAAATGCGGACGACTTGCAATCTCATTGGACCGTCCATTCTTAAAATATAGGTGTGGCCCACCTGAGGCTCGGACCAGCCTGACTTGATAGTGGTCATCTTGGCCGTTTACATATCCTCCGTCCAGATGTCCCATAGACTCAGATTGGCACTTATACAGCTTCCTGATTGCATCAGGACATTTGGATCCAACTGACCCGTCTGGACCGTCCATTATGTCCAGCACATACCTCATAGATTACCAATGAATAATCACAGCGACCGAACAACTCTAACCATTCGGATCACCAGCCCATAAAATGGACGGTCAAGATCGTCTACGTAACAATTATGTATGTGGCCCATGGTTTGGTTATCCAGACCGTTGATTGATGGACCCAATCATGAAATGGGAGTGGCACAAAATCTCCCAGGCCGTAGTAACTGTAGAGCTGGGCATCGAGCCGGGTCGGACCAACTTAGAGCTGATCTGACTTGACCCGGTATTGAAATAGACCTGACTCGAACTCGACCCGACTTGGTATTAAGTCCAGCATGTCTGACCCAATCCAAGTCCGGGTCTAGCCTGGACTGACCCGAACTGAGTCTGACCCAGTCACATGTAATGAGTTGGGTTGTGTCAGCACCGAGTCAGGTCAGATGCGATGGGTATCAGTGGGCTGAAATCACAACTCGGAACCTAGGTGCACCTGCCAGGATCTGAAATGTCAACTCTTTTTTTTTATTATTTTTAAATGTATGAGTCCGGGTATCGGATCTCATGGCCGAGTTGAGTCAAGTTACTAGGTGACCCGAACTCAATTCTATTTGAGTTTGGATTGGAAAAAGTCTACTTGGTTCGGATCGACTCACCCACTTGGATCAGGTCAAGTTAGATCTGAACGAGTCGGACGAGTAAAGTCATCCGTGCCTGTCTCAGGTTAGAAAATATGGCCTGTTTAAGTAAAAGGGTCCGGCTCTGGTTGAACCTACCCAACCTGATCTAGCCCCTACGGCCAGATACCCAGCCCAACATCGCCCAAAACCCTAAAGAAATTAACAGTAATTGGGCGAGAAAGGGCATATGTTGAGCCCCATATCTCATTCTTAAACCCGAGCGTGGTCGCACTGAGTAGGTCAGGTTGGTTAAACCCGTCTAGATAACAATTAAATGCCCATCTTTGGAATAGGAAAAGTGGGCCTTTCTGAATTGGCTATTCCATGTTTGGGTCCAATCAGATGAACAGAAAGCTTATCTAAAATATAGCAATAGACAAGAAATGAATGGTTGGATCGCATGACAAGAACAATTTCTCCAAAGGCTTCCTATAGGCTTTATTACTTTGTTGGTGCAAGTGAAATGTTGGTTTTCTTCAATGGTGGGCCCCCACACATGTGGTCCCGACAATCGCATGTCAGCATGAGGAATTAGAAATTTTGAATCGTGGAATCATATGAAATGGGATAAGCAATATGGAAAAGAGACACGTGAGGAATGTACATTTACTTGCCTAGTTTGAAATTCAATTATTTAATTAAAACAAAGCATTGCGATGGTCAACACAAGCTTGTCTAACATTGCATGATTGAGATTTTTATTTTCCGTAATGGTTTGAAAATTTTCCTTTTTCAGATAACGTGCCATAGTTAGGTTAAAAGTGCAATGTTAGGCAGGATTGTGTTCACATGCGAGTGGTGATGGTACGGTTTTGCAATTGTTCTAGGCTCACTTTAAAAATCCGGGCCTTAACCAACCATAGCTCACCTATTTTAATGCGCTTATCAATCTACTGTTTAAAAGCCAATCCCAAATTGCTTAAAGGCTAAGATTAGGGGTGTACACCAAGTTGAACCGAGTCGAGTTAGCCTCATCTCAACTCGACTCGGCCACTAGCTGACCCCAACTTGAACTCAGCTCGGCTCAGCTCGGTTCGGTCAGCAGCTCGGGCTAGTTCGAGCCGAGTTCGCCTATGCAGCATTTTCACAAACACATGGATTGCACCTTCAAAATCTCATTGTATGTAAAATGGCAACAGTGGTTTTACATGTATTTTATCAAACACCTTCTAAGCAACATAAAAATCGAGAAAAAAAAAGAGTATTTGTTTCATATACATACCTTCCTTGCCACCAGCCACACTTCGTTGAGTCATTTCATCAAACACTTGGTGAGCAACATCAATATCAAAGTAACAGAGTCACCGAATTGGTTTGATCCGAGTTCGATTCAAGTTGGTTCGATCCAAGTCAAGTCGAGCTAGGGCCAACCCGAACTTGGCTCGAACTCATTTTTGAGCTCAAAAAATCAGCTCGACTCTGCTCGAACTCAACTTCAAACTGAGTTGAATCGAGCTTTTTCGAGTCGAGTCGAGTGAGCTAACCGAGCTGGCTCGGTTCATGTACAACCCTAGCTAAGATGATAGCAATGGTAATTGTTATTGCTAAACATGGCCCACTTAGTAATGGACAGCCCTGATTTGGTCCCAAGTGATCTTGATGATGGGGCCAGCTAATGCACTGCTCAGATGTCCTACACATTGCATGTTGGAATATTAGTTGGATTGTACAAGAAATTAACATGCAGTAGATGTAGTTATACTAAGTTATTTTAAAGCTGGTGAATTAATACACCATGCTTGGATAAGTTGATGGGTGAGCCCCAACAGCCTAACGGGCCATCCCAACTCATTCATAGACCTAGACCCAACCCATATGGGTTGAGTTTGGGTTAGGTCTAGGTCAAGAATAAAAATTACAAGTGAGTTTTCACACAAATTAAAATTCCTAAATTGTATAAGAAATTAGCATGCAATAGATGTTGTTACAGCGAGTTTTACACAAGTTGATGAATGGGTCCGGGTAGGCTAACGGGTGGTCCCAACTCATTCATAGCCCTAGACCCAGCTCATTTGGGTTAGGTTATGGTCAGGTCTAGGTCAATTACAGAAATTATAAGTGAGTTTTCATCCAATATAATTTCTTCTTAAAATCAATACTTCAATTTGAATTTCCTACTTAGGATGGATAGTATTCATTAATTAGAGAAATGCTACAATCCAATCGATTGATCTGAACTGTCCATTAAGTCGGGATCGCATTTTTAAGGCTACCCTGAAAAAAATTGCAGTAATCCGATTATTCAATTCATCCTTTGTTTGGCCTCATTTTCAATGGCTATCCTTTTTCCATGGCATGGGAAAAGTAATTCTTTAGAATCATAAGCAATCCATGATTATCTCCAAGTCTAACAAATAGATGGATTGGATTATATCTATTTTGTGTAAATGATCTTAACCGTCCATAATAAAAACTGTTATGGGAAGATCCAAGTCCCTTATCACTTTTAGGTCTACTGAATCAGATCGGATGGATAACTAACAGTTCGGTTCAGAACATAAGAATGAACTATGTTTGATGAAGGCCTACAACCGCTGACGGAAATCTTACCCACTAAATGGTCCGAGCCGAGTCCATACTCCGAGGCAGAGGCGGACGCTCCTCAAGCTAAACTCGGAAGCTACCATAAGCGGACGTGGCCGATTTCCCTGCCCGCAGATACGCACGATGCGTCGAATGTGGAGTGTGGGTCATTGATTTGCGCGCAGTATCCCCATGATCCGAAAATCTTCCTGATTGAGCGAATCGTGCCGTGATTGACAGATCCAGACCATCCTACAGTCAAGTATAAATACATGAGGACACCATTGCTACATGTACGCAACATTTGATACTCTCCCGCTACGATTCAGCTTAGACCCCGATTCCCCTGCCTTGACTTAGGCATCGGAGGGTCCCCCAGCTAAGCCAGGGTCTCCATTGCTCACCCTTTTTTACAGGGCCAGGGTTCATTGGAGGAGCAGCGCACAGAGTGGAGAGTGATCCTAATTTTGTCATCAACAAAAACCATGATCAAAGGGTTAATATTGTTAGATTAATGTGATGCTGACATGACTTACCCATGTTGGACCCAGTGAACGGTCTAGATCTACTTAGGGATGGGTTGGATTCGACAACCGTCGGTTGTACCCGACCCATTTTCATCCCTTATTTGGTTGGTTTTGGGTTCAATGGGTCATGACACTATCATGAATTTTCTGTGTTGTAGGAAGCAACAAATGGCCCACACGAGACAGGATGTACACGTATGAACGGCCCATATTCCACCCATTGGCGTCAAGGATGCACGTCAAGTACCAAATCCAACGGTGGAAAATAACTTTGGACGTGCTGGGCTTTCATGTTGGACCTTCATATCCAAATCTTAGCCCAGCCCATATCATCAGCCCAAATCAGGCCCACTTTCTCTCTGCAAGCGAGCCACGAAACAGGACCACGTTTTTCCTGCCTACTTGTCACGTGAGCCAGGCCTCCGGACGCGGAACAGGTGGTGGTGAGACGATCTCTTGGGCGTTGTGGGCCCCACGTGATGTATGTGTTTTATATCCACTCCGTCCATCCGTTTTCCCCCCTCATTTTAGTACATTAACCCAAAAATTAAGCAGATCAAAGCTAAAGTGGACCACATCATAGGAAAGAGCGGTGATTGAACGCCCACCATTAAAAGCTTCTTGGAGGGAAACAAAAGTTTTCGATCAGGCTGATATTTGTGTTTTCCCTTCATCCAGGTCCGATTGACCTTATCAACAGATTGGATGAGAAATAAACATTGCGGTGGGCCCTAAAAAGGCTTCATGTCTCTACTGTTTCTTGTGGTGTGGTCTACTTCAGCTTCAGATCTGCTTCATTTTTTGTCTCGTACCCTAAAATTAGCTGGAAAAACGGATGGACAGCGTGGATATAAAATACATTCTTCATATTAGGCCCCACAGCGCCAAACACATCAACACCACCTAATCCGTGTCCCAACCTCCACCTAACCCGTGGAAAACGTGGACCTCATCATGGAGATAGGCTGATGAGAAAATCAGCTTGATGCACTAAAGAGGTTGGGCATACCTTTTTTGTTTCGGTCAGATCCTCGCCTGCCCGTCGATTCTATTGGTGTGGGCCACCTGATCAGTAGATCAACGGTGATATCCATGCTGTTTTCCACCGTTCATTTAATAAGTATCAGTTCGGTGTGAATACCACATACATTGACCATTCAGTGAAGACAATCGAAACAGGTGGTGGGCCACATTCATCACGGCCATCATCTACCATAATCGGACGGTGGACAACAAGTGTTACAAGATGCTCGACCCGAGTATATGCAATAGGTTGTACTTTTCATTTCGAGTGGTGTCGTCCACATAAGATTTGGATCTGCTTATGTTTTGGGATCATGACATAAAATAATATAGGAAAACGGATGGACGGTGTGGATATAAAAAATCATCAATGTGGGCCCCACACAGTAACACCCACAAAGGTGTAACACCTAATCCGCCCCCGCCACGGACGGCCAGCTGTAACTTGATGTTACCTTTGCCAGACCGAATTCGCTCTCTGTAAGAGATTTTGCAACATGGCAAATCCATAGCCATCAGATTAACGGTCCGGATTAGTTCCCACTTGTAGAATATCTTCAACAAAGGCGATTGAGGATCATATATCTTTATACTCCTTATGCCCATCAGAGTAGGGGATCAAATGATCCTCTCAACGAGGATATGAAAGTGGTGTCCATGCCTTCGGAATCCAAGCCGTTGATTCGATGGGCCTCACATTGCTTGGACCATATCCTCAAAGATTTCTCCCCGCTTGGCAATCAATTCTTTAATTGGTAGCCTACAAATGAACGGCTAAGAACAGAGATACAGCAATTGTCCACATTCAACTGAAAAAAAAGCCACAGATCTGATACACCACATCTTCTGATGTAAAAGATTTTTGGAGGAGATCTCATCCTGGTGGGTCCCATCAAATGAACGGTATGGATCACTAAACAATGTCCCCGACTTGAGCCAAATCAAAACCCTAGGATTCCCCTTATCCCGGATCATATTATTCCTCAGCAGAAGATCTTGGCCCTACAATTCCACATTCGGACCCTCGTCCACATCGTCAACTTGCTTTAAATAAGAATATTTAGTGGGCCCCACTTGTTCCGTTAGGCCACCAAACCGACGGGAGCATCTCGAGGAATGCTTAAGGAACTTGGTGGAGTACTCCTTTTATGTACTCGCCTCTTACACAAGGGAATCTGGAATACATGGAGACGATCTAAGCCGTTCATCGGCAGGGTCAGCTGAATCCACTCTTTCCCCAAGAAAAGCGATTCTAAATACTTTAGGTTGGTCACAGAGGTTCAGAAAATAAACGAACGGTTGACAGGAGTTGACCATAGGTTTGAACACGTGTAGCTCATTGGATCAGCCTAAAATTTTAGCAATTAGCATAATCATGGTGGGACCTTCCTGATAAGTGGTCTAGATAAGTCATGGGTACGGTCAGTTGCCACACGTGCCGCGAAGCCCTCCATCTCATGCAAACGAGTACGCTTAGCCGTTCCTTCAGGTCTCTTGCGGTGGGCCAGGGGCGGCGCTTTTGCTGGCGGGCCTTTATTCCTGTCAACCCTTTTGGTATTGAGATGTTTTTTAATACTCTGGCGGAGAGTGATGAATGATACGCAGGCACTTAAAAATTAGTGGAAATTGCCCACGTGGCATCTATGTAAATCAAATTAAACTGTCCAAATTATGGTTCTGAAATTTAGATATATAATAAACTAAAAATTATGCTTATTGGGTTATCTGACGAAGGGACTGGTGGACATTAATGGGACGGTTAATTTGAAAATATCCAATGGTCATATTTCAAACCAGACAGTGTACACGAATCAAAGGTTGGGATTTCTTTAAAACTCTGATTTTAGGTTTGTAACTCAGTGATATTGTACTCTACAATTTGACCGGTTTAATTGAGTTGATATGTCACATGTACAATTTCTAAGTGCCAGCGTATCAAGTGTTATAATCCGCCAGAGTGTCGAGTAATAACTATTTGATATTTCGTACATGCGTCACGTGACCGTCAGCTGGACGCGTGACGTGGCTTCGTGTTGGACTTCCTCCGAAAATGGGTCGGTGGAAAGCGGACGACAGCTGGGTTCTGTGACGTGGCAGCGGCCCGCCTAACTACTTGAAACTATGGTCCGCAAAAATCTCAAATGTGGATGGATACGACGATCCAGCTATTAATGCCCTACGGAGAAAAATCCCGCCGACCATTCAATCCTAGCCTTCCAAATAACAAACTTTTAAATCTCTACCGTCCATCTACCGTCAATGATGGTTCCAGTGGATCACGTAACAGACGAGATTTTCTTTCCGTGGCCTGTTCTCGGTGGGGCCCACCAAATAAACGGTAGTAAGATGTGGCCCCATTTAAGACAAGTGTGCCCGCGAACCACATCTTAGACAGGATTCGGTATAAGTAAATGTCTTGGCTAAAAATAGTAGGTGGGGGCTACCAACAAGGATACCCGCTCCATCTAAGGAGACATTAAAGACTTTTGGCCAACGGATCAGATTACTCCACGTAAGCATTTGGAGATAAGATTTGTTGTAGAGTTCCGAATATTCGTCAACTATGTTTGGAATTCAATGAAAACAACTTTTTACGTAAATTTACCAAAATGCCCTTCTTTAATGGAGACGGAGATTTCTAACGATTGCAGCTTCTAGCATGCAACGGGGTGTGTGGGGCCCACCACGCTGTGTGCATTGCATCAAATCCGTCCATAACGTGGGCCTTTTTTTTTTTCCCTCCAGGACGCAGGCAGATCCAAAACTCTGTGGAACAACGTCGCAGGAAGAAGTTGGGATTTGGACGACCGGACCGTCGATATTTTGTGTGGGGCCCACCGTGTTTTGTATATTCCATCCAATCCATTCAGAAGATGATCCCCTAAAATCGGACCATTGCAAAACTTAGGTGGGCCATACTACATGATTTTAGCGGTTTTAGGAGTGATTTTAACTTATGTGGCCCAACTGAGTTTTGGATTGGTTTGATTTTCGGGTCCAAGATGAAGTTGAGGGAGCACATGATGGACGGATTGGATGTCAAGCAAAGTGCAAACAACAGGGTGGGCCCCACACATCGCATTGGAGGTTAAACTTAAAACGTTCAAAGCAGTGGATCCGGCCTTCCGTTTGGACGCATAAATCTATCAAAGGACCAACCATAGTTCGTTTCCAATGCTCTGCACGTGGCTGCATGCCCGTTGATTCTAGACCATCCGTTAGATGGACCTTGATGTGGATAAGACATGGTAAAGAGAAGAAAAAACAAGAAGCAAAAAGCCAATGGCGTAATAATAGCAAATGGTCGGTCAAAATCAAAAGTGTCAACTATCCACATTCAAAAGGGTTATTATTCTTCATCAAGTAAAGTTCTTTTTTGCAACATGGGCCATCTATTCAGATTTAATGGCCTGACTGCACCCATCCTTAGTTCCACGGGTATATACATATATATATATATATATATATATATATATATATATATATATATATATATATATAGGACCATCGGATCTATTTTACATCGTCATCATTTATTATTATTATTATTATTATTATTATTATTATTATTATTATTTATGAACCGTATTTAAATTAATGGAAATCAACTACATGAATTTTACTATTCTACTATATTACAAATTATATTCTCAATTAAACCATATGTCATTAAAAATATTATCTTATAGCTGCTACTTTTTTTTTTTTCCAAAATAATATGAGCATACCATTTGTATCTTTGTTCATAAAATTATAACCTCACATGCCTTTGGGTGGGGACCATATAAAAAGATAATGCCCACCACATAAAACATAATGTAAAGAATAATTTTTTTTTTTTTTAAAAAAAAAAAACCTTATCAAGCAAATCTCAAAAAGAGCTACGGCCTTCACTACATTACAGGCAAGGGTCCAAGCAATAAATGAGTGCCAATGCAAATTAGGAAAGGACAGGGCTCTTCTCTCATAGCCTCCTATTCTCACTCAATTATGTTATTGTTTGATGGTTTTCTAAGTTGGGTTCTACAAGATTTTAGGGTTGTGCCATAGCTCTGTAATGTAGCTATTGTTTGATGGTTTTCCTATTCTTATAGCTGCTGCTTTTTTTTTTTTTTTTTACGAACACGATTGGAGTATTGTAGGGAAATGTGGAAGGTGAGCCCTTAAGATCTGACGGTCTACACGATGATTGGGACCCTCACAAAGCAGAAGGACGGTGTTCCAACGGCTCTTCTATCTACTACTAGAGCAGATGGAACTATTCATACCTCTGATCCTACGGTATATAGTGGCTCCGGATTGCGATCTATGGATCAGATCGTCCCAAAGACAAGTTAAGATGGACAGACTATAGCGCACTCTATTTCTCTTTGTATACTCTCGGTGTTTCGTATGATTCGATGCGTTCCATGAGAGAAGCGCTCTCCTTTTATAACAGAGGAAGGAGAGTTTGGGTGGGATTGGGATAAGGCCACATCATCTGGTCTTATCCCTATCTCCTATCATAAATCGAATTTAAAGTTGAATTTGAAATATAACAGAAGAGGAAAAAGGCCAGAAGAAGCCAAAACTCGTGGGACCCACCCACTAGTGATTGCTCACCAGTGGGCCCCACTGGCCTACGTCCAACATCTCCCACTCAATTACATTGTGGGATAGGCACAAAAATTTGTCCAACTAACTTACCTTATAACAATCAAATACCAAAACATCGCGATCAAAAGAATCAGAGGCGTGGGACCAGCTGAATCACCATAATCTTCTCACAAGTGCTTAAGTACTAAGTGACCACCTAACTAGTACTCAATAACCCAAGCTTTGCAATGCCTGTCCTAGTCCGCATGACCACACTGGATGGAGTTAACTCTCGATCTGGAGTACTCGGCCAACATACGCACTTATCCAACTTATCGAGTTATTCTGAAAACTTGATTTTTCACAAACTTTGACAAAAACTAATTCAAAGCAATACTTATATATATATATATATATATATATGTATATATGTTTTTTAAGAACAATACAGTTTGCAAAAGTCTAATAAAAACAACTCAATACTGTCGACGGATAAGTCTTCAAGTGCGTATTAATAGTTCTAGAAACTTGGTGTAGCTGTCACGAGATCTTCCCCACACAGATGTGTAATTTGGAATTAATCAAGCCGCTTTTCTAGCGTAACCGAGTCTGGTCAATCAAGGACCTTTCTTCATTGTACACTAAAGTAGCGACACTCAATCTCATCCTCATATACACAAGAAGAGGGTAGCTATGGAAACATAGAGTCACCTACGGGACTGGCTACTCGCACGTTGTAATGATTAGATCGAATCAAAGCAATCTGTAGGTAATAGGTCCCAGCACGTGGCTACAACCCACGTCGTAAAGTAGACAATACTAGGTGTAAGTCGGGTTTACAGTACGCAGATTATTCTACATAAGGTATGACTCATCTCATAACCTCATAACCTGACTTTAATTTCAGGTCATAACATTGATCGCATGTATAGGAATAGTGCGATTATGTTATTCAACTTTATCAGTCTCATTTACAATCTTTATAAGATTGTAGGCGGATATGACTCACTCATATCCTCATCCTTTATTATTTATAATAAAGGAAAGTTTATACCTCAATGTATAAACATAGTCCCAAATGTACCTCTCTTGTACATTCAAGGTTGGTCAACCCGTGCGAGTGGGTGACCGGCCTGCCGACAAAAATAGAAATCCTACATGATCTCAAGGTAAATGCTGATGATCTTCTTACCTAGTTGATATTAGTGTTCAATACTAAATAAATGGAATGTATTATTCATTAATGAAATATCAAAGGTATTACAAAACAAGTACATCAATCAAGTTTTCCTCAATCCCATCTGCCTGACGTGAACCTGAAATAGATCCTAGTTATACGTTTTGTCATGGGATCAACCATCATCTCCTTGGTAGGAATGTAGCCAAGGGCGACCTTTTTATCTCTCACTTGATCACGGACGTAATGATACTTGATCTCAATATGCTTAGATTTCTGGTGGTGTTTAGGGTCCTTTGCCAAGTCAATGGCAGAAGTATTGTCAATCTTCAGCGATATAGGCTGACGAACACTCGGTACAACACCCAGACTCAATAGAAATCTGCGAACCCATACACACTCTTGAACTGCAGCACAACATGCAATGTACTCGGCCTCCATAGATGAAAGAGCTGTGGATGTTTGTTTCTTACTCGACCATGAGATAGCTCCTCCTCCGAGTAAGAATACATATCCTGAAGTAGACTTTTCCTCGTCGGTGTCATTACCCCAAGTAGTACCAGAATATCCTTTGAGCTCGAGGCTTGTGCCTTCATAACACAACATTAGGTCTTTTGTTCCGCTGAGATAGCGGAATATACGTTTGACGACTTGCCAATGAGACTGTCCCGGGTTACTCTGATAACGACTGACTATGCCAACTGCATAGCTAATATCCGGTTTGGTGCATAGCATAGCATACATTAAGCTTCCTACTGCGCTTGCATAAGGTACTGAGGACATAACCAATTTCTCGGCTTCAGTCTTGGGACACGATTTCCTGTCTAGCTTGATAGCTTTATCCATATGGGTTTCAACAGCTTTTGAATTTTCCATCATAAACCGCTTTAAGATATTTTGGATATAGGTTGCTTGAGACAAGCCTAAAAAATTCTTAGTGCGATCCCTGATGATTTTTACCCTAAGGATAAAATTGGCTTCACCGAGATCTTTCATCTCAAAGTTCGAGAATAGCCAATCTTTAGTCAATGTCAACAATTGCATGTCATTACCAGCTAACAGGATATCGTCTACATATAGAGATAGTATCAGAAAAGATCTTTCAGACCGTTTTAGGTATACACAATGATCTTCTTCACTCATCGTGAATTCAAAAGTGGTGATGGCCAAGTGGAACCTCATGTACCACTGTCTTGAAGATTGCTTTAGCCCATAGATAGATTTCAACAATTTGCAGACTTTCTTTGGATACTTTTTGTCCACATAACCCATGGGCTGTTGCATGTGTATCTCTTCATCCAAGTCATCATTTAAGAATGCGGTCTTTACATCCATCTGATATAACTCTAAGTCTAAACTTGCAACAATAGATAAGATCATGCGGATTGATGAGAACTTTGCAACAGGTGAAAAGGTCTCCTCGTAATCAACGCCTTCTTGTTGTGTAAAACTTTTAGCAACTAATCGTGCTTTATACTTGTCTACTGTACCATCTGCCTTTCTTTTGATCTTTAGCACTCATTTGTTACCTATCCCATTGTGATTGGAAGGCAGATCAACAAGTTCCCAGACTTTATTCTTCTCTATGGAAGCGATCTCTTCATCCATAGCATCTACTCAATCGGCCGAGTTAGAAGATAATAATGCATCCTGATACGAATCAGGTTCATCATCATCAACTGCAACGCAAGAGAATGTTTGCCCTTCAATATCGAAATATCTTCGGGGAATCAATCCTCTTTCGCTTCGACGTAACTCAAGAGCCTGCTGAGATGTCCTCCCACTGTCCTGACGAACTATAGGAGTATCATCATCTTGTGAAGCAGAATTCTCACTCTCCTGAGATACATCGGGTATTTCAAAAAGTTAGATTGGAACCTTTTGCTTCATTCGGCTTGGGTATCTATCTTCAACGAAGGTCACGTCTCGGGATTCTATCTCAATCCATCGTCCATGGTCTTCATAAACTAGAACGTATCTCTTTGAATGCATAGGGTACCTTATGAACACGCATTCAATAGTTTTACTATCAAGTTTACCTCTATGCGAAGTAGGTAGTAAAATATATCCCAAAAATCCCCAAGGGCGTAGGTTGGCTAGAGAAGGAATCCTTCCAGACCATATCTCATATGGAGTCTTAGGAATTGATTTGGATGGGACTCTATTTATGACGTATACGGCTGTTAACAGTGCGTCTCCCCAGAATGTAGTAGAGAGATTGGCTTGAGCCATCATCGATCTAACCATGTCCAATAATGTCCTATTCCTTCTCTCCGCAACACCATTTTGCTGTGGTGTGTAAGTCATTGTGTACTGCTGAACTATTCCAACGTTTTCACAGTATGATTTAAACGTTTCAGATGTGTACTCGTTACCTCTATTAGATCGAAAGATTTTAATCTTTTTCTTAAGCTGATTTTCTACCTCAGCTTTATATTTAAGAAAACAATCGAAAGCCTCAGATTTGTGTGAGATGAGATACACATATCCATAGTGCGAGTAATCGTCAATGAAAGTGACAAAGTATTGACATCCGTTTCTGGCATGTACATTGAAGGGTCCATAGATATCTGAATGAATTATCTCTAATGTACCCTTTGATCTAACCACTTTGGAAAATGGTTTCTTCGAAGTCTTTCTAGACACACAATGTTCACAAAATGATAAATCAACTTTGGATAAGGAGTTTGACAGACTAGAACGTACTAGTCTTGTCATACGATCATTTCCAATGTGACCTAACCTCACGTGCCATTTTTGAGATTCAGATACTACAGTTTCATTCGACATAACAGACAAAGCAATAGATGCATTATCACATTTTACGTCTAGAATAAATAAATCTGAAATTAAATTATCCCATGCAAAGATGAGGTTATTCTGTCTCAAAGAAACTCTTGTCCTAGAAAATCGAATATCAAAACCATCAGCTAATAACCTAGAAACAGAAATTAAATTTCAACGCATCCCCGGTGCATATAGAATATTACAGAGTATTATTGTTCGCCCTATGCACTTATGTAGATGGAAAACGCCAATCCCTTGTACGTCTTCATCAGCGTTATTGCCCATGTACAGTTTGTAACTCCCCTTGGCTACAGGCCGGAATTCCTCGAATCCTCGACGACTACTTGTCACGTGCTTTGTTGCGCCTGAATCCAAAATCCACTCGTTAGATATAGTATCAACGGAAAGGATTCAGAACAAACGCTTACATACAAAGTATCTAGTGACTGAGAAATTACCGTCTTTTTATTAGAGCACTGTCGAGCATAATGGCCGAAATTTTTACAGACAAAGCAAACTACATTTGTCTTTTTCTACTTCTTCTTTCCGTTCCCCTTCTTGAGATTTGGAGTAGGTGTTGTGGTCTTCTGTTCTTGGTTATTCTTCTTCGCCTTCTTGCGAGCTTTGGACCGTTTATTGTTAGCTTTCCGCTTATGGGTCTCTGCTACAAAGGCCCTGGCCGAACTTGGCTGAATTACATTCATTTTAACCTCACGTACCAGGTGGCCACAAAAGTCTCTGAACGTAGTGATAGAATCAGTATGGTTCAGAATTCTTTTGATTTGGGCTCAAGATTCAGGCAAGGAACGGTGCATAGCTATAATCTTCTGATTTTCAGTCAATTTACACCCAACATTCCTAAGGGCACCTATCATTTGCTCCATCTTACGAATATGATCTTTGATGGGGCAGCCGACGGGCATCCTATACTCCTGGAATTCCAATTCCATTGCCCTAACTCTTGCATCTGACTTTTGCGCATAGGTATCTGTCAGTGCTTCCCAGATTCCCTTAGCGGTTTCATGTACTTCATACGTAGGTATGAGTTCTTTGTGCATGGTACTAAGAAGGACATTACGGGCTGAACGATTTTATTTTCGCCACTTATTGTAACGAGTCATCGCAACCCTATGTTCTTGTAAATTCCCGTTTTCAGCCAAGATGGGTTCTTCTTGAACTACATCGAGTGTGTGAGATATATTATCCTCGTCCAGAAGGCATCGCACCGTGCGGGACCAGTCTTCATAGTTGTTGCCGTCGAAATGTTGTCCTTTCAGCTGTTCAGCGATCAACGCTTTGGTGGTCATCTCTACATTGCATGAGTATCACTACTTAACTAAGATCTAAGGTATTGACACTAATTATCAGCATTTCTACGTGTTATATAAATTTTCATAATATAAAAGTAGTCAATACATCTTATCGAGATCTGAAAGTCCATATACCCGAATGGGCGGTGTAGAACAATCAAGTTCTCTATTTAAAATGAAATTGTTACTTTTATAAAATTATAATTGCATAACATGCAACCTTCCATTATTTGATTGCATGCATCATTTGATGGAGGAGATTAAACTCCCACTCAGGTTATGCATAACCTTTAGTTTTAAGGAGGATTCTAGCACTAAATTTTTTTATATGTTCAAAAGAAAAATAAGGAGGGTTTAGATCTAAACACATCAAGCTTAATTATTTCACACATGTAAACATCATCAGAAAGAAATAAAAAATGAAATGCTAAATATAAAGAGAGTTCATTCTTCACTAGTGATCATGTCCATTAGAGATGGATCTGATTATTACCATTAATGATCATTGTTGATAATGGATCCTTTCATCAACATTGATCATCATGGTTAATGATCACTTCTATCACTAATGATCTCTTGATCAACAATGAAGAAAATGTTATGAAGAAAACTACAATATTGATGTGTTTATCATCCTTCAACAGATCTACACAGGTGGAATTATAAAAAATAAAACATAGTTGTTGTACTCGCATGTAATATGTTGTATAGAAACGTGTACATCATTTTTCAACAGATGTATAGAAACGTGTGGCTTAGATGTACAACACGTAGCTGAGATGTACACTTCACTATACAACACATAGCTGAGATATTATGTTATAACACAAATACTACTTGTTGTACACGTGTTGTAACAAACATGGGCATTTAGCATGTGGCATGGATGTACAACATGTACAACATGTGGCCATGCATGTACAACGTTGCATTTACATCATGTACAATAGCCATCAACATGTACAACAATGTACAATTCCATCACGGCAATGTGATATCTCATGTACGGCAACACGGTGTTGTATAATTGTAGACACCCCACCCAGGCTAAATATCTTGATTTTGTTAAGACAATCTGAGAACCATGATCATATCCTAAACCTAACCCTAATCCTAACCTGAGCCATCATGAGTCATCATTCAATCCAAACCATGTCCGAAACTGATCCATTTCTCGGGTCATTTTCAAGTAACAATCGAGCCAATTTTGAGTCATTTTAAGCCGAATATCCAAAACGGACTTTGTTTCACTCTAAAGACCCAAAAAAGGACCCACCGACAAAATTTCGAGGAAAACTGTACCGAAGTGGTAGTTTGACTACCGCCGGCGGTAGTCAAACTACCGCTTCCTCTCAAAAAGCATGCGCTGAGCCAGCCACGCGAGAATCAGACTCAGCCAGGACCGGGCGGCAGTCGGCCTACCGCCGGCGGTAATCGGATTACCGCCGGCGGTGATCGGAGTACCGCCGCGTGCTGTCTGAGCAGGGACAGCTGTCTCAGCGTCCAAAGTCAACTCTTCCTGGAATTTACCCCTCCCATCTCTATTATTTACCGTTTTACCAGTCCCTTTTAGCCAATGAGAGCATGCCATGTGGCATCTCTCTCCTCTCCACCAATCACCATGTGCCACATCACCTTTACCCTCCTCTTGTCCTCTATTTACCAAAAAACCATTGGAGAGGGCTATAAATAGCCCTCTCCCCTTTCATTTTCAAAAGGAGATGGATGAGAGCCACCAAGAGAGGGAGAGAGTGAGAGAGTGAGAGGAAAAGAAAAGAAAAGAGAGAGAGAGAGAGAGAGTGAGGAAGAGAGTGAAGGAAGGGAAGGAGCTCCCAAGCCTTCAAGCCCACATTTTCCAGCCACCTCCTAGCCTTCACCTCAACCCTTCCAACCTACAAGCCTAGCCCAAAATGATCATGGTTCAGTTCATGTCTTAGCCTGCTCAAGAATCAAGCCAAAGATCCATCATCCTGCAAGCATTCATCATGACATCTACTCCCTTCTCAACCCCCTTGCTTCTCTATATCTCTAGTGGACGTATGCTCTGTGACTTGCCGTACATCGGATCCTGTCACATCAGAAATTCCTAGTGATCTAGTCCACTTTTCTTATCTCTTTGCATAAGCATCATCACATCCGCCCTCTAGACACATTGTCGGACGTATGCTCTGTGGCCTGCCGAAATCTCGGATCTTGCTACATCAGAAATCCACATGTGACTAGTCCCATCATGACCGTAGCATCATCATTATCCCTTGAGATTATTTTACCACATTAAGTTGAGACCGCACATTTGTGTGGGCAGAGAGGGTGCCTAACACCTTCCCTCTTTGTAACCGAGGTCCCTTACCCGGAATCCCGGATCGTAGACCAGGAGTCAATCTAAGGTCGGAGGATTTTCGGATTTCTCCAACCTTACGTATTCCGTGGTTCTAGCCGACCGCGGGATTCTGAGATTATTCGGCTAGTGGCGACTCCAACAATCACAAATCAGCTTAACCACCCCCAGGACCACTACAACAAGACATTTTTCACATCAACGTGGACGCCGATTTTTCAGTGTCTACAGAATGGCGACTCCGCTGGGGATGAGTCTAGAACGTACTAGCTGAGACCCGACTCGACAACGTGTGGTATACTAATCTCAAGGGACATTCATCAGCGCATTCATACAAAAACCAAAAAAAAAAAAAATCTCTTTGGCTTACACTTGCTTAGGTAAAGATCCGAACCATGACCACTCGATCCCGTGCAGCCATGACTTCTCAAGCAACCCATGAAGAAGAGCCGGCACCCCAACCAGCTCCTGAAATATCCGCACCTGCACCCGCACCCGCACCCACACCCATATTTACACCCATACCCTCACCAATAGCTCCCACAGAGTTGCTAGCTAATGTCACCACACAAGAGCTACTACTTCGAACAATGCAAGAGCTACTACTTCGCCTAGTGCCGAGTGCCACACTGAATACACAGATAACCCAGCCTAGTGTGCAAAACAGCTCACTCCCTCAAACTCCTTTTGCCTTCTCTCTCATTCCTCCAGCAAATCCTGTGCTCCCTCCCCGAAGAATCAAGCACAAGATCAACAACAAGACAAGCAATCGGGAGCAACCCTCCCCACATCTCTACTCAACACAACACAACAATCCGGTCACAGTACATGCAAATCACGACAAGAACGGATGCCCATGAAGGGGGCCAGTTTCGAGTCCAGCCCACTCCCCCTAACGGGAGTAACATCCCGGAATTGGCAGATACCTCAGGAGGGAGCCATTTCCGAACATCCCACCCTCCTCCGAAAGGGAGTGGTGTTCAATTCCAGCTACCTCCCGCCACCGGAAGTCCACCTTCTTTCCATCAAACCCCCATTTTGGATCCATATGAAGAAGAAGGGGCACAAGCCCTACAGCAAGGGGCAAGATACTCGCAGCAAAGTAAGTCAGAGATCGAGGAGTTACGAGAGCAATTACAAATGATGCAAAGCCAGCTTCAAAGACAACAAGGAGTGGATCACCCATCCACTAAGTTCAGGGACCTCTGTCCCTTCCCAGACGCTCGGGTACCTCCAAATTTTGAAATACCAAAGTTCAAAAGGTATGACGGTAGTGGGTGCCCCACAGCACATCTAAAAGCCTTTTGTGGGGAGCTCAATGCGATAGCAGGAAATGATGGGGCTTTAATAAGACTTTTTCAGAAATCCTTAAAGGGTGACGCTCTGGATTGGTACACCTCACTAGATAGCCACCAAATCAGAACCTGGGAAAAACTTTCCCAAGCATTCATTGACAGGTTCTCATACAACCTGAACATGGCTCCAAGGAGAGCCGACTTGGCTGCCCTGAGGCAAAAAAGCGATGAATCTTTATCAGCATACGTAGGACGATGGCGAGCTATGGCAGCTCGAATGAGAAACCCCATCGATGACGAAGAGCAGATATCCATGATTGTGCATTCAGCACATCCCAGCATTTCAGGATATCTGATCTCGTATCCGTACGTAAACTTCTCCCAACTCATCCGAGCCGGAGAACAAGTAGAAGCTGGGATCAGAGCTGGAACTATTTCCCCATGGCCACATCAGACCCCCTCAATTAAAAGAAACAAAGTCGAGGGAAAACCTGTTGGGCACGGGAATGGAAACAGCCCTGCTCCCATGCAGCGTGCTACTGAAGTTAACAACATCATTGCTAACACTCAAGGCAACCAGTACGCTCCACCACTAGAGCCACGGCAGGACAGGCAGTATCATCCACAACAGAATAGGCAGTACCAACCCCAGCAAACCCAACAAGGATATCAGGCACAGTCATCTCAACAGCAATCACAACAGCCTAGGGGAAATGCGCAAGGACCATACAAGCAAGGAATGTTAGGGAGGAAGTTCACTCCATTGGCACAATCATACAGCCAAGTGCTAACAATGCTCATGCAAAAGCAACTGTTAACACCCCTCCAGCCTCGACTTCCACCTAATCCCTTGCCTCCTGGTTACAATGAAAATCAGTACTGTGCATATCATCAGGCTCCTGGCCATCTAACGGATCGCTGCTTCGCTTTGAAACATGCGGTCCAAGATTTGATTGAAAGCCAAAAGATTGCGATCACCCCACAGGCCAGTAATACAGTTCAAGCCAATATTCTCCAAAATCCCCTGCCCTCGCATCAGGCAGGACCCAGCACATCTAGCACCTCTACCGTCAATCACATTGAAGGAGGTCAACCCACACATGCTTATCCACATCATTCCATCCAAGCAATCATGCCCGACACAGCCAATCGGACATGGGGACATCAGCAAGCACCATCGCCTGGGCCACAGGTGTCCCTTGAAGCAGCACCAGCTATTCAACCTCTCATATTTCTTGAAGCAGCGCCAGCACTTCAGTCTCTCGAGACTTTGGAAACAACACCCAACAGGTCATATCCTCAGAATCTCGCCCTCCAAGGGACACATTCAACCCCATCCTCGGCATATCCAAAGAGGTTGAATTCTGAACCTGTCATCCTCCCGATAGGTCTCCCTGACCTAACCTTGCTAACCTTGCAAGGGGCACCCTCAGTTCACACCCCGCAATTCCTGATGCCTCACCAACTGGCACATACCCAAAGAATCCCTCCCCCACATCAAAGGAAAGAGGAAAGATCCATGGCCACAACTAATCAGAACTTGGCGGCACCTCAAGAGATATCACTGAGTCTACCACAAACTGCTCCAGAATGACCCCTCAGCTTCAAGAACCATTGGCACACTTGGAAGGAAGAGCGGTTCCTTCCTATAACCCGAAAGCAGTCCCATGGCATTATCCAGAATGTGATGAGGTGGGTAACAATGGGAGATACCTCAGGAGAGATAATCAGAACCCAAAAGAAACTCGGGGAATTTTATCGGAACCATCAACAAAACTGACACTGCTTATGATATAGCAGCCCAACTCAAAACCATTCCTGCACAAATATCCATCTGGGAACTCCTATGTACGTCAAGGTCGCATCGAGAAATCTTTGCGAAGACCTTGAATGATGCTCATATCTCTCCTGATGTACCTCCTGAAATGGTGGCAAGCATGATTGGCCAACTTCTCGCACCACAAGCCATCACCTTCTCTGATGATGAGCTACCACCTGAAGGTCGCGAACATAGGCGATCACTAAACATAGTGGCCCACCACAAGAATTTCAAGATCCCACTAGTGCTCATTGATAATGGATCAAGTCTCAACGTTTGCCCTTCAAGGACTGTTGAACGGTTAGGGATAGAACCATCCTCCTTCAGACCCAGCACCATGAGTGTCAGAGCCTTCGATAATTCCCGAAGGCAAGTAGAGGCAGAAATTGATCTAGAATTACAAATTGGACCAGACATGACCCTTGTCACATTCCGGTCATCGATATTCTGCCTCATTTAACCTTCTCTTGGGGCGGCCATGGCTCCATGCTGTTGGAGCCATCCCATCTACCCTCCACCAAAGGGTTAAATTCCCTTCGGGAAATCGGATCATTTCAATACTGGCTGAGCCAGAAACCATCCTCCCGGTGACGGTCAGTATTCCAGAAACTGACATTCCAGTGATTGACATTCAGCATATAGAAGGCGATATTCCATATCACAGTTTTGAATTCGAAAAAGTGAACGCTATCGCTAACCCTCGCCCTCTAGCTGCTGAATACGTCATTCCCCCTGCCGAGCGATTGATCCTAAATTACCGTACCGAGTTCCATGAAAAAGGTATGGTAGTAAGACCAGCACCTGCCAATGTACAGAGACAGGGACTGGGATATCAACCGACACCGGAAGATCAGGCTAAAAAGCCAAAAAGGGGTCAACTATTTAAATGCACACCCATCGAGTTTGTTAAAGCTGGGACAGTTCATGAGGACAAAATGATACCTCTTGAGGACCAATTTCAAGTACTTAGACTCACAAAACAGACTAGACAAGAGTCTATCTGGCCACCAATAAGGTGGGATCGGATCCTTAGGATGCCAGAGGAGCACACAAGGCCAGGGGCAGAACCCCCAGATCCATCGCATGAAACTAGGGGCATGGAAACGAGTCCATCAGCAAGTGACTCAAAATCGAGAATATCCTTTGCAGGCAATAACAGGGAGACACCCATTCGAGGGAATACAGGACAGAAGCAACCCATCCACTGGGTTGACAAAGGTAAGTGGCTTGCTCTGGATTGGACGAATGTTCAAATCCCATCCCAGAAATCCGAGGAACAAGAAGAACTTCAACTCCTAGGCATGGAGGTCGAAACAGATTCGGACTCTGAGCCCAGCCCAGCAGACATCATGGTCATCGAGACAGGTGACCCACAAAAACAAATGGGGCAGATCAGCAAGATCGACAGGGGAAAAGAGCCAGGATGGTCAGCCATCCCCCAAACAATTGAATCAGCTAGCAAACCACTCGCTAGCATCAGCTTCAAAAAAAAAACGCCAATGTAGATAACAATTGGTATCCCGAACCAGGACAAGACCAATCATGGTTTGCGACACCGTCTGTTCAGGATATCTTGGCGACACAAAAAATCAAAAATTTTTAAACACAAAAACATCAAAAACCTTTCAAATACAAAAACAAAGACATATTTCTCAAAATCACAAAACATCAAAAAACTTCCAAAATACAAAAACAATAGAAAACTTTCCAAAAATCACTGTGCCAAACAATTCTCATGACAAGCACGAGTTTGAAGTCGACTCATATGATTTCGATCTAGAGTTGGACTTCGAACTCATGGGTTTGGATGAAGCTCCGGATGAGGGAAATGATGATACCGCTCTCGAATTCGAGGATTCCCTCGAAAAATTCGAAACAAAGGCCAATGTTGTAGCAGATGACTTCGAAATTGTGAACTTAGGGTCAATGGACTCCCCAAGGAAGTACGTATCGGAAATCGCTTCCCCGAATACAAGCGAAGATGATGGAATTTCTGCCGAGGTTGTCCAACTTTGCCTTCTCCTACGAGGACATGCCAGGGCTCGATGAAAAGTTGGTAGTACATCATCTGCCGACCAAGCCAGAAATGAAGCCAGTCAAACAAAAGCTGCGAAGGATGAAGCCAGAATGGGCCCTGAAAATCCGTGATGAAATCATCAAGCAATACAATGCGGGATTTCTAGTAGTCTCCAACTATCCTAATGGCTCGCAAATATCGTACAGTTCCCAAAAAGATGGAAAAGTCGAATGTGCATCGACTTTAGGGACCTCAACAGAGCAAGCCCTAAAGATGACTTCCTTTGCCTCATATCGACACACCGGTAGATAATCTTCTTGGACACAAGATCTTCTCCTTCATGGACGGTTTCTCCGGTTATAATCGAGATCAAGATGGCCGTTGAAGACCGTGAGAAGACCTCCTTCATCACGCCATGGGGAACTTTCATTATCGGGTCATGCCCTTCGGATTGAAAAATGCAGGGAGCTACATATCAGGCGAGCCATGACTGCCTTGTTTCATGACATGATAAACAAGGAAATGGAAGTTTATGTGGACGACATGATTGTCAAATCTCGCACGATCGAAGGACACTTTGAAGATCTCAAAAAGCTCTTCGACAGGCTGGAAAAGTTCAAGCTCGCCTCAATCCACAAAAATGTGTCTTCGGTGCAACCGAGGCAAGCTTTAGGCTTCATTGTCAGCGAAGACGGTATCAGGGTGGATGAAAACAAAACCAAAGCTATCATCAAGATGCCACCACCCAAGACTGAGAAAGAAATTCGGGGCTTCCTCGGGCGAATCCAATATATCAGCCGATTCATCGCACAACTCACTCCGGTCTGCGAACCCATATTCAAGTTATTACGAAAGAACTCTCCAAAAGAATGGAATGACGACTCGCCAAGCGGCCTTCGATAAAATCAAAAGATATTTGCTAAGTCCTCCAGTGCTCGTGCCGCCTACTCCAGGTAGGCCACTTCTGTTGTATATCTCTGTCGCAGCGGAAGCAATCGGATGCGTCCTCGGCCAACACGACGATACGGGAAGAAAGGAGCAAGCGATCTACTATCTAAGCCGACGGTTTACAAGCTACGAAGCCAAATATCCCAGCTTAGAAAAAACATGCCTCGCCCTAGTTTGGGCAACACAACGGCTAAGGCAATACATGATCGCTCACCCGATACTACTGCTCGCCCGCATGGATCCGTTGAAGTACTTGTTCGAAAAACCAGCACTGACAGGCAGGATCGCAAAATGGCAGCTACTGCTTTCTGAGTTTGACATCACATATGTCACTCAGAAGGCAATCAAGGGGCAAGCAAGCGGCCGATCATTTAGCGAGCACACTCCCTGCCCAACTACCAACCTCTGAAGACCTTCTTCCCCGACGAGGACATCCTCCAGATCGAGGGAGAAGAGGAAAGAAAGGCAGGAGAATGGACACTCTTCTTCGACGGAGCTGCAAACGCGAAGGGGAGTGGAGTAGGCGCCATACTCTACTCCCCCGAAGACGTCCCAGTTCCTATATCCAGAAGACTAGCATTCCAGTGCACCAACAATGTAGCTGAATATGAGGCATGCATCGCCGGTCTAAGAGAAGCCATCATCCTCAACATAAAGAAGTTACGAGTCTTCGGAGATTCGCAACTCATCATCAACCAGATAAATGGCGATTGGAAGACCAAGGATGAGAAGCTGATTCCTTATCATGTCTATCTGGAAAATTTGATCGAGGAGTTCGAAGAGATCACATTCTCTTACATGCCTCGGGTCAAGAATCAGTTTGCAGACGCTCTGGCCACCCTCGCTTCAATGCTGGAAATCCCAAAAGGAGTTGCTGAATGGGAACTCACTGTCAAACTCCAAGAGGAACCTGCATTCTGCCTGCAAATCGAAGAAGCCGAGCCTGCCCCAAATGATCAGCCATGGTACACAGATATCAAAAAATACCTCGAACATCAGAAGTACCCGGAAGGAGCCGCTCTGACTGATCGACGTACAATACAAAGATTAGCAGCTCAGTTCGTGATCATTGGGGGTATCCTCTACAAGCGATCCTTCAACCAAGTCCTCCTCCGCTGTCTCGACCAGACAGAGGCAGCCCTGATTATGTTAGAAATCCATGAAGGACTATGCGGCCCGCATATGAACGGGCACATGATGGCAAAGAAGATCCTACGACTCGGCTACTACTGGCTTACAATGGAGACAGATTGTTGCAAGCACGTCAGGAGATGCTTCAAGTGTCAGGAGCATGCGAACCAAATCCATGCGCCTGCTTCCGAACTCTACAACTTGACGGCACCATGGCCCTTTTCTGTATGGGGGCTCGACATCATAGGTAAGATCAGCCCTAAAGCCTCAAACGGGCATGAATATATCCTGGTGGCAGTAGATTACTTCACTAAATGGATAGAAGCAGCATCCTACACCACTATCACAGCATCTCATGTGGTCAAATTCATGAAGAACAACATCATTAGCCGATATGGGGTCCCTCAAGCTATTATCACTGATAACGGAACTCCGTTCGTCAATAAAAGGATGGGCGATTTCCTCGACAAGTTTAAAATTCAACGTCATCGATCGAGCCCCTACCGCCCTCAGATGAATGGTGGGGTAGAAGCCGCAAACAAAACTATCATCCGCATACTCGAAAAGATGGTGAAGACATACCGTGACTGGTCAGAAATGCTTCCTTATGCACTCTGGGCTTATCGCACGTCTGTACGGTCGCTACAGGCGCAACTCCATATGGGCTCGTTTACGGAATGGAAGCAGTACTACTACCGGTCGAAATTGAAATCCCATCACCGGATACCACTGGAAAGTGAAGTCGAGGAAGGCGAGTGGCAACAAGCGAGGTACGATCAACTGCATCTGGCAGATGAGAAGCGCATGCGGGCGCTAAACCACTCCCAATGCTATCAAAGAAGGATCGCTCGAGCTTACAACAAGAGAGTCCGGAAGAGAAGTTTCAAAGTCGATCATGAAACGTATCCTGCCGCCGCATTTGCCAGATCCCAGAGGAAAATTTAAACCATTGTGGGATGGACCACTAATCATTCGGGAAGTACTCCCAGGAGGCGCTCTCCGACTCACCAATCTGAAAGGCGAGGATCTTCCCGAGCCCATCAACGCCGACAATGTAAAAATCTATCACGGGTAACCCTACCTAACTTTGTCAATGATTACAATCGAAAAGCTGCATCTCTCAGAAATAAAACTGTATATATCCACCAATTACCCTTTTTCAGAAATACCCATCAAAACAAAAAAAGAGAAAGAAAGAAAACAAAACAAAAAAGAGAAAGAAAGAAAGCAAAAAAAGAGGAAAAGACAAAAAGAAGACCCATAAAGAAAATAAAGAAACCCATCTCGCATCCCTAGTAATCTATCCTGTACCCCAAATAATTTCAAGCAGCTTATGATTGTGATCAGAGACAAGGACAGGCAGGTAGCCAATCGGCCGGCTATGAAGGAAGTTCCCCTGTCACTCCTAGCACTTCGACAAAACCAACAAAAAAAAAAAGAATAAAGGCATGCCTAAGCGAAAGGGGCGAGTTGAAAACCTGAAAAGGCGGCTCGAGTAAAAACAGCAGGCATGTAGCGGACTTGGTGAAAACCCGAAAGGGCGCCAAGGGTAAAAATAGCACAAGCTGCCAAGGGGCAGGCAAGATCAAAAACCAGGGACGTAGTGAAAATCCGAGAGGACACTACGGGCAAAAATGACGGGAAGAGCCAGACGTAGTGAAAACCTGAAAGGGCGCTACGGGTAAAAATGGCAAGAAATAAAAAAAAATGAAATAAAAGTGCAGGAACAGAAGAAGCCGAGGCAGAAAATGAATACAACAAGATACAAAGAAGGATCAACTTCAGATCAGTACTCCATCAGATGCTGTTCAAATTCAGGGGATGTAATCCCGGACACCGTCTCAAGAAACCAAGACCCCAAGGAGCACAGTTTAGAATACTGTACACAACGTGGGCTAAGTTCAAGATTCTGATCCCAATCATCCAAAGCATAAATCCAAAAGCAAACACTGGTCAATTTGGCACGAACAAAATTTTATTTTCTGTAAAAATCCTTTTACAAGTACTTTGTTTTCTTTCTTCATAAAAACAAAAACAAAATAAAATTTTCTCATGCATACGGGACAAGCAGATGATCAACATCGGGAACTACAGGTAAGCCCCAACCTCTCATGTAGCGATAATCTCTGCCTGAGCCCCTCTACCTTCATGCGCAGGTAGAAGACCTCATCCTTCTCCAGACGGTGTGCCGCGAACATGCTATCATCATACCGCTGTCCCCTTACTAGGCGACGAGCCATATCCTCACAAGTATGGCAAAGGATAGTGATCTTGGAGATTAGGTGACCATGTGTGGTCAGCAAGAAGGATGGATCGACGAAAGGGCGCTCCCAAAAGCCTCAAAAGAATCGATAACACAAGAGGAAGACGAAGCAGTGCCACCCACCCAAATTTGATCCATAGCCATCCACGCCATCCATAGCCATCCTCCCATCCATCAAGGCATCCACACCACCCATAGTCGTCCTCCCATCAATCAAAGCATCCACACCATCCATAGCCATCCCTCCGTCAATCAAAGCATCCACACCATCCATAGTCATCCCTCCGTCAATCACTATCCATAGCCATCCCTCCATCAATCAAAGCATCCACACCATCCATAGCCATCCCTCCATCAATCAAAGCATCCACACCATCCATAGTCATCCCTCCGTCAATCAAGGCATCCATAGCCATCCCTCCATCAATCAAACCATCTACACCATCCATAGCCTCAATCAAAGCATCCATAACCAATCCTCCATCAATCAAAGCATCCACACCATCCATAGTCATCCCTCTATCAATCAAACCATCCACACCATCCATCGTCATCCTCCAATCAAGCCATCGGCCGCCCCATCACACCATCCTCACCATTCAAACCATCCTTCACCATGTTAACATCCACAATACCCTGGCCCACCCGAAATAGACTCATCAAGTCCATCCAACCCATCTAACCCAATCCCATGTTCCCCATTGAAGGAAGAAGAATTCAAGCCATAAATAACATTTACCTCTTCAAAGGGAGACATCCCTCCTCCACCTACCTCCATCGACCCATCCATAAACGGATCCCCTCCATCATTTATGGACCCACCAACCTCACTCATAAACCCATCAACCCTTCATCAGGAACAACCATAACAACTCCAAAAAAAAAAGGGAAAAGAAGAAGACAAAAGATGAAAGGAACAAAAGGAAATAAGGACAAAACAAATGATCAAAGAAGAGGACGGACAAGAATATCAGAGGGGAGCCAAGGAGAATGAGCAGAGAAGAACAGGGCTTGCTGGAAGAAAAGATCAATGGAGGCGGTAATCGGATTACCGCTAGCGGTACTCGGAGTACCGTTTCAGAATTGTCATCACTGAATCACTGCGGCACCTGACAGAAGGAGCAGACTGGCAAATGTCAACGGGCGGTACTCGAATACGCCGGCGGTAGTCGGACTACCGCCTCGGGCCCACTTTCAGACAAAACTCGGACCGGGCCCACTTTCAGGCAAAACTCGGACAGGGCCCATCTTCCAAGGCCCATTTCCAAAAAAAAAAAAAACTATTTCCCAGGCCCACTTCAAAAAACTCATCTCAAGGCGCAAGCCCATTTCAAAAGGCCCATTTCCAAAAATTCCAAAAAATTTCCAAAATCCCTAAAATCCCCAAAATCCCAAAAATCCTAAAAATTCCCAAAAAATTCCAAAAAAAAAAAATCCCAAAATTCCAAAAAAATCCCAAAAATTCCAAAAATTCCAAAAATTCCCAAAAATCCTAAAATTTCTCAAAAGTTTTCAAAAATTCCATAAAACCTCCGAATTTTCCAAAAATCTCAAAAAAAAAAATACCAAGTAACTCTAAAATAAATCCCCAGTAAGTATAGGCCCAAAAGGTGTGCTTCTTCTAAAAACATTAGCCCCATTAATTCATTAGTGGAGGCCATTTGACTTAAAAAAAAAAAAATCATTAGCCCCATTAATTTATTAGTGGAGGCCACCTGACTTTCAAATAAAAACCGTTAGCCCCGCCAACTCATTAGTGGAGGCAACAATAAAAACCGAACGACGACGCCCACCGGCGAGATCGAACGGATATTTTTCAAAAAAAAAAAAAAAAAAATCAAAAAGTAGTTTCAAATAAAATCCTCAAGGAGCCTAGCTCCAAAAGGGATAGTTTTTCAAAAAAAAACACGCGCGCGTCACGCAGTACACTGAGGAATCTTCCATATTCTCCAGTTGCGGACAGTGCAAACAGTTAAATAAGACCTGATCTCTTCCGGTTTCCCCGAAGGACGGTCGAGTCCGTACATGATATATGTACGATTGGCCAGACCCCTATAACTGGGCAGTCGTACAAATGCTAGTAAGATAAGTGGATCTATCTTTGGAAAGAACAATCAAACTCGAAGTGAAGACGATCCATTGTAACCAAAGTGTCAGACTCAGTGGATTGCATGGCGAATATTACCCGCACATACCTAGCCCTAATATTTGTAAAATTTGATCGAGTCCAAGTCGGCGTAGTGAGTTCCCCGTAAGGCCGCACCAACGCGCAGGGCAGCTAACCACTTTGACGATCAAATGGAACGAACATTCCTAGGGTGATTACATAGCAAAGGAACGACAGACCTAACAGTACGGGAATCCTCGTAAAGCCGCGACAAATGCGCAGAGGCCCTTACTTTTCAGACTTACCCTCCAATGCTGTAAACAATCCGATGTGAAGAGGTTGTGATTGGTGATCCGTAAAGCCGCGACGAATGCGCAGGAGACAATCACAACGTTTTCCTCAACCCTCGTGATATGTGCAAGTCATCTTTTTCCAAACAGTCGACTGATGATGATACAATGGTAAGCAATAGATTTGAATCGCTACCCTCCATTCTGACCAGAAGGGTGGGGTGTCCACTTGCTTTGACCTTCGGTTGCTCGCAACCTCGGTCAAAGAGGGGCATCTGTAGACACCCCACCCAGGCTAAATATCTTGATTTTGTTAAGACAATCCGAGAACCATGATCATATCCTAAACCTAACCCTAATCCTAACCTGAGCCATCATGAGTCATCATTCAATTCAAACCATGTCCGAAACTAATCCATTTCTCGGATCATTTTCAAGTAACAATCGAGCCAATTTCGAGTCATTTTAAGCCGAATATCCAAAACGGACTTTGTTTCACTCTAAAGACCCAAAAAAGGACCCACCGACAAAATTTCGAGGAAAACTGTACCGAAGTGGTAGTTTGACTACCGCCGCGGTAGTCAAACTACCGCTCCTCTCAAAAGCATGCGGCCGAGCCGCCCACGCGAGAATCGGACTCGGCCAGACCGGGGCGGATCGGCCTACACGCCGCGTGTCGGATTACCGCCGGCGGTGATCGGAGTACCGCCGCGTGCTGTCTGAGCAGGGACAGCTGTCTCAGCGTCCAAAGTCAACTCTTCCTGGAATTTACCCCTCCCATCTCTATTATTTACCGTTTTACCAGTCCCTTTTAGCCAATGAGAGCATGCCATGTGGCATCTCTCTCCTCTCCACCAATCACCATGTGCCACATCACCTTTACCCTCCTCTTGTCCTCTATTTACCAAAAAACCATTGGAGAGGGCTATAAATAGCCCTCTCCCCTTTCATTTTCAAAAGGAGATGGATGAGAGCCACCAAGAGAGGGAGAGAGTGAGAGAGTGAGAGGAAAAGAAAAGAAAAGAGAGAGAGAGAGAGAGAGTGAGGAAGAGAGTGAAGGAAGGGAAGGAGCTCCCAAGCCTTCAAGCCCACATTTTCCAGCCACCTCCTAGCCTTCACCTCAACCCTTCCAACCTACAAGCCTAGCCCAAAATGATCATGGTTCAGTTCATGTCTTAGCCTGCTCAAGAATCAAGCCAAAGATCCATCATCCTGCAAGCATTCATCATGACATCTACTCCCTTCTCAACCCCCTTGCTTCTCTATATCTCTAGTGGACGTATGCTCTGTGACTTGCCGTACATCGGATCCTGTCACATCAGAAATTCCTAGTGATCTAGTCCACTTTTCTTATCTCTTTGCATAAGCATCATCACATCCGCCCTCTAGACACATTGTCGGACGTATGCTCTGTGGCCTGCCGAAATCTCGGATCTTGCTACATCAGAAATCCACATGTGACTAGTCCCATCATGACCGTAGCATCATCATTATCCCTTGAGATTATTTTACCACATTAAGTTGAGACCGCACATTTGTGTGGGCAGAGAGGGTGCCTAACACCTTCCCTCTTTGTAACCGAGGTCCCTTACCCGGAATCCCGGATCGTAGACCAGGAGTCAATCTAAGGTCGGAGGATTTTCGGATTTCTCCAACCTTACGTATTCCGTGGTTCTAGCCGACCGCGGGATTCTGAGATTATTCGGCTAGTGGCGACTCCAACAATCACAAATCAGCTTAACCACCCCCAGGACCACTACAACAAGACATTTTTCACATCAACGTGGACGCCGATTTTTCAGTGTCTACAATAATAATACCGTGTTTTAGTACAAAACATTACATGTGTTGCTATAATTTCATGAGGTAACATGTAAGATAATATCAACATTGTACACGTGAGGCTATATTATTAGGTAACACAATATCATCAATATCAACACAGTACACGTGTTGCAATATCAAGAGGTAATACTACTGTGGTGTAATTGAATAGTATCTGCAACGTGTGGTTGTTGAATACAACTACAATTGCTGTATTTTTAGGTGAGGTGTACACGCACGTGTTGTAGTTGAGGTGTAGTAACTTGTACTGATCTGAAAATGGCCTCAAGTAACATGTACAACACAGATCTCTCACTCATGTAATGTATATAACACATGTAACGTGGCGTGTTCAACACAGATACAACACGTGTAACGTGGCCTCATGTATCGTCTACAATATGTTTAATGTCAGATGTACACATGTACAACATCTCACTACAACATGTTTATATAACGTGTTTAACATCACTTCAACATGTTTATATAATGTATTGCATATGCAATGTCATATTCTATATGCACTTCAACATGACAATCTGCCATATGTGTGACCTGATTGTAATATAGCTGATGTACGTCTGACAGATTAATGTAACACGTTAATCAAATCGCAAAGTGATCCCGGATTGCATGGATCAGATCTATGCAACACGTTAATCAGATCTATGTTAATACGATCTATGTGATATGATAATCAGATCTATACAATATGTTAATCAGATCTATTTAACATTGTAATCAGATCATATTCACGATAATCAGATCTATGTAACATGTTAATCAGATCTATGCAACATGTTAATCAGATCATATTCACAATAATCAAATCTATGTAACATGTTAATCAGATCTATGCAACATGTTAATCAGATCATATTCAAGATAATCAGGTGGTGAACCTATTATGCCAATCCGAAAGGAAAAGATGGGCCACTTACCTTTTAGATGATAATATTCGGAGATCCGCCGTTAAATAGCTATGATACCACTGTAGGGAAATGCGGAAGGTGAGCCATCAAGATCTGACGGTTTACACGATGATTGGGACCCTCACAAAGTAGAAGGATGGTGTTCCAACGGCCCATCTATCTACTACTAGAGTAGATGGAACTATTCACACCTCTGATCCTACGGTATATAGTGGCCTCAGATTACGATCTATGGATCAGATCGTCCCAAGGACAAGCTAAGATGGACAAACTATACCGCACTCTAATTCTCTCTGTATACTCTCGGTGTTTCGTATGATTTGATGCGTTCCATGAGAGAAGCGCACTCCTTTTTATAATAGAGGAAGGAGAGTTTGGGTGGGATTGGGATAAGGCCACATCATCCGGTCTTATCCCTATCTCCTATCATAAATCAAATTCAAAGTTAAATTTGAAATATAACAGAAGAGGAAAAAGGCCGGAAGAAGCCAAAACTCGTGGGACCCACCCACTAGTGATTGCTCACCAATGGGCCCCACTGGCCTACGTCTAACAAGTATACCATTTGTATCTTTATTCATAAAATTATAACTTCACATCCCTTTGGGTGGGGACCATACAAAAAGGTAATGCCCACCACATAAAACATAATGTAAAAACAAAAAAGAAAAGAAAAAAAAACTTATTAAACAAATGCTTAAATCTCAAAAAGAGCTACAACCCTCGCTATATTACAGGCAAGAGTCCAAACAATAAATGAGTGCGAGTGCAAATTAGAAGGATACGATTCTTTCCCTCATAGCCTCCTATTCTCACTCAATTATGTTATTGTTTGATGGTTTTCTAAGTTGGGTTCTAGGTTGTGCAATAGTTGTGTACTTATTGTTTAACAATTAGTTCTAAATTGGGCTTGAATTATCGTGTAGGCAAAATTCCTAATACTATTTTCATAGTTAATTTAACTAGTATAAATGCATTTACTATTTCAAGGATAACACAATCAGTTTCTAATATCTTAATAGGTTGCCTCTCAATGCATATGTTACATTTGCCCATTACAACTAAATCAAGAGACTTGGAAGATGTCATATAACAGTCCTGCCGTATATATGTAGTATAGATGAATTATAAAGGGAATAAGCTAGAGACGTATACATGTGAGAAATATTAAATGCTAGAATCACATTAAAATAATTCTATAGCAAGTATTAAATGCTAGTGTCCTACAAAAACTATTAAATGCTAGTATCCAACGAAAAACAACTCCGTAAAGGCAAGAGTTAATGGCATGAAGATTCCAACAAAGCTTTCTATACGTGTTGCTTGACCAAAATAACAAGGGGCTTACATGATTTTTTCTGTACACGTGGTTAAACGTGATAGGCCATACTTATGTGGAAATCCAATAGAATTTGCATGACTAGCTAACTTGATCTCTCGTGCTACTATACACTATGCAAGGCTATCACCTCTGATTTAAATTTATAAAATGTTGTTAATGTCTCAAATCTTTCCGCAGCAGGGTCTGTCAATGCTATCGATAATCTATTCGATGCCATTGAGAGCTATTTGATGTCATTGACAAATACTCGATGCCATCGAAAAAATTCAGGAATTTAGCAATTGATTGTTAGACATTTTTGGTGTCCCGATCGATGTTATCACGGGAGGTTCAATGTCATCGACAAGCCATTGATGACATCGAAGTGCCATCGAGAAAATTTGAAAAATCCATGTTTAGTCACTGGAATGTTTTAGTATTTTGTTTGATGACATCGAAGGGGTTTGATGCCATAGATAGTTTGTCAATGCCATCGAAGTTCCATCAAACGTGTCATCGAATGATCACACAAAAATTATGTAGAATTGTGTAAGTGTGGTATTTGTTTCCTATTTGGATTGTGATTCGCCTATAGATTATATGTAGGGGTGTAATTGGGAATATGAGGTATTTAAGAGCTTTCTAATTCGTTCCTAGGGTTTCAAGGGTGTATCTTAGGTGATTCAAGGCTTATTCGAATCGGATTATTTCTGTCTCTTGTAATTTTTTTGCTTTTATAATGCATATCTGTCGTTTTATCACGTGGTTTTTTTCCGAAAGAGTTTTTCCATGTTAAATTCGGAGTCATTATGATTGGGCTTGGTTGTGCGATTGGAATACTTTGCTCGATTCATCTCTGTGTGCTTCCGCAGTCTCCCAACATAAAAGTAATGTGTGAAGAAGAGATCTAGGTGCTCGTGTCATGCCCCATACTTGGGCACCCGAGTAGCAATGCCTAGATCATGAGGTTGGGGTGTGAACCTTAAATAGAAACACACTGGGAGGGTATTGCCCCCATGCCCTTGTGGTCGGTTTAGTGACCAAATTTACAGGTAGAAATTAGAAACACATACATCAGTAACAAAAGATGGGTATAAATAATTAAACCAGATAGCACTAGGGTCGCTGTCCAAAAAGAGGTCAAGTTTAAATCCCTTAACTAGGGATAATACAACCATGATAAACAAAAATATATGGAACACAAGCTAACAAACAAAGAAAAAAAAAAAGAAACGTAAAATTCATCTGCTCTCGGCTCCTTGCGGCGGTAAGCTACGATATAAGCATTCCTCTATCTAAGATTCCTGCATATGTCAAATGGAAGATGCAAAAAACTTGCATAGTGAAGAAATATCACCCAAAATTTACACACAGTATAATAGTCAAGTATGGATATGAATAAAGAAAATCAAAACATAGTGTATACAATTCATACCTAACATTCATATATGAAGTGCGACAAAACCTTGTAATATACAAATCATACCGGGCAAGTCCTATATAACGTATAGGGTATAATCATACTAATCTCAATGTTAGCTAGCATGCAACAACCCTTAACGGCTATCCGCAGGTAAAATAAGGAAAGGCACGGCTGTTCTAACTAATCACCCAGTAAAATTCACAACAAAAAGGGGGTGCCCATAGTAAACTAATCAGCCAGTGAAATGCTCAAAAGTACATCCATACAGGTTAGGCATTCGATAAAATCCATATGCCTTGAATGCATATCGTCAACCACCAATCACCTAAGTATTGGTAACTAACCCATCGTGACTCTGATTTGGAGATGTGCATCTCGATAGTATACAATGCCCATAGTGGCTAACTAGTGGGTAAAATACAAAGAAAAGTACACCCACACTAGTTAGGCACCTGGTAAAATCTTCATGTCTTGGGTGTGTTTCTCCAACTATCTTGTTCTAAGATACTTATATTTAATCTACAAGTAACCATACATAAGTAACAAATTTAAACAACCTATCATGCAACAATTCATTACCCTAGTCATATCAGGTTAGGGGCTCCATCAAGCTTATGTGAGACGTCCATAATGGCTAAGCAGCTGATAAAATTTAAAGAAAAGTATGCATGTACTGGTTAGGAACCTGGTAAAATCTTCACGCCTCGGATGCCCACTTCCAACCAATACCAATCCTAATAACAAGCATCCTAATCTACAACCAATACTAACCCTAATTACAATCATCCAATGATATAAAGAATGATTCAGACTAGCAGCCCTTACATCACAAAAGAGAATCAACCCAAAGTTAACTTAGCCAAAAAAGTTCCACAACAACAACAACGGGTCTACTAAAGAAAAACCACAAGGGGACAAGATGCTAGATGGACCCTCCAACCGAAAAATTAGGATGCTAATCCAAAGCTTCCATCCCACGAGTCATAAATGTAACAATTAAAATGCATAAATAAATTTATAAATACAACAATGAACCTGCGTGCAAAATTTATAAAAATAATCGCCTAGTCTATTCTTAAAATAACAAATAACTACACATATAAATTTATAAATAAAAATTTAAAATGCATAAATAAATTTAAAATACAACGATGACGACCATAAGGCATATAATCTATTCTTAAAATAGCAAATAACTACACATATAAATTCATAGCTCTTAATGGCAACAATCAAAATGTATAATAATCTATATAATTGATAGTTGAGTAATCTAATTAATTTCTAACAATCATAATTCATGGTGTTTAGTTAACCTATTAAAGAAGAACAATTTACAACACATCGCCATCTAATATTATCAACAAAAACTTTACATGCTCAATAAGAAACATACAATTTGTTATATAGGAAAAAAAAAAAACATCAGCTAGAACATCGTGGAAAGCTTGGAGGGTAGTTCTTCACCTCATCACGATAAAGGTTTCTACATTTGAGCGCTTTAATCCCGATCTTACTATCGAATGACGGCTCCTACGACTAAAATTTTAGGGTTTATGGCAAAACCAAATCCTAGCCACACAATCCCAAGTTAGAATCTAAATCTACCTATGTTAACCCTAAATTTGAAATGTAACGAGGGGATTCTACTTATCGATGACCTAGGCTACATCAATTTAATGTTATGGCCTCGAATTGATCCTAAATGAACAATCCATCGCCACAAAGTCAACTAAAAACTCAAACAGCTGAGTAGTAGTCACAATCAATTCATCCCAAAAATATTCGCATGCAAGTGCTGAATAGGGCGTAAGTAGCATGCATGCGTCAAAAGAGGGGCTAGGCACACAAGAAAAGCAACTCGTACCACCTCTAGCTCTCGATCTCAGTCTCTCTCTATCAATCTCCACCTTTCAGTCACTCACTCTCCCAACCAACGACTCTGTTGATCAAATCGGCTGAGCCCTAATTCCATGGGTTCTCAGGCTACACAGATTGGTCAGACTGACTAAACTAGGTTTCAGGCATATTCCGGACTTCCTTGCTGGCATATGGTTCTGGGTCCTAACCTTATGCTTTCTTGGGTTGACGTAAGGTTCTTGAGCTATGTTTAACATGATTTTGAAGGTTAGAAAGGTGGAATGACAAATCAAACAATTTGAGCGATCACTACACGAGTTAGGTACTCGACTCGAAGCATTCCAATGTGGGCTATGCCTAATCGAACACTCAAGGCAAACAAACAATGGATCCAGTGGCCTAAGTCCAGTAGGGCTCGACACAGCGCAATCAAGAAGGTGAGGAATCCACCAGGCTCGAGCTCCAAGGCTAGGGCTTATTAACAGTTCTCTAAGTTATCCAGGTTCGTTTACGCATGGAGTTGGATCGCACCATGGGTTCCTAGAATGAGTATTCTACTTCAAATATTTAGGTTTCCTAGGGGAGGACACGTGCCCAAGAACGTGCGATCACAGGACAAATCAATTTTTTTCCTAATGATGTCTGATGACATCCAATACTCGACTATTGGAGAGCTGTGGCATTATAGCTTGCCAATAAAAACCAATCAATTCTCTCTTCAGCTTAACCCTGCATATCAATCATTCATCCCCTCATTGATGCTTATCTCTTTGTTTTATTTTATCTTAGCTCTCCATCGCTCAATAGCTCAACTTTGTTTAGGGGCTGTTTGATTTTTTATTTCCCTAGTAAATACACGGAAATAAGTAATTATTACTTACTCCACCTGTTTGAAATTTGCCGGGAATTACGTTTTGAAAATCGATCCATACAAACCCTGTTATTACTGATTTAAATATGTGGGCCTCACCATGATATATGTGAGTTATCCACACCATTCATCCTTTTAAAAAATACATTTAAGGCATGATCCCAAAAATGAGGAAAATCAAAAGCTCAAGTGGACCACACCTTAGGAAACAATGATCATTAAGACGTCAATGGTTGAAAGTTATTTTCTCCCTAAGGCCCATATTGATGTTTATTGGTCATCTAACTTGTTCATAAGGTCACACAGTCATGGATAAAGTGGAAACAAAAATATCAGTTTGATCCAAAACTTCTGGGGTCCTCAAGAAGCTTTCAATGGTAGGAGTTCAATTCCCATTGTTTTCTGTGGTGTGGTCCACTTGATCTTTGGATCTGCCTCGTTTTCGGCTCATGCCCTAAAATGAGTTGGCTAAAGGGATGGACAGTGTGGATAGGACACAAAGATCATGGTGGGCCCCATGATTTAACATTTTTCTCCTCGAATGACGTGAGGAGTGCAATAAATGAAAGGTGGCATTCATCATATCCTTGAAAGTCCAACCAGAAATACAAACATAAATAATTATTACCCATTTACCTTGAATTACCTTTGTAGTTAGAAAATCAAACATGCCCTTATAGTATACGACCGTAGTTTTCATCCTTAGTTTATCTTTCCACCCTTCATCCACGACATCTTACTGCATTACAAGGAAGATCGCTCAATTTCAAATGAAAAACTGCGAAGCTTTCCTGCTACATGGTACGTGATTCAGCCGGCTATCTTGTCATGAAGTTTGGTTCAAATAGATAGTCAAATTACAATCGTTCATTATGTACTTAGTTCCCATTTAGTCTATGAGTAGACTATCACCCCACCATCCATCTCACCATGAACGTCCATTTCAACCATGTGCTAAAATAGATTGTCGAATATCCACCCTCCATCAGTCTTCTAACTATGAAGTCCAATTTTCAATCGAGTAACAAATAGACGACCATTGTGCACTTCACGGTCATCCTACTATAAAGTTCAATCCACACTTGGTTGATGACTGAATCATCGTCCTTTAAGCTAATCGTGAATGCCCATATCATAAAATCATTAATAAAATACTTTCAACTTTTATCTTCTTTCTCTATTATTATATCATTAAACTACGGTTGCAATCACGTAAATTTTGAAGTTATTTTGATCGAAATATAAGAAAAAGAATCCATTTAAGGAACGAACCCTCCATTTTGCAAATCACTTAATCTCATACAATTGGTGGCTAGATAAATGGCCGATCTTTACAAACTCAGTTTTATTTGGTACATCTCGATGCTTGAGGTCACAAGGCATTCAGTTTAAATCGAGCCACATTCTACTTGTTCCATACGTACACCAGACTGGATTTGATTAGAACAACATGAATCATGTGACTGTTAATCAAATGTTGGCCACTAACAAAAAGAGGAATTTAGGTTGCTCATAAGTGAGCCACAAGAAAAAAAGTCCACTCATTTGCCAATCATATATATCAAGTATATAGGCACGTGCATGTGTGTTTATATAACAAGAATATATTTCCTTGAGTGGTCCACTAAATCATTTGAGGATATTTTAAATCAAGGTTACTACCATGTATCTTTTATCCAGATTTTAAATAAAAAGTTATGAAAGGAAGAAAAATGAAAAAAACATGGGACAATGTTGTCATACAGGTAGAATGAATCTTAGTTTTCTATTGGAAGTGCATGGCATGTGTTCGGAGGAGTGAATGGTGTTGCCCTTTTTTTAATGAATTATAGAGAATGGTGGCGCACACCCCCAAATAGTATTGTAAATATTCTTATTTTGGACTCTTTTCATTGTTCCTCTTCCCACTTCATTTTACAGTAGAATTCTACTTTATCCAAAAAAATAAAAGGAGAAAAAAGAGATCTTTTAGATACAACTAAATATTGTTATTTTGTACTCTATAGTGTTGGAGGGCCTTGCACAAAACCTTAGGATCTAGCCTCCCGAAATAAACCAGAATTATGGAATAATAAAGCAATGAAATAAATCAAAGCATAAACCACACACCACACAAGAGATTTTTATGTGGAAAACCCTCAAAGAGGTAAAAACCATGGGACCTCGTCCAGATCAACAATCCACCATGAAGTAGAACATTACAACCATCTTCACTCACGCAGGAGTGATAAACAATGAGAAAATAAAAGAAAAATGGAGAGATCTCACCGATTACGAGGACGTAGAAGCGCTGAGATATAAATTGCACAGTAGATAACCTCCACGAGCATAACCTCCTTCTACAAGCTTCCTCTCTCTCTCTCTCTATCTCACTCTATCTCACACCTTTTATAGCTCTCTTGTGTTTTTTATACCTATAGAAGAACCCTAGGAACCCCTATTTATAGTTTTAGGAAACTCCTTTCTGCATCCCAGTTACGAAAGGACTTAGATTTTCACAATTCACAAAATCACGGAACGAATCTGCGTAACCACGACCGATCGAGATGAGGCCATGACCGGTCGAGCGCCACCCACGACCAATCGAGCACCACCCTCGGCTGGTCGAGCACCCCAAAGAAAAATATCCCAAAGTTGACTTTGAGTCGAGTCAGGACTCGACACCACGACTGATCATGCACCAGCCCTCGACCGGTCGTGTAAGGCTCACGACCGGTTGAACACGAAAAAAAAATCCCATCAAATCTCTCCCTTTTTGACCTAGGAGGGATTTACCTTCTTTAAGCCAGCCTGGTTTCTACAAACTTCAAACTTGCCCTTGAGGAAAGCCTTGGTCATTATGTCTGACCCATTATCGTCCATGTGGACCTTCTTAAGCTGTAACACCTTCTGTTCCAAAGTATCCCTGATCCAGTAATACTGAATCTCTATGTGCTTTGACTTGGATTCTTACTCAAGTGTATAACACTCTAACTATCGCAATAGACCATGTGCTCCACCTGCTTCAGGTTAAGTTCCTGTAAGAACCTCTTCATCCAAAATATCTCTTTACATGCCTCTGTGACTGCAATGTACTCGGCCTCTGTCGTTGACAATGCTACGACCGTCTATAGCTTGCTCTGCGAAGAAACTGTTCCCCCTGTAAACGTGAACATGAACCCCGAGGTAGACTTCCTGGAGTCTATATCGTTTGTCATATCTACATCTGTGTAGCCCTTTAATATAGGTTTACCGTCACCATAGCATAGGCTCAGACTGGATGAGTCTCTTAGACACCGCAGTATCCATTTCACCGCTGCCCAATGCTCTTTGCCAGGATTGGCAAGATACCGGCTGACAACACCAACCGCATATGCTATGTCTGGGCATGTACACACCATAACATATATTAAACTTCCTACAGCTAACGCGTAAGGTATCTTCTACATCTTTTCCACCTCTACTTTCGTCTTGGGACACTGTCTGTCGCTCAATCTGAGCTGACCATCCAGTGAAGTACTAACCGACATTCATATTGAACTGCTTTAGGACTTTCTTAATATACCGCCCTTGTGACAGCCAAAGCTTCATGCTGCTTCTGTCACGGGTTATCTCCATTCCTAGGATCTATTTAGCTGGGCTGAAGTATTTCATAATGAACGACTTGCCCAACTCCTGTTTCAGCCTGTCAATCTTCTTGATGTCTTTACCCATGATGAGCATGTCATCAACGTATAACAGTAGAACTAAGAAATCACCATCTAAGAACTTGCGCATGAACACACAGTGGTCCGACTTCGTTCTGTCATACCCATGCTTCAACATAAACGAGTCAAACTTCTTGTACCATTGCCGTGGAGCTTATTTCAGCCCATACAAGCTCTTCCTCAGCCTACACACCATATGCTCTTTGCCCTTGACTTCGAACCCCTCTGGTTGGTGCATGTAGATCTCTTCTTCTAGGTCACCATGGATAAATGCAGTTTTAACATCTAACTGCTCTATCTCCAGATCTATGCTTGTCACCAACCCAAGCAACACCTGTATAGATGTCATCTTCACCACTGGTGAGAATACCTCTTCGAAGTCTATACCTTTCCTCTGACCAAAACCTTTCACCATAAGTCTGACATTGAACCTCGTCTGTGAATTCTTCTGCTCAACCTTCTTTCTGAACACTCACTTGTTGCTCAAAGCTTTCTTATCCTTAGGCAATTTCACCATGTCATAGGTGTGGTTCTTATGCAAGGATTTCATCTCCTCTTGCATAGCTTTTAACCACTCCCCCTTATGCTCGTCGGCTAGGGCCTCAGAATAATCTTCTGGCTCTCCCCCATCAGTGAGCATAATGTACTCATGCGGCGAGTACCTCTTGGACGACTGTCTGTCCCTAGATAACCTCTTCACCTGTGGCTCAATAGGTAGATCAAGTGGGGGCTGCTCCCCTGGTCCATCTTCTGAAGGAACTCCTTCGTCCTCTACACCTTGCTGTACTCCCCCATCATTAGGTACCACAGGAGGAATAACCGGATCCATGTCTTCTAGCTCACATGAACTAAGTTGGTTCTTCTCTGGCTTACCAATGTCTTCTATACACTGATCTTCAAAGAAAACTAATTCTCTGCTCCTGACGAGTTTCTTCTCGGTCGGATCCCACAATTTGTAACCGAACTTTTTATCACCATACCCTAAGAACACACACTGCCTGATCTTCATATCAAGCTTGGACCTTTCTTCCTTTGGTACGTGAACGGATGCCTTGCATCCAAACACCCTGAGATGACTGTATGATGGATCCTGTCCAGTCCACACCTTCTTAGGTACTTCTTCATTCAACAGGGCTGATGGAGACCTGTTTATCAAATACACTGCCGTGTGCATTGCTTCTCCCAAGAACGTCTTGGGCAACTTCGCATGGGATAACATCCATCTGATTCTCTCTACAATAGTGCGATTCGTTCGCTCAGCTACACCATTATGCTGGGGGTCTTGGAAACCGTCTATTCATGTTGTATACCCAGGGACTTATAGTACTCATGAAAGTCACCAATATATTCACTACCATTGTTGGTGCAGATGCACTTCAATGATCTACCTGTCTCTCTCTTGACCATAGCATGAAACAATTTAAACACACCAAAAACCTCGTCCTTGGATTTCAAAGCATAAACCCAAATCCTCCTAGATGCATCATCTATAAAAGTGACAAAATACAATGCCCCACCTAAGTTTTTTGTCCTCATAGGACCACAAACATCAGAATAAACCAAATCTAATGCATGCACTTTATTAACACGAGAAGCAGTTTTAACGAATGAAACTCTATGTTGTTTCGCTGATAAATAATTAAGACGGGTTTTGAGAGGTGTACCTGTCACGTCTGAAAGGAGCCGCTTCCTCATTAGTAGCTGAAGCCCTTTTTTACTCATGTGACCTATACGCCTGTGCCACATGTCAACAGCTGAATCTTTTGCTGCGTTCAACCCACCCATGCACACACTGACACTTGCTTTGTAAAGGGTGCACCACTTCTGTAACACCCCGGAAAATCAGGGGTCGTGCATAAACTCGACTCCCGAGTCCCCGAGTGTCACTTATCATCAATTTTATAATTTTATGATTAATCCAGTTTAAATGCGCAGCCTGAAATTTCTTGGAGCATGAAACACAACCACAACTAGTACACTGAAATGAAGAGATCAATATATACAGGTCCAAAAAAAGAATAAATGGGTCGCATAAGGCATTACTCAACAAAATCACAACAACATCATGTCCACAAGAGTAGAGCTGAGCCCACTCGTCCACCTCCTCGAGGCCCGCATCGCCCAGCTCCACGAATTCTGCATCACCTGCATTTATGAGCGAATCTGGTTGGTGTTTTAAAACACCGTCCCAGAGTGGGAGTGAGTGATCAACTTAGTGTGAACTATTAGTCTCAAGTTGTCACAAACATCAGTTATATTACGGATTTAATGAAAAACAATCATTCACAGTCACTAAACTAATCTTATTAATGTGCATGCATGATGGATGAAATGATGCATGCCCTCGCCACAACTCTCCCTCAAGCGACTCCATCTTACGATCACATATGACAACACTCCCTCAGAGCGACCTCGACTGCCGAGTCGCCACCCTAACTAATGAGATGCAATGATATGTTAGCCAAGTTCTTAGTTAATTTCGTTCATCCAGCAGGTTTGGGAAACTGATTCACCCCACGTATCAATGCCCTCAACTAGTTGCGGTGCCAAGACCCCTCAATGCGCGAGGCCAGGGCACCGCGATCCGTGATCCCGTCGGGTTCCTCATCCCCGACTCCAGGCACATGAGGAGTGCCAAAAGGAAGGGATTGCTCGCGGTCACTACGGGGAGGCGCGGTACCCCAGCGTAGGCCGACAGCTCGGACACAGTGTCCCATTCCACCATGCCCGGCTCACGAGGCTGTGAACCAGTTACAAGTGGATTATCAATGGGCTACAATGGTTGTAGGGTGGTTCAGGTTCCATGCATATGTGAGCACACAGGGTTAACAAACAGGATTTGTCAGTAAGTAGACTAAACCACACGAGTCAGGTGAGCACGAGATGAACGACATCGGGTGCTAGACCCATGCAGTCGAACTGCTGCCGCCCATACGCACTCGTCCGACTTGCATGGTTAGTCTTAGGGTAGTCCAACCAATGGGACTACCGTCTAGCCTCGAGTTCCCGACAATCCAAGGGTTTGACGATGAGATATAGCATACCAACATCAAGCTTATCAACCAACATTCCAGTGTCATGTTGCATACATTCCACCATTCAAGTCTATTTACCTAACAAGCATAATAAATTAGTAGAAACAAGTGTATGTGTGTGTCGTGGGTTAGAGAGGAAGCTAGGTACTTCCAACATTTCAAGGGATCAACCACACACAAGAGTCAAGATTACTATGCACTATGAAGTAACTCATTGTGGAAAACAATCACAAAAAAAAAGAACATAAAGTCATCATAAGCCAAAATAACATATGAGGGACAAGATCAACATCAACAAGAGTTAAGCATGTAAATCCATGTAGTTTCAACAAACACCCATTCCTAGATTCCTCTAGATTTTTCAATACCACAACCAAACAACCAAAATCATTAGACCCATACTATAAATGGTGTTAGGCCACCTAGGATCAATAGTCCGCACCTTGGATTTGATGGAGGCTTGAAAACGACCTAGGAGATATGGATTTCGAGGTAGATCGGCCGGAATCCCTAAAACCAAACCTTGCATGTGAGAAATTTCATCTCAATCCCTTCTCAATACATGGATTCCAAGAAGAAGAAGTGAAAGATCTTACCTAGACGGCCAACGGATGATTATGGAGGTTGTGGAGGAGAGCTTCTCCCTTGAGGAGAAGTAGGAAGTTAAAATGGTTGATTTCCTTGGGCCCCACCTTGATCTAAGGTCCACCCAGCTCTCACTTTCACTCTCTTTCTTCACTCTCCCTAGCTCTCTCTCCTCTCTCTTTACTCTCTCCCTCTTTCTCTCTTTATCTCTTTTGGAAATGGAAAAATCGTATGGGAAGAGGGGGTGCCCAAATGGGGCCTTTTTATAATGCCAAGTTTGGTGTAAATGGCCCCAAGGGCTAGGTTTTTACTATACTAGACTTATGGGAGGGTCTTTCTAGGATCTAGGGTCCTATCACCCCTCTAGCCACCAAATTCGGCGTGTATGTGCCTTATGGCCCGATTAGGGCCCATGCAAAAATTGAGGACGAACGGATGAACGGATATATAATCTGAGAAAACGTTTCTGACCTTTAAGTGGTCCTGTGGGGGCCATTTTGGTGATTGGAGCATTTCTGATGGCCCTCTGGTCATGAAATTTATAAGATAAGTGGTCCATGGCCCGATGAGGGGCCTTACAAAATTTGGGAACGAACGGATGCGGGGTTTGGTCGTACGGGTTCGATTTATGATCAACGGTCACCGTTCCACGATCAGGTCCCAGATTTGGTGGACGGGTGTAGAAAAATATATTAAAACGTCATCACAAATTTAGAAGGAATCTGACGGCTGGAAGGCCCGAAGTCTCAGTTTCTTTTGTCAGTGCCAGATTTTAATCTAGCATTGGTGGGGCGCATTGGGCAAGCGCCAGATGGTACTTTTGGGTGTCCACTGGGTCCGCAGTCCGCGATAGACCACAAGCCCAGTGAGATCTATGATTTTCTAAAGTTTTAGATTTTTCCGACCCTTCTCGGTTGCTGGGTGGCCCACACGGCTGTTGCTAAGTGTAAACGGGCCATCTGGCTTGGCGGCCCGCACTTGGTCCCATCATAACTAGACTGGTCCACCCCAGTATAAACTAACATTGAGTGATAATAGTCATTAAGTGATTTTATAAGTTAATTAAAAATAAATTTTAAGGATTTTTGGAAATCCAAAACAGTGAAAATCCAGGATGTTACAACTTCTTTCCTCTGATTGCGATCAACGAACCCTTGATGAGCTTCCAGCGCCCACCAGCAAACCGACTTTCATAGCCATCATCATCCAACCTTCTCGTCGACATCAAATTGAGGCAAAGGTTTGGGATATGCCTCATATCCCTAAGAACTAATGTGAAGCCCACATCGGTCTTCATACAAATATCACCGACTCCTACGATCTTTGATACGTCAGAATTTCCTATCTTCACGGTCCCATAGTCACCAGACTTGTAGCTTGTAAAGAAGTTCCTTCGTGGAGTCGCATGAAAAGATGCCCTGAGTCAATCACCAAGTCGGTGTCCTGACTCGTAGCCGTGAGACAAACATCATGATCTGCTGAAAGAATAAGTACAATGTCGCCATCTGAAGCAATTACAGTGGAATCTGATTCATATTCCTTCTCATTTCCTTTTCCTTTCTTATCGTTCTTCTTACCACGACATTCATGCTTGTAGTGGCCCTTCTTACCACAATTCTAGTAATCAACATCCTTCCTGTTACTCGACTTGCCTCTTGATTTATCTCAGACCTTCCCACCCTTTCTGTTCTTTCCTATTGCCCGTTCCTGTGTCACAAGGGCCTCTTGTTGAGTAGACCCTTGAGACTTCCTCCTTGTCTCCAATTGAAGAGATAACTGGTTACTTGTTCCATGGATACCTTTCCGTCTGATGTAGAGTTACTTAGAGATACCACCAATGTCTCCCAACTGTCAGGCAATAAACTAAGCACTGGTAAAGCCTGCAATTCATCATCCAGGACCATCTTCATAGAGAAGAGTTGGTTCACTATATTGCTAACCTCATTCATGTGCTCGGCCACAAAACCACCATCTTTGAACTTAAGATTCACAAGTCATCTTATCAAAAAAATCTTATTACCGTTTGTCTTCCTCTCATACAGCCCTTCCAATTTCAGCCATAGGCTAGTGGCTGAGGTCTCCATAGACACATGGTGGAACACAGAATCATCCAACCATTGTCTAATAAATCTCACCGCCTTTCGATCCATCTTCTTCCAATCATCATCAGACATATCATTGGGTTTTGCTGATATGCCTAAAATTGAAGAATATAGGTCCTTGCAATAAAGCAAGTCCTCCATCTTAGCCTTCCATATATATGGTCTAGTTAGAACCATTGAGGCTGATCATCCTTGATGAGCCACCTTCCATAATTCAAAAAAACCGATCCTATTCGTTCAATGAACTTAACTTTGATACCACTTTGTTCGAGGGCCTTGTACAAAACCTTAGGATCTAGCCTCCCGAAACAAACCAAAATTATGGAATGATAAAGCAATGAAATAAATCAAAGCATAAACCACACATCACACAAGAGATTTTTACGTGAAAAACTCTCAAAGGGGTAAAAACCACGGGACCTCGTCCAGATCAACAATTCACTATGAAGTAGAACGTTACAACCATCTTCACTCACGCAGGAGTGGATAAACAATGAGAAAATAAAAGAAAAATAGAGAAATCACCGATTACGAGGACGTAGAAGCATTGAAATATAAATTGCATAGTAGATAACCTCTACGAGCATAACCTCCCTTCTACAAGCTTCCTCTCTCTCTTTCCCTCTCTATCTCACTCTATCTCATACCTTTTATAGCCCTCTTGTGTTTTTCATATCTATAGAAAAACCCTAGGAACCCATATTTATAGTTTTAGGAAATTCCTTTCTGCATCCCAGTTGCGAAAGGACTCAGATTTTCGTAATCCGCAAAATAACGGAACGAGTCTGCGTAACCATGACCGGTCGAGACGAGGCCACGACTAGTCGAGCGCCACCCACGACCGGTCGAGCACTACCCTCGACCGGTCGAGCACCCCGGAGAAAAATATCCCAAAGTCATTGGATTCTGAGTCGAGCCAGGACTCGACTCCACAACTGGTCGTGCACCAGCCCTCGACCGGTCTTGTAAGGCTCACGACTGGTCGAGCACGGAAAAAAACCCCATCATATAGTTGTATATAAAAAAAGAGGGTTTTTAGATACAACTAAAGCCTAACCTATTAATAGGCTTCAATTTTAGGCGCATTAATCATGAAATTATACTAGCTTAATTAGAATAATATATCTTAGTGAGAACTCATTCTTGTTGATATTGATGATGATGGTATACCTTGATCTTTCACACCTTCCACCCTTTTGAGAAACCTTTGTAATGTCCTTATTTTCTGTAAAAGTTACAACTACTTCAAGAGTCTCTATATTATAAGAGTCAATGTCTCTTTAAAATACCATGCAAGCTTACCATTCCTTACGTATTTGAATTGATTACTACCACTATGGAGCCCACACAACGCTGTCCAAACCAAACCATTGATCATGCGTGACTCACCTAATTAGAACCTTACAAGCTGATCCCACTCACAGCCCATCAATCCAAAAAGCTTCTCATTAATATATATATATATATATATATATGGTTTTTTCTCTTTTAATTTTCTATGGTCATAGAAATTACTATATAGCAATTTTAACTATTTTATTTAATATTTGGACACTTCCCATAATCTAAGTATGGGCAAGTACGAGTACGGCACTTTATAAACTTCTTCATTGATGCACTTTTCTCCCATTGATAGTAACACATGGAGCTGTCCATTTCTAGTTAATGAAAGGCTAGATTAGATTGTATTTTTCATGCCATGTGGTGACAAAAAATACAACTGAGAATTTTGTACCATATCTGGATTTGTGTGTTGTTTGTTTGCATGTGCTACGTTGTGCGTTTTGTCATCGGTCAATTGATATCGGCTCTTCTCGATGAATGGATGAGGCGGTGGGCCATGTTGTGGTCCTCCATTCCTTCCCATGTGAGGATCCTGCCTCCTTTTATCTTCTTATTAAAAAGCTTACTCCTATGAGAAATTACATGATACATGCCTCACACTTTTTTATAATTAAATGTAGATTTTGAATTATGATAAGTATAACTCATGGATGTGTAATCCAAACCATTAGCTCATTGATCCCCACCATAAATGTAAAATTATTGGACCCTCCCCTGAATTGGGAAGATGAGGACCATCTTTCAGTTGAATGTGGACCGTTTTTGTATTTATATACATAACAATCCCTATGTGGTACACAAACCAAAAGGTTGATTGTTCCGTTGGGAGATTCTTGGGACACAATACATGTTTTTGGTACGCTATAGACCAACCGTCTGGATTTCTGAACAATGGCCCTACTTGCCAGGCCACCATCATATATAGAATTCCTCTATAGCAGATTCCTCGCCTTTTGCAATTGCTACATGCCTGCCAAACGACCATCACTACAGTAGAAAAAACTCGGAGACTCAACTGAAATAGAATTGACTCTGTCGCTTTTTGGGTTGGTGGGCACTTAACATGATCAATGGTTAGACTATGGACTGTTCAAACAGGAATGAGAATGACCCGATTTATTGAATGGACCACTATCTGAGAATAATCAGGTGCATGGCACACTGCGATGGGATATGCAGTAATATTAATTGTTTCACTGGTTAGATGGTCGACTTCAATCCTTCATCTTTATTTTGGCCCCTGGATCCATGTTAGAATTGCAAACACCTTATAAAAATCACCCGGGACCAGCCAACTATTTGAAAATCTGGACCACACCAACCCAAGCCCACCCAACCAGCCCAAAATCCGAGGCCATGAATCCCAGCCTGGACGCGGATAAGTTCCTGTGTTGGGATGCTAGGTGGGCCCCACCATGATGTTCGTGAGAAATCCACTCTTTTTTTCCGGATCATTTTAGGACAAGAGAGTAAAAATCAGGTGGATTCAAAAATCAAGGCAGCCATATGAGAGGAGACAATGTGGATTCAGTGACCACTGTTGAAACATTTGTATGGACACAAGTTTCTTATCAGGTTAAGTTTTTGCTATTTTCAATTCATCCTGGTGGGAATGACCTTATAAATGGTTTTGATTTTAATATAGACATTAAGGGGAAGCCAGGAAGGTTCTAACTGTAGGCAATTCTTTCCCCAATTTTCACTATGTATGACCTCCTTGAGTTTTAGACTCACCTTATTTTTGTCTCATATCTTAAAATGATCCTATAAAATGAATGGACTCAACGAATTTTTCAAAAACATTATGATAGCCCACCTAGCATCCCAGCACAGTAACTACGCAAGTCTTTGGAAAGAAATCCGCATTCCGCATTCATTTCTGCTGCCCGCATCACAGTGGGAAGCGGATTGCGTCCTACACGGTCAGACCTTCAAGTGAACCCACCTTAATATATCTATCAGTTTATCCACATATTTCATCCCTCTATTCCTACCATGTTAATATATGGACACAAAAATAAAGTAGATCCATATAAGAGGTGACTTTACATTCATTTTCATTTAATGCAATGTGCATTTAATGCTTTGGGCATTTAAGGCAACCAAGCTTCCCATTTGGTGTGGTCCACTACACAGTTGTATCTACCTCATATTTGTGACGCGAAATGAAGTGAAAACACAAATATCAGCTTGATCCGCAACTTTTTCAGCTCCCAAGAAGTTTTTAATGGTTTACGTTCAATTTCCTCTTTGTGGTCTACCTAATCTCTGGACCTATCTAATTTTTAGTATCAAAAGTTAAAATGATCCGATAAAAGCAATGAACGGCATGGATGAAACACTTACATCACGGTGGGCCTCACAGAGCTCTGCCCGGATGGATTACGGACCTTGGTAGGACGCAATCCGCGTCCCGTGCGAAGACGATCGTTGACGCTCCTGTGACCCCAGAAGGTTTCAAAGGGAGACATTCAATCCCCGCTACTTTTTGCTGTGTGCTCCAATTAATTATTGGATCTGACTTATTTTTCATCTTAAACCTCACAACGAGCTCTAAAAACGGACAGACGGTTTGGATATAACATATACCTCATGATGGACCCACAGAACTTGGTGACGTCAACACACTAGCCAGGTCGGTGGTGTGTCCTACACCAGCCAGTCCGCCTCCTTACTGCCATACGTGGTCCGTCATTCTGGGATTGCCGCCCAAAAAACAGTAAGACTCGACCAATGCACACCCGGCACGTGGCGGTTGGCCTATGACACGTCGCCACCGCAGCTTCACGTGACTTGACTTGTCCGCGAAATGTACGGATCCAATGAAAGGCGCAGTAAAGACCGCCGTTTGACGCGAATTGCCTCTGTCCCCGCCAACATAAAACTCCCCTGGGCGGAAGCTGCGTAGGGCCCACCGTTATGTCCGTGAGTAATCCACTCCGTCCATCAGTTTTCCCAGATAACTTTATAGTTGTTTCCAAAAATAATCTAGATCAAATATTTAAGTGGACCACACAACAGTAAACAGTAGACACGTAAACTACAACCGTTAACCTTCCTGGAGGTCCACCTTTATGTTTATAGTCCATCTAAACCGTTCATAAGGTTATTCCCAATGGGATTAACTGAAAATTCAAATTTTAGCCTAATTCGAAACTTCCACCGCTCCGGAAAGGTTTCGAGGCGTTCAATCCTATTCTTTTCGTGGTGTGCGTCACTTAACGTTTGGATCTACCCCAATTTGTACAATTCATGCTATAATGATCTTTAAAAACGGATGGACGGAGTAGATTTTACACGCACATTTTGATGAGCCTCATGTAACTTCTGCAAATAGGAATTTTCCGTTGTCCCGCACAGGCAATACGTGTCCCCGCGAGTTTCTCATCTAACGGATTTCACCTTACAGGGCCCACCTCTTACTTCCCGCGTAAATACAGTAACTGTTTCTCCAACCAATGAAAGCTTGACACGTAGTCGAGAGGAACCGGCTAACGCTAGCTACCGGCAGACAGACCGTTTTAGTGAAGGGAAATATTTGATACACTGATGATGTATAGTTTTCTATATGTGCTCAAACAATTACACTACATATGACAGAAATTTACATAAATCCAAACCGTTAAATAGTGATCTAATTCTTTCAATCACAATGTCTCATTTTTTGGTGTCCATAGGTTTAAAGATTGGATTGATTAAAATGAACGTTTCTAATACAGTGAAAAAGAAAAACAAAATTGAAGGTTTTGATTGTTAAAAAGGTCCATTTTAATCTATGACCAATATTCAGAGGGCCGCAGGAGATAGAATTAATTATCTTGGATTGCACATGTAAAGAATCTTTGTGAATGAGTATAGATAGTCATACACTACCAGAGTGTCATTATTCATTTGCACTACCGAAACGGGTTGATGGAAATCTAGTTAAAAGTTGGTTTCTGAGAGACTTTTCCTCGCTCTCTCTCTCTCTCTCAAAACAAGGCACTGATATTGTTATTTATTTATTTTTTATTATTATTTTTTTAAGTTAAAAAATGGATGATGAGTATGCAAAGCTAATTAGGAGAATGAACCCACCAAGGTACGTTTTTTGTTTTTTTTTTTTTTTTTGTTTTTTTTTTTTTAAAAAACTTTTTTAAAAAAAAATTTCTTTCAGTTGAATCTCTTTTTGAAGAAATTTCTTTGTTGGGTTTTCTGGTTTTTGTGAAGGAATTGGAATTTTATAGAGTATTGGTATGGTTTGTTTGTATATATCCTGTTTTGGGTTGTTCTTTCTCAATCTTTTCAGTTGTTATTTGGGTAATTTTTGCTGTATGATTCTGTAATTTTGAGAAATCTAATCTTTGAAGTAGGACTGGTTTTAATTTTAGAGAATTTTCGAATTCTTTGGCAAGTTTGAAATTTCAGAAAGGGAGCTGATTTCTACAGCAAACTTGGTTGTTTGGGTTTTTTGATATTTGGGAATTGGAATTGGAATTAGAGATTATTGTAAGTGTTGTTTGTGTATATCCTGTTTTGGGTTGTTCTTGCTCCATTTCATATTAATTTTTTTTTGAGGATTATTTGGGTAATTTTTTCTGTATGATTCTGTTATCTTGAGAAATCTAATCTTTGAAGTAGGACTGAGTCTGAATTTTAGAGTGTTTTTTTATTTTTTATTTTTATTTATTTATTTATTTATTATTATTATTATTATTTTTTTAATTTGGTGGGTTTGAAAATTTTGAGAATGGGAACTAATTTCTGAACACAACCTGTTTGTTAGATGACTCCTTTCTTTCTACTTCTGGCATTATGGTAGTATAACTTTCTGCTGTTGTATTACTGAAACTTGGAGGAAAGGGTGCATCTATCTGTAAGGTGGTGTAAATAGTGTAATTGCATGTTTTGTATTAGTGTAAAGGGTGTCTGTAGTTTTTAGACCATTTTTCTGTTTTTATTTTTATTTTTTGGTGTATGATTTGCAATTGAGGATTTCCAAGACTGTTTTCTCAAGTATAGATGGAAAGGCAATTTGTGGTACATGTGCTGGCCGCCTGGATCATACATGCGAGATCCAAGCCATTCATCAGGTGGGGCCCTCCATAGACATGCCCTGACCCAAAAAATCAGGCCTGTACACTCCATAAGTGGATGAAATTTTTACCTTTATTATAGAATGTTGAACATCCATTTTTTTTCTATAACCAATAGGCATGTGCCCCACGTGATGAATGTCCAGACTGTTTCTGGGCCACGGTATGTTGATGGTGCGACCCACCTAATGAGCGGTCTAGAAATTGCACAAGTTGATATTGGTTTGTGTGCTACAAATTGCCTCTTCAATCCCTCCCCATGCCAATCAACCTAGCATTTCTCATCGATATTTTCAGAATTTGACCTTTTTTTGGAGATTTCTTTGTTTGATTTTTATTATTATTATTATTTTTTTCAATTTAAGGAATTGCAGTGTGATAACCATGGTGGATCTGTTCTAGCTTGCTTGTTTTGGGTTTTCCTCACACCCCTTTTCTTTTTCTATTTTGGGTATTTTTTGCTGCATGATATTGTGAATTATAGATATTTTAGCTTTTGAAGGAGGCCTGAATTTGGTTATTTTTGTCTTCAATCAAGGAATAGAAGTGTTGTATAGATTACTTATAAAGGGTCTTTTGTATCTTCTCTGTTTCGGTTTTTCTTTCTTGTCTTTTTTCTGATTTTTCCAGTGCTTCTTTTTGTAATTTTTGAGGATTTAATCTTTTAACCAGGCCTGGGTTTTTTTTTTTTTACCCCAAAATCAGCTTGGGTTTTGTGGTTTTCTCTATTTTCTTCTGTTTTGGCTTTTCTTTTGGTATTGGATTTTTTTTTTTCTTTTAATTTATCCAAAATTTTTTTCTCTATTTTCAGGGTTGTAATTGACAATGATGCTTGTAAGAATGCAACCATTATTCAGGTAACCTGGAATTCCTTTTCACTAATTACTGGTTTGGTTTTGTGTTGGGATTTTGAATTAGAAGAGAGAAATATTCAGCATTTCTGTTGTTTGATTTTCCAAAAAGTTGTTTATATCTAGGGTGCATTTGGCTGCACCAAATATTGTGAAATTACATGATGTTTTGCACCAAACTAGACTGATTAATCATGAAATATTATAAAATTTCATGATATTTGGTGCACCCAAACACACCGTTACTGATTTTTTGTGCTTCCATATATTAGAAACCTTCTTAAATGATACTGAATGGGATGTTTTGTTTTTAGGTTGACAGTGTAAAAAAGCATGGGATTCTACTAGAAGTAGTTCAGTTTCTGATTGATCTGAACCTTATTATAACCAAAGCATACATATCTTCAGATGGGGGATGGTTCATGGGTGGTAAGATTTTGTACCTGCTTGAATTGAATTGAGTTTTGGTGGTTCTGGATGCTGTGCAAGATCTGAGTCACCCATCATGCGGGCCTCACGCTGTGGATGCCCTTGCCACTAAAATCAGAACAGTCCACTCATTGCATAGGCCATGGTGTACAAAACAGATGAACTGCTACAAGCACTGAACAAGTTTCTCTTTTGCTGTCCATTTGCTTCATTCATTGAGGCCCACCCGATGGACAGATGGGACATTCCACACACGTGCCAGCATAGCACATGCGGCAATGTATTTGGGGTGTGGGCTATACCAAGCATGTGTAATTAGCAAACCTTTGATAGAATTATTCAACGGGACTCAAAACTGAGTTCTTTCTTTACTTGTTTGCAAATTGAAGAGAATCATTTTTGTCCAATTGCAATTGTGGCAGTGTTCAACGTGACCGATCATGATAGCAAGAAACTCGAAGATGAAGGGATCATCAGTTATATAAAAAAAGTAAGCAGACCACAGTTCTGAAATTTATGCTTTTTTAGGCATCTGCAGCTTGAATACTTTTCTTTCGAATTCCTGCATGAGTTGTTTCCTAATGTGAATAGAATCTCATTGAAGTGAGTACGAATTCCCAATTCAAAGGGCCTCACACACCAAATAAAATAAAATAAAATAAAAGAATCAAATGTTATTGTTCTTTCCTTTCTGAATCCCACAACATAAAAGGGAAGCATTCTCCAAAGAGTTCTATTACAATCTTTCCACTCATGGTGGGGCCCACCATGCAAAAATTTTGTATTAACTATCAAAAAAAAAAAAAAACAGAAAAAAAAAAGAGCCCCACATGGATGGTTTGGTGGGCCGAGCGAATGCTCAATTGAAAACTTCCTCTTTGGAGAATGGCTGAAGTGGCCTGAAACACCCATTCTTCGATTAGTGGCCACCTATTTTATTCTTTTTTTGTTCCTGTTTTTGCATGATTGTAATGCTTTCTCTAGAAACCAATGCATTTGTCTTAAACTCACTGATATTTGCCCAATGTTTTGCTGTAATGCTCCTTGATGTGTGTTTCTTCGCACCAAATATCATGAAATTGTGATTAATTGGTCTAATTTGGTGTAAATTTTCATGAAATTTGCTGCAACCAAACACACCCTTAATTCTCAATACCTTGGCATAACATTGTTTCTTAAAACAGAGGTGATTCTCATCATCATCAGCTGAATTCATATATACAAATGAAGTTCCCATTTCACCCATTTGACATTTTTGCATGAAATTTGTGAAAATCATGCAGTCTATTGAAACGGAAGCCTGCTTCCTACCCCCATCAAGGAGTTCTGTCGGTGTGACGCCTTCCAAAGAGCATACTTCTATTGAGCTAACAGGCACCGACCGACCCGGTTTATTATCCGAAGTGTGTGCTGTACTCGCTGACCTCAGATGCAATGTCGTGAATGCGGAAGTTTGGACACATAATGCCCGAGCCGCAGCAGTAGTCCACATCACTGATGAATCAACAGGCCGTGCAATCGAAGACCCAAGTCGGCTTTCAAAGATCAAGGAGCTTTTGTGCAATGTACTTAGAGGGAACAACGATCAGAGAGCCGCGAAGATGACGGTTTCCTTGGGGGTGACCCATACAGAGAGGAGGCTGCATCAGATGATGTTTGATGATAGGGATTACGAAAGAGGCAGACCAGCAAGGGCTGACGATAAGAGCTCATCCAGACCTCATGTAGCTCTGTTGGATTGTTTCGAAAAGGATTATACTGTTGCTACTATGAGGTCGAAGGATCGGCCAAAGCTTCTGTTCGATACTGTTTGTACCTTGACGGACATGCAGTACATGGTGTTTCATGGGACTGTTGACACAGGAAGGATGGAAGCTTACCAGGTATCAGATCTTCTGGGCTACTCATGACTCGATTCAGACATGAGAATGTGGCATGCATATGCATTCATCGTTTGGGCTCCACAGTTTGCACAGTGGCCTTAAAATCAGGCCATTCTAGTCATCAGGTGGGCCACATGTATATAAGAATCTGGAACGTTGGTCAGTGTCTCATATGCCCCATTTTCTTCATACATATTGGCCTACTTGATCACCTCTCGAACCTGATTTTTGTACAGTATCACATATGTGGTGGGGCTCACTAGATGACAACTTCAGCATTTCTCATTCTAGTCCTGTAATTAACATGGATGTTTCTTGTCCAATTGTAGGAATACTATATCAGACACATCAATGGGCTCCCTATCAGCTCGGAAGCTGAGCGGCAACGCGTGACCCAGTGCCTTGAAGCAGCAATCGAGAGGCGGGCCTCTGAGGTATTTGTCACTGAGCAGATAAAAGTTCCCATCAGACATAGCTGTGGTTCAGAAGCTGCTAGCAATGGTAGATGATGGTTGCTTATCCATCTTGAGTATCTCTACGGTACACATGAAAATCAATCTAGCTATTTGGAACTGATCTGATGGGCCAACATGTCCACAGACCATCAGAAATTCACAACTTTTATTCACTATTTTGCTCACAAAGTTGTCCATGTGCTTTCCATGGATGCAATGGCTACAATAGTATGTGATTCTGGGTCTATGGCACATGAATGTTGGCCCAACAGATCAATGGCTCCATTTCACTTAACATGATTGCCACATATACCCTGGTGATGCTAGAGATGGCCCAGCAATCATCTCTACCATTGATCTATCAAAATAATTGAATGGTTCACATTCTCATGTATTATAATGGTTTGCCCTGTAGGGACTAGAGCTAGAATTGTGCACGGATGATCGAGTCGGGCTTCTTTCAGACATCACAAGGATATTCCGGGAGAATGGTTTATGCATCACAAGAGCGGAAATCTCAACAAAGGGTGGCAAAGCAATAGACAACTTCTATGTTATGGATGCGTCCGGTAGCCCTGTCGATTCCAAGACCATCGATTCAATCTGCAGGCAGATTGGCCAAACAACCCTGCGAGTGAAACAGAACCCGTTCTTCTCTCCCGAACCTCCCAAAGAAACATCAGTTGGGTTCCTCTTCGGAAGCTTTTTTAAAGCCCGCTCATTTCAGAAGTTCAAATTGATTCGATCGTATTCCTGAAATTCTCATATATTTGGATAACAAGATAATAAAAAAGATCAAATGTCCAGTCCATACGAGTAGAAATAACACAATGTAAATAGGTGTCATCTCCCTTAAATAGAGGGATCCATGTAAATTCTTCAGGGTCTGGTATTTCTCAACCCGTAATTAGATTGTGTATATAGACAGTACATAGGTTGCATAGGAATTGTAAATATTATTATGTTTGTAGATAAAAGTGATTTTTTTTATTTTTATTTTATTTTTTGCTTTATTATTATTGTTATTATTGCAGCATTGCTGCTGGATCCCTTGGGGTTAATTCATGGGCCATTTGGATGTGTGATTGGACTGAATTGCAATAATTGAATTGAAATATTTCGGAAATAAATAACCAAAATGGTCTGGTCTTCAAATTTCAATCCCGTGAAATTCATGTTTACTTGAAACAATCTGAACTGCTATTTGGAGGCCAGTTAGTGGGGCTAGATGTACTTGGGCTATTTCTAATCCATTGAATATTGCAGTTCAATTCAAGTTTCTCTGAGGAAAAGAAATCAACAATGAAGCTGTGAAAAAAGAATGGTTTCCCTCAGCTATGACATTTTCCTTTGCAAGTCTACCATTTTTTTATACCACCAATCCAAACAGGCTACCGAAACAGAGCCTGTGGACGTGTTTGGTTGACCAAATTGCAATATTTAAATATAGAGGAAATGACCAAAATGGCAGGACCATTTTAATTCATAATGAGACTTCCTAATTGCAATTCAGTTTACTCATGCAATTCATGTTTACTCAACTGCTATTTGGAGGCCAGGCATTATAAATGAGTGGGGTTAGGTCCACTTGGGTCATTTCTAATTCATTGGATATTGTGGTTCAATTATGTTTAGCATCCAGAATGCAGCTCATGTGGGTGTGTTGGATGCTCTATTAGACTGAATTGTAATAACCTGATTAAAATATAGAGGAAATGACCAAAATGGCTGGACCATTTTAATTGACAAGGACAACTTCCTAATTGCAATGCATCCAATTCTGTTAGCTCAAAACAATCCAAATAGCTGTTTGAAGGCCTGTCATGTTTGTTCGAAACGATCCAAAGTGTCATCTAGACCAGCAAATCAGGTAATTATGAAAGAAGTAGGACTAGATTCACTTGGGTAATTTCTAGTTCATTGAATATTGCATTTCAGTTCAGCATCCAGCATTCATCCCATGTCGGCCTGTTTGGATACGCTATTTGACTGAATTGTAATAATTTAATTAAAAGACAGAAAATGACTACAATGGCAGGACCATCTTAATTCATAATGACAGCTTTCAAATTGCAAATCCATCCAATTCAATTCACTCAAAGCGATCTGAATTGCTGTTTGGAGGCCAGCCATTCATTTTGAACAGAGTGGGGTTAATCCACTTGGGTCATCTCTAATTCATTGATTATCATAGCTCATATGGCGTTTTAAAGATCTGAGATTATACTCAAGTAAATGGTTCAAAACCTCCTACCTAGCAAAGCAAGAACTGCACTGCCGTTGAATTGTGGAACATTAGAACATTAAGATTATCCTATTGAGATTTTTTTTTATAGTACTCTTTCCAGAATGAGACTGAACAGACTACCAGTCCAGATCATGGAAGCTTGGGCCCACTTGCCAAGCTCAAAACTCAGCACATTCGGCATTTCCTCGAATCCAGTATAATGTAATGTGAAAGCCCAAGGTTCCTGGCTTCAGCCCAAATTGCATGGATGGGGCTTGAAATTCTCATTCATGGCCCACAACCAGATGGTAAATGGGATAAAACAAAATTAATTTCACATACAGCCGAAATAAATTAAAATATTATTTGAAGCCATTGATTTTATTGCAATGTCCTGATCTTTTAAGCAAAAAGATATATGTTAGAATCACATCGGATTCCACGATCTACTACAAGCATCAAATCTAGGAAGTTTAACAGTTTTGAATGCGTACTTTGATCAGCCATTATATGGATTGCTGGATGATGCGGTGTCTTTCAGTCTTATGTCTCTAGGTTCTCTAATGGGAAGATGAATGGGTGCATAATGGTGTGTAAGATAGGGGACCGAATGCTTCTTTATATGGAGACTAGATCATGAGAAAATCCTACCCATCATAGGATTCTCCCAATCCCATGACTCCTAAATCATTGTGAGAGAAGCCTTCTACCAACACAACTCTATCAAGAGTTGTCTATAGTACTTCACACGGGATAACTGTGTGCACTTAACAATAGTGTGGGTCCCACTCTGATGGTCATGCGAATGATCTATCCAATCATTGCATTGCCTGATGGACATATGCTATGTGAAACCCATAATTACAACAATATAAACATAAATGAAAAGGGTGAACTTGACCAGGTAGTCTAGTCATTTTATCTATAGAAGTCGGACTGGGACAGGTCTTGTCTCAAGATTATCTCTCTTTGCTGAAGTTTATTACAAAAAAAAAAAAAAAAAAAAAAAAAAAAAAAAGTGTGAAGAGAGGATCTGAGTACTAGTGTTGGATCCATGGCAACCTTTAACAACTAGTTGCTTCCTCCTCCTGACCAGAAAATGAAAAAATAATCAATAATCAATCACATAACAGTCATTTTATATTAAAAAAACAATAATAACAGCAATAAAATCATTAAATATCATTTGAAATCAATAGGTAAAAGCCTACACAACATCCTATCCTAAAATCTATAAAAAAGAAGGAAAAAAAAAAAAAAAATTTGCTACAGGGACTTGGGCATACAGAGTTCACTGTTAGTGATAGATATTATTCTTGTCTTGATTGTAGGCTCTGATTTAGTCTTTCTTTGGCTAGTGTATATATGGTTAGAATATATTTAGGATATATATTTCATTCTTAGGTTTTGCTATTCTTGGCATTGGAGTAATTACTCTTAATAAAGATTCAGTCTTTGTTAAACGTTATCATTCACCACATATTTCAAAACGTGAAAACTCTAACTCCATGTCCATTCAGGTCAAGTTGGCTCAAGGACTCAGGTTGAGTTGGCTCAAATACTTGCTACTCAATATTTAATAATTAAATTAAGATATTAGCAGTATTTAAAGAGAATTTTTATAACTAAATAAAATAAAATAGCAATGGCACATGCTACTGCTACTTTTCAGGATAAAAAAGAAATATTAGTAGGCATTGAATATGTTAAAGGAGGTTTAGCATGTAGGGCAATAGTCGGTGGGCCCCACATATCATGGGTGTTTATCAACTTAAAGGACTTTACAGGCATTTAAACGAATGAAAGAAAAAGAAAAGAAAAAGGAAGAGAGATATACACAGTCCGGTTTCTTAGTCTTTTCATCCACTAAGACACTGCACTTCCGACGTGGGCCCAACATAACGCCCGGCCCCACATCATGCGTACCCGGGAATCCAACTGTCACATTATCACAGGAAATCTTGAACTTCATCCACCGGGAAACATATTTGTTAGACGACCCCCCATAACAGTTACAACTGATATACTTTGTCCAAGCAACCAATTCAACTCGGAAATCGACGGCCCCACGTAATAGCCTTTCCCTGACCATGGACTCGGCCACATCCACATCCAAGCTCTTTGAGTGGGCCATGAGGCGGTCTTGGAGAGTCTTATGCCTATGTGATTCCAGAAAGAAGCAAGGGATGGAGACATGTGATAGGAGGTGGGACCCATAGTATATGGATGACTGGACACGATCAAAGTACATATCTCCCAACCAGCCATAGTTCTTAATGTAGATGGAGATATTCCAGGCGGCGGTCAATTGCAAGGAGGAGATGTTGAAGGGATCGACGTTGGCTGAGGTGACGGTGTATGAAGACATTTCATTGATCGGCGGGGTAATTAAGGAATCAAGTAAAAAGGCAATTCCTAAAATGAATAAGACTGTTAAGAAGAATAATATGAGGATTTGGGAGGGGGTGAGGGTGGTTGGAGTGGGGTTCCCGGTGCTAGGTTGCGCCCGGGGTACAAAAACAAGGTTAGGGCAAGATTGAGATTTGGCAGCCATTGTGGTATAACCTACTTAGAAGAGAAGTGAAAATATATAAGTTGTGGGGACTGTAATCTTTTTTAATAAGGATACCGGATTCGGTGCGGCCGCGAAATCACTGGACGCGGATTTCGGAAATTCCTAAGCTGGGATGTTTAAATGGGGCTAACCGTGATGTTTATTAGAAATCCAATCCGTCCATCTGTTTTTTCAGATCATTTTAAGATTAATAATTCTAAAATTCAACTGAATCCAAAACTCAAACATAACGGTGGACCCCACCTAAGCATCATCGCAGCTTTCTTGCATGAAATCCGCTTCGGTGCCCGTATGAATGCGAAATTCACGTGGAGCGGTTTGGCTAGGGTCAGGATAGTGGCTGGTACTCTGTGGGCCCATTATGAAGTATATGTTCTATCTATGCCGTCTATTCATTTTTAAATATCATTTTAGGGTTCAATAGCAAAAATTATATGGATATAAATCTTAGGAGGACCACACCATATTAAAACAGGAGTGATTGGATGTCCACTATTAAAATCCTCCTAAGGCCCACTGTACTGTTTATTTGACATCCAATCTGTTAATTAGATCATTCAGACCAAGATGAAGGAAAAAAAGAAAAAAAAAAAAGATCAACTTTATCTAAAACTTTTATGGCCCCCTGAAAAGTTTTTAATGGTGGACGCTCATTCAACAATGTTTCCTGTGATGTGGTCCACTACAGATTTGTATATACCTCATTTTTTTGTATCATTCCATAAAATGATCTAGAAAAATAGATGGACGGCATGGATGAAACTTGGAGCCCACAGAGGACCGACCACCAGACATTGGCAAGTGGCTGTATGGATTTTATCGACATCACGTGTCATACAATGAGCTCTAAAAGTGGATAGACGGGTTGGATTTCTCTCAAACATCGCAGTAGGCTTTCGCAGGAAATCCGCGTCATGAGAGTAGCAAATCCATTTCCGAGATGAACGCCCGATCTCCAGCTGGGAATGGAGAAAGGTTTTAATGGACACCGTAATGTAGGTTTTATCTACATCGTCCATCCATTTTTTTTAATATTATTTAAGAATATATGCTCAAAACTGATGTAGATACAAGATAGAGATAGGGCTACAAAATGGGGATTACACTTTTACCGTTGAAAACTTCATGAGTTTAAAGAAGTTTTGGATTGAGCTAATATATGTGTTTTTTATCTTCATCAGTTCTTATAAATAATTTGAATGGCAAATAAGTATCACGGTGGGCCCTAAAAAAGTTTCAACGGTGAGAATAATTACCACACTGTGGTGTGGTCCACTTAAGGCTTGGATCTTCCTAAAGTTTGGTCCTATCTCATAAAATGTCAAAGAAAAATGGATGAACGGTATATATAAAACTAATACATCACGGTGGTCACTCAAAGCTCCTGCCGGTTCACAGCTGAGACTGGCAGGGGTAGGACGTAATCCACCTCCATAGCGGATTGGCTGGTGTACCACACACCACCACTTACCTGGCTGGTGTGTTGACGTCACAAAGTTCCGTGGGCCCCACCATGAGATATGTGTTATATCCAAATTGTCGTACATTTGGAGAGCTCTTTGCAAGGCTTGAGACTAAAATAAGTCAGATCCAAATATAAAGTGGACCAAACTGCAGAAAGCAGAGAGGGATTGAAAGTCTACCATTGAATACTTCTTGGGGGCCAAAGAAGCTCTGTATCAATCTGATATTTTGTTTTCCTCTTCATCCAGAAGCTCTGTATCAATCTGATATTTTGTTTTCCTCTTCATCCAGAAGCTCTGTATCAATCTGATATTTTGTTTTCCTCTTCATCCAGAAGCTCTGTATCAATCTGATATTTTGTTTTCCTCTTCATCCAGATCTGTATGACTTTATGAAGAGATTGGATGGAAAATAAACGTTATGGTGGGCCCTACAAACATTTTAACGGTGAGAATCATTGTCCCACTCATATTTGTTGTGTTGTACATTTGAACTTTGTATATCATTGATTTTTGGGCTAATGCTTTAAAATGATCTCGCCAATTTGATGAACGGTATAGATGTAATAAATACATCATTTTGGGGCCATCTAGACCAGCAAATCAGGTAATTATGAAAGGAGTAGGACTAGATCCACTTGGGTGATCTCTAGTTCATTGAATCTTGCATTTCAGCTGTTTGACTGAATTGTAATAATTTAATTAAAAGACAGGATATTACTAAAATAGCAGGACCATCTTAATTCATAATGCTAAGTTCCAAATTGCAAATCCATCAAATTCAATTCACTCAAAGTGATCTGAATTGCTGTTTGGAGGCCAGCCATACATTTTGAACGGAGTGGGATTAATCCAATTGGATCATCTCTAATTCATTGATTATCGCAGCTCATATGGCTTTTTAAAGATATGAGATTATACTTAAAAGAGTAAACGGTTCAAAACCTCCTACCTTGCAAACCAATGAACAACAATGCCATTGTTCCTTTTCAATTCTAATGAGAGGGGCATATGGATCGTCGACCATGCCCTGTAAATCTCTTACATCTGAAGATCCTAGAAGCCAGTTTTGGGAGTATTTTCAGCTGAATGTAGACTGCTGTCTTTTCTTATTTCTCTATTTGTAGGCCACAAATCCAAAGGTTGAGATTTTCCTATCGAGGTGAGTTTTGGGGCATCATCTATCTATAGACGAATGCAGAAGACCAAAAGTAAGTGGGGACCAAAAGTAAGTGGCCCCACTCAATCAGAACTAAAATCCTCATGCAGTGTGGAAAGACCTAGGTGGCATATCCAGCCCGTAAAAATAGACAGTTGGAAGACTCCTACCTTGCATTTATAATGCCCTTAATCAGAGGGCTTTGATCTATCTGCTCATGGGGATTTGTAACACGTGTAACCTAACACAAACACTGCCCATTGAGTAGTCATTAGCAATCAAGAATAACAATCAGGAAGTGTGAAAGGTGGGCCACTTGCTTGGTTTATAGCCCAAGAAAAAAAAAAAAAAAAAAAACCTTCCCCAAAATATGAATAGAGAAATGCTAGCAATTGCCTCTCATCATTTAAGTTCCATCCAACAGTCCCTTCTCACAGTACACGTGGTAGTTCACCACGAGGTGAAGGCCCATCATGTGGTGAGCCACCAATTGGATAAACCATAGGCCAAACATTGCAGTCAGACACCAATGACCATACAGTCTTGAGTTCTGCAGGGTTGAACACCATCTCTGGTCATTCCTTTTTGAAAGCGGCTGATTGAGGGACACCACCGTCCAATTCCTTGCTTTGTTCATGGCACATCCACATATTGGACTTCCAGATCAATGGCCTTGATCATCCCATTAACTGGCTGGAGAGCTGCATCATATTCACCATCAATGGCAAGATGTACCATCAACGACCCAGTTGAGAGCCTCAGTTCGCATCATGCACCTCATAAATTAACCAGAGAAGACTACAATGCCCCAAATTCCCATCTTTCACATATTTTGAATACCTTGATGGGGAGGTTTAGCCTTCTAAAAATGCAAGTTCCAGCCACCTTCTCAACACAAAAAATTGCTTTTGTCCATGATTCCCACAATATCTCGAAGAGCTTGGATGTGGATGCAGCCGAGTCCATGGTCATTGGTCAGGGACTGGCTATTATGTGGCGCCGTGGATTTCCGGGGATAATTTCAATATTTCCTGTGAGAACGTGACAGTTGGATTCCCGGCTAGGCACGATGTGGGGCCGGGCTTTATGTTGGGCCCACGTTGGAAGTGCAGTGTCTTAGTGGATAGAAAGACTAACTAAGAAACAAGACTGAATGTATATCTCTCCTCCCTTCTTTTCATTTTTCTTTCTTTTCTTTTTCTCATGTGTCGTTTAGATGCCTCTAAAGTCTTTAAAGTTTATGGCTAGTAGAACACAATAGCAAATTTTTTTGTTCTTTTTTCTAGATTTAGGATAGGATGTTGTGTAAGGCTTCTACCTATTGATTTCAAATGATATTTAATGATTTTGTTGCTGTTATTATTATTTTTTAATATAAACGAGGAGATGTTTAGGGCTTTAAGTGGACCACTTCAACAAAGAGAGCTATTCTTGAGACGAGAGCTGTCTCAGTCCAACTTCTATTGATAAAATGACTAAAATACCTGTTCAAGTTCACCTTTTTCATTTATGTTTGTATTGTTGCAATTATGGGCTACACGGCATATGTCCATCAGGCAATGCAATGATTGGATTAGATTGTTCGCATGACCATCAAAGTGGGACCCACACTATTGTTGAGTGCACACAGTTATCATGTGTGTGAAGTATTATAGACAACTCTTGATAGAGTTGTGTTGGTAGAAGGCTTCTCTAGTCATGGGATTGGGAGAATCCTATGATGGGTGGGATTTTCAGCCTCCTAATCTACACACCATTATGCACCCATTCATCTTCCCATTAGAGAATGTAAGAAGGTATAGGTGTGGTAGAGTCAGAAGGCCGAAAGACACCACTTCAAGTATGCATTCAAAACTGTTAAACGGCCTAGATTTGATGCTTGTAGTAGATCGTGGAATCCACTATGATTCTAACATATATTTTTGTCCTGCATCATAACAGAGTCAGTGATTGAGATCTCTCTATGGCAGTCAGTGACCTTTTTTTCCGGGTGGTTGCCCTGTCACAACGGGTGACCAACGATGGATCAGTTAAAGAGGAGAGGATTCCATATCCAGAACAAATGCTCTCTGTGTTGCATGACTGAGGAAACCATGGTCAATCCCTTCATTCACTGTCCAGTGGCTAGCAGTCTCTGAGATGCAGTTTTAGAGAAGTTTGAAGTGCAGTTGGTGCAACCCAAATCGGCTCACTAGTTGGTCGATTTCAGCATGGGTGCAGGCTGGTGCCATGAGGCGGTCATGGAGAGTCTGCCACTGTGATTCCACAATGACGCGAGGGATGGAGACCTGTGATAGGAGGTGGGATCCAAAGTATATTTTTGTATATGTCATAGTTATCAATTTTGATCAAGATATTCCTGGCGGTGGTCAATTGCGAGGAGGAGATGTTGAAGGGATTGACGGTGGCTGAGGTGACAGTGTGTGAAAACATTTCATTGATTGGCGGGCTCATGAAAATAATAAACCAAATAAATAATCCCACTCCTGACGAGAATAAGATTGCAAAGATGATTACTATGACGATTTTGGCGAGGATGATATTGGAGAAGATGATATTAGAGAGGGTAAGGTCGGAGAGGGTGGTTGGAGTGGGGTTATTGGTGCTAGGTTGTGGCGGGGGGTGCTCGTTGATGAGCGATTCCATGTGTACAGAAAGAAGGATAGGGTTCAGGTTCAGAAGACGAATGTTAGGGTTCAGAAGAAGAAGAAGGTTAACCTACTTAGAAGAGAAGTGAAAATATATAAGTTGTGGGGACTGTAATCCCTTTTTTATAAGGATACCAGATTTCACCACCCATTCTATAATCTTTTCTTTTTTTTTGCTCTTGACCCCACTGGTTGAACTGATTTCTGGATGTCGTTGAAGCATCAGTCGTTCCTTTCCTCCCAAACTGCCCACCAAATGGCCAGAATAGCCATTCTCCAGATTCGGGTCTTGACTTTACCCAGCTTGAAACCATGCCAAGCGGAGTGAAGGACACAGCCACTGATATTGAATCTATTAAAGAACTCCGACCAGATCTGGGAAATAAACGGACAGTGGACCAGTAAGTGATCAGACCCACTAGTAAAGCAAAGAAGAAAAGGAAAATGTGAAAATTCAAATGGAACCTGAAGAAGTTACAATCTCCTTCAAAGGAATCATGTTTTTATGATCAAGTCTTCTTAAAATTGTAATTTCACCTATTACATTGTTTACTTCCTGCAAAACACAAAACAAAAAAGGGCCACCATATTCATAAGCATGAATATAGCACTAAAACGACTTTCCCGGTCATAAGGTACGATTAATAGATTATAGACTACGATAATCAACAGTTGAAAAACACCATACCTCCTTTGATAAAGAACTTATTAATATCTCTTTCGCTGCAACAATTTCCCCTGTTTGTATATCCTTCAACTAATATATGGTGCTGCATTTTTGGAAACAGGAGAAGAAAATAGCATCAAGGAGACATCGATTCAACAACCATACATGAATAGCTACTATAAACTGCAGTTTGTTTCAAAGGAAGCAAGTACTCAGAATAAACTTAAAAACAATATCAAGTGTGCATCTGGCATGAGGATTTGGTTGTAAGAGATGCAAGTTATTACCACAGTAGAGTGGAAGTAGAGCATTGTGTTTATGTCATGGGTTGAATATCATTCACCACAGCAGGTGCCATTTTCCAGGGGAAAAAAATGAAAAAAATCAGTCCCATATGGTGGGCCTAGTTTCCAAACTAGGCATCAAGCTCACAGCACCATTTGAGTTACATCAAATGACATCAAAATGCCATTTAGCACTTCTAAAACCAAAGAAAGTAGATGCTTCTAAAACCCAAAGTCCTCTTTCAAGATTGATATGCTTTTCAATATCTACCAACCAAAGTTGCAACAAACACATCCTATAAGCAAAAAGCACATCAACAAGATGGATGGTTTCTTATTCATGAAAAATGTATTTACATGAACTACTTGGACTCCTAACCACGGTTGCCAGGTTTGAATGGGTTCTCCTCTCTCAATGGCAAATGTGTTGCCCTTTACTTATTAAATGGCTACTTGCAGGCAATATTGATTACTCTAACCAACTCCCACAAGGTTACCTCAATGAGAGTTACCTCATTTGTTCCGGATCATGTCTGACCAAGATGGCACTGTGGACAATTTCTTCTAGTGTTCCAGGCAAAGATTAGCATAGACTCAGTCTTCAGGTGCCACCTCAAAGATGACAGGATAAATCAGCTTTTCTGATACTGAAGTGCCTCGAACTACATGCCATAATCAGGCACTGACTGCAGGGCTTGGACTCCTGAGCAGGCTGGTCAATTTTCAGTTAGTTCATACAAGAAAGTGATGAGTAGTCAAGGGACTAGTGATGAGCAATGGGTCAGGTTAGCATGGGCCAGTTCTGCTCCAATGAAAGTGAAAGCCTTTCTGCTGGTTATAATAAGGTGGTCACAGTAGATCACCTGCAACACAGAGACTAGCATATGATTAATCACTGCATCATGTGTGAAGCTGACTAGAAGAATGTTGATCTTTGTGCGAGGACGAAAGTGTGAATTCACAGCACAAATGTAAAGGCTAGTGTGAAACAGATACTGGGGCTGTTCACCAAGTGCGGACCACCATGAACAAGCCCCGCTTCAAATTCACACTAGTCCACCCATTAAGTGTGTAGCCAATGTGTCTAGACCTTCCAATGCACTTCCCTCACTCTTGCCACCCTTAATTTGTTAATTGTTGATGCGGAAAAATAGAAAATGAATCACTTAAAGATAGGCTATCTTTAAGGCGATATTCGCACCCTACTGGTGGTTAAACCAATTTGCAAGAGGGTTACAGCAAATCCGCCTCCAGGATACAATAAGCCTCTTCTCCAAGACCGGAGAAACGTGGGTTTCGGCCTGCAAAACCGAAAAACCGCACCTCGAACACACTTTTACAGCATACAACCCTGACTTCTGTGCTGTTACAATTTACCCCCTGAAAACTGTTTGTAATTTACTGCCTGAAAATTATTTACAGTTTAGTGCCTGAAAAACTGTATCTTTCAAAAAACCTTCCAAAACCGAAAATGGTGAAGAAGAAGAAGATGGAGAGGAGATTGTTGGAATTGTAAATTCGGATTAACCCAAAGATGGGTATATATAAAATCATAAGAGATGTTTAAGGCCCTTTTCATGAAAAGATATCTTCTTCCATGGTGTCTTTTCATCAATGAAGGTGTCTTTCCAACAATGGCATTCCTCCATTTCAAATTCAAAAGATGCTCCCTTCAGCAAGAGGCATCTTCTTATTTTGAAAAAACCCAACATAATTTCACCTTCTTTTTTTCTTGTCTTTTGAGAAGACAACAAAATGTTAATAAGGCTAAGAAAAGGGAATAGAATTCTTAATACAAACAGAGGAGCAACACATGCTAACCTTGGCCAACTCATAAGGGCTAGCAATGGACCAGGCCAGGGCTGGGTAAAAACAAAATTATGAAGTATAGTGTTCAGTCCTCTATAGCATGTAGCATAAGCTACATCACGTGTGGTGTAACTGTGTAAGCCACACGATACTACTATCTTTTAATTAAAATATGAGGACAATATAATAATAGTAAAAATAAAGTTAAAAAAATTAAAAAATTAAAAAATTAAAAATTAAAAATTAAAAATTAAAAAAAAAAACTGTAAGAAGCCTTCATTGTGATGATAGGATACCTAAAAAAATGAGGCCTATCCAACCATCAGGTGGACCAAATCATAGAAATCAAAGTACAACCACCTAAAAAGCCTTCAATATAGCGTGAGCTACCTATGAAAATCAAGCCTATCCAACCATCACATGGCCCACACCATAGAGAACAATGCACAACCACCCAAACACCTCCATATATGTTAGAATCACAACGGATTCCACGATCTACTATAAGCATCAAATCTAGGGCGTTTAACAGTTTTGAATATTGCATTGCTGGATGATGTGGTGTCTTTCGATCTTCTGACTTTACCACACCTATGCCTTCTTACATTCTCTAATGGGAAGATGAATGGGTGCATGATGGTGTGTAGAGTAGGGGACCGAAAATCCCACCATGATTCCCAAATCATTGGGAGAGAAGACTTCTCCCAACACAACTCTACCAAGAGTTGTCTATTGTACTTTGCACACATGATAACCGTGTGCACTCACCAATAGCGTGGGTCCCACTCTGATGACCATGCAAATGATCTAATCCAATCATTGCATTGCCTGATGGACATATGTTATTGCTATGTGTAGCCCATAATTCCAACAATATAAACATAAATGAAAAAGGTGAACATAAATAGAAGTTGGACTGGGACAGGTCTTGTCTCAAGAATTGCTTGTTGAACTTGTGTCAGGTTTTTCTTTAAAAAAATAAAAATAAAAATAAAAAAAGAAAGAAAGAAATGAAGAGAGGATCTCGATCGACTACTAGTGCTGGATCAACAACAACCTTTAACCTTTAACAACTAGTTGCTTCCTCCTCCTGACCAGGAAATGAAAAGAATAATCAATTAATCAATCACATAACAGTCATTTTATATTAAATAATAATAATAACATCAATAAAATCATTAAATATCATTTGAAATCAATAGGTAAAAGCCTAACACAACACCCTATCCTAAAATCTATAAAAAAAGAAGGAAAAAAATTGCTACAAGGACTTGGGCATAGAGATCCATGTCCATTTAGGTCGTGTTGGCATGAGGACTCAAGTTGAGTTGGCTCGAATACTCGCTACTCGATATTTAATAATTAAATTAAGATATTAGCAATATTTAAAGAGAATTTTTATAACTAAATAAAATAAACTAGCAATGATGCATACTACTATTACTTTTTAGGGTAAAAAAGAAATATTAGTAATTTCACAGTGGAGTAAAAGGACAAAATATTGTTTGGCTGAATGAATTATTTCATTACTCTTTGTGATATATTTATACACACATGTTTACAGATTTTTCGAAATCAATCAAATATTATCCTAACTAAATATAGTTATAGATAAGCATGGAAGAGATTTTACAGAATCAATCAAATATTATCCTAACTAAATATAGTTACAGATAAGCATGGAAGAGATTTGTTGCTAGTTGGACTTATTTGCAGTGTTGGACTGATTTGATGTGTTGGACGGAATCTTTGATGGTGTATTCTCTACATACTCCCGCAAGATGGTGCTCCCATTGGAGACACCAATCTTGGACCGAAGAAGAGATAACCATTGGCTAGACAGTGGTTTGGTGAGAGCATCGCCAAGCTGATCAGCGGTGGCAACATGAGCAACACGAAGGAGGCCTTGAGATACTTTATCATGAACAAAGTGAAAGTCGAAAGCAATATGTTTCATGCGAGAGTGAAAAACCGAGTTTGCGCACACATAATTTGCCCCCACGTTATCACAATAGATGACTGGTGGTTGAGAGACTGGAACTTTGAGTTCATGTAGTAGCAATTGAATCCAAGTGAGTTCAGCAGCAGTGGAGGCTATGGCACGATACTCGGCTTCGGCGGAGGAGCGAGCAACTGAACGTTGTTTACGGGAGCTCCAAGAGATGGCATTGCCACCAAGATAAACAATATATGCAGTGGTGGATGTGCGATCATCAATATTGCTAGCCCAGTCAGCATCCGAGTAGGCATAGAGAGAGTTGGGCATGTTCCACCAAAGGAATAAACCATGAAAAATAGTACCTTTGAGATATCGCAGTAAGCGCTTGGCTGCTGTCCAATGTAAATCCGTGGGATTATGCATAAATTGAGAGAGTTTGTTGACAGCAAAGCATATGTCCTGACGAGTGAGAGTGAGATATTGTAAAGCCCCTATGACACTGTGATATTGGGTAGCATCGGCCGGAGGAGAGCCATCACGAAGTGTAAGTGAACCAATGGTCGGAAGAGGTGTGCTAACATCCTTGGCGCCATCCATATGAGTCCGAACAAGAAGATCACGGATGTATTTGTGTTGACTAAGGAAAAGACCGTCGGTAGTGTGAGTAACCTCAATCTCGAGAAAGTAGTGAAGTGACCCCAAATCTTTGACAGAAAACCGCTGGGAGAGAGCATCAATGAAGCTAGAGACAAGGCTTGCATTACTACCTGTAACTAGTAGATCATCAACGTATAAAAGAAAATATATGATAGCACCATTGCAAGTATAAATGAAGAGTGAGGTGTCTGATTTGGCATTGGAAAATCCAAAGGATAGCAAAAAGGAACTAAGCTCTTGGTACCAAGCGCGTGGGGCTTGCTTGAGGCCATAGATTGCTCGCCGAAGCTTACAAACATGGGAGGGAAGTGTCGGATCAGTGAACCCCGGTGGTTGAGACATATAAACCTCCTCGGAGAGTGAGCCATGAAGGAATGCATTATTGACATCAAGTTAATGTATTTTCCAACTGTGGTGAAGGGCAAGGCTAAGTACAATCCGAATAGTAGTGAGTTTTACAACCGGACTGAAAGTCTCAATGTAGTCAATGCCCGGACGTTGGTGGAAGCCTTTGGTGACGAGGCGAGCATTGCAGCGATCAATGGAACCATCTGGGCGGTGCTTGATACGAAACACCCATTTGCAGCCAATAAGATTTTGAGAGGAGAGAGAGGGAACAAGATCCCACGTGCCGTTGCGGAGTAGGGCATTAAATTAGTCGGACATGGCACGTCGCCAGTGGGGTGCACGAAGAGCCTGTGTGACACAAGTGGGCTCAAGTGAATCTGGCAGGCTATGCTTGGTGGTGACATTAAGGAACTTGGGATTGGGTTTGAAAATATTGTGTTGGGCACGAGTGGTCATGGAATGAGTGCGAGGTGGGGAGAGATAGGGCTCAACCACGGGTTGAGATACGGGTCGAAATAGGGTAGGCTCAGATTCAGGATGGTTGAGAGGGGTTGGGTTACGTGAAGCAAGAGGCATTGAGGGTGATGTAGGAGCAACACATGAAGGAGATAAGTCCGCAGCACTAATAAGTGGAGATGTGGGATATGAAGGCATAGAGGTATTATTGATAGGCAACCCATGAGTTGAGGAACCATGCAAGACTGGTACACGGATAATAGGCGCTGATGTCGTATCGTGATGAGGAAGCCAAGCAGTGGATGGAGTTGATGAAGATGGATCGGAGGAAGAAAATGAAGGATATGGAAAAACAGATTCATCAAAGATGACATGACGTGAGATAAATAAGCGGTTGGTGGAAGGATCAAAACATTTATATGCACTTTGAGTGAGAGAATACCCAAGGAACACACATGGGCGAGAACGAGGGTCAAGTTTATGGCGAGAGTAGGGGCGGAGCCATGGATAACATAGACAACCAAACACACGCAACTTGCAATAATTGGGGGTGTCACCAAAGAGAGCAGTGAAGGGAGAGTTATTATCAAGAATAGGTGTGGGAAGGCGATTTATTAAGTAGGCTGCAGCTTGAAAAGCATGAGACCAAAATGATAGTGGTAGGGAGAGTCCGGTTTCATCACGATGGCGGTGTCGATGCTCAGCAGGGCCATTGTGTTGAGGGGTGTGGGGTGGAGTAGTTAAGTGCGTGATGCCATAACTAGAGAGAAGAGAGTCGAGTTTTTTATACTCACCCCCGCCATCGGAGTAAATGGAGACAATTTTAGTTTTAAAATAATTTTCAACTGTAGCTTTAAATGTCGAAAAAAGAGAATAAACATCCAATTTATTTTTGAGAGGATACAGCCACACATATTTGGTAAAATGATCAATAAAAATAATATAATATTTAAAATTATCCATTGATTCAACCGGAGTCAGTCCCCATACATCAGTGTAAATGAGATCAAGCGGACCACAACTTTTAAGAGAAGATGCATGAAACGGAAGTTTATGGCTCTTAGAACATTGACAGGAGGAACACAAGGTAGAGATAGAAGACGAAGATGACAACGATTAAAAAAACTGCTTGACAAGATATTGAAGGGTGCGAGACGACGGATGACCAAGTCGTTTGTGCCAGTCTTGCATGGGAGCCTTGACACCAATCATGGCGAAGGGCTGAGCAGCAGAAATGTGCACACTCGTAGGCCATTGATACACATCATTTTTATTCGGGCCGTGGATGAGAATCTCTCCCGTGCGCAGATCCTTAACAAAAAAAATGAGAGGAAAAAAATTCAATAGATGTAAGATTAGTTTTACAAAATTGAGAGACAGAGATAATATTTTTTTGCATGGAAGGAACACATAAGGTATTGGATAAAGTAAAGGATTTGGAAGAACTAGAGAGAGATGCAAATCCAGAGTGAGTAATACGTAAACCTGAGCCATCACCAATAACAATATTGTCGGGTCCATCATAGGGAGAGTGAAGGGATAAATTTTGCAAGTCAGAGGTGACATGGTTTGTTGCAGCAAAGTCGACAAGCCAAGGTTGAGAAGCCAAAAATCCAGTGGCTGTGTAGTTGACTGTTGGTTCCGGATGGGAGAAATAACAAGCCTGAAGGCATCGTTTGGCAGTGTGGCCCTGTTGATCACATAGTTGACAGAACCCTTTGTAGCCAGGGCCTTGAGAGAGGTTGGTCCGCTGATTTGGATTGTATGAGTTCCCTTGATTCGTATGATTCGAGAAGTGATTGAAACGATTGGAGTTGTATGGAGAGCCTTGATTAGCAGGGAACCGAAATTGTTGGGATCGACCACGAGTACCACCACGATTGGTGGGAAAATGGTGAGGAGAATTGTTGCTTGTACGGTGAGTTGCATTGGCGGAAAGCACTAGGGATTCACTGCGGGCTTCTTGTCATTTGAGATAGGCTTCATAATCAACAAGTTTATCATGTAGATCTTCAAAGGAGATGGGATTTTCTCGAGCACGAATGCCGGTAGTGATTTCTTTGAATTCATTACCAACTCCATTGAGGATGTGAATAACAAGATCATCATCAAGTAGAGGAATATCAATGAGAGCTAACTCATCAGAGATGGCCTTGAGAGTTTGCAGGTATCAGTAATAGACTTACCATCACGGGGTCGAGTGAGTCATTCCTTGAGACTCATAACACGTGAGCGAGAGCGATTCGCATAGAGGCCTTTGAGTTTGTCCCACGCTTCTTTGGAGGATTTGCTAGATGCAATGAGGGTCGCAATCGAGTCAGAGACTGAGATACGGATAGCATGTAACAGAAGTTGATCTTGGCGCTTCCAAATAATTGATGTGATTGAGTTGTCAGAAGGACATGGTTTTGAGCCATCTATGTAGCCTATTAGGTCATAACCAATCAAGAGAGAATCAAATTGGGCACGCCATGTTGGATAGTTTAAGGGCGTGAGTTTGAGAGGGAGTTGTGCATTAGCAATGGCGATTAACGACGTGTTTGAATCAAAGGAAGCAACAGCGGATGTAACCATGGGAGTTGTGGTGATTGATTCTTGTGCAGCCATTGATGAAGGATCAAGGTTTCTCGTTGGAGATGAAGGCTCTGATACCATAAAAGGACAAAATATTGTTTGGCTGAATGAATTATTTCATTACTCCTTGAGATATATTTATACACATGTTTACAGATTTTTCGGAATCAATCAAATATTATCCTAACTAAATATAGTTACAGATAAGCATGGAAGAGATTTTACAGAATCAATCAAATATTATCCTAACTAAATATAGTTACAGATAAGCATGGAAGAGATTTTACAGAATCAATCAAATATTATCCTAACTAAATATAGTTACAGATAAGCATGGAAGAGATTTGTTGCTAGTTGGACTTATTTGCAGTGTTGGACTGATTTGCTGTGCTGGACGGAATCTTTGATGGTGTATTCTCTACATGGAGAAAGGCACTGAATAGGTTAAAGGGAAAAAAAAAAAAGAAAAAGAAAAAAAAAAGAAAAAGAAAAATAAATATTAGTAGTTTTCACAGTGGAGAAAGGCACTGAATAGTTTAAAGGAGATTTTACAGGCATCTAAACGACACATATGAGAAAAAGAAAACAAAGAAAAAGAAAAGAAAGGATGAGAGATACATTCAGCCCCGTTTATTAGTCTTTCCATCCACTAAGAAACTGCACTTCCGACGTGGGCCCAACATAAAGCCCGGCCCCACATCATGCGTAGCCAAGAATCCAACTGTCACGTTCTCACAGGAAATACTGAACTTATACCCGTTGTCTAAAATCTTGGAATACCTCACCCGAGCAAGCAATTCAACTCGGAAATCGACGGCCCCACGTAATAGCCTTTCCCTGACCATGGACTTGGCCACATCCACATCCAAGCTCTTCGAGTGGGCCATGAGGCGATCTTGGAGAGTCTTATGCCACTGTAATTTCACAGAGAAGGAAGGGATGGAGACCTGTGATAGGAGGTAGGACCCATAGTATATGGATGACTGGACACGGTCAAAGTACATTTCATCACGCATCTCATAGTTCTTAATGTAAATGGAGATATTCCAGGCGGCGGTCAATTGCGAGGAGGAGATGTTGAAGGGATCGACTGTGGCTGAGGTGACGGTGTATGAAGACATTTCATTAATCTGAAAAAAAAAGAAACAACCTAACAACCCAATTCCTACAATTCCTGAAAAGAATAAGATTGCAAAGACGATTTGGATGATAGGTTGCGGCGGGGGGTGCTCGTTGTTGAGCGATTCCATGTGTGTTCAGAAGACAAATGTATCTTGCGCGAGTTTGAGATTGAGATGGAATAACAGAGAAGTGAAAATATATAAGCTGTGGGGGATTCCAATCCCTTTTTTATGAGGATACCAGATTTCGGTGTGGCCCCGACCTCAACGGAACGCGGATTTCGGAAATTCCAACGCTGGGATGTTTAAGTGGGGCTGACCGTGATGTTTATGAGAAATCCAATCCGTCCATCCGTTTTTTCAGATCATTTTCAGTATACGTAAGTATAAAATTCTACTGAATTCAAAACTCAAACATCACGGTGGACCCTACGGACGCGGATTTCCCGTGAAAGACTTCCGCAGGAAGTTCCTGCGCTGGGTATACATGTGGGGCCCACTGTGATGTTAGTAAGAAATCCACGACGTCCATCTGTTTTGTGAGTTCATTTTAGCACATTAGGCCAAAAAGGATCCGGATCTAATATTCAAGTGTGCCGTACTAAAGGAAAATGTAGTTAGGAAAATTCCTACCGTTGAAACTTTCCTGAACTCTACAGTGATGTTTAAATCCCATCCATACCATTCATAACGTCATTACTACTTAGATGAACTGAAAACACAAATATTAGCTTGATTCAGAACTTCTGTGGCGCCACGAATATTTCAAGTGTAGAAATTCAATTCTCACGTTTTCGGCCCACTTGAACATTGAATCCGGCTCCTTTTTGGAATTATGTCATAAAATGAACTCACAAAACGGATGGACGGGGTGGATTTCTTAAGAAAATTACAGTGGCCCTACATGGGTTCCAGCACAGGAACTTCTGGCAGAATGCTTTAGCAGGAGATCCGCGACCCACCTTTTCCTTTGGTGCGGCCCATTTGAGTCTTGTATCCTGATCAATTTTTGGCTAAAGTCCTACAATGATCTCACAAAACAGATGAACGGGGTGGATGTCTCACAAACATCATGGTGGGCCCCACCTAGGTTCTCAGCGCAGGAACTTCCTGCGAAAGGCTTTGGCAGGAAAGCCGCGTCCGATGCTGATTGCGTCCTACCCCTGCGTCTCAGCTGGGCGGGGGCAGTAGATTTGAGTGACCACCGTGATGTATTAGTTCTATCTATACCGTTCATCCATTTTTATATTACATTTTATAAATTAGATACAAAATTTAGGAAGATCCAAGCCTTAAGTGGACCACACCATAGAAAGAAGCGGTGGTAATGATTCTCACAGTTGAAAATTTTTTAGGGCCCACCGTGATACTTATTTGCCATTCTAACTTATTGATAAAGTCATATATACATAGATTAAGATAAAAACACAAATATTAGCTCGATCCAAAACTTCTGTGACACCGAAGAAGTTTTCAACAGGAAAAGTGTAATTCCCATCTTGTAGCCCATCTATACCGTGTATCGGCCTTAGTTTTGAGCTTATATTCTAAAATAATATGAAAATAAAAAAAATTAAAAAAAAATGGATGGTCGAGTGTGGATAAAACCCATACACCACTAAAGGCTGAGGTAGGACGCAATTCGACGGGCAGGGGAAACGGATTGGCTATTCCCCATCCCACCAGCCAATGGCTGATGGCAGGTGCTCTGTGGGCCCCACCATGATGTATGTGTTCCATCCATGCTGTCAATCTATTTTTCGGGATCATTTCATGGTATGAGACCAAAACTGAGGGATATACCAATATCAAGTGGACCACATTACAGGAAACAATGTTGAATGAACGAAGATCATTAAAAACTTTTGGGGGCCTTAAAAGTTTTGGATCAATCTGATCTTTGTTTTTTCCCTTAATCTGGGTATTTATGACATAATCAACAGATTGGATGTCAAATAAACAGTACAGCGGGCCTTGGGATGATTTTAATGGTGGATATCCAATCACTATTGTTTTCCTTTGGTATGGTCCACCTGAGATTTATATCCCTCTTATTTTTTATATCAAGCTCTAACATGATCTTTAAAAATGGATGAACGGAATGGATGAAGCAGATACATCACGGTGGGTCCACAGAGCACCGACCATAAGCCTGTCAGGGAAGTAGACAATTCCTCTCCCGGGCAGGGGTAGGACGCAATCGAGAACGGATTGGTTACTCCCCTGACACCATTTCCATGGCTGGTGGTCGGTGCTCTGTGGGCCCCACCATGATGTATGTGTTTCATCTATTCCGTTCATCCATTTTTACATATCATTTTATTGCTTGATACCAAATGAGAGGGACATAAATCTCAGGTGGATTACACCGCATGAAAAAATTAGTGATTAGATATCAACCATTAAAATCCTCCTATGGCCCACTATACTGTTTATTTGACATCCAATCTATTGATTAGGTCATACAGACCAGATGAAGAGAAAAAACAAATATAAGCTTGATCCAAAACTTTTATGGCCCCCAAAATGTTTTTAATGGTCGACCCTCGTTCAACACGGTTTCCTGTAATGTGGTCCACTTAGATTTGTATATATCTCATTTTTGGTTTCATATGTAAAATGATGTGTAAAAACATATGGATGGCATGGATGAAACACATACATCATGGTGGGGCCACGTAGCACCGACCACCGGCCTTTAGCTGGTGTCAGGGAGATAACCAATCCGTTCCCGACGCAATCCGCATCATAGCGGATTGGCTGGTGTACCGCACACCACCACTTATCTGGCTGGTGTGTTGACGTCACAGAGTTCTGTAGGCCCCACCATGAGATATGTGTTATATCCAAACTGTCCGTGCATTTGGAGAAATCTTTGTAAGGCTTGAGACCAAAAATCATTCAGATCCAAATATCAAGTGGACCACACTGCAGAAAGCAGTGAGGGATTGAACGTCTACCATTGAATCCTTCTTGGTGTCAAAGAAGTTCTGTATAATCTGATATTTGTTTCTCCTCTTCATCCATGTATATATGATCTTATGTACAGATTGGATGGAAAATAAAAATTAGGATGGTCCCTACAAACATTTTAACGATGAGAATCATTGTCCCACTCATATTTGAGGTGTGGTCCACTAAAACTTTGGATATCATTCATTTTTGGGGTCATGCTCTAAAATGAGGTCGCCAATTTAATGAATACATACGTAAGTAACGTAACGTTGATCTCTAAAATTGGATTGTGGAGTAAACTCTGCTGGGCCGACCGTGAATGTATGTGCTTAATCCACACCGTCCATCCATTTTTCCATCTCATTTAAGGGGTTGAGATCAAAATTAAAGCATATCTAAAGACCAAGTGGATCATACCAAAGGAAACAATGGGTATAATGATTTCCACCATTGAAACCTTTCTAGGCCCCATAGTGATGTTTATTTGTGATCCAACCCGTTCAAGAGATCAGAAAGACGTGGATAAACGATAAACAGAAATATAAGCTTGATCAGAAACTTCTGTGGCGCCTAAGAAATTTGCAACGGTAGACATTCAAATCATTTGTTTCCTGTGGTGTGGTCCATTTAAACATTTTATAAGATTATTTTTTGGGCTCAAGCACTAAAATTATCTGGAAAAATGGATGGACAGAGTGGATAAAATAAATAAATCAGAGTGGATATCACGGAGTTTAGAAAGTCCGAGCGTAGTGAGTTACCACGCAACGTGCTTCCTTTGAAGGAAAGGTTGGTGGGGCCCACATAATGTTTGGATACGCTAATTGACTGAACTGCAAATTCCTTATGGAATCAAGTCGGCCCACCTAACATTAGATTGTGGTGGACCAATGCATAGAGTGGTCCATGATCTGCAAACAACCACGTAGTCGCCCCAATCAGATAATCAAAAGCCATCTAATTCTTTTATTGAAAAAAGTTCAATCAGGACCATCTGATTAAGGGCTGTAAAATAGACAGTTGGATGACTTCTACCTTTGATTAAAAATGTTATTCCCGACGGTTCTGGATCGTACGAAAACTAGCGGGGGTAAAAATATTATTCTCGGCGGTTTTGGTTCGTCGGTAAGAGTACAGTGAAAAACTAGTAAAAATAATATTCCCGACGGTTTTGGTTCGTCGGTAAAAGTCGGCAAAAGTTTGAAAACACTTAAAAGAGTAAATGGTTCAAAACCTCCTACCTTCACTACAATGAAAATGGCCTTTAGGGCGTGTTTGGATAGACGGATTGGAAGGGATTGAACAGTAAAATCCCGGGATATGCTAAACGTTCACATGATATAGCAAGCCCATGGATCTTAAACCAATCCATTGATATCACCATCCATCATTACCTTAAAATTGATCCCATCCCACCTAATTCCGTTCAATCGAGCTTGGGGCATGTTTGGATGGATGCATTGGAAGGGATTGGAAGGTAAAATCCCAGGATATGCCAAACGTGCCAAACAGACCCAGTGAACTTATCCCGGGATATAGCAAACCCATGGATCTTAAACCAATCCACTGACCTCACCATCATTACCTTAAAATTGATCTCATCCCTCCTAATCCCATTCAATCCGGCCGGCCAAAGAGGCCCTTAGCCTTATTTCAAAATCGTGGCTAAAAAGGTAAAATATTGAGGCTAGCTTTAGTTTTACTTCAATTATCCAAACTGAGGTTGGAACCGGCTTTAGCCTCGGTTATAACAACCGAGGCTAAAACGACTTTTATAGCCACCGAGATTAAATCCAAATTTTAGCCTCAGTTGCCTCCGACTGAAGCTAAATCTATTTTTAACATCGGTTCTCAACAATAGAGGCTAAAGCTCTTAGCCACGGGAGTTGTAGTCTCGGTTTGGGTAGTTGAGGCAAAATTGAGACTAAAGATGGATTTAGCCTCTATTGGCATCAACCGAGGCTAAATTCAGTTTTTAACCTCGGTTCTCAACAACTGAGGCTAAATTCAGTTTTTAATATCGGTTGATGTCAATCGAGACTAAATCAATCTTTAGTCTGGGTTTCTATCAACCGAAGCTAACAATATCATAATCAACCAATGATCAAACATGTACATGTTTCAGCCATTTAACATTCGACATAACACAATACTAATAAAACAGTTAACAGGCTATTCAATTTTTTCAAAACAAACTACAAATGAACATGAACTAGCTGGAGACTGGACTGAAATAGCCTCATACAGCCAAACAACTGAAACTGTACATCAGCTGAGACTAAAAATAGCTATAGCATCTCCTCGGCAAATCACAGCCACAAAACAGAAGATGAGACCAGCCGACAACAGGGCACTCATGCTTTGATGCTCTCCGATATCTAAGAACCACAACAGAAGGCTCTGTTGATTATATAAACTTCACCATGACTGTGTCATTTTTGTCAATTTCCGCAACAGAATCCTCTCGCATCACCACACCGTAATATCTGAAAGAAGCAACAGGACAACCTAAACTGTTAAGAGAAAAATGTGCATATATACAAATAGGAACCTCAATAAAGTATGCATTTTCTTGAGGCTGAGAACCACACACGCACACAAACACAGTTCCTAATATTCCAAGGGCCTTCTAACAACAATAAGAATTGGACAATTTGAACATGTTCGACCATTACAAAAAAGCCAAAACTGCTTGAACTTTCAAAACATCATAAAAAATAGAAGCACTTGTGTACTTCCAAAGCAAACTACAAGTATTTATTGAAGAAGAAGAAGAAAAAGAAGAAAAGGATTAACCTGATATCATAACAGAACCTGCAATTGCAAGGTAACTTCCACTATGGTAGAACTCCACTGCAAAACCAGTCATTCAGGTGTCACATATTTTTTCTACAAATATGAGAGTTCAAACATAACAGGTGTGACACTACACTTTTTATTTATCATTCACATGCTTTTATCTCTACTCCCAATGTAGCTCCATTTTCTTCAATTGGATTTATTGCACATGCTTTAAGTTTAAATTGAAATTGTATTTTGCAAATATTTAACCCCCTTATCTACCTCTGTAATCACAAAGAAAGTTGGGTGGTATGCACAACTGACATTAAGCCATAAAACCTGATTTCTGATAATAGAATAAAATCAGCAAAAGTTGGAGAATAAATTACCTATTCCAGGATCCAGGCCCATTTCACAAAGGATCGCAACACCAACACTCTTGGCTTCTTCATCCAACTTTGACATGGTATCACTAACATAGCTGGCAGTGACAAGATGCTTTTTAAGCTGCAGCAGGTAAACAGTCGTAAGATCATCACTGACAATCATGGACTCGCATACTTGTATTAAGTCAAAGACAATCATGGACTCGCATACTCGTATTAAGTCAAAGAAGTCTATATCCCATGTTCATAAAGGCTCCACGGAAAAGGACATTGTTTTCCACAGCCACATATTCAAAGAAATGTAAATTTTATTTTGTAAAGAATTATATGATCCAGGACCTGACGGTATATTTGCAACAACGTCGTTTGGTCATTATTTTGTTCAAATGGAGCCCACAGTTTGATGATTCGGCTGTTGATATATGGACCCTGGAGTTGATGGATCGTGCCCAATGCTCAGCTGAATGACAGCATTGTCACTTGGCAAGCATCCAGTACAACAGGGGCGCACCTTTCAGCGTCCAAAAGGCATCCCACAGTTAGATTCCTCAGTCAATTTTTCACCCAAACAAGATATTAAGGAGGAGAAACTTTGCAAGTTCTATACAAGGAGAAACAATCGAGTGCACTCAGAGCACTAAGTTATAGTGTTCCTAGTTACAACAGGGCAGTTGGATACTCGATAATCCAAACCGTCCATTTAAGTCTAGAACACGTTTAATTGGCTACCACGTAGAAGTCACACTGATTGGGATGATCTGATCCATCCTTAATTTCACCTGAATTTTTGTAGGCAACCGTTTTTGAAACCATCAATGGAATGGTTAGGATTGCCCAACAGTGAATCCTTAGTCCATCCATGATGACCCTAGACAGATAAGAGGATCAAATGATTGCAACTATTTTTAGATGCTAAAGATCAGATCGCCCATGGAATGTGTGTCTGAGCTAATGGAGAGCAAATATCAATCAATTAGACTTACCTGATGCAAGTAGGAGCACTGCACCTATAGTGCTGTTAGAGCAGTAGATCATCTCTCCTCTCTAAGATATATCTAAATTTGATATTTAGCAATAGTATCTTCACTTTTAAACACCAGTCCAATCTTTCCTCATGGAGGATGTGCTAAAGTGTGACTTTTACTAGAAAAATACTAACATGTTCATGTGAAAAGAATGCCAACAGAGAAAATTTGAGAAAATAGACTGCCCTGTAGTATTATTCCAAAGAGAGGAAGGAAAGCAATTATTACTACACAAGACTATGACACTGTTAATCGAAATGAAGATAAGGAAAGCAGCCTACATGGGAGATCCAGAACCAGGGCTATAAGTGTTGCTTGTGGAGGCATTCTTGTAATACTCAACCAAAATCAAACCTCCCCTCATTTCTACTGCCAACTCAGGAGAACCCAGAAAATGTGCAATCGCGCTGCTTCTGGAAAACGCTCCTGAAAAGGTAATGTTGAGGTCATGAATACTTTCAAAGGTCGAGCTACTACTGGTCTTGTAAGTGTATCATTTTCACATTCTTAAATAAATAAATAAATAAAGAGAAAGTAAAAAGAAAAACCAAAAAAAAAAAAAATCTAAAGCAACACCACCCTTTCATCACTTTAAGCAATGTCACTTGAAAATTAAGCTAATAATTCACAGGGGGGCAATGAGTACAAATACAGCCGACTAATGGTAGGTGTTAATGAATAAGGTTCTTTTAATTTGCCTAGGTCTCTCCCATCAAATTGCAATTTTCTTCTATGGTAAGTTGACACCTGTGATTCATGATCTTTTAACAGAGCTATTGCTTGCTGTTGAGATTTAAAAATAAATAAATAAATGAAAGTACATTTTGAGGTGTGAATTGGGTAGAAGCTTAAGGACACTTCTAAAGTGTAAGGAAGGATACAAGCAGGCAACCAATGAAGATTAACAAGAACCTATTAAGAAATGTGATGCTCTAACAGACTGGCCATCATTAGATTAGAAATGGGAAACTAGTAAATAAAGGCGAAGAGAAGTGACTGGGCATATACCGGAACACATTTGTTATACTATCTCCAAGGTGTCCTTCAAATGCAACCAAAGGTTCCAACCTAAAAACTATCCAACCAAAATTAGCATTGAAGAATATCAATGATCTCATGATTCAGTTGGAATCATGTGCTCACTGCACAGAACAGGAAACACGATTCAACTTCGAAAGTCGTAATCCAGTATTGTGTTTTGTTTCATAAAAAAGAAAATCCTTGCCAGACACAAGCCATGTGAACTGCAGAATAATCCATGGATCCTGAAACTTTGATGATAAAGTAGATAGATACATTACAATCCAAGGTCCCAAACTAAAAACATTCCCACCAACATTAACATTGAAGAAAATCAATGATCTCATGATTCAGTAGTTTTTTTTTTTTTTTTTTTGGAAAGGTAGTAGAAATCACATACTTGCTGCACAGAACAGGGAACATGATTCGCCTAGAAAAACATGCACCAATACTATGCAAAATCATGATACAATAAAAATCCTCATATAACAGTTTTGTTTGAACTTCACATCATGATACAATGAAGATCCTTGCATTGGACCGATGATACAGAGTGACTTGTAGTGGTTTCAGCAGCCCACTACTTAAATCCATGCAATGAACTGAATCACAAAATATGTGAGTTTGACTTGACAAGGAACCCGATTTATTTTTATTTTTATTTTGAAAGATGAGTATTATCAAAAACCAAGGACAGAGGCCTAAAACAGAAGGAAAAAAATAAAAAACAGACAAAACAAGAAAGCTAGAGGCAATTTAAGTTCCATCCAACAGTCCCTCCTCACAGTACACGTGGTAATTTACCACGAGGTGAAGGCCCATCATGTGGTGGGCCACCAATTGGATGAACCATAGGCCGAACATTGCAGTCAGACAATAGTGTCCATACAGTCATGAGTTCTGCAGGGTTGAACACAGACCGTCTCTGGCCATTCCTTTTTGCAGGCGGCTGATTGAGGGACACCACAGTCCAATTCCTTGCTTTGCTGTACATGGCACATCCACCTACTGGACCACCAGATCAATGGCCTTGATCATCCCATGAACTGTGAGGAGAGCTGCATCAAATTAAGACCACAAGAACCGGGAGCAGGACATCAACGAAATTATCTGTATTCCAAGAGTCATGTTCCCCAACAATGAAACTAGGAGGCCCTTATCTCTCTTTTAAGACTTTACAAACACCTGTATACAAGTGTTGGAAAGAAACCTCATTTTCATGACATGCTCTCTTTAGTCTTTTTCTTCCCATGTCAATAGAACAAATCCATGATACAGAAACTCAATTACAACAAGCTACCAGCCGACAACTTCACAAAACCACGATCCCTATATCTTGGAATGCCAGCACGGAAAGCCCGTTGTAGAACATCAATCCAATCTGCAAATATGGACTCTTTTAGCTGAGCACAATTGAGGATTTACCAATTTTTCCAAAAGAAATCATAAGGTTCATACCCAACTGTGCAAGTTTGATGGATCTAACTGTGACAGGACCTCAAGCTCACATAGATTTTAAAGTTGCTACCCTCAAACCTTAGACACTTTTTCAGTTGAAGGTTGACCATTACATATTTTTATGCCAGTAATTAGAACATTAAGATTATCCTATTGAGAATTTTTTTATACTACTCTTTCCAGAATGAGACTGAACAGACCGGTCCAAATCATGGAAGCTTGGGCCCACTTGTCAAGCTCAAAACTCAGCACATTCAGCATTTCCTCGAATCCAGTATAATGTAATGTGCAAGCCCAAGGTTCCTCGCTTCAGCCCAAATTGCATGGATGGGGCTTGAAATTCCCATTCGTGGCTCACAACCAGATGGAAAATGGGATAAAACAAAATTAATTTCACATACAGCCGAAATAAATTAAAATTTTATTTCGAGCTGTTGATTTTATTGCAATGTCCTGATCTTTTAAGCAAAAAAATATATGTTAGAATCGCAACGGAATCCACGATCTACTACAAGCATCAAATCTAGGGCGTTTAACAGTTTTGAATGCATACTTTCCGTCTGTATGGATTGCTGGATGATGTGGTGTCTTTCGGCCTTCTGACTCTACCACACCTATGCCTTCTTACATTCTCTAATGGGAAGATGAATGGGTGCATAATGGTGTGTAGAGTAGGGGACCGAAAATTCCACCATGAATCCTAAATCATTGGGAGAGAAGACTTCTCCCAATACAACTCTACCAAGAGTTGTCTATTGTACTTTGCACACATGATAACCGTGTGCACTCACCAATAGCATGGGTCCCACTCTGATGATCATGCAAATGATCTAATCCAATCATTGCATTGCCTGATGGACATATGTTATTGCTGTGTAGCCCATAATTCCAAAAATATAAACATAAATGAAAAAGGTGAACTTAAACGGATATTTTAGTCATTTTATCCATAGAAGTTGGACTGGGACAGGTCTTGTCTCAAGAATTGCTCTATTTGTTGAACTTTAAAAAGAAGAAGAAGAAAAAAAAAAAACGGTAAACTGTTTCAGGTTTTTCTTTAAAAAAAAATAAAATAAAAAAGAAAGAAAGAAAGAAATGAAGAGAGGATCTCGATCGACTACTAGTGCTGGATCAACGGCAGCCTTTAACCTTTAACAACTAGTTGCTTCCTCCTCCTGACCAAAAAATGAAAAGACCAATCAATCAATCACATAACAGTCATTTTATATTAAAAAACAATAATAACAGCAACAAAATCATTAAATTTCATTTGAAATCAATAGGTAGGAAGCCTAACATAACATCCTATCCTAAAATCTAGAAAAAAAGAACAAAATAAAAAAATAAAAAATGCTACAAAGAATTGGGCATAGAGAGTTGGCCACATAGTTCAAAACCTGAAAACTCGACTCAACTCAATGTCCATTCAGGTCTAGTTGGCTCAAAGACTCAATTGAGTCTTTAAGCTACTCGATATTTAATAATTAAATTATTGATATTTAATAATTAAATTAAGATACTAGCAGTATTTAAAGAGAAATTTTATAACTAAATAAAATAAAAAAGCAATGGCACATGCTACTATTTTTTGCTACTTTTCAGGGGGGGGGGGGGGGGGGGAAGAAAGAAATAGTAGGAGTTTTCAGAGTGGAGGAAGTTATTGGATCTATTAAAGGAGGTTTAATGTCTGATTATATCCCTCGTCATGAGGGAGACCAAGTTATAAAATCAAATTGACAAAACTTGATTGAGTAAAGTTCAAAATTGAGTTTCTAACTGACTTAGCCCCAAATCTCAACGAGTTTGAATGAATTGGTTGTTTTGGCTGCTGTTTTCTTGTGGAGTCGGGATCCTCTGTTTGCCAAAAACACGACTTTCCTGCTTTTTCCGTCGTCTGCTGATTAGTGATTGGTCCATCTCAATGACCGATGCAATTATACAATCATACGGTCCAATTACATTCCAACGACCACAATTTCGCTGCTTGAAATAAACAGAGGATCCGTATTCTTTCTTGTGTTGTTATTCGAGCTGTAGTGCTATTTGGTATACTACTTTTGTTTTAACAATATTCTTTCATTCAATAAAACAAAACAAGTATTTAAAAAATAAATAAATAAATAAATAAAGAACAAATTGTAGCAGAGATATATCACAACTATAGTAACCTTCAAAACTAAAATGTGTTAAAGAAATGTGTTAGACCATTTGATAATCAATGAGCTGTTTTTTATTTTATGGACCATATATAAGAGGAAGCACATGATGGATTGATTGCATGTATCATACACATGACGGTGGGCCCCACATATCATGAGTCTATATCAACTAGTGTGTTCTACTAACCGTAAAAACTTTACTACTTAAGGACTTTACAGGCATCTAAATTGACACATACGAGAAAAAAAAGAAAAGAAAGGAGGAGAGATATACATTCAGCCCCATCCCTTATTATTAGTCTTTCCATCCACTAAGACATTGCACTTCCGACCTGGGCCCAACATAAAGCCCGGCCCAACATAACGCCCGTTCGGGAATCCAACTGTCACGTTCTCACAGGAAACATTGTACTTATACCCGTTTGCCCGAGCAAGCAATTCAACTCGGAAATCCACGGCCCCATGTAATAGCCTTTCCCTGACCATGGACTTGGCCACATCCACATCCAAGCTCTCCGAGTGGTTCATGAGGCGGGCTTTGAGAGTCTTATCCCCTCGCCGTAGCACGTAGAAGTGATGCATGGAGACCTGTGCTAGAAGTTGGTACCCATAGTAAATGGATGACTTGACACGGTCAAAGTATATATCTTTCGACCTGTAATAGTTCTCAATGTAGATGGAGATATTCCAGGCGGCGGTCAATTGCGAGGAGGAGATGTTGAAGGGATCGACTGTGGCTGAGGTGACGGTGTATGAAGACATTTCATTAATCGGATCGGAAAAGAAATAACCTAACAACCCAATTACGGAAAGGAATATGATTACTATGACCGATGCGGCGATGCAGTTGGAGAACCTAGCTTCCTGGGCGTTGAACCGCGGTTTCATCCGCAGGGCAAGCATTGTGGTATCACTTTCTTAGAAGAGGCGAAAATATGTAAAGTTGTGGAGACTCCAAACCCTTGTTTTTTGTATACGGATACGACCTCACCGGACGCGGATTACGGAAGTTCCTACGCTGGGATGCTTAAGTAGGGCTAACTGTGATGTTTGTGAGAAATCCAATCTTTTTCAGATCAATTTAAGATACGTAATTGTAAAATTAAACTAAATCCAATTCTCAAACATCACGGTGGACCCCGCCAAAGCATCATCGCAGCTGGACGCGGATTTCCTTCCTGCGCTGGGAACCTAGGTGGGACCCACCGTGATGTTTACGAGAGATCCACCACGTTCATCTGTTTTTTGAGATCATTTAAGGTCCTATAGACAAAAATGATCCGGGTCCAATAGTCAGGTGGGCCGCAAAAGTGAGGATTTAACGTCCACAGTTAAAATATTTGTGGGGCCCAAAATTTTTTGAATTAGGTTAATATTTATATTTTCAGTTTATCCAAGTAGTAATGACGTTATGAATGGTATGGATGGTATGCAAACATCACTGTTGACCCAGTGAGATTCAACGGTAGGAATTTCCCTATCACCTTTTCCTTTAGTACGGCCCATTTAAGTATTGGATCTGGCTCATTTTTGGCCTTATGTCCTAAAATGATCTCAAGAAACGGATGAGTTGTTTCCTAATGTGAATAGAATCTCATTGAAGCGCGTATGAATTCCCAATTCAAAGGGCCTCACAGATGCGAAATAAAAAATAAAAAATAAAAGAATCAAATGTTATTGTTCTTTCCCTTCTGAATCCCCCAACATAAAAGGGTAGCATTCTCCAAAGAGTTCTATTACAATCTTTCGACTCACGATGGGGCCCACCCTGCAAAAATTTTGTATCAAGTATCAACAAAAAAAAAAAAAAAAAAAAAGCCCCACATGGATGGTTTGGTGGGCCGAGCGAATGCTCAATTGAAAACTTCCTCTTTGGAGAATGGCTGAAGTGGCCTGAAACACCCATTCTTCGATTAGTGGCCACCTATTTTATTCTTTTTTTGTTCCTGTTTTTGCATGATTGTAATGCTTTCTCTAGAAACCAATGCATTTGTCTTAAACTCACTGAGATCTGCCCAATGTTTTGCTGTAATGCTCCTTGATGTGTGTTTCTTTTCACTAAATATCATGAAATTGTGATTAATTAGTCTAATTTGGTGTAAATTTTCATGATATTTCATGAAATTTGGTGCAACCAAACACACCCTTAATTCTCAATACCTTGGCATAACATAGTTTCTTAAAGCAGAGGTGATTCTCATCCTCATCAGCTGAATTCATATATACAAATGAAGTTCCCATTTCACCCATTTGACATTTTTGCATGAAATTTGTGAAAATCATGCAGTCTATTGAAACGGAAGCCTGCTTCCTACTCCCATTGAGGAGTTCTGTCAGTGTGACGCCTTCCAAAGAGAATACTTCTATTGAGCTAACAGGCACCGACCGACCCGGTTTATCATCCGAAGTGTGTGCTGTACTCGCTGACCTCAGATGCAATGTCGTGAATGCGGAAGTTTGGACACATAATGCCCGAGCTGCAGCAGTAGTCCACATCACTGATGAATCAACAGGCCGTGCAATCGAAGACCCAAGTCGGCTTTCAAAGATCAAGGAGCTTTTGTGCAATGTATTTAGAGGGAACGACGATCAGAGAGTTGCGAAGATGACGGTTTCCATGGGGGTGACCCATACAGAGAGGAGGCTGCATCAGATGATGTTTGATGATAGGGATTACGAAAGAGGCGGACCAGCAAGGGCTGAGGATAAGAGCTCATCCAGACCTCATGTAGCTCTGTTGGATTGTTTCGAAAAGGATTATACCGTTGCTACTATGAGGTCGAAGGATCGGCCAAAGCTTCTGTTCGATACTGTTTGTGCCTTGACAGACATGCAGTACATGATGTTTCATGGGACTGTAGACACTGGAAGGACGGAAGCTTACCAGGTATCAGATCTTCTGGGCTACTCATGACTTGATTCAGACATGAGAATGTGGCATGCATATGCATTCATCCTTTGGACCCCACAGTTTGCACAGTGGCCTTAAAATCAGGCCATTCTAGTCATCAGGTGGGCCACATGTGTATAAGAATCTGGACCATTGGTCAGTTTCTCAAATGCCCCATTTTCTTCATACATATTGGCCTACTCGATCACCTCTCGAACCTGATTTTTCTACAGTATCGCATATGTGGTGGGGCTCACCTGATGACAACCTTAGCATTTCTCATTCTAGTTCTGTAACTAACATGGATGTTTCTTGTCCAATTGTAGGAATATTATATCAGACACATCAACGGGCTCCCTATCAGCTCGGAAGTTGAGCGGCAATACGTGACCAGTGCCTTGAAGCAGCAATCGAGAGGCGGGCCTCTGAGGTATTTGTCACTGAGCAGAGAAAAGTTCCCATCAGACATATAGCTGTGGTTCAGAAGCTGCTAGCAATGGTAGATGGTGGTTGCTTATCCATCTCGAGTATCTCTAGGGTACAGATGAAAAACAATCTAGCTATTTGGAACTGATCTGGTGGGCCAACATGTCCACAGACTATCAGAAATTCACAACATTTATTCACTATTTTGCTCACAAAGTTGTCCATGTGCTTTCCATGGATGCAATGGCTACAATAGTATGTGATTCTGGTTCTATGGCACATGAATGTGTTGAGCCAGCAGATCAATGGCTCCATTTCACTTAACATGATTGCCATGTCTACCCTGGCAATGCTAGAGATGGCCCAGCAATCATCTCTACCATTGATCTATCAAAATAATTGAATGGTTCACCTTCTCATGTATTATAATGGTTCACCCTGTAGGGACTAGAGCTAGAATTATGCACAGATGATCGACTCGGGCTTCTTTCAGACATCACAAGGATATTCCGGGAGAATGGTTTATGCATCACAAGAGCGGAAATCTCAACAAAGGGTGGCAAAGCAATAGACAACTTCTATGTTATGGATGCGTCCGGTAGCCCTGTTGATTCCAACACCATCGATTCAATCTGCAGGCAGATTGGCCAAATGACCCTGCGAGTGAAACAGAACCAGTTCTTTTCTCCCAAACCTTCCAAAGAAACATCAGTTGGGTTCCTCTTCAGAAGCTTTTTTAAAGCCCGCTCATTTCAGAAGTTCAGATTAATTCGATCATATTCCTGAAATTCTCATATATTTCGATAACAAGAAAATTAAAAAAGATCAAATGTCCAGTCCATACGAGTAGAAATAACACATTGTAAATAGGTGTCATCTCCCTTAAATAGAGGGATCCATGTAAATTCTTCAGGGTCTGGTACTTCTCAATCTGTAATTAGATTGTGTATATAGACAGTACATAGGTTGCTTACGAATTGCAAATATTATTATGTTTGTAGATAAAAGTGATTTTTTTTTTCTCTTTATTATTATTATTATTGCAGCATTGCTGCTGGATCCCTTGGGGTTAATTCATGGGCCGTTTGGATGTGTGATTGGACTGAATTGCAATAATTCAATTGAAATATTGTGGAAATAAATAACCAAAATGGTCTGGTCTTCAAATTGCAATCCAGTGAAATTCATGTTTACTTGAAACAAAATGAACTGCTATTTGGAGGCCAGTTAGTGGGGCTAGATCTACTTGGGCTATTTCTAATTCATTGAATATAGCAGTTCAATTCAAGTTTCTCTGAGGAAAAGAAATCAACGATGAAGCTGTGAAAAAGGTATGGTTTTCCTCAGCTATGACATTTTACTTTCCAAGTCTACCATTTTTTTATACCACCAATCCAAACAGGCAACCAAAACAGAGCTGTGGACGTGTTTGGATGCACTATTGACCGAATTGCAATATTTAAATATAGAGGAAATGACCAAAATGGCAGGACCATTTTAATTCATAATGACGACTTCCTAATTGCAATTCAGTTTGCTCATGCAATTCATGTTTACTCAACTGCTATTTGGAGGCCAGGCATTATAAATGAGTGGGGTTAGGTCCACTTGGGTCATTTCTAATTCATTGGATATTGTGGTTCAATTCAATTTAGCATCCAGAATGCAGCTCATGTGGGTGTGTTTGGATGCTCTATTAGACTGAATTGTAATAACTTAATTAAAATAGAGGAAATGACCAAAATGGCTGGACCATTTTAATTGACAAGGACAACTTCCTAATTGCAATCCATCGAATTCTGTTAGCTCAAAACAATCCAAATAGCTGTTTGAAGGCCTGTCATGTTTGTTCGAAACTATCCTAAGTGCCATCTAGACCAGCAAATCAGGTAATTATGAAAGGAGTACGACTAGATTCACTTGGGTAATTCCTAGTTCATTGAATATTGCATTTCAGTTGAGCATCCAGCATTCATCCCATGTCGGCGTGTTTGGATACGTTATTTGACTGAATTGTAATAATTTAATTAAAAGACAGAAAATGACTAAAATGGCAGGACCATCTTAATTCATAATGCAAGCTTTCAAATTGCAAATCCATCCAATTCAATTTACGCAAAGAGATCTGAATTGCTGTTTGGAGGCCAGCCATTCATTTTGAACGTAGTGGGGTTAATCCACTTGGGTCATCTCTAATTCATTGATTATCGCAGCTCATATGGCTTTTTAAAGATCTGAGATTATACTCAAGTAAATGGTTCAAAACCTCCTACCTAGCAAAGCAAGAACAGCACTGCCGTTGAACGTGGACCATTACGTATTTTTATGCCACTAATTAGAACATTAAGATTATCCTATTGAGATTTTTTTTATACTACTCTTTCCAGAATGAGACTGAATAGACCAGTCCAGATCATGGAAGCTTGGGCCCACTTGCGGAGCTCGAAACTCAGCACATTCAGCATTTCCTCGAAGCCAGTATAATGTAATGTGAAAGCCCAAGGTTCCTGGCTTCAGCCCAAATTGCATGGATGGGGCTTGAAATTCGCATTCGTCTCGCATTCGTGGCCCACAACCAGAAGGTAAATGGGATAAAACAAAATTAATTTCACATACAGCCGAAATAAATTAAAATATTATTTGAAGCCGTTTAACAGTTTTGAATGCATTGCTGGATGATGTGGTGTCTTTCGGTCTTCTGACTCTACCGCACCTATGCCTTCTTACATTCTCTAATGGGAAGATGAATGGGGTGCATAATGGTGTGTAGATTAGGGGACCGAAAATCCCACCCATCATAGGATTCTCCTAATCCCACGACTCCTAAATCATTGGGAGAGAAGACTTCTCCCAACATAACTCTATCAAGAGTTGTCTATTGTACTTCACACACATGATAACTGTGTGCACTCAACAATAGTGTGGGTCCCACTCTGATGATCATGCAAACGATCTAATCCAATCATTGCATTGCCTGATGGACATATGCTATTGCTATGTGTAGCCCATAATTCCAACAATATAAACATAAATGAAAAAGGTGAACTTAAACGGATATTTTAGTCATTTTATCTATAGAAGTTGGACTGGGGCAGGTCTTGTCTCAAGAATAGCTCTATTTGTTGAAGTTTTAAAAAATAATAATAATAATAAATGATAAAGTCTGTCAGGCTTTTCTACAAAAAAACAAGAAAGAAAGAAAGAAAGAAATGAAGAGAGGATCTCGATCAACTACTAGTGCTGGATCCACAGCAACCTTTAACCTTTAACAACTAGTTGCTTCCTCCTCCTGACCAAAAAATGAAAAGATTAATCAATCAATCACATAACAATCATTTTATATTAAAAAACAATAATAACAGCAACAAAATCATTAAATATCATTTGAAATCAATAGGTAGGAAGCCTAACACAACATCCTATCCTAAAATCTAGAAAAAAGAATTTAAAAAAAGAAAAAAAGAAAAAAATTGCTACAAAGAGTTGAGTTGGCCACATAGTTACTCGACTCAACTCGATGTCCATTCAGGTCAAGTTGGCTCGAAAACTCAATCGAGTCTTTAAGCTACTCGATATTTAATAATTAAATTAAGATACTAGCTGTATTTAAAGAGAATTTTCTATAGTAACTTTCAAAAATAGAATGCGTTAAGGAAACAATGTGTTAGACCATTTGATGATCAACGAGCTGTTTTTTTTAGGACCATAAGAGGAAGCACGCGATGGATAGATTGGATGTATCATACACGTATCATGAGTGTATATCAATTATTGTGTTCTAGAACTTTAGAGGCATTTAAACGACCCCTATGAGAAAAAGAAAAGAAAGGAGGAGAGATATACATTCAGCCCCATCCCTTAATATTAGTCTTTCCATCCACTAAGACATTGCACTTCCGACCTGGGCCCAACATAAAGCTCGGCCCAACATAACGCCCGTTCGGGAATCCAACTGTCACGTTCTCACAGGAAACATTGTAGTTATACCCGTTTGCCCGAGCAAGCAATTCAACTCGGAAATCCACGGCCCCATGTAATAGCCTTTCCCTGACCATGGACTTGGCCACATCCACATCCAAGCTCTCCGAGTGGTTCATGAGGCGGGCTTTGACAGTCTTATCCCCCAACCGTAGCACGTCGAAGTGATGCATGGAGACCTGTGCTAGGAGGTGGTACCCATAGTATATGGATGACTTGACCCGGTCAAAGTATATATCATTCGAAATGTAATAGTTCTTAATGTAGATGGAGATATTCCAGGCGGCCGTCAATTGCGAGGAGGAGATGTTGAAGGGATCGACTGTGGCTGAGGTGACGGTGTATGAAGACATTTCATTAATCGGATCGGAAATGAAATGACCTAACAACCCAATTACGGAAAGGATTAAGATTAATGTGACCAATGCGGCGAGCGATGCGGCGAGCGATTGCATCTGCAGGGAAAGCACTGTGGTATAACTTTCTTGGAAGAGGTGAAAATATAAGTTGTGGAGACTCCGAACCCTTGGTTTTTTATATACGGATACGTCCGGCCCGACCTCACCGGACGCGGATTACGGAAGTTCCTACGCTGGGATGCTTAAGTAGGGCTAACTGTGATGTTTGTGAGAAATCCAATCCGTTCATCTGTTTTTTCAGATCAATTTAAAATACGTAATTGTAAAATTCAACTGAATCCAAATCTCAAACATCACCGTGGACCCCGCCAAAGCATCATCGCAGCTGGAGGCGGATTTCCTTCCTGCGCTGGGAACCTAGGTGGGACCCACCGTGATGTTTACGAGAGATCCACCACGTTCATCTTCTTTTTGAGATCATTTAAAGACTTAAAGCCAAAAATGATCCGGGTCCAATAGTCAGGTGGGCCGCAAAAGTGAGGATTTAACGTCCACAGTTAAAATATTTGCGGGGCCGAAAAAGTTTTGAATTAGGATAATATTTATATTTTCAGTTTATCCAAGTACTAGTGACGTTATGAACGGTATGGATGGTATGCAAACATCAATGTTGACCCAGTGAGATTTCAACGGTAGGATTTTCCCTATCACCTTTTCCTTTAGTACGGCCCACTTAAGTATTGGATCCGGCTCATTTTTAGCATTAAGTCCTAAAATAATCTCAAAAAACGGATGAACGTTGTGGATCAGTCATAAACATCACGGCAGGCCCCACCTAGCTTCCCAGCGCAGGAACTTCCGCGTCCATCGCAGCTTTCTCGCATGAAATCCACTTGGCTAGGGTCTGGCTAGTCGTTGGTGCTCTGTGGGCCCCACTATAAAGTATATGTTTTATCCTTGCCGTCTATTCATTTTTAAATATCATTTTAGGGTCATAAAAAAAAAATTAGAAGGATATAAATCTCAAGTGGATCACACCATAGGAAAACAGGAGTGAGTGGATGTCCACTATTAAAATCCTCCTAATGCCCACCGTACTTTTTATTTGACATCCAATCTGTTAATTAGGTCATAAAGACCCATATTAACGGAAAACAGAAAGATCAACTTTATCAAAAACTTTTATGACTCCCAAAAAGTTTTTAATGGTTGACGTTGATTCAAAAATGTTTCCTGTAATGTGGTCCATGAAGATTTTTATATAACTCATTTTTGTTATTGTTCTATAAAATTATCTATAAAAATAGATGGACGGCATGGATTAAACTTGGAGCCCACAGAGTACTGACCACCAGCCATTGGCAAGTGGCAGGCGAGTAGCCAATCCGTTTCCGAGATGAACGAGGATTGCGTCCAACCTCTGCCGGTCTCCAACGAACGCGGATTTCCTGCGAAAGCATTTCGCAGGTCACCATGTTTTTGGGAAATGTACTCCGTTCATCCGTTTTGCAAGATAATTTTAGGACAATCTACAAAAAAACGAGGTGGATCCGAGACTCAGGTGGGCCACACGAGAGGAAACATTAGGGATTTGGTTAGAACCGTTGAAACATTCTCGTGACCATAAAAGCTTTCTTTCAGGACAATTTTTTTGTATTTTCACTTCATCCCTGTGTTAATAACCTTATAAACGGTTTGGGTGGCATATAAACATCAAGGTGGAGTCCAAAAAGGTTTCAACGGTAGGTTTTTCTTTCCCCAATTTTCCCTCTCGTGTGGCCCACTTTAGTTTTGGATCCACCTCGTTTTTCATCTATTATCTAAAATGAGCTCACCAAACGGACGAACGGAGTACATTTCCCAAAAACATGGTGGTGGCCCCACACAGCATCCTTGCGCAGGAGGCTTTCCCAGGAAATCCCTTTCGCAGGAAGTTCCTCGCTGGGAACGCATGTGGGCCCAGTGGGATGTTTGTGAGAAATCCTCACCGTCCATCCATTTTGGGTTTATTTTAGGACATTAGGCAAAAAAATGAACCATATACAATGCTCAAGTGGGCCGAAAATGTGATAATTGAACATCCACAATTGAAATATTCATGGGGCCACAGAAGTTTTGAATCATGCTTATATTTGTGTTTTCAGTTAATCCCAGTAGGAACGACGTATTAACGGTATGGATGACATGTAAACATCACTGTCGAACCCAGGGAAGTTTCAACGGTAGGAATTTCCCTGACTACCTTTTCCATTAGTACGGCCCACTTGAGTCTTGGATTCCGTTTAAAGTTGGCATAATATCTTAAAATTAGCTCAAAAAGCGGATGAATGGAGTGGATTCCTGACAAACATCACAGTGGGCCCCACCTAAGTTCCCAGCGCAGGACCTTCCTGCAAAGGCTTTCGGAGGAAATCCGCGTCCGTCTCCAACTGGGAACGCGCAAAGGTTTCAGTGGACACCGTAATGTATGAAATTTATCGACATCACATTCCATACAATAAGCTCTAAAAGTGGATAGACTGATTGGATTTCTCAAAAGCATCACAGTAGCCCTCACCCAGAATCACTGTGTAGGAACTTCCTGCGAAAGGCTTCCGCAGGAAATCCGCGTCCTGAGACTAGCAAATCGCGGATTAGGTACTTCCCCGCCTGTTCCGAGATCAGGACAGGCGGAGGCTCTGAGTGCCACTGAGGGTCCACCGTGGCCCATGAAGTCCAGATTCCCACCAGTCACTACCACAAGAGATATACATTTTAGATCAATCTGACAAACGAAATCTAGAGTTAGCATTTTGTCCAGTAACTCCAAAGTAAGGGTGTCGACACTGTTAGAAAAGTGATACGTTTGACGGATCTAGGGGTGTCCGGTAACTCCGGAGGCATAGCAATACCTATGCTACAACGAAGTAACTTCAAATTTAACTCCATTGATGTCATCACTGAGGCACCTGCGTGAAAGGCTAAAATCTGCGAGCTTTAAACATCCCTCATTATTGATGAGAATGTGATGTGTTGCACAAATACATGTAGAATAGATATCATTGAAGCCGCATAAAATAAAATCCTAACCAAGAAAAAGATCCAACTAAGTATTTGATGACGAACCTTTGATGTCACGATGTGTTAGACAACTCACATTCCTTGTATATATAACTAGTATACCTTAAATAGTTTATTTCCATATGTAGAGGATTCTGAGTTTATTATTTTTCTTGTATAAATGGTTGTAATCTCTATATATTCAACCCCGTTGGGTTGTTTCAAAGACAGAAAAGCTTTAGCTCCCCTTGGCTTTCATGGTATCAGAGCCTCCTTGATCCGAAACCACCCCTACGTCGTCCGGTCACTATCCCTGCTGCATCGTCCCCTGCGTCCGGCCACTGTCCCTTCTCGTCCGACCGCCCCTGCATCATCTAGCCGCCCCTGCTGCATCGTCTGGCCATCCCTGCTGCGTCCGACCACTGTCCCTGCTCGTCCGACCGCCCCTGCGTCGTCCGACTGCCCCTGCTGCGTTGTCCGGTGACCCCTGCTCGTCCGAACCCTCCAGATCTGTTCGTCCGAATCCTGTTCCAGATCTACTGTTGCTCCAGATCTGCTCGTCCAAATCCTACTCCAGATCTACTCGTCCGAACCCTGTTCCAGATTTGCTTGTCCGAACCCTGTTCCAGATCTGCTCGTCTGAACCTGGCTACTATTCGAACATATTGTTGTTGCTCCAGATTTGCTGTCTGAATCCTGTTGTTGTTCGAATCTGTTGTTGCTGCTGTTGTTCCATCCTGTTCCAGATCTACTTGTTCGAATCCTATTTCTGTTCAAATTCGTTGCTGTTGTTATTGTTATTCCGTCAGATCCTGTAACATCCTCGATTTTCACTGTTTTGGATTTTCAAAAATCTTTGAAAATTTTTTTTATTAACTTATAATATCACTTAACTGACCAGTAGCATCCAACGTTAGCTTATACACGAGTGGTCCTGTCTGGTCACGATCAGACCATGTGCGAGCCGTTAAGCCAGGTAGCCCGACTCTTAACAACAGCCCGTGTGGGCTGCCCAATGACCGAGGAAGGTCAGAAAAATCTAAAACTTTAGGAAATCATAGATCTCACTGGGCTTGTGGTCCATCGTGGACTACGGACCCAGTGGACACCCATAACTGAGATCTGGCATTAGCCGAATGCATCCCACTAATGCTAGAATTGAAATCTGGCACTTGCAATTGAAGCCGAGATACCAGATGTTCCAGTCGTCGGATTTCTTCTAAATTTGCGGTGACGGTTTAATATATTTTTCTATACCCGTCCACCAAATCTGGGACTTGATCATGGAGCGGTGACCGTTGATCGCAAATTAGACTCGTACGACCAAACCCCACATCCGATCGTTCCCAAATTTTGCATGGCCCCTCATCGGGCCATTGAGCACCTACTCTATAAATTTCATGGCCAGATGACCACTATAAATGTCACATCAATCAGAATAAGTCTCCCAGGGCCGTTTAAAGATCGAAACCCTATGCTTAAACCCTATATTCATTCATCCATTTGATCTCAAATTTTACATGGCCCCTCATCCGGCCATGAGACACCTACACCTCGAATTTGGTGGCCGGAGGGGTGATAGGGCCCTAGAGCTTAGAAAGACCCTCCCATAGGTCTAATATAGTAAAAACCCAACACTTTGGGCTATTTCCACCAAATCTGGCATTATAAAAGGGCCTCATTTGGGCACTCCTTCTCCCCATACGATTTTGCCCTAGAGAAGGAAAGAGAGAAGAGAGAAAAGGGAGAAGAGAAAGAGGGGAAAGGAGAAGAAAGAGAGAGGGAGGAAGGGCAAGGTGGACCTTAGATCGTGGTGGGGCCTAAGGAGATCATCCCTTCCAACTCCCTACACTCCAACCACAAGAATCGTTCCGTTGATCATCTAGGTAAGATCCCTCATCCCTTTTCTTGCAACCCTTGTGTGGGAAAGGGATTTTTCATGAGATTCTAACATATAAATGTTGTCTTAGGGATTCCGGCTGTTTTACACCAAGATCCACATCTCCTAGGTCGATCTCAAGTCTTCAACAAATCCGAAGGTGTGGGCTATTTTTCTTAGGTGGCCTAGCACCAATTTTTATACGAGCCTAATGATTTTGATTGTTGGATGTTATACTTGAAAGTCTAGAGGAACCCTAGGATCGTAGGTTGATGAAATTGTATGGATATGCATGTTTAGCTACCCCATGATGTTGTTCTTGTTTCCTTACATGATTTTGTGTATGGATGGTTGCATGCTCATGCTTGTTGATTTCCATATATATTGTTGCTTAATAGTATGCATGATTTCATTACTCTTATGCATGGAATTTCTCAAGATGGGGGAAGTGCATAACTTCCTCACAAACCCACACAACTCACACGCACTTTATTTCATGATTTCTTGCTAGAAATATTTGATTCATATGACTGAGGTGCATGAAATATGATGTTGGTATGCTAGTTGATAACCTGTGTAGTTAGCTTGTTACGGATCACCCTCCATACCCGTGGGTTGGTCAGGAACCTGAGGCTAGATGGTAGTTACATCGGTAGGACTATGCTAGAGTTAGACCCGTGGGTTTGGGCGAGTGTGTTCGTGTGGCTGTAGTTCGACTACATGGGTCTCTTGTGCCCGATGTCACTCGTCTCACGCTCGCTTGACTCGTGCGGTCTAACCTACTATCTGACTAACCTTGTATGTTAACCTTGTTTGCTCACATATGTATGGAACCTGAACCACCCTACAACCGTTGTAGTCTATCAAAAATCCACTTGCAACTGGTCCACAGCCTCGTGAGCCGGGCATGGTGGAATGGGACACTATGTCCGAGCTGTCGGCCTACACTGGGGTACCGCACCTCTCCGTAGTGACCGTGAGCGATCCCTTCCTTTCGACACTCCTCATGTGCTTGGTGTCAGGGATGAGGAACCCGACGGGATCACGGACCGCGAGGTCTCGGCCTCACGCGTTGATGCGGTCTGGGCCTCGCAACCAGTTTAGGGCATTGATACGTAGGGTGAATCAGAATCCCCAACTTGCTGGATGAATGGACTTAACTAATAACTCGGCTAATACGATCGCATTGCACGCATTAGTTAGGGTGGCGACTCAGAAGTCGAGGTCGCTCTGAGGGAGTGTTGTCATATGCGATCGTTAGATGGAGTCGCTTGAGGGAGTGTTGTCGCGAGGGCATGCATCATATCATCCCGCATGCATGCATTTTAAATAAGAGTTATTATGTGTTAATGATTGTTTGCTTTTCATTAAGTTCATATTACAATTGATGCATGTTGTAACTTGAGGACAATAGTTCACACTGAGTTGATCACTCACTCCCACTCTGGGACGGTGTTTTAAAACACCAACTAGACCCATTCATAGATGCATGTGACTCAGGGCATGAGGAGCCTGGCGAGGCGAGCTTGGACGAGGAGGACGGACTCTCCTACTTGCAGCTGATGGGCGGCTCTCCATCGGCTTAATCGGGCTGAACTTGGATTTATTGAGCCGCGGGCTCAGCTTTACTCTTTTTGGACATAGCCTTCTTTTGTTGTTCTGTTGGGCAACACCTTGGGCGACCCTTATTTATTTTGGACCTATATATATGTGAGATATCCTTCATTTCAGTAGAGTGGTGTGATTGTGCTTCGTGCCTCAGGTAATTCCAAATTGCGCAGTTAAATTTGATTAATCATAAAAAAAAAACCATAAATGCATGATAAGTGACACTCGGGAACTCGGGAGTCGAGTCTATGCACGACCCCCAATTTTTCGGGGCATTACAGATGGTATCAGAGCAATAGTTTGGAATCCTTTGGGCCTTGGGTCATGAACTCACTGACGCGTCCGCTGACTTGACAGGAAACGCAATAGAAAACACGAAAATGCTAGGAACCACCCCAGTCCTTGAGTTGACACTCTTAGACAGAAGTTGAGACTTCCAAGGTGTTAGGGTTCGGTAGGGAGAGGGAGTAGTGCCTCGGCATGTTCCCGGACAAGAATTTGGGAACTTCTAACTAGGAAATTTAGGTAACCCAGTCCACCAATTCCCTGAGGGACTGTTGGGCCAACTGAATAGGTGAGATTAGGGTGAATGAAATTGTAAGAGTAACCATAGATGCATGTGTAAGGTATTGTCCCTAGATAGAGTGTATCCTATGTCTTACAATACCGTATTTGGAATACTTGCAATTAAAGGTAAATCCCGGGATTTCCTTTCAGATTATACTTAGAAATTCATCATTATGGGATTTGGAAATCCCATATTACATCTTCTAACACGAGGTTCACTTTGCAAAGCCTATGAAATAAATTTTAAATCCCATCCCACGATCATTTCAGACGTGCCACTCCCAATCTGGAGTTGGGATTAACATTGCAATCCCCTTGGTACCACTTAAATCCCTTTGGTACCACTTAATGCCACTAGCCAAACGGGCCAAAGTCTAAGTTTCCTCTCTCCCATCTATCTCATTAAAATCTTCACCTGCCATCGCTCTGTTCCTTAATCCCCCCAGTACATTGTTAGGAGCGAACCAGAAATTGAAAGATTGGGCAGATGAACCCATCATCTTAGACCAAATGAGCTAATACCGGGCCAAACTTAATAGTTCTGACCCATTCACGGATAAATACGTAGGGATGAATGAGAATTTACCGAAAATAGTGAAACTGTAGAAAAATCAGGTTTTGACTACTAACCGGGAGAAATCTCGCAAAACCACTAGGCTCATTGCGTAGATCGACTTCTCCTACCCCAAATTCATATATGGTACATCACATAACTCATTCTAGTGTGTGAAATGTGGTCGTCACAAGGCGACCCTCCAGGGACCGGTGCCACAGCGCCCGACCGGCGCTGCAGGTGCCCGCTGTCCAAAGCCCCGGCGCCATAGCGCCCATCCTCGGTGCTGCCCGCACCCACTGTCCAGAGCCTCGGCGCCGCAGCGCCCATCCCCGGCGCTGCCCGCGCCTGCTGTCCAGAGCCTCGGCCCCACAGCGCCCATCCCCGGCGCTGCCAGTGCCCAGCCCCGAAGCCGTATCGCCCGACTGGCGCTGCCGGCGCCTGCTATCCCTAGCCCCGGTACCGTAGTGCCCATCCTCGGCGCTGCCAGCGCCAGAAATTCCTACAAATTTGGATTGACTTCAAAAATTCATATCTCCTTCGTTATAACTTCGATTTAGGTGATTCAAAAGCCAAATTGAAGCTTAACAAGTCTAGTTTCATATTAAAATAAAATAAAAATAAAATAAAAATTTTAATATAGTTATATTTGGAGCGAATTGACAACTATACAAAAATTGTTAGTTTTAGATGGTGGTTACTTCTAGAATTTTTATAATTTATTTACAACTCCAAAGATATGAAATTTGGTGGGATGACTTAAAACTTGATGATAAATCATTATAAAAATTTTAAAAATAATCCAATTACTAAAAGTATAAGAAACGTTACAAGATAAGTTCCCCCCTCCCTCTTAATGTTCACACGAGTGGGGTCTCCCTCTCTTGCAACTTAAGGGTACTAATACCCAATTTCTTACCCCACAACACTCTCTACTACTCCTACACCCTAGGGGAGAAACATCTCCCTCTCCAAGCTTCAATCCATTTCCAAGGAAACCATACAAAGACATCTCATTTCTACCACTTCTCTTCTCCTTCACTAAAACTCATCTCTTATTCTTCATACTCAACCCACATCTTCCTCAACCCTCTTCAACATTCACCTACATTAAATCCAAATCTCAAATCTCAAACTCCAAATCCATCAATCTCCTCTCCCTTTTTCACTCTCAAACCTTATTCTCAAACACATTCCTACATCTATCTCCAACCCACTCACCCAAATTTATCACAAGATCCTAGCACAAACCCAACACCAAAACCCACCTTCACTCCTTCACATTTTACTCTCCTCATCCCTCTCCCATATCCAAACCATATTCCTAAACCCTTTCTTAACCATTTTATTTTCTTGATCTCATTCTCAAGTTCACCCACAAAACCCATTTCAAACCCATCTTCTTCTCCTTTACAAAACCATCCCATCTCGACAACCACCCTCAAAATCCCACTCCATTCACTCATTCATTTCCACTTCCATTTACAAAACCCATTCACCAAATCTTATTCATAAAACCCAACATCAACCCTCTTTCTCAAACCCCATTCACAAATCCAACACTAAACCCATTTCATTTTTCCAAAATATTCTCATCAACAATCCATTTCCTTACCGAGGGAAATGACATTCCTAGCAACCGTTGTCTCCTTCTTCTCCATTCCGGTGATTCTTTTCCTCATGGGGAAGAAGCACCCCCATCTTCGCCCGACCCAGGAAAGTAGTAGCATAACCTTACTGATAATTAGTAGTTTGCTCTAAGTCGATTAGGTCTACCTACATATATTGAAGGATAATTAGAAACTTTGCTTGACTAGGTTGTATTTTCCTTATGTTTAAAATATCTATACTGTAGGATGTAACTAGCCATACTAGTGACACTTTGAATCCAATATGAATGTATGGATTACCTCAGAATCTTCTTGTTGCCTTGTGAATGCTTGTATGTATGATTGCCTTACTGCATTCTTGTTTGCGTTATTAGCACTTCCAACCACCAGAATACCTTAGAACCTCGACTATTTCTTCATTCTTAAAATTTATGAAACCAAAGTGTATTCTGCGATTAACCCACTAACCATAGGATTGCAATGGTAATTCATATACAAATTTGTGTCTTTAAAAACTTTTTAGGATGATCGTTGCCCATAGGCATGTTGAGAGAATTATTAAACCTCAAATTAGATATAAATTAAAATGAGGACTTTCGTAGGCCAAAACCCAAAGGACAACCTTATAAATAGGAGATTTAAACTTTCCAACGAGGGTCGTTCTCTAAACATTTAGGTTGATGGGACTACGGAATTGTGAGACCATACACTTGAGAAGTATTCGCGGCTTGACCCAATTCTCAATCCTGAGCTACTACCAACGGACTCACTGCTTTGACAGAGCAGAAGACCAGGATCCATCAGGATTCAGAAGGGATACAACGTATTGTCAGCCCTGGTCAGGTGGACAATCGATGTATCGGATTTGAGCCTACTACAACCGTTATTTTTTTCGTATTAGCTTGATCATAAAGAGTAGAATACACCACCCTTAGGTAAACTTTATCAGCAAACACTTAGCACGATAATCATGATTTTGACATTGTTTTCAAACCTCAAGGGTGAAAATTTTTAAGGGGGGTAGAATATAATAAGCAACGCTAGTATAGTTAGTATGCACCCTATCACGCATATAAACCTGAAATCAATAAAACTTAGGCAAACAAAATGATAATATATTTATTTATTACCCTTAGGTAATTTCGGGGATGAAATTATTTTTAAGGGGGGTAGATTGTAACATCCTCGATTTTCACTGTTTTTGATTTCCAAAAATCTTTAAAAATTTTTTTATTAACTTATAATATCACTTAACTGACCAGTAGCATCCAACGTTAGCTTATACACGAGTGGTCCTGTCTGGTCACGATCAAACCATGTGCGAGCCGTTAAGCCAGGTAGCCCGATTACACTTAACAATAGCTCGTGTGGGCTGCCCAGCGACCGAGGAAGGTTGGAAAAATTTAAAACTTTAGAAAATCATAGATCTCACTGGGCTTATGGTCCATCGCGGACTACAGACCCAGTGGACACCCATAACTGGGATCTAGTACTAGCCGAATGCACCCCACCAATGTCAGAATTGAAATTTGGCACTTGCGATTGAAGCCGAGATACCAGGTGTTCCAGCCGTCGGATTTTTTCTAAATTTGCAGTGACGGTTTAATATATTTTTCTATACCCGTCCACCAAATCTAGGACCTGATATGGAGCGGTGACCATTGATCGCAAATCAGACACGTATGACCAAACCCCACATCCGATCGTTCCCAAATTTTGCATGGCCCCTCATCGGGCCATTGAGCACCTACTCTATAAATTTCATGGCCAGATGGCCACTATAAATGCCACATCAATCAGAATAGGCCTCCTAGGGCCGTTTAAAGATCGAAACCCTATGCTCAAACCCCATATTCGTTCATCCGTTTGATCTCAAATTTTACATGGCCCCTCATCGGGTCATGAGACACCTACACCTCGAATTTGATGGCCGGAGGGGTGATAGGGCCCTAGAGCTTAGAAAGACCCTTCCATAGGTCTAGTATAGTAAAAACCCAACACTTGGGGCCATTTCCACCAAATCTGGCATTATAAAAGGGCCTCATTTGGGCATTCCTTCTCCCCATACGATTTTGCCCTAGAGAAGGAAAGAGAGAAGAGAGAAAAGGGAGAAGAGAAAGAGGGGAAAGGAGAAGAAAGAGAGAGGGAGGAAGGGCAAGGTGGACCTTAGATCGTGGTGGGGCCTAAGGAGATCATCCCTTCCAACTCCCTACACTCCAACCACAAGAATCGTTCCGTTGATCATCTAGGTAAGATCCCTCATCCCTTTTCTTGCAACCCTTGTGTGGGAAAGGGGTTTTTCATGAGATTCTAACATATAAATGTTGTTTTAGGGATTCCGGCCGTTTTACACCAAGATCCACATCTCCTAGGTCGATCTCAAGTCTTCAACAAATTCGAAGGTGCGGGCTATTGTTCTTAGGTGGCCTAGCACCAATTTTTATACAAGCCTAATGATTTTGATTGTTGGATGTTATACTTGAAAGTCTAGAGGAACCCTAGGATCATAGGTTGATGGAATTGTATGGATATGCATGTTTGGCTACCCCATGATGTTGTTCTTGTTTCCTTACATGATTTTGTGTATGGATGGTTGCATGCTCATGCTTGTTGATTTCCATATATATTGTTGCTTAATAGTATGCATGATTTCATTACTCTTGTGCATGGAATTTCTCAAGATGGGGGAAGTGCATAACTTCCTCACAAACCCACACGACTCACACGCACTTTATTTCATGATTTCTTGTTAGAAATATTTGATTCATATGACTGAGGTGCATGAAATATGATGTTGGTATGCTAGTTGATAACCTGTATAGTTGGCTTGTTACGGATCACCCTTCATACCCATGGGTTGGTCAGGAACCTGAGGCGAGATGGTAGTCCCATCGGTAGGACTATGCTAGAGCTAGATCCGCGGGTTTGGGCGAGTGTGTTCGTGTGGCTGTAGTTCGACTACATGGGTCTCTTGTGCCCGATGTCACTTGTCTTACGCTCGCTTGACTCATACGGTCTAACCTACTATCTGACTAATCCTGTATGTTAACCCTGTTTGCTCACATATGTATGGAACCTGAACCACCCTACAACCATTGTAGCCCATCAAAAATTCAATTGCAACTAGTCCACAGCCTCGTGAGCCGGGCATGGTGGAATGGGACACTATGTCCGAGCTGTCGGCCTACGCTGGGGTACAGCGCCTCCCCGTAGTGACCGCGAGCAATCCCTTCCTTTTGGCACTCCTCATGTGCTTGGTGTCAGGGATGAGGAACCCGACAGGATCACGGACCGTGAGGTCTCAGCCTCACGCGTTGATGGTTTCTTGGCCTCGTAACTAGTTTAGGGCATTGATACGTAGGGTGAATCAGAATCCCTAACTTGCTGGATGAATGGACTTAACTAATAACTCGGCTAACACGATCGCATTGCACGCATTAGTTAGGGTGGCGACTTGGAAGTCGAGGTCGCTCTGAGGGAGTGTTGTCATATGCGATCGTTAGATGGAATCGCTTGAGGGAGTGTTGTGGCGAGGGCATGCATCATATCATCCCGCATGCATGCATTTTAAATAAGAGTTATTATGTGTTAATGATTGTTTGCTTTTCATTAAGTTCATATTACAATTGATGCCTGTTGTAACTTGAGACCAATAGTTCACACTGAGTTGATCACTCACTCCCACTCTGGGACGGTGTTTTAAAACACCAACTAGACCCATTCATAGATGCAGGTGACTCAGGGCATGAGGAGCCTGGCGAGGCGAGCTTGGACGAGGAGGACGGACTCTCCTACTTGCAGCTGATGGGTGGCTCTCCATCGGCTTAATCGGGCTGAACTTGGATTTGTTGAGCTGCGGGCTCAGCTTTACTCTTTTTGGACATAGCCTTCTTTTGTTGTTCTGTTGGGCAACGCCTTGGGCGACCTTTATTTATTTTGGACCTGTATATATGTGAGATATCCTTCATTTCAGTTGAGTGGTGTGATTGTGCTTCGTGCCTCAGGTAATTCCAAATTGCGCAGTTAAATTTGATTAATCATAAAAAAAACCATAAATGCATGATAAGTGACACTCGGGAACTCGCGCGGGAGTCGAGTTTATGCACGACCCCCGATTTTTCAGGGTGTTACAGATCCAAAAATTGCAATTGCTTGGGTATCTCCTGTTGTACAGTACATTTAAGACCTTCTACTGCAACTCTTTGAGTGCTTTACATTTCTTCAGATCAATGGACAAGAACTCATCACGTATAGAGGCCCCACGTTGTAGTTTTGATGATACCAACTATTCTCTATGGGCCATCCATTTTCAGAACTTCCTTAAGAGTCGTGGTTTGTGGGGACTCATTGATGGATCTGTTTCTATCCCCACTTTCACATATGCCGACAAATTAGCCGATTGGGACATGAACAGTGGACGGATTATTACCTGGATTCTTGATTCGGTCGATCGGTCCATTGCTATTGGCCTCACACCTCATCGCACTGCTAAGGCAATGATGGAGCATCTCCAGACAATTTATCAACAGAGTAATGCGGCCCGGTTATACCTCCTGGAACATGATCTCGTTAACCTTACTCAGGCCAACTATACTGTTATTTATAAAAAATCGTCCTAAGGCCCACTGTACTGTTATTTGACATCCAACATGTTGATTAGGTCATACAAACCCAGATGAAGTGAAAAAAATAAAAGATAATCTTGATCCAAAACTTTTATAGTCCCCAAAATGCTTTTATTAGTTGGCGTTCATTGAACATATGTTTCCTATAATGTGGTCCACTTGAGATTGAGATATAACTCATTTTTGGTCTAATACCATAAAATGATATATAAAAAATAGATTGACGGCAGGGATTAAACAAATAAACCATTTTGGGCCCACAGATCAAAACACTAGCCATTGGCTAGTGGTAGGGGGAGTAGCCAATCCGTACAGAGGGCGCGTAGAGGGACGCGTATGAAAAAATTAGCATTGTAGACGCTACCTATCAACTGGCGTGAAATGACGACGTTCAATAATGATACGTTATCAATTTGGACATTTGGACGAAGGTACCCCTGAAAAGCAGGGAAAGACGGTTGTAAAAATGAAAAAGGAGAGGTATTTTGGTCATTAAAGTTGTTGTCCATACGATGATGAGTCTACTTTGGTAAACTAAGCCTGCGATGGGAGAAAAAAATAAAGGTGAGAAAAAGGTTACGTATAAAGTAAAAATTACCCGACGCGTATTTCCTGCGAAAGCGTTCGCAGAAAGTTCTTGCGCAGGGAACCCAGGTGGGGCCACTATGATTTTTTTTAGAAATCCTCACCTTCCATCCTTTTTTTGAGTTAATTTCATGACATGATGCAAAAAATGAACCATATCCAAAGCTTAAGTAGGTCGTACTAAAGTAAAATGTGGTTAGGAAAATTCCTACCGTTGAAACTTACTTGGGTTCGATAGTGATGTTTACATGTCATTCCCATTAGGATCAATGGAAGTCACAAATATTAGCATGATTCAAAACACTTGTGGCCCACGAATATTTCAACTATGGACGTTCAATTATCACGTTTTCGGCTCACTTGAGCATCGAAAATGGTTCATTTTTCACATCATATACCAAAATGAACTTACAAAATGGATAGACGGAGAAGATTTCTCACAAACATAATAGTGGACCCCACCTGAGTTCCTAGTGCATGAAATCTGCGTCCCACATGGAGGCACTGAGCGCCACTGATGGGCCACCGTGATGTATGTACTTTATCCACACCGTTCATTTTTTTCATATTATTTTAGAATTTATTTCAAAATTTATATAAAAAAAACTAAAAAATATCTACAGCTCTGCCATCCCACCTACGCCTCGTCCGCCTCTTGCGCCAGTGGCTGCTGAGCCTACTGCGCCTGCGGCTGCTGAGCCTCCTGCTCCTGCGACTACAGCTGCTGAGCCTCCTGCATTGGATGCTCCTCCTGCGCATGCGCCTACGCCTACCTCGCGGGGCTACAGCTGTGGCTAATGAGCCTCCTCGTCGGGGGCCACCCGTATTCTTCTTTTAAAAGCTACTATCCAAGCTATCAATGTCTAAATGATGGTCATGATAGTTAGTGCAGCAACAACCCACAAGCCTATTGGCTCAGGCCGTTTTGGTGTCATGAATACGATAGTAACCACACTACCCACGAAGCCAACTATTAATACAATCTTCCATGCCAAATCCACAATAAAACCAACAACTGCATTTTAAAAAATTATTATATTAGCAAAAATGATAATTGTACGAAGCTGTAATACAAATAAAATAACATTACCATTTGTCGCAGTTCTATCATGAACTACCGGCAGCAATTCTTCTCCAATATCATTATCCATTACTGCAAGGACGGCTACAAGGATGGAGGGAGAATGGAGATTCTAACACTAGAGAAGAGGATTCTGGTAAAATGAGAGAAGATGGTAGCAGCTATGTAACTTTGAAAAAGAAAGAAGGAATGAATGTGCTTATATAGCAAACAGATTAGTACTCCCTCACATTCATAGCTAGCCCGGTGGCTGATCGGTGCTCTATGGGCCCCATCATGATTTATGTGTTTCATCCACAACATTCATCCATTTTTAAAAATCATTTTATTGCTTGATCCCAAAAATTAGAGGGATATAATTCTCAGGTTGACCACACCACCAGGAAATAATAGTGATTGGATATCCACCATTAAAATTATCCTAAGGCCCACTGTACTGTTATTTGACATCCAATATGTTGATTAGGTCATACAGACCCAGATGAAGTGAAAAAAACAAAAGATAATCTTGATCCAAAACTTTTATAGCCCCCAAAAAGCTTTTAATGGTTAGCGTTCGTTTAACATGTGTTTCCTATAATGTGGTCCACTTGAGATTGAGATATAACTCATTTTTGGTCTGATACCATAAAATGATATACAAAAAATAGATTGACAGCAGGGATGAAAGAAATAAACCATTTTGGGGCCCACAGATCACACCACTAGCCATTGGCTGGTGGTAGGGGGAGTAGCCAATCCGTATAAAGGGCGTGCAGAGGGACGCGTATGAAAAAATTAGCACTGTAAACGCTACCTATCAACCGGCGTGAAATGACAACGTCCAATAATGATACGTTACCAATTTGGACATTTGGACGAAGGTACCCTTAAAAAGTAGGGAAAGACGGTTGAAAAAATGAAAAAGGAGAGGTATTTTGGTCATTATAGTTGTTGTCCGTACAGTGATGAGTCTACTTTGGTAAACTAAGCCTACAATGGGAGAAAAAAAAGGTGAGAAAATGGTTACGTATAGAGTAAAAAATTACCCAACGCATATTTCTTGTGAAAGCCTTCGCAGAAAGTTCCTGCAGGGAACACAGGTGGGGCCACTATGATTTTTTTGAGAAATTCTCACCTTCCATCCTATTTTTGAATTAATTTCATGACATGATGTGAAAAACGAACCATATCCAAAGCTCAAGTGAGTCGTACTAAAGGAAAATGTGGTTAGGGAAATTCTTAACGTTGAAACTTACTTCGGTATGACAGTGATGTTTACATGCCATTCCTACTAGGATCAACGGAAGTCACAAATATTAGCATGATTCAAAACACTTGTGGCCCACGAATATTTCAACTGTGGATGTTCAATTATCACGTTTTCGGCTCACTTGAGCATTGGAAACGGTTCATTTTTCACATCATGTCCTTAAATGAACTAACAAAATAGATAGACGGAGAAGATTTCTCACAAACATAATAGTGGACCCCACATGAGTTCCCAGTGCAGGAAATCCGTGTCCCGTGCGGAGGCACCGAGTGCCACTGATGGGCAACCGTGATGTATATACTTTATCCACACCGTTCATTTTTTTTATATTATTTTAGAATTTATTTAGAAAAATAAATTTTTTTAAAAAAACTGAAAAATATTTACGGCTCTGCCATCCCACCTGCGCCTCCTTTACCTCTTGTACCAATGGCTGCTGAGCCTACCGCACCTGCGGCTGTTGAGCCTCCTGGCAAGGCTTGCATACCGCACTGCCGAGCCTCCTACGGTGTAGCCGTAAGACCCGTGCCCTTAGTCCGTATTGGGCCAGAGCTTCCGCGATCCTACGGCCGACCCGCAACCCTCGACCCATTTCCGACGTTGCGCACGATCCTAAGCCGAGTCCCGCATGCCGAAGTCGGCTCGACTCGAAACCTATATCTTGGCGACCGCGCCGTCGCCGCGATTCTAACGCCGCGACTCACGCACCGACCCAATACCCAGGCTAGAAGATGTCGGCCTGCGTTCAATTCGAATAAAACACCGCACGTTACGAACTTCGAGGGAATCTCTACGAGATGTCCCATCAATCAAATCAATCAATCAATGTCAAGTCACACCTACCCAAGTACAACAACCCATACCTTTTTCTTACACAAGCAACATCACAAGTCAACCCTCACATCACTTCACTCTTCACCCATCACTTTCTTACAACCACCACATCACCCCATCACTCCATCATACATCATCCCATCACTTCACTTTCTCTCTCACTTCTCAAAAATCCCAAGCAACCACAAGCTTCACACGTCCAAAATTTTCCATGGAGAGAAAATGAGGAAGTGAGTTGTGTGGCCCACTTTCCATCCCAAAAACCTATCATCCAAGCCATTCATCCCTCATCCACACCATTAAAAGCCCATCATCCACCATCAAAAGTATAGGCAAGGAGCAAAGGAGGCTTTGGGAGCAAGGTGGAGTGCAAGAGGTGGGTGATCCACCGTTATTTCTAATATTTTTTTTGGGCCACATGTGGTGGGACCCGTTTGATGTATGCATGTAAGAAATGGAGGGCCCATAGTGGCGGGGTCCCTCCTCTATCTCACCGTGTATCTCTCTCTCTCTTTCTCTCTCTTTCCCTCTCTTTCTCTCTTCCTTAGAATGAAGTGGGCCCCACCAATATGTTAAATCTACTCTATCCATCAAATACGGTGGCCCACCTCATTTTAGGAAAGATCCACCCCCCTATTTAGAGTAAATGATATATTATGATATTTTATTAATATTTAAATATTATGGTAGGCCATGATCATGTGGGACCTACCTTGATGAATGTGGGCCACTCACGTGTGGGACCCACCATGAGGCATTGTTTATCCAAACCGTCCGGGCCCAAAGGACGGGCTGACGTGCGGGCGCATCACCTGCTAACAAAAAAAAAAAAGTAAGAAAAGTTTACCTTTTTAGTGGGCTGCTCATGCAGGACCCACCTAGATGTATGTATGTAATCCACACCGTCTAACCTATTCTCCAGTATACTCTAGGCGTTGAGCCAGATTTTTAGGGTGATATGATCACCGGGTGGGCCATACCTTCTAAAACCATGTGAAGAGATGCCTGAACATATAAAAGTACTTGGTGGGACCTACCTGGAGTTTGGATGCAGCAAATTTGGTCTGGACGGTCAGACTTGTAGGACACATATAATGGGTGGGCTGGATCTTGCCGATGCGGGCCCCACGAAACAAAAAAAAAAAAAGGCAAATGCCTGCTTCAGCCGCCACGCCGCATGGATGGCGGGCGACGAGCCAGGCCCCACTGCTCCAACTGTGGGCCCCACGTGATGCGTTTCTTACATCAACACCGTACATTGGGTGGGCCTCCCCCCTGGCCACGGCTTCCCCAAATTTCAACCGCAAACGGAACTCAGGTGGGCCACACCATCTAAATCATGTGAAGACATGCCTAAACCATATAAAAACACTTGGTGGGGCCTACCTGAATTTTTGATGGGGCTGAAACTTGGTCCGGACCCTCAGACAGGTGGGACACACATAATGTATGGACTGGATTGTGAATCACATTTTGGTGGGCCCCAAAAAAAAAAAAAAAAAAAAAAGATCGGCCTTCGCCGCTAACGCAGTGAGCCGCTGCGGCGTGAATGAGGCGGGGACCCACGGCTCCCTGCCGTGGGCCCCACATGATGTGTGAGTTTCATCCATGCCGTCCATCTATTTGATGAGATCATTTTAAGGCACGAGCCCAAAAATGAGGTAAATCCCAATCTCAAGTTGACCACGTTACAGGAACAAGTGTTCATGGGGCTGCCCCCATGAACAGTTTGGACAACAAATAAACACTACGGTGGGCCCCTCCTTGGCCGCTTGACCATGTGAATAGGTCGGCTGGCAAATAAACATTTTGGTGGGCCCCGCCTTGGTCCACATGACCTTATGAATAGATTGGATGAAAAGTAAACATTATGGTGGGCCTTGGTCCATATGACCATATAAACAGATTGGATAGGAAAATAAACATTATGGTAAGCCCGCTATTGAGGCCCACTTAGATGCATATGGGCTAGTGTGCTTAAGCCTAAATTGATGTAATTGTGGCCCCTCATTAAGGCCCACTTTGTTATTCATGGGCCCAAGGATGTAAGCCATCTTGTTGTGTTCATAGGCCCGTTGTTGAGGCCCACTTGGGTTTGTATAAGGCCCATGTTGTGAGGCCCATTGTGATGAATGCAAGGCCCATGGGTGATGGCCCATTGCAATGTACCTAAGGCCCATTGGTGAGGTTCATTGAGGTAGCCCACTTGATGAATATGAGGCCTATGAGATACGGCCCATTTGATATATTTAGGGCCCCATGGGATGTACCTAAGGCACATTGCAATGTGTAATTCCACCAGGATTTATTTAATGGTATTTGAGGCGAGCCGAGCCTTGGGGACAATGTTGGTTTGACGTCCACATTGTACGAGTAATGTTGGTTCGATGTCCACATTATAACTCTCCCTGAGGCCACTTATAGGCCCGTATCTGTTTCATGTAGGCCCATCTTCATTGAGAGGATAGTTTATTGCTTTATAACATATTTAGCACAGCCCCATGATTTATGATCATACGCATCATATGTATGCTTGAGATGAGGAGTGTCTGATCATAGCATGTGCCTCTGGGCAAACTGTTTACGGCCCCCCTGATAGGCGGAGTTGCCCTACATGAGCGTATGCTTCACGCAGGATGGTTGCATGATTGGTAGTGTGGTTCATGCATTTGCATCTGTATGATTGAGATATGCCCTAGCAACATCAGGGCCATAGCCTCCACAGATATATCGTGGGTGGCTGGTTGGATACCGAAAAATCTTGTTCCAAGCAATTGGGGCGCCATGATGTCCCCGGGTGAGAGTCCCCGAACCCGATGGTACCAGAGGATGACTCCAACGTCGAGACCGAGTGGATATATGAGCGCACGAGGGCCGAATACCATGAGGCCGCGTCTCCCACTGTGTCGTGGTCGGTTGGAAAGGAGTGGTGGCCTTACTCGCCCGAGAGCAGGGGGCATTACTAGGGCCGAGTTTGACCACTTCTGAAATGGGTTCGCTATCGACGTGCTCTGGATAGGTATTGGCCGACTATTTGCCGCGGATAGTGAGGTTTCTTACGCTCACTTGACCGTGGCCGCTGGAGAGAGACAAGGCCATTTGGAGTGTACTCGAACCCCTATGATTATCCGACCGAGAACCGTATTGACATGAAGAGTTGGATGAGGATTGACATGCTTGTCTTACATATTGCATCGCATGGCCTTGTATGGCCGACAAGATTCACATCTTGTACCGCATAGCCTTGGTACGGCTAGTTGCATTTCGTACTCATCGCATGATTCCGCATTACTTCAGATCATTGCATTCGAGCACGTTCGCACACACTTACACCGCCCTCTGCTTTCTATGTTTATGCACGATTGATGCGTGCAGGTGACGCCAGACGCACCGTAGTCTCGCCGTTGTTGGAGCGTGCCGCCGAGCTTTTTTGGAGTTTTGCTATTACCACTATCTTGTATTTCCCTTTATACGCACTGTATTCAAAGTTTTTGTTCATAGTGAATTTTGTGATGGTGTTCTTGTGGTTATTGTTCGTGGGTTATGCTTGTGGTTATGCTCATTATGAATCAAATGGATTATTAGAAATCCTCCTTGTAGTATCCCAGATCGAACCCGGTATATGGGTGCCGGAGCCGAGAATGGGGTACTACTGAGGCCGTCGCCGGGATTCGGTGATCGAAATTTTGTGAGCCCTGCCTCCGAGTTCGGGCGTGATGTGTTGGTATCAGAGCATAACTTGGGAATAACCGAGAACGGCATCACATGTTTGCTATGAGTTGAAGGCGGTTAGGTTCCAAGTGCGAAACCTCCCGTTTGACTTCCCTAACGTGCGATTCTCGAAATTTATTGGCGCCTTATCTTTTCCATAGGACATGCCGCCTAGAGAGCGACCCGAGCGCGCCCGATCCACCACCCGAGGCTCCAGCCTTACCACCCGCGCCTCCCGTTCCACCCCCGCAGATTCCTCGCTCCTCCGCCCGAGGATGACTTTCCTTCGCCCGATGCCTATGGCGATCCGACCGTGCCTGTGAGCGCCTCGCAGTTACAGCAGATGTTACAGGGGCCGTGATACCGCACTTCAAAAGGCGGTGCACCCGCTGTTTCGCAGCCTCAGCAGCAGCAGAGCGCGCGAGTGCCTTTCTTCGCGAGTTCGGACGGATGGATCCTCCACGATTTCATGGCGAGCCAGATCCGTCACAGCCACCGAGAGATGGCGCTCCGATGTGGAGAAGATTTTTGATATTATGTCATGTACGACCGAGCAGCGAGTCCGATTGGCCACATTCCTTTTCCAGGGTGAGGCAGAGCACTGGTGGACCTCTGTTACCCGTGTCGCAGGACCCGATCATGTCCGGACATGGGAGGATTTTATCGCCCGATTCGAGGAGCAGTACTTCCCTGACCACATTCATCGTCGAGGGCACGAGAGTTCGAGACTCTAAGACAGGAGATATGTCCGTGGCACAAGACGCGCGCTCGCTTCGTGGCGCCGTCACACGGTATGCGCCATATATGGTCGATGATGAGGGGTGGAAAGCCCGCCGTTTCGAGAGCGGCTTACGTTACGGTCTTCGAGGCCGTGTTATTAAGCACGAGCTCCCGACCTTCAAAGCGTGCGGTAGTACGGAGGGCCCGATCTACGAGATCGAGTGGGCCGACTCTCGCAGCGCGGTCGAGATCGAGGAGAGGCCGAAAGAGGCCACCTGGCCCAAAGAGTTCTCAAGAAAGATCGACGACCACGAGGTATAGGGATCATCCACCCGCTAGAGTACCAAAGAAGACCAAGGACACCAAGAAGACCAAGCAGCACGTGGCACGGCACCTTCGCGCCACCCCAAGAAATTTCTTTCTGTGGACGTGTTTTGATGTGGCGGTTACGACACCGCATATCCGAGTGCCCCGTCCTCATCTCAAGCAGCAGCCTAGAGGGCCGCAGCAGCCTCCAGATGGCACCGTGACCACAAAGAAGAAATTTCTTCAAAGACAAGAAGAATGGCCCCATCAAGCCGACCTCACCACCTCACCACCGAGGCCCCAAGAAGAAGAGAGACAAGAAGATAGGCCGCCAGCAGAGGGCAAGAAGCAGCACTGTGGACCTCGAGGGGACAGCACCTTCCCACCACCAGCTTAGGTTCTATGCAGCTCAGCAGGACCCGCAGACTTCCGGAGGAGTCATAGAGGGTATACTTCCAGTCTCTTCATGCATCGCCTGAGTATTGTTTGATTCCGGCGCTTCGCACTCATTCATGTCTGAGGGTTTTTGCCGATCGACTGGATTGCTGACCCAGTCTACTAGCGAGGGATTGACCGTATCGACGCCATTGGGGAAGACTACAGTGTTGGGCCATTCCTGTTCGTCTTACCCTGTTCTGGTCGGTGATATCTTTTTGCCCGCTGACTTGTTGGTGTTACCGATGACAGACTTCGATGTCATCTTGGGCATGGATTGGCTTGCCGAGTACCACGCCATCATGGACTGTTCCGCGAGGATAGTCATGTTCTGCATACCCGGCTTGCCGCAGTTTCAGTTTGTTACCGAGCCCCGAGGAGAGTCGCTGTCATGCTTGATGTCCTGCGCCAATGTGGAGCCCGTTGTCGATTGTATCGATCATATTCCGATTGTCTGCGACTTCCCCGATGTGTTTCAGGAGATTCCGGGACTGCCGCCTCGACGCCATATTGAGTTCGGGATTGATCTTGTGCCTGGTACCGCGCCTATCTCGAAGGCCCCGTATCGTATGGCACCGATGGAGCTGCATGAGTTGCAGCGGCAGTTGGACGAGTTGCGTGAGTTGGGATTTATACGTCCGAGCAGTTCGCCTTGGGGAGCGCCGATTTTCGTCGTAGAAGAAGGATGGCTCGTTGAGGCTCGCATCGACTACCGCGAGCTCAACCGAGTCACGATTAAGAACAAGTACCCACTCCCGAGGATAGACGATTTATTTGATCACCGCAGGTGCACAGCTTCTTTTCGAAGATTGACTCCGCGTTCGGTTATCATCGATTCGTGTCCGAGAGGAGGACATCCCGAAGACAGCTTTCAGACGCGTTATGGTCATTTTGAGTTTCAGTCATGTCCTTCTGACCGACCAATGCACCCGCGGTCTTCATGCGCTGATGAACGAGGTCTTCCATCCATATCTTGATCGCTTGTTGTGGTCTTCATCGACGACATTCTCGATATATTCGAGGACTCGTGAGGATCATATGCGCAAAGATCTGAGATCGCTTTGCAGACCCTCCGTGCCCACCACCGTATGCGAAGCCGGAGAGAAGTGCGAGTTCCGGCAGAGGAGGTGAAGTTCCTCTGCCACGTGGTGACGAGGGAGGGTGTCGCAGCGGGACCCCTCGAAGGTTGAGGCAAGCAAGGCGTCGCGGGAACCAGCCCACGACCGCGTCCGAGATCCGCAGCTTCCTTGGTTTGCGGTGCTATTATCGGCGTTTTATTGGGGCTTCTCCCGTATTGCGCCCGATGACCAGTTGACTCAAGGGCGCAGATTTTGTTTGGACTAATGCATGCGAGCGAGCATTTATGGAGTTGAAGGACCGTCTGACGTCCGCTCCTGTCCTCACTCTTCCCTCTGGGAGTGATGGATTTGTTGTATTTACCGATGCTTCACGTATTGGTTTAGGTGTCGTCTCGATGCAAAGACGGCAGCTCGTAGCCTTCGCGTCTCGTCACCAAGGTCCATGAGCCGAACTACCCCACGCATGATCTGGAGCCAGCAAGAGAATGCCGTTTCGCACTAAAGGTGTGGAAACACTATCTCTATGGGGTCAGGTTCGAGCTCTTCTCTGACCACAAGAGCTTGAAGTATCTATTCTCTCAGTCCGAGCTGAACATGAGACAGAGACGCTGGATGGAGCTTTTGAAGGACTATGATTTTGACCTCCAGTACCACCTGTGCAAGGCAAACGTGGTGGCGGATGCCCTCAGCCGTCAGCCGCGAGGCCTGGTAGCACACATGATGATTCAGGAGTGGAGGATGCTCGAGGATATAGCAGAGTACGACTTTGATTTTGGTCTACAGTCTTCTATCGTTCAGCTATCGAGCCTGTCGATTCAACCCTCTCTTGTCGCAAGGGTGATCGAGGCTCAGCAGACATGATGAGTCGTTACAGATTACCGAGTGAGGCAAAGATCTCGAGAGTCGACAGATTGCGTAGAGTGCCGATGGTGGACTTCGCTTTAGAGGTCGATTATGTGTCCCGGATATTCCAAAGTTGCGCAGAGATCTTATGACCGAGGCACATCGATCGCGGTTTTCTATCCACCTTGGCTCGACGAAGATGTATCGTGATATGAGGAGACAGTATTTCTGGGCGGGGATGAAGCGCCAGATTGCCAGTTTTGTGGCCGAGTGTGACACATGCCAGCGTGTCAAGGCCGATCATCAGAGACCTCCTGGTCTATTGCAGCCGTTGAGCGTCCCAATGTGGAAGTGGGAGCATGTGTCGACAGATTTCATTATGGGTTTGCCGAGGACTCAGCGCGGTCATGACGCCATTTGGGTTGTTGTGGATCGTCTGACGAAGTCGGCACATTTTCTCGCGATGCGTGCGACCTTGTCTATGGACCGGCTTGCGAGGTTATTTATCGAGGAGATTGTGAGACTGCATGGCGTTCCAGTCTCGATCGTTTCTGACCGAGATTCGAGGTTTACGTCTCAGTTTTGGGGGAGCTTCCAGAGAGCGATGGGGACTGATTTGCAGCTCAGTACCGCGTATCATCCGCAGACCGATGGCCAGACCGAGAGGGTCAACCAGATCCTTGAGGATATGCTTCGGGCCTGCGCGATTGACTTCGGTGGTAGCTGGGATGAGCATCTGCGATTGGGCGAGTTCGCGTACAATAACAGCCTATCATGCGACCATTGGCATGGCTCCTTTTGAGGCACCGTATGGCGACCGTGCGCATCTCCGAGTTGTTGGACCGAGGTTGGAGAGCGGCGTCTCCTAGGTCCCGAGCTTGTGCAGAGACTTCGAGGCTATTGATATCATCGTGCGCAAGATGCGCACGCCTCGTAGTCGCAGAAGAGTTTTGTCGATCGCCGACGTCGTCCCTCGGAGTTTGATGTGGGGACCATGTGTATCTTAAGGTCTCGCCCATGAAGGGCGTAGTTCGATTGGAGCGAAGGGCAAGCTTGCCCCGAGATTTATAGGACCTTTCGAGATCACTAAGCGCGTTGGCGCTGTGGCCTATCGGCTTGCCTTGCCGCCGCAGTTGTCTGACGTCCACAACGTTTTCCACGTCTCTATGTTGAGGAAGTGTGGGTCAGACATAGTTCCTGTTATTGATTGGCAGCCGTTGGAGGTTCGTGAGGATGCTTCTTACATTGAGCAGCCAGTTCGTATCCTTGATCGGAAGGAGCAGGTCCTCCCGACCAAGGTCATTCCTTTGGTGAAGGTTCAGTGGGGTCACCATTCTGCTGATGAGGCATCTTGGGAGCGCGAGGCTGAGATTCGAGAGCACTATCCCCATCTCTTTGATGATTGATCTTATGTTGTATCTTGTATACTGTCTTCGATTTTCTATGACGATGTCTTGTTCCTCTTCTATTATGAGTTATGTTCTCTTGCGATGATTGGGTAAATTTCGAGGACGAAATTTTTATTTGGAGGGGAGAGCTGTAAGACCCGTACCCTAGTCCGTACAGTTTCGTAGGCTTCCGCGATCCTACCGGTCGAATTCCGGCAACCCTCGACCCATTTCCGACGTTGCGCACGATCCTAAGCCGAGTCCCGCATGCCGAAGTCGGCTCGACTCGAAACCTGTATCTTGGCGACCGCGCCGTCGCCGCGATTCTAACGCCGCGACTCACGCACCGACCCGATACCCAGGCTAGAAGATGTCGGCCTGCGTTCAATTCGAATAAAACACCGCACGTTGCGAACTTCGAGGGAATCTCTACGAGATGTCCCATCAATCAAATCAATCAATCAATGTCAAGTCACACCTACCCAAGTACAACAACCCATACCTTTTTCTTACACAAGCAACATCACAAGTCAACCCTCACATCACTTCACTCTTCACCCATCACTTTCTTACAACCACCACATCACCCCATCACTCCATCATACATCATCCCATCACTTCACTTTCTCTCTCACTTCTCAAAAATCCCAAGCAACCACAAGCTTCACACGTCCAAAATTTTCCATGGAGAGAAAATGAGGAAGTGAGTTGTGTGGCCCACTTTCCATCCCAAAACCTATCATCCAAGCCATTCATCCCTCATCCACACCATTAAAAGCCCATCATCCACCATCAAAAGTATAGGCAAGGAGCAAAGGAGGCTTTGGGAGCAAGGTGGAGTGCAAGAGGTGGGTGATCCACCGTTATTTCTAATATTTTTTTGGGCCACATGTGGTGGGACCCGTTTGATGTATGCATGTAAGAAATGGAGGGCCCATAGTGGCGGGGTCCCTCCTCTATCTCACCGTGTATCTCTCTCTCTCTCTCTCTCTTTCCCTCTCTTTCTCTCTTCCTTAGAATGAAGTGGGCCCCACCAATATGTTAAATCTACTCTATCCATCAAATATGGTGGCCCACCTCATTTTAGGAAAGATCCACCCCCCTATTTAGAGTAAATGATATATTATGATATTTTATTAATATTTAAATATTATGGTAGGCCATGATCATGTGGGACCTACCTTGATGAATGTGGGCCACTCACGTGTGGGACCCACCATGAGGCAGTGTTTATCCAAACCGTCCAGCGTCCAGTGACGCTGGACGTGGGCGTACCGCCTGGCTAACAAAAAAAAAAGTAAGAAAAGTTTACCTTTTTAGTGGGCTGCTCATGCAGGACCCACCTAGATGTATGTATGTAATCCACACCGTCTAACCTATTCTCCAGTATACTCTAGGCGTTGAGCCAGAATTTTAGGGTGATATGATCACCGGGTGGGCCATACCTTCTAAAACCATGTGAAGAGATGCCTGAACATATAAAAGTACTTGGTGGGACCTACCTGGAGTTTGGATGCAGAAATTTGTCCGGACGGTACGACTTGTAGACACATATAATGGGTGGGCCGGATCTTCTTGATGCGGGCCCCACGAAAAAAAAAAAAAAAAAAAAAGCTTGCCTGGCCGTCGCCGCATGCATGGATGGCGGGCGGACGAGCTGTGCCCCACGGCTCCAGCCGTGGGCCCCACGTGATGCGTTTCTTACATCAACACCGTACATTGGGTGGGCCTCCCCCGGCCACGGCTTCCCCAAATTTCAACCGCAAACGGAACTCATGTGGGCCACACCATCTAAATCATGTGAAGACATGCCTAAACCATATAAAAACACTTGGTGGGGCCTACCCGAATTTTTGATGGGGCTGAAACTTGTCCGGACCCTCGTACGTGGGACACACATAATGTATGGGCTGGGATTGTGAATCACATTTTGGTGGGCCCCAAAACAAAAAAAAAAAAAAAAAAAAAGGGCAAGATCATTGCTCGCCGCTAACGCAGCAAGCAGCTACCTACGGGCGTGAATGAGGCAGGACCCACGGCTCCCTGCCGTGGGCCCCACATGATGTGTGAGTTTCATCCATGCCGTCCATCTATTTGATGAGATCATTTTAAGGCACGAGCCCAAAAATGAGGTAAATCCCAATCTCAAGTTGACCACGTTACAGAAAAAAGTGTTCATGGGGCATGCCCCATGAACAGTTTGACAACAAATAAACATTACGGTGGGCCCTCCTTGGCCGCTTGACCATGTGAATAGGTCGGCTGGCAAATAAACATTTTGGTGGGCCCCGCCTTGGTCCACATGACCTTATGAATAGATTGGATGAAAAGTAAACATTATGGTGGGCCTTGGTCCATATGACCATATAAACAGATTGGATAGGAAAATAAACATTATGGTAAGCCCGCTATTGAGGCCCACTTAGATGCATATGGGCTAGTGTGCTTAGGCCTAAATTGATGTAATTGTGGCCCCTCATTAAGGCCCACTTTGTTATTCATGGGCCCAAGGATGTAAGCCATCTTGTTGTGTTCATAGGCCCGTTGTTGAGGCCCACTTGGGTTTGTATAAGGCCCATGTTGTGAGGCCCATTGTGATGAATGCAAGGCCCATGGGTGATGGCCCATTGCAATGTACCTAAGGCCCATTGGTGAGGTTCATTGAGGTAGCCCACTTGATGAATATGAGGCCTATGAGATACGGCCCATTTGATATATTTAGGGCCCCATGGGATGTACCTAAGGCACATTGCAATGTGTAATTCCACCAGGATTTATTTAATGGTATTTGAGGCGAGCCGAGCCTTGGGGACAATGTTGGTTTGACGTCCACATTGTACGAGTAATGTTGGTTCGATGTCCACATTATAACTCTCCCTGAGGCCACTGATAGGCCCGTATCTGTTTCATGTAGGCACATCTTCATTGAGAGGATAGTTTATTGCTTTATAACATATTTAACACAGCCCCATGATTCATGATCATACGCATCATATGTATGCTTGAGATGAGGAGTGTCTGATCATAGCATGTGCCTTTGGGCAGACTGTTTACGGCCCCCCTGATAGGCGGAGTTGCCCTACATGAGCGTGTGCTTCACGCAGGATGGTTGCATGATTGGTAGTGTGGTTCATGCATTTGCATCTGTATGATTGAGATATGCCCTAGCGACATCAGGGCCATAGCCTCCACGATATATCGTGGGTGGTCGGTCGATACCGAAAAATCTTGTTCCAAGCAATTGGGGCGCCATAGATGTCCCCGGTGAGAGTCCCTGAACCCGATGGTACCAGAGGATGACTCCAACGTCGAGACCGAGTGGATATATGAGCGCACGAGGGCCGAATACCATGAGGCCGCGTCTCCCACTGTGTCGTGGTCGGTTGGAAAGGAGTGGTGGCCTTACTCGCCCGAGAGCAGGGGGCATTACTAGGCTGAGTTTGACCAAATTCGGAAATGGGTTCGCTATCGATGTGCCTGATAGGTATTGGCTGACTATTTGCCAGGCGGATAGTGAGGTTTCTTACGCTCACTTGGACTGTGCTGCTTGGAGAGAGACAGTGCCATTTGGAGTGTACTGAACCCCGGTGATTATCCAGACTGAGAACTGTATTGACATGAAGAGTTGGATGAGGATTGACATGCTTGTCTTACATATTGCATCGCATGGCCTTGGTATGGCCGACAGCATTCACATCTTGTACTGCATAGCCTTGGTACGGCTAGTTGCATTTCGTACTCATCAGCATGATTCCGCATTACTTCAGCATTGCATTCTGAGCACGTTCGCACACACTTACACCGCCCTCTAAGCTTTCTATGCTTATGCACGATTGATGCGTGCAGTGACGCCATGACGCAGCTTGTAGTCTCGCCGTTGTTGGAGCGTGCTGCCGAGCTTTTGGAGTTTTGCTATTACCACTATCTTGTATTTCCCTTTATACGCACTGTATTCAAAGTTTTTGTTCATAGTGAATTTTGTGATGGTGTTCTTGTGGTTATTGTTCGTGGGTTATGCTTGTGGTTATGCTCATTATGAATCAAATGGATTATTAGAAATCCTCCTTGTAGTATCCCAGGATCGGAACCTGGTATATGGGTGCCGGGAGCCGAGAATGGGGTACTACGGAGGCTGTCGGCGCCGGATTCGGTGATCAGAAATTTTGTGAGCCCGGTCTCCGAGTTCGGGGCGTGACAGCGGCTGTGGCTGCGGCTAAAGAGCCTCTTGCTCTAGATGCTCCTCCTGCGCATGCGCCTGCACCTGCCTCCTACGGCTACAGCTGCGCCTGCTGAGCCTCCTCGTCGGAGGCCACCTGTACTCTTCATTTAAAAGCTATTGTCCAAGCTGTCAATGTCCAAATGACGGTCATGATAGTTAGTGCAACATCAACCCACAAGCTTATTGGCTCGAACCGTTTTGGTGTCATGAATACGAAAGTAACCACGCTACTCATGAAGCCAACTATTAATACAATCTTCCATTCCTAATCCACAATAAAACCAACAACTGCATTTAAAAAATTATTATTATATTAGCAAAATTGGCGATTGTACGAAGCTGTAATACAAATAAAATAACATTACCATTTGCTGCAGTTCTGTCATGAAATACCGGCAGCAATTCTTCTCCAATATCATTATCCATTACTGCAAGGATGGCTGCAACGATAGAGGGAGAATGGAGATTCTAACACTAGAGAAGAGGTTTCTAGTAAAAAGAGAGAAGAAGGTAACAGCTATGTAACTTTGAAAAAGAAAGAAGGAACAGACGAGCTTATATAGTAAACGAATTGGTACTCCCTCACAGTCACAGCTAGCCCGGTGGCTGATCGGTGCTCTGTGGGCCCCATCATGATTTATGTGTTTCATCCACGACATTCATCCATTTTTAAAAATCATTTTATTGCTTGATCCCAAAAATTAGAGGGATAAATTCTCAGGTTGACCACACCACCAGGAAATAATAGTGATTGGATATCCACCATTAAAATCATCATAAGGCCCACTGTACTGTTATTTGACATCCAATATGTTGATTGGGTTATACAGACCTAGATGAAGTGAAATAAACAAAAGATAATCTTAATCCAAAACTTTTATAGCCCCCAAAAGCTTTTAATGGTTGGCATTCATTGAACATGTGTTTCCTATAATGTGGTCCACTTGAGATTGAGATATAACTCATTTTTGGTGTGATACCATAAAATGATATATAAAAAATAGATTGACGGCAAGGATGAAACAAATAAACCATTTTGGGGCCCACAGATCACACCACTAGCCATTGGCTGGTGGTAGGGGGAGTAGCCAATTCGTACAAAGGGCGCGCAGAGGGACATGTATGAAAAAATTAGCACTGTAGACACTACCTATCAACTGACGTGAAATGGCGACGTCTAATAATGATACGTTACCAATTTGGACATTTGAACGAAGGTACCCCTGAAAAACAGGGAAAGACGGTTGAAAAAAATGAAAAAGGAGAGATGTTTTGGTCATTATAGTTGTTATCCGTACGGTGATGAGTTTACTTTGGTAAACTAAGCTTACGATGGGAGAAAAAAATGTGAGAAAAAGGTTACGTCTACAGTAAAAAATTATCCGACGCGTATTTCCTGAGAAAGCCTTCGCAGAAAGTTCCTGTGTAGGGAACCCAGGTGGGCCCACTATGATTTTTTTGCGAAATCCTCACCTTCCATCCCTTTTTTGAGGTAATTTCAAGACATAATGCGAAAAATGAACCGTATCGAAAGCTCAAGTGGGCCGTAATAAAGGAAAATGTGGTTAGGGAAATTCCTACCGTTGAAACTTACTTGGGTTCAACAGTGACGTTTACATGTCATTCCTATTGGGATCAACTGAAGTCACAAATATTAGCATGATTCAAAACACTTGTGGCCCACGAATTTTTCAACTGTGGACGTTCAATTATCAAGTTTTCGACTCACTTAAGCATCGGAAACGGTTCATTTTTCACATCATATCCTAAAATGAACTTACAAAATGGATAGACGGAGAAAATTTCTCACAAACATAACAGTGGACCCCACTTGAGTTCCCAACGCAGGAAATCCGCGTTCTGCGTGGAGGCACCGAGCACCACTGATGGGCCACCGTGATGTATGTACTTTATCCACTCCGTTCATTTTTTTTCATATTATTTTAGAATTTATTTCAAAAATTTTAATAAAAAAATTGAAAAATATCTAAAGCTCTGCCATCCCACCTGCGCCTCCTCCGCCTCTTGCGCCAGTGGCTGCTGAGCCTATTGTGCCTGCTACTGCTAAGCCTCCTGCGCCTACGACTGCAGCTGCTAACCCTCGTGGAGGGAGAATGGAGATTCTAACACTAGAGAAGAGGATTCTGGTAAAAAGAGAGAAGAAGGTAGTAGCTATGTAACTTTGAAAAAGAAAGAAGGAATGGATGGACTTATATAGTAAACGGATTGGTACTTCCTCACAGTCATAGCTAACCCGGTGGCTGATTGGTGCTCTGTGGGCCCCATCATGATTTATGTGTTTCATCCACGACATTCATTCATTTTTAAAAATCATTTTATTGCTTAATCCCAAAAATTAGAGGGATATAATTCTCAGGTTGACCACACCACCAAGAAACAATAGTGATTGGATATCCACCATTAAAATCGTCGTAAGGCCCACTATACTATTATTTGACATCCAATATGTTGATTAGGTCATACAGACCCAGATGAAGTGAAAAAAACAAAAGATAATCTTGATCTAAAACTTTTATAGCCCCCAAAAAGCTTTTATTGGTTGGCGTTCATTGAACATGTGTTTCCTATAATGTGATCCACTTGAGATTGAGATATAACTCATTTTTGGTCTGATACCATAAAATGATATATAAAAAATAGATTGACGGCATGCATGAAACAAACAAACCATTTTGGGCCCACAGATCACACCACTAGCCATTAGCTGGTGGTAGGGGGAGTAGCCAATCCGTACAGAGGGCGCGTAGAGGGACGCGTATGAAAAAATTAGCACTGTAGACGCTACCTATCAACCGGCGTGAAATGACAACGTCCAATAATGATAGGTTACCAATTTGGACATTTGGACAAAGGAACCCTTGAAAAGCAGGGAAAGACAGTTGAAAAAATGAAAAAGGAGAGGTATTTTGGTCATTAAAGTTGTTGTCTGTACGGTGATGAGTCTACTTTGGTAAACTAAGTTGCGATGGGTGAAAAAAAATGTGAGAAAAAGGTTACGTTTACAGTAAAAAATTACCCGATGCGTATTTCCTGTGAAAGCGTTTGCAGAAAGTTCCTGCGTAGGGAACCCAGGTGGGGCCACTATGATTTTTTTGAGAAATCCTCACCTTCCATCCTTTTTTGAGTTAATTTCATTACATGATGCAAAAAATGAACCGTATCCAAAGCTCAAGTGGGTTGTACTAAAGGAAAATGTGGTTAGGGAAATTCCTATCGTTGAAACTTACTTGGGTTCGACGGTGATGTTTATATGTCATTCCTATTGGGATCAACTGAAGTCACAAATATTAGCATGATTCAAAACACTTGTGGCCCATGAATATTTCAACTTTGGACATTCAATTATCATGTTTTCGGCTCACTTGAGCATCGGAAATGGTTCATTTTTCACATCATATCGTAAAATGAACTTACAAAATGGAAAGACGGAGAAGATTTCTCACAAACACAACAGTGGACCCCACCTGAGTTCCCAGCGCATGAAATCCGCGTCCCGCGTGGAGGCACCGTTTGCCACTGATGGGCCACCGTGATGTATGTACTTTATCCACACCATTCATTTTTTTCATATTATTTTATAATTTATTTCAAATTTTTTTTAAAAAAACTGAAAAATATCTACAACTCTACCATCCCACCTGCGCCTTCTCCGCCTCTTGTGCCAGTGGCTGCTGAGCCTACTGTGCCTGCAGCTGTTGACCCTCTTGCGCCTGCGACTGCAGCTGCTGAGCCTCCTGTAGTGGATGCTCCTCCTGCGCCTACGCCTGAGCCTGCCTCCTGCGGCTGCAGCTGCGGCCAATGAGCCTCCTCGTCGGGGGCCACCCGTACTCTTCTTTTAAAAGCTACTGTCCAAGCTATCAATGTCCAAATGATGGTCATGATAGTTAGTGCAGCAACAACCCACAAGCCTATCGGCTCGGGCCATTTCGGTGTCATGAATATGATGGTAACCATGCTACCCACGAAGCCAACTATTAATACAATCTTCCATGCCAAATCCACAATAAAACCAACAACTACATTTTAAAAAAATTATTATATTAGCAAAAATGGTGATTGTATGAAGCTGTAATACAAATAAAATAACATTACCATTTGCCGCAGTTCTATCATGAACTACCTGCGGCAGTTCTTCTCCAATATCATTATCCATTACTGCAAGGATGGCTGCAACGATGGAGGGCGATGGCTGCAAGGATGGAGGGAGAATGAAGATTCTAACACTAGAGAAGAGGATTATGGTAGAAAGAGAGAAGAAGGTAGTAGCTATGTAACTTTGAAAAAGAAAGAAGGAACGGATGGACTTATATAGTAAACGGATTGGTACTCCCTCAGAGTCATATCTAGCCCGGTGGCTGATCGATGCTCTGTGGGCCCCATCATGATTTATTTGTTTCATCCACGACATTCATCCATTTTTAAAAATTATTTTATTGCTTGATCCCAAAATTAGAGGGATATAATTCTCAGGTTGACCACACCACCAGGAAACAATAGTGATTGGATATCCACCATTAAAATCACCCTAAGGCCCACTGTACTGTTATTTGACATCCAATATGTTGATTAGGTCATACAAACCGAGATGAAGTGATAAAAATAAAAGATAATCTTGATCCAAACTTTTATAACCCCCAAAAAGCTTTTAATGGTTAGCGTTCATTGAACATGTGTTTCCTATAATGTGGTCCACTTGAGATTGAGATATAAATCATTTTTGGTCTAATACCATAAAATGATATATAAAAAATAGATTGATGGCAGGGATGAAAGAAATAAATCATTTTGGGGCCCACAGATCTCACCACTAGCCATTGGCTGGTGGTAGGGGGAGTAGCCAATCCGTACAGAGGGCGTGCAGAGGGACGCATATGAAAGAAATTAGCACTGTAGACGCTACCTATCAACCGGCGTGAAATGGTGACGTCCAATAATGATACGTTACCAATTTGGACATTTGGACGAAGGTACCCCTAAAAAGCAAGGAAAGACGGTTGAAAAAATGAAAAAGGAGAGGTATTTTGGTTATTATAGTTGCTGTCCGTATGGTGATGAGTCTACTTTGGTAAATTGAGCCTACAATGGGAGAAAAAAAAGGTGAGAAAAAGGTTACGTAAAGAGTAAAAAATTACCCAACGCGTATTTCTTGCGAAAGCTTTCGTAGAAAGTTCCTGCGCAGGGAACACAGGTGGAGCCACTATGATTTTTTTTTAGAAATTTTCACCTTCCATCTTATTTTTGAATTAATTTCATGACATGATGTGAAAAATGTATCGTTTCCAAAGCTCAAGTGGGCCGTACTAAAGGAAAATGTGGTTAGGGAAATTCTTACCGTTGAAGCTTACTTGGGTTCGACAGTGATGTTTACATGCCATTCCTACTGGGATCAACGGAAGTCACAAATATTAACATGATTCAAAACACTTGTGGCCCACGAATACTTCAACTATGGACGTTCAATTATCACATTTTCGGCTCACTTGAGCATTGGAAATGGTTCATTTTTCACATCATGTCCTTAATGAACTTACAAAATGGATAGACGGAGAAGATTTCTCACAAACATAACAGTGGACCCCAGTTGAGTTCCCAACACAAGAAATCCACGTTCCATGAGGAGGCACCGAGCACCACTGATGGGCCACCGTGATGTATATACTTTATCCACACCGTTCATTTTATTCTTACTATTTTTAAATTTATTTGAAAAATTAAATTAAAAAAAACTGAAAAATATCAATGGCTCTGCCATCCGACCTGTGCCTCTGCCTTTTGCGCCAGTGGCTGCTGAGCCTACCGCGCCTGCGCCTGCGCCTGCAGCTGTTGAGCCTCCTGCGCCTGCGGCTACAAAACCTCTTGCTCTGGATGATCCTCCTGCGCATGCGCCTGTGCCAGCCTCCTACGGCTGCAGCTTCGGCTACTGAGCCTCCTCGTTGGGGGCCACCCATACTCTTCTTTTAAAAGTTACTGTCCAAGCTATCAATGTCCAAATGATGATCATGATAGTTAGTGCAGCAACAACCCACAAGCCTATCGGCTCGGGCCGTTTTGGTGTCATGAATACGAAAGTAACCACGCTACCCACGCAGCCAACTATTAATACAATCTTCCATTCCAAATCCACAATAAAACCAACAACTGCATTTTAAAAAAATTATTATATTAGCAAAAATGGCGATTGTACGAAGCTGTAATATAACTAAATTAACATTACTATTTGCCGCAGTTCTGTCATGAAATACCAGTAGCAGTTCTTCTCCAATATCATTATCCATTACTGCAAGGATGGCCGCAACGATGGAGGGTGATGGCTGCAAGGATGGAGGGAGAATGGAGATTCTAACATTAGAGAAGAGGATTTTAGTAAAAAGAGAGAAGAAGGTAGCAGCTATGTAACTTTGAAAACGAAAGAAGTAACGGATGAGCTTATATAGTAAACGGATTGGTACTCCCTCACAGTCACAGCTAGCCTGGTGGCTGATCGGTGCTCTATGGGGCCCATCATGATTTATGTGTTTCATCTACAACATTCATCCATTTTTAAAAATCATTTTATTGCTTGATCCCAAAAATTAGAGGGATATAATTCTCAGGTTGACCACACCACCAGGAAACAATAGTGATTGGATATCCACCATTAAAATCGTCCTAAGGCCCATTGTACTGTTATTTGACATCCAATATGTTGATTAGGTCATACAGACCCAGATGAAGTGAAAAAAACAAAAGATAATCTTGATCCAAAACTTTTATAGCCCCTAAAAAGCTTTTAATGGTTAGCGTTTATTGAACATGTGTTTCCTATAATGTGGTCCACTTGAGATTGAGATATAACTCATTTTTGGTCTGATACCATAAAATGATATATAAAAAATAGATTGACGGCAGGGATGAAACAAATAAACCATTTTGGGGCCCACAGATCACACCACTACTCATTGGCTGTAGTTAATCCGTACAGAGGGCGCGCAAGGGACATGTATGGAAAAATTAGCACTGTAGACGCTACCTATCAACCGGTGTGAAATGGCAACGTCCAATTATGATACGTTACCAATTTGAACATTTGGACGAATGTACCCTTGAAAAGCAGGGAAAGACGGTTGAAAAATCAAAAAAGGAGAGGTATTTTTGTCATTATAGTTGCTATCCGTACGGTGATAAGTCTACTTTGGTAAACTAAGCCTGCGATGAGAGGAAAAAAAAGGTGAGAAAAAGGTTACGTCTACAGTAAAAAAAATTACCCAATGCGTATTTCCTGCGAAACCCTTCGCCAGAAAGTTCCTGCGCGGGGAACACAGGTGGGGCCACTATGATTTTTTTGAGAAATCCTCACCTTCCATCCTTTTTTGAGTTAATTTCATGACATGTTGCGAAAAATGAACCGTATCTAAAGCTCAAGTGTGTTGTACTAAAAGAAAATGTTGTTAGGGAAATTCCTACCGTTGAAACTTACTTGGGTTCGACAGTGATATTTACATGTCATTCTTACTGGGATCAACTGAAGTCACAAATATTAGCAAGATTCAAAACACTTGTCGCCCATGAATATTTCAACTGTGGACGTTCAATTATCACATTTTGGGCTCACTTGAGCATTGGAAATGATTCATTTTCACATCATGTCCTAAAATGAACTTACAAAATGGATAGACGGAGAAGATTTCTCACAAACATAACAGTGGACCCCATCTGAGTTCCCGGCGTAGGAAATCTGCGTCCCGCGCGGAGGAACCGAGCGCCACTGATGGGCCACTATGATGTATGTACTTTATCCCCACCGTTCATTTTTTTCATGTTAATTTAGAATTTATTTCAATTTTTTTTAAAAAAAAATAAAAAATATCAACGGCTCTGCCATCCCACCTGCGCCTCCTCCGCCTTTTGCGCCAGTGGCTGCTGACCTACTGCGCCTGCGGCTGCTGAGCTTCCTGCGCCTGTGCCTGTAGCCGTTAAGCCTCCTTCGTTCGCGATTGCGACTGCAGCTGCTGAGCCTCTTGCGCTGGATGCTCCTCCTGCGCATGCGCCTACGCCTACCTCCTGCGGTTGCTGAGCCTCCTTGTCGGGGGCTACCCATACTCTTCTTTTAAAAGCGATTGTCCAAGCTATCAATGTCCAAATGATGGTCATGATTGTTAGTGCAGCAACAACGCACAAGCCTATCGGCTCGGGCTGTTTCGGTGTCATGAATACGATAGTAACCACGCTACCCACGAAACCAACTATTAATACAATCTTCCATGTCAAATTCCCAATAAAACCAACAACTGCATTAAAAAAATATTATATTAGCAAAAATGGCGATTTTACCATTTGTCGTAGTTCTGTCACGAACTACTGGCAGCAGTTCTTTTCCAATATCATTATCCATTACTGCAAGGACGACTGCAACGATGGAGGGCGATGGTTGCAAGGATGGATGGAGAATGGAGATTCTAACACTAGAGAAGAGGATTCTGGTAAATAGAGAGAAGAAGGTAGCAGTTACGTAACTTTGAAAAAGAAAGAAGGAACGGATGTGCTTATATAGTAAATGGATTAGTACTCCCTCACAGTCATAGCTAGCCCGGTGGCTGATCAGTGCTCTGTGGGCCCCATCATGATTTATGTGTTTCATCCACAACATTCAACCATTTTAAAAAATCATTTTATTGCTTGATCCCAAAAATTAGAGGGATATATTTCTCAGGTTGACCACACCACTAGGAAACAATAGTGATTTGACATCCACCATTAAAATCGTCATAAGGCCCACTGTATAGTTATTTGACATCCAATATGTTGATTAGGTTATACAGATCCAGATGAAGTGAAATAAACAAAAGATAATCTTGATCCAAAACTTTTATAGCCCCCAAAAAGCTTTTAATGGTTGGCGTTCATTGAACATGTGTTTCCTATAATGTGGTCCACTTGAGATTGAGATATAACTCATTTTTAGTGTGATACCATAAAATGATATATAAAAAATAGATTGACAGCAGGGATGAAACAAATAAACCATTTTGGGGCCCACAAATCACACCACTAGCCATTGGCTGGTGGTAGGGGGAGTAGCCAATTCGTAAAGAGGCTGCGCAGAGGGACACGTATGAAAAAATTAGCACTGTAGATGCTACCTATCAACTGACGTGAAATGGCGACATCTAATAATGATACGTTACCAATTTGGACATTTGGACGAAGGTACCCTTGAAAAACAGGGAAAGACGGTTGAAAAAATGAAAAAGGAGAGATATTTTGGTCATTATAGTTGCTATCCGTATGGTGATGAGTTTACTTTGGTAAAGTAAGCCTGCGATGGGAGAAAAAAAAAGTGAGAAAAAGGTTACGTCTACAATAAAAATTACCCGACACGTATTTCTTGCGAAAGCCTTCGCAGAAAATTCCTGTGTAGGGAACCCAGGTGGGGCCACTATGATTTTTTTGAGAAATTCTTACCTTCCATCCTTTTTTTGAGGTAATTTCATGACATAATGCGAAAAATGAATCGTATCCAAAGCTCAAGTGGGCCGAATTAAAGGAAAATGTGGTTAGGGAAATTCCTACCGTTGAAACTTACTTGGGTTCAACAGTGATGTTTACATGTCATTCCTGTTGGGATCAACTGAAGTCACAAATATTAGCATGATGCAAAACACTTGTGGCCCACGAATTTTTCAAATGTGGACGTTCAATTATCAAGTTTTCGGCTCACTTTAGCATCGGAAACGGTTCATTTTTCACATCTTATCCTAAAATGAACTTATAAAATGGATAGACGGAGAAAATTTCTCACAAACATAACAGTGGACCCCACCTGAGTTCCTAATGTAGGAAATCCACGTCCCGCTGGGAGGCACCGAGCGCCACTGATGGGCCACCGTGACGTATGTACTTCATCCACTCCGTTCATTTTTTTTCATATTATTTTAGAATTTATTTCAAAAATTTTAATAAAAAAATTGAAAAATATCTAAAGCTTTGCCATCCCACATGCGCCTCCTCCGCCTCTTGTGCCAGTGGCTGCTGAGCCTCTGTGCCGCCGCCGTCGCCGAGCGCCCCCGCGCCGTGATTGCACCGCCGAGTGCACTCAGAGTTTCGTGCCTCATGCGCCGCTGCTTCGTGCCTCGCTCCCTGGATGCTCCTCTTGCCCATGCGCCTGCAGCTGCGGCTGTTGAGCCTCCTTGTTGGGGGCTACCCGTACTCTTCTTTTAAAAGTTACTGGCCAAGCTATCATTGTCCAAATGATGGTCATGATAGTTAGTGTAGTAACAACCCACAAGCCTATCGGCTCGGGCCGTTTTGGTGTCATTAATACGATAGTAACCACGCTACCCATGAAGCTAACTATTAATACAATCTTACATGCCAAATCCATAATAAAACCAACAACTGCATTTTAAAAAAATTATTATATTAGCAAAAATGTCAATTTTACGAAGCTGTAATACAAATAAAATAACATTACCATTTGCCGCAGTTCTATCACAAACTACCGGTAGCAGTTCTTCTCCAATATCATTATCCATTACTGCAAGGATGGCTGCAACAATGGAGGGCAATGGCTGCAAGGATGGAGGGAGAATGAAGATTCTAACACTAGAGAAGAGGATTCTGGTAAAAAGAGAGAAGAAGGTAGTAGCTATGTAACTTTGAAAAAGAAAGAAGGAACAGATGGACTTATATAGTAAACGGATTGGTACTTCCTCACAGTCATAGCTAGCCCGGTGGCTGATCGGTGCTCTGTGGGCCCCATCATGATTTATTTGTTTCATCCACGACATTCATCCATTTTTAAAAATCATTTTATTGCTTGATCCCAAAAATTAGAGGGATATAATTCTCAAGTTGACCACACCACCAGGAAACAATAGTGATTGGATATCCACCATTAAAATCGTCGTAAGGCCCACTATACTGTTATTTGACATCCAATATGTTGATTAGGTCATACAAACCCAGATGAAGTGAAAAAAAAATAAAAGATAATCTTGATCCAAAACTTTTATAGCCCCCAAAAAGCTTTTATGGGTTGGCGTTCATTGAACACGCGTTTCCTATAATGTGGTCCACTTGAGATTGAGATATAACTCATTTTTGGTCTATACCATAAAATGATATATAAAAAATAGATTGACTGCAGGGATGAAACAAATAAACCATTTTGGGCCCACAGACCACACCACCAGCCATTGGCTGGTGGTAAGGGGAGTAGCCAATCCGTACAGAGGGCGCGTAGAGGGACGCGTATGAAAAAATTAGCACCATAGACGGTACCTATCAACTGGCATGAAATGATGACATCCAATAATGATACGTTACCAATTTGGACATTTGGCGTAGGAACCCTTGAAAAGCAGGGAAAGACAGTTGAAAAAATGAAAAAGGAGAGGTATTTTGGTCATTAAAGTTGTTGTCTGTACGGTGATGAGTCTACTTTGGTAAACTAAGCCTACGATGGGTGAAAAAAAAAGGTGAGCAAAAGGTTACGTCTATAGTAAAAAAATTACTCGATGCGTATTTCCTGCGAAAGCGTTCGCAGAAAGTTCCTGCGCAGGGAACCCAGGTGGGGCCACTATTATTTTTTGGAGAAATCCTCACCTACCATCCTTTTTTGAGTTAATTTCATGACATGGGGTGAAAAATGAACCGTATCCAAAGCTCAAGTGGGTCATACTAAAGGAAAATGTGGTTAGGGAAATTCTTACTGTTGAAACTTACTTGGGTTCGAAGGTGATGTTTACATGTCATTCCTATTGGGATCAGCTGAAGTCACAAATATTAGCATGATTCAAAACACTTGTGGCCCATGAATATTTCAACTGTGGACGTTCAATTATCACATTTTCGGCTCACTTGAGCATTGGAAACGGTTCATTTTTAACATCATATCTTAAAATGAACTTACAAAATGGATAGATGGAGAAGATTTCTCACAAACATAACAGTGGACCCCACCTGATTTCCGAGCGCATGAAATCCGCGTCTCGCGTGGAGGCACCGAGCGCATGAAATCCGCGTCTCGCGTGGAGGCACCGAGCGCCACTGATGGGCCACCGTGATGTATGTACGTTATCCACAACGTTCATTTTTTTCATATTATTTTAAAATTTATTTCAAAATTTAAAAAAAAAAACTGAAAATTATCTACAGCTCTGCCATCCCACTTGCGCCTCCTCCGCCTCTTGCGCCAGTGGCTGCTGAGCCTACTGCGCCTGCGGCTTTTGACCCTCCTGCGCCTGCGACTGCAGCTGCTAAGCCTCCTGCACTAGATACTCCTCCTGCGCATGCGCCTGAGCCTGCCACTTGCGGCTGCAGCTGCGGCCGATGAGCCTCCTCGTCGAGGGTCACCCGTACTCTTCTTTTAAAAGCTACTATCCAAGCTATCAATGTCCAAATGATGGTCATGATAGTTAGTGCAGCAACAACCCACAAGCCTATCGGTTTTGGCCGTTTTGGTGTCATGAATACGATAGTAACCACGCTACCCATGAAGCCAACTATTAATACAATCTTCCATGCCAAATCCATAATAAAACCAACAACTGCATTTTAAAAAAATTATTATATTAGCAAAAATGGCGAATGTACGAAGTTGTAATACAAATAAAATAACATTACTATTTGTCGCAGTTCTGTCATGAACTACCGGCAGCAGTTCTTCTCCAATATCATTATCCATTACTATAAGGATGGCTGCAATGATGGAGGGCGATGGCTGCAAGGATGGAGGGAGAATGGAGATTCTAACACTAGAGAAGAGGATTCTGGTAAAAAGAGAAAAGATGGTAGCAGCTATGTAACTTTGAAAAAGAAAGAAGGAACGGATGTGCTTATATAGTAAACGGATTGGTACTCCCTCACAGTCATAGCTAGCTCGGTGGCTGATCGGTGCTTTGTGGGCCCCATCATGATTTATGTGTTTCATCCACAATATTCATCCATTTTTAAAATTTATTTTATTGCTTAATCCCAAAAATTAGAGGGATATAATTCTCAGGTTGACCACACCACCAGGAAACAATAGTGATTGGATATCAACCATTAAAATCATCCTAAGGCCCACTGTACTGTTATTTGACATCCAATATGTTGATTAGGTCATACAGACCCAGATGAAGTGAAAAAAACAAAAGATAATCTTGATCCAAAACTTTTATAGCCCCCAAAAAGCTTTTACTGGTTGGCGTTCATTGAACATGTGTTTCCTATAATGTGGTCCACTTAAGATTGAGGTATAACTAATTTTTGGTCTGATACCATAAAATGATATATAAAAAATAGATTGACAGCAGGGATGAAACAAATAAACCATTTTGGGCCCATAAATCACACCACTAGCCATTGGCTGGTGGTAGGGGGAGTAGCCAATCCGTACAGAGGGCGGGGAGAGGGATGCATATGAAAAAATTAGCACTGTAGACGTTACCTATCAACCGACGTGAAATGGTGACGTCCAATAATGATACATTACCAATTTGGACATTTGGACGAAGGTACCCCTGAAAAGCAGGGAAAGACGGTTGAAAAAATGAAAAAGGAGAGGTATTTTGGTCATTATAGTTGTTATCCGTACAATGATGAGTCCACTTTGGTAAATTAAGCCTGCGATGGGAGAAAAAAAAGGTGAGAAAAAGGTTACGTCTACAGTAAAAAATTACCTGATGCGTATTTCCTACAAAATCGCTCATAGAAAGTTCCTGCGCAGGGAACCCAGGTGGGGCCACTATGATTTTTTTGAGAAATCCTCACCTTCCATCCTTTTTTTAAGTTAATTTCATGACATGATGTGAAAAATGAACCGTATCCAAAGCTCAAGTGGGTCGTACTAAAGGAAAATATGGTTAGGGAAATTCCTATCATTGAAACTTACTTGGGTTCGATAGTGATGTTTACATGTCAGTCTTATTGGTATCAATTGAAGTCACAATTATTAGCATGATTCAAAACACTTGTGGCCCATGAATATTTCAACTATGGACGTTCAATTATCACGTTTTCGGCTCACTTGAGCATCGAAAACGGTTCATTTTTCACATCATATCCTAAAATGAACTTACAAAATGGATAGACGGAGAAGATTTCTCACAAACATAACAGTGGACCCCACCTGAGTTCCCAGCGTAGGAAATCGGCGTCCTGCGCGGAGGCACCGAGCGCCACTGATGGGCCACCATGATGTATGTACTTTACCCACACAGTTCATTTTTTTTTTTCATCTTATTTTAGAATTTATTTCAAAAATTTAAATAAAAAAACTGAAAATATCTACAACTCTGTCATCCCACCTACGCCTCCTTCGCCTCTTGCGCCAGTGGCTGCTGAGCATACTGCGGCTGCGGCTGCTGAGCCTCCTACGCCTACGACTGCAGCTACTAAGCCTCCTGCGGTTGAAGAGCCTCTGGCGCTGGATGCTCCTCCTGCGGTTGCCTCCTGCGGCTGTTGAGCCTCCTCGTCGGGGGCCACCCATACTCTTCTTTTAAAAGCTATTGTCCATACTATCAATGTCCAAATGATGGTCATGATAGTTAGTGCAGCAACAACCGACAAGCCTATCGGCTCAGGCCATTTTCGTGTCATGAATAGGATAGTAACCACACTACCCACGAAGCCAACTATTAATACAATCTTCCATGTCAAATCCACAATAAAACCAACAACTGCATTAAAAAAATTATTATATTAGTAAAAAGGGCAATTGTACGAAGCTGTAATACAAATAAAATAACATTACCATTTGCCGCAGTTTTGTCACGAAGTACCAGCAGCAATTCTTCTCCAATATCATTATCCATTATTGCAAGGATGGCTACAACGATGGAGGGCGATTGCTGCAAGGATGGAGGGAGAATGGAGATTTTAACACTAAAGAAGGGGATTCTGGTAAAAAGAGAGAAGAAGGTAGTAACTATGTAACTTTGAAAAAGAAAGAAGGAACGGATGAGCTTATATAGTAAACGGATCGATACTCCCTCACAGTCACAGCTAGCATGGCGGTTGATCGGTGCTCTGTGGGCCCCATCATGATTTATGTGTTTCATCCACGACATTCATCCATTTTTAAAATTTATTCTATTACTTGATCCCAAAAATTAGAGGGATATAATTCTCAGGTTGACCACACCACCAGGAAACAATAGTGATTGGATATCCACCATTAAAATCGTTGTAAGGCCCACTGTACTGTTATTTGACATCCAACATGTTGATTAGGTCATACATACCCAGATGAAGTGAAAAAAACAAAAGATAATCTTGATCCAAAACTTTTATAGTCCCCAAAAAGCTTTTATTGGTTGGCATTCATTGAACATGTGTTTCCAATATGTGGTCCACTTGAGATTGAGATATAACTCATTTTTGGTCTGATACCATAAAATGATATATAAAAAATAGATTGACGGCATGGATGAAACAAATAAACCATTTTGGGCCCACAGATCACATCACTAGCCATTGGCTGGTGGTAGGGGGAGTAGCCATTCCGTACATAGGGTGCGCAGAGGGACGCGTATGAAAAAATTAGCACTGTAGACGCTACCTATCAACCGGCGTAAAATGACGACGTCCAATAATTATACATTACCAATTTGGACATTTAGACGAAGGTACCCCGGAAAAGCAGGGAAAGACAATTGAAAAAATGAAAAAGGAGAGGTATTTTGGTCATTAAAGTTGTTGTCCGTATGGTGATGAGTCTACTTTGGTAAACTAATCCTGTGATGGGAGGAAAAAAAAGGTGAGAAAAAGGTTACGTCTACAGTAAAAAATTACCCGACGCGTATTTCCTGCGATAGCGTTCGCAGAAAGTTCCTGCGCAGGTAACCCAGGTGAGGCCACTATGATTTTTTTGAGAAATCCTCACCTTCCATCTTTTTTTGAGTTAATTTCATGACATGAGGCAAAAAATGAACCATATCCAAAGCTCGAGTGGGTCGTGATAAAGGAAAATGTGGTTAGGGAAATTCCTACCGTTGAAACTTACGTGGGTTCGACGGTGATGTTTACATGTCATTCCTATTGGGATCAACTGAAGTCACAAATATTAGCATGATTCAAAACACTTGTGGCCCATGAATATTTCAACTGTGGACGTTCAATTATCACGTTTTCGGTTCACTTGAGCATCGAAAACAGTTCATTTTTAACATCATATCTTAAAATGAACTTACAAAATGGATAGACGGAGAAGATTTCTCACAAACATAACAGTGGACCCCACCTGAGTTCCCAGCACATGAAATCCGCGTCTCGCGTGGAGGCACCGAGCGCCACTGATGGGCCACCGTGATGTATGTACTTTATCCATACCATTCATTTTTTTTCATATTATTTTAAAATTTATTTCAATTAAAAAAAAAACTGAAAAATATCTACAGCTCTACCATCCCACCTGCGCCTCCTCCACCTCTTGCGCCAGTGGCTGCTGAGCCTATTGCACTTGCGACTGCTGAGCCTCCAGCGCCTGTGACTGTAGCTGTTGAGCCTCCTGCGGCTGCTGAGCCTCCTGCATTGGATGCTCCTCCTGCGCATGCGCTTGAGCCTGCCTCCTGCGGCTAATGAGCTTCCTCGTCGAGGGCCACCCATACTCTTCTTTTAAAAGCTACTGTCAAAGCTATCAATGTCTAAATGATGGTCATGATAGTTAGTGTAGCAACAACCCACAAGCCTATCAGCTCGGACCGTTTTGGTGTCATGAATACGATAATAACCACGCTACCCACGAAGCCAACTATTAATATAATCTTCCATGCCAAATCAACAATAAAACCAACAACTACATTTAAAAAAATTATTATATTTGAAAAAATGGAGATTGTACAATGCTGTAATACAAATAAAATAACATTACCATTTGCCGCAGTTTTGTCATGAATTATCGGCAGCAGTTCTTCTCCAATATCATTATCCATTACTGCAAGGATGGTTGCAATGATGGAGGGCGATGGCTGCAAGGATGGAGGGAGAATGGAGATTCTAACACTAGAGAAGAGGATTTTGGTAAAAAGAGAGAAGATGGTAGCAAATATGTAACTTTGAAAAAAAATGAAGGAACGGATGTGCTTATATAGTAAACGGATTGGTACTCCCTCACAGTCATAGCTAGCCCGGTGGCTGATCGGTGCTCTGTGGGCCCCATCATGATTTATGTGTTTCATCCATGACTTTCATCCATTCGTAAAAATCATTTTATTGCTTGATCCCAAAAATTAGAGGGATATGATTATCAGGTTGACCACACCACCAGGAAATAATAATGATTGCATATCCACCATTAAAATCATCCTAAGGCCCACTGTACTGTTATCTGACATCCAATATGTTGATTAGGTCATACAAACCCAGATGAAGTGAAAAAAACAAAAGATAATCTTGATCCAAAACTTTTATAGCCCCCAAAAAGCTTTTATTGGTTGGTGTTCATTGAACATGTGTTTCCTATAATGTGGTCCACTTGAGATTGAGATATAACTCATTTTTGGTCTAATACCATAAAATGATATATAAAAAATAGATTGACGGCAGGGATGAAAGAAATAAACCATTTTGGTGCCCACAGATCTCACCACTAGCCATTGGCTGGTGGTAGGGGGAGTAGCCAATCCGTACAGAGGGCGTGTAGAGGGACGCGTATGAAAAAAATTTGCACTGTACACGCTACCTATCAACTGGCGTGAAATGGCGACGTCCAATAGTGGTACGTTACCAATTTGGACATTTGGACAAAGGTACCCCTAGAAAGCAAGGAAAGACGGTTGAAAAAATGAAAAAGGAGAGGTATTTTGGTCATTATAGTTGTTATCCGTATGGTGATGAGTCTACTTTGGTAAACTAAGCCTACAATGGGAGAAAAAAAAGGTGAGAAAAAGGTTATGTATAGAGTAAAAAATTACCCGACGCATATTTCTTGCAAAAGCGTTTGCAGAAAGTTCCTGCGCAGGGAACACAGGTGGGGCCACTATGATTTTTTTGAGAAATTCTCACCTTCCATGCTATTTTTGAATTTATTTCATGACATGATGTGAAAAATGAATCGTATCCAAAGCTCAAGTGGGCCGTACTAAAGGAAAATGTGGTTAGGGAAATTCTTACTGTTGAAACTTACTTGGATTCGACAGTGATGTTTACATGCCATTCCTATTGGGATCAACGGAAGTCACAAATATTAGTATGATTCAAAACACTTGTGGCCCATGAATATTTCAACTGTGGACGTTCAATTATCACGTTTTCGGCTCACTTGAGCATTGGAAACGGTTCATTTTTCACATCATGTCCTTAAATGAACTTACAAAATGGATAGACGGAGAAGATTTCTCACAAACATAACAGTGGATCTCAGTTGAGTTCCTAGCGCAGGAAATCCGCGTCCCACGCGGAGGCACCGAGCGCCACTGATGGGCCACCGTGATGTATATACTTTATCCACACTATTCATTTTTTTCATATTATTTTCAAATTTATTTGAAAAATTAAATTAAAAAAAAATAGAAAAATATCAACGGCTCTGCCATCCCACCTGCACGTCCACTGCCTTTTGTGCTAGTGGCTACTGAGCCTACCGCGCCTGCGGATGCTGAGCCTCCTACGCCTACTCCTACAGCTGCTGAGCCTCCTGTACCTGCGCCTATGGCTACATAGCCTCTTGCGCTGGATGCTCCTCCTGCGCATGCTCCTGCACCAGCCTCCTATGGCTGCAGCTGCGGCTGTTGAACCTCCTCGTCGAGGGTTACCCGTACTCTTCTTTTAAAAGTTACTGTACAAGCTATCAATGTCCAAATGATGGTCATGATAGTTAGTGCAACAATAACCCACAAGCCTATCGACTCGGGCCGTTTTGGTGTCATGAATACGAAAGTAACCACGCTACCTATGAAGCTAACTATTAATACAATCTTCCATTCCAAATCCACAATAAAACCAACAATTGCATTTAAAAAAATTATTATATTAGCAAAAATGGCGATTGTACGAAGCTGTAATACAAATAAAATAACATTACCATTTGCCCCAGTTCTGTCATGAAATATCGGCAGCAGTTCTTCTCCAATATCATTATCCATTACTGCAAGGATGGCTGCAATAATGGAGGGTGATGGTTGCAAGGATGGAGGGAGAATGAAGATTCTAACACTAGAGAAGAGGATTCTGGTAAAAAGAGAGAAGAAGGTAGCAGCTATGTAACTTTGAAAAAGAAAGAAGGAACGAATGGGCTTATATAGTAAACGGATTGGTACTCCCTCACAGTCACTGCCAGCCCGGTGGCTGATCAGTGCTCTGTGGGCCCCATCATGATTTATGTGTTTTATCCACGACATTCATCCATTTTTAAAAATTATTTTATTGCTTGATCCCAAAAATTAAAGGGATATAATTCTCAGGTTGACCACACCACCAGGAAACAATAGTGATTGGATATCCACCATTAAAATTGTCCTAAGGCCCACTGTACTGTTATTTGACATCCAATATGTTGATTAGGTCATATAAACCTAGATGAAGTGAAAAAAACAAAAGATAATCTTGATCCAAAACTTTTATAGCCCCCAAAAAGCTTTTAATGGTTGGCATTCATTGAACATGTGTTTCCTATAATGTGGTCCACTTGAGATTGAGATATAACTCATTTTTGGTCTGATACCATAAAATGATATATAAAAAATAGATTGACGGCAGGGATGAAAGAAATTAACCATTTTGGGGCCCACAGATCACACCACTACCCATTGGTTGTAGTTAATCCGCACAGAGGGCGCGCAGAGGGACGCGTATGAAAAAATTAGCACTGTAAATGCTACCTATCAACCGGTGTGAAATGGCGACGTCCAATTATGATACGTTACCAATTTGAACATTTGGACGAATGTACCCCTGAAAAGCAGGGAAAGACGGTTGAAAAAATGAAAAAGGAGAGGTATTTTGGTCATTATAGTTGCTATCCATACGGTGATGAGTCTACTTTGGTAAACTAAGCCTGCGATGAGAGAAAAAAAAAAGTGAGAAAAAGGTTACATCTACAGTAAAAAAATTACCCGACACGTATTTCCTGCGAAAGCCTTCGCAGAAAGTTCCTACACAGGGAACACAGGTGGGACCACTATGATTTTTTGAGAAATCCTCACCTTCCGTCTTTTTTTGAGTTAATTTCATGACATGATGCAAAAAATGAACCGTATCCAAAGCTCAAGTGGGTCATACTAAAGGAAAATGTGGTTAGGGAAATTCCTACCGTTGAAACTTACTTGGGTTTGACAGTGATATTTACATGTCATTCCTGCTGGGATCAACTAAAGTCACAAATATTAGCATGATTAAAAACACTTGTCACCCACGAATATTTCAACTATGGACGTTCAATTATCATGTTTTCGGCTCACTTGAGCATTTGAAACGATTCATTTTTCGCATCAAGTCATAAAATGAACTTACAAAATGGATAGACGGAGAAGATTTCTCACAAACATAACAGTGGACCCCACCTGAGTTCCCAGCGTAGGAAATCCGCGTCCTGCACGGAGGAACCGAGTGCCACTGAAGGGCCACCGTGATGTATGTACTTTATCCACACCGTTCATTTTTTTCATGTTAATTTAGAATTTATTTCAAAAATTAATAAAAAAATTGAAAAATATCAACGGCTCTGCCATCCCACCTGCGCCTCCTCCGCCTCTTGCGCTAGTGGCTGCTGACCTACTGAGCCTGCGACTGCTGACCCTCCTGCGCCTGTGCTTGTAGTCGTTGAGCCTCCTTCGTCTGCGCCTGCGGCCGCAGTTGCTGAGCCTCTTGTGTTGGATGATCCTCCTGTGCATGTGCCTACGCCTGCCTCCTACGGCTGCTGAGCCTCCTCGTCGGGGGCTACCCGTACTCTTCTTTTAAAAGCTACTGTCCAAGCTATCAATGTCCAAATGATGGTCATGATAGTTAGTGCAACAACAACTCACAAGCCTATCGGCTCGGGCCATTTCGGTGTCATGAATACGATAGTAACCACGCTACCCACGAAACCAACTATTAATACAATCTTCTATATCAAATCCCCAAAAAAAAAACCAACAACTGCATTTTAAAAAAATTATTATATTATCAAAAATGGCGATTGTACGAAGCTATAATACAAATAAAATAACATTACCATTTGTCGTAGTTTGTCACGAACTACCGGCAACAGTTCTTGTCCAATATCATTATCCATTACTGCAAGGATGGCTGCAACGATGGAGGGCGATGGCTGCAAGGATGGATGGAGAATGGAGATTCTAACACTAGAGAAGAGGATTCTGGTAAATAGAGAGAAGAAGGTAGCAGCTATGTAACTTTGAAAAAGAAAGAAGGAATGGATGTGCTTATATAGTAAATGGATTGGTACTCCCTCAAAGTCATAGCTAGCCCGATGGCTGATCGGTGCTCTGTGGGCCCCATCATGATTTATGTGTTTCATCCACGACATTCATCCATTTTAAAAATCATTTTATTGCTTGATCCCAAAAATTAGAGGGATATAATTCTCAGGTTGACCACACCACCAGGAAACAATAGTGATTTGACATCCACCAATAAAATCGTGATAAGGCCCACTATACTGTTATTTGACATCCAATATGTTGATTAGGTTTTACAACCCAGATGAAGTGAAATAAACAAAAGATAATCTTGATCCAAAATTTTTATAGCCCCTAAAAAGCTTTTAATGGTTGGCGTTCATTGAACATGTGTTTCCTATAATGTGGTCCACTTGAGATTGAGATATAACTCATTTTTTGTGTGATACCATAAAATGATATATATAAAAAATAGATTGACGGCAGGGATGAAACAAATAAACCATTTTGGGGCCCGCAGATCATACCACTAGCCATTGCCTAGTGGTAGGGGGAATAGCCAATTCGTAAAGAGGGTGCGCGCGTATGAAAAAATTAGCACTGTAGACGCTACCCATCAACTAGCATGAAATGGCGACGTCAAATAATGATACGTTACCAATTTGGACATTTGGACGAAGGTACCCCTGAAAAACAAGGAAAAAAGGTTGAAAAAATGAAAAAGGAGAGATATTTTGGTCAGTATAGTTGCTATCCGTACATTGATGAGTTTACTTTGGTAAACTAAGCCTGCGATGGGAGAAAAAAAAAAGGTGAGAAAAATGTTACGTCTACAGTAAAAAATTACCCGACGTGTATTTCCTGTGAAAGCTTATGCAGAAGTTCCTGTGCAGGGAACCCAGGTGGGGCCATTATGATTTTTTTGAGAAATCCTCACCTTCCATCCTTTTTTTGAGTTAATTTCAAGATATAATGCAAAAAATGAACCGTATCCAAAGCTCAAGTGGGCCGTACTAAAGGAAAATGTGGTTAGGGAAATTCCTACCGTTGAAACTTACTTGGGTTCGACAGTGACGTTTACATGTCAGTCCTACTGGGATCAACTGAAGTCACAAATATTAGCATGATTCAAAACACTTGTGGCCCACGAATTTTTCAACTGTGGACGTTCAATTATTAAGTTTTTGACTCACTTGAGCATCGGAAACGGTTCATTTTTCACATCATATCTTAAAATGAACTTACAAAATGGATGGATGGAGAAAATTTCTCACAAACATAACAGTGGACCCCACCTGAGTTCCCAGCATAGGAAATCCATGTCCCGTGCGGAGGCACCGAGCGCCACTGATGGGCCACCATGATGTATGTATTTTATCCACACCGTTCATTTCTTTTTCATATTATTTTAGAATTTATTTCAAAAATTTAAATAAAAAAACTGAAAAATATCTAAAGCTCTGACATCCCACCTGCCCTTCTCCGCCTCTTGCACCAGTGGCTGCGGCTGCTGAGCCTCCTGCGCCTGCGACTGCAACTGCTGAGCCTTGTGTGCCTGCGGCTGTGGTTGTTGAGCCTCCTACACTTTATGCTCCTCCTGCACATGCGCCTGCAGCTGCGGCTACTGAGCCTCCTCATCGGGCGCCACCCGTACTCTTCTTTTAAAAGCTACTATCCAAGCAATCAATGTCCAAATGATGGTCATGATATTTAGTGTAGTAACAACCCACAAGCCTATTGGCTCGGGCCGTTTTGGTGTCATGAATACGATAGTAACCACGCTACCCATGAAGCCAACTATTAATACAATCTTCCAAGCCAAATCAACAATAAAAACAACAACTGCATTTAAAAAAATTATAATATTAGCAAAAATGGTGATTTTACGAAGCTATAATACAAATAAAATAACATTACCATTTGCCGCAATTCTGTCACAAACTACCGGCAGCAGTTCTTCTCCAATATCATTATCCATTACTGCAAGGATGGCTACAACGATGGAGGGCGATGGCTGCAAGGATGGAGGGAGAATGAAGATTCTAACACTAGAGAAGAGGATTCTGGTAAAAAGACAGAAGAAAGTAGTAGCTATGTAACTTTGAAAAAGAAAGAAGGATTGGATGGGCTTATATAGTAAACGGATTGGTACTCCCTCACAGTCATAGCTAGCCCGGTGGCTGATCGGTGCTCTGTGGGCCCCATCATGATTTATTTGTTTCAACCATGACATTCATCCATTTTTAAAAATCATTTTATTGCTTGATCCCAAAAATTAGAGGGATATAATTCGCAGGTTGACCACACCACCAAGAAACAATAGTGATTGGATAACCAACATTAAAATAGTCGTAAGGCCCACTGTAATGTTATTTGACATCTAATATGTTGATTAGGTCATACAGACCCAGATGAAGTGAAATAAACAAAAGATAATCTTGATCCAAAACTTTTATAGTCCCCAAAAAGCTTTTAATGGTTGACGTTCATTGAACATGTGTTTCCTATAATGTGGTCCACTTGAGATTGAGATATAACTCATTTTTGGTCTGATACCATAAAATGATATATAAAAAATAGATTAACCATAGGGATGAAACAAATAAACCATTTTGGGGCCCACAGATCACACCACTAGCCATTGGCTGGTGGTAGGGGGAGTAGCTAATCCGTACAGAGGGCGCGCAAAGGGACGCATATGAAAAAGTTAGCAGTGTATATGCTACCTATCAACCGACATGAAATGATGATGTCCAATAATGATACATTACCAATTTGGACATTTGGACGAAGGTACCCCTGAAAAGCAGGGAAAGACGGATGAAAAATGAAAAAGGAGAGGTATTTTGGTCATTATAGTTGCTATCCATACGGTGATAAGTTTACTTTGATAAACTAAGCCTGCGATGGGAGAAAAAAAATGTGTGAAAAAGGTTAGGTCTACAGTAAAAAATTATATGATGCGTATTTCCTACAAAATCCTTCGCAGAAAGTTCATGTGCAGGGAACCCAGGTGGGGCCATTATGATTTTTTGAGAAATCCTCACCTTCCATCCTTTTTTTGAGTAAATTTCATGACATTATGCGAAAAATGAACCATATCCAAAGCTCAAGTGGGTTGTACTAAAGGAAAATGTGGTTAAGGAAACTCCTACCATTGAAACTTACTTGGGTTCGACAGTGATGTTTACATGTCATTCTTATTGGTATCAATTGAAGTCATAAATATTAGCATGATTCAAAACGCTTGTGGCCCACAAATATTTCAACTATGGACGTTCAATTATCACGTTTTCGGCTCACTTGAGCATTGGAAATGGTTCATTTTTCACATCATATCCTAAAATGAACTTACAAAATGGATAGACCGAGAAGATTTCTCACAAACATAACCGTGGACCCCACCTGAGTTCCCAGCGCAGGAAATCGGCGTTCCGCGCGGAGGCACCAAGCGCCACTGATGGGCCACCATGATGTATGTACTTTATCCACACAGTTCATTTTTTCATATTATTTTAGAATTTATTTCAAAAATTTTAATAAAAAAATTGAAAAATATCTACAAATCTGCCATCCCACCTGCGCCTCCTCCACCTCTTGTGCCAGTGGCTGCTGAGCCTAATGCGCCTGCGGCTACTGAGCCTCTTGTGCCTACGACTGTAGCTGCTGAGCCTCCTGCGCTTGTGCCTGCGGCTGCTGAGCCTCCTGCGCTTGTGCCTGCGGCTGCTGAGCCTCCTGCGCTTGTGCCTGCGCAAGCGCCTATGCTTGCCTCCTGCGGCTGCTGAGCCTCCTCGCCGGGGGCCACCCGTACTCTTCTTTTAAAAGCTATTGTCCAAACTATCAATGTCCAAATGATGGTCATGATAGTTAGTGCCGCAACAACCCACAAGCCTATCGGCTTGGGCTATTTTAGTGTCATGAATACGATAGTAACCACACTACCCGCGAAGCCAACTATTAATACAATCTTCCATGCCAAATCCACAATAAAACCAACAACCGCATTTAAAAAAATTATTACATTAGCAAAAATGGCGATTATACAAAGCTGTAATACAAATAAAATAACATTACCGTTTGCCGCAGTTCTGTCATGAATTACCGGCAGTAGTTCTTCTCCCATATCATTATCTATTACTACAAGGATGGCTGCAACGATGGAGGGAGAATGGAGATTCTAACACTAGAGAAGAGAATTCTAGTAAAAATAGAGAAGATGGTAGTAGCTATGTAACTTTGAAAAAGAAAGAAGAAACGGATGGGCTTATATAGTAAACGAATTGGTACTCCCTCACAGTCACAGTTAGCGTGGCGGCTGATCAGTGCTCTGTGGGCCCCATCATGATTTATGTGTTTCATCCACGACATCCATCCATTTTTAAAAATCATTTTATTGCTTGATCCCATGAATTAGAGGGATATAATTATCAGGTAGACCACACCACCAGGAAACAATAGTGATTGCATATCCACCATTAAAATCGTCCTAAGGCCCACTGTACTGTTCTTTGACATCCAACATGTTGATTAGGTCATACAAACCCAGATGAAGTGAAAAAAAACAAAAGATAATCTTGATCCAAAACTTTTATAGTCCCCAAAAAGCTTTTATTGGTTGGCGTTCAATGAACATGTGTTTCCTATAATGTGGTCCACTTGAGATTGAGATATAACTCATTTTTGGTCTAATACCATGAAATGATATATAAAAAATAGATTGACGGCACAAATGAAACAAATAAACCATTTTGGGCCCACAAATCACACCACTAGCCAATGGCTGGTCATAGGGGGAGTAGCCAATCCGTACAGTGGGCGCGCAGAGGGACGCGTATGAAAAAATTAGCACTGTAGACGCTACCTATCAACCGGCATGAAATGGCGATGTCCAATAATGATACATTACCAATTTGGACATTTGGACGAAGGTACCCCTTAAAAGTAGGGAAAGACGGTTGAAAAAATGAAAAAGGAGAGGTATTTTAGTCATTATAGTTGTTGTCCGTACGGTGATGAGTCTACTTTGGTAAACTAAGCCTGCAATAGGAGAAAAAAAAGGTGAGAAAAAGGTTACGTCTACAGTAAAAAATTACTTGATGCGTATTTCCTGCGAAAGACTTCACAGAAAGTTCCTGCGTAGGGAACCCAAGTGGGGCCAATATATTTTTTTTGAGAAATCCTCACCTTCCATCCCTTTTTTTGAGTTAATTTCATGACATGATGTGAAAAATGAACCGTATCCAAAGCTCAAGTGGGTCATACTAAAGGAAAATGTGGTTAGGGAAATTCCTACCGTTAAAACTTACTTGGGTTCGACAGTGATGTTTACATGTCATTCCTTCTGGGATCAACTAAAGTCACAAATATTAGCATGATTCAAAACACTTATGGCCCACGAATATTTCAACTTTAGACGTTCAATTATCACGTTTTCAGCTCACTTGAGCATCAGAAACGGTTCATTTTTCACATCATATCCTAAAATGAACTTACAAAATGGATAGACGGAGAAGATTTCTCATAAACATAACAGTGGACCCCACTTGAGTTCCCAGCGCATGAAATCCGCGTCCCGTGTGGAGGCACCGAGCGCCACTGATGGGCCACCATGATGTATGTACTTTATCCACACCGTTCATTTTTTTCATATTATTTTAGAATTTATTTCAAAATTTTAAATAAAAAAACTGTAAAATATCTACAGTTCTGCCATTTCACCTGCGCCTCCTCCGACTCTTGTGCCAGTGGTTGTTGAGCCTACTGCACCTGCGGTTGCTGAGCCTCCAGCGCCTGCGACTGCAACTGCTAAGCCTCCTGCGGCTGCTGAGCCTCCTGCGCTGGATGCTCCTCCTCCGTATGCGCCTGCGGCTGCAGCTGCGGCTGATGAGTCTCCTCATTGGGGGCCACCCGTACTCTTCGTTTAAAAGCTACTATCCAATCTATCAATGTCCAAATGATAGTCATGATAGTTAGTGTAGCAATAACCCACAAGCCTATCGGCTCAGGCCGTTTTGGTGTCATGAATATGATAGTAACCATGTTACCCACGAAGCTAACTATTAATACAATCTTCCATTCCAAATCCACAATAAAACCAACAACTGCATTTTAAAAAAATTATTATATTAGCAAAAATGACAATTGTACGAAGCTGTAATACAAATAAAATAACATTACCATTTGCCGCAGTTCTGTCATGAACTACCGGCAACATTTCTTCTCCAATATCATTATCCATTACTGCAAGGATGGCTGTAACAATGGAGGGCGATGGCTAAAAGGATGGAGGGAGAATGGAGATTCTAACACTAGAGAAGAGGATTCTGGTAAAAAGAGAGAAGATGGTAGTAGCTATGTAACTTTGAAAAAGAAAGAAGGAACGGATGGGCTTATACAGTAAATGGATTGGTACTCCCTCACAGTCACAGCTAGCGCGGCGGCTGATCTGTGCACTGTGGGGCCATCATGATTTATGTGTTTCATCCACGACATTCATCCATTTTTAAAAATCATTTTATTTCTTGATCCCAAAAATTAAAGGGATATAATACTCAGGTTGACCACACCACCAGGAAACAATAGTGATTGGATATCCACCATTAAAATCATCCTAAGGGCCACTGTAGTGTTATTTGACATCCAACATGTTGATTAGGTCATACAAACTCACATGAAGTGAAAAAAAACAAAAGATAATCTTGATCCAAAACTTTTATAGTCCCCAAAAAGCTTTTATTGGTTGGCGTTCATTGAACATGTGTTTCCTATAATGTGGTCCACTTGAGATTGAGATATAACTCATTTTTGGTCTGATACCATAAATGATATATAAAAAATAGATTGACGACAGGGATGAAACAAATAAACCATTTTGGGCCAACAAATCACACCACTAGCCATTGGTTGGTCGTAGGGGGAGTAGCCAATCCGTATAGAGGGCGGGCAGAGGGACACGTATGAAAAAATTAGCACTGTAGACACTACCTATCAACTGGTGTGAAATGGTGACGTCCAATAATGATACGTTACCAATTTGGACATTTGGACGAAGGTACCCCTGAAAAGCAGGGAAAGACGGTTGAAAAAATGAAAAAGAAGAGGTATTTGGGTCATTATAGTTGTTGTCCGTATGGTGATGAGTCTACTTTGGTAAACTAAGCCTACGATGGGAGAGAAAAAAGTGAGAAAAAGATTACGTCTACAGTAAAAAATTACCCAACGCCTATTTCCTGCGAAAGCCTTCGCAGAAAGTTCCTGCGCAGGGAACCCAGGTGGGGCCACTATATTTTTTTTTAGAAATCCTCACCTTCCATCCTTTTTTTGAGTTAATTTCATGACAAGTTGTGAAAAATGAACTGTATCCAAAGCTCAAGTGGGTCGTACTAAAGGAAAATGTGGTTAGGGAAATTCCTACCATTGAAACTTACTTGGGTTCGACAGTGATGTTTACATGTCATTCCTACTGGGATCAACTGAAGTCACAAATATTAGCATGATTCAAAACACTTGTGGCCCATGAATATTTCAACTGTGGACGTTCAATTATCACGTTTTTGGCTCACTTGAGCATCGAAAACAGTTCATTTTTCACATCATATCCTAAAATGAACTTACAAAATGGATAGACGGAGAAGATTTCTCATAAACATAACAGTGGACCCCACCTGAGTTCCCAGCGCATGAAATCTTCGTCCCGCGCGGAGGCACTGAGCGCCACTGATGGGCCATCGTGATGTATGTACTTTATCCACACTGTTCATTTTTTCATATTATTTTAGAATTTATTTCAAAATTTTAAATAAAAAAACTGAAAAATATCTACAGCTCTGCCATCCCACCTGCGCCTCCTCCGCCTCTTGCCCCAGTGGCTGTTGAGCCTACTGCGCCTACGGCTGCTGAGCCTCCTACGCCTGCGACTGCAGCTGCTGAGCCTCCTGCGACTGCTGAACCTCCTGCGCTGGATGCTCCTCCTGCGCCTGCCTCCAGCAGCTGCAGCTGCGGCTGATGAGCCTACTCGTTGGGGGCCACTCGTACTCTTCTTTTAAAAGCTACTATCCAAGCTATCAATGTCCAAATGATGGTCATGATATTTAGTATAGCAACAACCCACAAGCCTATCGGCTCGGGCCGTTTTGGTGTCATGAATATGATAGTAACAACGCTACCCACGAAGCCAACTATTAGTACAATCTTCCATGCCAAGTCTACAATAATACCAACAACTGCATTTTAAAAAATTATTATATTAGCAAAAATGGTGATTATACGAAGCTGTAATACAAATAAAATAACATTACCATTTGCCGCAGTTTTGTCATGAACTACCAGCAGCAGTTCTTCTCCAATATCATTATCCATTACTGCAAGGATGGCTGCAATGATGGAGGGCAATGGCTGCAAGGATGGAGGGAGAATGGAGATTCTAACACTAGATAAGAGGATTCTGGTAAAAAGAGAGAAGATGGTAGCAACTATGTGACTTTGAAAAAGAAAGAAGGAACGGATGGGCTTATATAGTAAACGGACTCGTACTCCCACACAGTCACAGCTAGCCCGGTGGCTGATCGGTGCTCTGTGGTCCCCATCATGATTTATGTGTTTCATCGACAACATTCATCCATTTTAAAAAATCATTTTATTGCTTGATCCCAAAAATTAGAGGGATGTAATTCTCAGGTTGACCACACCACCAGGAAACAATAGTGGTTGAATATCCACCATTAAAATCGTCGTAAGGCCCACTGTATTGTTATTTGACATCCAATATGTTGATTAGGTCATACAAACCCAGATGAAGTGAAAAATACCAAAAGATAATCTTGATCCAAAACTTTTATAGCCCCCAAAAAGCTTTTAATGGTTGGCATTCATTGAACATGTGTTTCCTATAATGTGGTCCACTTGAGATTGAGATATAACTCATTTTTGGTCTGATACCATAAAATGATATATAAAAAATAGATTGACGGGAGGGATGAAACAAATAAACCATTTTGGGGCCAACATATCACACCACTAGCCATTGGCTAGTGGTAGGGGGAGTAGCTAATACGCACAAAGGGCGCGCGGAGGGACGTGTATGAAAAAATTAGCACCGTAGACACTACCTATCAACCAACATGAAATGGCAACGTCCAATAATGATACGTTACCAATTTGGACATTTGGACGAAGGTACCCTTGAAAAGTAGGGAAAGACGGTTGAAAAAATGAAAAAGGAAAGGTATTTTAGTCATTATAATTGTTGTTCGTATGGTGGTGAGTCTACTTTGGCAAACTAAGCCCGCGATGGGAGAAAAAAAAAAGGTGAAAAAAAGATTACGTCTATAGTGAAAAATTACCTGACGCGTATTTCCTGCAAAAGCCTTCGCAGAAAGTTCCTGCCCAAGGAATCCAGGTGGGGCCACTATGATTTTTTTTAGAAATCCTCACCTTCCATCCTTTTTTTGAGTTAATTTCATGACATGATGCGAAAAATGAACCATATCCAAAGCTCAAGTGGGTCGTATTAAAGGAAAATGTGGTTAGGGAAATTCCTATTGTTAAAACTTACTTGGGTTTGACAGTGATGTTTACATGCCATTCCTACTGGGATCAATTGAAGTCACAAATATTAGCATGATTTAAAACACTTGTGGCCCACGAATATTTCAACTGTGGACATTTAATTATCACATTTTCGTCTCACTTGAGCATTGGAAATGGTTCATTTTCACATCATGTCCTAAAATGAACTTACAAAATGTATAGACGGTGAAGATTTCTCACAAATATAACAGTGGACCCCATCTGTGTTCCCATCGCAGGAAATTCGCGTCAGCGCGGAGGCACCGAGCACCACTGATGGGCCACCATGATGTATGTACTTTATCCACATCCTTCATTTTTTTTATATTATTTTAGAATTTATTTCAAAATTAAAAAAAAAAAAAACTGAAAAATATCTACGGCTCTGCCATCCCACCTTCGCCTCCTCCGCCTCTTGCACTAGTGGCTGCTGAGCCTCCTGCGGCTGCAGCTGCGGCTGCGACTGCCGAGCCTCCTGATTGCTTGCCTTCAAGTGCAGAGGTTCATAAGTAGTATCTCGTGAATACAGAATCGATCCCATAGAGAGATGAATTGTGAGAAGGAAAAAATCAAATGCAAAACAAACTAAGTAATAAAAACTAAACCAATGATTTGATTTTGGGATTTTTGAATGGATGTAATTCAACTGAATAAAATAACACCCAAGCTTTAAAGTTCCACACATAGATTAATGTTCCAAAATCATGGTGACTTGGATAACACAACTAAGATCTGAGCACTATGGTCGACCTAGTCGGAAAATAAAACCGTTTAAATATTTTAATAAGTGATATAAAATATTAGAAAATTATGGATTTGCACCATTGACATATATTCTCAAGCGTCAATGATTTTAAGAATTCAATATCAATGAGATAATGAAAATTAAAGAAATATAACAGGTTGAGAACCTCTCCTATCTAGGAAATCTGATTTATCTAAGGTAAGCCTATCCATGAATGTGGATCTCATATGATGGAAACATATGGATCTCACAAGGGGATAAAAAATAAAACCTAAACAATTGATAACATGCATACACCATTCTTTTCATCATTAAAACAATCAATCATCATAATCTTAAAGAAATATTAAACCCATGTGCTTCCCTTCTATCTTGGGCTAGAAGGAACTTAGAAAAATATAATTAAATTGCAGAAATAAAAAGCAACAAGAAAGAAAGAAAAAAATGCAAATAGAAAATATCTAAAAAAAAGAACAACTTATAAAGTTTTAATAAAACTAAAAACTCTTTAAAAATCCTAAATTTTGCTTTTGGATGCCTTGAATAATGTTTAGGAAAGCCCCAGGAAGCCCTTTTTATAAGTAGGGAACTCCAATTTTCGTACAAAGTTGAAAAACCCTAGAACCGCCTCAAATATACGTATTTTCTCAAAATAGACTTCTCGCTGCATAGTTCGTTTAAAACAGACTTCCGGCTACGCAGTTTTCCAAAATAAACTTCACAGTTTTATAATACACTTTTCAGGACGATTTCAGGATTCTTCTCTTCAAATCTTCGATTTTCTTCATTCTTCATTCAGTTTTCTTGGATCTTTGGCCTGTGAATTCTTCAATCTTGGTCTCCTAAGATCCATCTCTTGCCTTGGTGATTTTTTAGCATCAAATTCTTGCTTTTTAGCACCCTTTTTCAATCCAAGTACTTAAATTCACCTTGCAACACATGCATGAGTAAAATAGAATATTAATATGATTTATGTTCAAAAAACCAATATATAAATGGGAAAAATTATGCAATATTTGAGTGTCAACACACCCCCCAACCAGCATTTTTCTAATCCCGAGTAAAATAAGCGAAAAATAAAAATAAGAATAAAATTAATTTTTAGAAACAAAATTAAAATGAAAAAAATTCTAACTACACCACTTTCGCAGGTAATCTCGATTGCATTTAGCATATGCAACAAGCCTTTAAACCTCTAGGTTTTCCCTAGTGGACGAGTTATAGTCTCGTGAGGGTTTCCAGAAATGTTACCCACAAACATTGAAAACATGAAAAATAGTTCAACACTCAGAAATTTATACAATTATGCCTTCATTCATCATATGAATTCCAAAACAAAACAATACTTACCCTAAGTCAGAAGTTAGTTAGAATATTAATTTCCCAATCCATTACATCCTTGAGTTCAGAGACCTAATCAAAATTTAGAATATTTATGATCTAATATCCTTAGGTGTACCATGATACTAGTCTAACTTTGAGAAATATGCATGTTTTCTATTCTAACTCCTTTCAATCATTCCAAGAGTATGAAATCTCTAGTTATCTCATTTTTTTCATGTCATTTCTTCTTTTATCATCATATCCTCATTATTATAGATCACTCTTAGATGAAGATTCCCACCGGGTTTGCTTCATAACCTAAGGTATCGTACTTATAATGGTAACAGTAATGGATACTTAGGTATCCTTACTCCGGATTACTGACACGATTGTTATGGTCATTGCATTCATGCTCTATAATTAAATTTTCTTTTTCCATTACTCTTTTTTTCTTCAATATTCTCTCTTTTAAGCATATATCAATGATACTAGTTCATTCAACCTTGTTTGAATCAAAAATTGTTATTCTAGTTCACATATCATATTCCTCACTTAGCTAGGGTGTATTGTGAGTTCAGTACATCAAATTACAACTCACTTTAAACTAATGATTAGATAATTGAACTCAAGTATATAATTTTCAGTTGTCAGAATTCTAACTACTATCAATCTAGAATAAATATTAACTTTGCCTTTGGAATTCGCATAATATCATGTTTACATTCTTGTATATAAACATATTACTTTGAAAATGTTGAATTTTTTTCCATAAACCTAAAAAAAAAAAAAAAAAAAAAAAAAAAAAAAAACATTTAGAAAACTGAAACCTAATAATAATAATAATAAACTCACATGGATGACTATCCACACCCCCAACCTAAAATATACATTGTCCTCAATGTAATGATAATGTAATGCAGAGAACAATAAAAACAAAAGAAATGGTGGATAGTACCTACCATGAACAACTCACCTGCAAGATGACACTAAAAAAAAATGAATATGATACAAATCCTATAGAAATGCTCCATCAGACTAGGAGCATCAATCTGAATGTTTTGGCTCATGAAGAGGGAAAGACTCCTCTCCCAAATGAAAGTTTTTCACATAAGGCTTCAATCTCTTACCATTAACCTTGTACACATTGTCATTACGTGGATTCTCAATTTCAACAGCCCCATGAGTATAAACATTCTTCACAATGAAAGGGCCTGTCCATCTTGATCTTAACTTTCCCGGAAAGAACTGGAGACGAGAATTGTATAATAGGACCTTTTGCTGAGGTTTAAAATTCTTCCCTAGGATATTTTCGTCATGAAAAGCTTTGGTCTTCTCTTTGTAGATTTTAGAATTTTCATAGGAGTCTCTTCTCAACTCCTTTAATTCATTCAACTCTAATTTCCTTTGTCCACTTGCTTGGTCCATATCAAAGTTTAATTTCTTTATTGCCCAGTAGGTTCTATGTTCCAATTCCACGGGCAAGTAGCAAGCCTTCCCATACACTAATCTGTATGGAGGCATTCTAATCGGGGTCTTATAAGCAGTCCTATAAGCCAATAAAGCGTCGGATAGTCCAAGGGACCAATCCTTCCTATCTGGCCTTATAGTTTTCTCTAAAATGTGTTTAATTTTTCGATTAGAAATCTCAGTTTGTCCACTCGTTTGTCTGTGGTATGGGGTGCTCACTTTATGCCTGATGCCATATTTCTTCATCAAGGCATCAAATGTTGTATTGCAGAAGTGAGACCTGCCATCACTAATGATGGCCTTTGGAGTTCTAAATCTAGAAAAAATATTTTCCTTGAGGAATTGTATAACCACTTTGTTGTCATTGGTCCTACTTGGAACTGCCTCCATCCACTTTAAAACATAGTCCACACCAACCAATATATAAAGAAATCCAAAAGAAGATGGAAATGGGACCATAAAATCAATACCCCAACAATAAAAAATCTCCAATGGTAAAATTGGGGATAAAGGCATCATGTTGCGCCGGGACACTCTTTCTAACCTTTGACATCTATCACAAGTAACACAGAAAGCATGGATGTCTTTAAACATGGTGGGCCAGTAAAAACTACACTGTAGGATTTTTGCAGTGGTTTTCTTAGCAGAAAAATGCACCACATGCTTCCATGTGACAAAAGGAAATAACACTTTGAACTTCATCCTCTGGGACACAACGTCTAAAAATTTGATCAGTCCCATATTTATATAAATACGTGTCATCTCAGAAGAAGTTCCTAACCTCAGTTTCAAAACGCTTCCTATCTTGTGATTTCTAATGATATGGCATTTTTCCCGTTACAAGAGAGTTCACTATATCCACATACCAAGGCAATTTGGAGATCGCAAATAATTGTTCATCAGAAAAAGTGTCCTAATATGCATCTCCTCAGTGGAATCATCTAACACAAATCTGGAAAGATAATCGGCCACTACGTTTTCTACTCCTTTCTTATCTTTTATCTCTAAGTCAAATTCTTGGAGTAGGAGGATCCATCTCAAAAGTCTCGGCTTTGCATCCTTCTTAGATAGCAAATATTTCAAAGCCGAGTGGTCCATGAAAATGACCACTTTGGATCCCAGCAAGTAGGACCTAAACTTATCCAAAGCAAAAACTACTGCAAGTAACTCTTTTTCAGTTATTGAGTAGTTCACTTGGGCCGAGTTTAGAGTTCTACTAGCATAATGAATAACGTAAGGCCGTTTATCTTTCATTTGGCCCAAAACAGTCCCAATGGCATAATCACTCGCATCGCACATTAGTTCAAAAGGAAGTGTCCAATCTGGTGGACGCATGATAGGTGCAGTGGTAAGGGATGGTTTAATTTTATTAAAGGCACTTGCACACTCATCTGTCCACTTAAATGGAACATCTTTTTGAAGAAGATTAGTCAAGGGTCTAGTAATAGCACTAAAGTCCTTAATGAATCTTCTATAAAAACCAGCATGCCCTATAAGTGATCTAATATGTCTAACAGTTCGGGGGATAGGTAGATTAGCTATAATGTCGAGTTTTGAGCGATCTACCTCGATTCCATTTTTGGAGATAACATAACCCAAAACAATTCCCTTTTGAACCATGAAATGAAATTCTCCCAATTTAAGACAAGGTGTTTCTCTTCACACCTAGACAAGACAAGAGATAAATTGTTGAGGCATTCCTCAAAACTACTCCCAAATACAAAAAAGTCGTTCATGAAAACCTCAAGAAACTTCTCAACCATATTTGAAAAAATACTTAACATACACCGTTGAAAAATTGTTGGAGCGTTACATAATCCAAATGACATCTCTTTGAAAGCAAACGTGTCAAATGAACAAGTGAACGTGGTTTTCTCTTGGTCTTCCAGGGCTATCTCTATTTAGTTATATCCAAAATATCCATCAAAAAAACTATAGGAGTGACCTGCTACCCTCTCTAAAACTTGATCAATAAATGATAGAGGGAAATGGTCCTTCTTTGTTACCTGGTTCAATTTTCTATAGTTAATGCAAACACGCAAACCAGTGGTGACACGTGTTAGTATGAGTTCATTATTAGAATTCTGCACAATAGTTATTCCGGATTTCTTTAGGACTACTTGAGTTAGACTCACCCAAACACTATCGGATATTGGGTAGATGATTCCCACATCCAATAATTTGATCACCTCATTTTTTACAACTTCCATCATGTTTGGATTGAAACGCCTTTAAGGTTGTCTAATTGGTTTTGTGTCCTCATCGAGGCGGATCCGATGGGTACATATGGAAGGGCTTATACCTTTGATGTCAGAAATAGTCTAACCCAAAGCTCCTTTGTGGTCTTTTAGAACATTCAACAATTTAATCTCTTGATCTTTGTCTAAAAATGAAGAGATCACCACAGGATAAGTTTTATTTTCACCTAAGTATACATACTTAAGCTCATTTGGTAGTGGTTTTAAATCAAACTTTGGAACTTTAGTTGGTGATAGTAGAGGTCGTGAGTCCTCGATAGATAGGATTTGAGTGCGCGGTTTTCATTGGTACATACCAATATCTTGGGTGTTAGTGCTCTCATTATCATCACAAATTTTAGCAAACACTTTTTCTAAATCAGAAATTTTCAAGTCAGACTAGGTTCCAATTCCTCTTCTTCTGTCAAGCAGTCCATGAAATTCAGTTCATAGATTTCATTATTATTAATGGGCTGCTTACATAGATTGAAAATATTTAGCTCTAGAGTCATGTTACCAAAAGACAAGTTGATAATTTCATTCCTGCAATTTATTATTGCATTTGAAGTTGCTAAGAATGGGCCCCATTAATACATGACATTGCTACATGACATTGCTAAGAATGGGCCCCATTAATACATGACATTGCCACATCTACTGTACACGAGTATGCTCGACCTTATGCCTAGATGCACCTTCAACCAATGTAATATCTGGCCTCTCGTCTAAATCACCGTTCAATACTGAAAAGATTAGGTATACATTCGTACATGGTTGAATGATCTACATCATCGCTCTGATGGCCCCCAATGTGGATGTTGGATAGCCCGATAATCTACATGTAGGAGATGCTAACCGTTCAACATTTGGCTCTACGAAGGTTTCAACGGTGAAAGTGATTATTGTTCCCTGTGGTGTGGTCCACTTCAGCTTTGGATATGCTTTAATTTTGGATGGTGCGGATAAAACGCAATCCTGACACCATGTACCTACCTAGTTTTCGGGTCACCACACAATCCATAGCTCATCAGGTGATCATCTGTGCATGAATTCCACGCAGTCTGAAACCATGCAAAATGGGATTATCAAGTGGGCCACTGATGTACGCAAATTTAGAATCAATGGTCGGTGTGGCCTACATGAGATACTGCCTCCACATTATTGTAGGGTGGCCTGATGGGCAATTTTGATCTCTGACATGTGCCTCTCTTACCTTTGCGACGAATGCAATTAACATTCCTCTTTATTAGGGTGATATGATGGGGAGAGGAAAATCAATGCCCTGCAAGAGTGTGATGAATGATACATAAGTACTTACAAATTATTATTATTTTTTAAGTAATTCAGATTATTTTCACAAGTTTAGATGTACCATGAACCAAATGTTAAAATTTATTTGATTATTTGAATATCCGATTGGTGTATGGTTCAAACAATTTTATTTTTGGACGGTAACTGATAGACATTGTATTTAACAATTTACTTGGTTTAATTTGAGTTAAGATACTCAACGTCTAGCATTTTCAAGTGGTTGCATATGAACCGTCATCGGTGTACGTGTTGTATTTTTTAGAATAAAAATAAATTTCAAAAATAAAAATTATTTTTAGAAAGTAAATAAATATATTAATTATTTAAACTTTCCATAAATATTGTGTATAGCTAGTCGGTAAGGAGAAGGGGTTTTTGCTTATGCAACCAGGATTCAAATCTTCTCAAGGATCTGGTGCACTGACACGCCTACGTGGTAATTTCAAGCCGGCGCTTTATTAGGCGCACTTCGCACGGAGCTAAGAGAGCCTTAGTCTTTTTGGCACTCGGTTCAAATTTTTTGGGCCATGGTACCCTGATGTTTTATTACCTTTTTTGTTGACTGAGAGTAATTATGACATGATTGTACATGTGGCACCTATGTCATGTGTCGCTTATGTGGATTCAGTTTTTCATGTTAGATAACTGCTCCTGTCTGAATGGGTACAGAAATAACTGCCATAGGACAAAGAGTCATGTCCTTTCATGAAAAAGCAATTATTTGCTGTGAATGGGTATGGATTTCTTGAAGAGGCACTTTAGCACCTCTTCAGGAAGAAATCCATAACCCTTCAATTGATATAAATCCTGGATACTATAATTCAGAAGACATACTCTTAATCCTTAACATTATATCATCTTCTGTGCAATTACTCTCGATCTAATCTCTTGCTGATTTTTTTTTTAACGTCGTAAGGCATATCGGTGTCAAAATTGGAGATCTGTTCAACACTTAAATGTGCAAATTTTCGTGTTGAAAATTGGATTGAGAGTTCATTGTAAGACAATTTGCAGATTTCCTTCGTTTGCACTTGCTGGAATTTCCAGAAAAAGGACAGCAAATCTGCCTTGAGAAATTGACTATTCAAGTCGAGCCTTGAACCCGATAGATCTGATCGTTTTCTTCTATCCTCCGTTGTGAATTAATTTCTAACAGTACGAGTATCAAATAACTCCCAATGATAGGGGTAATTTGGTCGCAATAACTGCCAACGACAGGGGTAATCTGGTCGTTGTAATCTGGTCGCAACAACTCCCAACGATAGGGGTAATCTGGTTGCATCCTGAGGCCAGACAAAATGGGTATTTTGGTCATTCTTATGCGCATGCATTTTCACTCAGACGTGCCGTATAAATGGCAAGTGGCTCTAACGAGGTCGCGGATTATGTAGTACACCCGCCTATTCGGAGCAAGATACAAGCGGAGGTTCCGATGGCTAATGAGTTTCCACCGTGATGTATGAGTTGTATCCATACCGTCCATCCACTTTTTCATATAATTATAGATCATTATTCCAAAAATAGAATATATCTAATGCTCAAATAAACCACAAATTGGGATTAAATTATATTTGATTTTTCACTTCATCCCAGCGTAGATGTTCATTCCAACAGGTTGGATGGAAAATAAAGGACACGGTGGACCTTAAGAAGGTTTCAATGGTGGTTGTCCTTAGTACTGTTGATTCCTAAAGTGTGGTCCACTTGAGTGTTAGATTGTTCTTATTTTTGGTACATTAAACTAAAATGATATGGTAAAATGGATGGACGGTGTGGATAAAAGTTATACATCATGGTGGTCCCTCAGAGCCTCCGCATGTCCCAGCTATGAATAGGCTGGGGTAGTACCTAATCCGCGCACTAGCTTTGGAGAGGCTAACTTCCAGCCAATTGTACGGAAGATATTTTGGGGCTTTTGATCGATGGAGAGGCTAACTGCCAATCGTTTGTACGGAAGATATTTTCGCATTTGCAATGCAAGAAAGCAAGTTTTACACAGGAATAGAAATCCACTGAAAATGAAAGGGATTTGGATTGGGGACACATCAAATCACACCATGCAAACTTTGCGCAGCAGGTTTTTCTTACATTTGCAGGTTTGTGGTTTGGATCAGCTGGGGCCATGGTTTGATGATCTGAACTGTTGATGATGGATAGTGGCTGTGATATGCTTGCTGCATCTAAAGCTCCATATCTCTTGACCACCCATCAGGGTTTGGATTTTTCTGATTATAGTGACCATCCGTACCATCATCCATAACCCCAACAGTTTGATCATGCAATCATGGGCTCACTTTGAAATCCAAACTATAGACATTATGATAACCAACCTAGGATGGTGTATAGACCTGTTCAACTACAACATCTCTCCTAGCAGCATGCCACTTGCTTATGAAATCAGTGCGGTGGAAAATCAGGTTGGCGACACTCGTTCTGTCAGAGTATCACTTGCACCTTGGCCACTGTGTTTAGTGTACATTTTCCTTCTAGGCCATATTCATGGTGAGCCTCACCGTTTCCAATGCAACGATATTGGCAAGAAAGGTGAGTTACATGAGTTTTAACATTAATGTTACAGGTTCGAATTCCGATTGAGGTGAAATCCCACTATCGTCCGAGTACACCCACCACAACATATCTATAAACGGATGGTCCTAGCAAGGGATCCGTGGGCCCCATCATTATATATGTGTTTTATCTAGAGGTGGGCATCAAGTCGAGTCGGACCAGATTGGGTTCAACTTGACTCGATTTGAAATTTTCAATGCACTGACCCGTACTCGATTCAATTCGGGACTGAGTCTAGGTCATCTGACTCGATCTGATCCGAAGCATTGCTAGCCTAATCCAAACTGAGTCTGACTCGATTAGGGAAATCGAGTCAGATCGGGTACAGAGATTTAGAAAAAAACCACACAAAAGAAAAAAAAATCCAATTGATCAAACAACGCCGGATTCTCCGAAATATCAATCGTTTAGCCAAGAAGAACAAATTGGTGAAGACTCATCAAAGAAAAGGGCATTAAAATTACAGAAAAGCAAAAAAAAAAAAAAAAAAGATGGATGATTTTACCTTGTTCATGTCTATCGGTTGGATGACACAGGTGGCGAGCATTCCAGAAGCTCTGTCATTGACGAACGACTACACAGTAGGCCAGATTCCACTTGGTTTAGGTTTCTCCTATCTCATTTCGTCGAGAGAGAGACTCAGCTGGAAGAGAGAGAAGGACAAATGAAAAGAAGGCGCTCGCTCTCCTCTCCAAGCAAAAAGGAAGAGAGATGAGTGGGTACGGGGCCACTTGTTCGGGTAGAGAAAGAGAAGGGTTAGGGATTAGGGTTTCGTTCAGGGTGAGGGTAATAAAAAAGTAAATATATCTTATATAGTACTCGACCAGATCGGATCGGATCTGTCCGGATTGGCCACTGATCCGAACTCAACTTGATGTACATTCGGTTTTGAGTGAGCCTACTCGAACCAACCTATCTGAGTGAGCCTCAACAACCTGACCCAGGCCTTTAGTTCGGAATCTGCCCAGCTCTAGTTTTATCCATGCAATTAGGGTGAAGCAGTGGAGACAATAATGCCCACAGTTGAAACATTAATAAGGCCCATAGTAATGTTTATTTTCTATTCAACCTGTCACAAGTTCATATATACATGGATGAAGGGAAAACATAAACATGCCCTAGTAAGCTTTCAATGGTAGGTGGTGAATCTCCACTTCATCTCATGGTGTGGTTGGCTTGAGCCTTCGATTTGCCTCTGTTTTTGTTCATGCCCCCAAAATGATATGTAAAATTGGATGGATGAGGTCAAACCATGTTGATGAGTTCAGTGTGCCTTAAGAGCACCACCCTTGGGGTACACATCACCTGTGTGGTGTCCACTATGATATATTATCTTAATCCACTCCATCCCTTCACTTTGGAGGCCTTGGTAGGAGTATCTGACCAAAGATCAGACAGATCCAAAGCATAGGTGGGTCATACAACTTGATTTTGAGTTATTTTATTGACTCGCATCAATCCGATAGTTGGATTGATTTCGATTCGAACTCCAATGGTCAAAAGTGTCTTAGGAATTTATTTGGATGATTAGGACGTTTATTCTATGGGCTTTTACTATTAATGCCTTTATTATAACATCTTTCATAATATATATTATTATCATCATTATCATCTTAACTTAAAATTGCAGTGCCTACTTCTAAATAGAATTGTCCTTACAGTAAATTAATCCTTACAAGTCATGTACTCGATTCTTAAGATAATTTTTAACTATTATGTGGGTCATACCACATGAACGTCTAATTATCAACTCTTAACATCCTGACAATTCGAATAATCCAATGGTTAGATTGACTTGTATTTAGTTATTGATAACCTTAGGGATCCTAAAGAATGTTTAGGTATGAAACCAGATAATTCGATTTGTGTTTCCAAAGGATGGGCCGTGCAACGGAACGTTGTAAACCCGATGAACGATGGTTTTGATGATTTGATGTTCCATCTTAAAAGTCAATGGATGGATGGCTTGATCTATGGACGGAGATTATTTACAATAGTTAGACTTAGGCTAGATCATAAGCGAACATTTAATTAAGTTAAATTTATGTTTATACTAATTTAGGTCTTCTTGGTAACACTCGAGTATTAAAATGTACGGGGTGTTACATGTTAGCACAATTTTACTATCTTTTCTTATGATTTAATTTCCAAAATTATATTAGCTTCTTAGATGTCTAGCATGTCAAAGTTAGTGGAAATGAACCTTTTAGTAACATTGATATTCTCCAGATAAATTCTAAAAATTAACATATCATCAACGTATAAGAAAATGATGATACGAAAGTTTTCTTTGAATTTGATTTAGACACATGTACCCACCATTACTCTTATATTCGTGATAAATCATAACTTGATTGAATTTCTCATGTCACCATTTAGGTACCTATTTTAAATTATACAATAATTTTGTTAACTTGCATACATTTTTCTCTTGCCTTTGTAGCACAAATCCCTCGGGTTGTTATATATATATATTTCTTCCTTTAAATCACAATCTAAGAATGTAGTTTTTATATCCATTTGGTGAATAAGAATGTTTTAAATAAATGATATGGTAACAAGAAGTTTGATTGTAGCTACTTTAGCCACAAAAGCATATGTATCAATTTTTTTTTATTTAAACCTTTATCCGCCTAGGTTTGTATATTTTGAATACCATTTCATCCGATCTTAGATTCTTTCTAAAGATTTACTTACAACCAGTAGGTTTTAAACCAGGAGGTAAGTCCACCAAAATTTAAATATTGTTGGATGTTATCCAGTGCATTTCGTCCTCACTCAGTCATTGATAAAAGTGAAGAAGTATATATCATTTACCACTTCAAGTTAGTACTACATTAACATTACATATGTTACCATGTATCAACCTTAGAAGCTTAAATTCTCTTTCCACACTCTCAATTTTGTTTTATTTTTTAATAAATTTACATTTACCATAAATTTCACATTGTTTATGTGATCATTGATGACTTTAACGATAAACTCTAGATTTGACATCCACTTTATAAAATTGAGATTCACATGTCCTAATTTATCATGTCAAATATTCATCATATCAATGATATATGCAAAAAGGACATTGTTTATTTCATTAATAATATTGGGTTTAAACATTCTATTACAAGCATATTATTTTCTAACAAAAGTCCTATTATCTAACAAAACAAACTTATTAAATTCAGACACCATTTTGAAACCATTCACTAATATTTTGTGGCATGGTCCTCATAAGATTTGAATCTGCTTCATTTTTGGAGTCATGCCTTGAAATAAGCTTTCAAAACAGTTGGCCGGGTAGATTTAAGGGCAGTACATCACCGTGAGCCCCACAGTCAGGGGTCCCACCCACCTCAGTGGATCCGGGGTCTCACCTAATCCTCTCCCATTGATTGCATACATATGTGGCCTACCCGACCATCGGATGGTTTTGATTTTTAGTTTAGACTTTCCACAAGTGGGGCCCATTTTGCGCAGTCTTAGACCAATGGACCATACCCAATATATCCGATTTGAAGAATATAGCCTTGGCCTTTCGTTTTTTAGTTTTTGTTTTTGTTTGTTTGTTTTTTTTTTTTTTTTTTTTTTTTCAGTTGAATTTGGACATTTTCTATTTCTGTTTCAGCCGTTGATTCCCAGGCTAAAGATTAAAAGGTTACATTGTCCTGTTGAGCAGATTGTTGGAGCATGGTTCAATGACCAAACAGACCAACGGTCTCTATCAATCGTCATATGTGAGATTGAGCTCTTCATCATGAAATCGACGCTGTTTAGTTCTTCCGGCATAAAAATCAGACATTTCCTCTTCAGGTGGGCCACAACATACAGGAAAATAGATTAACGTCTACCAAAAACTAAAAAAACTGTCACCGTACTCTGCACGTTGTGGCCCACCCAAAGAGTCAAACTTAATTTATGATGTTTTAGACAGAAGATCTAAGCATTATTTCCAAACTTATGGAAAGCTCAGATCTTACATAAGTATTTCATTTTTGCACGTGCTCAAGTATGGATGATCAATCTCGGGTGCAATTGCACCCCAAAAACGGCATAGTATGTTGCATTAAACATTGAAAGAAAAGAATTAGCAACTTCATTGCGATTGATAACCAGCGATGTGGGTGAGATCCTGATAGTAGGGCCCACCTCAATGTATTCCTCGTATATCCACGCCCACAATCTACCTTTCTAGATTATTTTAGGATATAGTCCCAAAAACGAAGCAGATAAAAATTTCAGGTGGACCACACTATAGAAAACTGTGGTCACTAAACGCTCGCCATTAAAAACTTCCTACCTTCCATCATGATGTTTATTGACCATCCAACCTGTTGATAAGGTCACACAGGCATTGATTAAAGTTAAAAAACAAACAAACAAACATCAGATTAATCCAAAACTTTTGTGGCCCATAAAAGTGATGTGTTCCACCTGAAATTTGCATCCATTTCAGTTTTGGGATAATAGCCTAAAATAAGATTCAAAAACGGATGAACGGCGTGGATAAACAATTCATACATCGAGGTGGGCTCGTTCCGGGGTCGTACGTACTTGGTCCACATGGTTCAACAGGCCAGCCTATTGGACCACATCCTGGCGAGGCTCACCTGGTTGGTGAATCGTCAGCTAAACATAGCTAGTGTACCACATACCAACTATATAGCTGGTATATATAGTTGGTACAGGTACGTGTCGTGCAAAGACGACCGCTGACGCTCCTCCAGCTCCGAGTTGTACGAACGGTTCAAAGGTGCGTGATCAAAGTTACATGGTCCTCGAAATAATGTATTTATTATATCCACACTGTTCATCTATTTGTCAAGGTCATTTTAGACCATGAAATGAATCATATACAAAGTTTAAATGTACCACACCAAAAATAGCAGTAGGGATAGTGATTTTCACAGTTAAAACATTAGTAGGCCCACAATAATGTTTATTTTCCATCCAATCTGTTCATAAAGTTACAAATACCCGGATGAACAGGAAAAACAAATATTATATTATCCAAAACTTTTGTCACCCCTGAAAGGGTTTCAGTTGTAGACGTTCAATCTCCTGCTCCTATTTGCAGCATGGTCCACTTGATCTTTAGATCTTTCTTATTTTTCGTCTCAGGCTTACAACGAGCTCATCAAGTGGATGAACAATTTAGATATAATACATACCTCATGATGGCCCATAGAACTTGCTGACGTCAATACACCAGCTATATAGCTGGTGTGAGGTCCACCAGCCAATCCGCTTCCATAATTACTTTTATCCCTAACTGGTGGCGGGGTTTTTTGGTAATTATAGGTGCTTCTCTGCTAAACCCGGTATACGTAGGAGGCATTGCACGCCACGTTAGGGAGAACAATTTCAAAAATAGAAAAAGCGAAAAGTAAGAACGCCTGGTACAGTGACAGAAGTATACTGTACATGCATTTCCTACGGCGTTTCATCCCATACATTCCATTCGATACCTTCTTAGTGGGCAGGGGCCAAAAAATTAAAAATAAAAGATTACGAATCGTCCGTGATGAATGCACAAGGGATTTCAGTGTGGTGGCTTCTCATTAGTCCACATCATCACCAACGTAAGCGTATTGGATGGTGTACCTCATATCAGCTATATAGCTGCTTATTGACATTAGCAAGTTCTGTGGGTCTGACCATGAGGTATGTGTTATATCCAAACCCTCCATCCATTTGGCGAGAACGTCTTAAGGGTTGAGACTAAAAATAAGACAGATATAACTATCAAGTGGACCACACTACAAAAAGCAGTGGGGATTGAATGTCTACCATTGAAACCCCTTTTGGGGTCCCAGAAGTTTTGGATTAATATGAAATTTCTTTTTCCTCTTCATCTCGTTATGGTGAGCCCTACGAAGTTTTTAATAGTGAAAGTCATTATCTCCGCTGCTATTTGTGATGTGGTGCAATTCATCTTTGGATATGATTCATTTTTTAGATAATGCTCTAAAATTATCTCTAAAACTAGATGAACGAAGTAGATATAATAAAAACAAAATTAGATATTTTTCTCATTGGAGGCCAAGTTTGGTGTTCATGTGTGTGACGATTATAAGTTTACTTGATCAACTATAATATTTTTCTTATCGACAAATGCAATTTTATATTTAGTAGACTTCCGCACTTGTGGGGGACTATGTTTAATGAACAAATCATCGGTCAATATACTTGATAATGGATTGAGAGGTCTTAACTCTTTACGATTTTAGACCTTTTTTCCTTTATTTGCCAAAATTTCATTGATTATATTGAATCCAAATTATTAATTGATAAATTGACCAGTCTTTCATGTGTCAGGGAATATATGATAATATAATAATGTTACAATATGATTACATGAAGGTCATACTCTATTTTAATTTGTATATGTATATACATGACATATTACTTCAGCCTCTTTGTATTGCAGGTGCAATAAGCTCAATTGACTTCACCACCAGTTGGTTGAATGCTAAGCTAGTAAAGTTTGTTGAATGATAAAAGTACATTAATGCAAAGAAAATTGGTTGTATTCAGAGCTGGTGATACGACAACTATCATAATAAAAGTGATGTTTAACATATATTGTATAAATTTGTTGACTCTGTGAATTTAAAAGATAATTTGGTATATGTGAATTTAAAAAATAATTTGGTATATATGAATTTAAAAGTGACGGGTCGTAATTATTGACTATGTGAATTTAAAAAATAATTTAGTATATGTTGAATTGAGATATGAATAGTCAAAGAGGTTGAGCAATATGAGGAATCTGCCTAAGTAGAGACTTATTTTTGTATAGCTGGTTGGTGAGCAATAAATTATTAAGGTGATGATTGTAAGACCCGTATCATACACCGTACCATTACGTAGGCTTCCGCGGTCCTCCCGGTAGAATTCCGGCAGCCCTCGACCTATATCTGACGTTTTTGCGCTATCCTAAGCCGAGTCCTGTATAGCAAAGTCGGCTCGACCCGAAACTTGTACCCTAGCAACCGCACCGTCGCCGCGGTTCCAACGCCGCAACTCTCGCACCGATCCGATACTAGGGCCAGGAGATGTGGGCCCGCATTTATTTTGAAGAAACGTCACCCGTTACGAATTTCGAGAGAATCTCTATAACATGTCACATCAAATCAAGTCAAGTACACCACCATACCTCAATGCCACCTCACCCTATTCTAAGTATAAGCAACCATCACTCTTTTTCTACAAGTCAACTCTCTCTCTCCCCTACCCATCTTTCTTTTACGAAAATCTCAAACAAACTCATGCTTTCCCATTCCCCTTCCTTATAACACCCATCCCATATCAATCCATCATTCTTCTCTCTCTCTCTCTCTCTCTCTCTCTCTCTCTCTCTCTCTCTCTCTCTCTCTCTCTTTAACAATTCCCAACTTCCATGAGAGCTCCAACATCCAAGCTCCCTCTTCCAAAAACTAAGTGTGGCCTACTTTCCCACCCTCTTATCTCACATCTCAACCATCAAAACTTCATCATCTTCCGTTGAGATCGAAGCTAAAGCAACTACGAGTCCAAAGAGCTAAAGGAGAAGGCCAATAGGTGAGTGATCCATCATTAAATTTTGATTTTTAAGGGCCCACTTGTTATGGGACCCACTTAATGTACGCATTGTGTAAGGGAGGGCCCAATAGTGGCGGGGTTCCTCCCCTTCTCATCATTCTCTCTCTTTCTTTCTCTCTTCTTCTTACTTTGATGATAGTGATGATGTGTGTGGCCCATTCAATGTGCCCAACGATCTGGACCGTCCAGATTTTTGTTTGGATGTCTAGTAGATGTGGCCCACTTGCTACTGAGCATTCGGGCTAGCCCGGATGCAAGAAGACACAAATATCAGCTTGGTCAGTGGGGTAGTCCATTGGTACGGACCCCACCATATGTGTTGCACATTGGCAAAACACAAAATATCAATTTGATTTTAAGTATCTGGTGGGCCACACCACATGGACCCACCCTAGTGGATGTGAAAATCCCAACCACCCATCAGCGTTGATAGAGTCTCTGGATGCTCGAAGCCTTCAAGTTGTAATATAATATTATAATATATTATGTTATATATATATATATATATATATATATATATATATATATATATATATATATATATATATATATATATATATATATTAATATATATCACTTATGTATATGGTGGGCCCCATGTGGGACCCACCTGCTGGATGCTGGACTGTGCTGTATTATATAATATTATATATATATATATTATATGTGCATTATATATATATATATATATATATATATATATATATATATATATATATATACACACACTTGGGTGGGCCACTCCTACGTGGGACCCACCTTTTGGTATACGGTAAGGGGAGGGGTTATGTACAGCAGATAATAGCTGCTGTACTAACGTCATCAGGATGTGATGGACAGACCTGTTATGTGGTCATCTATACCGTCCATCCACACCGTCCAGATGAGCTGGATGGTGGGCCTGCCCACTTGACGTATGCGTTTATATCAACACCGTCCATTTGTGCTGGATGTGGATGGAAGGTGCTGTGAACCACCATGATGCATGTATTGCATTCACACCGTCCAGGGGCCTGCCCTGGCACGTGTGTTGCATCCGTGCTGTCCATCGTCCAGCAAAGGACGGTGGAACGCACCTGCTATGCTAGCTGTAACAGCGGCTGGGTCTCCCAGTTGGTGGGCTGCCCACGTGGCTTCACCTTAAGATATGTGTTCATCACACCGTCCATCATGTGAACGGTGGTGCCCACCGTGATGTATGTCTCGTCCACGCTGTCTAGCAACGGTAGGAGCCCACCATGATGTAGGTTTTGATCCAGACCATCCACCGTCCATCAGGGACAGTGAGATCCACCATGATTTATATATTTTATCCCCGTCGTTCATCTAGACCATGGGAACCTGCCACGCTGTATGTGTTTCATCCACACCGTTCAAAATGTCTGGACGGTACTGGACAATTTGTGGGCGGTGCTATGGACTCCACCATGTTCTATGTGTTTCATCCATACCGTCCATAATGTTTGGACGGTGCTGGACAATGTTTAGGAGGTGCTGATTTACATGGGTAATGTTTGGACGGTGCTGAATGACATGGACAATGGTTGGACGGTGCTGATTTGCACGTCTAATGTTGGATAGTGCCGATCATCATTAGTGGCCATGTGCCCTATAGAACGTAAGTGTACAGTGATATACGAGTTATACTTGCAATTTGTGAAATGACTTTTGATGTGGTCCAAGCCCATTTGAGGCTCATTGGTGCGGCCCATCCATGGGGCCCATCATGATCTATTTTTGGCCCACGTACGGTGCCCACCTACTTTATATTTTAAGGCCCATATGATAGGGGCCCACCTGCCTTATATTTTGAGGCCCATGTGATAGGGGCCCCCTGCCATGTATTTAAGGCCCATATGATGGGGCCCACCTGCTTGAATCTGAAGCTCATGGGCAAGGCTCATTGTGATGTATTCGTGGCCTATGGGCAAGGCCTACTGTGATATATATTAGGCCCATGCCACATGGCCCATTTGATGTATTCAAGGCCCAGATACGTGGCCCATTTGATGCATATGAGACACATGTGTAGGGCCCACATGTCATGTATTTGAGGCCCATGAGTAGGGCCCACCTGTTGTGTATATGAGGCCCATGAATGAGGCCCATTGTGATGTGATCGAGGTCCATGTGATGCGGCCCATAGTGATGTATATGTAGCCCTTATATGAGCCTCATTGTGATGTATATTGGGCCTTTGTGTGAGGCCATGGGCCCACTTTATGTTTGGCTCTATAGGGGCCACTGCTTGGGAGCAATGATGGTTAAATGTCCACATCGATGGGCGATGATGGATAAATGTTCACATTGTGACCTTCCCTTAGGCTCTTTGTTAGGCCGATTACTGATTTTGATTATCGGGGTCGAGGCCGATTCCGGTTGCCGATTACCGATTTCAATTATCGAAGTCGAGGCCGATTCCGATTGCTGATTACCGATTCGATTATTGAGGTCGATTCTGATTATCGAGACCGACTCCAGTTGTTGGGGCCGATTGTCGAGACCCATTTTGATGTATATGTGACCCGTATTTGAGGCCCATTCTGATGAGCATTCGTCCTCGACATGATGCATGTGAGGACTATGTGATGAGGCCCATTGTGGTGCATTTAAGGGCCAGGCGATAGAGCCCTTTGTGTTGTATAGTAGGCCCATGTGAGAGGCCCATCGTGATGTATATTAAACTCTTGAGTGAGGCCCATAGTGTTGTATATTAGGCCCTTGTATGAGGCTATGGGTCCACTATATGTTAGGCTCTATGCGGGCCATTCCTTGGAGGCAATGTTGGTCAAATGTCCACATTGTCGAGGTCGATTGTCGATGTCGGTTATTGATACCGATTATGAGTATGTGACAACATAACATCATAATACATGCCCATGCACATCATCTGCATATTTGTTATGAGATATGGTTGACCATTGCATATATCATTGAGCAGGTTGTTATGAGACTCCCTGATAGCCGGAGATTGTCTCACATGAGTGCACGGTATACGCAGGATTGATGCGTGACTGGATTGTATGACTCATACATCTGATATTATGTGTCATGATTACTGTACGTCCTAGCGACATCAGGGTCGTAACCTCCACAGGCATATCGTGGATGGCCAGATGGGACATCGAAAATATGTTAGTAGCATCAGGCTATCATAGATGGCTCTGGGTGAAAATCCCTAAACCCTCTTGGTACCAGAGGACGCCCCAACATTGAGACTGAGTGGATATATATATGAGCGCATGAGGGTCGTATACCAGTAGGCCGCGTCTCCCACTATGTCGTGGTCGGTTGGGAGGGGGTGTGGCCTTACCCGCCTGAGGGAATAGGCATAGCTAGGCTGAGTTTGACCAGCTCGTGAATGGGTCCGCTATCGACGTGCCGGGTAGATATTGGCCGACTACTGGCCAGGCGGATAGTGAGGTCTTTTCCACTTACCCAGTTGTGCGCTTGATGGGGCGACAAACTAGTGTAGAGTGTACTAAACCCTGAGATCGAGCAGGAGTTGCATATTCATTCATTTATTCACTATCCACTCGAGATGGTGATGCGCAACTATTTGTTACGTGTGCCTTCGCAATGACCAGGATTTCGGTTGGGGTGCGCGACTAACCTGAGATTAGGAGTTTACCACATTGAGTCTGGCTATCCAAACTATGTATGAGACTGGTTTGGATATAAGTCTCTTGTGATGGACCCCATAGTCTGCGATACTACGTACAATCATCTCGACTTCACACTCCAGCATGGTCAATCCATTCGCACCGTATATTGCATTACATCCGCAGCATATGGTATTTTGGGTTACTGCGTTTCTGCATTTATATGGTCTAGATATGGCGTCTGATATTTGGTTCTTTATGACTCCTCGTTTGCATAGCTGATCTGTATTGCATACTCTGATATCGAATGATTCATGATCTTACTTGTATTTCCGACATTGTATGATTATGACGTTGTATTTGTGTGTTTGGCACTTATCTCGCGCACACACTTTCACCACCCTCTAAGCTTTTTATAAGCTTATGCACAATAGATGCGTGCAGGAGATGATAGGTTATAGCAGCGTGGAGCTTGGAGCATGTAGCTGACTTCTGGAGTTTTGATTTTACTATATGTATTTTCCTTTCAGCATTGTATTCAAATGTTTATATTAGTAGATATGTGATGATGATGATGCCTTTGTGATTTGGGTAAACTTATGCTTATGCCTCTTACGAGATAAATGCAACTTGGAAAATCCTCCTTATAAGATCCTAGGATCGGAACCTGGCATATGGGCGTTGGGAGCCGAGAATGGGGCACTACGGAGGCTGTCGGCACTAGATTCAGCAATTGGGATTCCTGTGAATCCGATTTCCGGGTTTGGGGCGTGACAATGATTAAGAGGGATTAATTCATTTTTCTGTTTATTGGTATGGTTACACATCACATGATATTACAGTAATAGTGAAAATATGACATGAGTGTATGAATATCTAAACCATTTATTTCGTTGAGCTACTGATAACTGTAGATGGGCCATTAAACTAAACTCACATTAATAAGATATTATAATCATTCGTAATATGCTGAACAAGAATCATTAAAATCTTTTGTATGTCTTAATCTTTTATATCATTGTACACATGTGCTACATGCTCAATATAAAAAGAAGGACACAGAAATAGCATCCTTCAAGGGGCACCACACATCTCATCCCTCGATCCGAGATTGTAATATTCAACTTTCAATGGAATTTCTCTAAAACATTACGGCCAGTTTGGATGTGACTGCCTATACATATTTGGTTGAAGTACTCTACCTAGTACATGTAGCAGGGAGATTTGTCAATTGAGGTCGTTCATCTAGTGGACTCTATTATGGACAACCCATGTTTCAAAAAACACTTTGCATTTTACAATCTTCTTCATCACATTTTCTGCAATTTGTGGTATCCATTGATGGGCAACTAGATGGATGGCCCGATTAATACATCATATTGCCACGTGTACTGTGAAGGAGTTGCCTCACCTTATGCCCATACGCACCTTTAGCTAATGTAATATTTGGCTTCTCATCGGAATGATCGTTCTATATCGGGTACATTTTTTTCGCATGGTTAAGTGATCCACACCATCGTTTTGATGGGCCCCAACATGGATGTTGGATGCCCCAATAATCTACGTGCAGGATATACTAATCCTTCAACATTTGGGTTTAGGAAGGTTTTCACAGTGAACGTGATTATCCCCCACAATTTTTTGTGGTGTGGTCCAGTCAAGCTTTGGATATGCTTCAATTTTGAGATTATGACCTTAAATGAGTTGGCAAAACAGATAGATGGCGTGGATAAAACATAGAATTCACAGTGGGCCCCACAGAATCCTGACACCACGTAGCTACGTGGTGTTGAGATCACCTCACAATCCACGTCCCATCAATCGATCCTATATGCATGGATTCCATGCAATCTAAAATCATGCAAAATAGGATCATCAAGTGGGCCACCGGTGTGAAGTTCTTACATACGGCCTCCACATTGTTGGATGGCCTGATGACCAGTTCTGATTTGAAACGTGCCCCTCTCACGTATGGGACATATGCAATTAGCATTCCTTTTTATCAGGATGAGATGACGAAGACAGAAAGATTATTGCTCTTTCAAAGCGTGATGAGTGATACACAAACACTTACAAATTACCTAAGAAATGTATAGACAAGTAATCCAAATTATTTGTATCAGAGATTATGGCCGTCAACCAATTTGATTTTTGGACCGTAATTTATAAATATTGTATTTCACAGTTAGCTGGTTTAATTTGAATTAAGCTATTCAAAATACAGCGTTTACATCTACTACGTATCAAGTATCAAGTATCGTAGGTAGCACGAGTATCAAATAACTCCCCCCTTTTGGCAATGAGACGCGGATTGCGTCCCACCCCTGCCCGTCTCCAGCTGGGAAAGGAGCAGCGTGATGTATGGGTCTTGTCCACACCGTCCATTCATTTTCCCGTATCATTTTTTAGTATAAGCCTAAAAATGGAGCAGAAGATCCACGTCTAAACTGGACCACAAGATGAGGATTAAACTCTTACCGTTGGAAACTTCTTAAGACTACAGAAGTTTTGAATGGACCTGAGATTTGTGTTTTCTCTTCATTCAGGTGTACCTAACTTTATGAATAGGTTGGATGGAAAATAAACATCACGTTGGGCCTTAGAAATGTTTCAATGGTGACGCTGCTTCCTATGGCATGGTCCACTTGAGCATTGTATTTACTTCATTTTTGGGATTGTTCTCCAAAATTATACGAAAAAAATGGATGGACGGTGTGGATAATACCCATACATCACAGTGGCCACTCAAAACTCTTGCCCGTTCCCAACCGCATCCTTGGCAACGTTAGGGGTAATATGGTAATAATAACAAAAAATTATTCGTCTTTTCCGCGCAACGGCAACTCATTATAAAAAAATGGGTATTTCGATCATTTCATAACCTGCATTTTCATCACCTCCAATAGCCCTACTATGTCAGACAAAAAAAGGGGCATCACTTCCTGCAGAAAAAAAAGGGTATTCTTCATCATCGAGTAATAAGTGGGTTTCCAATTAATGGAAAGAGCTGACCAATCGAGTGAGCTCCCAAAATGTAAGATATTCGTTTCGGAATCGCGATGCAGGGGAGGCAGTATACCGTACATGCATTTCCCACGACGTGTCATCCCATACATTCCATTCGATACCTTTTGAGTGGGCAGGGGACCAAAAAATTAAAAATAAAAGACTATGAATCGTCCGTGATGAATGCACAGGGGAATTCAGTGTGGTGGCTTCTCATTAGTCCACATCATCACCGACGGAAGCGTATTGGCTAGTGTACCTCATACCAGCTATAAAGATGCTTAATGACATTAGCAAGTTCTATGGGTCTGACCATGAGGTATGTGTTATATCCAAACCCTCCATCCATTTGGCGAGAACATCTTAAGGCTTAAGACTAAAAATAAGACAGGTATAACTATCAAGTGGACCACACTACAAAAAGCAGTGGGGATTGAATGTCTACCATTGAAACCCCTTTTGGGGTCATAGAAGTTTTGGATTAATATGAAATTTCTTTTTCCTCTTCATCTAGTTATGGTGAGCCCTACGAAGTTTTTAACAGTGAAAGTCATTATCTCCGCTGTTATTTGTGGTGTGGTGTAGTTCATCTTTGGATATGATTCATTCTTTAGATAATGCTCTAAAATTATCTCTAAAAGTAGATGAACGGTGTAGATATATAAAAAAAATAGATATTTTTCTCATTGGAGGCCAGGTTTGGTGTTCATGTGTGCGACGATTATAAGTTTACTTGATCAATTATAATATTTTTCTTATCGACAAATGCAGTTTTATATTTAGTAGACTTCTGAACTTATGGGGGAGTATATTTAATGAACAAACCATCGGTCAATATACTTGATAATAGATTAAAATGTCTTAACTCTTTACGATTTTGGACCTTTTTTCCTTTATATGTCAAAATTTCATTAATTATATTGAATCTAAATTATTAATTGATAAATTGACCAGTCTTTCATGTGTCAGGGAACATATGATAATATAATAATGTTACAATATGATTACATGAAGGTCATACTCTATTTTAATTTGTATATGTATATGCATGACAGATTACTTCAGCCTCTTTATATTGCAGGTGCAATAAGCTCGATTGACTTCACCACCAGTTGGTTGAATGGTGGGCTAGTGAAGTTTGTTGAATTATAAAAGTACATTAATGCAAAGAAAATTGGTTGTATTCAGAGCTGGTGATACGACAACTATCGTAATAAAAGTGATGTTTAACATATATTGTATGACTCTGTTGACTCTGTGAATTTAAAAGATAATTTGGTACATGTGAATTTAAAAAATAATTTGGTATATGTGAATTTAAAAGTGACGAGTCGTAATTGTTAACTATGTGAATTTAAAAAATAATTTAGTATATGTTGACTTGAGATATGAATAGTTAAAGAGGTTGAGCAATAGGAGGAATCTGCCTAAGTAGAGACTTATTTTTATATAGCTGGTTGGTGAGCAATAAATTATTAAGGTGATGATTAAGAGGGATTAATTCATTTTTCTGTTTATTGGTATGATTACACATCACATGATATTACAATAATAGTGAAAATATGGCATGAATGTATGAATATCTAAACAATTTATTTCATTGAGCTGTCGATAATTATAGATGGGCCATTAAACTAAACTTACATTGATAAGATATTATAACCATTCGTAATATGTTGAACAGGAATCATTAAAATCTTTTATATGCCATAAACTTTTATATCATCATAAACATGTGCCACATGCTGAATATAAAGAGAAGTACACAGATATAACATCCTTCAACGGGCACCGCATACTCATCCCTCGATCCAAGATTGCAATATTCAACTTTCAATGGAATTTCTCTAAAACATTACGGCCAGTTTGAATGTGACTGCCTATACATATTTGGTTCGGTACTCTACGGAGTACATGTGGCAAGGAGATTTGTCAATCAAGGTCGTTCATTTAGTGGACTCTATCATGGACAACTCATGTTTCAAAAAATACTTCGCGTTTTACAATCTTCTTCATCACATTTTCTTCAATTTGTGGTATCCATTAATGGGCAACTATATGGATGGCCCGATTAATACATCATATTGTCACATGTACTATGCAGGAGTTGCCTCACCTTATGCCGATACGCATGTAACACCCTAAAAATCGGGGGTCGAGTAGTAACTCAACTCCCGAGTTTCAGAATATCACTTATGCAACAAAATGAATGATGATCGAATGTTGTATGTATTAGAGTAGTGAACATGAGTGAGATTAAGCCAAAACAACCTATCATACTCCAGAGACAGTTAAATTGCAAGCGGAAGACTGTGATAGATATATATAATATAAAAACAGTGGTGAGTCTCCAGAGTATGATAATGTTACCAGGTTAAATAATTACAAGTACAGTTCTAAAATATACCAAAATGTGAGGAAGTGTAATGTCTCCTATCCCAAGTACCATAGCCCCGTCAATACAATACCAGGTCTTCATTGACCTGCCAGAGAGATACAGATAGGAGATCTCCTCCTTATCATCATAGAAGTAGTCCGACTCTGCTTCATAAGCATCGCCATCACCTGAAACTCAACAAATCTGGTTGGTGTGTACAACACCGTCCCATAACGTGGGAGTGAGTAGCTAACTCAGTGGAACAATAAAGCATAGGTTAACATGTTATCGACTCAGTCAAGCAGTAATGATAAAGCAGTACAATCAAACACTCCTTACTCTTATTAATGCAAGTAAGAATGACATGATGTATACCCTCACCGACATACTCCCTCATGCGACACCCTCTTCGTTCGCGGCATGCTTTCATCCCTCAGTGCTCCACATTTTCCAGGCACATGCAATGCATGATGAACATGATTACCGAGTTGTTATTATTTCATTTCAAACAGCAGGATTAGGAAACTAAGGTACCTCCCTTGTATCATTCCCAAACATGATCCATTCTAGGGTCGTCAGTCCTAGTTAATCTCAGACGACGGTGTGTTTTCTAGGTCACTACAAGGGTCGGTCGGTACATTACATGCAGATTGTTTGCACCACTCCCCCATCACCTTATCAATGCAGGCCTAGCTTATACTCTGTTACTACGGGAAGGCTCGTCGCCTCACCGTAGATTTAGAGTATGCTCGAGGTCACTACATCGGATACGGTCAGGGCTGCCAGGGCTGTTACACGGAATCGTTGCACCACTCCCCCATCACCCATCAAGTAGTGTAGGCCGACAGCTCGAATATAGTGTCCCATACCACCATAATCGGCTCACGAGTGTGGTTGCTCATTGGTCACTACGGGGAGGCACGTGGCCCCAGCGTAGGCCGACAGCTCGACCACGGTGTCCCATACCACCATGCCCGGCTCATGAGTCTTAGCGGATCGAGGTACCATGGTTAAAGGGGATTTCACTGGTAAGTTTTGTACCCTAGGTTCAAGTAGTAGCGGCCAAACATGGTGAACATATATTAGACACATCGGGTTACTTGACGAGCCTGACTAGCTCGAGCGCACAATCAATTAGATGACATGAAGTGTATAAGCACTTCGCGTGACCTAACCACTGTCGCCAACTGACGTACGACTCAAGTTCGTCAAACACATCCCACGTGGCGACATGAACCTGAACCACGATCTCAAATCTGGTACCGACTGTCTGGACTATAGACATAGTCCCAAACTCAATCAATTCTCATCCATAGCATGTGGAGTAAAGCATGATAAAGAAAGTAATTCAAGCATGCTAGTAGGCATGTTATAAGGCATGTTATAAAGCATGATATAAAGCATGTTTCAAAGCACTACATCAGTAGGAATACAAACACATATATTGCAAATAAGCGGTTTAAGTAGACAACCTCACGGAGGTAATCATCTATGTCTCTAGGGTAGTTGAGAATCCCATCTCAACACCCTCCTAAGGCATCAACATCCAAACACTTGCTCACACAAGCATTTTCACAAACACATAACATACACTATTTCAACATACTTAGTGTATGTTAGCAAACATGTAGTAGGGCGAATCCTTTCGCCACGCAAATATTTTATGCACACATAATATATTTATACAACAATTAATCATGGCAAACACATCTATAAATTATACATGTATATGGTATTTCTCATAATACAGTATTTCTACATACATAGTGTATATTATAAAACATGTATTTAGGCAAATCCTTTCGTCAAATAAGTATTTTATCCATATATCGTATATCCATATAACAAATAATCATGTCAAATAAATTTCTAAAAAATATACGTATACGGTATTTTCTACGAATACCTAGAATATGTAAAATTTCATATTCTACATCTTTAATCAAAACAGAAAACAGAAAGCACTTTGTACATGTACAATTGCATGCAGATCATGAATCTATCATTATCTGACATTGAAAGTGTTGAAAACCATAACCTATACACTTAAAGTTCACACCTTGTGTCGTAGAATCGTAACGGAGTCGATAGGTTTGCTAAGCTTTCGTATACGGGAGTTTGGCAACCTATAGAATGAAATAGGTTATCTATTTCATAACCTATAACTATCACATCCCAAAACAGATTTAGGGTTAGGGTTTCTTACCTAGAAACGGAACTGGAATCGCCGGGAAAGCGATTAGAACGGAGTGGTGGAGCATGGATAGCAGCAGGGAAGAAGGGCAGGGAGACTCTCCCACATCTCCCACACTTTCTCTCTTTTCTCTCTCTCAAATCCAAATTCGTATAGCTGAAATGGGAGAGGGTTTAAGGTCCTTATATAGCCTAAAACTTCACCGAAATAGACCTAAGGTCAAGGTATACTTGAGTTATAGCCAAAGCGAAGCTGTTTCAGCTCAACGGAGGACTTCTGGCGGGCCTCTTTGAGCCAAAAGTCGAACTTAAGCTCACTAACACTGGATCTACGTTTATTTAAGTTTTCATTTTAGTCGGATTTCCAGATCACGCGTGGTGGACCAGTTTCAGTTCAACGGTCAGCGGATTTAGATCCGAAATTCCGAGTACATGTAAATGTTTATGAAATTTTTCCTAATCTGAGCGTGTAATTTGGTCAGTTCTCGACGATGCTGGTTGCTTAATCATCGATCCATGACGGCGAGTCTCAGATTACTATTCAAGATATTTATTTTGTAAAGAAACAAGTGTTTTCACACTCTCTCGCTCCGGACTCAGCGAAAGTAGTGGGACACTTGCTAGATTTGATTTCCGAGATGGTTGTCAAGCCCAGCGAGGCGGTCCTAATTCCTTAACCTCGTATTATTCGGACTCCCGATGTGCGGTCCAGATCTGATACGGAGTTTCAACATGCTCCTGAGAGCAGTCGGGTAATGAGTTTGATCCTAGATTTTAGGGTAACCTAGCGTCAATGATTCTACAAGTTTTGGGTCTTGCAGATTGTATTTAAAGCGATTCAAACAGATTTCATAGCTAATCTAGTTTAGCACTTAGTTATTTTGTCTCATTTCTAAAGGATTTAATCCTAAGTGATTTCCGTCTGAGGTGGTACTTAGTCCTTTGTAGTTTGTAGATAAAGTGATCCAAGTTGTACTACTTAGCTAGTTTAAGATAGTGTCTAGGGTGAAAGTGCTTAGAAAAATTGAAAGATCAAGGTGGTGAAGGGTGGGATTTGAGAAGGAAATGACTCCAGAAGTGGTTTTAGACTTTGGGATTGAGTTCTGACAATTTAATAAGGTGTTAGGATCAACCCATTACCTAAGGACGTCTAATTCCAGGTTGGGAAAAATCCGGACTGTTACAACGCACCTTTAAGTAATATAATATTTGGCTTCTCATCGGAATGATCGTTCTGTATCAGGTACATTTTTTTGCATCGTTAAGTGATCCACACCATCGTTCTGATAGGCCCCAACGTGGATGTTGGATGCCCCAATAATCTACGTGCAGGATATACTAATCCTTCAACATTTGGCTCTAGGAAGGTTTCGACAGTGAACGTGATTATCCCCAACTATTTTTTGTGGTGTGGTCCACTCAAGATTTGAATATGCTTCAATTTTGAGATTATGACCTTAAATGAGTTGAGATGGATGCCGTGGATAAAACATAGAATTCAAAGTGGGCCCCACAAAGTCCTGACACCATGTAGCTACGTGGTGTTGGGATGACCACACAATCCACGTCCTATTAATCGATCCTATATGTGTGGATTCCATGCAATCTAAAATCATGCAAAATAGGATCATCAAGTGGGTCATCGGTGTGAAGTTCTTACATACGGCCTCCACATTGTTGGATGGCCTGATGACCGGTTCTGATTTGAAACGTGCCCCTCTCACATATGCGACATATGCAACTAGCATTCCTTTTTATTAAGATAAGATGACTAAGAGAGAAAGATTAAAGATCTTTCAAAGCGTGATGAGTGATACACAAACACTTATAAATTACCTAGGAAATGTATAGACAAGTAGTCCAAATTATTTGTATCAGAGATTATGGTCATCAACCAATTTAATTTTTGGACAGTAATTTATAAATATTGTATTTCACAATTAGCTGGTTTAATTTGAATTAAGCTATTCAAAATACAGCGTTTACATCTGCTGCATATCAAGTATCAAGTATCATAAGCAGCACGAGTATCAAATAACTCCCCCCTTTTGCAATGGGACACGGATTGCGTCCCAACCCTACCCGTCTCCAGCTGGGAAACGACCACCATGATGTATGGGTCTTGTCAACACCATCCATTCATTTTCCCGTATCATTTTTTAGTATAAGCCTAAAAATGGAGCAGATGATCCACGTCTACGTCTAAACTGGACCACAAGATGAGGATTAAACTCATACTGTTGGAAACTTCTAAGACTACAGAAGTTTTGGATGGACCTGAGATTTGTGTTTTCTCTTCATCCAGGTGTACCTAACTTTATGAATAGGTTGGATGGAAAATAAACATCACGTTGGGCCTTAGAAATGTTTCAATGGTGACGCTGCTTCCTATGGTGTGGTCCACTTGAGCATTGTATCTACTTCATTTTTGGGCCTGTTCTCCAAAATTATATGGAAAAAATGGATGGACGTTGTGGTTAATACCCATACATCATAGTGGCCACTCAAAACTCTTGCCCGTTCATAGCCGCATCCTTGGCAACGTTAGGGGTAATATGGTAATAATAACAAAAAAATATTCATCTTTTCCGCGCAACAGTAACTCATTATAAAAAAAGGGTATTTCAATCATTTCATAACCTGCATTTTCATCACCTTTGGCAGCCCTGCTATGTCAGACCAAAAAAGGGGCATCACCTCCTGCAACAAAAAAAAAAAAAGGTATTCTTCATCGTCGAGTAATAAGTGGGTTTCCAATTAATGGAAAAAGCTGACCAATCGAGTGAGTTTCCAAAATGGAAGATATTCGTTTCGGAATCGCGAGGCAGGGTAGGCAGTATACCGAATATGCATTTCCTACAACGTGCCATCCCATACATTCCATTCGATACCTTCTGAGTGAGCAGGGGACCAAAAAATTAAAAATAAAATACTACGAATCGTCCGTGATGAATGTACAGGGGAATTCAGTGTGGTTGCTTCTCATTGGTCCACATCATCACCGAGGGAAGCATATTGGCTGGTGTACCTCATATCAGCTATATAGCTGCTTATTGACATCAGCAAGTTTTGTGGGTCTGACCATGAGGTATGTGTTATATCCAAACCCTCCATCCATTTGGCGAGAACGTCTTAAAGATTGAGACTAAAAATAAGACAGATATAACTATCAAGTGGACCACACTACAAAAAGCAGTGGGGATTGAATGTCTACCATTGAAAACCCTTTTGGGGTCACAAAAGTTTTGGATTAATTTGAAATTTCTTTTTCCTCTTCATCTAGTTATGGTGAGCCCTACCAGGTTTTTAACAGTGAAAGTCATTATCTCCGCTGCTATTTGTGGTGTGGTGTAGTTCATCTTTGGATATGATTCATTTTTTAGATAATGCTCTAAAATTATCTCTAAAACTAGATGAACGGTGTAGATATAATAAAAACAAAATTAGATATTTTTCTCATTGAAGGCCAGGTTTGGTGTTCATGTGTGCGACAATTATAAGTTTACTTGATCAATTATAATATTTTTCTTATCGACAAATGCAGTTTTATATTTAGTAGACTTCCGCACTTGTGGGGGACTATGTTTAATGAACAAATCATCGGTCAATATACTTGATAATGGATTAAGAGGTCTTAACTCTTTATGATTTTGGACTTTTTTTCATTTATCTGCCAAAATTTCATTGATTATATTGAATCCAAATTATTAATTGATAAATTGACCAGTCTTTCATGTGTCAGGGAACATATGATAATATAATAATGTTACAATATGATTACATGAAGGTCATACTCTATCTTAATTTGTATATGTATATGCATGACAGATTACTTCAGCTTCTTTGTATTGCATGTGCAATAAGCTTGATTGACTTCACCACCGGTTGGTTGAATGGTGGGCTAGTGAAGTTTGTTGAATGATAAAAGTACATTAATGCAAAGATTTAGAGTTGGTGATACGACAACTATCGTAATAAAAGTGATGTTTAACATATATTGTATGACTCTATTGACTCTGTGAATTTAAAAGATAATTTGGTATATGTTAATTTAAAAAATAATTTGGTATATGTGAATTTAAAAGTGACGAGTCGTAATTGTTAACTATATGAATTTAAAAAATAATTTAGCATATGTTGACTTGAGATATGAATAGTTAAAGAGGTTAAGCAATAGGAGGAATCCGCTTAAGTAGAGACTTATTTTTATATTGCTGATTGGTGAGCAATAAATTATTAAGGTGATGATTAAGAGGGATTAATTCATTTTTCTGTTTATTGGTATGGTTACACATCACATGATATTACAATAATAGTGAAAATATGGCATGAGTGTATGAATATCTAAACCATTTATTCCATTGAGCTATCGATAATTGTAAATGGGCCATTAAACTAAACTCACATTGATAAGATATTATAACCATTCGTAATATGCTGAACGAGAATCATTAAAATCTTTTATATGCCATAATCTTTTATATCATTATACACATGTGACACATGCTAAATATAAAAAGAAGGACACAGAAATAGCATCTTTAAAGGACCACTGCACACTCCTTCCTCGATGCAAGAATGCAATATTCAACTTTCAATGGACTTTCTCTGAAACATTATGCCCAGTTTGGATGTGACTGCCTATATATATTTGGTTGAGATACTCTACCGAGTACATGTGGCAGGGAGATTTGTCAATCGAGGTCGTTCATCTAGTGGACTCTATCATAGACAACTCATGTTTCAAAAAACACTTTGCAGTTTGCAATCTTCTTCATCACATTTTCTGCAATTTGTGACATCCATTGATGGGCAACTAGATGGATGGCCTGTTTAATACATCATATTACCACGTGTACTGTGCAGGAGTTGCCTCACCTTATGCCTATATGCACCTTTAAGTAATGTAATATTTGGCTTCTCATCGGAATGATCGTTCTGTATCAAGTACATTTTTTAGCATGGTTAACTGATCCACACCATCGTTCTGAAAGGCCCCAACGTGGATGTTGGATGCCCCAATAATCTACGTGCAGGATATACTAATCCTTCAACATTTGGCTCTAGGAAGGTTTCGACAGTGAACGTGATTATCCCCCACTATTTTTTGTGGTGTGGTCCACTCAAGCTTTGGATATGCTTCAATTTTGAGATTATGACCATGAATGAGTTGGCAAAAAAGATGGATGCTGTGGATAAAACATAGAATTCACAATGGGCCACACAGAGTCCTGACACCATGTAGCTACGTGGTGTTGGGATCATCACACAATCCACGTCCCATCAATCGATCTTGTATGTGTGGATTCCATGCAATCTAAAATCATGCAAAATAGGATCATTAAGTTGGCCACCGGTGTGAAGTTCTTACATACGGCCTCCACATTGTTGGATGGCCTAATGACCGGTTCTGATTTGAAACGTGCCCCTCTCATGTATGCGACCTATGCAATTAGTATTCCTTTTTATCAGGATGAGATGACGAAGAGAGAAAGATTAAAGCTCTTTCAAAGCGTGATGAGTGATACACAAACACTTACTAATTACCTAGGAAATGTATAGACAAGTAATCCAAATTATTTGTATCATAGATTATGGTCGTCAACCAATTTGATTTTTGGACCGTAATTTATAAATATTGTATTTCACAGTTAACTGGTTTAATTTAAATTAAGCTATTCAAAATACAGCGTTTACATCTGTTACGTATCAAGTATCAAGTATCGTAAGAAGCACGAGTATAAAATAACTCCCCCGCTCCTTTTGGCAATGGGACACGGATTGCGTCCCACCCCTACCCGTCTCCAGCTGGGAAAGGACCACCGTGATGTATGGGTCTTGTCCACACCATCCATTCATTTTTCCGTATCATTTTTTAGTATAAGCCTAAAAATGTAGCAGATGATCCACATTTAAACTGGACCACAAGATGAGGATTAAACTCTTACCGTTTGAAACTTCTTTAGACTACGGAAGTTTTGGAAGGACCTGAGATTTGTGTTTTCTCTTCATCCAAGTGTACCTCACTTTATGAATAGGTTGGATGAAAAATAAACATCAAGTTGGGCCTTAGAAATGTTTCAACGGTGACGCTGCTTCCTATGGTGTGGTCCACTTGAGCATTGTATCTACTTCATTTTTGGGCTTATTCTCCAAACTTATACGAAAAAAATGGATAGACAGTGTGGATAATACCCATACATCACAGTGGCCACTCAAAACTCTTGCCCATTCCCAGCCGCATCCTTAGCAACGTTAGGTGTAATATGGTAATAATAACAAAAAATTATTCGTCTCTTCCGCGCAACGATAACTCTCTTATAAAAAAAAGGGGTATTTCGGTCATTTCATAACCTGCGTTTTCATCACCTCCGGCAGCCCTACTATGTCAGACAAAAAAAGGGGCATCACCTCCTACAGCAAAAAAAAAAAGGGTATTCTTCATCGTCAAGTAATAAGTGGGTTTCCAATTAATAGAAAGAGCTAACTAATTGAGTGAGCTCCCAACATGAAAGATATTCGTTTCAGAATCACAATGTAGGGGAGGCAGTATACCGTACATGCATTTCCCATGACCTGTCATCCCATACATTCCATTCGATACCTTCTGAGTGAGCAGAGGACCAAAAAATTAAAAATAAAAGACTACAAATCGTCCGTAATGAATGTATAGGGGAATTCAGTGTGGTGGCTTCTCATTAGTCCACATCATCATCGAGGGAAGCATATTGGCTGGTGTACCTCATACCAGCTATATAGCTGCTTATTGACATCAGCAAGTTTTCTAGGTCTGACCATGAGGTATGTGTTATATCCAAACCCTCCATCCATTTGGCGAGAACGTCTTAAGGCTTAAGACTAAAAATAAGACAGATATAACTATCAAGTGGACCACACTACAAAAAGCAGTGGGGATTGAGTGTCTACCATTGAAACCCTTTTTGGGGTCACAGAAGTTTTGGATTAATATGAAATTTGTTTTTCCTCTTCATCTAGCTATGGTGAGCCCTGCAAAGTTTTTAACAGTGAAAGTCATTATCTCCGCTGCTATTTGTGGTGTGGTGTAGTTCATCTTTGCATATGATTCATTTTTTAGATAATGCTCTAAAATTATCTCTAAAACTAGATGAACGGTGTAGATATAATAAAAAAACAAAATTAGATATTTTTCTCATTGGAGGCCAGGTTTGGTGTTCATGTGTGCGACGATTATAAGTTTACTTGATCAATTATAATATTTTTCTTATCAACAAATGCAGTTTTATATTCAGTAGACTTCCGCACTTGTCGGGGATTATGTTTAATGAACAAACCATCAGTCAATATACTTGATAATGGATTGAGATGTCTTAACTCTTTATGATTTTGGACCTTTTTTCCTTTATCTATCAAAATTTCATTGATTATATTGAATCCAAATTATTAATTGATAAATTGATCAGTCTTACATGTGTCAAGGAACATATGATAATATAATAATGTTAAAATATGATTACATGAAGGTCATACTCTATTTTAATTTGTATATGTATACGCATGCCAGATTACTTCAGCCTCTTTGTATTGCAGGTGCAATAAGCTCGATTGACTTCACCACCAATTGGTTGAATGGTGGGCTAGTGAAGTTTGTTGAATGATAAAAGTACATTAATGCAAAGAAAATTGGTTGTATTCAGAGCTGGTGATACGACAACTATCGTAATAAAAGTGATGTTTAACATATATTATATGACTCTGTTGACTCTGTGAATTTAAAAGATAATTTAGTATATGTGAATTTAAAAAATAATTTGGTATATGTGAATTTAAAAGTGACGAGTCGTAATTGTTGATTGTGAATTTAAAAAATAATTTAGTGTATGTTGACTTGAGATATGAATAGTCAAAGAGGTTGTGCAATGGGAGGAATCCGCCTAAGTAGAGACTTATTTTTATATAGCTGGTTGGTGAGCAATAAATTATTAAGGGGATGATTAAGAGGGATTAATTCATTTTTCTGTTTATTGGTATGGTTACACATCACATGATATTACAATAATAATGAAAATATGACATGAGTATACGAATATCTAAACCAATTTATTTCATTGAGCTACCAATAATTGTAGATGGGCCATTAAACTAAACTCACATTGATAAAATATTATAACCATTCGTAATATGTTGAACAAGAATAATTAAAATCTTTTATATGTCATAATCTTTTATATCATCATACACATGTGTCATATGCTGAATATAAAGAGAAAGACATAGAAATAGCCTCCTTCAAGGGGCACCGCACACTCATCCCTCGATCCAAGATTGCAATATTCAACTTTCAATGAAATTTCTCTGAAACATTACGACCAGTTTGGATGTGACTGCCTATATATATTTGGTTGAGGTACTCTACCGAATACATGTGGCAGGGAGATTTGTCAGTCGAGGTCGTTCATCTAGGGGACTCTATCATGGACAACTCATGTTTCAAAAAACACTTTGCATTTTACAATCTTCTTCATCACATTTTCTGTAATTTGTGGTATCCATTGATGGGCAACTAGATGGATGGCCCGATTAATACATCATATTGCCACGTGTACTATGCAGAGTTGCCTCACCTTATGCCTATATGCACCTTTAAGTAATGTAATATTTGGTTTCTCATCGGAATGATCGTTCTGTATCAGGTACATTTTTTAGCATGGTTAAGTGATCGATACCATCGTTCTAATGGGCCCCAACGATGCCCCAATAATCTACGTGCAGGATATACTAATCCTTCAACATTTAGCTCTAGGAAGGTTTCGACAGTGAACGTGATTATCCCCCACTATTTTTTGTGGTGTGGTCCACTCAAGCTTTGGATATGCTTCAATTTTGAGATTATGACCTTAAATGAGTTGGCAAAACAGATGGATGGCATGGATAAAATTTAGAATTTACAGTGGGCCCCACAGAGTCCTAACACCATGTAGCTACGTGGTGTTGGGATCATCACACAATCCACGTCCCATCAATCGATCCTGTATGCGTGGATTCCATGCAATCTAAAATCATGCAAAATAGGATCATCAAGTGGGCTACCGGTGTGAAGTTCTTACATACGGCCTCCACATTGTTGGATGGCCTGATGACCGATTTTGATTTGAAACGTGCCCCTCTCACGTATGCGACATATGTAATTAGCATTCCTTTTTATCAGGATGAGATGACGAAGAGAGAAAGATTAATGTTCTTTCAAAGCATGATGAGTGATACTCAAACACTTATAAATTACCTAGGAAATGTATAGACAAGTAATCCAAATTATTTGTATCACAGATTATGGTCGTCAACCAATTTGATTTTTGGACCAAAATTTATAAATATTGTATTTCACAGTTTGCTGGTTTAATTTGAATTAAACTATTCAAAATACAACGTTTACATCTGCTACGTATCAAGTATCAAGTATCGTAGGCAGCACGAGTATCAAATAACTCCCCCCTTTTGGCAATGAGACGCAGATTGCATCCCACCCCTGCCCGTCTCCAGCTGGGAGAGGACCACCGTGATGTATGGGTATTGTCCACACCATCCATTCATTTTCCCATATCATTTTTTAGTATAAGCCTAAAAATGGAGCAGATGATGCACGTCTAAACCGGACCACAAGATGAGGATTAAACTCTTACCGTTGGAAACTTCTTAAGACTACGGAAGTTTTGGATGGACCTGAGATTTGTGTTTTCTCTTCATCCAGGTATACCTAACTTTATGAATAGGTTGGATGGAAAATAAACATCACGTTAGGCCTTAGAAATGTTTCAATGGTGACGCTGCTTCCTATGGTGTGGTCCATTTGAGCATTGTATTTACTTCATTTTTGGGCTTGTTCTCCAAAATTATACGGAAAAAATGGATGGACGGTATGGATAATACCCATACATCACAGTAGCCACTCAAAACTCTTTCTCATTCCCAGTCGCATCCTTAGCAACGTTAGGGGTAATATGGTAATAATAACAAAAAATTATTCGTCTTTTCCGCGCAATGGTAACTCTCTTATAAGAAAAAGGGGTATATGCAGCCCTGCTATGTCAGACAAAAAAGGGGGCATCACCTCTGCAGCAAAAAAAAAAAGTATTCTTCATTGTCGAGTAATAAGTGGGTTTCCAATTAATGGAAAGAGCTGACTAATCGAGTGAGCTCCCAAAATGGAAGATATTCGTTTCGGAATCACGATGCGGGAGAGGCAGTATACTGTACATGCATTTTCCATGACCTGCCATCCCACACATTTCATTCGATACATTCTGAGTGGGCAGGGGGCCAAAAAATTAAAAATAAAAGACTACGAATCGTCCATGATGAATGCACAATGGAATTCAGTGTGGTGGCTTCTCATTAGTCCACATCATCACCGACAGAAGCGTATTGGCCGGTGTACCTCATACCAGCTATATAGCTGCTTATTGACATCAGCAAGTTCTGTGGGTCTGACCATGAGGTATGTGTTATATCCAAACCCTTCATCCATTTGGCGAGAACGTCTTAAGGCTTGAGACTAAAAATAAGACAGATATAACTATCAAGTGGACCACACTACAAAAAGCAGTGGGGATTGAATGTCTACCATTGAAACCCTTTTTGGGGTCACAGAAGTTTTGGATTAATATGAAATTTGTTTTTCCTCTTCATCTAGTTATGGTGAGCCCCACGAAGTTTTTAATAATGAAAATCATTATCTCTGCTGCTATTTGTGGTGTGGTGCAGTTCATCTTTGGATATGATTCATTTTTTAGATAATGCTCTAAAATTATCTCTAAAACTAGATGAACAGTGTAGATATAATAAAAACAAAATTAGATTTTTTCTCATTGGAGGCCAGGTTTGGTATTCATGTGTGCGATGATAATAAGTTTACTTGATCAACTATAATATTTTTCTTATTGACAAATGCAGTTTTATTTTTAGTAGACTTCCGCACTGTGGGGGACTACGTTTAATGAACAAATCATCGGTCAATATAATTGATAATGGATTGAGATGTCTAAACTCTTTACGATTTTGGACCTTTTTTCCTTTATCTGCCAAAATTTCATTGATTATATTGAATCCAAATTATTAATTGATAAATTGACCAGTCTTTCATATGTCAGGGAACATATGATAATATAATAATGTTACAATATGATTACATGAAGATCATACTCTATTTTAATTTGTATATGTATATGCATGACATATTACTTCAGCCTCTTTGTATTGCAGGTGCAATAAGCTCGATTGACTTGACCACTAGTTGGTTGAATGGTGGGCTAGTGAAGTTTGTTAAATGATAAAAGTACATTAATGCAAAGAAAATTGGTTGTATTCAGAGCTGGTGATACGATAACTATCGTAATAAAAGTGATGTTTAACATATATTGTATGACTCTGTTGACTCTGTGAATTTAAAAGATAATTTGGTATATGTGAATTTAAAAGTGACGAGTAGTAATTGTTGACTATGTTAATTTAAAAAATAATTTAGTATATGTTGACTTGAGATATGAATAGTCAAAGAGGTTGACCAATAAGAGGAATCCGCCTAAGTAGAGATTTATTTTTATATAGCTGGTTGGTGAGCAATAAATTATTAAGGTGATGATTAAGAGGGATTAATTCATTTTTCTGTTTATCGGTATAGTTACACATCACATGATATTACAATAATAGTGAAAATATAGTGTGAGTGTATGAATATCTAAACCATTTATTTCATTGAGCTACCAAAAATTGTAGATGGGTCATTAAACTAAACTCACATTAATAAGATATTATAACCATTCGTAATATGCTAAACGAGAATCATTAAAATCTTTTATATGTCATAATCTTTTATATCATCGTACACATGTGCCACATGTTTAATATAAAGAGAATGACATAGAAATAGCATCCTTCAAGGGGCACCGCATATCTCATCCATCGATCTAAGATTGCAATATTCAACTTCTAATGGAATTTCTTTGAAACATTACGGCCCCTTTGGATGTGACTGCCTATACATATTTGGTTGAGGTACTCTACCTAGTACATGTGGCATGGAGATTTGTCAATCGAGGTCGTCCATCTAGTGGACTCTATCACGGATAACTCATGTTTAAAAAAACACTTTGCATTTTACAATCTTCTTCATCACATTTTCTGCAATATATAGTATCATTGATGGACAAATAGATGGATGGCCCGATTAATACATCATATATTGCCACGTGTACTGTGCAAGAGTTGCCTCACCTTATGCCTACCTTGAACTAATGTCAGTTACATTAAATGCAAGAGTCATCTGTGGTGTGGTCCATTTGATCGTTTGATCTGCCTCATTTTTGTTTTGATGCCTTGAGAAAAGGTATTGACGGCTTGGATGTACAGATACATCACGGTGGGCCCGCCTACCGAACTGACCGTTCGGAGCTAGGGACGGGTGGGTACACTAGCCAATCCGCGTCCGCTATATAGCTGGTGGCTGGTACACTAACCAATCCGCGTCCGAATTGAAAATGGGCTGGAGGGGACACATCAAATCACTAACTCTGCAATGGTCGGGTGGCAGGTTTTCTTTGCGGGTTCGTGGTTTCGGTCGGACGGGGCCATGGTCCAATGATCCCATCCGTTGATGATGGCCAGTGGTTATAATATCCTTGATGCATCTAAAGCTCCATATCTTTTGACCACCAATCAAAGGGTTTGGATTTTTCTGATTCCAGTAGCCCATATCATCAATTATTCTTATCATGTAATCATGGCCCACTTTGCAATCCAAACCGTTAACATTATAGGAACCAAACTGGGATAGTGTACAGAAATGATCACCTACAGCATCTCCCCCACCAACATCCCACTTGCTTAAGAAATCAGTACCGTTGAAAATATAGGTTCCACCATCAAGACCGTGGGGAAAATCAGATGGGCTACACACGTTCTGTCAGAGGATCACTAGCACGTTGGCCTCTGTGTGGCCAAAATCATTTTATTTTATTTTGGTTAGCTTGTCAGTACACACCCATGTCAGTACACACTCCATGTGGCCCAAATCATTAGTGTGCGGGCTTGATTTTCGTTTCATGCCATATTCATGGTGGGCCCCACCGTTTCCATGACTACAATGTACTGCACAAGTTTCAGCATACGCCTTGCCTGCAAGGCGATGTGGCGGACCGGCCGGGTACTACACCGCCAGGACATAGCTAGAGACGGGAGATGAACGGTCCTAGCAGTAGGCGATCCGTGGGACCCACCATTGTATACTTGTTTTTTTTATCAACGGTGTCTGTGGGACCTACCATTTTGATAAATTGTTTTAGGACATGAGCTCAAAATAGAAGCATATTAGAGGCTCAAATGGACTACGGTACGCTGGTTGAGTCTCTATAAGCTCTTGAGCAGCCGAGATCAAACCACGTCCCGAAATGGTAAGATTCTCCCCGCCTTTTGCGCTGGAGCTTGTTTCCACGTACGTGCGTCCCAACATACGAAACTTGCAAGGTTGGTGACCCAGCACACCGCGGGTGCATTCGGATTGTGTACACATGCAACCCCACGAATGGGGTCCACCGTGAGTTTAGAGAATCCACTCCATTCATTGGGCTCTACAAGTTCCATTGAGTCATTTGACCACCAACGAGGTCAATCCATGACTTGGGTGGGCCACAAGTCTCAAATTTCTTGACATTCTCATGCGTTCTGGAGGTCCAATGGGTTTCAAATCCGATCCACATCAACTATTCAATCCATTGGTCCATGTACGGCCATGATCTCAATAATGAGGCTGATCTCAGGTGGGTCCTATGACTCGGTCTTTGGCCTTCAATCACCCATTTGCGCCGATTCAACAGCTGCTACCTAGACTAACCATCAATGCTCTAAATCTCTTTCCTAGCCTAGATGAAAATCACTAGCAGGTTGAATGGTTAGATGGCTTGATTGTAATGGTCAAGTGATGGATTTCCAAATTGAATAATGTGAATATGATGAACAGTGAATCTGACGATTCGGTCCCAATCTTTAAGATAATCTAAGTGATACCTCCACAAGCCAATCAATCAGAATCCCATGCATGATCTGAGTGATATCTCGCTGTAATTTTTCCATGAAATTTGAATAAGGTCTTCGGATGAGCTGAGATTGTTCCGTGGGGAACTAGTTAATTGTTCCAACAGTACCTGAAAGAACACGTTAGTGTAGAGTCATTCAAATAACCTATAATAAAAGTAGAGGTGAAAAAGCTTTGGATTTCTTAGGCCCACAACTTTTAAGACCAGGGTGACTGATGTTCCTCAAGTTAAAGATTTTCTCCTTTCAAAATAATTTGCTTTATTTTCCAAATAAGATATTGCTTTAAGACCAGGGACATGTAACAGAATTTTACTAAGAATAAAGGCTAAAAGAAATGGCAAAGAGGGACAAAGAATACCCATCAAGAAAAGAATCTCCACAAACAACCCTTTTTGAAATGCAATCAGTCACATGATTAGCATCTCTAAGGCAAAAAAAAATCAGCCATATGAAATAGAACAGTATGCAGACCAATGCACTATTAAGAAGATATTGATGACGATGATGATGATGAGACCATTGGCTTTTGGTCATACTCAGATCACATCCAGCCGGAGTAATATTTAAATGAGAGTGTTGGCTCTGATCATACTTGGATTACATCCAATCGGGGGTAATATTTAGACAATGTAGGAAACTTAAAGAACCTTCCGATTTAAACTGCCGAAATTTCTGGAACTCCTAACACTAGAATTTGCCACTATTTAACATGTTCTAATGAATGCAATGTTCAAATTCAACAAGTCAGCGGAATCCAGATTCTTTGCCGTTGAAACGCAGATTAGTTTTCTCCCTTCTTCGAAAGGCCATTAGCATTCAGATATTGGCTTGGACATTTTGGCAATTTGTAGTCCAATCAAGCCAAGATTCACCCAGCAAACAACCTTGCATAACATACAAACCAAATCAAGATGCACTAGAAAAAAAATATATGACGAACCAAAAGTTAAGCTCATTTGATTATCTATCAGATTGGTGGAAATTTATTGGAATGGCTAAAAAATGAAAAATATCCAATGGTTTCAACAAACAAGCGGCAACAAATTGGGGGCTAGGACGGCTCAACTAATCTGATTTTCGGACTGTAACTTAGCAACAGTGGTTTCCACAATTTACTTTCTTTAATTTGATTTCTGAATGGCACAAGCAATTTCTGAGTGTCTGCATATCAAGCGTCCTACTCTACCGGAGTATCAAATTACTCCCAACAATTAATCATCTTAGTCAGAGAAAGAATCCAATACCAAACCTGACTTGCAAATGCAGGCAGAAGGAACAAATAAACTAAAATTAAAAATATATAAATACAATGATAATGTATTAATGAAATTTGACTGAGAGCTCTTTTCTCTGCTAGAAACCAAAGAAATTACATGGAGAGCTAAACGTAGGCATGAGCCCTTAAAAACAAATGGGTGTAAGCATTTACATACAATCGACCCAGTCTTTTTGTAACTTCGGTTTATTTGGGGCTTTGGGCTCTTAATATATCAAGCTCTTTTATGTTTTCAAAATTCTCTGGATTTAAACTGACTTCTATCTTGTCTTCATCAGGACCAATGTGACAAACAGTGTCGAGATTTTGAAAATCTCGCAGTAATATTACTAAATGGTGTGATATTTCTTAGAGAGTTATCAAGAGATCAGAAGAATGTGGCCGCATTCAATGTTTGGTTATTGCTTCCTAATTGGCAATCAGGCATACACGAAGGCCATGATCAATATCTTCAAGGAAGAAAGAAACGACCAACAAAAAGAGGGAAAACTCTGTAAGCGGGAAGTGGACCCACGTAAATCACAGTTCCGCAGCAACAACAGAAAAAAAAAATGCAACTCATATCATCATAAAAGTTCAAATAGAACACATACTCAAAAACAGGATTCAAATTGCTGACAATGAATACTATGGTTGAAGGCCAGTGGGGCCCACTCGTGAGCAATCACTAGTGGGTGGGTCCTATTTGGTTTGACTCTTTCCACTGCGTTCTTTCCTTTCAGTTGAAATCTCAAATTCATATTTGAATTTGATTTTGGATAGGAGGTTAGGAAAAGACCGGATAATCTGGTCTCATCCTATCTCCTTCCTTTCCTATAAAAAGGAATACGCCCTCTCGTAAAGAAAATAAGAAACATCGAGGGTATACAGAGAGAGATAGTGTGCAGCATAGTTTGTCCATGTTAAGCTTGTCCTTGAAACGATCTGATCCATAAATCGCTATCTAGGATCAGAGGTGTGAATAATTCAATCTGCTCCAGTAGTAGATAGACAAGCCATTGGAGCATAAATCTTCAGCTTTGTGAGGGTCCCAATTATCGTGTAGACCGTCAGATCTTGAGAGCTCATCTTCCGCATTTCCCATCAGTGGTATCAAAGCATTTCAACGGCGGATCTCCGATTCTTATTATCTAAAAAGGTAAGTGGCCCATCCTTTCTTTTTAGATTGGAATCCAAGGCTTTAAAATTGTATTAGTTCATGTACACCATTTTGTTGATTCACGGAATGATCCAAGTAATGTACCACACGCGTGTACATCACAAATATATGTCATACCATAACTTTTGTACACGTGGGGGGTCATAATGGCTAGTCTACGTTATGCCATATCTCAAGCAAACGTAGAGATCGGTTTGACTGATGTTGTTGTATTGAAATACAACATAGCTATTAGTGACTAATGTTGTTGTATTGAAATACACCACTGGCTGATGTATTAGAAAAACGGAATGACTAAGTACACGCATTCTTATTCTGATAAGTGGGTCCATATATGATTACTGTACAATAAAAAATCCACGTGATGTATCCCATGAATATATATTACAGCAGATATATACTCCCACTTTAATGTTGAATGTGGACTGCTGTTGTGTTTTTTCTATAATCGACCGTCCAATGGTAGACCACAGATGGAAAGGTTAAGATTGTCCATGAAGGAAAGTTTGTAGGGTATAATCCATCCATGGTGCGACACAATCTACAAGCGGTGTGGATTACCAAACCATGAAAGTATGTAGCATATACCCAATACGTGTGCATCATACCAACTAAATAGTTGTTGAATTGATGTCAACCACTAAAACATAGCTACTGGTGAAGTATCCCACCATACTTGAATTGTTGGCCGTTGTACATGTGATGACTATTGTACATGTGATGGCTCATGTACATGCACACAAATGTATATGCACGTATGTTGAATGATGTACACGTGTACACAAGTTTAGAAAAATTTCTCCATATGTTGGATGATGTACACGTGTGCACGTATACTTGCCTGATGTGCACATGTACACCTGTGTACATATGTTGGCAGATGTGCACGTGTACACATGTGTACACATGTTGTTCTGATAGACAACTTCAACTATATACATTGCATCTGTACACGAATTGGCTAGTGTTTGCCATAGTTGTATTCGTGTGTATTCTTGTACGTTAGCAACCCAAATTGAATATTTCCCACATTGAATATTCATGTGTTGTATTCATGTGCAAATCATGTGTTGTATTCATGTGTTGTATCCATATGCAAATTATGTATTGTATCCATGTGTTGTCTCCATGTGCTTTAAAATGTTCATGCATTACTCAGATGGCAAGATATGTGTTGTATCTAAACCGTCTATCCACATGGAGAACTAGGCAGTCAGCAACACATATGGATCTTATCACGAGGTATGTGTTGTATCGAAACCGTCCATCCATCTGGTGAGCTTGAATTTATGACAAATCCAATTATCAAGTGGGCCATATGGATGCACGACATGGATAAACCACATATTTTTGAGATTGGCTCAAAGGAGTTTACTAAGTATGCAATCTGATTTCCATGTGGCCTGTAGCAATGTGGCACATGAACATGGGAAATGGGCCGCTCATCTGGTAATGATGATGCACATATAATATATACATAATGATGCACAAGTGAAGTACTGTGTGTAATGAATGCATCTATGTTTGTGATATAATGATGGGCCCTAGGATTGGCATACTGCTTATATATATATATATATATATATATATATATATATATATATATATATATATATATATATATATATATATATATATATATATATATATTGTTTCCTTCATGATATTATCTTCACCGATGATCAAGAGATCATTAGTGAGTGAAACGATCATCAACTATGATGATCAATGTAGATGAAAGGATCCATCATCAACAATGATCATTAACGGTAATGATCGGATCTATCGCTAATGGTCATGATCACAGATGAAGATAGAACTCTCTTAATATCTTAGCACTTTATTTTCTTTCTGATGATGATGTTTATATGAGTGAAATAATTAGGCTTGATATGTTTAGATCTAAGCCCTCCTTATTTTTCATTTGAACATATAGAAAAACTTAGTGATAGAATCCTCCCTAAAATTAAAGGTTGTGCATAACCTGAGTTGGAGTTTAATCTCCTCCACGAAATGATGCATGCAATCAAATAATGGAAGGTTGCATGTTATACAATTATAATTTTATAAAAGTACCAATTTCATCTTAATTTGAGAACTTGATTGTTCTACACCGCCCATTCGGGTATGTGGACTTTCAGATCTCGTTAAGATGTGTTGACTACTTTTATATTATGAAATTTTATATAACACGTAGAAATGTTAATGATTAGTGTTAATACCTTAGATCTTAGCTAAGTAGTGATACTCATGCATTGTAAAGATGACCATCAAAGCGTTAATCGCTGAACAGCTGAAAGGACAACATTTCGACGGCAACAACTACGAAGACTGGTCCCGCGCGGTGCGATGCATTCTGGACGAGGACGATATATCTCACACACTCGATGTAGTTCAAGAGGAACCCATCGTGGCTGAAAATGAAAATTTACAAGAACATAGGGTTGCGATGACTCGCTACAATAAGTGGCGAAAACAAAATCGTTTAGCCCGTAATGTCCTTCTTAGCACCATGCACAAAGAACTTATACTTATGTATGAAGTGCATGAAACCGCTAAGGGAATCTGGGAAGCACTGACAGATGCCTATGCGCATAAGTCAAATGCAAAAGTTAGGACAATGGAATTGGAATTCCAAAAGTATAGGATGCCCGTCGGCTACCCCATCAAAGATCATATCCGTAAGATGGAGCAAATGATAGGTGCCCTTAGGAATGTTGGGTGTAAATTGACTGAAAATCAAAAGATTATAGCCATGCACCGTTCCTTGCCTGAATCATGGGCCCAAATCAAAAGAATTCTGAACCATACTGATTATATCACTACGTTCAGAGACTTTTGTAGTCACTTGGTACGTGAGGTTGAAATGAATGCAATTCAGCCAAGTTCGGCCAGGGCCTTTGTAGTAGAGACCCACAAGCGGAAAGCTAACAATAAACGGTCTAAAGCTCGCAAGAAGGCGAAGAAGAATAACCAAGAACAGAAGACCACAACACCTGCTCCAAATCTCAAGAAGGGGAACAGAAAGAAGAAGCAGAAAAAGACAAATGTAGTCTGCTTTGTCTGTGAAAATTTCGGCCATTATGCTCGACAGTGCGCCCATAAAAAGACGGTAATTTCTCAGTCACTAGATACTTTGTATGTAGGCGTTTGTTCTGAAATCTTTTTCGTTGATATCATATCTAACGAGTGGATTTTGGATTCAGGCGCAACAAAACACGTGACAAGCAGTCGTCGAGGACTCGAGGAATTCTGGCCTATAGCCAAGGGGAGTTACAAGCTGTACATGGGCAATAACGCTGTTGAAGACGTACAAGGGATTGGCGTTTTCCATCTACGTACGCGCATATGGCGAACAATAATACTCCGTGATATTCTATATGCACCGGGGATGCGTCGGAATTTAATTTCTGTTTCTAGGTTATTAGCTGATGGTTTTGATATTCAATTTTCCGGGATAAGAATTTCTTTGAGACAGAATAACCTCATCTTTGCATGGGGTAATTTAATTTCAGATTTATTTATTCTAGACATATAATGTGATAATGCATCTATTGCTTTGTCTGCTATGTCGAATGAAACTGTAGTATCTGAATCTCAAAAATGGCACGTGAGGTTAGGTCACATTGGAAAGGATTGTATGACAAGACTAGTACATTCTGGTTTGTTAGACTCCTTATCCAATATTGATTTGCCATTTTGTGAACATTGTGTGTCCGAGAAGACTTCGAAGAAACCATTTCCCAAAGCGGCTAGGTCAAAGGACACACTAGAGATAATCCATTCAGATATCTGTACACCCTTTAATGTACATGCCAGAAACGGATGTCAATACTTTGTCACTTTCATTGACGATTACTCGCGCTATAGATATGTGTATCTCATCTCACACAAATCTAAGGCTTTTGATTGTTTTCTTAAATACAAAGCTGAGGTGGAAAATCAGCTTGAGAAAAAGATTAAAATCCTTTAATCTGATAGAGGTGGCGAGTATACGTCTGAAACGTTTAAATCATATTGCGAAAATGTTGGCATTGTTAGGCAGTACACAATGGCTTACACACCACAGCAAAATGGTATTGCAGAGAGAAGGAATAAGACATTATTGGACATGGTTAGATCGATGATGACTCAAGCCAATCTCTCTACCACATTCTGGGGAGACGCACTGTTAACAGTCGTGTACGTCCTAAATAGAGTCCCATCCAAATCAATTCCTAAGACTCCATATGAGATGTGGTCTGGGAGGATTCCTTTTCTAGCCAACCTACGCCCTTGGGGATCTTTGGGACATGTTTTGCTGCCTACTCCGCATAGAGGTAAACTTGATAGTAAGACCATTGAATGCGTGTTCATAAGATACCGCATGCATTCAAAGAGATACGTTCTAGTTTATGAGGACCATGGACGATGGATTAAGATAGAATCCCGGGACGTGACCTTCGTCAAAGATAGATACCTAAGCCGAATGAAGCAAAAGGTTCCAATACAATTTTTTGAAATACCCGATGTATCTCAGGAGAGTGGGAATTCTGCTTCACAAGACGATGATACTCCTATAGTTCGTCAGGACAGTGGGAGGATATCTCAGCAGGCTCCTGAGTTACGTCGAAGCGAAAGAGGATTGATTCCTCGAAGATACTTTGATATTGAGGGGCAAACATTCTCTTACGTTGCAGTTGATGATGATGAACCTAATTCATATCAAGATGCATTATTATCTTTTAACTCGGACGATTAGGTGAATGCTATGGACGAAGAGATCGCATCTATGGAAAAGAATAAAGTCTGGGAACTTGTTGATCTGCCTTCCAATCACAAAGCGATAGGTAACAAATGAGTACTAAAAATCAAAAGAAAGCCGGATGGTACAGTGGACAAGTATAAAACATGATTAGTTGCTATAGGTTTTACACAACAAGAAGGCATTGATTACGAGGAGACCTTTTCACCTATTATAAAGTTCTCCTCAATTCGCATGATCTTGTCCATTGTCGCAAGTTTAGACTTATAGTTATATCAGATGCATGTAAAGACCGCATTGTTAAATGGTGACTTGGATGAAGAAATATATATGGAACAACCCATGAGTTATGTGGACAAAAAACATCCAAAGAAAGTCTGCAAATTGTTGAAATCTATCTATGGGTTGAAACAATCTTCAAGACAGTGGTACATGAGGTTCCACTTGGCCATCACCATTTTTGGATTCACAATGAGTGAAGAAGATCATTGTGTATACATGAAACGGTCTGGAAGATCTTTTCTGATACTATCTCTATATGTAGACGATATCCTCATTTGGTAAATGACATGCAATTGTTGACATTGACTAAAGATTGACTATTCTCGAACTTTGAGATAAAAGACCTCGGTGAAGCCAACTTTATCCTTGGGGTAAAAATCATCAAGGATCGTCCTAAGAAATTTTTAGGCTTGTCTCAAGTAACCTATATACAAAAGATCTTAGAACGGTTCAGGATGGAAAATTCAAAAGCTGTTGAAACCCCTATGGATAAAGCTACCAAGTTAGACAGGAAATCGTGTCCCCAGACTGAAGCCGAGAAATTGGCTGTCCTTAGTACCTTATGCAAGCGCAGTAGGAAACTTAATGTATGCTATGTTTTGCACCAGACCGGATATTAGCAATGCAGTTGGCATAGTCAGCCGTTATCAGAGTAACCCGGGACAGTCTCATTGGCAAACCGTCAAACGTATATTTCGCTATCTCAGAGGAACAAAAGACCTAATGTTGTATTATGAAGGCACAAGCTTCGAGCTCAAAGGATATTCGGATGCTGCTTGGGGTAATGATGCCGACGAGGGAAAGTCTACTTCAGGGTATGTATTCTTACTTGGAGGAGGAGCTATCTCATGGTCGAGTAAGAAACAGACATCCACTGCTCTTTCATCTATGGAGGTCGAGTACATAGCATGTTGTGCTGCTGTTCAGTAGTGTGTATGGGTTCGCAGATTTCTATTGAGTCTGGGTATTGTACCGAGTATTCGTCAGCCTATATCGCTGAAGATTGACAATACTTCTGCCATTGACTTGGCAAAAGACCCCAAACACCACCAGAAATCTAAGCACATTGAGATCAAGTATCATTATGTTCGTGATCAAGTGAGAGATAAAAAAGGTCGCCCTCAACTACATTCCTACCAAAGAGATGATGGCTAATTCCATGACAAAACCTATAGCTAGAGATCTATTTCAGGTTCACGTCAGGCAGATGGGATTGAGGAAAACTTGATTGATGTACTTATTTTATAGTATCTTTGATCTTTCATTAATGAATAATACATTTTATTTATTCAGTATTAAACACTAATATAAACTAGGTAAGAAGATCATCAGCATTTACCTTGAGATCATGTAGGATTTCTATTTTTGTCGGTAGGCCAGTCACCCACTCGCACGGGTTGACCAACCTTGAATGTACAAGAGAGGTACATTTGGGGCTATGTTTATACATTGAGGTATAAACTTCCCTTTATTCTGAATAATAAAGGATGAGGATATGAGTAAGTCGTATCCGCCTACAATCTTATAAAGATTATAGATGAGACTGATAAAGTCGAATAACATAATCGCACCATTCCTTTACATGCGATCAATGTTATGGCTTGAAATTAAAGCCAGGTTATGAAGTTATGAGATGAGTCGTACCTTATGTAGAATAACCTGCGTACTGTAGACCCGACTTACACTTAGTATTGTCTACTTTACGACGTGGGTTGTAGCCACGTACTGGGACCTATTGCCTACAGATTGCTTTGATTCGATCTAATCATTGCGACGTGCGAGCAGCCAATCTCATAGGTGACTCTTTGTGTCCTTAGCTACCATCCTCTTGTGTATATGAGGATGAGATTAAGTGTCGCTACTTTAGTGTACAATGACGAAAGGTCCTTGATTGACCAGACTCGGTTACGCTAGGAAAGCGGCTTGATTAATTCCAAATTACACATTTGCGTAGAGAAGATCCCGTGATAGCTACACCAAGTTTCTAGAACTATTAATATGCACTTGAAAACTTATCCGCCGGCAGTGTCGAGTTGTTTTTTATTAGACTTTTTACAAACAATATTTTTCTTAAAAAGCATATATATATATATATATATATATATATATATATATATATATATATAAGTATTGCTTTGAATTGGTTTTAGTCGAAATTTGTGAAAAATCAAGTTTTCAGAATAACTCGATAAGTTGGATAAGTACGTATGTTGGCCGAGTACTCCAGATCGGGAGTTAACTCCATCCGGTGTGGTCATGCGGACTAGGACAGGCATTACAAAGCTTGGGTTATTGAGTACTAGTTAGGTGGTCACTTAGTACTTAAGCACCTGTGAGAAGATTATGGTGATCCAGCTGGTCACATGCCTCTGATTCTTTTGATCGTGATGTTTGGTATTTGATTGTTATAAGGCAAGTTAGTTAGACAGATTTATGTGCCTATCCCACAATGTGATTGAGTGAGAGATGTTGGTCAAAGGCCAGTGGGGCTCACTCGTGAGCAATCACTAGTGGGTGGGTCCCATTTGGTTTGACTCTTTCCGCTGCGTTCTTTCCTTTCAGTTGAAATTTCAAATTCATATTTGAATTTGATTTTGGATAGGAGGTTGGGAAAAGACCGGATAATCTGGTCTCATCCCATCTCCTTCCTTCCCTATAAAAAGGAATACGCCCTCTCGTAAAAAAAAAAAAAAAGAAACATCGAGAGTATACAGAGAGAGATAGTGTGCAACATAGTCTGTCCATGTTAAGCTTGTTCTTGGGACGATCTGATCCATAGATCGCTATCCGGGACCGCTATATACCGTAGGATCAGAGGTGTGCATAGTTCAATCTGCTCCAATAGTAGATAGATGGGACATTGGAGCATCAATCTTCAGCTTTATGAGGGTCCCAATTATCGTGTAGACCGTCAGATCTTGAGGGCTCATCTTCCGCATTTCCCATTAATTATTAGCAATGGGGCAGCAAGCGAACTTCCCATGTTAGACAGCCAAGGGATCTCCGAAAGTCAAGGCAGGGTAAATAGCCATGGATGAGGGACAATTGCACCCGAGATGAGACAAAGTAGCACCTCTTTCACATACTTCAAGTATGGGCAACTAGGACATCGTGCTTTTCAATGTCCTTCATATACCACCGAACAAAACCAACAGATCCCTTAATACATTGCATAAAGTGAGGAGATAATAGACAAAACAAAACAGTCTATCCAAAATAGCAACTAGTACACAAGTTTGACTTTTTTCTTCAAATTTAATAACTTAAAACAACCACTTACATATTATCTTAAAACAAACCATGCATTATCTAAGTACATTAAAATAATTTTATTTTAAAAAAAAAAAAAAAAATCGTATAAGTTGACTCATTAGCATATACAGTTTCCAAATGGAGTGAGCAATCTTGTCAAAAAAAAAAAAAAACAGAGAGAGAGAGAGAGAGAGAGAGAGAGAGAGAGAGAGAGAGAAAAGAAAAGAAAAGAAGAAGAAAAGAAAAAAGAAACAATGGTTCAACAAAACTATGTCAGGAGTTCAAAACCCATTTGAATTAGAACTGCAAGTCTGTGTGTAACGAATACCTTATGCAAAGTTGCATATGTTTTATAATTTTACTGCAGTATCAGTCGGCATTTGAACAGTGCAGACTTGTAGGACTATTTATTTTCTTTTGGACAATTAGAGTCTTTTAGAAAATGTGACTTTGTGTTCCCTAAACAAATTTATTTCAGTTGCCAAATTGCTAATTACATGATATATCTGCTTGCATCATCTTCATGTACTCATTTGTGTTGACTATTACTATATGATCATTTTCCTTGGTCTAGTTTCAACATTGTTTACAAAAGCCTCACATGTTTCAATTTGTTCCTAGCGGAAAACAGGTAAGAATCAAAGCTTCTCTTGTTATATGGTACCATTAATATGGAATGATTTGCTTCTTTTTCAGGTCAAAGCAGCGAAGAAGCTTCTTAAGATGATCCCACAGAATATAGAAGAAGGCTTGAGGGAGTTCCTGTATTTACTGCTCAAAAATTGAAAATTGCAATAGCTACAACTGGTGGAATTAAGTGGTATGCTGTTTCAGTGTTATATGTGTTTCTGTATATCATATTTGTAGCATTTGGAAAAGGACTGGTTATAAATCCTTCTGATTTTTGCTGAAAACTGTGGTTACTGTAGAATACAGTTTTGGATCAGAAACTGTGGTTATATCAATTATGAGGTGGACCATACCATAAGAAACAGTGGTGATGATGAGGATGATGATCTGGCTCAAAATTCTGCACTCTCATTAGCATCCATCTGAAGTCCCCCTATCTCTCGCTCTCTCTCTTTTTTTTTTTTATAGAGAACAAATTTTTTTATTAGGAAATGCAGAAGAGAAGAGAATACAAGCCTAAAAGCACCACAAGAGCCTAAAAGGGAGGGGCAGCCGAGGCCGCCTTGACATAAGCCGCCCACTCTGAGATGCATTCTCCCCTTCGTTACCATCCATCCAAAGTCCCTCCGCAACTCAAAATCTCCACACACTCAAAACACAAGAAAACTCCCACTAGTGAAGTCAGATAACCCGTGTGTTTCTATCCCACACACCCTTCCACCCACCTTTGTCATTTGCCCTCCCCTGCCACAGATCATGCTTCTCTGTTCTTCCGATTTCTCACTTTGTTTTGTTTCAAAAAAGTATATGTTGCTGAAATCAGGGTTGGTGTTTATTCATACTTAAAAATGTCCAAAGACTTGCATTCACTACAACTTAGTTACAATAATATACAAAATAATAATAATAATGATGATGAAGGATTGGTATAGAAGAGATTGTAAGTCTCTATGGATTCTTATGGCAATTTTCACTGGTAGATTTGTGTGATTTTTCAATCAAAATACATTTTCTTTTTCATTTCAATTATGATAAAAACAATTGTAATATGGTTTTGCTGTTTCAGATCGCAATAAGATTGGATGAGCTTTCAATAAAATTTTAGCCAAAGCAGGTTCATCTTTCTCGTTGTTCAAGAAATTTTCCAAGGAATTGACATTCGATGTTTGTCAGTATTGAATCTTTCAGATTCTTGCTTTTACCAAAAAGAAAAAAGAAAAAAAAGAGTTTTGAATTTAAATAAACTGACTCTAACACCAAAAACAGGAGTCCTTTCCGTCAGTTCAAAATGCAACCAAAATTAGATGATTGGATAGTAACACCGAAATCAGACATTTCGAGAAGTTTGTCAGTTCCTAATGTTATTGATGCTTCACTCCAGATAAAATGCAAAGATTAACATCAGAAATGGATCATATCTAATTCTTATAGCTGTTTGGAGGTTGCAATTGGACTTACATTATTGCATTAAGGATGAGTTGACCAAGTCGAGTTTGTTCTGCTTGCGTTGGTATGCTCTTAACTTGGTTTATCTCTGGCATTCAATAAAATTTCTATCATCTTCTCAGAAAATAAAAATAGAAAGAGCCATAGAGCCATGACTTCAAAGGAGATTTTCCTTCAGTATTCTGGTCGGAAGCTGGCCATCCCTAGCTGCACCTGCTCATCAGAGAGACACAACTGCAGAACTCATCTCGGAGAAAGAAGATACTGATCACATGTGAGAGACAATCAGACCCAACCTTCCTTACTATCCTTTCATCAAATTAGATTTATTTTTTTCTTATATGTCATTGGTCTGTTGTATACTGAAAGGTGTACGAGAACAACTGATCCTCCTAAGGCATTCCAAAGCTTGAAACTCACCTTGCAGTGAAACTATGGGCTATTAAGTTCACTTCCTTGGAGAATATTCTTAAGTCCCTAACTCAACTCCTGCAAATGCTTCTAAAAGCTCAAGAAGTCGATCATTAATAGTAACTACTTGGGTAAGAGGAACAAGATCATGGCTAACCATATTCTACATTAGCACTTACAGATCCAATAGGGAATGCTCCTGTTGACAACCGATATGCATGACAAGTACATTAATACATTCTATTAGTAAGGACCATATTGATACTCTAGTAGAGCAGACAAACGATACGCATGCACAAAGCTACAGTATGCCTGGCACATATGCACCCCGATCTAAACCATACAAAATGTAGGCCCCACTTTAGACAGGCCCAGCCTCAGATAGGATTGGTTAGACAATCATAAATGCTAATTAGTTTGCATTTGCTTGCTGAATTTGGAATGTTAATTTTTTTTATTCTAATCTTCCATTTGATGGCCACCAATCAGAAAGAATCATCTGTTTCAGTGTAAATTTCATAATACAGTCCACAATTCTTACAGCTTGGATCAAGGTGCACATTCCATTTCTACAGTGTCTACGTGCATGCATGTGAATAGATATACTCCGACGGCATTTCAAATAATCCTCATTAAGCGATAGATTTGTCCCTGACAAGGAATCTCATGCTCTTTTCAAATGGGGATTGAAAACAAAATCTGTGACGGAATATGTTCATATTTACATAGATGAAAAGAAAAGAGGCAAGCAGATGTCGAGATCGGAAAAGCTATACTTTTATTCACACTCCAGGCATCCCAAAACAATACATTACATTCAGAAAGACCTCATTATTTCATGATCTAATAAATCTACAAAAATTGGCTAAAGACACATTAGTAACTAGTGCTGTCCAACTTACATGCTAGAACAGAAGCTTTTCTGCAACCTTCTTTAAAGTCTTCAAAATGATGAATTTAGAAAGTACTTGAGGCATAAGCAACACAAACAATTTTCAACTTCATGTACCGGAACAGGATTGCACATGATAAAATTTGATGCAGACAATTATTACAAATTAAACCTGAAATTCCTCAGAAGCAGGCATACACAATCACATGTAGAATACCGATCTTACAGCTAAACAAGACAAGCTACTAATTCAATATAAATTTATTTAAAAAAAAAAAACATTTCTTCTCCAAACAGGCCTCTACCATTGAATATATATACTGGGAATAATCAATTAGACAATTATCATAAATGAAAGAACCTACCAACACTTGATAAGACAAAACCAGCTAGAATATCCTCTTCTTCAACTCCTGACATTTTCAGCAGGCCCAACATGTTTTACTTTATTTTCGTCACAATATACGGCTAGAACTACCGGACTCTATTTTGCCCATAACAACTGTTCCCATGTCTTTAAATTTATCAATTATTGGCATCCTGCATGTTTAGACAATTAAGCAAGACCAACCAAATTAAGATGTGCAAATATTAATGCAAGTTGACCTGGAACTGTTAATATCACTACGAAGTTCAGCACTTGAAATAAATTTCTAATTGCATTAGTACAAATAGATAAGAAACTGTCGTTTGGATTCTCACAACAGCACAACATGCATAATCTAAAATTTTAGACATAAAACCCAAAATGTTCCATCACATTTACAAACTGCAGCATTTGAAAACAAAAAATTGAGAAATTCTAGGGTTCTGCGCATCAGCAAAGTTATGGTTTGCTGGTAGACAGTATTCCATAAACGTAGGCCCATGGATCAATAATCCAAACCTTGATCTGATGGGCCCCACAGTGGATGGGGAATGCATCAATCTTCAAGATTGGAAAATCCCATCTATCAATGACCTAAGAATAGACTGCTGAGAAAGAAATACAGAGATAGTCCACATTCAAAGAAAAATAGTCAAAGATCAAAGGGCTCAGATCTGAGAGATTCTCGAGCATCCCAACAGCCAATGTGGATCCCCATCGGATAAGTTTGGTTGGACCAATATCATGATATTGGTACCTGATTAATCAGGAAATATCATGTGGTGTAACCAAACGCACTACTAAAAAAATGCAATGCAACGGAGTGCTTGTTACAGATGTTTGCTTCCTCAGTAAGGTCATGAGCAACTTGGCTTGAGTTACCATAAGTCGCATTGAGTCGACTGAGTCAGCTCACTGACCCAATTAGTCTTGTCAATGCAGCACCAAGTCACTCTCACAAGAAAGTTCACTACTGACTCGGCTCAAAATCTCATTGGGTCAACTGAGTCAGCTTGCTGACTTGATGAGCTTCGTTGATTCAGCACCAAGTCGCACTCACAAGCAAGTTCTCTAGAGACTTGGCTCAAAATCTTGTTGGGTCGGCTCAGTTGAGTTTCGACCTGAGTCAGCAAGTTCTAGTGCACGTGAGAATCATTGAGTAGCTGTAGCATTCTCCTGCAACTTACCTGGGTGACAATGGCATATTTGAAAATTGATGTACCTTCAGTAGTTCTCCCGAATTGATGTACCTTCAGTAGTCAAACAATTAGCAAATAAATATAACAGAATCACCAGCTCTAAGCCATTTTGCACCCACAAACAAACTCCAACCAGTTGTCAGAAGGTGTCGTTTTGGCTGTCCTAGCATTCAAAGAAATTTAAAAATTAAAAAGCATACAGAAGTTCAACTGAACCGTGTGATGATCACCACCAACACATCATCTTGGGGTTAGCTTTGAATGGAAGATTAGAAAAAGTTTTATGATATGTGGCACACCGGACAACAAACTCCAACTTCTACCCAGGCTCAGAAACCAGCTTTCTTGGTCAAGGCTCACAACTGAACCATGTGATTAAAAAAATAAATTAAAGGCAATATTGACTCGAATATTAGAATGGGAAATTGCAAAACAACGTTACCAAATTGGTTGCCAATACAGACAAAGGCTCTATATAATGCTTTTTTTTTTGTTAGCTTGTTAGTACACCCCACTGTCAGTTCACACTTCACTGTTAGCCACCCCCACTAGGGATTGATACCATGACCTCAGTGTTGAAATGAGGTATCTTTTACTCAGTCTACCACTTGAGCTATGGATCAGGGTGTGGCTCTATATAATGCTTGATCGACAATGGTAGAGATGCCGCCCACCTTTCGATAATACAAGCTATTGATCAGGTGGGACTTTCATAATTGGTTATTCTACTTAAAAGTTAAAACAACAAGAAGGGAGTAGATTTAAACATGTGCAAGGCCAGAGCAGCACCTGAACATTGAACCAGCCAACCATAATTTGATTCAATTACACAAACCAAAAGTAGATCTACACAAGAAAAAAAATAAAATGGAAATAGGCATATGAAGAAAGACGTGCATAGAAAATTTCATTGGACCTATTTATTAAAATGGAATTATAGGAGATACACAATATGTATAGTATACTCGGTTTTCAATTTTGTACAAGTGACCCATGGTTCAGCAGTCCCATACCATTTGTCCATCAGTACCGAACTTCAATGGACCATTTCCTGAAAATGTTCTGGATTGGAAGACCTGAATTCACTAAGGAAAATTTAAAGGTCATTTTCCTCTATACTCCACAGCTTTCGGTGTGCTTGTAGACATCATTTGACCTGAATCCAATGGCATAAAAAAATATGACATGCTATCTGCTACTGACTACCAGTTTTCCTGTAATCTACCCCGAAAATGACACTGCGCCTCTTGATATAAGATGGTTAAGTGAGTTCTGTTGCGAAAGTGGACAGAAAGGTGCTGGTCAATCATAATGTACAATGAAAGATAGCAAATGTACAATAAAAGGATCAAAGATTCATGGAGGCCAAGTGCAAAAAGAAGCTAGCAAATGTATAAATTGAAGAGATTCATGGAGCCCACTGAAATCACAAGTTTCAAAGAACTATCTTTAGAACAAGAAGCTAGATCAATCTGACAAAAAAAAATAAAAAATCAAAATAAGTTCAATAGTTGGAAAGGTGATACCTTTGACGGATCTAGAGTTAGCATTTTGTCCAGTAACTCCAAAGTAGGGGTGTCGACACTATTAGAAAAGTGATACCTTTGACGGATCTAGGGGTGTTTGGTAAGTCCAAAGGCATAGCAATACCTGTGCCACAAAGAAGTAACCTCAATTTTGACGTCATTGATGTCATCACTGGGGCACTAGCGTGAAAGGCTAAAATCTGCAAGCTTTAAACATCCCTCATTATTGATGAGAATGTTATGTGCTGCACAAATACACGTAGAATAGAGATTGAAGCTGCAAAAAATAAAATCCTGACCAAGAAAAAGATCCAACTAAGTATTTGATGACAAACCTTTGATGTCACAATGAAGCACTTGATTAGCATGGCAATAACAGAGCCCAACCAATAGTTGTTTCATATAGCACTGACAAGGAAAATTGGTAAATACCTAATTTCTAAGGGTCAGTTTAATGAAGGAAATGGACTTTTTTAGGCCATTAAAATAATGAAAACACCCTTGAATCCCATCACAATCTCATAGGTCAAAATTGGATGCCATGTTGAGAAACACACCTGGATTTCCTTGATCGTCCTTGTCAATTTCTCTATGAAAATCTGAAGAACAATTTGTCAGTCTCGATAACATGTATGTAGGATCAGAGCCACTAGTTAAACAAAGAAGAAAAGGAAAATGTGAAAATTCAAATGGAACCTGAAGAAGTTGCAATCTCCTTCAAAGGAATCACGTTTTTATGATCTAGTCTTCTTAAACTTGTAATTTCACCTATTACATCATTTACTTCCTGCAAAACACAAAACAAAAAAGGGCCACCATATTCATAAGCATGAATATAGCACTAAAACGACTTTCCCGGTCATAAGGTACGATTAATAGATTATAGACTACAGTAAACAATAGAAGAAAAACACCATACCTCCTTTGATTTTTTATTTTTTTTTAAAACCTTATTAATATCTCTTTCGCAGCAACAATTTCCCTGTTTGTATATCTTTCAACTAATATATGGTGCTGCAATTTTGGAAACAGAAGAAGAAAATATCATCTACGAGACATCCATTCAACAACCATACATGAATAGCTACTATACACTGCAGTTTGTTTCAAAGGAAGCAAGTACTCAGAATAAACTTAAAAACAATATCAGGTGTGCATCTGGCATGAGGATTTGGTTGTGAGAGATGCAAGTTATTACCACAATAGAGTTGAAGTAGAGCACTGTGTTTATGTCTAGGCATGGGTTGAATGTCATTCACCACAGCAGGTGACATTTTCCAGAAAATAAAAATAAAAATAAAAATCAGTCCCATATGGTGGGCCTAGTTTCCAAACCGCATCAAGCTCACAGCACCATTTGAGTTACATCGAATGACATCAAAACGCCATTTAGCACTTCTAAAACCAAAGAAAGTAGATGCTTCTAAAACCCAAAGTCCTATGTCACCTAGAAATCTTCAAAGAAACATTTTAAGAGTTCCGATTGTCGGGCAAAAGAAAGTAGAAGCTTCTAAAACCCAAAGTCCTCTTTCAAGATTGATAAGCTTTTCAATATCTACCAACCAAAGTTGCAAAAAACACATCCTATAAGCAAAAAGCACATCAACAAGATGGATAGTTTCTTATTCATGAAAAATGTATTTACTTGAACTACTTGGACTCCTAACCACAGTTGCCAGGTTTGAATGGGTTCTTCTCTCTCAATGGCAAGAGAGTTGCCCTTTCCTTATTAACTGGCTACTTGCAGGCAATATTGATGAGCAATGGGTCAGGTTAGTATGGGACAGTTCTGCTCCAATGAAAGTGATAGCCTTTCTGCTGGTTAGTCTGTTGTAATAAGGTACTCACAGTAGATCACCTGCAACACAGAGACTGGCATATGATTAATCACTGCATCATGTATGAAGCTGACTAGGAGAATGTTGATCTTTGTGTGAGGATGAAAGTGTGAATTCGCAGCACAAATGTAAATGCTAGTGTGAAACAGATAACATACCGGGGCTGTTCACCAAGTGCGGACCACCATGAACAAGCCCTGCTTCAAATTCACACCAGTCCACACATTAAGTGTGTAGCCGATGTGTCTAGACCTTCCAATGCACTTCCCTCACTCTTGCTACCCTTAATTTCACCCTCTTTTTTTCTTGTCTTTTGAGAAGACAACAAAATGTTAACAAGGCTAAGAAAAGGGAATAGAATTCTCAATACAAACAGAGGAGCAACACATGCTAACCTTGGCCAACTCATAAGGGCTAGCAATGGACCAGGCCAGGGCTGGTTAAAATCAAAATTATGAAGTATAGTGTTCAGTCCTCTATAGCATATAGCCTAAGCAACATCATGTGTGGTGTAAGCAGTGTTCGAAGTATCGGTATCGCTACAAGTTTCGCTTGTCAAGGATATGGAAACAATATCGATATCGCTGATAACCGGAAATGCAGGGAAACTTAGGGAAAACAGTGAAATTTTTAGCGAAACTTCAGGAGATGTTAAAATGTACATATTTGCATATTTAGAAATAATAATAATAAAAATAAATACAAAAAGAATGCATACATACCAAGTTTCCATTAAATTGGGCCTTAAAAACATGTGTTGTTGTAAGAAATCAGTCCAACCATCCCATCCAGCCTATTAAACCATTCAAACATCCATTGATATTGCAAAATATCAACAACACATGATATTTCACCCAAAAATCATCAACAATTGGAAAGGAAACGAAAGATTGTGGTCTCAATATCACACGTGTTGAGATATTGATAATATCAAGATGTTATTAATACTATCAATGGCAAATTGAACACTACAAACAACCATGTGCCCATGAAAAAAAAATTGAAATAATTTTTTTCTAATAAACGATATTCTGATGATATCAATAAGTTGGCGATATTATTGAAATATCGTCAATACACTTACGATACAAGCATTACCTAGAATTTACATAGTTGAAAATATTGACGATACATTGGCGATATTTATGCATTGGCAATACAAGCAACACCTAGAATTTACATAGTTGAAAATATTGACGATTACATTAGCGATATTGATATATTGGCTATACTTAGCAATACATTGCTAATACCTAGAATTTATGATACTACCAGCGTTATCAGTATCGTTACCAGTGTTATCGGTATCGCTCAGCTGGAGATAAAGATAATATTGGAGATAATTCAAACACTGGTTGTAAGCCACACGATACTCCTATCTTTTAATTAAAATAATAGGACAAAATATAATAATAGTAAAAAATAAGTACAAAAAAACTGTAAAAACCCTTCATTGTGATGATAAGATACCTAAAAAAATAAGGCATATCCAACCATCAGGTGGACCAAATCATAGAAATCAATGTACAGCCACCCAAAAAGGCTTCACTATAGCGTGGTTTGCCAACATAATGGTTGGATCCACCTTGTTAGCCCAAGCAATGGGCCACACCATAGAAAACAATGGCTAATTGTGAGCTACCTAAGAAAATCAAGCCTATCCAACCATCACATGGCCCACACCATAGAAAACAATGCACAAGCACCCAAACACCTCCATTGAAGCATGGTGGCCCATGTCATAGTTGAATGGGTTGCATGCCTGCTGCCACCCCCCCTGTACATTGTGGAAAACAATGGACAACTGTGAGCCACCCAAGAAAATGAAGCCTATCCAACCATCTCTCTTTTAAGATTTTACAAACACCTGTATACAAGTGTTGGAAAGAAACTTCATTTTTCATGACATGCTCTCTTTAGTCTTTTTCTTCCCATGTCAATAGAACAAATCCATGATACAGAAACTCAATTACAACAAGCTACCTGCCGACAACTTCACAAAACCATGATCCCTATATCTTGGAATGCCAAAGACAGAAAGCCCGTTGTAGAACATCAATCCAATATGCAAATATGGACTCTTTTAGCTGAGCCCACTTGAGGTTTTACCAATTTTTCCAAAAGGAATCATAAGGTTCATGCCCAACTATGCAAGTTTGATGGATCTAACTGTGACAGGACCCCAAACTCACATAGATTTTAAAGTTGCTACCCTCAAACCTTAGACACTTCTTCAGTTGAATGTTGACCATTACATATTTTTATTCCACTAATTAGAACATTAAGATTATCCTAGTGAGATTTTTTTTATACTACTCTTTCCAGAATGAGACTGAACAAACCAGTCCAAATCATGGAAGCTTGGGCCCACTTGTCAAGCTCAAAACTTAGCACATTCAGCATTTCCTCGAATCCAGTATAATGTAATGTGCAGGCCCAAGGTTCCTCGCTTCAGCCCAAATTGCATGGATGGGGCTTGAAATTCCCAGTCGTGGCTCACAACCAGATGGAAAATGGGATAAAACAAAATTAATTTCACATACAGCCAAAATAAATTAAAATATTATTTCAAGCTGTTGATTTTATTGCAATGTCCTGATCTTTTAAGCAAAAACATATATGTTAGAATCACAACAGATTCCACGATCTACTACAAGCATCAAATCTAGTGCGTTTAACAGTTTTGAATGCATACTTTCCGTCTGTATGGATTGCTGGATGATGTGGTGTCTTTGGCCTTTTGACTCTACCACACCTATGCCTTCTTACATTCTCTAATGGGAAGATGAATGGGTGCATAATGGTGGGTAGATTGGGGTTCCGAAAATCGCACCCATCATAGGGTTCTCCCAATCCCACGACTCCTAAATCATTGGGAGAGAAGACTTCACCCCACACAACTCTGTCGAGAGTTGTCTATTGTACTTCACCCACATGATAACCGTGTGCACTCAACAAAAGCATTGATCCCACTCTAATGATCATGCGAACGATCTAATCCAATCATTGCATTGCCTGATGGACATGTGCTATTGCTATGTGTAGTCCATAATTCCAACAATATAAACAAAAATAAAAAAGGTGAACTTAAAATATATATTTTTTTAAAAAAATAAGAAAAAAATAAGAAAAAAATAAAAAGAAAGAAAGAAAGAAAGAAATGAAGAGAGGATCTCGATCGACTACTAGTGCTGGATCCACGGCAACCTTTAACCTTTAAAGACTAGTGGCTTCCTCCTCCTGACCAGAAAATGAAAAGATTAATCAATCAATCACATAACAGTCATTTTATATTTAAAAAATAACATCGACAAAATATCATTTGAAATGAATTGGTAGGAAGCCTAACACAATATCCTATCCTAAAATCTAGAAAAAAGAACCAAAAAAATTGCTACAAGGAGTTGTGCATAAAGAGTTGGCCACATAGTTCAAAACCCAAAAACTCGACTCAACTCGATGTCCATTCAGGTCAAGTTGGCTCAAAGACTCAATTGAGTCTTTAAGCTACTCGATATTTAATAATTAAATTAAGATATTAGCAGTATTTAAAGAGAATTTTTATAACTAAATAAAATCAAAAAGCAATGGCACATGATACTATTTTCTACTACTTTTCAGGGGAAAAAAGAAAGAAAGAAAGAAATAGTAGTAGTTTTCAGAGTGGGGGAAGGCATTGGATCTATTAAAGGAGATTTAATGTCAAGACTTTGAATGAATTGGTTGTTTTGGCTGCTATTTTCTTATTTTGTTATTTGAACTATAGTGCTATTTGGGATACTATTGTTTTGACAATATTCTTCCATTCATTAAAACAAAACAAAACAAATAAAAATATATATATTAAGTAAAAAAAAAAAAAAAAACAAATTGTAGCAGAGATGTATAACAGCTATAGTAACCCTCAAAACTAGAATGTGTTAAGGAAACAATGCGTTAGATCATTTGATAATCAATGAGCTGTTTTTTTAGGACCATAAGAGGAAGCACATGATGGAGAGATTGGATGTATCATACACATTATGGTGGGCCCCACATACCATAAGTGTGTATGATATATCAACTATTGTGTTCTACTAACCGTAAAAACTTTACAACTTCAGGATTTTACAGGCATCTAGACGACACATATGAGAAAAATAAAACAAAGAAAAAGAAAAGAAAGGAGGAGAGATGTACATTCACTCCCATTTCTTAATCTTTCCATCCACTAAGACACTGCACTTCCGAGGTGGGCCCAACATAACGCCCGGCCCCACATCATGCGTAGCCGGGAATCCAACTGTCACATTATCACAAGAAATCTTAAACTTCATCCAGCTCGAAAGAAACCCGATATACTTTGTACGAGCAAGCAATTCAACTTGGAAATCGACGGCCCCACGTAATAGCCGGTCCCTGACCATGGACTCGGCCACATCCACATCCAAGCTCTTCGACTGGGCCATGAGGCCGTCTTGGAGAGTCTTATGCCACCGTGATTTCACAGAGAAGGAAGGGATGGAGACCTGTGATAGGAGGTAGGACCCATAGTATATGGATGACTGGACACGGTCAAAGTACATATCAGCATGTATGTCATAGTTCTGAATGTAAATCGAGATATTCCAGGCGGCGGTCAATTGCGAGGAGGAGATGTTGAAGGGATCGACGGTGGCTGAGGTGACGGTGTATGCAGACATTTTATTGATCGGCGTGCAAAAGAACAAGATAATTACTGAAAATGTTAACAATACTATGACCCCTCCTATGGGCATTTTGGAGCGGAAATTGTCAGGGTTGCGGGTAAGGAAATCGTAGATGCTAGTGGGGTGACGAGGAAGAAGGCTAGGGCTTCTGGTGCGGCAGAGGAGGGGAAGCATTGTGGCATAACCTACTTAGAAGAGAGACGTGAAAATATAAGTCGCGGAGACTGCAATCCCTGTTTTTTTTAAGGATACGATGCGGCACCGAGTCGGTCGCTAGCCAGTCTGCTCTCTTGTGAACGAAAGTTAGGTGGGCCACACATTTGTGAGAAAAATCTCGAATCAATCAGATTTAGTGGTGTGTTTACATCAACAAGTTTTTTGTGCTCTGCTGTGATGTATGTTTTACATCCATTTCGTCCAGCCATTTTGCAAGATCGATCAGTTTTGGAAGTGGGCCCATTTTAAGGCAGATGCAATGCTCATGTGAACCGCAGTAGTGGGTAGAAACCTTCTCACGATGTTTATTTTTAAAAAGTTAATAAAATATGGAAAACTTGCATGAATTTTCCACGTAACTACCGCACACATGTATGCAAGTACGAGATCCTCTAATTTAGGATCTATACTATTAGAACATTTATTAGATTTTATCTATTAAATTTTATAATATCTTATCTATTAAATTTTATAATATCCATTTTAATGCAGCCAATCAAGGAAAAGAGTGGAGGATGTGTATTTGCGTCCTACCCCACCCTGACAGTAATCCATTCGGACAGGGTTCTGTGGGGTCCACTGTGATATAATATTTTATCCACACTGTTAATTATTTTTATCAGATAAATTTAATATATAATCTAAAAATTAAACTATGTAAAAGACTTATTTGGACCACAAAGTGGGTACTGAACTTTCACCATTAAAACCTTCTTGGAAGCTGGAGAAGTCTCGGATCACGCTGATATTTGTGTTTTCACTTCATCTACGTCTACATAACCTTATTAATAGGTTAGATGATAGTAAAACATCACTGTGTCCCTTAAAAATGTTTCAATAGTGGGTGTCATTATCACTGCAGCTTCCTTTGGTGTGGTCCACCGGAGATCTGGACCTATCTCATTTTTATGGTAATAACCTAAAATGATCTGAGAAAAGCGATTAACGAAGTGAAGAAAACAATTAAATCATGTTGGCTCCACAGATCCCTGCCTAGACGGATTACTGTCCGGGTGGGGTAGGATGCCGAATTTGAGGTATTCAAGGGATTTGAATGCATCCTGCATTCATGCAGATAATATGACAGCTGTGCTTTATTACATTTGACATCTAACCTGTTCATGAGGTTATAAATCTGTCATCTACACCAGCAAATCAGCGGAAGCGGATTGCGTACTGAGTAACTCAGTACGATAAACTTATCGTACTGAGTAAACTCTGTGGGCCCCACTGTCATTTATGCATTGTATCCACTCCATTTATCTGTTTTACCACATTATTTGAGGGCTTTATACCAAAAATGGAGTATATAAAAGTCTCAATTGGATCACACCATCGGAAACAGTGTAAATTGAACATCTACAGTTGAAAAATTCTTGGGGGCAACAGAAGTTTTAGATCAAGCTGATATTTGCTTTTTTTTCCCTGCATCCATGTCTGTCTGATATTATGAACAGGTTGGATGACAAATAAACATCACTGGGGGCTTAGAAAGTTTTCAACGGTGGAAATCAATAGTTCCACTTTTTCCTGTGGTATGATTCATTTGAGCTTTATATATGCATTAATTTTGGATTAAACCCTAAAATGATATGAAAAAACGAATAGACGGCGTGGATAAACCACATGCATTCTCGGTGGCCCAACATAGTTTACTCAGTACGATAAGAGCGCACTGAGTAACTCAGTACGCAATCCAATTTCCAAATCAGCTAATTATGGAAGGAGTATCTAATTTCCAAATCAGCTAATTATGGAAGGAGTAGGAATAGATCTAGTTCATTGAATCTTGCATTTCAGCTGTTTGACTGAGTTGTAATAATTTAATTAAAAGACGGGAAATTACTAAAATGGCAGAACCATCTTAATTCATAATGACAACTTCCAAATTGCAAATCCATCCAATTCAATTCACTTAGTAATCTGAATTGCTGTTTGGAGGCCAGCCATACATTTGAACGGAGGGGTTAATCCAATTGGGTCATCTCTAATTCATTGATTATCGCAACTCATATGGCTTTTTAAAGATATGAGATTATACTTAAAAGAGTAAATGGTTCAAAACCTCCTACCTTCACTACAACGAAAATGGCCTTTAGGGCGTGTTTGGATGGACGGATTGGAACAGATTGGAAGGGATTGAACGGTAAAATCCCGGGATATGCTAAACGTGCCAAACAGACCCGGCAAACTTGTCCCGGTATAATTTTCCCTTTTTTGGAAAGGTAGTATAAATCACATACTTGCTGCACAGAACAGGGAACATGATTCGCCTAGAAAAACATGCACCAATACTATGTAAAATCATGATACAATAAAAATCCTCATATAACAGTTTTGTTTGAACTTCACATCATGATAAAATGAAGATCCTTGCATTGGACCGATGATACAGAGTGACTTGTACTGGTTTCAGCAGCCCACTACTTAAATCCATGCAATGAACTGAATCACAAATATGTGAGTTTGACTTGACAAGGAACCCGATTTGTTTTTATTTTTATTTTGAAAGATGAGTATTATCAAAAACCAAGGACAGAGGCCTAAAACAGAAGGAAAAAAAATAAAAAACAGACAAAACAAGAAAGCTAGAGGCAATTTAAGTTCCATCCAACAGTCCCTCCTCACAGTACACGTGGTAATTTACCACAAGGTGAAGGCCCATCATGTGGTGGGCCACCAATTGGATGAACCATAGGCCAAACATTGCAGTCAGACAATAGTGTCCATACAGTCATGAGTTCTGCAGGGTTGAACACAGACCGTATCTGGCCATTCCTTTTTGCAGGCAGCTGATTGAGGGACACCGCAGTCCAATTCCTTGCTTTGCTGTACATGGCACATCCACATACTGGACTACCAGATCAATGGCCCTGATCATCCCATGAACTGTGAGGAGAGCTGCATCAAATTATGAGCACAAGAACCGGGAGCAGGACATCAACGAAATTATCTGTATTCCAAGAGTCATGTTTCCCAACAATGAAACTAGGAGGCCCCACATATCATAAGTGTATATCAACTATTGTGTTCTCCTAGACGTAAAAACTCTACTGCTTAAGGACTTTAGAGGCATCAAAACGACACATATGAGAAGAAAAAAAGAAAAAGAAAAAAGAGGAGAGATATACATTCATCCCCATTTATTAGTCTTTCCATCCACTAAGACATTACAATTCCGAAGTGGGCCCAACATAACGCCCGGCCCCACATCATGCATAGCCGGGAATCCAACTGTCACGTTCTCACAGGAAATACTGAACTTATACCCGTTGTCAAAAATCTCGGAATACCTTCCCCGAGCAAGCAATTCAACTCGAAAACCCACGGCCCGGTGTAATAGCCAGTCCCTGACCATGGACTCGGTCGCATTCACATCCAAGCTCTCCGAGTGGTTCATAAGGCGGTCGTGGAGAGTCATATGCTTCGACCGTTGCACGTAGTAAGGGATGGATGGAGACCTGTGATAGGAGGTGGGATCCAAACCATTCATATGACTAGGCTTATATTATTGATCCAAATCATTGATATTGTTGGGCCAATCTCATCCTAGGCATTCATGTGATTGGGCCAGTTATATACCTAGTCTTGTATTAGCTATCTTAGTAGGTTACTGCGGTCGCAATAATTTTTATACGGGATGCACGGTTAGGCCTATTTTTTGTGATCCAAACTTCACATATAACTCATCCAGTTTTCTAAATTCTAGACTGTTTTGCTTGGAAGAACTCATTATCAATGATTCGAACCTTTCATATGACTAGGCCCGGACTCGGTGATCCAAATCAGCAATGTAAAGGGCTAATTTCAAGCAATTTTTACCATTCATATGATTGCGTGACTATTTCTACCAATCCTAATTTTTCTCATGACTCGGCCCATTTTCTAGTGATCCCCAAACAATTCATATGGCTAGACTTGATTATTGATCCAGATCACGTAGTTAGGCCAGTGATACACCACATCCTGTATGTAGTGAGGATACTAGTTTAATTTGATTCCAATGATTCAACATGTATATACAGCTGGGCATATTTTTAGTTATCTAAATTGTTTGAATGAGTTATCCAATTTATGAATTATAGATCGTTTTGTTTGGATGAACTCATTATTAGTTATTTCAACCATTCATATGACTAGACCCGTACTCATGATGATCCAAATAGGCAATGAAAAAGCTAGTTTTTAGTGATCTATACCATTCATGTGATCGGGAGACAATTTATGACCATCTTAATTGTACTCATGACTCGACCATCGTCTATCATCAAATTGTCCATATGACAGCTCATTCTAATCATCCAAACATTAATATGATTAGGTCCGTATTAATTTATCCAAAGCTTCAATATGGTCAGGTATGTTTTTCATCATCTAAGTCGTTCGTATGACTGGGCAAATCATATACAACAGTGACATGTATCAACCGATCAAAGTTGTGAATGTAGTCGTGCTGATTTCTAGTGACCCAAGCTGACAACATGGTTGGGCCTATTTTTAGTGATTCATATTGTTTAGACGAGTTGGCCCGTTTTCTACATTTAAATCTGGTTGGTTTTTATGAGCCAATTCTGAATGATCTAAACAAATTAATATGGGTAAGACGGTACTCGATATTCCAAGCCATTAAGGTGGTGGGTAGTATTTTGTGAATCATACGATTCTTTGTACGACTTGGCCCATTTTCTATCATCCAACCACCTACATGAACGTACTTGGGTCTAAGTAGGTTCATGTCTGCATTAAGGTGGACTCCTAACCACGGTTGCCAGGTTTGAATGGGTTCTTCTCTCTCAATGGCAAGAGAGTTGCCCATTCCTTATTAACTGGCTACTTGCAGGCAATATTGATTACTCTAATCAACTCCCACAAGGTTACCTCAATAAGAGTTACCTCATTTGTTCCGAATCATGTCCGACCAAGATGGCACTGTGGAAAATTTCTTCTAGTGTTGCAGCTAAATATTAGCATGGACTCCAATCTTCAGGTGCCACCTCAAAGACGACAAGATAAATCAGCTTTTCTGATACTGAAGTGCCACGAACTACATGCCATAATCAGGCACTGACAGCATAGCTTGGACTCTAGAGTAGGCTGGTCAATTTTCAATTAGTTCATATAAGAAAGTGATGAGTAATCAAGGGACTATTGATGAGCAATGGTCAGGTTAGTATGGGATAGTTCTGCTCCAATGAAAGTGATAGCCTTTCTGCTGGTCAGTCTGTTGTAATAAGGTGCTCATAGTATATCACCTGGAACACAGAGACTGGCATATGATTAATCACTGCATCATGTGTGAAGCTGACTAGGAGAATGTTGATCTTCGTGTGAGGATGAAAGTGTGAATTCGCAGCACAAATGTAAATGCTAGTGTGAAACAGATAACATACATGGGTCTGTTCACTAAGTGCGGACCACCATGAACAAGCCCTGCTTCAAATTCACACCAGTCCACACATTAAGTGTGTAGCCGATGTGTCTAGACCTTCCAATGCACTTCCCTCACTCTTGCTACCCTTAATTTCACCCTCTTTTTTTCTTGTCTTTTGAGAAGACAACAAAATGTTAACAAGGCTAAGAAAAGGGAATAGAATTCTCAATACAAACAGAGGAGCAACACATGCTAACCTTGGCCAACTCATAAGGGCTAGCAATGGACCAGGCCATGTCTGGGTAAAATCAAAATTATGAAGTATAGTGTTCAATCCTCCATAGCATATAGCCTAAGCAACATCATGTGTGGTGTAAGCAGTGTTCGAAGTATCGGTATTGCTACAAGTTTCGCTTGTCAAGGATATGGAAACAATATCGATATCGCTGATAACTGGAAATGCAGGGAAACTTAGGGAAAACAGTGAAATTTTCAGTGAAACTTCAGGAGATGTTAAAATGTATATATTTGCATATTTAGAAATAATAACAATAAAAATAAATACAAAAAGAATGCATACATACCAAGTTTCCATTAAATTGGGCCTCAAAAACATGTGTTGTTGTGAGAAATCAGTCCAACCATCCCATCCAGCCTATTAAACCATTCAAACATCCATTGATATTGCAAAATATCAACAACACATGATATTTCACCCAAAAATCATCAACAATTGGAAAGGAAACGAAAGATTGTGGTCTCAATATCACACGTGTTGAGATATTGATAATATCAAGATGTTATTAATACTATCAATGACAAATTGAACACTACAAACAACCATGTGCCCATGAAAAAAAAAATTGAAATAATTTTTTTCTAATAAACGATATTTTGATGATATCAATAAGTTGGCAATATTATTGAAATATCGTCAATACACTTATGATACAAGCATTACCTAGAATTTACATAGTTGAAAATATTGACGATACATTGGCGATATTGATGCATTGGCAATACAAGCAACACCTAGAATTTACGTAGTTGAAAATATTGACGATTACATTGGCGATATCGATATGTTGGCTATACTTAGTGATACATTGCTAATACCTAGAATTTATGATACTACTAGCGTTATCGGTATCGTTACCAGTGTTATCGGTATTGCTCAGCTGGAGATAAAGATAATATTGGAGATAATTCGAACACTGGTTGTAAGCCACACGATACTCCCATCTTTTAATTAAAATAATAGGACAAAATATAATAATAGTAAAAAATAAGTACAAAAAAACTGTAAAAAGCCTTTATTGTGATGATAAGATACCTAAAAAAAATAAGGCATATCCAACCATCAGGTGGACCAAATGATAGAAATCAATGTACAGCCACCCAAAAAGGCTTCACTATAGCGTGGTTTGCCAACATAATGGTTGGATCCACCTTGTTAGACCAAGCAATGGGCTACACCATAGAAAACAATGGCTAATTGTGAGCTACCTAAGAAAATCAAGCCTATCCAACCATCACATGGCCCACACCATAGAAAACAATGCACAAGCACCCAAACACCTCCATTGAAGCATGGTGGCCCATGTCATAGTTGAATGGGTTGCATGCCTACTGCCACCCCCCCTGTACATTGTGGAAAACAATGGACAACTGTGAGCCACCCAAGAAAATCAAGCCTATCCAACCATCTCTCTTTTAAGATTTTACAAACACCTGTATACAAGTGTTGGAAAGAAACTTCATTTTTCATGACAGGCTCTCTTTAGTCTTTTTCTTCCCATGTTAATAGAACAAATCCACGATACAGAAACTCAATTACAACAAGCTACCTGCCCACAACTTCACAAAACCATGATCCCTATATCTTGGAATGCCAGCACAGAAAGCCCGTTGTAGAACATCAATCCAATATGCAAATATGGACTCTTTTAGCTGAGCCCACTCGAGGTTTTACCGATTTTTCCAAAAGGAATCATAAGGTTCATGCCCAACTATGCAAGTTTGATGGATCTAACTGTGACCGGACCCCAAACTCACATAGATTTTAAAGTTGCTACCCTCAAACCTTAGACACTTCTTCAGTTGAATGTTGACCATTACATATTTTTATGCCACTAATTAGAACATTAAGATTATCCTAGTGAGATTTTTTTATACTACTCTTTCCAGAATGAGACTGAACAAACCAGTCCAAATCATGGAAGCTTGGGCCCACTTATCAAGCTCAAAACTTAGCACATTCAGCATTTCCTCAAATCCAGTATAATGTAATGTGCAGGCCCAAGGTTCCTCGCTTCAGCCCAAATTGCATGGATGGGGCTTGAAATTCCCAGTCGTGGCTCACAACCAGATGGAAAATGGGATAAAACAAAATTAGTTTCACATACAGCCAAAATAAATTAAAATATTATTTCAAGCTGTTGATTTTATTGCAATGTCCTGATCTTTTAAGCAAAAACATATATGTTAGAATCACAACAGATTCCACGATCTACTACAAGCATCAAATCTTGTGCGTTTAACAGTTTTGAATGCGTACTTTCCGTCTGTATGGATTGCTGGATGATGTGGTGTCTTTCGGCCTTCTGACTCTACCACTCCTACGCCTTCTTACATTCTCTAATGGGAAGATGAATGGGTGCATAATGGTGTGTAGATTGGGGTTCAGAAAATCGCACCCATCATAGGGTTCTCCCAAACCCACGACTCCTAAATCATTGGGAGAGAAGACTTCACCCAACACAACTCTGTCAAGAGTTGTCTATTGTACTTCACGTATGTGATAACCGTGTGCACTCAACAAAAGCATTGATCCCACTCTAATGATCATGCGAACGATCTAATCCAATCATTGCATTGCCTAATGGACATGTGCTATTGCTATGTGTAGTCCATAATTCCAACAATATAAACATAAATAAAAAAGGTGAACTTCAAAAATATATATATATATATATATATATATTTTTAAAAAGAAAAAAATAAGAAAAAAATGAAAAGAAAGAAAGAAAGAAAGAAATGAAGAGAGGATCTCGATCGACTACTAGTGCTGGACCCACGGCAACCTTTAACCTTTAAAGACTAGTGGCTTCCTCCTCCTGACCAGAAAATGAAAAGATTAATCAATCAATCACATAACAGTCATTTTATATTTAAAAAATAACAGCAACAAAATATCATTTGAAATCAATAGGTAGGAAGCCTAACACAATATCCTATCCTAAAATCTGGAAAAAAGAACAAAAAAAATTGCTACAAGGAGTTGTGCATAAAGAGTTGGCCACATAGTTCAAAACCCAAAAACTCGACTCAACTCGATGTCCATTGATCAGGTCGAGTTGGCTCAAAGACTCAATTGAGTTTTTAAGCTACTTGATATTTAATAATTAAATTAAGATATTAGCAGTATTTAAAGAGAATTTTTATAACTAAATAAAATCAAAAAGCAATGGCACATAATACTATTTTCTACTACTTTTCAGGGGAAAAAAAAAAAAAAAAAGAAAGAAAGGAAGAAAGAAATAGTAGTAGTTTTCAGAGTGGGGGAAGGCATTGGATCTATTAAAGGAGGTTTAATGTCAAGAGTTTGAATGAATTGGTTGTTTTGGCTGCTATTTTCTTATTTTGTTATTTGAACTATAGTGCTATTTGGGATACTATTGTTTTGACAATATTCTTCCATTCATTAAAACAAAACAAAACAAATAAAAAAAAAATATATTCAGTAAAAAAAAATAAAAACAAATTGTAGCAGAGATATAACAGCTATAGTAACCTTCAAAACTAGAATGTGTTAAGGAAACAATGTGTTAGATCATTTGATAATCAATGAGCTGTTTTTTTAGGACCATAAGAGGAAGCACATGATAGAGAGATTGGATGTATCATACACATTACGGTGGGCCCCACATATCATGAGTGTATATGATATATCAACTATTGTGTTCTACTAACCGTACAAACTTTACAACTTAAGGATTTTACAGGCATCTAGACGACACATATGAGAAAAATAAAACAAAGAAAAAGAAAAGAAAGGAGGAGAGATGTACATTCACACCCATTTCTTAGTCTTTCCATCCACTAAGACACTGCACTTCCGAGGTGGGCCCAACATAACGCCCGGCCCCACATCATGCGTAGCCGTAAACCCAACTGTCACATTATTACAAGAAATCTTGAACTTCATCCAGCTCGAAAGAAACACGATATACTTTGTCCGAGCAAGCAATTCAACTTGGAAATCGACGGCCCCACGTAATAGCCGGTCCCTGACCATGGACTCGGCCACATCCACATCCAAGCTCTTTGACTGGGCCATGAGGCCGTCTTGGAGAGTCTTATTCCACTGTGATTTCACAGAGAAGGAAGGGATGGAGACCTGTGATAGGAGGTAGGACCCATAGTATATGGATGACTGGACACGGTCAAAGTACATATCAGCATGTATGTCATAGTTCTGAATGTAAATCGAGATATTCCAGGAGGCGGTCAATTGCGAGGAGGAGATGTTGAAGGGATCGACGGTGGCTGAGGTGACGGTGTATGAAGACATTTCATTGATCGGCGGGCAAAAGAACAAGACAAATCCTGAAAGTGTTAATAATACTATGACCGTTGCTATGGGCATTTTGGAGCGGATATGGTCAGAGTTGCGGGTAAGGAGGTCGTAGAGGTTTAGAGTGGAGTGACGAGGAAGAAGGCTAGGGTCTCTGGTGCGGCAGAGGAGGGGAAGCATTGTGGCATAACCTACTTAGAAGAGATACGTGAAAATATAAGTTGTGGAGACAGCAATCCCTGTTTTTTTAATAAGGATACGATGCGGCACCGAGTCGGTCACTAGCCAGTCTGCTGTCTTGTGAACGAAAGTTAGGTGGGCCACACATTTGTGAGAAAAATCTCGAATCAATCAGATTTCGTGGTGTGTTTACATCACCAAGTTTTTTGTGCTCTGCTGTGATGTATGTTTTACATCCTCCATCCATTTTGCAAGATCGATCAGTTTTGGAAATGGGCCCATTTTAAGGCAGATGCAATGCTCATGTGAACCGCAGTAGTGGGTAGAAACCTTCTCACTATGTTTATTTTTAAAAAGTTAGTAAAATATGGAAAACTTGAATGAATTTTCCATGTAACTACCGCACACATGTATACAAGTATGAGATCCTCTAATTTATGATATACAAGTATGAGATCCTCTAATTTAGGATCTATACTATTAGAACATTTATTAGATTTTATCTATTAAATTCTATAATATCTTATCTATTAAATTTTATAATATCCATTTTTATGCAGCCAATCAAGGAAAAGAGTGGAGGATGTGTATTTGTGTCCTACCCCACCCCGACAGTAATCCATTCGGACAGGGTTCTGTGGGGTCCACTGTGATATAATATTTTATCCACACTGTTAATTATTTTTATCAGATAAATTTAATATATGATCTAAAAAATAGGCATGTAAAAGACTTATTTGGACCACAAAGTGGGTACTGAACTTTCACCATTAAAACCTTCTTGGAAGCTGGAGAAGTCTCGGATCACGCTGATATTTGTGTTTTCACTTCATCTATGTCTACATAACCTTATTAATAGGTTAGATGCTAGAAAAACATCATGGTGTCCCTTAAAAATGTTTCAATAGTGGGTGTCATTATCACTGCAGCTTCCTTTAGTGTGGTCCACCGGAGATCTAGACCTATCTCATTTTTATGGTAATAACTTAAAATGATTTGAGAAAAGTGATTAACGAAGTGAAGAAAACAATTAAATCACGTTGGCCCCACAGATCCCTGCCTAGACGGATTACTGTCCGGGTGGGTAGGATGCCGAATTTGAGGTATTCGAGGGATTTGAATGCATCATGCATTCATGCAAATAATATGCCAGCTGTGCTTTATTACATTTGACATCTAACCTGTTCATGAGGTTATAAATCTGCCATCTACACCAGCAAATCAGCGGAAGCGGATTGCGTACCGAGTAACTCAGTACGCAAAGCTTACTGAGTAAACTCTGTGGGCTTCACTGTCATTTATGCATTGTATCCACTCCGTTCATCTGTTTTACCATATTATTTGAGGGCTTTATACCAAAAATGGAGTACATAAAAGTCTCAATTGGATCACACCATCGGAAACAGTGTAAATTGAACATCTACAGTTGAAAAATTCTTGGGGGCAACAGAAGTTTTAGATCAAGCTGATATTTGCTTTTTTTCCTTCATCCATGTCTGTCTGATATTATGAACAGGTTGGATGACAAATAAACATCACTGGGGCCTTAGAAAGTTTTCAACGGTGGAAATCAATAGTTCCACTTTTTCCTGTGGTATGATCCACTTGAGCTTTGTATATGCATTAATTTTGGGTTGAACCCCTAAAATGATATGAAAAAACGAATGGATGGCGTGGATAAACCACATGCATTCTCGGTGGGCCCAACAGAGTTTACTCAGTACGATAATAGCCATCTTAATTCACAATGACAACTTCCAAATTGCAAATCCATCCAATTCAATTCACTCAGTGATCTGAATTGCTGTTTGGAGGCCAGCCATACATTTGAACGGAGGGGTTAATCCAATTGGGTCATCTCTAATTTATTTATTATTTGCTTTTTAAAGATCTGAGATTATACTTAAAAGAGTAAATGGTTCAAAACCTCCTACCTTCACTACAACGAAAATGGCCTTTAGGGCGTGTTTGGATGGACGGATTGGAACGGATTGGAAGGGATTGAACGGTAAAATCCCGGGATATGCTAAACGTGCCAAACAGACCTGGCAAACTTGTCCCGTGATAATTTTCCATTTTTTGGAAAGGTAGTAGAAATCACATACTTGCTGCACAGAACAGGGAACATGATTCGCCTAGAAAAACATGCACCAATACTATGTAAAATCATGATACAATAAAAATCCTCGTATAACAGTTTTGTTTGAACTTCACATCATGATACAATGAAGATCCTTGCATTGGACCGATGATACAGAGTGACTTGTATTGGTTTCAGCAGCCCACTACTTAAATCCATGCAATGAACTGAATCACAAAATATGTGAGTTTGACTTGACAAGGAACCCGATTTATTTTTATTTTTATTTTGAAAGATGAGTATTATCAAAAACCAAGGACAGAGGCCTAAAACAGAAGGAAAAATAAAAATAAAAAACAAACAAAACAAGAAAGCTAGAGGCAATTTAAGTTCCATCCAACAGTCCCTCCTCACAATACACGTGGTAATTTACCATGAGGTGAAGGCCCATCATGTGGTGATGAAACATAGGCCAAACATTGCAGTCAGACAATAGTGTCCATACACTCATGAGTTCTGCAGGGTTGAACACAGACCGTATCTGGCCATTCCTTTTTGCAGGCGGGATTGAGGGACACCACAGTCCAATTCCTTGCTTTGCTTTGTACATGGCACATCCACATACATCTTGGACTACCGGATCAATGGCCCGATCATCCCATGAACTGAGGAGGAGAGCCGCATCAAATTATGAGCACAAGAACCGGGAGCAGGACATCAACGAAATTATCTGTATTTCAAGAGTCATGTTTCCCAACAATGAAACTTGGAGGCCCCACATATCATGAGTGTATATCAACTATTGTGTTCTCCTGGACGTAAAAACTTTACTGCTTAAGGACTTTAGAGGCATCAAAACGACACATATGAGAAGAAAAAAAGAAAAAAAGAAAAAAGAGGAGAGATATACATTCATCCCCGTTTATTAGTCTTTCCATCCACTAAGACATTACAATTCCAAGGTGGGCCCAACATAACGCCCGGCCCCACATCATGCATAGCCGGGAATCCAACTGTCACATTCTCACAGGAAATACTGAACTTATACCCGTTGTCAAAAATCTTGGAATACCTTCCCCGAGCAAGCAATTCAACTCGAAAACCCACGGCCCGGCGTAATAGCCGGTCCCTGACCATGGACTCGGCCGCATTCACATCCAAGCTCTCCGAGTGGTTCATAAGGCAGTCGTGGAGAGTCATATGCCTCGACCGTTGCACGTAGTAAGGGATGGATGGAGACCTGTGATAGGAGGTGGGATCCAAACCATTCATATGACTAGGCCTGTATTATTGATCCAAATCATTGATATTGTTGGGCCAATCTCATCCTAGTCGTTCATGTGATTGGTCCAGTTATATACTTAGTTTTGTATTAGCTATCTTAGTAGGTTACTGCGGTCGCAATGATTTTTATACGGGATGCACGGTTAGACCTATTTTTTGTGATCCAAACTTCACATATGACTCATCCAGTTTTCTAAATTTTAGACTGTTTTGCTTGGAAGAACTCATTATCAATGATCCGAACCTTTCATATGACTAGGCCCGGACTCGGTGATCCAAATCGGCAATGTGAAGGGCTAATTTCAAGCAATTTTTACCATTCATATGATTGCGGGACTATTTCTACCGATCCTGATTTTTCTCATGACTCGGCCCATTTTCTAGTGATCCCCAAACAATTCATATGGCTAGACTTGATTATTGATCCAGATCATGTAGTTAGGCGGTGATACACCACATCCTGTATGTAGTGAGGATACTAGTTTAATTTGATTCCAATGATTCAACATGTATATACAGCTGGGCATATTTTTAGTTATCTAAATTGTTTGAATGAGTTATCCAATTTATGAATTATAGATCGTTTTGTTTGGATGAACTCATTATCAGTTATTTCAACCATTCATATGACTAGACCCGTACTCAATGATCCAAATAGGCAATGTAAAAGGCTAGTTTTTAGTGATATATACCATTCATGTGATCGGGAGACAATTTATGACCATCTTAATTGTACTCATGACTCGGCCATCGTCTATCATCAAATTGTCCATATGACAGCTCAGTCTAATCATCCAAACATTAATATGACTAGGTCCATATTAATTTATCCAAAGCTTCAATATGGTCAGACATGTTTTTCATCATCTAAGCCGTTCGTATGACTGGGCAAATCATATACAACAGAGACATGTATCAACCGACCAAAGTTGTGAATGTAGTCGTGCTGATTTCTAGTGACCCAAGCTGACGGCATGGTTGGGCCTATTTTTAGTGATTCATATTGTTTAGACGAGTTGGCCCGTTTTCTACATTTAAATCTGGTTCTTTTTATGAGCCAATTCCGAATGATTTAAACAAATTAATATGGGTAAGACGGTACTCGATATTCCAAACCATTAAGGTGGTGGGTAGTATTTTGTGAATCATACGATTCTTTGTATGACTTGGCCCATTTTCTATCATCCAACCGCCTACATGAACGTACTTGGGTCTAAGTAGGTTCATGTTTGCATTAAGGTGGACTCCTAACCACAGTTGCCAGGTTTGAATGGGTTCTTCTCTCTCAATGGCAAGAGAGTTGCCCTTTCCTTATTAACTGGCTACTTGCAGGCAATATTGATTACAACTCCCACAAGGTTACCTTAATAAGAGTTACCTCATTTGTTCCGGATCATGTCCGGCCAAGATGGCACTGTGGAAAATTTCTTCTAGTGTTGCAGCTAAATATTAGCATGGACTCCAATCTTCAGGTGCCATCTCAAAGATGACAAGATAAATCAGCTTTTCTGATACTGAAGTGCGACGAACTACATGCCATAATCGAATCGACAAAGATAGCTTGGACTCCTAGCGGTGGTCAATTTTCAGTTAGTTCATATAAGAAAGTGATGAGTAATCAAGGGACTAGTGATGAGCAATGGGTCAGGTTAGTATGGGACAGTTCTGCTCCAATGAAAGTGATAGCCTTTCTGCTGGTTAGTCTGTTGTAATAAGGTGCTCATAGTATATCACCTGGAACACAGAGATTGGCATATGATTAATCACTGCATCATGTGTGAAGTGACTAGGAGAATGTTGATCTTTGTGTGAGGATGAAAATGTGAATTCGCAGCGCAAATGTAAATGCTAGTGTGAAACAGATAACATACCGGGGCTGTTCACCAAGTGCGGACCACCATGAACAAGCCCTGCTTCAAATTCACACCAGTCCACACATTAAGTGTGTAGCCGATGTGTCTAGACCTTCCAATGCACTTCCCTCACTCTTGCTACCCTTAATTTCACCCTCTTTTTTTTCTGGTCTTTTGAGAAGACAACAAAATGTTAACAAGGCTAAGAAAAGGGAATAGAATTCTCAATACAAACATAGGAGTAACACATGCTAACCTTGGCCAACTCATAAGGGCTAGCAATGGACCAGGCCATGTCTGGGTAAAATCAAAATTATGAAGTATATTGTTCAGTCCTCTATAGCATATAGCCTAAGCAACATCATGTGTGGTGTAAGCAGTGTTCAAGTATCGGTATCGCTACAAGTTTCACTTGTCAAGCATATGGAAATAATATCGATATCGCTGATAACCTAAATGCAGGGAAACTTAGGAAAACAGTGAAATTTTCAGAGAAACTTCAGGAGATGTTAAAATGTACATATTTGCATATTTAGAAATAATAATAATAAAAATAAATACAAAAAGAATGCCTACATACCAAGTTTCCATTAAATTGGGCCTAAAAAACATGTGTTGTTGTAAGAAATCAGTCCAACCATCCCATCCAGCCTATTAAACCATTCAAACATCCATTGATATTGCAAAATATCAACAACACATGATATTTCACCCAAAAATCATCAACAATTGGAAAGGAAATGAAAGATTGTGGTCTCAATATCACACGTGTTGAGATATTGATAATATCAAGATGTTATTAATACTATCAATGGCAAATTGAACACTACAAACAACCATGTGCCCATGAAAAAAAATTGAAATAATTTTTTTATAATAAACGATATTATGATGATATCAATAAGTTGGTGATATTATTGAAATATCGTCAATATACTAATGATACAAGCATTACCTAGAATTTACATAGTTGAAAATATTGACGATACATTGGCGATATTGATGCATTGGCAATACAAGCAACACCTAGAATTTACGTAGTTGAAAATATTGACGATTACATTGGCGATATTGATATGTTGGCTATACTTAGCGATACATTGCTAATACCTAGAATTTATGATACTACTAGCGTTATCGGTATCGCTCAGCTGGAGATAAAGATAATATTGGAGATAATTCGAACACTGGTTGTAAGCCACACGATACTCCTATCTTTTAATTAAAATAATAGGACAAAATATAATAATAGTAAAAAATAAGTACAAAAAAACTGTAAAAAGCCCTCATTGTGATGATAAGATACCTAAAAAAATAAGGCATATCCAACCATCAGGTGGACCAAATCATAGAAATCAATGTATAGCCACCCAAAAAGCCTTCACTATAGCGTGGTTTGCCAACATAATGGTTGGATCCACCTTGTTAGACCAAGCAATGGGCTACACCATAGAAAACAATGGCTAATTGTGAACTACCTAAGAAAATCAAGCCTATCCAACCATCACATGGCCCACACCATAGAAAACAATGCACAAGCACCCAAACACCTCCATTGAAGCATGGTGGCCCATGTCATAGTTGAATGGGTTGCATGCCTGCTGCCACCCCCCCTGTATATTGTGGAAAACAATGGACAACTGTGAGCCACCCAAGAAAATCAAGCCTATCCAACCATCTCTCTTTTAAGATTTTACAAACACCTGTATACAAGTGTTGGAAAGAAACTTCATTTTCATGACATGCTCTCTTTAGTCTTTTTCTTCCCATGTCAATAGAACAAATCCATGATACAGAAACTCAATTACAACAAGCTACCTGCCGACAACTTCACAAAACCATGATCCCTATATCTTGGAATGCCAGCACAGAAAGCCCGTTGTAGAACATCAATCCAATATGCAAATATGGACTCTTTTAGCTGAGCCCACTTGAGGTTTTACCGATTTTTCCAAAAGGAATCATAAGGTTCATGCCCAACTATGCAAGTTTGATGGATCTAACTGTGACAGGACCCCAAACTCACATAGATTTTAAAGTTGCTACCCTCAAACCTTAGACACTTCTTCAGTTGAATGTTGACCATTACATATTTTTATTCCACTAATTAGAACATTAAGATTATCCTAGTGAGATTTTTTTATACTACTCTTTCCAGAATGAGACTGAACAAACCAGTCCAAATCATGGAAGCTTGGGCCCACTTGTCAAGCTCAAAACTTAGCACATTCAGCATTTCCTCGAATCCAGTATAATGTAATGTGCAGGCCCAAGGTTCCTCGCTTCAGCCCAAATTGCATGGATGGGGCTTGAAATTCCCAGTCGTGGCTCACAACCAGATGGAAAATGGGATAAAACAAAATTAATTTCACATACAGCCAAAATAAATTAAAATATTATTTCAAGCTGTTGATTTTATTGCAATGTCCTGATCTTTTAAGCAAAAACATATATGTTAGAATCACAACAGATTCCACGATCTACTACAAGCATCAAATCTAGTGCGTTTAACAGTTTTGAATGCATACTTTCCGTCTGTATGGATTGCTGGATGATGTGGTGTCTTTTGGCCTTTTGACTCTACCACACCTATGCCTTCTTACATTCTCTAATGGGAAGATGAATGGGTGCATAATGGTGGGTAGATTGGGGTTCCGAAAATCGCACCCATCATAGGGTTCTCCCAATCCCACGACTCCTAAATCATTGAGAGAGAAGACTTCACCCCACACAACTCTGTCGAGAGTTGTCTATTGTACTTCACCCACATGATAACCGTGTGCACTCAACAAAAGCATTGATCCCACTCTAATGATCATGCGAACGATCTAATCCAATCATTGCATTGCCTGATGGACATGTGCTATTGCTATGTGTAGTCCATAATTCCAACAATATAAACATAAATAAAAAAGGTGAACTTAAAATATATATTTTTTTAAAAAAATAAGAAAAAAATAAGAAAAAAATAAAAAGAAAGAAAGAAAGAAAGAAATGAAGAGAGGATCTCGATCGACTACTAGTGCTGGATCCACGGCAACCTTTAACCTTTAAAGACTAGTGGCTTCCTCCTCCTGACCAGAAAATGAAAAGATTAATCAATCAATCACATAACAGTCATTTTATATTTAAAAAATAACATCGACAAAATATCATTTGAAATGAATTGGTAGGAAGCCTAACACAATATCCTATCCTAAAATCTAGAAAAAAGAACCAAAAAAATTGCTACAAGGAGTTGTGCATAAAGAGTTGGCCACATAGTTCAAAACCCAAAAACTCGACTCAACTCGATGTCCATTCAGGTCAAGTTGGCTCAAAGACTCAATTGAGTCTTTAAGCTACTCGATATTTAATAATTAAATTAAGATATTAGCAGTATTTAAAGAGAATTTTTATAACTAAATAAAATCAAAAAGCAATGGCACATGATACTATTTTCTACTACTTTTCAGGGGAAAAAAGAAAGAAAGAAAGAAATAGTAGTAGTTTTCAGAGTGGGGGAAGGCATTGGATCTATTAAAGGAGATTTAATGTCAAGACTTTGAATGAATTGGTTGTTTTGGCTGCTATTTTCTTATTTTGTTATTTGAACTATAGTGCTATTTGGGATACTATTGTTTTGACAATATTCTTCCATTCATTAAAACAAAACAAAACAAATAAAAATATATATATTAAGTAAAAAAAAAAAAAAAACAAATTGTAGCAGAGATGTATAACAGCTATAGTAACCCTCAAAACTAGAATGTGTTAAGGAAACAATGCGTTAGATCATTTGATAATCAATGAGCTGTTTTTTTAGGACCATAAGAGGAAGCACATGATGGAGAGATTGGATGTATCATACACATTATGGTGGGCCCCACATACCATAAGTGTGTATGATATATCAACTATTGTGTTCTACTAACCGTAAAAACTTTACAACTTCAGGATTTTACAGGCATCTAGACGACACATATGAGAAAAATAAAACAAAGAAAAAGAAAAGAAAGGAGGAGAGATGTACATTCACTCCCATTTCTTAATCTTTCCATCCACTAAGACACTGCACTTCCGAGGTGGGCCCAACATAACGCCCGGCCCCACATCATGCGTAGCCGGAATCCAACTGTCACATTATCACAAGAAATCTTAAACTTCATCCAGCTCGAAAGAAACCCGATATACTTTGTACGAGCAAGCAATTCAACTTGGAAATCGACGGCCCCACGTAATAGCCGGTCCCTGACCATGGACTCGGCCACATCCACATCCAAGCTCTTCGACTGGGCCATGAGGCCGTCTTGGAGAGTCTTATGCCACCCTGATTTCACAGAGAAGGAAGGGATGGAGACCTGTGATAGGAGGTAGGACCCATAGTATATGGATGACTGGACACGGTCAAAGTACATATCAGCATGTATGTCATAGTTCTGAATGTAAATCGAGATATTCCAGGCGGCGGTCAATTGCGAGGAGGAGATGTTGAAGGGATCGACGGTGGCTGAGGTGACGGTGTATGCAGACATTTTATTGATCGGCGTGCAAAAGAACAAGATAATTACTGAAAATGTTAACAATACTATGACCCCTCCTATGGGCATTTTGGAGCGGAAATTGTCAGGGTTGCGGGTAAGGAAATCGTAGATGCTAGTGGGGTGACGAGGAAGAAGGCTAGGGCTTCTGGTGCGGCAGAGGAGGGGAAGCATTGTGGCATAACCTACTTAGAAGAGAGACGTGAAAATATAAGTCGCGGAGACTGCAATCCCTGTTTTTTTTAAGGATACGATGCGGCACCGAGTCGGTCGCTAGCCAGTCTGCTCTCTTGTGAACGAAAGTTAGGTGGGCCACACATTTGTGAGAAAAATCTCGAATCAATCAGATTTAGTGGTGTGTTTACATCAACAAGTTTTTTGTGCTCTGCTGTGATGTATGTTTTACATCCATTTCGTCCAGCCATTTTGCAAGATCGATCAGTTTTGGAAGTGGGCCCATTTTAAGGCAGATGCAATGCTCATGTGAACCGCAGTAGTGGGTAGAAACCTTCTCACGATGTTTATTTTTAAAAAGTTAATAAAATATGGAAAACTTGCATGAATTTTCCACGTAACTACCGCACACATGTATGCAAGTACGAGATCCTCTAATTTAGGATCTATACTATTAGAACATTTATTAGATTTTATCTATTAAATTTTATAATATCTTATCTATTAAATTTTATAATATCCATTTTAATGCAGCCAATCAAGGAAAAGAGTGGAGGATGTGTATTTGCGTCCTACCCCACCCTGACAGTAATCCATTCGGACAGGGTTCTGTGGGGTCCACTGTGATATAATATTTTATCCACACTGTTAATTATTTTTATCAGATAAATTTAATATATAATCTAAAAATTAAACTATGTAAAAGACTTATTTGGACCACAAAGTGGGTACTGAACTTTCACCATTAAAACCTTCTTGGAAGCTGGAGAAGTCTCGGATCACGCTGATATTTGTGTTTTCACTTCATCTACGTCTACATAACCTTATTAATAGGTTAGATGATAGTAAAACATCACTTGTGTCCCTTAAAAATGTTTCAATAGTGGGTGTCATTATCACTGCAGCTTCCTTTGGTGTGGTCCACCGGAGATCTGGACCTATCTCATTTTTATGGTAATAACCTAAAATGATCTGAGAAAAGCGATTAACGAAGTGAAGAAAACAATTAAATCATGTTGGCTCCACAGATCCCTGCCTAGACGGATTACTGTCCGGGTGGGGTAGGATGCCGAATTTGAGGTATTCAAGGGATTTGAATGCATCCTGCATTCATGCAGATAATATGACAGCTGTGCTTTATTACATTTGACATCTAACCTGTTCATGAGGTTATAAATCTGTCATCTACACCAGCAAATCAGCGGAAGCGGATTGCGTACTGAGTAACTCAGTACGATAAACTTATCGTACTGAGTAAACTCTGTGGGCCCCACTGTCATTTATGCATTGTATCCACTCCATTTATCTGTTTTACCACATTATTTGAGGGCTTTATACCAAAAATGGAGTATATAAAAGTCTCAATTGGATCACACCATCGGAAACAGTGTAAATTGAACATCTACAGTTGAAAAATTCTTGGGGGCAACAGAAGTTTTAGATCAAGCTGATATTTGCTTTTTTTCCCTGCATCCATGTCTGTCTGATATTATGAACAGGTTGGATGACAAATAAACATCACTGGGGGCTTAGAAAGTTTTCAACGGTGGAAATCAATAGTTCCACTTTTTCCTGTGGTATGATTCATTTGAGCTTTATATATGCATTAATTTTGGATTAAACCCTAAAATGATATGAAAAAACGAATAGACGGCGTGGATAAACCACATGCATTCTCGGTGGCCCAACATAGTTTACTCAGTACGATAAGAGCGCACTGAGTAACTCAGTACGCAATCCAATTTCCAAATCAGCTAATTATGGAAGGAGTATCTAATTTCCAAATCAGCTAATTATGGAAGGAGTAGGAATAGATCTAGTTCATTGAATCTTGCATTTCAGCTGTTTGACTGAGTTGTAATAATTTAATTAAAAGACGGGAAATTACTAAAATGGCAGAACCATCTTAATTCATAATGACAACTTCCAAATTGCAAATCCATCCAATTCAATTCACTTAGTAATCTGAATTGCTGTTTGGAGGCCAGCCATACATTTGAACGGAGGGGTTAATCCAATTGGGTCATCTCTAATTCATTGATTATCGCAACTCATATGGCTTTTTAAAGATATGAGATTATACTTAAAAGAGTAAATGGTTCAAAACCTCCTACCTTCACTACAACGAAAATGGCCTTTAGGGCGTGTTTGGATGGACGGATTGGAACAGATTGGAAGGGATTGAACGGTAAAATCCCGGGATATGCTAAACGTGCCAAACAGACCCGGCAAACTTGTCCCGGTATAATTTTCCCTTTTTTGGAAAGGTAGTATAAATCACATACTTGCTGCACAGAACAGGGAACATGATTCGCCTAGAAAAACATGCACCAATACTATGTAAAATCATGATACAATAAAAATCCTCATATAACAGTTTTGTTTGAACTTCACATCATGATAAAATGAAGATCCTTGCATTGGACCGATGATACAGAGTGACTTGTACTGGTTTCAGCAGCCCACTACTTAAATCCATGCAATGAACTGAATCACAAATATGTGAGTTTGACTTGACAAGGAACCCGATTTGTTTTTATTTTTATTTTGAAAGATGAGTATTATCAAAAACCAAGGACAGAGGCCTAAAACAGAAGGAAAAAAATAAAAAAGCAGACAAAACAAGAAAGCTAGAGGCAATTTAAGTTCCATCCAACAGTCCCTCCTCACAGTACACGTGGTAATTTACCACAAGGTGAAGGCCCATCATGTGGTGGGCCACCAATTGGATGAACCATAGGCCAAACATTGCAGTCAGACAATAGTGTCCATACAGTCATGAGTTCTGCAGGGTTGAACACGGACCGTATCTGGCCATTCCTTTTGCAGGCGGTGATTGAGGGACACCGCAGTCCAATTCCTTGCTTTGCTGTACATGGCACATCCACATACTGGACTACCAGATCAATGGCCCTGATCATCCCATGAACTGTGAGGAGAGCTGCATCAAATTATGAGCACAAGAACCGGGAGCAGGACATCAACGAAATTATCTGTATTCCAAGAGTCATGTTTCCCAACAATGAAACTAGGAGGCCCCACATATCATAAGTGTATATCAACTATTGTGTTCTCCTAGACGTAAAAACTCTACTGCTTAAGGACTTTAGAGGCATCAAAACGACACATATGAGAAGAAAAAAAGAAAAAGAAAAAAGAGGAGAGATATACATTCATCCCCATTTATTAGTCTTTCCATCCACTAAGACATTACAATTCCGAAGTGGGCCCAACATAACGCCCGGCCCCACATCATGCATAGCCGGGAATCCAACTGTCACGTTCTCACAGGAAATACTGAACTTATACCCGTTGTCAAAAATCTCGGAATACCTTCCCCGAGCAAGCAATTCAACTCGAAAACCCACGGCCCGGTGTAATAGCCAGTCCCTGACCATGGACTCGGTCGCATTCACATCCAAGCTCTCCGAGTGGTTCATAAGGCGGTCGTGGAGAGTCATATGCTTCGACCGTTGCACGTAGTAAGGGATGGATGGAGACCTGTGATAGGAGGTGGGATCCAAACCATTCATATGACTAGGCTTATATTATTGATCCAAATCATTGATATTGTTGGGCCAATCTCATCCTAGGCATTCATGTGATTGGGCCAGTTATATACCTAGTCTTGTATTAGCTATCTTAGTAGGTTACTGCGGTCGCAATAATTTTTATACGGGATGCACGGTTAGGCCTATTTTTTGTGATCCAAACTTCACATATAACTCATCCAGTTTTCTAAATTCTAGACTGTTTTGCTTGGAAGAACTCATTATCAATGATTCGAACCTTTCATATGACTAGGCCCGGACTCGGTGATCCAAATCAGCAATGTAAAGGGCTAATTTCAAGCAATTTTTACCATTCATATGATTGCGTGACTATTTCTACCAATCCTAATTTTTCTCATGACTCGGCCCATTTTCTAGTGATCCCCAAACAATTCATATGGCTAGACTTGATTATTGATCCAGATCACGTAGTTAGGCCAGTGATACACCACATCCTGTATGTAGTGAGGATACTAGTTTAATTTGATTCCAATGATTCAACATGTATATACAGCTGGGCATATTTTTAGTTATCTAAATTGTTTGAATGAGTTATCCAATTTATGAATTATAGATCGTTTTGTTTGGATGAACTCATTATTAGTTATTTCAACCATTCATATGACTAGACCCGTACTCATGATGATCCAAATAGGCAATGAAAAAGCTAGTTTTTAGTGATCTATACCATTCATGTGATCGGAGACAATTTATGACCATCTTAATTGTACTCATGACTCGACCATCGTCTATCATCAAATTGTCCATATGACAGCTCATTCTAATCATCCAAACATTAATATGATTAGGTCCGTATTAATTTATCCAAAGCTTCAATATGGTCAGGTATGTTTTTCATCATCTAAGTCGTTCGTATGACTGGGCAAATCATATACAACAGACATGTATCAACCGATCAAAGTTGTGAATGTAGTCGTGCTGATTTCTAGTGACCCAAGCTGACAACATGGTTGGGCCTATTTTTAGTGATTCATATTGTTTAGACGAGTTGGCCCGTTTTCTACATTTAAATCTGGTTGGTTTTTATGAGCCAATTCTGAATGATCTAAACAAATTAATATGGGTAAGACGGTACTCGATATTCCAAGCCATTAAGGTGGTGGGTAGTATTTTGTGAATCATACGATTCTTTGTACGACTTGGCCCATTTTCTATCATCCAACCACCTACATGAACGTACTTGGGTCTAAGTAGGTTCATGTCTGCATTAAGGTGGACTCCTAACCACGGTTGCCAGGTTTGAATGGGTTCTTCTCTCTCAATGGCAAGAGAGTTGCCCATTCCTTATTAACTGGCTACTTGCAGGCAATATTGATTACTCTAATCAACTCCCACAAGGTTACCTCAATAAGAGTTACCTCATTTGTTCCGAATCATGTCCGACCAAGATGGCACTTGTGGAAAATTTCTTCTAGTGTTGCAGCTAAATATTAGCATGGACTCCAATCTTCAGGTGCCACCTCAAAGACGACAAGATAAATCAGCTTTTCTGATACTGAAGTGCCACGAACTACATGCCATAATCAGGCACTGACAGCATAGCTTGGACTCTAGAGTAGGCTGGTCAATTTTCAATTAGTTCATATAAGAAAGTGATGAGTAATCAAGGGACTATTGATGAGCAATGGTCAGGTTAGTATGGGATAGTTCTGCTCCAATGAAAGTGATAGCCTTTCTGCTGGTCAGTCTGTTGTAATAAGGTGCTCATAGTATATCACCGGAACACAGAGACTGGCATATGATTAATCACTGCATCATGTGTGAAGCTGACTAGGAGAATGTTGATCTTCGTGTGAGGATGAAAGTGTGAATTCGCAGCACAAATGTAAATGCTAGTGTGAAACAGATAACATACCGGGGCTGTTCACTAAGTGCGGACCACCATGAACAAGCCCTGCTTCAAATTCACACCAGTCCACACATTAAGTGTGTAGCCGATGTGTCTAGACCTTCCAATGCACTTCCCTCACTCTTGCTACCCTTAATTTCACCCTCTTTTTTTCTTGTCTTTTGAGAAGACAACAAAATGTTAACAAGGCTAAGAAAAGGGAATAGAATTCTCAATACAAACAGAGGAGCAACACATGCTAACCTTGGCCAACTCATAAGGGCTAGCAATGGACCAGGCCATGTCTGGGTAAAATCAAAATTATGAAGTATAGTGTTCAATCCTCCATAGCATATAGCCTAAGCAACATCATGTGTGGTGTAAGCAGTGTTCGAAGTATCGGTATTGCTACAAGTTTCGCTTGTCAAGGATATGGAAACAATATCGATATCGCTGATAACTGGAAATGCAGGGAAACTTAGGGAAAACAGTGAAATTTTCAGCGAAACTTCAGGAGATGTTAAAATGTATATATTTGCATATTTAGAAATAATAACAATAAAAATAAATACAAAAAGAATGCATACATACCAAGTTTCCATTAAATTGGGCCTCAAAAACATGTGTTGTTGTGAGAAATCAGTCCAACCATCCCATCCAGCCTATTAAACCATTCAAACATCCATTGATATTGCAAAATATCAACAACACATGATATTTCACCCAAAAATCATCAACAATTGGAAAGGAAACGAAAGATTGTGGTCTCAATATCACACGTGTTGAGATATTGATAATATCAAGATGTTATTAATACTATCAATGACAAATTGAACACTACAAACAACCATGTGCCCATGAAAAAAAAAATTGAAATAATTTTTTTCTAATAAACGATATTTTGATGATATCAATAAGTTGGCAATATTATTGAAATATCGTCAATACACTTATGATACAAGCATTACCTAGAATTTACATAGTTGAAAATATTGACGATACATTGGCGATATTGATGCATTGGCAATACAAGCAACACCTAGAATTTACGTAGTTGAAAATATTGACGATTACATTGGCGATATCGATATGTTGGCTATACTTAGTGATACATTGCTAATACCTAGAATTTATGATACTACTAGCGTTATCGGTATCGTTACCAGTGTTATCGGTATTGCTCAGCTGGAGATAAAGATAATATTGGAGATAATTCGAACACTGGTTGTAAGCCACACGATACTCCCATCTTTTAATTAAAATAATAGGACAAAATATAATAATAGTAAAAAATAAGTACAAAAAAACTGTAAAAAGCCTTTATTGTGATGATAAGATACCTAAAAAAAATAAGGCATATCCAACCATCAGGTGGACCAAATGATAGAAATCAATGTACAGCCACCCAAAAAGGCTTCACTATAGCGTGGTTTGCCAACATAATGGTTGGATCCACCTTGTTAGACCAAGCAATGGGCTACACCATAGAAAACAATGGCTAATTGTGAGCTACCTAAGAAAATCAAGCCTATCCAACCATCACATGGCCCACACCATAGAAAACAATGCACAAGCACCCAAACACCTCCATTGAAGCATGGTGGCCCATGTCATAGTTGAATGGGTTGCATGCCTACTGCCACCCCCCCTGTACATTGTGGAAAACAATGGACAACTGTGAGCCACCCAAGAAAATCAAGCCTATCCAACCATCTCTCTTTTAAGATTTTACAAACACCTGTATACAAGTGTTGGAAAGAAACTTCATTTTTCATGACAGGCTCTCTTTAGTCTTTTTCTTCCCATGTTAATAGAACAAATCCACGATACAGAAACTCAATTACAACAAGCTACCTGCCCACAACTTCACAAAACCATGATCCCTATATCTTGGAATGCCAGCACAGAAAGCCCGTTGTAGAACATCAATCCAATATGCAAATATGGACTCTTTTAGCTGAGCCCACTCGAGGTTTTACCGATTTTTCCAAAAGGAATCATAAGGTTCATGCCCAACTATGCAAGTTTGATGGATCTAACTGTGACCGGACCCCAAACTCACATAGATTTTAAAGTTGTCTACCCTCAAACCTTAGACACTTCTTCAGTTGAATGTTGACCATTACATATTTTTATGCCACTAATTAGAACATTAAGATTATCCTAGTGAGATTTTTTATACTACTCTTTCCAGAATGAGACTGAACAAACCAGTCCAAATCATGGAAGCTTGGGCCCACTTATCAAGCTCAAAACTTAGCACATTCAGCATTTCCTCAAATCCAGTATAATGTAATGTGCAGGCCCAAGGTTCCTCGCTTCAGCCCAAATTGCATGGATGGGGCTTGAAATTCCCAGTCGTGGCTCACAACCAGATGGAAAATGGGATAAAACAAAATTAGTTTCACATACAGCCAAAATAAATTAAAATATTATTTCAAGCTGTTGATTTTATTGCAATGTCCTGATCTTTTAAGCAAAAACATATATGTTAGAATCACAACAGATGCCACGATCTACTACAAGCATCAAATCTTGTGCGTTTAACAGTTTTGAATGCATACTTTCCGTCTGTATGGATTGCTGGATGATGTGGTGTCTTTCGGCCTTCTGACTCTACCACTCCTACGCCTTCTTACATTCTCTAATTGGAAGATGCATGAATGGGTGCATAATGGTGTGTAGATTGGGGTTCAGAAAATCGCACCCATCATAGGGTTCTCCCAAACCCACGACTCCTAAATCATTGGGAGAGAAGACTTCACCCAACACAACTCTGTCAAGAGTTGTCTATTGTACTTCACGCACGTGATAACCGTGTGCACTCAACAAAAGCATTGATCCCACTCTAATGATCATGCGAACGATCTAATCCAATCATTGCATTGCCTAATGGACATGTGCTATTGCTATGTGTAGTCCATAATTCCAACAATATAAACATAAATAAAAAAGGTGAACTTCAAAATATATATATATATATATATATATATATTTAAAAAAAAAAAAAATAAGAAAAAAATGAAAAGAAAGAAAGAAAGAAAGAAATGAAGAGAGGATCTCGATCGACTACTAGTGCTGGACCCACGGCAACCTTTAACCTTTAAAGACTAGTGGCTTCCTCCTCCTGACCAGAAAATGAAAAGATTAATCAATCAATCACATAACAGTCATTTTATATTTAAAAAATAACAGCAACAAAATATCATTTGAAATCAATAGGTAGGAAGCCTAACACAATATCCTATCCTAAAATCTGGAAAAAAGAACAAAAAAAATTGCTACAAGGAGTTGTGCATAAAGAGTTGGCCACATAGTTCAAAACCCAAAAACTCGACTCAACTCGATGTCCATTGATCAGGTCGAGTTGGCTCAAAGACTCAATTGAGTTTTTAAGCTACTTGATATTTAATAATTAAATTAAGATATTAGCAGTATTTAAAGAGAATTTTTATAACTAAATAAAATCAAAAAGCAATGGCACATAATACTATTTTCTACTACTTTTCAGGGGAAAAAAAAAAAAAAAAAAAGAAAGGAAGAAAGAAATAGTAGTAGTTTTCAGAGTGGGGAAGGCATTGGATCTGTTAAAGGAGGTTTAATGTCAAGAGTTTGAATGAATTGGTTGTTTTGGCTGCTATTTTCTTATTTTGTTATTTGAACTATAGTGCTATTTGGGATACTATTGTTTTGACAATATTCTTCCATTCATTAAAACAAAACAAAACAAATAAAAAATATATATATTCAGTAAAAAAAAATAAAAACAAATTGTAGCAGAGATATAACAGCTATAGTAACCTTCAAAACTAGAATGTGTTAAGGAAACAATGTGTTAGATCATTTGATAATCAATGAGCTGTTTTTTTAGGACCATAAGAGGAAGCACATGATAGAGAGATTGGATGTATCATACACATTACGGTGGGCCCCACATATCATGAGTGTATATGATATATCAACTATTGTGTTCTACTAACCGTACAAACTTTACAACTTAAGGATTTTACAGGCATCTAGACGACACATATGAGAAAAATAAAACAAAGAAAAAGAAAAGAAAGGAGGAGAGATGTACATTCACACCCATTTCTTAGTCTTTCCATCCACTAAGACACTGCACTTCCGAGGTGGGCCCAACATAACGCCCGGCCCCACATCATGCGTAGCCGTAAACCCAACTGTCACATTATTACAAGAAATCTTGAACTTCATCCAGCTCGAAAGAAACACGATATACTTTGTCCGAGCAAGCAATTCAACTTGGAAATCGACGGCCCCACGTAATAGCCGGTCCCTGACCATGGACTCGGCCACATCCACATCCAAGCTCTTTGACTGGGCCATGAGGCCGTCTTGGAGAGTCTTATTCCACTGTGATTTCACAGAGAAGGAAGGGATGGAGACCTGTGATAGGAGGTAGGACCCATAGTATATGGATGACTGGACACGGTCAAAGTACATATCAGCATGTATGTCATAGTTCTGAATGTAAATCGAGATATTCCAGGAGGCGGTCAATTGCGAGGAGGAGATGTTGAAGGGATCGACGGTGGCTGAGGTGACGGTGTATGAAGACATTTCATTGATCGGCGGGCAAAAGAACAAGACAAATCCTGAAAGTGTTAATAATACTATGACCGTTGCTATGGGCATTTTGGAGCGGATATGGTCAGAGTTGCGGGTAAGGAGGTCGTAGAGGTTTAGAGTGGAGTGACGAGGAAGAAGGCTAGGGTTTCTGGTTCGGCAGAGGAGGGGAAGCATTGTGGCATAACCTACTTAGAAGAGATACGTGAAAATATAAGTTGTGGAGACAGCAATCCCTGTTTTTTTAATAAGGATACGATGCGGCACCGAGTCGGTCACTAGCCAGTCTGCTGTCTTGTGAACGAAAGTTAGGTGGGCCACACATTTGTGAGAAAAATCTCGAATCAATCAGATTTCGTGGTGTGTTTACATCACCAAGTTTTTTGTGCTCTGCTGTGATGTATGTTTTACATCCTCCATCCATTTTGCAAGATCGATCAGTTTTGGAAATGGGCCCATTTTAAGGCAGATGCAATGCTCATGTGAACCGCAGTAGTGGGTAGAAACCTTCTCACTATGTTTATTTTTAAAAAGTTAGTAAAATATGGAAAACTTGAATGAATTTTCCATGTAACTACCGCACACATGTATACAAGTATGAGATCCTCTAATTTATGATATACAAGTATGAGATCCTCTAATTTAGGATCTATACTATTAGAACATTTATTAGATTTTATCTATTAAATTCTATAATATCTTATCTATTAAATTTTAAAATATCCATTTTTATGCAGCCAATCAAGGAAAAGAGTGGAGGATGTGTATTTGTGTCCTACCCCACCCCGACAGTAATCCATTCGGACAGGGTTCTGTGGGGTCCACTGTGATATAATATTTTATCCACACTGTTAATTATTTTTATCAGATAAATTTAATATATGATCTAAAAAATAGGCATGTAAAAGACTTATTTGGACCACAAAGTGGGTACTGAACTTTCACCATTAAAACCTTCTTGGAAGCTGGAGAAGTCTCGGATCACGCTGATATTTGTGTTTTCACTTCATCTATGTCTACATAACCTTATTAATAGGTTAGATGCTAGAAAAACATCATGGTGTCCCTTAAAAATGTTTCAATAGTGGGTGTCATTATCACTGCAGCTTCCTTTAGTGTGGTCCACCGGAGATCTAGACCTATCTCATTTTTATGGTAATAACTTAAAATGATTTGAGAAAAGTGATTAACGAAGTGAAGAAAACAATTAAATCACGTTGGCCCCACAGATCCCTGCCTAGACGGATTACTGTCCGGGTGGGTAGGATGCCGAATTTGAGGTATTCGAGGGATTTGAATGCATCATGCATTCATGCAAATAATATGCCAGCTGTGCTTTATTACATTTGACATCTAACCTGTTCATGAGGTTATAAATCTGCCATCTACACCAGCAAATCAGCGGAAGCGGATTGCGTACCGAGTAACTCAGTACGCAAAGCTTACTGAGTAAACTCTGTGGGCTTCACTGTCATTTATGCATTGTATCCACTCCGTTCATCTGTTTTACCATATTATTTGAGGGCTTTATACCAAAAATGGAGTACATAAAAGTCTCAATTGGATCACACCATCGGAAACAGTGTAAATTGAACATCTACAGTTGAAAAATTCTTGGGGGCAACAGAAGTTTTAGATCAAGCTGATATTTGCTTTTTTTCCCTTCATCCATGTCTGTCTGATATTATGAACAGGTTGGATGACAAATAAACATCACTGGGGGCCTTAGAAAGTTTTCAACGGTGGAAATCAATAGTTCCACTTTTTCCTGTGGTATGATCCACTTGAGCTTTGTATATGCATTAATTTTGGGTTGAACCCCTAAAATGATATGAAAAAACGAATGGATGGCGTGGATAAACCACATGCATTCTCGGTGGGCCCAACAGAGTTTACTCAGTACGATAATAGCCATCTTAATTCACAATGACAACTTCCAAATTGCAAATCCATCCAATTCAATTCACTCAGTGATCTGAATTGCTGTTTGGAGGCCAGCCATACATTTGAACGGAGGGGTTAATCCAATTGGGTCATCTCTAATTTATTTATTATTTGCTTTTTAAAGATCTGAGATTATACTTAAAAGAGTAAATGGTTCAAAACCTCCTACCTTCACTACAACGAAAATGGCCTTTAGGGCGTGTTTGGATGGACGGATTGGAACGGATTGGAAGGGATTGAACGGTAAAATCCCGGGATATGCTAAACGTGCCAAACAGACCTGGCAAACTTGTCCCGTGATAATTTTCCATTTTTTGGAAAGGTAGTAGAAATCACATACTTGCTGCACAGCAGGGAACATGATTCGCCTAGAAAAACATGCACCAATACTATGTAAAATCATGATACAATAAAAATCCTCGTATAACAGTTTTGTTTGAACTTCACATCATGATACAATGAAGATCCTTGCATTGGACCGATGATACAGAGTGACTTGTATTGGTTTCAGCAGCCCACTACTTAAATCCATGCAATGAACTGAATCACAAAATATGTGAGTTTGACTTGACAAGGAACCCGATTTATTTTTATTTTTATTTTGAAAGATGAGTATTATCAAAAACCAAGGACAGAGGCCTAAAACAGAAGGAAAAATAAAAATAAAAAACAAACAAAACAAGAAAGCTAGAGGCAATTTAAGTTCCATCCAACAGTCCCTCCTCACAATACACGTGGTAATTTACCATGAGGTGAAGGCCCATCATGTGGTGATGAAACATAGGCCAAACATTGCAGTCAGACAATAGTGTCCATACACTCATGAGTTCTGCAGGGTTGAACACAGACCGTATCTGGCCATTCCTTTTTGCAGGCGGCTGATTGAGGGACACCACAGTCCAATTCCTTGCTTTCTGTACATGGCACATCCACATACTGGACTACCAGATCAATGGCCCTGATCATCCCATGAACTGTGAGGAGAGCTGCATCAAATTATGAGCACAAGAACCGGGAGCAGGACATCAACGAAATTATCTGTATTTCAAGAGTCATGTTTCCCAACAATGAAACTTGGAGGCCCCACATATCATGAGTGTATATCAACTATTGTGTTCTCCTGGACGTAAAAACTTTACTGCTTAAGGACTTTAGAGGCATCAAAACGACACATATGAGAAGAAAAAAAGAAAAAAAGAAAAAAGAGGAGAGATATACATTCATCCCCGTTTATTAGTCTTTCCATCCACTAAGACATTACAATTCCAAGGTGGGCCCAACATAACGCCCGGCCCCACATCATGCATAGCCGGGAATCCAACTGTCACATTCTCACAGGAAATATTGAACTTATACCCGTTGTCAAAAATCTTGGAATACCTTCCCCGAGCAAGCAATTCAACTCGAAAACCCACGGCCCGGCGTAATAGCCGGTCCCTGACCATGGACTCGGCCGCATTCACATCCAAGCTCTCCGAGTGGTTCATAAGGTAGTCGTGGAGAGTCATATGCCTCGACCGTTGCACGTAGTAAGGGATGGATGGAGACCTGTGATAGGAGGTGGGATCCAAACCATTCATATGACTAGGCCTATATTATTGATCCAAATCATTGATATTGTTGGGCCAATCTCATCCTAGTCGTTCATATGATTGGTCCAGTTATATACTTAGTTTTGTATTAGCTATCTTAGTAGGTTACTGCGGTCGCAATGATTTTTATACGGGATGCACGGTTAGACCTATTTTTTGTGATCCAAACTTCACATATGACTCATCCAGTTTTCTAAATTTTAGACTGTTTTGCTTGGAAGAACTCATTATCAATGATCCGAACCTTTCATATGATTAGGCCCGGACTCGGTGATCCAAATCGACAATGTGAATGGCTAATTTCAAGCAATTTTTACCATTCATATGATTGCAGGACTATTTCTATCGATCCTGATTTTTCTCATGACTCGGCCAATTTTCTAGTGATCCCCAAACAATTCATATGGCTAGACTTGATTATTGATCCAGATCATGTAGTTAGGCTCGTGATACACCACATCCTGTATGTAGTGAGGATACTAGTTTAATTTGATTCCAATGATTCAACATGTATATACAGCTGGGCATATTTTTAGTTATCTAAATTGTTTGAATGAGTTATCCAATTTATGAATTATAGATCGTTTTGTTTGGATGAACTCATTATCAGTTATTTCAACCATTCATATGACTAGACCCATACTCAATGATCCAAATAGGCAATGTAAAAGGCTAGTTTTTAGTGATATATACCATTCATGTGATCGGGAGACAATTTATGACCATCTTAATTGTACTCATGACTCGCCATCGTCTATCATCAAATTGTCCATATGACAGCTCAGTCTAATCATCCAAACATTAATATGACTAGGTCCATATTAATTTATCCAAAGCTTCAATATGGTCAGACATGTTTTTCATCATCTAAGCCGTTCGTATGACTGGGCAAATCATATACAACAGAGACATGTATCAACCGACCAAAGTTGTGAATGTAGTCGTGCTGATTTCTAGTGACCCAAGTGACGGCATGGTTGGGCCTATTTTTAGTGATTCATATTGTTTAGACGAGTTGGCCCGTTTTCTACATTTAAATCTGGTTCTTTTTATGAGCCAATTCCGAATGATTTAAACAAATTAATATGGGTAAGACGGTACTCGATATTCCAAACCATTAAGGTGGTGGGTAGTATTTTGTGAATCATACGATTCTTTGTATGACTTGGCCCATTTTCTATCATCCAACCGCCTACATGAACGTACTTGGGTCTAAGTAGGTTCATGTTTGCATTAAGGTGGACTCCTAACCACAGTTGCCAGGTTTGAATGGGTTCTTCTCTCTCAATGGCAAGAGAGTTGCCCTTTCCTTATTAACTGGCTACTTGCAGGCAATATTGATTACAACTCCCACAAGGTTACCTTAATAAGAGTTACCTCATTTGTTCCGGATCATGTCCGGCCAAGATGGCACTGTGGAAAATTTCTTCTAGTGTTGCAGCTAAATATTAGCATGGACTCCAATCTTCAGGTGCCATCTCAAAGATGACAAGATAAATCAGCTTTTCTGATACTGAAGTGCGACGAACTACATGCCATAATCAGCAATCGACAAAGATAGCTTGGACTCCCTAGCAAAATTTGGTCAATTTTCAGTTAGTTCATATAAGAAAGTGATGAGTAATCAAGGGACTAGTGATGAGCAATGGGTCAGGTTAGTATGGGACAGTTCTGCTCCAATGAAAGTGATAGCCTTTCTGCTGGTTAGTCTGTTGTAATAAGGTGCTCATAGTATATCACCTGGAACACAGAGACTGGCATATGATTAATCACTGCATCATGTGTGAAGCTGACTAGGAGAATGTTGATCTTTGTGTGAGGATGAAAATGTGAATTCGCAGCGCAAATGTAAATGCTAGTGTGAAACAGATAACATACCGGGGCTGTTCACCAAGTGCGGACCACCATGAACAAGCCCTGCTTCAAATTCACACCAGTCCACACATTAAGTGTGTAGCCGATGTGTCTAGACCTTCCAATGCACTTCCCTCACTCTTGCTACCCTTAATTTCACCCTCTTTTTTTCTGGTCTTTTGAGAAGACAACAAAATGTTAACAAGGCTAAGAAAAGGGAATAGAATTCTCAATACAAACATAGGAGTAACACATGCTAACCTTGGCCAACTCATAAGGGCTAGCAATGGACCAGGCCATGTCTGGGTAAAATCAAAATTATGAAGTATACTGTTCAGTCCTCTATAGCATATAGCCTAAGCAACATCATGTGTGGTGTAAGCAGTGTTCGAAGTATCGGTATCGCTACAAGTTTCACTTGTCAAGCATATGGAAATAATATCGATATCGCTGATAACCGGAAATGCAGGGAAACTTAGGGAAAACAGTGAAATTTTCAGCGAAACTTCAGGAGATGTTAAAATGTACATATTTGCATATTTAGAAATAATAATAATAAAAATAAATACAAAAAGAATGCCTACATACCAAGTTTCCATTAAATTGGGCCTAAAAAACATGTGTTGTTGTAAGAAATCAGTCCAACCATCCCATCCAGCCTATTAAACCATTCAAACATCCATTGATATTGCAAAATATCAACAACACATGATATTTCACCCAAAAATCATCAACAATTGGAAAGGAAATGAAAGATTATGGTCTCAATATCACACGTGTTGAGATATTGATAATATCAAGATGTTATTAATACTATCAATGGCAAATTGAACACTACAAACAACCATGTGCCCATGAAAAAAAATTGAAATAATTTTTTTTTAATAAACGATATTATGATAATATCAATAAGTTGGTGATATTATTGAAATATCGTCAATACACTAATGATACAAGCATTACCTAGAATTTACATAGTTGAAAATATTGACGATACATTGGCGATATTGATGCATTGGCAATACAAGCAACACCTAGAATTTACGTAGTTGAAAATATTGACGATTACATTGGCGATATTGATATGTTGGCTATACTTAGCGATACATTGCTAATACCTAGAATTTATGATACTACTAGCGTTATCGGTATCGCTCAGCTGGAGATAAAGATAATATTGGAGATAATTCGAACACTGGTTGTAAGCCACACGATAATCCTATCTTTTAATTAAAATAATAGGACAAAATATAATAATAGTAAAAAATAAGTACAAAAAAACTGTAAAAAGCCCTCATTGTGATGATAAGATACCTAAAAAAATAAGGCATATCCAACCATCAGGTGGACCAAATCATAGAAATCAATGTATAGCCACCCAAAAAGCCTTCACTATAGCGTGGTTTGCCAACATAATGGTTGGATCCACCTTGTTAGACCAAGCAATGGGCTACACCATAGAAAACAATGGCTAATTGTGAACTACCTAAGAAAATCAAGCCTATCCAACCATCACATGGCCCACACCATAGAAAACAATGCACAAGCACCCAAACACCTCCATTGAAGCATGGTGGCCCATGTCATAGTTGAATGGGTTGCATGCCTGCTGCCACCCCCCCTGTATATTGTGGAAAACAATGGACAACTGTGAGCCACCCAAGAAAATCAAGCCTATCCAACCATCTCTCTTTTAAGATTTTACAAACACCTGTATACAAGTGTTGGAAAGAAACTTCATTTTTCATGACATGCTCTCTTTAGTCTTTTTCTTCCCATGTCAATAGAACAAATCCATGATACAGAAACTCAATTACAACAAGCTACCTGCCGACAACTTCACAAAACCATGATCCCTATATCTTGGAATGCCAGCACAGAAAGCCCGTTGTAGAACATCAATCCAATATGCAAATATGGACTCTTTTAGCTGAGCCCACTTGAGGTTTTACCGATTTTTCCAAAAGGAATCATAAGGTTCATGCCCAACTATGCAAGTTTGATGGATCTAACTGTGACAGGACCCCAAACTCACATAGATTTTAAAGTTGCTACCCTCAAACCTTAGACACTTCTTTAGTTGAATGTTGACCATTACATATTTTTATTCCACTAATTAGAACATTAAGATTATCCTAGTGAGATTTTTTTTATACTACTCTTTCCAGAATGAGAATGAACAAACCAGTCCAAATCATGGAAGCTTGGGCCCACTTGTCAAGCTCAAAACTTAGCACATTCAGCATTTCCTCGAATCCAGTATAATGTAATGTGCAGGCCCAAGGTTCCTCGCTTCAGCCCAAATTGCATGGATGGGGCTTGAAATTCCCAGTCGTGGCTCACAACCAGATGGAAAATGGGATAAAACAAAATTAATTTCACATACAGCCAAAATAAATTAAAATATTATTTCAAGCTGTTGATTTTATTGCAATGTCCTGATCTTTTAAGCAAAAACATATATGTTAGAATCACAACAGATTCCACGATCTACTACAAGCATCAAATCTAGTGCGTTTAACAGTTTTGAATGCATACTTTCCGTCTGTATGGATTGCTGGATGATGTGGTGTCTTTCGGCCTTCTGACTCTACCACACCTATGCCTTCTTACATTCTCTAATGGGAAGATGAATGGGTGCATAATGGTGTGTAGATTGGGGTTCCCAAAATCGCACCCATCATAGGGTTCTCCCAATCCCACGACTCCTAAATCATTGGGAGAGAAGACTTCACCCAACACAACTCTGTCAAGAGTTGTCTATTGTACTTCACGCACATGATAACCGTGTGCACTCAACAATAGCATTGATCCCACTCTAATGATCATGCGAACGATCTAATCCAATCATTGCATTGCCTGATGGACATGTGCTATTGCTATGTGTAGTCCATAATTCCAACAATATAAACATAAATAAAAAAGGTGAACTTAAAATATATATATATATATATATATATATATATATATAAAAATATAATATATATATATTTTTAAAAGAAAAAATAAAAAGAAAGAAAGAAAGAAAGAAATGAAGAGAGGATCTCGATCGACTACTAGTGCTGGATCCACGGCAACCTTTAACCTTTAAAGACCAGTGGCTTCCTCCTCCTGACTAGAAAATGAAAAGATTAATCAATCAATCACATAACAGTCATTTTATATTTAAAAAATAACATCGACAAAATATCATTTGAAATCAATAGGTAGGAAGCCTAACACAATATCCTATCCTAAAATCTAGAAAAAAGAACAAAAAAAAATTGCTACAAGGAGTTGTGCATAAAGAGTTGGCCACATAGTTCAAAACCCAAAAACTCGACTCAACTCGATGTCCATTCAGGTCGAGTTGGCTCAAAGACTCAATTGAGTCTTTAAGCTACTCGATATTTAATAATTAAATTAAGATATTAGCAGTATAAGAGAATTTTTATAACTAAATAAAATCAAAAAGCAATGGCACATAATACTATTTTCTACTACTTATCAGGGAAAAAAAAAAAAAAAAAAAGAAAGAAAGGAAGAAAGAAATAGTAGTAGTTTTCAGAGTGGGGGAAGGCATTGGATCTATTAAAGGAGGTTTAATGTCAAGAGTTTGAATGAATTGGTTGTTTTGGCTGCTATTTTCTTATTTTGTTATTTGAACTATAGTGCTATTTGGGATACTATTGTTTTGACAATATTCTTCCATTCATTAAAACAAAACAAAACAAATAAAAAAATATATATTAAGTAAAAAAAAATAAAAACAAATTGTAGCAGAGATATAACAGCTATAGTAACCTTCAAAACTAGAATGTGTTAAGGAAACAATGTGTTAGATCATTTGATAATCAATGAGCTGTTTTTTTAGGACCATAAGAGGAAGCACATGATAGAGAGATTGGATGTATCATACGCATTACGGTGGGCCCCACATATCATGAGTGTATATGATATATCAACTATTGTGTTCTACTAACCGTAAAAACTTTACAACTTAAGGATTTTACAGGCATCTAAACAACACATATGAGAAAAATAAAACAAAGAAAAAGAAAAGAAAGGAGGAGAGATGTACATTCACTCCCATTTCTTAATCTTTCCATCCACTAAGACACTGCACTTCCGAGGTGGGCCCAACATAACGCCCGGCCCCACATCATGCGTAGCCGGGAATCCAACTGTCACATTATCACAAGAAATCTTGAACTTCATCCAGCTCGAAAGAAACACGATATACTTTGTACGAGCAAGCAATTCAACTTGGAAATCGACGGCCCCACGTAATAGCCGGTCCCTGACCATGGACTCGGCCACATCCACATCCAAGCTCTTCGACTGGGCCATGAGGCCGTCTTGGAGAGTCTTATGCCACCCTGATTTCACAGAGAAGGAAGGGATGGAGACCTGTGATAGGAGGTAGGACCCATAGTATATGGATGACTGGACACGGTCAAAGTACATATCTTTCTTCTTGTCGTAGTTCTGAATGTAAATCGAGATATTCCAGGCGGCGGTCAATTGCAAGGAGGAGATGTTGAAGGGATCGACGGTGGCTGAGGTGACGGTGTATGCAGACATTTTATTGATCGGCGTGCAAAAGAACAAGATAATTACTGAAAATGTTAACAATACTATGACCGCTGCTATGGGCATTTTGGAGCGGATATTGTTGCGGGTAAGGAGTTCGTAGAGGTTTAGAGTGGAGTGAGGAGGAAGAAGGCTAGGGTTTCTGGTGCGGCAGAGGAGGGGAAGCATTGTGGCATAACCTACTTAGAAGAGATACGTGAAAATGTAAGTTGTGGAGACTGCAATCCCTGTTTTTTTTATGAGGATACGATGCGCCACCGAGTCGGTCAGTAGCCAGTCTGCTCTCTTGTGAACGAAAGTTAGGTGGGCCACACATTTGTGAGAAAAATCTCGAATCAATCAGATTTAGTGGTGTGTTTACATCACCAAGTTTTTTGTGCTCTGCTGTGATGTATGTTTTACATCCATTTCGTCCATCCATTTTGCAAGATCGATCAGTTTTGGAAGTGGGCCCATTTTAAGGCAGATGCAATGCTCATGTGAACCGCATCTGAGAACGTAGTGGGCAGAAACCTTCTCACGATGTTTATTTTTAAAAGGTTGGTAAAATATGGAAAACTTGCATGAATTTTCCATGTAACTACCGCACACATGTATACAAGTATGAGATCCTCTAATTTAGGATATACAAGTATGAGACCCTCTAATTTAGGATCTATATTATTAGAACATTTATTAGATTTTATCTATTAAATTCTATGTTAAATTTTATAATATCCATTTTTATGCAGCCAATCAAGGAAAAGAGTGGAGGATGTGTATTTGCGTCCTACCCCCGCCCAGACAGTAATCCATCCGGACAGGGTTCTGTGGGGTCCACTGTGATATAATATTTTATCCGCACTGTTAATTATTTTTATCAGATAATTTTAATATACGATCCAAAAAATAGACATGTAAAAGACTTATTTGGACCACAAAGTGGGTACTGAACTTTCACCATTAAAATCTTCTTAGAAGCTGGAGAAGTCTCGGATCACGCTGATATTTGTGTTTTCACTTCATCCACGTCTATATAACCTTATTAATAGGTTAGATGGTAGAAAAACATCACCGTGTCCCTTGGAAATGTTTCAATAGTGGGTGTCATTATCACTGCAGCTTCCTTTGGCGTGGTCCACTGGAGATCTGGACCTATCTCATTTTCATGGTAATAACTTAAAATGATCTGAGAAAAGCGATTAACAAAGTGGAGAAAAAAATTAAATCACGTTGGGTCCCACGGATCCCTGCCTAGACAGATTACTGTCCGAGTGGGGTAGGATGCCGAATTTGAGGTATTTGAGGGATTTGAATGTATCCTGCAGATAATATGACAGCTGTGCTTTATCACATTTGTCATCTAACCTGTTCATGAGGTTACAAATCGGTCATGTTTGTTTGAAACGATCCAAAGTGCCATCTAGACCAACAAATCAGCTAATTATGGAAGGAGGAGGAATAGATCCACTTGGGTGATTTCTAGTTCATTGAATCTTGCATTTCAGCTGTTTGACTGAATTGTAATAATTTAATTAAAAGACAGGAAATTACTACAATGGCAGAACCATCTTAATTCATAATGACAACTTCCAAATTGCAAATCCATCCAATTCAATTCACTCAGTGATCTGAATTGCTGTTTGGAGGCCAGCCATACATTTAACGGAGTTGGGTTAATCCAATTGGGTCATCTCTAATTCATTGATTATCGCAACTCATATGGCTTTTTAAAGATCTGAGATTATACTTAAAAGAGTAAATGGTTCAAAAGCTCCTACCTTCACTACAACCAAAATGGCCTTTAGGGTGTGTTTGGATGGACGGATTGGAAGGGATTGAATGGTAAAATCCCGGGATATGCTAAACGTGTCAAACAGACCCGGCAAACTTGTCCCGGGATATAGCAAGTCCATGGATCTTAAACCAATCCATTGACATCACCATCCATCATTACCTTAAAATTGATCCCATCCCTCCTAATCCCGTTCAATCGAGCCTGGGGCTTGTTTGGATGGACAGATTGGAAGGGATTAGAAGGCAAAATCCCAGGATATGCCAAACGTGCCAAACAGACCCAGTGAACTTGTCCCGGGATATAGCAAACCCATGGATCTTAAACCAATCCACTGACATCACCATCCCTTAAAATTGATCTCATCCCTCCTAATTCCATTCAATCCGGCCGGCCAAAGAGGCCCTTAGCCTTATTTCAAAATTGTGGCTAAAAAGGTAAAATATTGAGGCTAGCTTTAGTTTTACCTCAATAATCCAAAGGCTGGAACCGGCTTTAGCCTCGGTTATAGCAACTGAGGCTAAAACGACTTTTATAGCCACCGAGACTAAATCCAAATTTTAGCCTCAGTTGCCTCCAACTGAAGCTAAATTTATTTTTAACGTCGGTTCTCAACAACAGAGGCTAAAGCCTTTAGCCACGGGAGTTGTAGTCTCGGTTTAGGTAGCCGAGGCAAAATTGAGACTAAAGATGGATTTAGCCTCTATTGGCATCAACCGAGGCTAAATTCAGTTTTTAACCTCGGTTCTCAACAACTGAGGCTAAATTCAGTTTAATATCGGTTGATGTCAATGGAGACTAAATCAATCTTTAGTCTGGGTTTCTATCAACTGAAGCTAACAATATCATAATCAACCAATGATCAAACCTGTACATGTTTCAGCCATTTAACATTCGACATAAAACAACCAGCACAATACTAATAAAACAGCTAACAGACTATTTAAAATTTTCAAAACAAACTACAAATGAACATGAACTAGCTGGAGACTGGACTGAAATAGCCTCATACAGCCAAACAACTGAAACCGTACATCAGCTGAGACTAAAAATAGCTATAGCATCTCCTCGGCAAATCACAGCCACAAAACAGAAAATGAGATCAGCCGACAACAGGGCACTCATGCTTTGATGCTCTCCGATATCTAAGAACCACAACAGAAGCCTCTGTTGATTATATAAACTTCACCACGACTCTGTCATTTTTGTCAATTTCCGCAACAGAATCCTCTCGCATCACCACACTGTAATATCTGCAAAAAGCAACAGGACAACTTAAACTGTTAACAGAAAACTGTGCATATATACAAATAGGAACCTCAATAAAGTATGCATTTTCTTGAGGCTGAGAACCACACACGCAAACAAACACAGTTCCTAATATTCCAAGGGCCTTCTAACAACAATAAGAATTGGACAATTTGAACATGTTCGACCATTAAAAAAAAGCCAAAACTGCTTGAACTTTCATAACATCATAAAAAATAGAAGCACTTGTGTACTTCCAAAGCAAACTACAAGTATTTATTGAAGAAGAAGAAGAAAAAGAAGAAAAGGATTAACCTGATATCATAACAGAACCTACAATTGCAAGGTAACTTCCACTATGGTAGAACTCCACTGCAAAACCAGTCATTCAGGTGTCACATATTTTTTCTACAAATATGAGAGTTCAAACATAACAGGTGTGACACTACACTTCTTATTTATCATTCACATGCTTTTATCTCTACTCCCAATGTAGCTCCATTTTCTTCAATTGGATTTATTGCACATGCTTTAAGTTTAAATTGAAATTGTATCTTGCAAATATTTAACCCCCTTATCTACCTCTGTAATCACAAAGAAAGTTGGGTGGTATGCACAACTGACATTAAGCCATAAAACCTGATTTCTGATAATAGAATAAAATCAGCAAAGTTGGAGAATAAATTACCTATTCCAGGATCCAGGCCCATTTCACAAAGGATCGCAACACCAACACTCTTGGCTTCTTCATCCAACTTTGACATGGTATCACTAACATAGCTGGCAGTGACAAGATGCTTTTTAAGCTGCAGCAGGTAAACAGTCGTAAGATCATCACTGACAATCATGGACTCGCATACTTGTATTAAGTCAAAGACAATCATGGACTCGCATACTCATATTAAGTCAAAGAAGTCTATATCCCATGTTCATAAAGGCTCCACGGAAAAGGACATTGTTTTCCACAGCCACATATTCAAAGAAATGTAAATTTTATTTCGTAAGGAATTATATGGTCCAAGACCTGACGGTATATATGCAACAACGTCGTTTGGTCATTATTTTGTTCAAATGGAGCCCACAGTTTGATGATTCGGCTGTTGATATATGGACCCTGGAGTTGATGGATCGTGCCCAATGCTCAGCTGAATGACAGCATTGTCACTTGGCAAGCATCCAGTACAACAGGGGCGCACCTTTCAGCGTCCAAAAGGCATCCCACAGTGAGATTCCTCAGTCAATTTTTCACCCAAACAAGATATTAAGGAGGAGAAACTTTGCAAGTTCTATACAAGGAGAAACAATCGAGTGCACTCAGAGCACTAAGTTATAGTGTTCCTAGTTACAACAGGGCAGTTGGATACTCGATGATCCAAACCGTCCATTTAAGTCAAGAACACGTTTAATTGGCTACCACGTAGAAGTCACACTGATTGGGATGATCTGATCCATCCTTAATTTCACCTGAATTTTTGTAGGCAACCGTTTTTGAAGCCATCAATGGAATGGTTAGGATTGCCCAACAGTGAATCCTTAGTCCATCCATGATGACCCTAGACAGATAAGAGGATCAAATGATTGCAACTATTTTTAGATGCTAAAGATCAGATCGCCCATGGAATGTGTGTCTGAGCTAATGGAGAGCAAATATCAATCAATTAGACTTACCTGATGCAAGTAGGAGCACTGCACCTATAGTGCTGTTAGAGCAGTAGATCATCTCTCCTCTCTAAGATATATCTAAATTTGATATTTAGCAATAGTATCTTCACTTTTAAACACCAGTCCAATCTTTCCTCATGGAGGATGTGCTAAAGTGTGACTTTTACTAGAAAAATACTAACATGTTCATGTGAAAAGAATGCCAACAGAGAAAATTTGAGAAAATAGACTGCCCTGTAGTATTATTCCAAAGAGAGGAAGGAAAGCAATTATTACTACACAAGACTATGACACTGTTAATCGAAATGAAAATAAGGAAAGCAGCCTACATGGGAGATCCAGAACCAGGGCTATAAGTGTTGCCTGTGGAGGCATTCTTGTAATACTCAACCAAAATCAAACCTCCCCTCATTTCTACTACCAACTCAGGAGAACCCAGAAAATGTGCAATCGCGCTGCTTCTGGAAAACGCTCCTGAAAAGGTAATGTTGAGGTCATGAATACTTTCAAAGGTCGAGCTACTACTGGTCTTGTAAGTGTATCATTTTCACATTCTAAAATAAATAAATAAATAAAGAGAAAGAAAAAAGAAAAACCAAAAAAAAAAAAAAAAAAAAAAAAAAAAAGCTAAAGCAACACCACCCTTTCATCACTTTAAGCAATGTCACTTGAAAATTAAGCAAATAATTCACAGGGGGCAATGAGTACAAATACAGCCGACTAATGGTAGGTGTTAATGAATAAGGTTCTTTTAATTTACCTAGGTCTCTCCCATCAAATTGCAATTTTCTTCTATGGTAAGTTGACACCTGTGATTCATGATCTTTTAACAGAGCTATTGCTTGCTGTTGAGATTTAAAAATAAATAAATAAATGAAAGTACATTTTGAGGTGTGAATTGGGTAGAAGCTTAAGGACACTTCTAAAGTGTAAGGAAGGATACAAGCAGGCAACCAATGAAGATTAACAAGAACCTATTAAGAAATGTGATGCTCTAACAGACTGGCCATCATTAGATTAGAAATGGGAAACTAGTAAATAAAGGTGAAGAGAAGTGAATGGGCATATACCGGAACACATTTGTTATACTATCTCCAAGGTGTCCTTCAAATGCAACCAAAGGTTCCAACCTAAAAACTATCCAACCAAAATTAGCATTGAAGAATATCAATGATCTCATGATTCAGTTGGAATCATGTGCTCACTGCACAGAACAGGAAACACGATTCAACTTCGAAAGTCGTAATCCAGTATTGTGTTTTGTTTCATAAAAAAGAAAATCCTTGCCAGACACAAGCCATGTGAACTGCAGAATAATCCATGGATCCTGAAACTTTGATGATAAAGTAGATAGATACATTACAATCCAAGGTCCCAAACTAAAAACATTCCCACCAACATTAACATTGAAGAAAATCAATGATCTCATGATTCAGTAGTTTTTTTTTTTTTTTTGGAAAGGTAGTAGAAATCACATACTTGCTGCACAGAACAGGGAACATGATTCGCCTAGAAAAACATGCACCAATACTATGTAAAATCATGATACAATAAAAATCCTCATATAACAGTTTTGTTTGAACTTCACATCATGATACAATGAAGATCCTTGCATTGGACCGATGATACAGAGTGACTTGTACTGGTTTCAGCAGCCCACTACTTAAATCCATGCAATGAACTGAATCACAAAATATGTGAGTTTGACTTGACAAGGAACCCGATTTATTTTTATTTTTATTTTGAAAGATGAGTATTATCAAAAACCAAGGACAGAGGCCTAAAACAGAAGGAAAAAAAATAAAAAACAGACAAAACAAGAAAGCTAGAGGCAATTTAAGTTCCATCCAACAGTCCCTCCTCACAGTACACGTGGTAATTTACCACGAGGTGAAGGCCCATCATGTGGTGGGCCACCAATTGGATGAACCATAGGCCGAACATTGCAGTCAGACAATAGTGTCCATACAGTCTTGAGTTCTGCAGGGTTGAAAACACAGACCGTCTCTGGCCATTCCTTTTTGCAGGCAGCTGATTGAGGGACACCACAGTACAATTCCTTGCTTTGCTGTACATGGCACATCCACATACTGGACCACCAGATCAATGGCCTTGATCATCCCATGAACTGTGAGGAGAGCTGCATCAAATTACGACCACAAGAACCGGGAGCAGGACATCAACGAAATTATCTGTATTCCAAGAGTCATGTTCCCCAACAATGAAACTAGGAGGCCCTTATCTCTATTTTAAGAATTTACAAACACCTGTATACAAGTGTTGGAAAGAAACCTCATTTTTCATGACATGCTCTCTTTAGTCTTTTTCTTCCCATGTCAATAGAACAAATCCACGATACAGAAACTTAATTACAACAAGCTACCAGCCGACAACTTCACAAAACCATGATCCCTATATCTTGGAATGCCAGCATGGAAAGCCCGTTGTAGAACATCAATCCAATCTGCAAATATGGACTCTTTTAGCTGAGCACACTTGAGGATTTACCAATTTTTCCAAAAGAAATCATAAGGTTCATACCCAACTGTGCAAGTTTGATGGATGTAACTGTGACAGGACCCCAAGCTCACATAGATTTTAAAGCTGCTACCCTCAAACCTTAGACACTTCTTCAGTTGAAGGTTGACTATTACATATTTTTATGCCACTAATTAGAACATTAATATTATCCTATTGAGAATTTTTTTATACTACTCTTTCCAGAATGAGACTGAACAGACCGGTCCAAATCATGGAAGCTTGGGCCCACTTGTCAAGCTCAAAACTCAGCACATTCAGCATTTCCTCGAATCCAGTATAATGTAATGTGCAAGCCCAAGGTTCCTCGCTTCAGCCCAAATTGCATGGATGGGGCTTGAAATTCCCATTCGTGGCTCACAACCAGATGGAAAATGGGATAAAACAAAATTAATTTCACATACAGCCGAAATAAATTAAAATTTTATTTCGAGCTGTTGATTTTATTGCAATGTCCTGATCTTTTAAGCAAAAAAATATATGTTAGAATCGCAACGGAATCCACGATCTACTACAAGGATCAAATCTAGGGCGTTTAACAGTTTTGAATGCATACTTTCCGTCTGTATGGATTGCTGGATGATGTGGTGTCTTTCGGCCTTCTGACTCTACCACACCTATGCCTTCTTACATTCTCTAATGGGAAGATGAATGGGTGCATAATGGTGTGTAGAGTAGGGGACCGAAAATTCCACCACGATTCCTAAATCATTGGGAGAGAAGACTTCTCCCAATACAACTCTACCAAGAGTTGTCTATTGTACTTTGCACACATGATAACCGTGTGCACTCACCAATAGCGTGGGTCCCACTCTGATGATCATGCAAATGATCTAATCCAACCATTGCATTGCCTGATGGACATATGTTATTGCTATGTGTAGCCCATAATTCCAAAAATATAAACATAAATGAAAAAGGTGAACTTAAACGGATATTTTAGTCATTTTATCCATAGAAGTTGGACTGGGACAGGTCTTGTCTCAAGAATTGCTCTATTTGTTGAACTTTAAAAAGAAGAAGAAAAAAAAAAAAAAAAAAACAGTAAACTGTTTCAGGTTTTTCTTTAAAAATAAAATAAAATAAAAAAGAAAGAAAGAAAGAAACGAAGAGAGGATCTCGATCGACTACTAGTGCTGGATCAACGGCAGCCTTTAACCTTTAACAACTAGTTGCTTCCTCCTCCTGACCAAAAAATGAAAAGACCAATCAATCAATCACATAACAGTCATTTTATATTAAAAAACAATAATAACAGCAACAAAATCATTAAATTTCATTTGAAATCAATAGGTAGGAAGCCTAATATAACATCCTATCCTAAAATCTAGAAAAAAAGAACAAAAAAAAAAAAAAAAAAAAAAAAAAATGCTACAAAGAGTTGGGCATAGAGAGTTGGCCACATAGTTCAAAACCTGAAAACTCGACTCAACTCAATGTCCATTCAGGTCTAGTTGGCTCAAAGACTCAATTGAGTCTTTAAGCTACTCGATATTTAATAATTAAATTATTGATATTTAATAATTAAATTAAGATACTAACAGTATTTAAAGAGAAATTTTATAACTAAATAAAATAAAAAAGCAATGGCACATGCTACTATTTTTTGCTACTTTTCGGGGGGGGGGGGGGGGAAGAAAGAAAGAAAGAAATAGTAGGAGTTTTCAGAGTGGAGGAAGTTATTGGATCTATTAAAGGAGGTTTAATGTCTGATTATATCCCTCGTCATGAGGGAGACCAAGTTATAAAATCAAATTGACAAAACTTGATTGAGTAAAGTTCAAAACTAAGTTTCTAACTGACTTAGCCCCAAATCTCAACGAGTTTGAATGAATTGGTTGTTTTGGCTGCTGTTTTCTTGTGGAGTCGGGATCCTCTGATTGCCAAAAGCACGACTTTCCTGCTTTTTACGTCGTCTGCTGATTAGTGATTGGTCCATCTCAATGACCGATGCAATTATACAATCATACGGTCCAATTACATTCCAACGACCACAATTTCGCTGCTTGAAATAAACAGAGGATCCGTATTCTTTCTTGTGTTGTTATTCGAGCTGTAGTGCTATTTGGTATACTACTTTTGTTTTGACAATATTCTTTCATTCAATAAAACAAAACAAGTATTTAAAAAATAAATAAAGAACAAATTGTAGCAGAGATATATCACAACTATAGTAACCTTCAAAACTACAGTAACCTTCAATGAGCTGTTTTTTATTTTATGGACCATATATAAGAGGAAGCACATGATGGATTGATTGCATGTATCATACACATTACGGTGGGCCCCACATATCATGAGTCTATATCAACTATTGTGTTCTACTAACCATAAAAACTTTACTACTTAAGGACTTTACAGGCATCTAAATCAACACATACGAGAAAAAAAAGAAAGAAGGAGAGATATACATTCAGCTCCATCCCTTATTATTAGTCTTTCCATCCACTAAGACATTGCACTTCCGACCTGGGCCCAACATAAAGCCCGGCCCAACATAACTCCCGTTCGGGAATCCAACTGTCACGTTCTCACAGGAAACATTGTAGTTATACCCGTTTGCCCGAGCAAGCAATTCAACTCGGAAATCCACGGCCCCATGTAATAGCCTTTCCCTGACCATAGACTTGGCCACATCCACATCCAAGCTCTCCGAGTGGTTCATGAGGCGGGCTTTGAGAGTCTTATCCCCCAACCGTAGCACGTCGAAGTGATGCATGGAGACCTGTGCTAGGAGGTGGTACCCATAGTATATGGATGACTTGACCTGGTCAAAGTATATATCATTCGAAATGTAATAGTTCTTAATGTAGATGGAGATATTCCAGGCGGCCGTCAATTGCGAGGAGGAGATGTTGAAGGGATCGACTGTGGCTGAGGTGACGGTATATGAAGACATTTCATTAATCGGATCGGAAATGAAATGACCTAACAACCCAATTACGGAAAGGATTGAGATTAATGTGACCAATGCGGCGAGCGATGCGGCGAGCGATTGCATCTGCAGGGAAAGCACTGTGGTATAACTTTCTTGGAAGAGGTGAAAATATAAGTTGTGGAGACTCCGAACCCTTGGTTTTTTATATACGGATACGTCCGGCCCGACCTCACCGGACGCGGATTACGGAAGTTCCTACGCTGGAATGCTTAAGTAGGGCTAACTTTGATGTTTGTGAGAAATCCAATCCGTTCATCTGTTTTTTCAGATCAATTTAAGATATGTAATTGTAAAATTAAACTGAATCCAATTCTCAAACATCACGGTGGACCCCGCCAAAGCATCATCGCAGCTGGACGTGGATTTCCTTCCTGCGCTGGTAACCTAGGTGGGACCCACCGTGATGTTTACGAGAGATCCACCACGTTCATCTTCTTTTTGAGATCATTTAAGGACTTAAAACCAAAAATGATCCGGGTCCAATAGTCAGGTGGGCCGCAAAAGTGAGGATTTAACATCCACAGTTAAAATATTTGCGGGGCCAAAAAAGTTTTGAATTAGGCTAATATTTATATTTTCAGTTTATCCAAGTAGTAATGACGTTATGAACGGTATGGATGGTATGCAAACATTACTGTTGACCCAGTGAGATTTCAATGGTAGGAATTTCCCTATCACCTTTTCCTTTAGTACGGCCCACTTAAGTATTGGATCCGGCTCATTTTGTCGTTATGTCCTAAAATGATCTCAAAAAACGGATGAACGTGGTGGATCTCTCACAAACATCGAGGCAGGCCCCACCTAGGTTACTAGCGCAGGAACTTCCGCGTCCATCGCAGCTTTCTCCCATAAAATCCACTCGGCTAGGGTCTGGCTAGTGGTTGGTGCTCTTGGGGCCCCGCTATGATGTATATGTTTTATCCTTGTCGTCTATTCATTTTTAAATATCATTTTAGGTTTATAAACCAAAAATTAGAAGTATATAAATCTCAGGTGGACCACACCATAGGAAAACAGGACTGATTGGATGTCCACTATTAAAATCCTCCTAAGGCCCACTGTACCTTTTATTTGACATCAAATCTGTTAATTAGGTTATACAGACCCATATGAACGGAAAACACAAAGATCAACTTTATCCAAAACTTTTATGGCTCCTAAAAAGTTTTTAATGGTTGACGTTGATTCAAAAATGTTTCCTGTAATGTGGTCCACTGAAGATTTGTATATACCTCATTTTTGGGATCATTCTATAAAATTATCTATAAAAATATATGAACGGCATGGATTAAACTTGGGGCCCACAGACGACCGACCACCGGCCATTGGGCAAGTGGCAGACGAGTAGCCAATCCGTTTCCAAGATGAACGAGGATTGCGTCCAACCTCTGCTGGTCTCCAACGGACGCGGATTTCCTGCGAAAACCTTTCGCAGGAAGTTCCTGCGCTGGGAACGCATGTGGGGCCCAGTGGGATGTTTGTGAGAAATCGTAACCGTCCATCCATTTTTAAATACCATTTATTTTCATCCAAAAAATGAGACCGTATATAAATACTCAAGTGGATCAAAATATGATAATTGAACAATAGTGATTGGAAATATTTGTGATCCTTTTGAATCATGCTTACCTTTGTGTTTTCAGGCCCGCTGTACTGTTTATGACATCCAATAGCCGTATGATTAGACATAAAGACATCAGATGAAGGAGAAAACAAAGATTCAACAGTAGGAATTTCCAATACCTTTTCCACTAGTACGGCCCACTAAAATCTTTTAACGGATCCTGTTCAAATTCAACACTATTTTCTGTAATGTGGTCCGATTGAGATTGGGATATTCCAAACATCACAGTGGGCCCACCCGTGTTACCATAAACTTGATATTTAAGGAAATGGTGAACGGAACGCGATGGTTTCAGTGGACATACATCATGTGTAGTTTATCGACATCAAATCACGTACAATAAGCTCGGGGGTGGATAGGCGGATTGGATCCGTTTCCAAAACATGCTAGGTCTCAACGGACGTGCGGAACTTTCCTGTCCTGAGAGTAAATTTCGCAGGAAGTTCCTGCGCTGGGAACGCATGTGGGGCCCAGTGGGATGTTTGTGAGAAATCGTAACCGTCCATCCATTTTTGGGGTTTATTTTAGGACATGAGGCAAAAAAATGAACCGTATACAATACTCAAGTGGGCCGAAAATATAATAATTGAATGTACACAGTTGAAATATTTGTGGGGCTACAGAAGTTTTGAATCATGCTTACATTTGTGTTTTCAGTTAATACCAGTAGGAATGACGTATTAGCGGTATGGATGACATGTAAACATCACTGTCGAACCCAGGGAAGTTTCAACAGTAGGAATTTCCCTAACTACCTTTTCCACTAGTACGGCCCACTAGATTCTTGGATCCTGTTCAAATTTGGCATAATAACCTAAAATTAGCTTAAAAAAAACAGATGCACGGAGTGGATTCCTGACAAACATCACAGTGGGCCCCACCTAAGTTCCCAGCGTAGGAACTTCTTGCGAAAGGCTTTTGGCAGGAAATCCGCGTCCGTCTCCAACTGGGAACGCGCAAAGGTTTCAGTGGACACCGTAATGTATGGAATTTATCGACATCAAATCACATACAATAAGCTCTAAAAGTGGATAGGCGGATTGGATTTCTCGAAAACATGGCAGTAGGCCCCACCCAGAATCACTGTGCAGGAACTTTTCCGCGTCCTGAGAGTAGCAAATCGCGGATTAAGTACTTCCCCGCTTGTTCGGAGATCAGTACAGGGTGGAGGCTCTGAGGGCCACTGAGGGTCCACCGTGGCATGAAGTCCAAATTACCACTAGTCACTACCAAAAGAGATATACAAAGAGATATACATTTAGATTAATCTGACAAACGAAAAAGAAAAAAAATCAAAATAAGTTCAATAGTTAGAAAAGTGATAACTTTGACGGATCTAGAGTTAGCATTTTGTCCAGTAACTCCAAAGTAGGGGTGTCAACACCGGTAGAAAAGTGATACCTTTGACGGATCTAGAGGTGTCCGGTAACTCTAGAGGCATAGCAATACCTATGCTACAAAGAAGTAACATCAAATTTAAATTCATTGATGTCATCACTGGGGCACCAGCGTGAAAGGGTAAAATCTGCAAGTTTTAAACATCCCTCATTATTGATGAGAATGTGATGTGTTGCACAAATACATGTAGAATAGATATCATTAAAGCTGCAAAAAAATAAAATCCTGACCAAGAAAAAGATCCAACTAAGTATTTGATGACAAATCTTTGATGCCACGGTGAAGCACTTGATTAGCATGGCAATAACAGAGCCTATCCAATAGTTGTTTCTTATAGCACTGACAACAAAAATTGGTAACTACCTAATTTCCAAGGGCCAGTTTAATGAAGGAAATGGACTTTTTTTTTACACCATTAAAAGAATGAAAACACCCTTGAATCCCATCACAATCTCATAGGTCAAAATTGGATGCCATGTTGAGAAACACACCTGGATTTCCTCGATTGTCCTTGTCAATTTCTCTATGAAAATCTGGAGAACAATTTGTTAGTCTCGATAACATGTATGTAGGATCAGAGCCACTAGTTAAGCAAAGAAGAGAAGGAAAATGTGAAAATTCAAATGGAACATGAAGAAGTTACAATCTTCTTTAAAGGAATCACATGTTTATGATCAAGTCCTCTTAAAATTGTAATTTCACCTATTACATCATTTACTTCCTGCAAAACGCAAAACAAAAAAGGGCCACCATATTCATAAGCATGGATATAGCACTCAAACAACTTTCCCAGTCAAGAGGTATGATTAATAGATTATAGACTGCAATGATCAACAGAAGATAAACACTATACCTCCTTTGATAAAGAACTTATTAATATCTCTTTCGGAGCAACAATTTCCCCTGTTTTTATATCTTTCAACTAATATATGATGTTGCAATTTTGGAAACAGAAGAAGAAAACATCATCTAGGATAAATCCATTCAACAACCATACATGAATATCTACCATAAACTGCAGTTGTTTCAAAGGAAGCAAGTACTCAGAATAAACTTAAAAACAATATCAACTATGCATTTGGCATGAGGATTTGGTTGCAAGAGATGCAAGTTATTACCACAGTAGAGTTGAAGTGGAGCATTGTGTTTATGTCTAGGCATGGGTTGAATGTCATTCACCACAGCAGGTGCCATTTTCCAGAAAAATAAAATAAAATCAGTCCCATATAGTGGGCCCAGTTTCCAAACCGCATCAAGCTCGCAGCACCATTTGAGTTACATCAAATGACATCAAAACACCATTTAGCACTTCTAAAACTAAAGAAAGTAGATGCTTCTAAAACCCAAAGTCCTATGTCACCTAGAAAATATCTTCAAAGAAACATTAATTTAGTTTACATAAGGGAATTCTATGTTTTCCTTGCATTTAGTTTTCATCCTTCTTCAATTGACTGATTCTTTGTTTTTATGTTGTAGAGTCCTTTAATGATGGTTCGCCCTCGAATAATTACAGAAGACGCACAGGAGAAGTTATCAGTATAGCTGTCGGATGTACAGGTGGACTACTGATATTCGCATTCATTTTCTATCTATAGTGGATGAAGCAAGCACCTGGTCATATGCGAGTGCACACAGACTCACCGAGATTTGTATTTTCAGCATTATTGTAATTGTAATCGATTGAATGAAGGATTGTAATTGAATGAATGAATGATCATATATTTTTTTTTAATGTAAGAAATAGCTATGGATAATGATCGTATCTGGTAATATGACAACTGTAGCTATTATTAAGTTCGGCATATTGCTACGGATCCAACAATACTTTTAACTACAAATACTTATGGCTGTACATGAGTCAAGCTAGCTCGAAAAGTTCGCTCAACTCGGCTCGACTCAGCTTAGATTGACTCGGCTTGAAAGGCCGACTCAAGGCGACTCGAGCTTGTTTACTAACGCTCGAGTTGAGTTCAAGCCAAGTTCGACCATGGTGTATTTCAACTCGACTCGATTCAACTCGAAGCTCGAGTAATATATTTTAATATTAAATATAATATATATATATATATAAGTTTTTTTTTAAAAAAGAGTTAAGACTTAAAAGTTTTTACTAGAAAATCCTACTTGACCCTACTCGTCCCCATTCCCTCTTTTTCTTTCCCTTACCCTGCCGAGGTAAACTCGACTCGACTCGAACCACTAGCCCGACTTGAACTCGACTCGAAAGCTTTGGCAAATAAGCCAAGCTTCAATGGTAAGCTCGAGTATAACATGGGCGAGTCAAGCCGAGCTTGGCCCACCTCGACTCGACTCGGCTCGGCTCGATGTACAGCCCTACAAATACTATCTGTAGCTGTTTATATTTTTCGCTATAGAAATCATTGCTACGAATTGTATCTATAGCTATTATGATCTATAGCTACGAATTAAATCCGCAGCTATAATTTTTAGACCTTTGTTATGGCACCTATGACTGCGGCCATTCTACGGACTAAAACCGTAGCCATATGAATTTAGCTATTGCTTTTATCCGTAGCCTTTTCCTAGTTTTCTGGTAAAAACTGGACTTTATGGAGGATGCCCTTTCTTAGGTTTGAGACATGTCCTGTCATTTCTTTACTTAGTTCTTATTGAGATTAATGCCCCTAAAATTAATTTATCAGATTTTATTATGCCTTTCTGATGTAGAGTGGGCCGCGAACACTTTCATGTCCAAGAGGGATCAGAGAAGGCCCGATCAGAGGCAGAAGTCATCAAGACCGTCAGAACCTTAAAACAGGTATATTTCGCAAACCGGATTGAGTTACTCAACGCACCATATATGATTTCGGGGTAGGACGAGCTACTTTAGCCAACCAACTTAGCTATGCCGGCTTACTCATGCCAAATTTTTGAGATTCCATCTTATTGACGGTGAAATTCAACGTTTAGTTCCATTTTTATTATAAATAACAAGTTTTAGTTTGATTATAACTCTTCATCCGTTGGGATTTAGGAGTTGTGTTCAACATGAAAAGTGCTTAGAATAATTAGGAGAATAACATGGTTAAGCAACATACGAAACTTACTATAAATAGTAAATTTACTATTTATAGTAAGTTGCGAATTTCTAAGAGTTTTAGTTTTAGTTTGCTTCTGATTTCTTTCCTATTGTATGGTATCCCTATTTAAAGGGTCGTGAACTCGTTTATTTGATTAAGGAATCAATTAAGAAGTTTCTTTTCATATATCTTAAAATTATTTATATTTCTTTCCTCATGGATTCAAGAAGTCTTTGTGACGAGTCCAGAGGAAGATAGTGATCGACTTCATCACGTTCATCCCTGCGTTAATTAGTATCAAAGCGAGGACTCTCCTCATGCTGATGACAAATAACAAAGGTATGAACCAAAATCCTATGGATAGTGATTTAGGGATTCGTTATCTTTCGGAAAGAATGAAAGTTTTCTACTGGGAGAGTCAGTTGACCATGTAAGGAGTTCACAACCATTTAAATAGGGATACCCTGTAATATGAAAGAAATTATTTATATTTCTTTCCTCATGGATTCGAGAAGTCTCTGTGATGAGTCTAGAGGAAGACGGTGATCGACCTCATCACGTTCAACCCTGCGTTAATTGGTATCAAAGCGAGAACTCCCCTTGTGCCGATGACAAATAACAAAGGTATGAACCAAAATCCTATGGATAGTGATTTTGGAATTTATTATCTTTCAGAAAGAATGAAAGTTTTTCACTGGGAGAGTCAGTTAACCATGCAAGGACTGCAGGCAACCCTCAACTATATTGCGGATGTGCTAATTCCACCTCGAGTCCTAGGTAATGTTCAATCGCCCGTAGTTGCTGTACGACATAACCCAGATTTTTGTAGAGTACTACTAGTGGTGAATCGTATGGCTATACCAGATAATGCGAGTTCTAGCAATGAGGACCTTAATGAAGGTTTTGCCCGACGACTAATCCATGGAGGCAATCGTCTAGATCGTGCTAAAAGAGACTATCGAAGTAAGACCGAACTTCCTAGTTTTAATGGTTTATTATATATAGAAGATTTCCTCGATTGCCTAGTCGAAGTAGAAAGATATTTTGATTATATGGACGTGTCAGATCATAAAAGGGTGAAATTAGTAGCGTTTAAATTAAAATCTAGTGCTTCTGCGTAGTGAGAGCAATTACAACTCTCACGTGCTCGACAGAACAAAGCACCCATTTCATTATGGCCACGTATGAGACACTTTCTTCAATCACAATTCCTCCCTAGAGATTACGAACAGGTATTATTCCAGAAATACCAAAATTGCTGATAGGGAAATCAAACTGTCACAAGTTATATTGAAGAATTCTAGCGATTGGCAACACGAAACAATCTGTCAGAAACAAAATCACAGAAGGTAGCAAGATTTATAGGTGGGTTACGATCGACGATTCAGGATTGAGTTCAGATGCACTCAATCGGGATCATGGATAAAGTAGTTCAGTTGACAGGTAGGGCAGAAACACAGCTTGCAAGAGTTCATATTCAACCTTACCCTTCAACTTGGCTCCCCGTGACGGGTCACACTTAAGATTCAAAATTGATATGAGGAAAAGAACCAGTAGGAGGACATCTTTAACCTTCTGCAGCCAATGGGAGCGACCCATCTAGGCTTCAACGCCTTGCTACCCACTTGACTATTAATAAAGGGGGCACTGAAGGTGAGGCCGCAGAAGAAGACCCTTACATTGATGAACATGAGCAAGCCACTAAGGAAGGAGCATATGATGATGAGTTAACGGTTCAAGATCATAGCGAATCTCTAGTCGTCAGGCGATTAATGTACACCCCACGGCAAGAATTATATCAACAACGACATAATATATTCCGTACGCGGTGCACCGTCAACGACAATGTTTGTGATGTGATCATAGATAGCGGTAGTAACGAGAACATCGTCTCAAGAGTGATGGTAGATAAGTCGCAGCTATCAATGACAAATATCTATCCCCATACTCAATTGGCTGGATAAAAAAGGTGAACCAGACCAAGGTAATTAAATAATGCACTGTCTCATTTTCAATTGGAAAAAATTATAAGGATCAAATACTTTGTGACATCGTCGACATGGAACCATGCCATATTTTACTCGGTTGACCATGACAATCAGACAGTAAGGCGACCCACAGGGGACGAGATAATGTTTATGTCTTTGTCAAGGATAATCGAAAAATCATCCTTGTCCCTATGGTACCAGAGAACCACCCTGAAACCTCTAAAGTGGAGGGGAGTTCCCTCTTGACCATTCGGTATTTCATGGAGGAATCCAAGGAAACAAGTGAGGTATACACCATAGTGGTAAAGGGTGAGGAATCGAAACCCTTAGACATTCCTCCAAGTTTAAGGCATTTCCTGAATGAATTTAAAGAAGTCTGGCCAGAAGATTTACTCGATGGATTGTCCCTCATGAAAGACATCCAACATCACATGGGCCTTGTACCTCGAGCTAGCTTGCCCAATTACCCTCACTATTAGGTGAGTCAGAAAGAATGTCAGGTCTTAAAGGTAGGAGTGAAGGATCTAATCGATTCTAGTCAAGTGAGGGAAAGCATGAGTATATGTATTGTGTCAACTCAATAGCCTAATGTCAAGTACAAAAAAATGACTAATAAATATAAGCGTCAGAAGTTATCTCAGAATCATGAGCCAAGTTCATTGAGTAACTTGAGGACGAGTTTTTTTCAAGTTGAGGGGTCTGATGTAGGACGTGTCACAAATACATTCCTAGCATGGTTGGACCAGAAGAAGGTAGACTGTAAATTGATTATAACTTTTGATATGGGTATCATTACGACGCACCAGACTGAGTATCATGAACCAAAGCAACACGAGAACTTGAGGACGAGTTCTTTTGAAGTTGAGGGGACTGATGTAGAGCGGGCCGCGAACACTTTCATGTCCAAGATGGATCAGAGAAGGCCTGATCAGAGGCAAAAGTTGTCAAGACCATTAGAACCTTAAAACAGACATATTTTGCAAATCGGAATGAGTTACTCAACGCACCATATATGATTTTGGGGTAGGACGAGCTACTTTAACCAACTAACCTGGCTATGCCAGATTTGGGTTGCCCATGCCGAATTTGTGAGATTCCATCCTATTGACGGTGAAATTCCATGTCTAGTTATGTTTTTACTATAAATAGTAAGTTTTAGTTTGATTATAACTCTTCATCCGTTGGGCTTTAGGAGTTGTGTTCAACATGAAAAGTGCTTAGAATAATTAGGAGAATAATGTGGTTAAGCCACACATGAAACTTGCTATAAACAGTAAATTTACTATTTATAGTAAGTTACGAATTTCTAGGAGTTTTAGTTTTAGTTTGCTTTTGATTTCTTCCCTATTGCTTGGTATCCCTATTTAAAGGGTTGTGAACTCGTTTATTTGATTAAGGAATCAATCAAGAAGTTTTTTTTTTCATATATCTTAAAATTATTTCTATTTATTTTCTCGTGGATTCGAGAAGTATTTGTGAGGAGTCCAGAACAGCTCCATGGATTTAGAGCAGTTATCCTTGAGGAAGACGGTGATCGACTTCATAACGTTCATCCCTACATCACTTTCTTTTAATAAAAGATGTTTGAGATCCTATCTTGATCTCTGTAAGTTTATTTGCTGATTTATTGTTGATAGATCTTGAAATGTGGTTAGTTTACCCATATTTATTGATTGGAATATCATTTGGTAAAAAGATGGTCCATTTAAAGAAGTGCACAGCTTGTAGTACAACATAGGCAAATTTACTTGTATATACAGCTAGACCAGAACAATGCGGTCTATTTTTTTTTTTTAAATTTAATTTAATTAAAATTTTTTTTTTTTTTGTGTATTTTCCTGCGGTAAGCATTATATTATATTTTTGTTTCTTTTGTAGTCACAACACTAAAAGATCTTTTTGGTGCCCTGAACTTTGTTTTTGGATGATCCAATAGCCCCAATCTTTATTGGGGTTTCCAATTGAATGTAGACAAGTGCTCATTTTTATACAAAATTTTGTTAATCTATCATCTGTATATCATGAATGGGTTTCTAGTTGCCTTGACTTGCGGATTATGGCCCATGATATCAACAGTCTTGATAACCATAGACATGAATCATACGTATAATGGGGATGTCGTAGTTAGCCCTTCATGAAACTCCATGAAGCGTGCACATTGCAGTAACATCCAAATCATAAAAATTCATAGGAGCAAAGCTACGCATCCAAATCAACTGTTTTGGTTTTCAATACATTTCTTTGCCCCAACTTTGTTAGTGGTATACCTGAGTGCTTCAATCGTATAATCGCTTTTTCGAACTTTATTATTAATACATTGATGAGTATTTTCTCTGTCATGCTCAGCTGGGTGCTGACACTACGAGAAAATGTAGCTTAGCTGACGGACGGGGCTACCTTTGCCCGCGGCCGTTTTAACGGCCGTGGGCAAAGGGGAAAAAAATTCCGCTCTTCCATATCCAGCCGCGCGCTGACTCTCTCTCTCTCTCAAGCTCTCCCTCTCCGCTCGCTCTTCCTCCCTCCCCCTCTCCCTCTCCCTCTCGCGCGCTCTCCTCTCCCTCTCCCTCTCCCTCCTCTCTCTACCTCTCTCTCTCCCTCTCCCTCTCCCTCCCTCCCTCTGCCTCTCCCTCTCCCTCTCCGCTCGCTCTCCGTCTCACTCTTTCTATCCCTATCTCTCTCTCTTTCTCTCAAAACCCTAGTCTTCTCTTTCTCCATCTCCTCGGCCCTCTGCTGCAGTTCGGCCTTCTGCCGCTTGTGAATCTCGGATTCTCAGGTATGATGTAAAGCTTTTCTGCAATTTAGAATACCTGATTATGAATATGCATTGACAAATCCCTAATTAGGGATTTGCATTGCCGAATCCCTTTTTAGGGATTGCTGCTGTTTATTTCATTCACCGTCCATTTGTTTGTCATTGATCCAACGATCGTGATCTTCCCAAGTACATTTGCCCACTTGTACTAACTGATGGCAGAGGAGGACACTACAGGTCCTACAGTGGGCCCCACGATGACCCTTGCCATCCAGTTTTTGGCCTGTGATGGACGGCCAAAAATAGGATATAGCCAACTTTCCATATGCAACTCCTTGAAATCCATTGATTGGATGGAAAATGAAGGATATTTGAGGACAACATTTTCTGGCCACTAACTGAAGGTTTTGGATTTTCCCATTATTGAGATTTTTAGGTCATGTCAATGGCTTGGATCACCAAACCACAGGCCCAACTTGTTCAAACTGAAAACCACCTGAGAACTTCTGATATTCTCAGGTGGAGCCCTGTATGTTTGCGTGATGGAGTTCGATTTACCATCACATCCATCTGTTTGGGCCCCTTTTTCACCAACATTTTTTCAACTGAATACCAAATGAAAATAATGAGAACACTTTTGACTGGAATACAATTCATATAATCATTCAGTAAGTAACAGTACAATTGTATGATGGCGGCGATGTATTTCAGATATAAACTTAAATTAGACTCATGCATGTTGAGCTGCCCACAATTTGCCCATGAACAAGTTCATGAGATCCAAGCCATTCATTATCTAGGCCCCATTACATACTTTTGTCACACCATCTTCATCTGTGCTCCTTTCGTATGAGCATGTACGAGCATTAGACACGTTGTTGACAGTCCCTCGAATTGCCAAGTTGGCTGGATTTTCAAGTTGTTGGAATTGGCTTGGTCTATATTGTTATTATTATTATTGGCTGGAGAGCAGCATCATTATCTTTTGCTTTTTAGTCATTCGCAGTTCACACACAACTTCCATACAAGAAATTGCTGTCAGTGCATTCTATAATGTCATTCTAATTTACTTCCATCTTTTACTTCTCTTTGGCTGTTGGAATATGCATTGAGAAATTAGTCATCATGCTTGCCATGTGGGTCCAATGCCTTGTAATATGGACCATTTGTCATGCAGCCCACAGTATCCATTGGGTGCTTGGGATCTACATTTCGAGTTGGGTTGAGAAAAATAATTGCATTTATATGGTTGGGTGATTATATCGCACACATGTGCCACTTTGGCACATGCTTGTTGTGTTAATAAATGGAGTCTCTCACAGGGTCTGACTCCATGGCTCAGTGGTAGGCAGACTTTATTTCAACACTGAGATCGTAGGATCGAGTGCTCATGTAGTTTGGGGTCTGTGTGTGTGGTGTGTGAGTGTCTTTTAAAAAAGAAATGGAATCTCTCACATATATGTGGCTTACAAAGCCATATTGCATTGCTAGAACCATCAAGGCATATTAAAAAAATATAACCAGATGCAGCCTGGCTTGACTTTAACAGGGCCTATCACCTGTACCTATCCCAAAACCAACTAGACGGCTTTTAACCGGGTCCAAAAGGTGAGACCTGAGCCCTACCAGATTTTCCTAAGGGGTCGTTTGGCACCTTGGATTGGAGGGGATTGGAGGGGATTAGAGGGGGTTTCAAATCCCCTTGGTTGTTTGGCAGCATAAAGCAACTGGGGATTGCCAATCCAGGGTTCCTAATCCTGAGGGGGTTTGCACCATGGTGATCACCAAAATCATTTCAATAGTTGCTATAAATTTATGTCATTGTACACTATCATTCTATCAAGGCACATGGCCCACTAACGATGATCAACCCCAAACATTGTTCGGTAGATCCAAATATTGTCCAAGACCGTCCAAACATTGTCCATATAATCCTGAGTCACTCTATCTTGTGCTTGCAAATTCATCCGAGACTTGGAATTTCATCATTTTTAGGCAAAGATATATTTTAGTGGGCTTATCACAATATAGTGTCAAAAATTATATATCTCACTAATTGGGGATATTAAAGTTGATTTAGTAATTAAATTCAAACCCCGTAGTTTAGGTATTTTTGAATTAAAGTTGATTCACACTCCAGGAGAGGATCCCAGGGGGTTTCCAATCTGGGGTTGCGAATCCAGGGGTTCCAAATCCACGCTCCCAAACAGCCCTAAGATGTCCCCTGGACCCATTAAAACTAGATCAGGTCCATTATCTGCTACGTATGTCCCAGATCAATGACGCCACAGAATCAGTTGGATTTTTGAGATTTTAGTCATCCTCTGGATGTCATCCAATCTAATAGGTCGATGCTATGATTTCAGTGGGCTATGCTACCCTTGGCTTCCTTTTAAAAAAAAAAAAAAAAAACAAATCATGGGTTTTTTCTAGTAATTTAGTCAGTTCACATCTAGCAGCATTCTATCTGTGGTCACGAGGGTGTTAAAATCCCTTGATATACATTGATACACCATTCTTTAATGACTTAAAGTTTTTAGGACAAGTGGTTGTTTGACATGGTAAATAGTAGAAGGTTATTTTCCCACTATACACCATTCTCTAATGGGCCATGCCATATGATGATCCCTTTTTCCATTTCCTTTTCATGGTCAAGAAGTGAGGTTTGCAATGAAAACATGATTGCATTTACAGGTACATGTGCCAATATAGTTAGGAGATTTTCAGTAGGTGGGCCACATTGTTTAGAACTTTTGGCCTAAAAATCAGGTTGTTTAACTCCTAGGTAGGCCATAATATGCCAAAAAAGAAGAAGAAGAAAAGAATTGGCATAAAAAAGAAGTCATCTGTGGATAAAGTGTAACGAGTACTTTGTTTCTTGTGCCACAAAAATCCCGTGGATAAAGTGTAACGAGTGCTTTGTGAAACTACACATCCAAACAGCCCAACTGTCCTTTTTAGTGGAAAACAATTTCCAAGCACGCATGGATTTTGTGTATCCAAAGATGCCTTAAAAAGCGAAACCCAACATCATTTACCAATTTTCAATTATTCCTTAATCATGGGTTCTCACTTTCCATTTGTCTTACTGTTCTTGCTACAGGTAGTGCCATACAAGAAAATACGATGAGTAGCTTTCGTAAACTCAACACCAAAATCTGCTGCTGGAAAGATCTTGAAGAGGGAGCTGGTCAGTCATGCTCTTTAGGCTCTTCTTCAAAATTATAATTCATTCTTTTTCTTGGAGACATGTGGCCATGCTAACAATCAAATGTATATATAGTTCTAGTAATTTTAATGAAGCTTCCATTCATGCAATTCTTCATTGTTTTCCAGTTGTAGCTTCCAACCATAGGAAATATAATGGGAGAGGTTTTTTCTTCCTTGTGGTTGTCTAGTCTTTGAAATTTTGTTCTAGTAATCATAGCTAATCACAGCAAAATGATTGGTGCAGCTGTTTATGAATCATTTTTAGATTTCCAGCCATTTTTCGCTTAAAACAGAATCCATTCCGAAATTATCATTTTTTGTTTGATCTTGCAATTCATATCACACCCTTTCCTTTCATGTTGGCTTCAAATGTCAACTCATATAGTTATGTAAAGATAAGCATATGTAAGGTCTATAGGGAAACTTATTATTGTCTGATCATATCGCTGGTCTTATCAAATTAGAATTAACCTCCTACTGCCTGAGTTTAATGATTCGAGGGAAGGGGTTTGCATAGTTGGGGCTTCTTTGCATTTTTTTAGAGGCAAGGATTTGAATCCTTTTAGGTTTTTGACATGGTCTATGATGTGGGCCCAAGGATCTATGTCACATTATGTCCCTTTTCTTGTGTGAAGGGGCACATCTTGCTCCCTGCACAAATGAAGTGCATTTTGGAACCTAAAGGATTTAAATCCTTTTGAATCTGATGAATGTGAACCGGTCCTTAGTTTCTTATTTTCTACTAAAATTGTGAGATCTCCCTTATCAGACCACAATTAAACAATAAGATCAAGTTGATGCTGTAGGTTTCTTCAAGGCCCTGATACGGATCGAGGAACTGTCTCTAAAATTAGAGAGGCTATCAGAGAACAGAAGGAAATCACCGTTCAGCTGATCAACTACTCAGAGTGGTAAGTTGCTAATGTCAGTACTTCCAGGTATGATGTCACTATACCATGTCAGTTCCATCATTTATTGCATTAGGAACTCAACTTTTACAGTTGCTTGTTATGTTTTCTATAAGATATCTATGAACTAAAGGTTATTTGTGTGTACTATTGACACTCTTTGGGGATAGTTCATTGGATCTATGAGGAGACTGCATTTACTCCACTAATAAGGAGATGCTAGGTTTTACCTTTGATGCTTTTCCATGTGCTTGACCTTTGAAATCTGGGAACTGCAGGGAAAAAGTTTTGGAATTTATTCCACTTGCAACCTATGCACGACCAAAAGGTGGCGCTTTTTTTTAATAAGCCATTGCTTATCAAACAAGATGGATTTGTATTTGTTCTGTAATTAAAACTAATATTGTTTCTTGACTTTCAAACTGATGCTGAATTTTTATTAGGGTGAACTTCAATACTTCATTGGTGTGCAGGACATCCAACCTGTCCACTAGATGCATGAGCTTATGTTAAACCCCAGTTATAAAAAATAAACCCAATCCAACATAGGTGGACCACATAACAGGGAACAAGATGGGGGGAAAACACCCACCTTTGACTTGCACTCGGGACCACATGAGTTGCAAAACAGCCTGATTTTTTACCAGATCCTTTCTTGCCAGATGAAGGGTCTGAATGGCCTGGATTTTATATAAACTATGTGGTGGGGGTAGCTGTCCACTCTCAACTTGTTTCCTGTGGTGCAGCCTACCTGAGTTTTGGATCAGTCCGATTTTTGGTACCATGGGGTAAATTGTGATCATGCATTTGATGGACAGGATGGATGTCCTTAATAGGAAACAACATTGAGGACCAATCAAAACAGTTGTTGATAAATGGTGTTTGATTCCAAGAAATTTGTACCCGCGTATGCAGAACTAGATGTCATATTTGCAGCTTTTGGATTCCAGAGATTGTATCTAATATACGTGCTTATAATTGTTGCCTATCTTATGGCTTATACTTCATGAATTTTCTTCCCTCCTTTTCTCCTCTTGTGTTTGCCAATTAGACTAACAGTAAGACCTTGTCAACCCAACAACAATGCATTAAAAATTGGAGGCAGTCCTCATGGATCATGGCCACTCTCTTTGAATCTACTGTCTTGTCTCACAAGTTTCTATAATTATGCTATTTAATTATATTTCATTTCTTAACATCTGTAACCTGCTTTTTTGTCTCATTTACTTTACTGATGGGACTAGGTACATGTTTTTCTTAACTTGGGTTTCAATTGTTTCCCTATGGAGTGTAAATAAATTGAGACAGAAACAACCCTGGAAGCATATCAGATTATCAGTTTTCGTTTAATTTGGAATGAGAAAAAAAAAATCATATGGCAGATCACATATTGCAACTTAAATGGAAGAATTTTGGATTCCCCATTTCCTTCCATTCTTAATCCTGACAAAAAGTGGAGTTGTTAAAACACACCAATAGACGCAATACCCAAAAAAAATTGAAAAAAAAAAACACCTTTTCTCCTGGATTTTTTGTTTTCAGTTGAATATTGCAATTATTGCTGGTGTCAACCAATATTTGTGAAATATTGCAGGTATCACTCCACACCATGTACTTGTACAACTGGCACTGTGCTGGCATATAGTGATAATATTGATATAGCGATATATCAACATGTATCAATGACTACATTGGCGATACAAATCAATTTTTGTGATGCCCCTCTGTTTCATATCACTGACCTGCGATACCGTAAGTATCAGTCCGCACCATTGATACATTGAATACTGTTCCATTAGTACACAACCAAGTGAAAACCGGTTGACATACGTTCACAATATTGTCAGCATATTTCATTACCATTGACACAGCAATTCCATTGCAGGCATCCAATTAGAGAAATAAGATCCCAAGTCGACTTGAAAGTAAGGCTATCAAAGGCTACTGAGTTAGTTGACAAGCATTTACAGGTAGAAGTATTGAATCTAATTCTACAGTTCAATAATAGATTAGTTTTCTTTGAGAATTTTTGTGGGATCACTGCCATTTATCTTCTGGGTTCTGCATTGCAACTGTGGGAGGATTTGCCATATGCATTTTAATCCAAGTTTTCTGTCACAGTCAATTCAAGTAGCAGAGAAAATAACCCAAAAGGTTGAGGGGCAGTTGTCAAAATCTCAGAAAGAATTCCTTCTGCGTCAGCAGGTTTGTTTTCTCACATCAGCCTAGTTTTAAATCTTTTCTTTTGTTCATTCCTTTCTTTCTTTCTTTCTTATTCTTTTTGTGAACATTATGATCTCGAATTTGTCCAGGATGTTTCTTATCAACAGAATTAGACATGTATTGAGTAACTATGTCGGTTGTGGCTAGTTTTATCACTTTAGTTACTTATCTGGGGGTCAGCAATCATGTCCTAGCAGTCACCACACTGACCATGTGGATATCAACATTGAAATCACTTGGGATCAATCCCATGGCTCAGTGGTAGGCAGTCTGAGATTCAACATTGAGGTCTCATGTTCAAGCCAGCTTCCCTACCAAAGAAAAAAGAAAAAAAGGAAAAAGATAAGCAAAACATTGAAATAACATTTTCAAACCTAGCTTACCCAGTAGAAGAAAAACTTGTTCCATAGTATGTGAATGGATGACAATATATTTTTGTGAGAAGATTAATATTTGAAGTTCTTTACCAGTTGTTCCTTGCATGCCTTGCCATTAGCAACCACTTTGTTGAGTGATCTTGACTATTGTGGAGAAATAGAAGTTTATTCCATTATTATCACTTCTGCTGGTCACACTTATTGAATATTGGCTTATTGTATTTGTTGCACACGCATCGGTCCTAAATCTTCTCAAACTACAGTAGATATTGTTTCAAATCAATTTTACTGGGTGTCCGACAAGTTGCAATTTAAATAATCTGATTGAATATCATTTACTCCAATGATGGTGGTGTTGTGCAGCAGAAACAAGCTTGTTCTATTTTTGAGTGGGTAACATGGTGTGCCATAAAGGCCGTTACATAAACCACCATGCCTTCAAGTATGCCTTACAGGCTCATCTTCAATCTACCTGTAGATCATTTGAGCCCTTTTAATCCGCTTCTTTTATGGTTATTAGCAGCCAGCTTCCTGTCTTTTAGTGATTGCTGCATTCTCTTTTTTATCTATAAAAAGAAATGAGGAAAAAGTCTCCCTTGAGAGGTTTATTGAGCATGCGGCATGGTGGTTTTAGCTTCTAGATGCTGTTCTAGGTTACATGCATGCACCATATTTTTTGATGTATTATGGAATTTTCTGGGATTGATATGAATTCTCACTACTTCATGAGAACAATCTCATCTTTTGTCAATTAAATGTTTCTAGTAACCCCTCTTCCCTGACAGTATTTTTCCTATGGAGATTTTCCTGAATTTCCAAAAAATTCACCAGGTTGACTTGCATTTACTCTCCAGGATTCAAAAGAAATGATCAAGGGGGTGGCAAGAGGAAGGGTAATTTCCCATGCCCCATTTTAAAATTATTATTATTATTATTATTTTTTCCTGTGCATCTAGTTTATGTCATCTCTTGTTTCTTTTGGAGTTAATTAGGCAATTTATAAATGACTAGGTTGTTGATAGTTTGGGTAACTTATTTTATAAAAGCATTGTATTTTCCACATATGTTTGTAAAAGCTCAGACTTAAATAATGACAACTGTTAATTTCTCATGGAGCACTGCTAATGGCACTTGAGGGCACGTGTGCCAACATTGGCGGGATGCGTGAGATCCAGGCTGTCCTTGTGTGGGCAACCATGTGGATTTCCTGGCCTAATGGACAGGACAATGCACTCATTTACAGAAATAAAGGATGGATATTGATAAGGGTCAACAAGTCACATTTAACATTTGCATGTGGCAAAACCCTTTAAAAAAAAACCATGTGGTGACCTGATACATGGACAAGCTTTGCTTTTAGGCTAGGGCGTGGTGGGGCCTAGCTGATAGCAGTCTGATTCTCACACATATGCCACCCATGCCAAAGAGTGTGCCCATGAGATTCCAATGTGATTATGCTTGCATTTCTCTTGTTTCGTGCATTTCTTGTGTGAAATGAATTCAGTTTTCTATAACTACTGAAAAGTCAGAACAGCTACATTGCCATATGTAAAGCCTTTTGGACATACTAGGGTTCTTTGGAAATGGCAACCGTTATCAGATTGTTTGATCTATAACCCTGTAATTTTAGATTGCAATGAAAGAGCTTTGGGAGCGCAAGATACCATTTACGATCCATCACTATTTGCCAGATGGAAGGTGAGATTTTCCTTCTTCTTCTTCTTCTTCTTCTTATTATTATTATTATTAATTTCCCCTTTTCCTATGGCATGCATGCATGATGGTGTTAACACTGGAATATGGCAGTTACGAGGACTGGGGGGTTGATGAGCTGATTGTAGAAGACTCTTGGAATTGGCAAGTTGGGGGTGACTGATGATGGCAAATCTCTCTACATCTCAACCAATCTCCATCCTATTCCTGTTAGGTTTCTACTAGGAAGAAAACTTATATTAGTCTTGTTCATGGTGTGTAGATCTTGACTGGTACCTCTATAGAACTAGTGTGTATGGTCTGTACAAACTTTGTTTCTCTTCATTTACACCTTGTGGCAGGTTCCATTGGGGGGGGGGGGGGGGACAATTAATTTGTGTATGACCCCAGAATCAGATCTGTTAAATGATCTTAACTTATGGTTAACAGACATTTATTTACTTGATGTTGATTGATTTTATATGTTGACAGGGGTGGGGGGTATGACCCCAGAATCAGATCTGTTAAATGATCTTAACTTATGGTTAACAGACATTTATTTACTTGATGTTGATTGATTTTATATGTTGACAGCTCACTGGTAGGACACCGAAAGCTAGTTATGACCGTCCATCCATTCAGTGTGGAGCTGGGTTGTTTTTACTCATCTGTGGTGGGTCCCATGCCATGTATGTGTCAAATATAGATGATGAATCCACACATGCCACAGGCACGAGTTGGTATGTCGTAATCATCATGTCAAAAGAAAATACAACGCTTTTGTTTTGCAAGACATGGATCCTTTGTAGGATTATAATCCCACCAGCCATGTTACTGTGAGAAAACAGAGCTGTGTTATCTCTACTTCTCATCTGTTTTTCCACTGAAATTAACAAAAAAAGGGGGCAAAGGATACAGACCATGTTAGTTTTTTGCTACAGTTATAAACCATAGCTATAATTCCCACGGTTTTAATCCGGTTTGATTATTTGGGTCTGTTTTAATCCATAGGTGGAAGGCCACTGCAAAAAAGATAAAAGGCATATTAGTGTTGTGGTTGAAACCTGTAAATCCTTATTAATCGTTTTGCATTCTTGATTCGTATTTCTTTGTCGAAGATTCAGGCCTTAAGATGCTACAGGATCGACCCATTGCCCTAGGGCGTCTAATCAGAGTTGACCCATGAGATTCCCCAATTGATTATGCTTGCATTTCTCTTGTTTCGTGCATTTCTTGTGTGAAATGAATTCAGTTTTCTATAACTACTGAAAAGTCAGAACAGCTACATTGCCATATGTAAAGCCTTTTGGACAAAATGTTCTTATCAGATTTTTTTTATAACCCTGTAATTTTAGATTGCAATAAAAGAGCTTTTGGGAGCGCAAGATACCATTTACGATCCATCTTTTTCTTCTTCTTCTTCTTCTTCTATTCTTCTTCTTCCCCTTCTCATGGCATGCATGCATGATGGTGTTAACACTGAAATATGGCAGTTACGAGGACTGGGGTTGATGAGCTGATTGTGAAGACTTTGGAAGTGGCAGTTGGGGGTGACTGGATGGCAAATCTTCTTCTCTTAAAATATGTATGTTCACCTTGTGGCATCCTATGATTTCTCTTATGCTGTTTTGGGGTCCAGCTGATTTAGAAATATTACTTGTACAGCAGGTAGAAATAAAAAATATGGTCTACAGGCACGAGTTGGTATGTCAGATTTCAAAAGAAAATACAACAGACATAAGACTGTTAAATAAACCATGGACCATCCATTTTCACCGTTAATATGGGGTCAAATTGTAGGGCCTTAAAAACGATTAAATCACATATTGCTTCCTCCATGTTTCTTTTTGTGGTCATCTTGTACGAACGGATCATCAAAAAATTAAAACAATATCCATACTGTTGTAAAATTTCAATCTAAATTAATTGGGTAAATGATGGATAAGGGCATGGAATGGAAAAACCAAATACTATCGCTTTGGAAGGCCATCCTCATGCCCTAAAATTATTTGACCACACATCATGGACATGTGTGTTACACTTCACATGAAAGTCCCGAATATTAAAAAAAAATTTTTTGACATTGTGCATATATTAACTTAAAATTTTATCTTTGGGCGTGGTCACAAAACCAAAATCAAATTGTTTTTTAGCCCCAATAAATTTTTAATGGTGAACGTTTAATAGTTTTAATTGCGCCCAAAATAGGGTTACCTTTTCACTATCCATTCAATGTCCACCAATTCTAAGTAGGATAATGACAATAAATTGCATGAATTTGAGGTCGATTTGGAGCATAGATTGGTCCTCTAAGTTAGCCCCAAATTGGCATTCCCCCCAAGTTGTTAAGTATATAAATTAGATATTTAGAAAATTAAATATATGAATTTTGTAGTCAAATCTCCTCTCTCTCTCTCTCAACTTTTCATAAAAGAGTGGACCGTTTCCAATTTATAAATGAATGCCTTAGAATCGGATTTAATCCATATTTTTTCATATTTTTTGGATCAAACCAAACCGTATCGGCTCGCCAACCGATCCGATCTAGACACCTTGGTTGTAAGGGGCCTATCTAACTGTCCCATCCATCTTCAAATATTACTTTAGAGCATGAAATAAAAAATCAGCTAGATGGAAGACTCAAGTGGACCACACGGTAGGAAACATGGAGATTAAATCACATTTGCTTCCTTTGGTGTGGTCCACTTGGGCCTTCAATATACCTAAAGTTTGGCATAATGAACTAAAATAATTTAAAATTAAGGGTCGGAATGGATAAACCAAATACATCGTGGTGGGCCCCACAGAGCCCCTGTCAGGACCGTCCACGGTCTGTGCACGAAATGACGCCCAACTTTGGGCGCGCGCTCAAAACAGTGCCGCGCCCAAAATTGCTTTCTCCCCCCACCACTCTTTCTCTCTCCGTTCCCTAATCCCCCCCCCCCCCTCTCTCTCTCTCTCTCTCTCTCTCTCTCTCTCTCGTTTTCCAATCCTCTCTCCCTCTCGATCTCTGCTCCATCTCTCTCATTCTCCTCCCTCTCTCTCCAATGCATCTCTTGATGGGGTTTTCTCCCTAGGCTCGACCGGTCGAGAGCCTCACTCGATCGGTCGAGGGTGGCGCTCGAAGTCGAGGAGTTTGCTCGACCGGTCGAGGCTCTGCTCGACCAGTTGAGGACTCTGCTCGACTAGTCGAGGTTACGCAGATTTTAGTCTGATTTTGTCCGGGATTTGGAAATTTGAGGCGGTTTTCGCACCCATGTGAAAGGGAGTTTCCTAAACTATAAATAGGAGGTACGTAGGGCTTTCTAGGTAATGCAAGAGAGTTTCCTAAAGTTTTACAAAGGTTTGCCAAAGGGTTTAGGGCTATCAAAGGTGTGAGAGAGACAAAGAAAGAGAGAGGAAGCTTGTGGAAGGGAGGTTATGCTCATATAGGTGATCTATTGTGCACTCGATATCTCAGCACTTCTACGTCCTCGTAATCGGTGAGATTTCTCCATTTTTCTTTATTCTCTTATTGTTTATCCACTCCTGCATGAGTGAAGAAGGTTTGATCCAATCGGTGTGTGCTTGTGATCAGTTATAACGTTCTGCTTCATAGTGGATTGTTGATCTGGACGAGGTCCCGTGGTTTTTACCTCTTCGAGGGTTTTCCACGTTAAAATCTCTGTGTCGTGTGGTTTATACTTTGATTTATTTCATTGCTTTATTATATCTCATAATTTTGGTATTTTGAGAGGCGAGATCCTAAGGTTTTTGTGCAAGGCCCCCAACAAAGTGGTATCAGAGCTAAGTTCATTAAATAGAGTGGGATCGGTTCCGAATTATGGAAGGTGGCTCGCCAAGGATGATCAACCTCAATGGTTCTAACTGGGCCATATGGAAGGCTAAGATGGAGGACTTGCTTTATTGTAAGGACTTATATTCTCCAATTCAAGGCATATCAGCAAAGTCAAAGGATATGACAGATGATGATTGGAAGAAATTGGACCGGAAGGCGGTGGGGTTTACTATACAATGGTTGGACGATTCCGTATTCCACCATGTATCTACAGAGACCTCAGCCGTTAGCCTATGGCTGAAACTGCAAGGGCTGTATGAGAGGAAGACAACCAGTAATAAGATTTTCTTGATACGACGACTTGTGAATCTTAAGTTCAAAGACGGTGGTTCTGTGGCTGAAGCCGCTGAACACATGAATGAGGTCAACAATATTTTGAGCTAACTCTCCCCTATGAAGATAGTCTTGGATGATGAATTACAGGCTTTACTATTACTTAGCTCATTGCCTGATAGTCGGGAGACATTGGTGGTGTCTCTAAGTAACTCCGCGTCAGACGGAAAGGTATCAATGGAACAGGTAACAAGTTATCTCTTCAATGAGGAGACAAGGAGGAAGTCTCTGGGGTCTACTCAGCAAGAGGCCCTTGTGACACAAGAACGGGGGAGAGGAAAGAATAGAAAGGGCGGAAAGGCCCAAGATAAATCAAGAGGCAAGTCGAGCACCAGGAAGGATGTTGAATGCTGGAATTGTGGTAAGAAGGGTCATTATAAGCTTGAATGTTGTAAGAATAAGAACGACAAGAAAGGAAAAGCAAAGGAGAAGGAAGATGAATCAGATTCCAATGCGGTCGCTTCAGATGGCGATGATGTAGTCATTCTTTCTGCAGATCATGATGTTTGTCTCACGACTACGTGTCAGGACATCGACTGGGTGATAGACTCGGAGCCTCGTTTCATGCGACTCCACGCTGGGACTTCTTCACAAGCTACAAGTTAGGTGACTTTAGGACCGTGAAGATGGAAAATTTTGGCGTATCGAAGATCGTAGGGGTCGATGATATTGGTGTGAAGACCGATGTGGGCTGCATGTGAGGCACATTCCAGACCTTCGCCTCAACTTGATGTCGACAGAAAGGTTGGATGATGATGGCTATGAAAGCCGATTTGTTGATGGGTGCTTGAAGCTCATCAAGGGTTCATTGATCACGTCAGAGGAAAGAAGTGTGCACCCTTTACAAGGCAAGTGTCAGTGTGTACAAGGGTGGGTTGAATGCAGCAGAAGATTCAGCTATTGACATGTGGCACAGGCATCTAGGCCACATGAGTAAAAAAAGGGCTTTAGGTATTAGCAAGGAAGCGGCTCCTTCCAGATGTGACAAGTATACCTCTCAAAACCTGTATTGATTGTTTATCAGGGAAATAACATAGAGTTTCATTTGTTAAATCTGCTTCTCATGTTAATAAAGTGCATGCATTAGATTTGGTTTATTCTGATGTTTGTGGTCCTATGAGGACAAAAACCTTGGGTGGAGCATTGTCTTTTGTTACTTTTATAGATGATGCATCTAGGAGGGTTTGGGTTTATGCTTTGAAATCCAAGGACGAGGTCTTTGGTGTGTTTAAATTGTTTCATGCTATGGTCGAGAGAGAGACAGGTAAATCATTGAAGTGCATCCACACTGACAATAGTGGTGAATACATCAGTGACTTTCATGAGTATTGTAAGTCCCTGGGTATACGACATGAACAAACGGTTCCCAAGACTCCTCAACATAATGGTGTGACTGAGTGAATGAATCACACCATTGCTGAGAGAATCAGATGCATGTAATCCCATGCGAAGTTGCCCAAGAGGTTCTGCGGAGAAGCAATGCACACGGCAATGTATTTGATAAACAAGTCTCCATCAGCCCCGTTGAATGGAGAAGTACCTGAGAAGGTGTGGACTAAACAAGATCCATCGTACAGTCATCTCAGGGTGTTTGGATGCAGGGCATCCGTTCACGTACCAAAGGACGAGAGGTCCAAGCTTGATATGAAAATCAGGCAGTGTGTGTTCTTCGGGTACGGTGATGAAAAGTTCGGCTACAGATTGTGGGATCTGATCGAGAAGAAGCTCGTCAGGAACAGAAATGTGGTTTTATTTGAAGATCAGTGTATAAAAGACATTGGTAAGCCAAAGAAGAACCAACCTAGTTCAGGAGAGCTAGAGGACATGGATCCGGTTATTCCTTCTGTGGTGCCTGATGACGGGGGAGTACAACAAGGTGCAGAGGATGAGGGAGTTCCTACAGAAGATGGACCGGGGGAGTAGCCCCCACCTGATCCACCTGTTGAGCCACAGGTGAGGAGGTCATCTAGGGATAGATAGCCATCCAAGAGGTACTCGTCGCATGAGTACATTATGCTTACTGATGGGGGAGAGCCAGAAGATTATTTTGAGGCCCTAACCCACAAATATAAAGGGGGAGTAGTTGAAAGCTATGCAAGAGGAGATGGAATCCTTGCATAAGAACCACACTTATGTATGGTAAAACTGGCTAAGGGCAAGAAAGCTTTGAGCAACAAGTGGGTGTTTAGAAAGAAAGTTGAGTAGAAGAATTCACAGAGGAGGTTCAAGGCCAGACTTGTGGTGAAAGGGTTTGGTCAGAGGAAAGGTATAAACTTCGAAGAGATATTCTCACTAGTGGTGAAGATGACATCTATACGGGTGTTGCTTGGGTTGACGGCTACCATGGATCTAGAGATAGAGCAGTTAGATGTTAAAACTGCATTCTTCCATGGTGACCTGAAAGAAGAGATCTACATGCACCAACCAGAGGGTTTCGAAGTCAAGGGCAAAGAGCATATGGTGTGTAGGCTAAGAAAGAGTTTGTATGGGTTGAAACAAGCTCCACGGCAATGGTACAAGAAGTTCAACTCTTTTATGTTGAAGCATGGGTATGACAGAACGGAGTCGGACCACTGTGTGTTCACGCGCAAGTTCTTAGATGGTGATTTCTTAGTTCTGTTGTTATACGTTGATGACATGCTCATCATGGGAAAAGACATCAAGAAGATTGACAGGCTAAAATAGGAGTTGAGCAAGTCGTTCGCCATGAAAAACTTGGGCCCAGCTAAGTAGATCCTAGGAATGGAGATAACCCGTAACAGAAGCAGTATGAAGCTTTAGCTGTCACAAGAGCAATATATTGAAAAAGTCTTAGAGCGGTCCAATATGAATGTAGCAAAGCCGGTCAGTACTCCATTGGATGGTCACTTCAGATTGAGCGACAGACAATGTCCCAAGAAGAAGGCAGAGGTGGAAGAGATGTAGAAGATACCCTACGCGTCAGCTGTAGGAAGTTTGATGCATGCTATGGTGTGTACGCGCCCAGACATACCATATGCGGTTGGTGTTGTCAGTCGGTATCTTGCCAATCCTGGCAAAGAGCATTAGGCAGTGGTGAAGTGGATACTGCGGTATCTAAGAGGCTCATCCAGGTTGAGCCTATGCTATGGTGGCAGAAAACCTGTGTTAGAGGGCTACACAGATGCAGATATGGCAGGCGACATAGACTCTAGGAAGTCTATATCGGGGTTCATGTTCACGTTTGTAAGGGGAGCGGTCTCTTGGCAGAGTAAGCTACAGAAGGTCGTAGCATTATTGACGACAGAGGCTGAGTACATTGCAGTCACAGAGGCATGTAAAGAGATGCTTTGGATGAAGAGGTTCCTATAGGAACTTAGCATGAAGCAGGAGCAGCACGTGGTCTATTGTGATAGTCAAAGTGCTATACACTTGAGCAAGAATCCAAGTCAGCACTCCAAGTCGAAGCACATAGAGATTTAGTATCACTGGATCAGGGATACTTTGGAACAGAAGGTGTTACAGCTTGAGAAGGTCCACATGGACGATAATGGGTCAGACATGATGACCAAGGCACTGCTCAATGGCAAGTTTGAGGTTTGTAGAAACCTAGCTGGCTTGAAGAAGGCGGATCTTTCCTGAGTCGAAAAGGGGGAGATTTGATGGGATTTTTTCCCCAGGCTCGACCGGTTGAAAGCCTCACTCGACTCAAAGTTTAGCGACGAATTGATTTAATTTCTCCGTGCTGCTCGACTAGTCAAGGTTACGTAGATTCTAGTCCGATTTTGTGCGGGATTCGGAAATTTGAGGCAGTTTTCACACCCATGCGAAAGGGAGTTTCCTAAACTATAAATAGGAGGTACCTAGGGCTTTCTAGGTAATGCAAGAGGGTTTCCTAAAGCTTTGCAAGGGTTTGCTAAAGGGTTTAGGGCTATCAAAGGTGAGAGAGAGAGAGAGAGAGAGAGAGAGAGAGAGAGAGAGAGCTTGTGGAATAGAGGTTATGCTCATATAGGTGATCTATTGTGCACTCGATATCTCAGCGCTTCTACGTCCTCGTAATCGGTAAGATCTCTCCGTTTTTCTTTATTCTCTTATTGTTTATCCACTCCTGCATGAGTGAAGAAGGTTTGATCCAAGCGGTGTGTGCTTGTGATCGGTTGTAACGTTCTGCTTCATAGTGGATTGTTGATCTGGACGAGGTCTTGTGGTTTTTACCTCTTTAAGGGTTTTCCACATAAAAATCTCTTATGTAGTGTGGTTTATGCTTTGATTTATTTCATTGCTTTATTATATCCCATAATTCTGGTGTTTTGGGAGGCAAGATCCTAAGGTTTTTGTGCAAGGCCCCAACATCTCTGCCGTTGGTTCTATCTCTCTCCATTGCAGCAGCCGTGAAGCTCCTACCCGAAGAAACACACGCTATGAAGCTTCTCTCCATAGGTTTGATATCTTCTTCTCTTTTTTTGTCTTTCAGATTTGATACATGCTAATTGTTTGTTGAAATGGCTAGATGAAACGGCATGCTATCTGTTTGATGAAATGGCTAGATTTCATCCATTTCTGTTTGGATTTCTTCTCGTTAGGCCTTTTTTGCTGTTTTTGTGCATTGCATAGATGCTTTACATGATTGGCATGGCCCGGTTTATCTTTTTGTTGGGCCAGCCCGATTACCTGTAAATCTCATGTTCAATGAATTCAAAAAGGAAAAGAAAAAAGAAGGTATGCCATGAGGCAGATGCTTCAAGATTGTTGTCCTGCAATCCTCACAAAGTGCTGGGTTGGAATCCTGTATTTTTCTTGTGGTTCCAAAGGATCCAGCTACTACTACAAGAAAACCAGGAATAGGGTTGTTTCTTCTCCTATTTCACCTGACTTGGTTTTAAGAACATGCCTTTCAGGCCTTCCACTTTTAGATCCTTCAACTTGAATCAACTCACTCCTAAACGGGCAATTCTTGGTCTCTCCATAGCTCATGGCCAAACCGTCTATGTCTACTTTCCCTATACCTACTAGTGCGGCGAATGCATTCATTTAATCATATCCATCCTTGCATTGCCAGTCATCCATCTCGATATCCTCATTTCAGTTACACTCATCCTACGCACATGCTACTCCTTGAATGCCCAGCATTGTGTCCCATAAAGCATGGCTAGTTACACTGCAAGACAGCCATGCAGAACAGACAGTATAATGTAAACTAAACTTTTTGCAGTCACACTAACAGAAATTAAAAGAATAGCCAAGTGATTTAGAAAGCACATTTGATTTTTAGATTTTTATTGTATCTCTATTTTCCATCCAACATGAACCACCTGATTGACGGTTTGGCACTCCACCCAGGTGGGTCTATTGGGACATGTGGATGCATGTGAGGTGGTGGGTTTTTTGAATGTGTACCATCATGTATACTAGTTTAGAAGAGATGCAACAAACAACAGAAAAATTCCAGCTATTGGTATGGATCAGTCTCATTTTTAAGACATTTATCTTTACACTGGCCCTAACTTTTGTACAAGTTTGACATACTAAGGATGTGGCGGGTTGGTGAGAAGAACATCAATGCATGCTATGTTGGCGTTAATCGGCAGTAGGTTATGAGTTTTCTATGAAAAGTGATTTTATTTATATAAATCAAAATCGATTGCATGCATCTAGCAATACATTAACTTGTTTTGTAGCAACATCTTTCCATAAAATATACTAATGCATAGTAAATCTATCCCGTAAAAGGTAACCCCACTACCAAGATCATATCATGTAAAAAAATCAGGTGGGTTTGATCATCAAGTGTCATCTCACACACATTAGAATCAATGAACAACTGATACACTGACTAAACATTCATTCATGTTCTAATATTGATGAGTCCATCAGCCATATTTTAATTATATAGGTGATCTTTATGGTGGGACCTATCATTTTCATGATATAGATTTTCTTCACATGTGCAATGTTTGCAATAAAAATAATGTTGCATAAGTTATCATATTACAGACTACCAAGCTGGGACGAGACTGATATTGATAGTGATGAAATAAAAATTTGAGAGAGCAAACCTTTATGCACACACCAAGCGACTGCAGATGCAGCAAATTAGCAGGTTTCTTTCCCTAGTAACAGCCTCCTGATAGAGAAGCATTACATACAGTTAAGGACCTCACATGAGAACAACAGTGTACCAAGTAAACAACTCAGATAGGTGGTAAGCACGGTGCATCGTGCTAGACCGTTTAGCCAACACAGAACCATGAAAGAAACATTCATATCAACAATTCTAAACAAACACATACCATGATGACCAGCAACAATCTCGTCATGTGCATCTTTCCTGAAAGTTGAAACCCTTGAAGAAGTAGCAGCAGCAGCAGTTGCAGCAGCAAGCACAGCCTGAGCTTCTCTGTGCCTTCTCTCTTTCCTACCCTGTTTCTTTGCTTCCTTGACCTCATAGAGGAACTGTTTGGCAAGTACTGCATCCCATTTTTGTTTCCTCAGTGCATCTAATGGCTTTTGGGAGATCATTTAATGTCTGTGTTGGCCAAACGGTGAGTTGTGTGCTTTTCATTCATTTTCTGAGAGAGATTTTTAAAATGCTTGATGGTTAATTACAAGAGTTTTCCTATAAAACGTATTAGAAATGGCTTCTTCTACTACCATCTGAGGACCTCAAAGGCCCAACTAACTTGAGATTTTTATATGCAGGCCGATGTATTTTTAGCCCCACAGATCAGTGTTGGCACTGCAAGGTTCAATATTGAAATGGTAAAGCTTTTAACTATTTATTTTATCTTTGTTTTTTCCTGTTCTTCATAAATAATTTGATGTCTTGGCCTCCTGTCATTACCAGCTAGTTTTATCACTATTTGTACATATGTCAATCTCATGAGTCTTACTTTTTGTAATTTTCTTACCCTTGTAGTGATCATCAGAAGCAGTGGGCCATCATTGAAAGATTACCCTTGTAGTGAGTCCGGGTACATGTTTGCTTCCCTTCTGTTGGTATTTTCTTCTACCTTTCCTTGTAATGCTTTCGATTACATTTTCGTTCTCGGGGTTTGCTAATTTTTCGGTTACAATCTTATATCAGACAATATAGGAAATAGTGGCGGTAGGTGGAGAAGAACAGAGTGTGTGCTATGTTAGACCGAATGGCTTTTGGGAGATCATTTAATGTCTGTTGCTATGTTTTGAACCTTAGACATACGTGGGACAGCATTTGATCCTCTATACACCGTGGCGACTGATTTCGAGCTGTGAATTCAAAAGCAGCTCAACAGTATCCCTTTATGAAGAAAAAGAAAAAAAAGAAAAAGCCAGGCAAAACAAAAGCAATACCAGTCAGCAGCAACATAGTAAGCAGAAACCTTCTGTATGCACAAAAGCTGAAGAAGTTGAGCTCAATTATGAAGTTAATGTCATGGCTCCTAATACTTCAGTTTTGACATGGACATTGAATTTTCTAATCATCCAATGGAATGGAAAGTCCTATTTCTTTTTTCCTTCTGGGGAATAACTTCCCCATTTCATTGAAAAACATGGTATTAACTAAGTGAAAACTATGGGTTTATAGCTTCCCCCTCTTAATCACATGCATTATATCCTTGTGCTGTCACTTTTCGTGTTTTTCTATGTATACATGATTGGATCTCTAGGTTTAAGGATGTTTTTTGCTGCTCTGCCATGTGTAGGATATCCAAACAAGGCAAAGGATGGGCCACACAATGAAGATCGTGTTCCTTGAAAATCAGTCCATTCAGAATATTCAAGGGAACCCCACTTAAAAGCAGTTAAAACTGTGAGTTACTGCTACAGATTCTCCAACTCATGTGCAAAGTCGCCAGGGACTTGGATTGGCACCATCTTCTGAGTTTTATAAGCATCTTAGCCTCTTCTACTTGGGTTCCTCTTCTTATTCACTTCTATAGATATGTATTAGTTTCTCTCTGTTATTATTTGGGATTGATTTGTTGTTTTTTTCCCCTTCATTTGGTGCATCATATGCAGATATTGGAAGGACTTCTTAAATTGCCAGAGAACAGGGAATGTGCTAACTGCAAAAGCAAGTAGGTATCTTGGTTGAATTGTGATAATGAATGATCTTTTAAGAAGCTACTTGTAACTCTTTTTGCATTTACAATGTTTACATCATCAACCCTCTTTGCAATTATAATTTTTTGTTTTGTTTTTGTTTGTGCCACAACATTAGTTGGGAATGCATGCTCATGATTGTATCCTTTACAGCTTGCAAGGCACTTGATATAGGAGATGTAGAGCTATTATTATAGCTCGCAAATGTTTCATGCAAATTAATCCTTGTGTTTAGTTCCTGCCCAAACTCCACCTGTTAGTTACATGCATGAAACAGGATTTGTAAAGCTGCCTCCAAATATCTGGGACAAGGTTACGATGATTCTGATGATGATATGGTTCCCACTTGTGCTCAGTTACCATTCTACAATGCCATTGAAAATGAAATATGAAACATTTTTTTATCATGGTTTTTGGCAATTTTCATGCTATGAAGGTTCTTTTAGATTAAGTATATTGAGAATCTACTGGAAGCATGGTTAGATTCTCATCCAAGATGAGCTGCCACTATAGATGTCTCATATTTCATTCTTAAAAAAGTTATCATATTTTTGGTCCTACTGCGTGCATATGGATGGCTCGCCTGAGATGGTACTACTGCATCTTTTTTTTCTTTTTTTTTTTTGATGTAATGGATGATGGCTTGGGTATTGTTACTCTCGGCCAATACTTAAGAAGTTTTGTTTCACGAGCTGCACAGTATGTGCTTTGTGACCAAGATTTTTAATCACAACTTGATCTTCAAGACGTGCTAAACCTGTGTTGATATATGTTTCGGGATACATTCGTTGTGAATAAATTTGGCTCATCTTCCGTGCAGAGGTCCGCGATGGGCAAGTGTAAATGTGGGAATCTTCATCTGCATGCAGTGTTCTGGAATCCACAGAAGTCTAGGAGTACACATTTCAAAGGTGATATCCCCTATTTCCATGGTTTACTGTAGATTAAGCCCAGTTTCGCTGCAAGAAAGGTTATGGAATCTTATGTTGTATCAGTTCTGCATGTTCAAAATATTGGAACTCATGTTCAATCGTTTTTCCTCTTTTTTTTTCTTTTTTTTTTTTTTTTTTTTTTTTAAAATTTTAAATTAAAAAAAAAATAATAAATAAATAAAAAAATTTTAGTCCTTCAATTTACTGAAGCTTCTTCCAGTGAAGGGAACACCATCCTTGATGCTTGGTAACTTAGCCCCTTAGGAGCTCCTAACATTGAAATCACCCTCCTTGGTAGCTAAACCTCTTTTCAGGTCTTCTACATAGGTTATTGATTTTTGAGCTTGTACCATTTCTTGCTTCTTCCACTAGTGCTGTCAGCTACACCTATGCAATTAAAGTAAGGCCTTAATGTTGCTTTAGGGAGTAAAGCTTCCATGAATGACTGATTCTCCTGGTGATAGCCGGTTTCTCAAATAGATACCCCACTTAGTTGTAGCTCTTTCTGAACTCCTGTATCAAAGTTATGATTTCAAATCCACTTTGTTCCATAGAGACTAAAATCCACTTGATTTCAAATCCACATTGCCAAGCCAGCCTTTATAGTTTGGATCAAGAGAATACTTTGGAAATGAATTCTGACTACATGGAAATTGAGTTAGCCACTGTTAGTGAAAAAAACAGCTGTGAATTTGATTTTCATTTCCAAGGATTTTCTCAAAAAAAGGCAGTAGCAAAACTTTGTTTTAAACCCAATCATCATCATAATAGTCACTCACATTCAGGTTGTCTGTTGCAGTTTTGGTAATGCTGCTGAAACTTCCCCTAGAATGGTGCTGGAAGCTTTCTCTGGCTCCATATCCAGATACCCTGGATTCAAAAGAATTGAGAAATAGAGAAATCTTTGTAATATTTTCTGACCTAATAAATTTAAAACTTTGCTGATCGATGACTGTAATCATCATTGATTTACATTTACATTGGTGCACTGATCTAAGAACATCAGTGTGTGTTTCCTATGCTTTAGTGTGCATAAAGTTTTGTTTCTTTCCAGCATTGATGTTAAAATTTGATTTTCTAATGTTTAGGAGTTCGTAAGTGAGAAAATTAAGGATGAGGTATTGGCAGACGATCGGAAAGATGCCTTCAAGGTATTTCTATGCGATTTAGGAGTGTGTTCCTTCTGTTCCTTCCATGTCTTGTTACCAACTATAGAAAACACAATTTGTTTCTGCAGGATTTCATCAAAGAAAAGGTCAGGGAAGCAAAGAAAGCATAGCGGGAGGTATTTAAACTACAACACAGCTTTTAGTTTTGATTGGACAATTTACGGAACTGTTCACATTCATAAGTTTTGAATACCATATGGTTCCTGCCCATAGGCAAGGGAAGTTCACAAAAAAGCCGTTGAAGAAATGGATGAGGAAATGAAAGCTGCATATGAGAACATGAGGTTTTACAAGTTCTATCCAGTGCAGACACTGGATGCACCTGACATATCCCAAGTGAAGGTGAGGCTTCACTACTAGTGTTGTATATCCTTAAACTCTGAGGGAACGTTAAATCATGTGATTGATTCTCTCTTGTTCCTGGTGACCAAGGACTCGAGCTCCATGTTAGTTAAAAGTAGCCCTGCCATGGAGTAGGTTCTCAAATCTGATGCCCTCATACATGTCATGTGAACACAAGGTCCATGACATTGATTGGGTGGGTCCTGTGTGTGTGTGTGTGTTGTGGCCTATAAGGCCATCCAATCAACAGGCCACGTGTGCATCGAATGTGTAATTCCTTCTACCCGTCCTTTTTTTGGTATATGGTGTCCATTTGATGGTTGGACTAGCCTGATTTTCATACTGGGGCACAAACATGGTTGACCAATTGACAGCGAAGGCCTTTTAAACATGCTAGATTGGAAAGTTTTAGGAGAGGCTTGAGCAAGTGAAGTATTGTTTATTTAGAAATGTGAATGTAGGATGCATTGTATGATTTGATTGCTATTTGTAATAAATGCATCATTTTTTTTCCTGATTGCATTTTATGTACTATTCCTATCAACATTAATTGTATTAGCTTAGATGAGTTGATCAATCACAGCAGGTTCTTGCAATGGTAACAAACACCATTGCTATAAATTTTTTAAAAACATAGCAACGGATATTACCCGTAGCTATTGATAACATGAGCATCTTGCTTAACTGTACGTTTCGCTATATGTCCGTAGCTAATGATAGGCATTGCTACGTATTTAAACCGTAGCTATAGGTTTTCACATTTAGCTACACACGGATTGCTACGGTTGTACTACGGGCTATAACCATAGCAATATGTATTTAGCGACGTTTTTTATCCGTAGTTTTTTGCCCTTTTATGGTAGTTCTTCCTAACTTCTTGTGCAGACCAAGGCAGGGAAGAAGAAATGATGTCGTGTGGTTCTATTTTTCTTTTTTCCTGTGCGGTTTTGGCGTCATTCGCATTCTAGGATCTATGTTTGTTACTAGTGGGATTTTTTATTGAACCCAAGTGAACTTGACATTTGAATGCAGCAATTAGAAAAAGCATTTTGTTCAATTTAGCTGTGCACATTAAAAGAGAAAAAGAAAAACATTTAAGTCTTTAGTAAATCATTATTTTACACTAGAAGGTTATCTTTCTCATTTGCATGAAAATACATTTCTATGGACAGCTGCTTTGGAAAGTGGACCTTGTTTGATCAACTTGGCAGTGGAGCTGGTTTAGAGGGGTATGTTTGTGCGTGTGGTAGCTGCTTCTTTCCAGTAATCTGAAAATTGTCATTTGTAATGAACTTATAGCTTTAATATGTAATTTGATGCAGTATTGAGTTGAATTCCAATCTGTAACTCTGATACCAATTAATTTCTTTTTACTATTTTGTTTTGCAGGTTTTAGACATGGATGAATGGGAGCTAGATCGGTGGATTTTATTTATTTATTTATTTTCTTTTTGAAACTATTTAATTTATTATTGTAAATATTATTCACGGCAGCTCGATGCATGTGAAAGGGCCACATAGGCATGTATTTTTTTTTATAGGAAAACAATCACTAGGCACAATCTACTTCCTAAGAGGAATGTGAAATCAGGTGGGCCTTGACCAAAAGGGTCAATGATAAGGTCCATCATTTTATGAGTTGGAGAGGCAGATCAGAACTCATAAAATGGGATTCACTGTGAGTAGGGCATCTATTTTGTGTCATTTCCTCTTTTTTATTATAAATTGAATGTTTGCAATCTAATGAGCCTGTACATCCGAAACTGCAGGCAACATGAAGCTGCCATAGGCAATGGAAAAGAGAGCTTAACCAGCAAGGCATAGGGAAAAAAAAAAAATCAAATCACAATTATAGATGCGTTTACAAATGCATATGCATTATGGAATTAGGAGCAAGTACATGTCGGTGAAGTTGTAATTCTGGAGCCACCAAACACACTCCCTTCAATCCAGCTATGTGCCTAAATGCTAATTGAAGTGTTAGTAAGGTTAAATCAGTCCCACATGGATCAAGACATTTGAGTTTAAATCTGCTTTGCATCCAAAAATTCAAATATCACAACGTATTGCTAGAAAGGCATACAAACTATCGGTAAATCCCACATGAAGCGGTGGCCAGGACAACCGCTAGTAAATCCCACATGACTGCCGGTAAAGCCTTTACCGACGCAGGCTTTACCGGCTGTTATCTGACCGCGGGCAAAGGCTTTGCCGGCGGTTTTGACCGCCGGTAAAGGCCAGTTTTCTTGTAGTGTGACCAAATTCTTTTGCAGCATTAGGCTGACTACCTTTCACACCGTTAAAGGCTGACTACCTATGACCGGTTGTAGACAATCAGTTCTCAGCCGGAAAAGTTATTGATGGCATATAGAAGAGCTGGAACAGCGAGAAGGACATTGTTACAAGCTGCCTGCAAGAAAACAAATGCAGAACTTCAGAAATGTGGATTGCACAGTGGTTTAAATGATTGGTAAGAAATGTGGATTGCATTTGGAGCTCAGTTGTTGCTGAGCTGCTTCAACAACAACCTGTCCATGTTCTGCCAAGCATGAGGACTATCTATAGGGCTATCATGATATTTATGGGCTGGGATATGTAGGCAGGGGAGTTCTTCCTTATCGGCCAGAGTTGCAGCCTTGTCTGCAGGCTGAGAATGTTGTAATGAAGGTTATTACCTTCAAGAACCAGCTGGTTGACGTTGGGACTCCTTCTGCGGGGTCCGAAAATGTTTAATGGCCCGGGATTGTGTAATTGATTTTCAAATAAGATGCCCCAAGAAGCAGAAAAAGTACAATAGAGAATGTGCAGATGTTGTCATCAAATCTCTTGGTAAGTTTAATATCGTTTGATGAGTAAGAAACGATATTAAGAAACAGATTCTATAGCTATTGTTTCTCCCCTTTTCACTTTTATGTATGCCATTTATGATTAATGGACATACCCAGATGGTATTTTTTGCATTTGGGTAGGACTCGACAATAAGAAGATTGAAAAGTGTATGGGAGATCCAAGTGCTAAATCCTGTTCTTAAAGAAGAGCAAGATGCCCAAGTTGGTATCTCTTGTTATAGATTTGCTTTTCTTGGAATTTTATGATGTTTTACTGAGGATATGCTTTGTCGCTCTCTCTCTCTCTCTCTCTCTCTCTCTCTAACATGCAAGTTGGGCCTAGGTCTAACGTACATAATTGCAATGAAGCTAGAGAGACTCAGAGAGGTGCTGTTTCGAAGGATATTTGTTCGGGTTTCGAGGAAACTACTGAGCCACCTGTTTGTTTGAGTGATGGTGAGCTTCAAAAATATTCTAATGTCTAGTTTTTGAAATATGGCATTTGGAAGCTCAATTCAATAGAATTGTAATGTTTCAATTTAATAATATGGAAGTGGCCTAACTCAAGAAGTAACTTGGATCGTTTCAAGTTCAACTTGAAAAAGTATGCAATTGCAGCTAGGGACTGGCTATCATCACGATTCATGAATTAAATTTGTTAACATTTGTTTCAATCATTTCTTTTGTGTTTAAATTTTATTTTATGTTTTATGTTTTATTTTTTTGTTTAGAAATTCTGTCCAACTAAGCATCCAAATGAGCCCTAGCTCAATCTTGCGATGTGGTATTCTAATTTGCAAAACAAGTTCCTAATGTAGGTATTTCTCTGTCATACAAATATGGAGACATACATATATGGATGGGTTTCCTATTCTGTCTTGCTAACTAACACACACACACACACACACACACACACACACACACACACACACGTGTATTGGCCAACACGTTTCTATTTTGGAATTTGAAATTTTGAGGGGTTCCTTTCATTTCAAGGAGCCACAGGCGTTTTTCTTGCCACACACACTCTCTCTTCTTTTGAGATTTGCAATTAAAGTGCAATTCATATTACTGTTCCATAAAAAAAGATTAAAAAAAGCGTCCATATCTTTATATTGTGTTTGTGATTAGTTTGAAGATCCATTCAATTCTGCTGTTGAGTACAAGATGGCATCCTTTACATGCTTCCATGTTCTTTGATTTTTTATTTTTATTTTTCTGTTGATGAAGTATATTAAACAACATGATATAGGTCTTTATCAAGTTCCTGATACAGTTACATCTGTTGCCAGGCTATTATCATTTTGCAGACGGACAGCTGAAGGAAGCAGAAGAGTCCGAAGTGGGAGATGCTTCAGATATGATTAAAATGGAAGGACAACTGGAGGAAGAGGAAGATGCTTCACATGTGACTAGAATGGAAGAACAACAGGAGGAATTATGCATTTCTTCAAGCTATATGTTTTCATAAGTGCTATTAGTTCTTAACTTCTAACATCTTGATTTATGTTGAAATTTAAACTTTCAATCCAATGAGAATAAATCCTGGTGGGTCATTGCAAGACTAAATTGTGTACAATGTGGGCAATACAGTTGATGACTGCCCTCATTTTGAAAATAGCACAAAAGGCTTGTTTGGATTTTCCAATGGGTGACTAACCATGAAGAGATGGGATGAGATTAGTGCATTGTTTGGTAAGCCAGGGCACTTTTTCATTATTTCAGCTTTTGTTTCCAATCAAAGTATAGTATTAGCAGATATTGCTTTCCTTATTATTATTATTAATTTTTCTTTTGTAACTTTCTATGTGTTCCTAATTTATGCTGCGCATGGAGTTATTTGGAAATGTTGTATCTATTATTAGCAAGCAATACTTTTCATTTTCATTTTCTAAAATTTTGTTTGTCTTTTGCTTTTTGAACATGCATAGAATCCAACAAGGAATTGGGAAAATATAGACCAATCTTAGACTGCTTAGTGACATTCTATCTGGTTGTAAACAGGGGCACCTTCTGTGATTTGAGGCCTCATCTCATCATCAATAATGCCAGGTTTGCTCTTTTAAGTTACTAGATAAAACCCAAGATTTCTGCACCCATATTCACTCTACAACCGTCATTACTGTCTAACTGCTGCACCCTTCGTGTATTCCAGATCATATAAATGATGGGTAGTCAAAATAAGTACTCAAAACCTTTTATTAAAAAAAAAAGAGAGAGAGAGAGAAAAGGAGTACATGGCCATGTTTTTTTTTTTTTTTTTAAATAAAAAAAAAAATCTGAAAAATATCTACGCCATCCCACATGCGCCTCCTTCGCCTACTGCGCCTGCGGCTGCTGAGCCTCCTGTGCCTGCCAAGCCTCCTGCAGCTGCGCTGCTGAGCCTCCTGCGCTGGATGCTCCTCCTGCGGCGGCGGCGGCGGCTGCGCCTGCTGAGCCTCTGCACTGGATACTCCTTCGCCTGCGCCTGCTGGGCCGCTGCTCAGCGTCCTCGTCGGGGGCCACCCGTAATCTTCTTTTACAAGCTACTATCCAAACTATCATTGTCCACATGATAGTGAAGATAGTTAATCCCGCTACCCCCCAAGCCCAATGCTACCATACCATTCCATACAAAATCCACAGTAACACCCACAACTGCAAAAATGGCGATTGTACGAAGCTGTAATACAAATAAAATAACATTACCAACACTATCATTATCCATTACTGCTGGCTGCAACGATGGAGGGCGATGACTGCAACGATGGAGGGAGAACGGAGATTAGAGACGGAGAATGAAAAAGAAAGAAGGAACGGATGGCTTATATAGTAAACGGATTGGTACTCCCTCACAGTCACAGCTAGCCCGATGGATGATCGGTGCTCTGTGGGCCCCATCATGATTTATTTGTTTCATCCACGACATTAATCCATTTTAAAAAAATTATTTTATGGCTTGATCCCAAAAATTAGAGGGATATAAGTCTCAGGTTGACCACACCAGCAGGAAACAATAGTGATTGGATATCCACCATTAAAATCGTCCTCAGGCCCACTTTACTGTTATTTGACATCCAATATGTTGATTAGGTCATACAGACCCAGATGAAGTGAACAAAACAAAGATAATCTTGATTGAAAACTTTTGTGGCCCCAAAAAGCTTTTAATGGTTGGCGTTCATTGAACATGTGTTTCCTGTAATGTGGTCCAATTGAGATTCAGATATAACTCATTTTTAGTCTGATACCATAAAATGATATATAAAAAATAGATTGACGGCAGGGATGAAATAAATAAACCATCGTGGGCCCACAGATCACTTACCACTAGCCACTGGCTGGTGGTAGGGAGAGTAGCCAATCCGTACGACGGACGCTTTTGAAAGGATTAGCACTGTAGTGAAATGGGGACATCCAAGAATGGTATGGACGAAAGTACCCGTGAAAAGCACGAAAAGACCGTTGAAAAAGTGAAAAAGTAGGGGTATTTTAGTCATTATAGTCGCTGTCTACAGTAAAAATTATCCGACGCGGAAGTTCCTGCGCTGGGAGCCTGAGAACCCAGGTGGGGCCACTATGATTTTTTTGAGAAATCCTCACCTTCCATCCTTTTTTTTGAGTTGATTTCATGTTGTGGTGTGAAAAATGAACCGTATCCAAAGCTCAAGTGTTCCGTACTAAAGGAAAATGTGGTTAGGAAAATTCCTACCGTTGAAACCTACCTGGGTTCGACGGTGGTTTACATCGTTACATGCAATTCCGACCGGGATGAACTGAAGTCAAATATTAGCATGATTCAAAACACTCGTGGCCCACGAATATTTCAACCGTGGACATTCAATTATCACGTTTTCCGCTCACTTGAGCATTGGAAACGGATCATTTTTGGCATCATGTCCTAAAATGAACTTATAAAATGGATAAACGGGGAAAATTTCTCACAAACATAACAGTGGACCCCACCTGAGTTGCCAGCGCAGGAACTTCCTGCCGCAGGAAATCCACGTCCTGCGCGGAGGCTTCGAGCGCCACTGATGGGCCACCGTGATGTATGTACTTTATCCACACCGTCCATTCATTTTTTTTTCATATTATTTTAGAACAAATATCAAACAAGTGTGAAGATCCAAGCCTCAAATGGGCCACTCGATGGTTATTAAATTTCTACCGTTGAAAATTTCTTAGGGACCACAGAAGTTTTTGATCAAGATGACACTTGTTTTTGTACTTCATCAGGTGTATATGACGGGTTGGATGGAAAATAAATGACACGGTTGGCCCTAGAAAGGTTTCAACCGTGAGGGTCCGTAGCACCGTTTCTTCCTTGGCTGTGGTCCACTCAAGACATTTATATGTCTTATTTCTGTTTTAACAAGGATGAACGGTGTGGATAAGATTCGTACATCAAGGTGCTCCTCAGTAGCCCTCCGATCATCCGCCTATCCCGAGCTGGGAACAGGCGTGGGTAGTACTTAATTCGCTCCCACAAAACTCTATACACGTGGCAAGTGACTTACGTGCTGGGCGTACCGTATTACATTACGTCCATTTTTATTTTTATTAAATCTAATGTGCAATCACATCCGCCCACGAGGCATCCATTTCACAATCCTATCCATGTGATCCGGCGGGATTAGGTACTACCCCCGCCCGTCCCGAGCTCAGGACGGGCTGGACGTGTAGCTCGTTCAGCGGTGGAAAGTGCTTACGTCGGAAGGCGCGAAGCCACGTCAGTCGACGGAGGCGTTAGCTCGTGTTTATATTCGGTCCCCAGAGAACCCCGACCATCTCTTTTTTCTTTTTTGTTCACAGCCCTTTTCTGTGCGCGGAGGTTGAGTCGCGAGACTCACTAAAGTAACGACGCCAAGTTTTGTGGGCCCCACAATGATGCATGTGTTGTATCCACACCGTCCATACATTTGAAGAAATCATTTTAGGGTATGATACAAAGAATAAGTCAGATCCAAGGCTAGAGTGGACCCCACCACAAAAAACAGTGGGGAGAGTGATGCCTACCGTTGAAACCTTCCGAAGGTCCACCATGATGTTTATTTTAGATCCAACCTGTTCATGTATTAACTCAGACATGAAAGAAAGGAAAACACTAATAACAGCTTGATCAAAAACTTTTGCTGCCCTTGGAACTTTTTAACGATGGGCGTTGCTCTCTCCACCATTTTGTACGGTGGGGTCCACTCGAGATTTGGATCTAACTTATTGTTTGGAACTTGAGTTAAAAAGTTATGAATTTGGATTATTGAACTCTATAAAAATACCATTTAATCCAGACCATCCAAATATCTGGTCTAACTGTGAATGGTACATCCGTGAGTAATTTGCACTTACATGACAACATTAACACTCTGATTTTTTATTTTATTTTTCTATAAAGTTGAAGAGTCAATATTTTACTTTTAACCATCCAATTGTCATTGTGGAGAGTCTACCCCCAAAACATATTCTAAATAAATTCCCCACAAGCATATAAATTTACTACAGAACTTATCACACCGTTTAATTCCAGACTGTCCAAATTGTTGAGTTGAACCGCTGTTTGACCTTTTCAATTGTTTAGCACCATTTTAATCTAGACCATCCAAATTGTTGAGATGAGAATAATACCCATGTTATATTTACTGTCCAATTTTTAACCATCTATTTTCTACCAACTCAATTGATGGTCAGGATTGCTTCACCATTATAAATCTAGAAATATGCTCCATCTATAATTTGACGCAACTTAAGCGGTCGGATTATCACCATTCCAACATTGGTCCAGCTTGAACTTTTTTATAATTTTGAGAAATTATAACCCGTGTACCCAATTTTTTGAATCCTGCTTATCCACGGACGAGGATTAGATGCGAACAGGTTGAGTGGCGAGATTGGCTACTGAAGTGATGTCATCAACTTATGTGGGCCTCACCATGATGTATGTTTTGTATCCACACCGTCCATCCATTTGGAGAGATAATATTAGGGCATAATACAAAGAATGAGTCAAATCCAAAGCTCTAGTGGACCCCACCACAGAAAACAGTGGGGAAAGTGACGCCCACCATTAAAAAAATTCTAAGGGCCATGAAAGTTTTTGATAAGCTGATATTTATGTTTTCCTTCTTTCATGTCTACTTTAGCACATGAACAGGTTGGCTCTGAAATAAACATCATGGTGGACCTTCAGAAGGTTTCAACTGTGGGCGTCACTCTCTCTACTGTTTTCTATGGTAGGGTCCACTACAGCCTTGGATCTACCTCATTCTTTTTATCATGCCTTCAAATGATCTCTCAAAATGTATGGACTGTGTGGATACAAAACATACATCATGGTGGGCCCATAGAAGTTGGTGAAGTCACTTTGGTAGTAGTCTCGCTACTCAACCTGTTAGTAGCTAATTCGTGAGTAAACTCTAGGGGTCCACCATCGTTCATGCATTGTATAAGCTCCGTCCCTCCGTTTTATCATGTAAATTTAGGGATTTAACCCAAATATTAAGCATATCCAAATCTCAAGTGGACCACACCACTCGAAACAGTGTGAATTGAAGTCTACTGTTGAAAAATTCTTAAGAGGCAACCTAAGTTTTAGATTAAGCTGATATTAGTGTTTTCCCTTCATCCATGTCATTGTGATCTTATGAACCGTTTGGATGACAAATAAACATCACTGAACCTTAGAAAGGTTTCAATGGTGGAAATAAATAATTCCACTATTTCTTGTAGTATGGTCTATTGAAGCTTTAGATATACTTCAAATTTGGGTTGAACCCCTCAAATGATCTGAAAAATCAGATGGACAGCGTGGATAAAACACATGAATTCATAACAAGCAATCCGATTTGGCAAATGTATTTGGTTTCTCGTTATTTATTTGGTGCGTGGATTGAGCAGCCATGCTCACTATGAAGTGACGTAGCCTAGTTCTATGGGCCCCACCATGATATATGTTTTGTATCCACACCGTCCATTCATTTGGAGATATTATAATTGAGCATGGTCCAAACAATGAGTTAGATCCAAATCTCGAGTGGACCCCACTATACAAAATAGTGGAGAGAGCGATGCCCATCATTAAAAAGTTCCAAGGGCAGCAAAAGTTTTTGATCAAGCTGTTATTAGTGTTTTCCTTTCTTTCATGTCTGAGTTAATACATGAACAGGTTGGATCTCAAATAAACATCATGGTGGACCTTCGGAAGGTTTCAATGGTAGGCATCACTCTCCCCACTATTTTTTTGTGGCGGGGTCCACTCTAGCCTTGGATCTGACTTATTCTTTGTATCATGCCCTGAAATGATTTCTACAAATGTATGGACGGTATGGATACAACACATGCATCATTGTGGGGCCCACAAAACTTGGCGTCGTTACTTTAGCGAGTCTCGCGACTCAACCTCCGCGTACAGAAAAAGGCAGTGATCAAAAACAGAAAAAAGAGACGGTTGGGGTTCTCTGGGGACCGAGTATAAACGCGAGCTAACGCCTCCGTCGACTGACGTGGCCTCGCGCCTTCCGACGTAATCACTTTCCACCTCTGAACGACCTACACGTCCAGCCCGTCCTGAGCTCGGGACGGGCGGGGGTAGTACCTAATCCGCGCCCTATGTGATCGGTGACTATTTAAATGACGTGGAAAAGCTAACAGTAGAATGTGCATTGGTATAAAAATGAATGGGATTGTCTCATGAATTTATATGGTGCGTATCGAGTACTGCTCGTACCAATAACTAGAGGTCATGGTAGCGGCTCTGTGGGACCCACCTTTTTAATCCACTCCGTCGGTCCATTTCGACCGATCTTTTTTTTTTTTTTTTTTTTATTACGGTACCCAAAAAAGAGGTAGATCCAAGTTTTGACTGGACCAGACCACATGAAATAGGATTGAACGCTTACAGTTGAAAACCTCTAGGAGCCACAGAAGTTTTGTATCAATCTGATATTTATTTTTACCCTTCATACAGGTCTGTGTGACCTAATGAACAGGTTACATAGCAAATAAACCTAACTGTGGACTATACCTAAAGGTTCCAATGGTGAGCGTCATTGTCTCTACTGCTTCCAACGGTGTGGTTCACTCAAGCCTTTGATGTGACTCGTTTTTTGAGCTATCACTAAAATGATTCGTCATATTGGATGGACGGGGTTGATAAAATACATAGATCATAGTGGGCCCCATAGAGCGCTTCCTGAGCCTGCCGTCTCTAGCTAGATCCTAAGAGTAGACGAGAGTAGTGCCCAATCTGCGCGTGATTTATATATCCATGTGGTGGACCCGATCTATAAGTAATAGTTCGACGTGTCCTTTGGAGCCATGACTCTACGAGTAGGGGTGTACACGAGTCTATCTGAGTCGAACTGGGCTCAACCCGGCCTGGCTTAGTCACCAGCCAAATCCGGCCCGGTCACTGGGCCAACATGTCTAGTCCGAACTTGGCCCGGTCAGCAATCGGGCGAGTTCGGGCCAGTTTTGGACCTTACACAAGTTCATGGGAAGGTCTTTGGCAGGTAATCCACGTCCCATTACAAGGCCCTCGATCAACGGTTTAGATAGTTGAACTATAGACTCCATAAAAAATCTAACTAGTTAGGACATTATAATTCATTTTTATATTTGGATGAATCTAGGTCGTTCGAGTTATACGTCTGTAATGTGGATGAGTCACAATCACTTTAAAGATGGGCGATGAATTATCCCAGAAGGGTAAAGGAGAAATGGATGGGTAGGGTTTTGAATACACACACACATACACCACTCGACCGAGTCGGGCCAAACTGGGACCTATCCGAACTCGGCCCGAACTCAATTTCGAGCTGAAGAAAATGACCCGTCCCGACTTGAACTTAGTTCCGGGTCGGGCCAAGTCCAGCTTTTTCAGGCCGAGTCGAGCGAGTTAACCGGGCTAGCCCGATTCGTGTACAACCCTATCTACGAGGTAAGGTTTGTCTGAGCTATGTCACGTATCATGTGCGTATGGCCGGTGGCTACCGACATCACTATTGATTAGGACATCCCTATTGATCGAATTCTATGGAGCCCATTGTGAAATGAATATTCAAAACGGATGAAAGGCGTGGATAAAACACATGCATTGGGCCCCACAACACCAACATGACAACACCACCATTCCGCTTCTGAATAAGAGGGGTTTTGACTTATTTTTCTATATTGAACAAGTGGTAGCGTAGGTTTATCTGAACCATTCATTTCATTGAGCCGTAGAGATTGTGAATGGGTCATCCAACTAAACTTAGGGCCTGTTTGGGAGAGTGGATTTGGAACCCCCTGGATTTGCAATCTTGACAGTGTGTTAGGCACCCTGGAGTGTGAATCAACTTTAATCCAAAAATACCTATGCATGGTATATTTATAAGAGTTTTAATTTAATTACTAAATCAACTTTAATATCTCTAATTATTGAGATATATAATTTTTGACACTATGGTTGTGATAAGCCCGCTGAAATATAGGCTTTGCCTGAAAATGATGAAATTCCAAGTCTCGGATGGACCGCAAGCACAAGATCATGTCTGAGTGACTAACCAACAATTTTTAACCGTTGATTAATAGAGACAATGTTTGGACAGTGTTAATCATCGTTAATAGGCCACATGCCATAGAATGATAGTGTACAGTGATACACAGTCACACCTGCAACTATTGAAATGATTTTAGGTGCAATCCAAGCTCTCATCGTGGATTGGAAACCCCCTCAAAGAGGGGATTAGAAATCCCTTGAATTTGAAACCCCCGTTTACTTTATGCACCAAACAACCAAGGAGATTTGAAACCTCCTCCAATCCATAGTGCCAAACGACCCCTTACATTGACCAGAAATCATAACCATTCATAGTATGCCGAACAAGAGTCATTAAAATCTTCTTTGTTCCATGACCGTTGTAATTCCTACTATGGCCCGTTTATGAAAATCCACGATGAACGAACGGTTCAGATTTTTATACACATGCGCTGCATGCACAATGTAAAGAGCATGACGTGAAAATCGCATCCTTCAAGGGACACTGTATCTCATCCGTTGATTCAAGATTGCGGTATTGGACTTTCCATTTGAACTCGGCCAGTTTGGATGTGACTGCAGATGCACATTTGGTTAGCTACTCTACTTAGTACACGTGGCAGGAGATATGTCAATCTAGGCCGTCCATCTAGTGGTCTCTATCATGGACGGCTCATGTTTCCAAAAACAGAGCATTTTACAATATTCTCCATCACTTTTTTGGAATTTGTATGACGTTTGACCGTTAATTATTTTCATTTTCTACGCACTTTGAGAGCCACGTGTCATATGGCTAGAATCACCTAATCCATGCATGTTTCCAAATACTTTCTATCCAGGGGATGACTTGATTAATACATGTGGTTAAATGGTTGGCCCGATTAATACATGACATTGCCACATCTACCGTGCACGAGTATGCTCGACCTTATGCGTAAATGCACCTTCAACTAATGTTAAATTTGGCCACTAGTCTAAATCACCCTTCAATACTGAAAAGATTAGGTATACATTCGGACATGGTTGAATGATTTACATCATTCTGATGGCCCCCAACGTCGATGTTGGATAGCCTCATAATCTACGTGCAGGAGATGCTAACCCTTCAAATTTAGAATCAATGGTTGGCGTGGCTTACATGAGATACCGCCTCCACATTGTAGGGTGGCCTGATGAGCGATTCTGATATCTGACATGTGCCTCTCTAACCTGTGCGACAAATGCAATTAGCATTTCTCTTTATTAGGGTGATATGAGGGGGGGAGGAAAATCAATGCTCTGTAAGAGTGTGGTGAATGTACACTAGTACTTACAAATTATCATTATTATTATTTTTCAAGTAATTCAGATTATTTTCACAAGTTTAGATGTACCATGAACCAAATGTTAAAATTTATTTGATTACTGGAATATCTGATTGGTGGATGGTCCAAACAATTTTATTTTTGGACCATAACTGATAAACATTGTATTTAACAATTTACTTGGTTTAACTTGTATTAAGATACTCAATCGTATAGCATTTTCAAGTGGCTGCGTATGAACCGTCATCGGTGTACAAGTATCAAAAAACTCCCAACGACGGGGGTAATCTGGTCGCAATAACTCCCAACGACTGGGGTACTCTGGTCGCATCCCGAGGCCAGACAAAATGGTGCCGTTAAAGGGCAAGCAGCTCTGACGAGGTCGCGGATTATGTAGTACGCCCGCCCGTTCGGAGCACGATTTAGGCGGATGCTCCGATGGCTAATGAGTTTCCACCGTGGTGTGTGAGTTTTATCCACACCGTCCATCCACTTTTTCATATAACTATAGGTCATTATTCCAAAAATACAATATATCTAATGCTCAAATAGACCACAAATTGGGATTAAATTTCTACCGTTGAAAATTCCTTAGAGATGGCAGAAGTTTTGGATCAAGATTATATTTGATTTTTCAATTCATCCAAGCGTAGATGATCATTCCAACAGGTTGGATGGAAAATAAACGACACGGTGGACCTTAAGAAGGTTTCATTGGTGGTTGTCCTTAGTACCGTTGATTCCTATAGTGTGGTCCACTTGAGTGTTAGATCTTTCTTATTTTTAATAAATTAATCTAAAATGATATGATAAAATGGATGAACGGTGTGGATAAAAGTCATACATCATAGAGGTCCCCAGTGGCCCTCGGAGCCTCCGCCTTTCCCTAGCTTAGGCTGGAGTAATACCTAATCCGCGCACCAGCTTTTGATCGGTGAAGAGGCTAATGCCAGCTAATAGTACGGAAGATATTTTGACGCTATCGTACGGAAGATATTTTGGGATTTGCAACGCAGAGCAGGCTTTACGCAGGAATAGAAAGAAAAATTTGGGACCGTGGACCCGACCTTTTATCCAGCTGTTTTTACTAAATAATACAAAATTTGTCTGGGTACTGAGACCTGCACGCGCAGAGACCGAATTTCCGGACGAAAATACCCCTTCTTCCTTTCGAAGACGAGGGCTGACGCTCCTCCAACCGAGAGTTGTACGGACGGCTCAAAAGAGATCAAAGTTACATGACCCCACAGTTATGCAATTATTATATCCACAACGTTCATCCATACTTCGAGATCATTTGGGAGCATTATCCAAAAAAAATTATCATATCCAAAGATCAACTGGACCACACCACAAATAGCAGCGGGAAAACTGATTATCACCTTTAAAAATTTTGTAGGGCCACCGTAACATTTATTTTCCATCCACTCTATTCATAAGGTCACAAAGGCCTGGATGAAGAGTAAAAAAAAATTCCATAATGATTCAAAACTTCTGTAACCCCTAAAAAGGTTTCAATGGTAGACGTTCAATTCCTCACTGCCTTTTACAGTGTGGTCCACTTGATAGTTAGATTTGTCTTATTTTACGTCTCAAGCTTAATATGAGCTCCCCAAATAGATGGACGGTTTGGATATAACACAGACCTCATGATGGGACCACAAAAGGTGGTAGGGATTACAACAGCAGAAAAAAAAAAATAATAAAAACCTGGTAGTTACGGTTGCTCTATGGCTACGAATTATAACCGTAGCCCTGCTTTTTCGATGACCGTAGTTCGGTGGTCAATCGCGACTCTCGCGATTCCACCTCAAGTCGCTGTCCCGATCGGCGATCAATCACGGATTCCGCAATTCCACCCCCGATCTATGGCTACGGATTATTACCGTAGCTATAACCGTATCCCTATCCTTTTTTTTTTTTACATGGAATTTTATTCTACCTACATTTTTCTTTAACACATATTTATATAAATATGTATATATAAGCATAAAAAAAAAATTATCTCTTTTTTTTCATTTCTTTTTTTATTCATATAACAAGAATATCTTCTAAACCAAAATTAGTTACTTGACGTACCATATATGATTTTAGGGCTGAAAGTTGGGCGGGCTCAACCCGGCCAACCTGTGACCGACTCGACATTGGGTTGGGCTTAGGCAGGAAGTATCGAGTTTGGTCTTGGAGTTGGGCCATACAAACACTAACTCGATAAAACTTAGGTTGGGCTCGAGTTGAGGTCTCGGGTTGCCTGACCCAACATGAACCTTATTAATATATAAGTTTCTTATAAATTAATTATAATTGAGTGCAGATCATTTGTGTTGAAGGCAAAGGAAATTCCAATGCCTCCCCTCAAGCTAACAAGATCTCCCAAATAAATTGCTTGATACAAAATACGACTTGTAATGGAGTAGTTGTCCTATATTTTAGTTTGTTTGTTTAGAAAAAAATGCACGGAAATGATCGTGAAGTGAAGGGAATTGATCGTGAAATGAAACGGAATTGCCAGAATTGACCATGAAATGCATGGAAATGACCGTGAAATGAAACGGAATCGCCTGAAATGACCGTAAAATGTATGGAAATGGCCATGAAGTGAAGGGAATTGACCGTGAAATGCATGAAAATGACCGTGAAATGAAACAGAATCATCGGAATTGACCATGAAATGCATGAAAATGACCGTGAAGTGACGGGAATTGACCGGAAAATGCATGGAAATGACCATGAAGTGAAGAGAATTGACCGTAAAATGCATAGAAATGACTGTGAAGTGCAGCGAATTGACCGTGAAATGCGTGGAAATGACCGTGAAGTGAAGGGAATTGACCGTGAAATGCATGGAAATGACCGTGAATCAACACGGAATCGCCGAGAATGACCATGAAATGCATGGAAATGACCATGAAGTAAAGCGAATTGACCGTGAAATGCTTGAAAATGACCGTGAATCAACACGGAATGGCCGGGAATGACCATAAAATGCATGGAAATGATTGTGAAGTGAAGCAAATTGACCGTGAAATGTGTGAAAATGACCGTGAAGTGAAGGGAATTGATCGTGAAATGCTTGGAAATGACAGTGAATCAACACGGAATCATCGGGAATGACCGTGAAATGCATGGAAATGATGGCGAAGTGAAGCGAATTGACCGTAAAACGCGTGGAAATGACCATGAAGTGAAGGGAATTGACCATGAAATGCATGGAAATGACTGTGAATTAACACGGAATCATCGGGAATTACCATGAAATGCATGAAAATGACGGTGAAGTGAAGCGAATTGACCGTGAAATGCATGGAAATGACCATGAAATGAAATGCATGTGAAATGCATGGAAATGACCGTGAAGTGAAGCGAATTGACGGTGAAATGCGTGGAAATGACCGTGAAGTGAAGGGAATTGACCATGAAATGCGTGGAAATGACAGTGAATCAATATGGAATCGTCGGGAATGACCGTGAAATGCATGGAAATGACCGTGAAATGCGTGGAAATGACCGTGAAGTGACGGGAATTGACTGTGAAATGCGTGGAAATGACCGTGAATCAACACGGAATCGCCGGGATTGACCGTGAAATGCATGAAAATGACTGTGAAGTGAAGCGAAGTGACCGTGAAATGCAAGGAAATAACCGTGAAGTGAAGGGAATTGATCGTGAAATGCATGGAAATGACCGTGAAGTGAAGGGAAATGACTATGAAATGCATGGAAATGATCGTGAAATGCATGGAAATGACCGTGAAGTGAAGCAAATTAACCGTGAAGTGAAGGGAATTGACTGTGAAATGCATGGAAATGACCGTGAATCAAAACGGAATTGCCAGGATTGATCGTGAAATGCATGGAAATGACCGTGAAGTGAAGCGAATTGACCGTGAAATGCATGAAAATGATCGTGAATCAAAACGGAATCGTCGGGATTGAAAGTGAAATGCATGGAAATGACTGTGAAGTGAAACGAATTGACCGTGAAATGCATGGAAATGACCGTGAAGTGAAGGGATTTGACTGTGAAATGCATGGAAATGACCGTGAGTGAAGGGATTTGACTGTGAAATGCATGTAAATGACCGTGAATCAAAACGGAAACACCGGGATTGACCGTGAAATGCATGGAAATGACCGTGAAGTGAAGTGAATTGACCGTGAAATGCATGGAAATGACTGTGAATCAAAACGGAATCGCCGAGATTGACCGTAAAATGCATGGAAATGACCGTGAAGTGAAGCGAATTGACCGTGAAATGCATGGAAATGACAATGAAGTGAAGGGAATTGACCGTGAAGTTTACATATTTTGGATTTTTATTTTTTTAATTTTTTTTGTGTTTTTTTGTTTTTATTTGGGTTAGCTTGTTGTACACACCCATGTCAGTACACACCCTCCATGTTAGCCATCCCCACTAGGGATCGATACGAAGATGAATAAATTTCATCCTTGTCGGGAGTATTTGAAATTTTATTAGGGTGAAAAGTTGGGGTTCTCCGTCTTTGAATTTGTTGTGTGAAGAATAGTACAATACCTTGTTTGCTTTTAGTGCTTGTATGTAACGGTTATTTGTTATCTACAAATGTGATGTGAAGAGTTGATCCAAATCACTTATCTTCCTTTTTTAAGCAACCAGCCAAGGAAAACGTACCTAAATAAGATTTTAAGTTCACTACTAAACTATGGAGGTGTCCCAAAAGAATAATTTATGGATCTTTTGAGGAATGCTTTGAATGATGCTCGAAATGTTCCTTCCAATAAGTACATTGCAATGACAAATATGTTTTGTACTTAAGACCTATTAGATGTGTTGTTGAAAGCGAGTTTAAATGCACATGCAACTGCCATAAGTTTCTATCATCATAGATTTCTTAAAATTTTAGAACTTCTATAGAAATCTAATGTAGTTTTTCCATATTACTTCAACATGTTGTCATCCACTTGTTCCAGGTGAATAACCTAAAAAGTGTTCTTTGGGCAATTTGTTCTTTAAAAACAGATTTGTTCCATGCTTTATTTCTCACTAAAATACAGAGAGAATGGGCAAATCTCGGGAAATATATTAGTATACAAGGCTCCTAGACTACACTTTGGAGATATCCATGTTATCACTGCGACTTACATCGGGGATTTGGAGAATGTTGTTGGAAATTCTAAATATACTATTTTCTTTTCAAATCGATCTAGTTCTTATTGCAGTGCACTAGTTCTTGTTGTAAGTCGGTCGTTGCTTCGCCTGTTATCTCCTTCTATGATATGTTGTTGTTGTCCCTGTGTTCCAAATGTTACCTAGTCATATCTGCCTTAGTGCTAGCTACACATTCAGTGAAGTCTACCATTTGTGTGTCACTGCATGAACATCATGCTGGTTAGATGATCTTATTCATCCAAATGTTGACCAAATGGTACAACTAGGGTATGCTCGGTTGGAACTTCAGGAGAGAAGACCTCTTCAGAAATATTCCTCTATTGCTATCAACTTCATGATAGTACATAGCCTTTGTTAAATGTTGTTTAGCTGCAAGGGAAGTGCTTCTCAGGCACTCCATTGAATCTACAGTAGGCTTGAATCAAGACTGCACATTTCCACTGTTCACAAATCTATGTTGACACCTAAGCAGAATATGAAAAAAGAAAAGAAAATCTTCAAAGGAGTAGATGAAGACAACACCTGACCAAATTCTGTAACTGACAACAATACCTGGCCTTGATATTGATTTATGTAGACATAAACCTTGCACTGTATTGAATTTTTTGACGCATGAATAGTGATTTATGTCAAATGACATGTTTTCATCATTTTTCAGTTATTTGCATCTGGAGAACTTATAGCATGGAGGAATTTCGGAAAGTAGAAATTGAGGGGGGCAAAAATGAAATTGAGCGGGCCAAACTAGAAATTGAGCAGGCTAAACTGGAAATTGAGCGAGACAAACTGAAAATTGAGCGGACCAAATTGGAAATTGAGTGGGCCAAACTGGAAATTAAGCAGGACAAATTGCAAATTGAGCAGGCTAAACTGCAAATTCAGTGGGCCAAACTGGAAATTGAGCGGGACAAACTAGAAATTGAGTAGGCCAAACTGCAAATTGAGCGGGACAAACTGAAAATTGAGCGGGACAAACTGGAAATTGAGCTGGCCAAACTAGAATGAGGGCGAAGTCTATCTCGGTAAACTACAATCGCCTCCCCTTGATCTCAAATACTAGATCACCTTTGTATCTTGCAAAAAGAAGGTGAAATAGAGCCCCTATAAATCTAAAGGATGTAATATGCAATAGAAACGAGAAAGGGAATTGCCTAAACAAATTTAGTCGATTATTGTGCTTCTCCACTCCCCCTGGAGAACTTATAACATGGAGGAATTTCGGAAAGTAGAAATTGAGGGGGGCAAAAATGACATTGAGTGGGCCAAACTAGAAATTGAGTGGGTTAAACTGGAAATTGAGCGAGACAAACTGAAAATTGAGCGGACCAAACTGGAAATTGAGTGGGCCAAACTGGAAATTAAGCAGGACAAACTGCAAATTGAGCGGGCTAAACTGCAAATTGAGTGGGCCAAACTGGAAATTGTCGGGACAAACTAGAAATTGAGTGGGCCAAACTGCAAATTGAGCGGGACAAACTGAAAATTGAGCGGGACAAACTGGAAATTGAGCGGGCCAAACTAGAATGAGGGCGAAGTCTATCTTGGTAAACTGCAATCGCCTCCCCCTGATCTCAAATACTAGATCACCTTTGTATCTTGCAAAAAGAAGGTGAAATAGAGCCCCTATAAATCTAAAGGATGTAATATACAATAGAAACGAGAAAGGGGATTGACTAAACAAATTTAGTCGATTATTGTGCTTCTCCACTCCACCCTTCACCTTGTCAAACCATCATGTCAGTGTACACCTATATGTTGGGTTAGAGATTACGGCAGAATATTCGTCGCCTGCAGAGATGAATTGAAAAATATATCAAACATAAAATTCACAAGATAAACATAGTGGACAAAATTAGACATAATTGAAAACAATATATGTATGATCTTATGAATAGGTTTGATAACAAACAAACAAGTTATCCTAATGACCATGTTATCCATGTTAACACAATGACCATGGTGATGTATTATTGACATCCTTATACATTGGTGATCTAATATTCACAGACAATGATAGTGTTATGGTTGATGAGTTTGTAAAGGCTACTTCGTAAAATTGAAATGACAAATATGGGTCTTATGGCATATTATCTTGAATTAGGATAAATTAAATAGATGATGTAATTTTTACATTTGAGAATACGTATATTCATGAAACCCTAAAAATCTTTGAGATGAAAAATTCTAAATTAGTGTGCATACTCATGTAAATTACGTTGAAATTGAGCAACGATAAGAAAAATAATCTAATAGATCCTAAAGGGCTTCGAGTTGTCGATTACGAGTTTTAAATACTTGACTCATACTAGCCTAAACATCTTGTATATTGTGAAATTACTTAACTACCACATCAAATTTCTAAGTTAGATTCATCTACGAGCAGGGAAAAAGATTTTGCATCATTTGAAAAGTATACTAGATCATGATATTTATATGAGTGCTAAAGAATATAGACTCTTTTTTTGTTCACAAATAGTGATTAGGTAGGCCAATTTATATAGACAGTAAAAAAACAAGTTAGGCTACTTATTCTATGTTCGAAGTGGTTCATTCACATAATTCTTAAAAAAGTAAGATATGATAACAAACAAACATCACTGTTGGGCCCACTATGGTTTTAACGATGGAAATCATTATGCTCACTGTTTCTCATGGTATGATCCACTTGATCTTTTGATATGCTTCAATTTGTGGCTAAAATGCTTAAATTAGATGGAAAAATGGATGGACGGTGTGGATATATTACGGGCCAAACTGGAAATTGAGCGGGGCTAAATTGAAAATTGAGTGGGACAAACTGAAAATTGAGCAGGACAAACTAGAAATTGAGCGAGCCAAACTGGAAATTAAGCGGGACAAACTGAAAATTGAGCGGGACAAATTGAAAATTGAGCGGGCCAAACTGGAAATTGAGCGGGCCAAACTGAAAATTGAGCGGGCCAAACTAGAAATTGAGCGGGCCAAATGGAAATTGAGCAAAATTGCCGAAATTGAGCGGCGAAATTGAGCGGGACAAACTGGAAATTGAGCGGGCCAAATTGAAAATTGAGCGAGACAAATTGAAAATACAGTGGGACAAAGTATGAAGTTCATTTCATCATCCACCAAAATTACAAAGTATGCTATACATCCACCCATGCACTTTCGGCAAATACAAAATTGAGTGGGGCAAACTAGAAAATCAGCGGGGCAAACTAAAAAATCATTATGCCCACTGTTTCCCGTGGTATGATCCACTTGATATTTTGATATGCTTCAATTTGGGGCTCAACCCCTTAAATTAGATAGAAAAACGGATGGACGGCGTGGATATACTACATGAAACGGATTGGCGACTCCCCTTGCCACCAGCCACTGGCTGGTGTTCAGTGCTCTGTGGGCCCCATCATGATGTATGTGTTTCAACCATGCCATCCATCTATTTTTATATATCATTTTATGATATTATACAAAAAATGAGGCATTTCCTGATCTCAATTGGACCACATTATAGGAAACAATGTTTAATGAACATCGACCATTAAAAACTTTTTGGTGGCCATAAAAGTATTGGATCAAGATGATCTTTGTTTTTAGCCTTCATTTGGGTCTTTATGATGTAATAAACAGATTGGATTTCAGATAAAAAGTACAGTGGGCCTCAGGAGGATTTAAATGATGGATATCCAATCACTATTGTTTTCCTGTATTGTGGTACATCTAAGATTTATATCCCTCTTATTTTTAGAATAAAGCCCTGAAATGAACTTTAAAAATGGATGAACGGAATGGATGAAACACATACATCATGGTGGGGCCCACAGAGCACCGGCCACCAGCCACGTACATCATGGTGGGGCCCACAGAGCACCGACCACCAGCCACGTACATCATGGTGGGGCCCACAGAGCACCGACCACCAGCCACGGAGCTGGTGTTAGGGGGAGTAGCCAATCCGTTTCCTATACTTGATACATTCAATGTGGGCCCAACTGAGTTTAAAATATACCCGTGGTGCATGCTTTCTTCACTGAAATGACCATTTTCAGAAGAAGACGAAATGTTGATAAGGGGGGCCCACAAAAAGGGTTCTTTTGGTCTTTCTAACGGGGTGACGAAAGGGGGTGAAAGCAACGACAGTGAAGCAGTAGTGGAATGGGAGAGGAAAAGCAAACAATTGAAAGGGAGAGGAAAAGCCACAACAGTGAAAAGGAGGGGTGTTTTCGTCTTAGAATTCAGTCTCTGCACGTGCAAGTCTAAGTTGTAAAACAAAGTTTGTATTGTTTCATAAAAACAGCTAGATAAAAGGTGGGGTCCACAGTCCTAAATTTCTCGAATAGAAATCCACTAAAAATGAAAGGGTTTTGGACTGGGGACACATCAAATCACACCATGCAAACTTCGCGCAGCAGGTTTTTCTTACATTTGCAGGTTTGTGGTTTGGATCGGCTGGGGCCATGGTTCGATGATCCGAACTGTTGATGATGGATAGTGGTTGTGATATGCTTGCTGCATCTAAAGCTCGATATCTCTTGACCACCCATTAGGGTTTGAATTTTTTTGATTATAGTGACCATCCGTTCCGTCATCCATAACCCTAACTGTTTGATCATGGAATCATGGGCTCACTTTGAAATCCAAACTGTAGACATTATGATAACCAACCTGGGATGGTGTATAGACCTGATCAGCTACAACATCTCTCCCAGCAGCATGCCACTTGTTTACGAAATCAGTGCGGTGGAAAATCAGGTGGGCGACACTAGTTCTGTCAGAGTATCACTTGCACCTTGGCCACTGTGTGGCCCAAAGGATTAGTGTACATTTTCCTTCTAGGCCATATTCATGGTGAGCCTCACCATTTCCAATGCAACAATATTGGCAAGAAAGGTGGGTCACATGAGTTTTAACATTAATGTTACAGGTTCGAATTCCGATTGTGGTGAAATCCGACTATCGTCAGAGTACACCCACCACGACATATCTATAAACGGATGGTCCTGACAAGGGATCCGTGGGCCCCATCATTATATATGTGTTTTATCTAGAGGTGAGCATCAAGTCGAGTCGGACCAGATTGGGTTCAACTCGACTCGGTTCAAAATTTTCAATGCACTGACCCAAACTCGATCTGATCCGGGACTGAGTCTGGGTCATCTGACTCGATCTGATCCGAAACATTGCTAGCCTAATCCAAACCGAGTCTGACTCGATTAGGGAAATCGAGTCGGATCAGGTATAGAGATTTGGATTAAAAAAACCACACAAAAGAAAAAAAAAATCCAATTGATCAAACATTGCCGGATTCTCCGAAATGTCGATCGTTTAGCCTAGAAGAACAAATTGGTGAAGACTCATCAAAGAAAAGGGCATTAAAATTACAGAAAAGCAAAAAAAAAAAAAAGATGGATGATTTTACCTTGATCATGTCTATCGGTTGGATGACATAGGTGGCGAGCATTCCAGAAGCTCTGTCATTGACGAACGACTACACGGTAGGCTAGATTCCGCTTGGTTTGGGTTTTTCCCCTCTCATTTCGTCGAGAGAGAGACTCAGCTGGAAGAGAGAGAAGGAGAAATGAAAAGAAGGCGCTCGCTCTCCTCTCCAAGCAAAAAGGAAGAGAGATGGGTGGGTACAGGGCCACTCGTTCGGGTAGAGAAAGAGAAGGGTTAGGGATTAATGTTTCATTCATGGTGAGGGTACTAAAAAAGTAAAAATAGAAAAAATAAATATATCTTATATAGTACTCAACTAGATCAGATCAGATTGGTCCGGATTGGCCACTGATTCGAACTCGACTCGATGTACATTCGAATCTGAGCGAGCCTACTCAAACCAACCTGACCCTGGCCTTTGGTTCGGATTCTGCCCAGCTCTAGTTTTATCCATGCAATTAGGGTGAAGCAGTGGAGACAATGATGCCCACAGTTGAAACATTAATAGGGCCCATAGTAATGTTTATTTTCTATTCAACCTATCACAAGTTCATATATACATGGATGAAGGGAAAACATAAACATGCCCTAGTAAGCTTTCAATGGTAGGTGGTGAATCTCCACTTCATCCCATGGTGTGGTCAGCTTGAGCCTTCGATTTGCCTCTGTTTTTGTTCATGCCCCCAAAATGATATGTAAAATTGGATGGATGAGGTCAAACCATGTTGACGAGTTCAGTGTGCCTTAAGAGCACCACCTTTGGGGTACACATCACCTGTGTGGTGTCCACTATGATATATTATCCAAATCCACTCCATCCCTTCACTTTGGAGGTCTCGGTAGGAGTATTTGATCAAAGATCAGACATATCCAAAGCATAGGTGGGTCATACAACTTGATTTTGAGTTATTCTATTGACTCTCATCAATCCAATAGTTGGATTGATTTCAATTCGAACTCCAATGGTCAAAAGTGTCTTAGGAATTTATTTGGATGATTAGGATGCTTATTCTATGGGCTTTCACTATTAATGCCTTTATTATAACATCTTTCATAATATATATTATCATCATCATTATCATCTTAACTTAAAATTACAGTGCCTACTTCTAAATAGAATTGTCCTTACGGTAAATCAATCCTTACAAGTCATGTACTCAATTCTTAAGATAAATTTTAACTATTATGTGGGTCATACCACATGAATGTCTAATTATGAACTCTTAGCATCTTGACCATTAGAATAATCCAATGGTTAGATTGACTTGTATTTAGTTATCGATAACCTTAGGGATTCTAAAGAATGTTTAGGTATGAAACTAGATAATTCGATTTGTGTTTCCAAAGGATAGGCCGTGCAACGGAACGTTGTAAACCCGATGAATGATGGTTTTGATGATTTGATGTTCCATCTCAAAAGTCAATGGATGGATGGCTTGATCTATGGACGGAGATTATTTACAACAGTCAGACTTAGGCTAGATCATAAGCGATCATTTAATTAGGTTAAATTTATGTTTATACTAATTTAGGTCTTCTTGGTAACACTCGAGTATTGAAATCTACGGGGTGTTACATGTTAGCACAGTTGTACTATCTTTTCTTATGATTTAATTTTCAAAATTATATTAGCTTCTCAGATGTCTAGCGTGTCAAAGTTAGTGGAAATGAACCTTTTAGTATCATTGATATTCTCCAGATCAATTCTAAAAATTAACATATCATCAACATATAAGAAAATGATGATACCAAAGTTCTCTTTGAATTTGATTTAGACACATATGTACCCACTATTAGTCTTATATTCATGATAAATCATAACTTGATTGAATTTCTCATGTCGCCATTTAGGTACCTATTTTAAACTATACAATAATTTTGTTAACTTGCATACATTTTTCTCTTGCCTTTGTAACACAAATCCCTTGGGTTGTTTATATATATATATATATATATATATATATATATATATATATATATATATATATATATATATATATATATATATATATATATATATATATATATATATATATTTCTTCCTTTAAATCACAATTCAAGAATGTAGTTTTTATATCCATTTGGTGAATAAGAATGTTTTAAATAAATGATATGGTAACAAGAAGTTTGATTGTAGCTACTTTAGCCACAAAAGCATATGTATCAATTTTTTTTATTTAAACCTTTACCTGCCTAGGTTTATATATATTGAATACCATTTCATCCAATCTTAAATTCTTTCTAAAGATTTACTTACAACCAGGTTTTAAACCAGGAGGTAAGTCCACCAAAATTTAAATATTATTGGATGTTATCGAGTGCATTTCGTCCTCACTTTGCTACCTACACTTGGGTGTGCAGTCTTAGGATTGTAGCAGTCATTGATAAAAGTGAAGAAGTATCATTTACCACTGCAAGTTAGTACTACATTAACATTACATACGTTACTATGTATCAACCTTAGAAGCTTAAATTCTCTTTCCACACCCTCAATTTTATTTTATTTTTTAATAATTTTACATTTACTATAAATTTCACATTGTTTATGTGATCATTGATGACTTTACCGATAAACTCTAGATTTGACATCCACTTTATAAAATTGAGATTCACATGTCCTAATTTATCATGTCAAATATTAATTCATCATATCAATGATATATGCAAAAAGGACATTGTTTATTTCATTAATAATATTGAGTTAAACATTCTATTACAAGCATATTATTTTCTAACAAAAGTCCTATTATCTAACAAAACAAACTTGTTAAATTCAGACACCATTTTGAAACCATTCACTAATATTTTGTGGCACATGGTCCTCATAACATTTGAATCTGCTTCATTTCTGGAGTCATGCCTTGAAATGAGCTTTCAAAACAGTTGGCCGGGGGTAGATTTAAGGGACGTACATCACCGTGAGCCCCACAGTCAGGGGTCCCACCCACCTCAGTGGATCCGGGGTCTCACCTAATCCTCTCCCATTGATTGTGTACATATGTGGCCTACCCGACCATCGGATGGTTTTGATTTTTATTTAGACTTTCCACAAGTAGGGCCCATTTTCCGCAGTCTTAGACCATTTGGTCGATCCCCAATGGACCATACCCAATATATTCGATTTGAAGAATATAGCCCCTACATTTGGCCTTTCGTTTTTTTGTTTTTGTTTGTTTTTTTTTTTTTTTTTTTTCAGTTGAATTTGGACATTTTCTATTTCTGTTTCAGCCGTTGATTCCCAGGCTAAAGATTAAAAGGTTACATTGTCCTGTTGAGCAGATTGTTAGAGCATGGTTCATCCAAAAGGTGACCAAACGGACCGACGGTCTCTATCACTGAAATCACGGGACCACTTGCCCACGCCAAAAGGCCGAGTATAATGTCATGCTCCATACTCTCCACTCAGAAATTATACACAAGGATTATCCACAGGAGGTTTGTTAATTTCACACGCGTTTATAAACCGTACACATCCACACTGGGGCACTTGTATCATATCGTGATATGTGAGATTGAGCTCTTCATCATGAAATCGACGCTGTTTAGTTCTTCCGGCATAAAAATCAGGCATTTCCTCTTCAGGTGGGCCACAGCATACAGGAAAATAGATGAACGTCTACCAAAAACTTAAAAAACTGTCACCGTACTCTGTACGTTGTGGCCCACCCAAAGAGTCAAACTTTATAATTTTTAGAAAGAAGATCTAAGCATTATTTCCAACCTTATGGAAAGCTCAGATCTTACACGAGTATTTCATTTTTGCACGTGCTCAAGTGTGGATGATCAATAAATGACATAGTATGTTGCATTAAACATTGAAAGAAAAGAATTAGCAACTTGACTGCGGTTGATAACCAGCGATGTGGGTGAGATCCTGATAGTAGGGCCCACCTCAATGTATTCCTTGTATATCCACGCCCACAATCTACCTTTCTAGATTATTTTAGGATATAGTCCCAAAAACGAAGCAGATAAAAATTTCAGGTGGACCACACTATAGGAAACTGTGTTCACTAAAAGCTTGCCATTAAAAACTTCCTACCTGATGTTTATTGACCATCCAACCTGTTGATAAGGTCACACAGGCATTGATTAAAGTTAAAAAAACAAACAAACAAACATCGGATTAATCCAAAATTTGCATCCATTTCAGTTTTGGGATCATAGCCTAAAATAAGATTTAAAAACAGATGAACGGCGTGGATACACAATTCATACATCGAGGTGGGCTCGTTCCGGGGTCGTACGTACTTGGTCCACGTGGTTCAACAGGCCTGCCTATTGGACCACATCCTAGCGAGGCTCACCTGGTTGGTGAATCGTCAGCTAACCATAGCTGGTGTACCACACACCAGCTATATAGCTGGTATATATAGTCGGTGTAGGTACGTGTCGTGCAAAGACGACCGCTGACGCTCCTCCAGCTCCGAGTTGTACGAACGGTTCGAAGGTGATCAAAGTTATATGGTACTCGAAATAATGTATTTATTATAACCATACTGTTCATCTATTTGTCAAGATCATTTTGGACCATGAAATGAATCATATACAAAGGTCAAATGTACCACACCAAAAATAGCAGCAGGGATAGTGATTTTAACAGTTAAAACATTAGTAGGCCCACAATGATATTTATTTCCCATCCAATCTGTTCATAATGTTATAAATACCGGATGAACAAGAAAAACAAATATTATATTATCCAAAACTTTTGTGACCCCTAAAAGGGTTTCAATGGTAGATGTTCAATCTCCCACTCCTATTTGCAGCATGGTCCACTTGATCTTTAGATCTTTCTTATTTTCATCTCAAGCTTACAATGAGCTCGTCAAGTGGATGAACGGTTTAAATATAATACATACCTCATGATGGCCCACAAAACTTGCTGACGTCAATACACCAGCTATATATAGCTGGTGTGAGGTCCACCAGCCAATCCGCTTCCATAATTACTTTTAGCCTTAACTGGTGGCGGGGTTTTTTGGTAATTATAGGTGCTTCTCTGCTAAACCCGTTATACGTAAAAGGCATTGCATGCCACGTTACGGAGAACAATTTCAAAAAAGAAAAAACAAAAAGTAAGAACGTCATCTGGTACAGTGACAGAAGTATACCGTACATGCATTTCCCACTACGTGCCATCCCATACATTCCATTTGATACCTTCTCAGTGGGCAGGAAAATAAAAGACTACCACAGGAGAATTTAGTATGGTGGCTTCTCATTAGTCCACATCATCACCGATGGAAGCGTATTGGCTAGTATAACTCATACCAGTTATATAGCTGCTTATTAACGTCAGCAAGTTCTGTGGGTCTAACCATGAGGTATGTGTTATATCCAAACCCTCCATCCATTTGGCGAGAACGTCTTAAGGCTTGAGACTAAAAATAAGATAGATATAACTATCAATTGGACCACACTGCAAAAAGCAGTGGGGATTGAATGTCTACCATTGAAACCCTTTTTGGGGTCATAGAAGTTTTGGATTAATATGAAATTTGTTTTCCTCTTCATCTACTTATGGTGAGCTGTACGAAGTTTTTAACGATGAAAGTCATTATCTCCGCTGCTATTTGTGGTGTGGTGCAGTTCATATTTGGATATGATTCATTTTTTGGATAATGATATAAAATTATCTCTAAAACTAGATGAACGATGTAGATATGATAAAAACAAAATTAGCTCATAAATGTACTTAGAGATGAATGTACAATAGTACAAAATTACAATCCATGCAAATGTTATATTGACCCATGTGGGATGACTGACCTAGTGTATTTTTAGAACATTATCTTTTGCGGGCCCAATAGATGAAAGGTCTAGATCTTGCATGTGTGCTACTTTTTTTAATATTAAGTACTTGATAATTCACATTATATGAATGTTTGTCTCTATCGAGTTTCACTTTTCATGAAGCAAGTGGTGGTTTGAGTTTCTCAAATGAACTAGTAGTGAATGTGCAAAATTCAATGTTAATTATGATTACATTTTATTATGTAGAAAGTGATATTACAGAATGTTGGGTCCAATGATAGATGGACCGTTAGCATATATCACTTAACTGTCTGACACGCTAATCGCCGTTTTTTTATAAACGGTTTATATTATTGCTCTTATACATAAAGTTGTGGATAGGGTGACGAGTGCACATGCCTAATTTATGACACAAGTTACATTCACATTTAGAATCGTTTACCATACTTTCTAGACAATATTACCTGCTTAGAAGAGAATATTTCATCCGATTATGTGCCGACTTAAGACACGTGTTAGATCCAATCAATTCACACGATAATTTCAATGAAAGATTTTCTTTAAAAAAAAAAAAAATGTTGAAGTTGGATTAATAGGTTTATCATGTGGACTATAGATATATATATTAAGGCTAAATATGAAATTGTGTGCACTTGGATGCAATATGATAAACCACTTAACCCATGAAGTACAAGTTTAGTCAATAAGTATTTGATAAATGGGTTGACATAAAAAATTAAAGGTTTATAATAAGAAAAGTATATGATGAATGTTATAGACCAATATGCACATGTGTTACATTGACATTATGTAGGTATTGGAGAAAAGGTGTCTGCAATCAAATTGATTGCATGTTTTAATGATCTAATTGGTGGCCATCAAATAAATGGTTAGAAAAAAAATGGTCAATGATCTAAATTCAACGGATGATTATTCTATTAATAGAATTTTCAGGCTGAACTCTATTCTCATTAGAGGTCAGGTTTGGTGTTCATGTGTGCGACGATTATAAGTTTACTTGATGAACTATAATATTTTTCTTATCGACAAATGCAATTTTATATTTAGTAGACTTCCGCACTTGTGGGGGACTGTTTAATGAACAAATCATCGGTCAATATACTTGATAATGGATTGAGAGGTCTTAACTCTTTACGATTTTGGACTTTTTTTTTTTTTTCTTTATCTGCCAAAATTTCATTGATTATATTGAATCCAAATTATTAATTGATAAATTGACTAATCTTTCACGTGTTAGGGAACATATGATAATATGATAATATTACAATATGATTACATGCATGTCATACTATATTTTAATTTGTATACGTATATGCATGACAGATTATTTCAGCCTCTTTGTATTGCAAGTGCAATAAGCTCGATTGACTTCATCACCAGTTGGTTGAATGGTGGGCTAGTGAAGTTTCTTGAATGATAAAAGTACATTAATGCAAAGAAGATTGGTTGTATTCAGAGCTGGTGATACGACAACTATCGTAATAAAAGTGATGTTTAACATCTATTGCATGACAAAGTCGTAATTGTTGACTTTGTGAATTTAAAAAATAATTTGGTATATGTTGACTTGAGATATGAATAGTCAAAGAAGTTGAGCAATAGGAGGAATCTGCGTAAGTAGAGACTTATTTTTGTATAGCTGGTTGGTGAGCAATAAATTATTAAGGTGATGAGTAAGATGGATTAATTCATTTTTCTATTTATTGCGATGGTTACACATCACATGATATTACAATAATAGTGAAAATATGACATGAGTGTATGAATATCTAAACCATTTATTTCATTGAGCTGCCGGTAATTGTAGATAGGTCATTAAACTAAACTCACGTTGATAAGATATTATAACCATTCGTAATATGTTGAACAAGAATCATTAAAATCTTTTATACGCTATAATCTTTTATGTCATCGTACACATGTGCTACATGCTCAATATAAAGAGAAGGACACAGAAATAGCATCCTTCAAGGGGCACCGCACATCTTATTCCTCGTCCAAGATTGCAATATTTAACTTTTAATGGAGTTTCTCTGAAACATTACGACCAGTTTGGATGTGACTGCCTATATATATTTGGTTGAGGTACTCTACCTAGTACATGTGGCAGGGAGATTTGTCAATCGAGGTCGTCCATCTAGTGGACTATTATGGACAACTCATGTTTTAAAAAACACTAGTAGTAGGGATAGTGATTTTCACAGTTAAAACATTAGTAGGCCCACAATAATGTTTATTTTCCATCCAATCTGTTCATAATATTACAAATACCCGGATGAACAAGAAAAACAAATATTATATTATCCAAAACTTTTGTGACCCCTAAAAGGGTTTCAATGGTAGACATTCAATCTCCCACTCCTATTTGCAGCGTGGTCCACTTGATCTTTAGATCTTTCTTATTTTACGAGCTCGTTAAGTGGATGAACAGTTTAGATATAATACATACCTCATGATGGCCCACAGAACTTGCTGACGTCAATACACCAGTTATATAGCTAGTGTGAGGTCCACCCGCCAATCCGCTTCCATAATTACTTTTAGCCCTAACTGGTGGCGGAGTTTTTTTGGTAATTATAGGTGCTTCTCTGCTAAACCCGGTATACGTAAGAGGCATTGCACGCCACGTTATGGAGAACAATTTCAAAAAAAGAAAAAACGAAAAGTAAGAACGCCTGGTACAGTGACAGAAGTATACTGTACATGCATTTCCCACGATGTGTCATCCCATACATTCCATCCGATACCTTCTTAGTGGGTAGGGGCCAAAAAATTAAAAATAAATGACTACGAATCATCTATGATGAATGCACAGGGGAATTTAGTGTGGTGGCTTCTCATTAGTCCACATCATCACCGACGGACGCGTATTGACTGGTGTACCTCATACCAACTATATAGCTGCTTATTGACGTCAGCAAGTTCTGTGGGTTTGACCATGAGATATGTGTTATGTCCAAACCCTCCATCCATTTGGCGAGAACGTCTTAAGGCTTGAGACTAAATATAAGTCAGATATAACTATCAAGTGGACCACACTGCAAAAAGTAGTGGGGATTGAATGTCTACCATTGAAACCCTTTTTGGGGTCACAGAAGCTTTGGATTAATATGAAATTTGTTTTTCCTCTTCATCTAGTTATGGTGAGCCCTACGAAGTTTTTAACGGTGAAAGTCATTATCTCTGCTGCTATTTGTGGTGTGGTACAATTCATCTTTGGATATGATTCATTTTTTGGATAATGCTCTAAAATTATCTCTAAAACTAGATGAATTGTGTAGATATAATAAAAACAAAATTAGATATTTTTTTCAATGGAGGCCAGGTTTGGTGTTCATGTGTGCGACGATTATAAGTTCACTTGATGAACTATAATATTTTTCTTATCGACAAATGCAGTTTTATATTTAGTAGACTTCCGCACTTGTGGGAGACTATGTTTAATGAACAAATCATCGGCCAATATACTTGATAATGGATTGAGAGATCTTAACTCTTTACGATTTTGGACCTTTTTCCTTTATTTGCCAAAATTTCATTGATTGTATTGAATCCAAATGATTAATTGATAAATTGACTAGTCTTTCATGTGTCAGGGAACATATGATAATATAATAATGTTACAATATGATTACATGAAGGTCATACTCTATTTTAATTTGTATATGTATATGCATAACAGATTACTTCAGCCTCTTTGTATTACAAGTGCAATAAACTCGATTGACTTCACCACCAATTGGTTGAATGGTGGGCTAGTAAAGTTTGTTGAATGATAAAAGTATATTAATGCAAAGAAAATTAGTTGTATTCAGAGCTGGTGATACGACAACTATCGTAATAAAAGTGATGTTTAACATATATTGCATGCCTTTGTTGATTCTGTGAATTTAAAAAATAATTTGGTATATATGAATTTAAAAGTGATGAGTCGTAATTGTTGACTCTGTGAATTAAAAAAATAATTTGGTATATGTTGACTTGAGATATGAATATTCAAAGAGGTTGAGCAATAGAAGGAATCTGCCTAAATAGAGACTTATTTTTGTATAGCTGGTTGGTGAGCAATAAATTATTAAGGTGATGAGTAAGAGGGATTAATTCGTTTTTCTGTTTATTGGTATGGTTAAACATCACATGATATTACAATAATAATGAAAATATAGCATGAGTGTATGAATATCTAAACCATTTCTTTCATTGAGCTGCCGATAATTGTAGATGGGCCATTAAACTAAACTTACATTGATAAGATATTATAACCATTCGTAATATGCTGAACAAGAATCATTAAAATCTTTTATATGCCATAATCTTTTATATCATCGTACACATGTGCCACATGCTCAATATAAAGAGAAGGACACAAAAATAGCATCCTTCAAGGGGCACCGCACATCTCATCCCTCGATCCAAGATTGCAATATTCAACTTTCAATTGAATTTTTCTGAAACATAAGGCCAGTTTGGATGTCACTGCCTATACGTATTTGGTTGAGGTACTCTACCTAATACATGTGGCATGGAGATTTGTCAATCGAGGTCATCCATCTTGTGGACTCTATCATGGACAACTCATGTTTCAAAAAATACTTTGCATTTTACAATCTTCTTCATCATATTTTCTGCAATTTGTGGTATCCATTGATGGGCAACTAGATGGATGGCCCGATTAATACATCATATTGCCACGTGAACTGTGCAGGAGTTGCCTCACCTTATGCCTATACGCACCTTTAACTAATGTAATATTTGTCTTCTCGTCAGAATGATCGTTCTATATCGGGTACATTTTTTAGCATGGTTAAGTGATCCACACCATCATTCTAATGGGCTCCAACGTGGATGTTGGATGCCCCAATAATCTATGTGCAGGATATACTAATCCTTAAACATTTGGCTATAGGAAGGTTTCGACAGTGAACGTGATTATCCCCCACTGTTTTCTGTGGTGTGGTCCACTCAAGCATTAGATATGCTTCAATTTTGAGATTATGACCTTAAATGAGTTGGCAAAACAGATGGATGGCGTGTATAAAACATAGAATTCACAATAGGCCCGATAGAGTCCTGACACCACGTAGCTACGTGGTGTTGGGATCACCACACAATCCACATCCCATCAATCGATCTTGTATGTGTGGATTCCATGCAATCTAAAATCATGCAAAATAGGATCATCAAGTGGGCCACCGGTGTGAAGTTCTTTCATATGGCCTCCACATTGTTGAATGGCCTGATGACCAGTTCTGATTTGAAACGCGCCCCTCTCACGTATGCGACATATGCAATTAGCATTCCTTTTTATCAGGATGAGATGACGAAGAGAGAAAAATTAATGCGCTTTCAAAGCATGATGAGTGATACACAAACACTTACAAATTACCTAGGAAATGTATAAAAAAGTAATCCAAATTATTTGTATAAGAGATTATGGTTGTCAACCAATTTAATTTTTGGACCGTAATTTATAAATATTTTATTTCACAGTTTGTTGGTTTAATTTGAATTAAGCTATTCAAAATATAGCGTTTACGTCTGCTACGTATCAAGTATCAAGTATCGTAGGCAGCACGAGTATCAAATAACTCCCCTTTTGGCAATGGGACGCGGATTACGTCCCACCCTTGCCCGTATCCAGCTGGGAAAGGACCAACGTGATGTATGGATCTTGTCCACATCGTCCATTCATTTTCCCGTATCATTTTTAAGTATAAGCCTAAAAATGGAGCAGATGATCCACGTCTAAACTGGACCACAGATGAGGATTAAACTCTTATCGTTGGAAGATTCTTAAGACTACAGAAGTTTTGGATGGACTTGAGATTTGTGTTTTCTCTTCATCCAGGTGTACGTAACTTTACGAATAGGTTGGATGGAAAATAAACATCACGTTGGGCCTTAAAAATGTTTCAACAGTGACGCTGCTTCCTATGTTATGGTCCACTTGAGCCTTGTATCTACCTCATTTTTGGGCTTGTTCTTCAAAATTATACAGAAAAAATGGATGGACGGTGTGGAGAATACCCATACATCACAGTGGCTAGTCAAAACTCTTACCCATTCCCAGTTGCATCCTTGGCAACGTTAGGGGTAATATGGTAATAATAACAAAAAATTATTCATCTTTTTCGCGCAACGGTAACTCTCTTATAAAAAAAAGGGTATTTTGGTCATTTCATAACCTGCATTTTCATCACCTCCCGCAACCCTGCTATGTCAGACAAAAAAAGGGGCATCACCTCCTGCAGAAAAAAAAGGGTATTCTTCATCGTCGAGTAATAAGTGGGTTTCCAATTAATGGAAAGAGCTGACCAATCGAGTGAGCTCCCAAAATGGAAGATATTCGTTTCGGAATCGCGATGTAGGAGAGGCAGTTTAAGGTAAAAAAAAGAAACACCGTATTGAAAGGAAGCGGATTAGTTGGTGTATAAAAGCAGTCATCATCCGCGCGCCCTTTCTAAATGATCAAAAATCATCATAAAAAAAAGAGGGGTAATATCCACAAATCATCCACAAAAAATAAAAAACTATGCAGTCGGAGGGGCTTGATCCGGGTGGACATCTTCCTTAAGCACCTTACCAATGTCTTCGGATAACAAAGGTTCGAGGTTAAGGTCCGGATACAAATCTTGGACCGCCTTGATACAAGCATTGAAGCCACAGTTGTAAAACTTAATGGCTTCGGCATTCCGTTCCTTTGAAGCCTTGAAGGAGTCCACCGCTGCAGCCACCGCCACAGCCAGAGAGGCCTCGTCCTCAGCCCGCTGAGCTTTCATTGCTTGGGAGATGGCTCGGCTCTGTTCTTCGGCCGCCTCGGCCTTAGTCCGCTCCAAGACTTCACCCAATTGAGCGTTCTACTTAGCCAGCGAATCCGCGTGAGCCCTGACACAGGTCAACTCGACAGTTGCAGCACCGCACTGAGCTTTGAAGTCGTCCACGAGCCCTTGCAATTGAAGCTCTCTGGCTTCAAGGTCATTCAGGACCCCCTACAGCCGAAGCTCCCTAGCCTTCCCATTTTCAAGTTGCCAGAGTAGCTCGCCATGTTCAAGTCGGAGAAAAGTGGCTTTGTTCCACAAGACTCCCGCCTCGTTTCTTAGAGCTTCCATCTCAGCATCTTTCCTTTCTAGCTCTCGTATTTTCTCCCGAGTCGAAAGGAGCTTCGGGATAGATTGAACAAAAACGCGGATTGCGTCTTACCCCTGCTCATCTCCACTTGGGAAAGGACAACCGTGATGTATGGGTTGTGTTCACACCGTCTATTCATTTTCCCGTATCATTTTTTAGTATATGCCTAAAAATGGAGCAGATGATCCACGTCTAAACTGGACCATAAGATGAGGATTAAACTCTTACTGTTTGAAACTTCTTAAGACCATAGAAGTTTTGGATGGACCTGAGATTTGTGTTTTCTCTTCATCCAGGTGTACGTAGCTAAACGAATAGGTGGGATGGAAAATAAACATCACGTTGGGCCTTAGAAATGTTTCAACGGTGACGTTGCTTCCTATGGTGTGGTTCACTTGAGCCTTGTATCTACTTCTTTTTTGGGCTTGTTCTTTAAAATTATATAGAAAAAATGGATGGATGGTGTGGATAATACCCATACATCACAGTGGCCACTCAAAACTCTTGCACGTTCCCAGCCGCATCCTTGGCAACATTAGGGGTAATATGGTAATAATAACAAAAAATTATTCATCTTTTCCGCGCAACGGTAACTCTCTTATAAAAAAAGGGGGGGTATTTCAGTCATTTCATAACCTGCATTTTCATCACCTCCGATAGCCCTGCTATGTCAGACAAAAAAAGGGGCAACACCTCCTGCAGCAAAAAGAAAAAGGTATTCTTCATCGTCGAGTAATAAGTGGATTTCCAATTAATGGAAAGAGCTGACCAATCGAGTGAGCTCCCAAAATAGAAGATATTTGTTTCGGAATCACGATGTAGGGGAGGCAGTTTAAGGTAAAAAAAGAAAAAGCAGCGTATTGAAAGGAAGCGGATTAGCTGGTGTATAAAAGCAGTCATCATCCGAGCACCCTTTCCAAATGGTCAAAAATCATCATCCAAAAAAAAGAGGGGTAATATCCACAAATCATCCATAAAAAATAAAAAACTACGCAGTCGGAGGGGCTTGGGAGCCGGGGGCTTGATCCGGGCGGACATCTTCCGCAAGCACCTCACCAGCGTCTTCAGATAACAAAGGTTCGAGGTTAAGGTCCTGTCACGCCCCGGACCCGGTAACCGGACTCACAAGGAACCTGATGGCCGGTTCTAGCCGCAATAGCCTCCGTAGTACCCCATTCTCGACTCCTGAGGTAGGTTCCAATCCTGAGATCCTACAAGGAGGATTTCCATAACAGTATAATCATTCCAATACGAGAATACCCAAGATCACAGCAAGTAAATTTAAAAATAACAAGGTACACATTACGATTGATACAGGGGTCCGATGACCCTGAAAATTTGCAGGGTGGCCCTTCCATAAGTGGTCCACAACTCCATAAAATTTTAAAATTTTTGGATATCTAGAAATATTTTAATTTATTTAAATAAATCAATCTATCCTGAAAATTGGACTGATCTTGACACCATATTGTAATGGGCCGGTCCAGCCACCACCATGGTGTGTACAGGTGTCCATTGGCCCCAAAATTTTGTAGGTGGGTCCTAACATGAGTGGTTAACCTCGCTACAAATTTTCATAATTTTTAGACACCTAAAAGTATTTTAATAAATTTCGAAATTCCAACCTATCCAAGGTGAAATGTTGCTGGAATAGTGCAGAAAATACATATTATCCACCTCACTTGGACCACACCTTTGAGACCCCAATGAAGGTCAGTGGGGCTGAAATTTGGAGGACATCAAGATGAGATTCCCACCTTTTAGAAAATATATTTGATGGGTACAAAAGGTCCCCCAATCAGTCTCAAATTCATTCCCAAAGTCCAACAAAAATCTGTCAAGAAATTTCTGGACAGCAATCATGCATGAAATAAAATAAATGTAAGGGCCTATTAAGAAAGGGATTGGCCCATAAATTGGGTGTCATGGCCCACCCTAGTGGGCCCCACAATTATCTAGAACAAACTCCCAAATTCCCACCCTTGTAAGAACATTTAAGGTGAAAAAAGGGGCATCTAAACCATGGTGTAAGTTGAGTATAGGTGTTCCTTCCTTACTGGGCTTTTCTGGGCAATCCAGGCCCACTAAGTGGACCACACATAATATCCTCAGATTATGAAAGAATGAAAGAGAAGGAAGAACATCCAGCCATCAGGGGAGGGCTCCGCCGCTATTAAGCCGTCCCCACACAATCACAACCACAAACAATAATTAAACACATTGTACAATATAGATCTTATGATGCATGACCTAGATCTTTGAGATGAATGGTTGGGATGCCATCTCAGCCACATGCAAGGGTCTAGATGACCCATCATACAGGTGTCTGTTTACTCTGCATCTGCGGTCTCTGCTGCTATTACAGTCGCTGCGAAGGTCCATCCTGCTAATGGGGACATTCGCACTTACGGTGTCCCGTCTGTCCACAACCGAAGCAAACTCCAGAAAAGAGGCTGGAAGATGAAGCGACCGGTGGTGCTAATGATGATAAAGAAGCATTTTGTTGTCCCAGTTTTGTCAATTTTGAGGATGAAATTTCTTTGTGGTGGGGAGGATTGTGAGACCCGACCCGAGTTCGCATATGTGTGCATCTCGTTTATTTTGGTCCTGTGGTCCTACCGATCAAATTTCGGTGACCCGTGACCCTCCGATAATATTGCGGTCATTTTTGAGTTTGTTCACGTAGACTCGACTCGGGTCGACCCTAGACTTATATCATCTCGTTCATATCGTCATTGCGCTTCCAACGACGCGACTTGTGCGTTCATCCGACTTATAGATCAAAAGTTGTGAGCATTTTATCATGTGGCCCACTTTTTGTACAAAAGCATATGGACCACTCTCATGGCACAAGTTCTCATGCGCACCACTCACACACACTATAATTCCCATGGAATAAACTCTACCCACCCTACACACACACCACCCAAAAGCCTACTCTACCCTACAACCTTGTTTTCTCCTCCCATAGGTAATTATTTTTTTCTTACAAACAAATGATTTCTCTCTCTCTCTCTCTATCTCCTTATCTCTCTCCCTCCTCATTCTCTCCATGGCCAGCAAATCCCTCATTTTCTCCAGCCCCTTCTTTCCCTAATCTCTCTAAATCGATCCATTTCAAGATCATCTCATCCATTGATTTCCCTTCCTTGGAGCTAGAGGAGCAAGGAGACCTAGATTTTTGTAAGGATCAAGGTGGGTGCTCTCCATATCATGTAGATCTCTTCTTCTTAATGTAGATCCTTCCCTCCTCATTTTGGATGTGTAAGACCCACCAATCAATGGTGGAGATCCTACACAACCATTTAGATGTGGCCATGAGGCTCACATTGTACATGCATGTCCATGCATGGGATTCTTCCCTTGATGGACCCCTTGCATGTACAATGTGGGCCTCATGGCCACATCTAAATGGTTGTGTAGGATCTCCACCATTGATTGGTAGGTCTTACACATCCAAAATGAGAAGAAGGGAAGGATCTACATTAAGAAGAAGAGATTTATATGATATGGAGAGCACCCACCTTGATCCTTACAAAAATCTAGGTCTCCTTGCTCCTCTAGCTCCAAGGAAGGGAAATCAATGGATGAGATGATCTTGAAATGAATGAATTTAAAGAGATTAGGGAAAGAAGGGGCTGGAGAAAATGGGGGATTTGCTGGCCATGGAGAGAATGAGAAGGAGGGAGAGAGATAAGGAGATAGAGAAAGAGAGAGAGAGAGAGAGAGAGAAGAGAGAGAGAAATCATTTGTTTGTAAGAAAAGAAATAATTACCTATGGGAGGAGAAAACAAGGTTGTAGGGTAGAGTAGGCTTTTGGGTGGTGTGTGTGGGGTGGGTAGTGTTTATTCCATGGAGAATTATAGTGTGTGTGGTGGTGTGCATGAGACTTGTGTCATGAGAGTGGTCTATAGCTTTTGTACAAAAAGTGGGCCACATGATGAAATGCTCACAACTTTTGATCTATAAGTCGGATGAACGCACAAGTCGCGTCGTTGGAACCGCAAGGACGATACGAATGAGATGACATAAGTCTAGGGTCGACCTGAGTCGGGTCTACATGACCAGACTCAAAGATGACTGCAAACACTAAGGGTCACGAGTCATCAAAATTTGATCAGTAGGACCGCAGGACCAAAATAAACGAGATGCATACTCACACACACATGCGAACCCGGCTTGGGTCTCACAGGTTCAGATACAAATCCTGGACCGCCTCGATACAAGCATTGAAGCCACAGTTGTAAAACTTAGTGGCTTCGGTATACCGTTCCTTTGAAGCCTTGAAGGAGTCCATCACTGCAGCCACCGCCACAGCCAGAGAGGCCTCGTCCTCAGCCCGCTGAGCTTCCATTGCTTGGGAGACGGCTCAGCTCTATTATTCGGCCGCCTCGGCCTTAGTCCGCTCTAAGACTTCACCCAATCGAGCGTTCTCCTTAGCCAGCGAATCCGTGTGAGCCTTGCCACGGGTCAACTCGGCAGTTGCAGCACCGCACTAAGCTTTGAAGTCCTTCACGAGCCCTTGCAGCTGAAGCTCTCTGGCTTCAAGTTCATTCACGACCACCTGCAGCCGAAGCTCCTTAGCCTTCCCATCTTCAAGTTGCCTGCGCAGCTCGCCCTATTCAAGTCGGATAAAAGTGCATGGCTTTATCCCGCAAGACTCCCGCCTCGTTTCTGAGAGCTTCTGTCTCAACATCTCTCCTTTCTAGCTCTCGTATTCTCTCTCGAGTCGAAAGGAGCTTCGGGACAGACTGAACAAAAATGCGGATTGCATCCCACCCTTGCCCGTCTCCACTTGGGAAAGGACCACCGTGATGTATGGGTCTTTTCCACACTGTCCATTCATTTTCCCGTATCATTTTTTATTATAAGCCTAAAAATGGAACAGATGATCCACGTCTAAACTAGACCACAAGATGAGGATTAAACTCTTACGGTTGAAAACTTCTTAAGACTATAGAAGTTTTAGATGGACCTGAGATTTGTGTTTTCTCTTCATCCAGGTGTATGTAACTTTATGAATAGGTTGGATGGAAAATAAACATCACGTTGGGCCTTAGAAATGTTTCAACGGTGACGCTGCTTCCTATGTTGTGGTCCACTTGAGCCCTGTATATACTTCATTTTTGAGCTTGTTCTCCAAAATTATACAGAAAAAATGGATGGACGGTGTGGATAATATCCATACATCATACTGGCTACTCAAAACTCTTGCCCGTTCCCAGCCGCATCCTTGGCAATGCTAGGCGTAATACGGTAATAATAACAAAAAATTATTCATCTTTTCCGCGCAACGGTAACTCTCTTATAAAAAAGGGGGGGGTATTTCGGTCATTTCATAACCTACATTTTCATCACCTACGGCAGCCCTGCTATGTCAAACAAAAAAAGGGGCATCACCTCCTACAGCAAAAAAAAAATGGTATTCTTCATCGTCGAGTAATAAGTGACTTTCCAATTAATGAAAAGAGCTGACCAATCGAGTGAGCTCCCAAAATGGAAGATATTCATTTCGGAATTGCGATGTAGGGGAGGCAGTTGAAGGTAAAAAAAAGACGAAGCACTGTATTGAAAAGAAGCGGATTAGCTGGTGTATAAAAGTAGTCATCATCCGAGCGCCCTTTCTAAAGGGTCAAAAATCATCATCCAAGAAAAAAGAGGGGTAATATCCACAAATCATCCATAAAAAATCAAAAACTATGTAATCGGAGGGGCTTGGGTGCCGGGGGCTTGATCCGGGCGGACATCTTCCGCAAGCACCTCACCAGCATCTTCAGATAACAAAGGTTCGAGGTTAAGGTCCAGATACAAATCCTGGACTGCCTCGATACAAGCATCGTAGCTACAGTTGTAAAACTTAGTAGCTTCGGCATCCCGTTCCTTTGAAGCCTTAAAGGAGTCCACCACTGCAACCACCGCCACAGCCAGAGAGGCCTCGTCCTCAGCCCGCTAAGCTTCCATTGCTTAGGAGACGGCTCGGCTCTGTTCTTCGGCCCCCTCGGCCTTAGTCCGCTCCAAGACTTCACCCAATCGAGCGTTCTCCTTAGCCAGCGAATCCGCGTGAGCCCTGACACAGGTCAACTCGGCAGTTGCAGCACCGCACTGAGCTTTGAAGTCGTCCACGAGCCCCTGCAGTTGAAGCTCTCTGGCTTAAAGGTCATTCACGACCCCCTGCAACCAAAGCTCCCTAGCCTTCCCATCTTCAAGTTGTCGGCGCAGCTCGCCCTATTCAAGTCGGAGAAAAGTAGCTTTGTCGCACAAGACTCTCGCCTCGTTTCTGAGAGCTTCCGTATCAACATCTCTCCTTTCTAGCTCTCATATTCTCTCCCGAGTCAAAAGGAGCTTCAGGACAGACTGAACAAAAATGCGGATTGCGTCCCACCCCTGCCCGTCTCACCTGGGAAAGGACCACCGTGATGTATGGGTCTTGTCCACACCATCCATTCATTTTCCCGTATCATTTTTTACTATAAGCCTAAAAATGGAGCAGATGATCCACGTCTAAACTGGACCACAAGATGAGGATTAAACTCTTACCGTTGGAAACTTCTTAAGACTATAGAAGTTTTAGATGGACCTGAGATTTGTGTTTTCTCTTCATCCAGGTGTACGTAACTTAATGAATAAGTGGGATGGAAAATAAACATCACGTTTGGCCGTAGAAATGTTTCAACGGTGACGCTGCTTCCTATGGTGTGGTCCACTTGAGCCTTGTATCTACTTCATTTTTGGGCTTGTTCTCCAAAATTAAACAGAAAAAATGGATGGACGGTGTGGATAATACCCATACATCACAGTGGCCACTCAAAACTCTTGCCCGTTCCCAGCCGTATCCTTGGCAACATTAGGGGTAATATGTTAATAATAACAAAAAATTATTCATCTTTTCCGCGTAACGGTAACTCTCTTATAAAAAAGGGGGGTATTTTGGTCATTTCTAACCTGCATTTTCATTACCTCCGGCAGTCCTGCTATGGCAAACAAAAAAAGGGGCATCACCTCCTGCAGCAAAAAAGAAGGGTATTCTTCATCGTCGAGTAATAAGTGGGTTTCCAATTAATGGAAAGAGCTGACCAATCGAGTGAGTTCCCAAAATGGAAGATATTCGTTTCGGAATCGCGATGCAAGGGAGGCAGTTGAAGGTAAAGAAAGAAAAAGCACCGTTTTGAAAGGAAGCGGATTAGCTGGTGTATAAAAGCAGTCATCATCCAAGCGCCCTTTCCAAAGGGTCAAAAAATTATCATCCAAAAAAAAGAGGGGTAATATCCACAAATCATTAATAAAAAATTGAAAACTACGCAGTCGAAGGAGCATGGGTGCGGGGGGCTTGATCCGGGAGGACATCTTCCGCAAGCACCTCACCAGCGTCTTTGGATAACAAAGGTTCGAGGGTAAGGTCCGGATACAAATCTTGAACCGCCTCGATACAAGCATCGAAGCCATAATTGTAAAACTTAGTGGCTTCGGCATCCCGTTCCTTTTGAAGCCTTGAAGGAGTCCACCGCCACAGCCAGAGAGGCCTCGTCCTCACCCCGCTGAGCTTCCTTTGTTTGGGAGACGGCTCGGCTCTGTTCTTCGGCCGCCTCGGCCTTAGTCCGCTCCAAGACTTCACCCAATCGAGCGTTCTCCTTAGCTAGCGAATATGCGTGAGCCCTGGCACGGGTCAACTCGGCAGTTGCGGCATCGCACTGAGCTTTGAAGTCGTTCATGAGCCCCTTCAGCTGAAGCTCTCTGGCTTCAAGGTCATTCACGACCCCCTGCAGCCGAAGCTCCCTAACCTTCCCATCTTCAAGTTGCCGGCGCGGCTCGCCCTATTCAAGTTGGAGAAAAGTGGCTTTATCCCGCAAGACTCCCACCTCGTTTCTAAGAGCTTCCATCTCAGCATCTCTCTTTTCTAACTCTCGTATTGTCTCCCAAGTCGAAAGGAGCTTCGGGATAGACTGAAAAAAAACACGGATTGCGTCCCACCCCTGCCCGTCTCCACCTGGGAAAGGACCACCGTGATGTATGGGTCTTGTCCACACCGTCCATTCATTTTCCCGTATCATTTTTTACTATAAGCCTAAAAGTGGAGCAGATGATCTATGTCTAAACTGGACCACAGGATGAGGATTAAACTCTTACCGTTGGAAACTTCTTAAGACTACAGAAGTTTTGGATGGACCTGAGATTTGTGTTTTCTCTTCATCCATGTGTACGTAACTTTATGAATAGGTTGGATGGAAAATAAACATCACGTTGGGCCTTAGAAATGTTTCAACGGTGACGTTGCTTCCTATGGTGTGGTCCACTTGAGCCTTGTATCTACTTCATTTTTGGGCTTGTTCTCTAAAATTATACAGAAAAAATGGATGGAGGGTATGGATAATATCCATACATCACAGTAGCCACTCAAAACTCTTGCCCGTTCCCAGCCGCATCCTTGGCAACGTTAGGGGTAATATGGTAATAATAACAAAAAAATTATTCGCCTTTTCCGCGCAACAGTAACTCTCTTATAAAAAATGGGGGGTATTTCGATCATTTCATAACCTGCATTTTCATCACCTCTGGCAGCCCTGCTATGTCAGACAAAAAAAGGGGCATCACCTCCTGCAGCAAAAAAAAGAGTATTCTTCATCGTCGAGTAATAAGTGGGTTTCTAGTTAATGGAAAGAGCTGACCAATTGAGTGAGCTCCCAAAATGGAAGATATTCGTTTCGGAATCGCGATGCAGGGGAGGCAGTTTAAGGCAAAAAAAGAAGAAGAAGAAGAAGAAGCACCGTATTGAAAGGAAGCAGATTAGCTGGTGTATAAAAGCAGTCATCATCCGAGCGCCCTTTCTAAAGGGTCAAAAATCATCATCCAAAAAAAAGAGGGGTAATATCCACAAATCATCCATAAAAAATAAAAAACTACGCAGTCAGAGGGGCTTGGGTGCCGGCAGCTTGATCCGGGCGGACATCTTCTGCAAGCACCTCACCAGCGTCTTCGGATAACAAAGGTTCGAGGTTAAGGTCCAGATACAAATCTTGGACCACCTCGATACAAGCATCGAAGCCACAGTTGTAAAATTTAGTGGCTTCGGCATTCTGTTCCTTTTAAAGCCTTGAAGGAGTCCACTGCTGCAGCCACCTCCACAGCCAGAGAGGCCTCGTCCTCACCCCACTGAGCTTCCATTGTTTGGGAGACAGTTCGGCTCTGTTTTTCGGCCGCCTCGGCCTTAGTCCGCTCCAAGACTTCACCCAATTGAGCGTTCTCCTTAGCCAGTGAATCCGCGTGAGCCCTGGCACGGGTCAACTCGGCAGTTGCAGCACCGCACTAAGCTTTGAAGTCGTCCACGAGCCCCTGCAGCTGAAGCTCTCTGGCTTCAAGGTCATTCACGACCCCTTACAGCCGAAGCTCCCTAGCCTTCCCATCTTCAAGTTGCCGGCGCAGCTCGCCCTGTTCAAGTCGGAGAAAAGCAGCTTTGTCTCGCAAGACTCCCGCCTCGTTTCTAAGAGCTTCCATCTCAACATCTCTCCTTTCTAGCTCTCGTATTCTCTCCCGAGTCGAAAGGAGCTTCAGGACAGACTGAACAAAAATGCGGATTGTGTCCCACCCCTGCCCGTCTCACCTGGGAAAGGACCACCGTGATGTATGGGTCTTGTCTACACCGTCTATTCATTTTCCCGTATCATTTTTTAGTATAAGCCTAAAAATGGAGCAGATGATCCACGTCTAAACTGGACCACAAGATGAGGATTTAACTCTTACCGTTGGAAACTTCTTAAGACTATAAAAGTTTTGGATGGACCTGAGATTTGTGTTTTCTCTTCATCCAGGTGTACATAACTTTATGAATAGGTTGGATGGAAAATAAACATCACGTTGGGCCTTAGAAATGTTTCAATGGTGACGCTGCTTCCTATGGTGTGGTCCACTTAAGCCTTGTATCTACTTCATTTTTGGGCTTGTTCTCCAAAATTATACAGAAAAAATGGATGGACGGTGTGGATAATACCCATATATCATAGTGGCCACTCAAAACTCTTGCCCGTTCCCAACCGCATCCTTGGCAACGTTAGGGGTAATATGGTAATAATAACAAAACATTATTCATCTTTTTCGCACAACGGTAACTCTCTTATAAAAAAGGGGGTATTTCGGTCATTTCATAACCTGCATTTTCATCACCTCCGGCAGCCTTGCTATGTCAGACAAAAAAGGGGCATCACCTCCTACAGTAAAAAAAAGGGTATTCTTCATCGTCGATTAATAAGTGAGTTTCCAATTAATGGAAAGAGCTGACCAATCGAGTGAGCTCCCAAAATGGAAGATATTCATTTCGGAATCGTGATGCGGGGGAGGCAGTTTAAGGTAAAAAAAGAAGAAGCACCGTATTGAAAGGAAGCGGATTAGCTGGTGTATAAAAGCAGTCATCATCCGAGCGCCCTTTCCAAAGGGTCAAAAATCATCATCCAAAAAAAAGAGGGGTAATATCCACAAATCATTCATAAAAAACAAAAAACTATGCACTCGGAGGGGCTTGGGAGCCCGGGGATTGATCCGGGCGGACATCTTCCGCAAGCACCTCACTAGCGTCTTCGGATAACAAAGGTTCGAGAGTAAGGTCCGGATACAAATTCTGGACCACTTCAATACAAGCATCGAAGCCACAGTTGTAAAACTTAGTGGCTTCGGTATCCCGTTCCTTTTGAAGCCTTGAAGGAATCCCCCGCTGCAGCCACCGCCACAGCCAGAGAAGCCTTGTCCTCACCACGCTAAGCTTCCATTGTTTGGGAGATGGCTCGGCTCTGTTCTTCAGCCGCCTTGGCCTTAGTACTCTCCAAGACTTCACCCAATCAAGCGTTCTCCTTAGTCAACGAATCCGCGTGAGCCCTGACACGGGTCAACTCGGCAGTTGCAGCACCGCACTGAGCTTTGAAGTCGTCCATGAGCCCCTGCAGCTGAAGCTCTCTGGCTTCAAGGTCATTCACGACCCCCTGCAGCCGAAGCTCCCTAGCCTTCCCATCTTCAAGTTGCCGGCGTAGCTCGCCCTGTTCAAGTCGGAGAAAAGTGGCTTTGTCCCGCAAGACTCCCGCCTCGTTTCTGAGAGCTTCCATCTCAACATCTCTCCTTTCTAGCTCTCGTATTCTCTCCCGAGTCGAAAGGATCTTCGGGACAGACTGAACAAAAACACGGATTGCGTCCCACCCCTGCCCATCTCCACCTGGGAAAGGACCACCGTGATGTATGGGTCTTGTTCAAACCGTCCATTCATTTTTCTGTATCATTTTTTAGTATAAGCCTAAAAATGGAGCAGATGATCCACATCTAAACTGGACCATAAGATGAGGATTAAACTCTTATTGTTGGAAACTTCTTAAGACTACAGAAGTTTTGGATGGACCTGAGATTTGTGTTTTCTCTTCATCCAGGTGTACGTAACTTTATGAATAGGTTGGATGGAAAATAAACATCATGTTGGGTCTTAGAAATGTTTCAACGGTGACGCTGCTTCCTATGGTGTGGTCCACTTGAGCCTTGTATCTACTTCATTTTTGGGCTTGTTCTCCAAAATTATACAGAAAAAATAGATAGACGGTGTGGATAATACCCATACATCACAGTGGCTAGTCAAAACTCTTGCCCATTCCAGCCGCATCCTTGGCAACGTTAGGGGTAATATGGTAATAATAACAAAAAATTATTCATCTTTTTTACACAACGGTAACTCTCTTATAAAAAAAGGGGGGTATTTCGGTTATTTCATAACCTGCATTTTCATCACCTCCTGCAGCCCTGCTATGTCAGACAAAAATAGAGGCATCACCTCTTGCAGCAAAAAAAAAAAAAGGGTATTCTTCATCGTCGAGTAATAAGTGGGTTTCCAATTAATGGAAAGAGCTGGTCAATCGAGTGAGCTCCCAAAATGGAAGACATTCGTTTTGGAATCGCGATGCAGGGGAGGCAGTTTAAGGCAAAAAAGAAGAAGCAGCGTATTGAAAGGAAGCGAATTAGCTGGTGTGTAAAAGCAGTCATCATCTCTTTCCAAAGGGTCAAAATCATCATCCAAAAAAAAAAGAGGGGTAATATCCACAAATCATCCATAAAAAATCAAAAATTACGCAATCGGAGGGACTTGGGAGCCGGGGGCTTGATCCGGGTAGACATCTTCCGCAAGCACCTCACCAGCATATTCGGATAACAAAGATTTGAGGTTAAGGTCCAGATACAAATCCTGGACCGCCTCGATACAAGCATCGAAGCCATAGTGGTAAAACTCAGTGGCTTCGGCATCCCGTTCCTTTTGAAGCCTTGAATGAGTCCACCGCTGTAGCCACCGCTACAGCCAGAGAGGCCTCGTCCTCACCACCCTAAGCTTCCATTGTTTGGGAGATGGCTCGGCTTTGTTCTTTGGCCGCCTCGGCCTTAGTCCGCTCCAAGACTTCACTCGATCGAGCATTTTCCTTAGCCAGTGAATCCATGTGAGCCCTGGCACGGGTCAACTCGGCAGTTGCAGCACCGCACTGAGCTTTGAAGTCATTCACAAGCCCCTGCAGCTAAAGCTCTCTGGCTTCAAGGTCATTTACGACCCCCTGCAGTCGAAGCTCCCTAGTCTTCCTATCTTCAAGTTGCTGGCGCAGTTCGCCCTGTTCAAGTCGGAGAAAAGTGGTTTTGTCCCACAAGACTCCCGCCTCGTTTTTGAGAGCTTCCGTCTCAGCATCTCTCTTTTCTAGCTCTCGTATTCTCTCCCGAGTCGAAAGGAGCTTCGGGACAGACTGAAAAAAAAATGCGGATTGCGTCCCACCCCTGCTCGTCTTCACCTGGGAAAGGACCACCGTGATGTATGGGTCTTGTCCACACCGTCCATTCATTTTCCCATATCATTTTTTAGTATAAGCTTAAAAATGGAGCAGATGATCCATGTCTAAACTAGACCACAAGATGAGGATTAAACTCTTACCGTTGGAAACTTCTTAAGACTACAGAAGTTTTGGATGGACCTGAGATTTATGTTTTCTCTTCATCTAGGTGTACGTAACTTTATGAATAGGTTGGATGGAAATTAAACATCACGTTGGGCCTTAGAAATATTTTAACGGTGACGCTGCTTCCTATGGTGTGATCCACTTTAGCCTTGTATCTACTTCATTTTTGGGCTTGTTTTCCACAATTATACTGAAAAAATGGATGGACGGCGTGGATAATACCCATACATCACGGTGGCCACTTAAAACTCTTGCGCGTTCCCAGCCGCATCCTTGGCAACGTTAGGGGTAATATGGTAATAATAACAAAAAATTATTCATCTTTCCCGTGCAACAGTCCCTGCTATGTCAGACAAAAAAAGGGTATTCTTGCTCGTCGAGTAATAAGTGGGTTTTCAATTAATGGAAAGAGCCGACCAATCGAGTGAAGATATTCATTTCGGAATCGCAATGCAGGGGAGGCAGTTTAAGGTAAAAAAAAAAAAGAAGAAGAAACACTGTATTGAATGGAAGTGGATTAGTTGGTGTACCACACACCAGCGATATAGCTGGTGTATTGATGTCATCAAGTTCTATGATGAGGTATATATTATATCCAAACCGTTCATTCATTTGGCAATCTCGTCTAAACGCTTCGTACGAAAGATAAGAGGGCTCTAAAGATAAAATCGACCACGGTGAAAAGTAGTAGGGGATTGAACCTCTACCATTGAAACTCTTTTTGGGTTAACCGAAGTTTTGGATCAATATGATATTTTTTTTTCCTCTTCATCCGTGTCCTTGTGACATTATGAACAGATTGGATGTAAAATAAACGTTATGTGGAACTTACAAATGTTTTAACGGTGAAAATCATTATCCCCACTTCTATTTGTGGTGTGGTCCATTTGACCTTTGGATATGATTCAGTTTTTTGGATCATGCACTAAAATGATCTTTAAAACTGGATGAACAGTGTGGATATAATAAGTACATCATTTTGGGGCCATGCAACTTTGATTTTTTGTTTGTTTCCCAAAAGCTTTATATCAAGGAGTAAGAGATTTCACCTCACCCATTCCTTTGAGCCGTTCGGACAACTCGGAGCTCGAGGAGCGTGTCTAAACAAGACAAGCGTTTTTAATGATGGATCTTGTCATACACGAGATACACCTTTCATTTTTAGAACGGATTAGGATGAGCTACTCCCCCGGCCAGCATCCCCGTGGCTGATGGTCGGTGCTCTGTGGGCCCACTATGATGTATGTGTTTCATCCATTCCGTTCATACATTTTTGCAGGTAATTTTATCTCTTGGTCCCAAAAAGTAGAGGGATATAAAGCTCAGGTGGATCACATCATAGGTAAATAATAGTGATTGGATACTACCATTAAAATCCTCCTAAGGCCCACTGTACTTTTTATTTGACATCAAATCTGTTAATTAGGTGATACAGACCCAGGTGAAGGGAAAAAACAAATATAAGCTTGATCCAAAACTTTTATGGCCCCAAAAAGTTTTTAATGATCAACGGCCATTCGACACTGTTTCTTGTAATGTGGTTCACGTTATAATTAGATATACCTCGTTTTTTGTCTCGTACCATAAAATGATCTATGACAGCGTATGAACGACATGAATGAAACACATAGCTCCAAACGCTCAGTTCCGTGGGCGGGCCCACCATGATGTATCTATATATCCAAGCTGTCAATCCCCTTTCTCATGCTATTTTAAGGCATCTAACAAAAATGAGGCAGATCAAACGATACCATAGATGACTTTTGCATTTAATGCAACCGACATTTAATGCTTTGTGCATTATAATGCAACCAAGCCTATTATTTGGTGTGGTCCACTTGATCATTGGATCTGCCCCATTTTTGTTTTGATGCTTTAAAATAATCTGAGAAAAAGTATCGAGGGCTTGGATGTACAGATACATTACGGTGGGCCCGCCCACAGAACTGCCCGTTCCGATCTAGGGACGGGCGAGGGTCGTACGCAATCCGCGTCCGCTATATAGCTGGTGGCTGGTACACTAGCCAAACCGCGTCCGAATTGAAAATGGGCTGGAGGGGACACATCAAATCACTCAGTCTGCAATGGTCGGGTGGCAGGTTTTCTTTGCGGGTTCGTGGTTTCGATCGGACGGGGCCATGGTCCAATGATCCCAGCCGTTGATGATGGCCAGTAGTTATAATATCCTTGATGCATCTAAAGCTCCATATCTTTTGACCACCAATCAAAGGGTTTGGATTTTTCTGATTCCAGTAGCCCATATCATCAATTATTCTTATCATGTAATCATGGCCCACTTTGCAATCCAAACCGTTAACATTATGGGAACCAAACTGGGATAGTGTGCAGAAATGATCACCTACAGCATCTCCCCCACCAACATCCCACTTGCTTAAGAAATCAGTACCGTTGAAAATATAGGTTCCACCATCAGGACCGTGGGGAAAATCAGATGGGCTACACGTTCTGTCAGAGGATCACTAGCACGTTGGCCTCTGTGGCCAAAATCATTTTATTTTATTTTGGTTAGCTTGTCAGTACACACCCATGTCAGTACACACACTCCATGTGGCCCAAATCATTAGTGTGCGGGCTTGATTTTCGTTTCAGGCCATATTCATGGTGGGCCCCACCGTTTCCATGACTACAATGTACTGCACAAGTTTCAGCATATGCCTTGCCTGCAAGGTGATGTGGCGGACCGGGTACTACACAGCCAGGACATAGCTAGAGACGCGCGGGAGATGAGCGGTCCTAGCAGGAGATCCGTGGGACCCACCACTGTATACATGTTTTTTTATCAACGCTGTCTGTGGGACCTACCATTTTGATAAATTATTTTAGGACATGAGCTCAAAATAGAAGCATATTAGAGGCTCAAATGGACTAAAGTATCAGAAGCAGAGGTGAGTACAATAATGTCTGACTTGGAAGGACCTTAGTAAGGCTTTTGTCATGTTTATTACACATGGACCGTCCCACCATTCACGACTAATATTGTTTGGAAATATCACATTTGGATTAACAGCAGAATCTGCAAAACCCACCATTCACGACTAATATTGTTTGGAAATATCACACACTTTTTTATTGTGTTGATGTGAATAGGTTATTTCGACCCACTGCGGTGTATGTGTAAGGTAGATAATCCCATAAATCACAGTGGCCTATCAGAGCCCCTGCCTGTGCCGGCGACTGTTCTACGATTGCAATGGCAGCTTCCATTACTCCTAATAGGTGGTTCCCTGCGTTTATATAGCAGAGAGGTTGCACAGAGATCGACCTTCCTACTACTCAGAATCCCACTCCCCCAGCACGTGTCTGCAAGACCCTAGCCGTTCGTGTGATGGGACCCACTGTCAGAAGTTACTTCTGGCGGAAAATGAACAGGCCTATCATCAGGGGGGCCATAGAAATATTCTTCTACCACAGTTCGGTGGGTCCATCCACACGGTTGGACCTGCCCGATGGATGGATTAGATCTCATGTACGTGTGACAATGCTAGGTGTGTAAGATGGGTTCTTTTACCAGCAAAAGCCTCAAGACCAATGGATGAAAATCAAGTACACACGGGCTTGAGAAAATATAGAAATGAATTTTCATAATTTCAAATGGTGTGGCCCACTTGAGTTCTGATAACAGCTAATTTTTTACCCATACCATAGCTTAGAGCAGATCAACGGTTAAATCAAGCGGTGGATGTCCATCACACAGTGGGCCCCATAAAGCTCAGCCTCAGTAAAAGCAAATATCACTGTGGGGGCCTGAGGGTAGTTTGGTAATTGAGAGTTAGTGCGCATGCAATGGAGTGGGATTCCGTACGTAGAATAATAATCAATGGTTGTCGTTTGTAAAAGGGTAGATTGGTAATTTTAAGTTTTGTTATGGAAAGGGTGGTTTAGTAAACTCTGCGAGGTCCACAGTGATTTATGTATTTTATCCGCTCCGTACATAAAATTTTCCCTGATAATTTTAGGGCTTGAGCCCAAAAATGAAATATTTACAATGTTCAAATGAAGCACACCACAGTAAACAGTTGAATTGAGGGAATACATTTTCTCACGAGGTCTTTATTCCTCACGAAGGGAGCTGTTGGATGCCCTAAATCCAACGCTCATGGTACGCTGGTTAAGTCTCTATAAGCTCTTGAGCAGCCGAGATCAAACCACGTCCCGAAATGGTAAGATTCTCCCCGCCTTTTGCTTACTTTTCGTGGGAACCCAAAATGGAGGTAAAAATGAAGGGTTGTGATCTGAGGGAATAGAGGGTTAGGATTGCACCGGGCTGGATGGCTAAGATGGAAAGGAGGGAGAGCACGCGGATTGCCAGCGTGTATCCGAAACCGTTTCCGTTTTCGGAAACTGCCATGCGCAACACCTGATTGCGCTGGAGCTTGTGTCCACGTACGTGCGTCCCAACATGCGAAACTTGCAAGGTTTTGGTCGTCCCTGGGTGTTCTATCAGATGGATAGCTCGAATCATTGGTTTGGTCCCTGATGGTGGGCCACTACTGTTGCAAACGGACGTCGTCCGTTTAAACAGTAGTTGGGCGGGAAAGAGGAGAGAGTCTGCTTTTTCTCGCTTTTTCGGGTCAACCTCGTTTGATCCAGGTTGGTGACCCAGCACACCGCGGGTGCATTCGGATTGTGTACACATGCAACCCAAGAATGGGGTCCACCGTGAGTTTAGAGAATCCACTCCAGTCATTTGACCACCAACTCGATCCATGACTTGGGTGGGCCACAATTCTCAAATTTCTTGACATTCTCATGAGTTCTGGAGGTCCAATGGGTTTCAAATCCGATCCACATCAACTATTCAATCCATTGGTCCATGTACGGCCATGATCTCAAGAATGAGGCTGATCGCAGGTGGGCCCTACGACTCGGTCTTTGGCCTTCAATCACCCATTTGCGTCGATTCAACAATTAGACTGCTACCTAGACTAACCATCAATGCTCTAAATCTCTTTCCTAGATGAAAATCACTAGCAGGTTTTTTAACACACGCACACACACCCCCCACACACTCACGCTAGTGGAATTTCACCACCAATGGGTTGATTGTAATGGTCAAGTGATGGATTTCCAAATTGAATAATGTGAATATGATGAACAGTGAATGTGACGATTCGGGTCCCAATCTTTAAAATAATCTGAGTGATACCTCCACAAGCCAATCAATCAGAATCCCATGCATGATCTGAGTGATATCTCGCTGTAATTTTTCCATGAAATTTGAATAAGGTCTTCGGATGAGCTGAGATTGTTCCATGGGGAACTAGTTAATTGTTCCAACAGTACCTGAAAGAAGTCATTCAAATAACCTATAATACAAGTAGAGGTGAAAAAGCTTTGGATTTCTTTGGCCCACAACTTTTAAGACCAGGGTGACTGATGTTCCTCGAGTTAAAGAATTTCTCCTTTCAAAATAATTTGCTTTATTTTCCAAATAAGATATTGCTTTAAGACCAGGGACATGTAACAGAATTTTACTAAGAATAAAGGCTAAAAGAAATGGCAAAGAGGGACAAAGAATACCCATCAAGAAAAGAATCTCCACAAACAACCCTTTTTGAAATGCAAACAGTCACATGATTAGCATCTCTAAGGCAAAAGAAAATCAGCCATATGAAATAGAACAGTATGCAGACCAATGCACTATTAAGAAGATATTGATGACGATGATGATGATGAGACCATTGGCTTTTGGTCATACTCAGATCACATCCAGCCGGAGTAATATTTAAATGAGAGTGTTGGCTCTGATCATACTTGGATTACATCCAATCGGGGGTAATATTTAGACAATGTAGGAAACTTAAAGAACCTTCCGATTTAAACTGCCGAACTTTCTGGAACTCCTAACACTAGAATTTGCCACTATTTAACATGTTCTAATGAATGCAATGTTCAAATTCAACAAGTCAGCTGAAACGCAGATTAGTTTTCTCCCTTCCTCGAAAGGCCATTAGCATTCAGATATTGGCTTGGACATTTTGGCAATATGTAGTCCAATCAAGCCAAGGTTCACCCAGCAAACAACCTTGCATAACATACAAACCAAATCAAGATGCACTAGAAAAAAAAAATATGACGAACCAAAAGTTAAGCTCATTTGATTATCTATCAAATTGGTGGAAATTTATTGGAATGGCTAAAAAATGAAAAATATCCAATGGTTTCAACAAACAAGCGTCAACAAATTGGGGGCTAGGACGGCTCAACAAATCTGATTTTCGGACTGTAACTTAGCAACAGTGGTTTCCACAATTTACTTTCTTTAATTTGATTTCTGAATGGCACAAGCAATTTCTGAGTGTCTGCATATCAAGCGTCCTACTCTACTGGAGTATCAAATTACTCCCAACAATTAATCATCTTAGTCAGAGAAAGAATCCAATACCAAACCTGACTTGCAAATGCAGGCAGAAGGAACAAATAAACTAAAATTAAAAACATATAAATACAATGATAATGTATTAATGAAATTTGACTGAGAGCTCTTTTCTCTGCTAGAAACCAAAGAAATTACATGGAGAGCTAAACGTAGGCATGAGCCCTTAAAAACAAATGGGTGTAAGCATTTACATACAATCGACCCAGTCTTTTTGTAACTTTGGTTTATTTGGGGCTTTGGGCTCTTAATATATCAAGCTCTTTTATGTTTTCAAAATTCTCTGGATTTAAACTGACTTCTATCTTGTCTTCATCAGGACCAATGTGACAAACAGTGTCGAGATTTTGAAAATCTCGCAGTAATATTACTAAATGGTGTGATATTTCTTAGAGAGTTATCAAGAGATCAGAAGAATGTGGCCGCATTCAATGTTTGGTTATTGCTTCCTAATTGGCAATCAGGCATACACAAAGGCCATGATCAATATCTTCAAGGAAGAAAGAAAAGACCAACAAAAAGAGGGAAAACTCTGTAAGCGGGAAGTGGACCCACGTAAATCACAGTTCTGCAGCAACAACAGAAAAATTTAAAAAAAAAAATGCAACTCATATCATCATAAAAGTTCAAATAGAACACATACTCAAAAACAGGATTCAAATTGCTGACAACGAATACTATTATTAGCAATGGGGCAGCAAGCGAACTTCCCATGTTAGACAGCCAAGGGATCTCTGAAGGTCAAGGCAGGGTAAATAGCCATGGATGAGGGACAATTGCACCCGAGATGAGACAAAGTAGCACCTCTTTCACATACTTCAAGTATGGGCAACTAGGACATTGTGTTTTTCAATGTCCTTCATATACCACCGAACAAAACCAACAGATCCCTTAATACTGAGGAGATAATAAACAAAGCAAAACAGTCTGTACACAAGTTTGACTTTTTTCTTCAAATTTAATAACTTAAAACAACCACTAACATATTATCTTAAAACAAACCATGCATTATCTAAGTACATTAAAAAATATATATTTTTTTAATTTAAAAAAAAAATCGTATAAGTTGACTCATTAGCATATACAGTTTCCAAATGGAGTGAGCAATCTTGTCCAAAAAAAAAAAAAAAAAAGAGAGAGAGAGAGAGAGAGAGAGAGAGAGAGAGAGAGAGAGAGAAGAAAAGAAAAGAAGAAGAAAAGAAAAAAGAAAATGGTTCAACAAAACTATGTCAGGAGTTCAAAACCGATTTGAATTAGAACTGCAAGTCTGTGTGTAACGAATACCTTATGCAAAGTTGCATATGTTTTATAATTTTACTGCAGTATCAGTCGGCATTTGAACAGTGCAGACTTGTAGGACTATTTATTTTCTTTTGGACAATTAGAGTCTTTTAGAAAATGAGACTTTGTGTTCCATAAACAAATTTATTTCAGTTGCCAAATTGCTAATTACATGATATATCTGCTTGCATCATCTCTATGTACTCATTTGTGTTGACTATTACTATATGATCATTTTCCTTGGTCTAGTTTCAACATTGTTTACAAAAGCCTCACATATTTCAATTTGTTCCTAGCGGAAAACAGGTAAGAATCAAAGCTTCTCTTGTTATATGGTACCATTAATATGGAATGATTTGCTTCTTTTTCAGGTCAAAGCAGCGAAGAAGCTTCTTAAGATGATCCCACAGAATATAGAAGAAGGCTTGAGGGAGTTCCTGTATTTACTGCTCAAAAATTGAAAATTGCAATAGCTACAACTGGTGGAATTAAGTGGTATGCTGTTTCAGTGTTATATGTGTTTCTGTATATCATATTTGTAGCATTTGGAAAAGGACTGTGGTTATAAATCCTTCTGATTTTTGCTGATAGAATACAGTTTTGGATCAGAAACTGTGGTTATATCAATTATGAGGTGGACCATACCATACGAAACAGTGGTGATGATGATGATGATGATCTGGCTCAAAATTCTGCACTCTCATTAGCATCCATCTGAAGTCCCCCTATCTCTCGCTCTCTCTTTTTTTTTTTTTTAAGAGAACAAATTTTTTTATTAGGAAATGCAGAAGAGAAAAGAATACAAGCCTAAAAGCACCACAAGAGCCTAAAAGGGAGGGGCAGCCGAGGCCGCCTTGACATAAGCCGCCCACTCTGAGATGCATTCTCCCCTTCATTACCATCCATCCAAAGTCCCTCCGCAACTCAAAATCTCCACACACTCAAAACACAAGAAAACTCCCACTAGTGAAGTCAGATAACCCGTGTGTTTCTATCCCACACACCCTACCACCCACCTTTGTCATTTGCCCTCCCCTGCCACAGATCATGCTTCTCTGTTCTTCCGATTTCTCACTTTGTTTTGTTTCAAAAAAGTATATGTTGCTGAAATCAGGGTTGGTGTTTATTCATACTTAAAAATGTCCAAAGACTTGCATTCACTACAACTTAATTACAATAATATACAAAATAATAATAATAATGATGATGAAGGATTGGTATGGAAGAAATGTAAGTCTCTATGGATTCTTATGGCAATTTTCACTGGTAGATTTGTGTGATTTTTCAATCAATCTTTTTCATTTCAATTATGATAAAAAAAATTGTAATATGGTTTTGCTGTTTCAGATCACAATAAGATTGGATGAGCTTTCACTAAAATTTTAGCCAAAGCAGGTTCATCTTTCTCGTTGTTCAAGAAATTTTCCAAGGAATTGACATTCAATGTTTGTCAGTATTGAATCTTTCAGATTCTTGCTTTCACCAAAAAGAAAAAAGAAAAAAAAAGAGTTTTGAATTTAAATAAACTGACTCTAACACCAAAAACAGGAGTCCTTTCTGTCAGTTCAAAATGCAACCAAAATTAGATGATTGGATAGTAACACCGAAATCAGACATTTCGAGAAGTTTGTCAGTTCCTAATGTTATTGATGCTTCACTCCAGATAAAATGCAAAGATTAACATCAGAAATGGATCATATCTAATTCTTATAGCTGTTTGGAGGTTGCAATTGGACTTACATTATTGCATTAAGGATGAGTTGACCAAGTCGAGTTTGTTCTGCTTGCGTTGGTATGCTCTTAACTTAGTTTATCTCTGGCATTCAATAAAATTTCTATCATCTTCTCAGAAAATAAAAATAGAAAGAGCCATAGAGCCATGACTTCAAAGGAGATTTTCCTTCAGTATTCTGGTCGGAAGCTGGCCATCCCTAGCTGCACCTGCTCATCAGAGAGACAGAACTGCAGAACTCATCTCGGAGAAAGAAGATACTGATCACATGTGAGAGACAATCAGACCCAACCTTCCTTACTATTCTTTCATCAAATTAGATTTATTTTTTTCTTATATGTCATTGGTCTGTTGTATACTGAAAGGTGTACAAGAACAACTGATCCTCCTAAGGCATTCCAAAGCTTGAAACTCACCTTGCAGTGAAACTATGGGCTATTAAGTTCACTTCCTTGGAGAATATTCTTAAGTCCCTAACTCCAACTCCTGCAAATGCTTCTAAAAGCTCAAGAAGTCGATCATTAATAGTAACTACTTGGGTAAGAGGAACAAGATCATGGCTAACCATATTCTACATTAGCACTTACAGATCCAATAGGGAATGCTCCTGTTGACAACCGATATGCATGACAAGTACATTAATACATTCTATTAGTAAGGACCATATTGATACTCTAGTAGAGCAGACAAACGATACGCATGCACAAAGCTACAGTATGCCTGGCACATATGCACCCCGATCTAAACCATACAAAATGTAGGCCCCACTTTAGACAGGCCCAGCCTCAGATCGGATTGGTTAGACAATCATAAATGCTAATTAGTTTGCATTTGCTTGCTGAATTTGGAATGTTAATTTTTTTATTCTAATCTTCCATTTGATGGCCACCAATCAGAAATAATCATCTGTTTCAATGTAAATTTCATAATACAGTCCACAATTCTTACAGCTTGGTTCAAGGTGCACATTCCATTTCTACAGTGTCTACATGCATGCATGTGAATAGATATACTCCGACGGCATTTCAAATAATCCTCGTTAAGCGATAGATTTGTCCCCGACAAGGAATCTCATGCTATTTTCAAATGGGGATTGAAAACAAAATCTGTGACGGAATATGTTCATATTTACATAGATGAAAAGAAAGAGGCAAGCAGATGTCGAGCATCGGAAAAGCTATACTTTTATTCACACTCCAGGCATCCCAAAACAATACATTACATTCAGAAAGACCTCATTATTTCATGATCTAATAAATCTACGAAAATTGGCTAAAGACACATTAGTAACTAGTGCTGTCCCACTTACATGCTAGAACAGAAGCTTTTCTGCAACCTTCTTTAAATTCTTCAAAATGATGAATTTAGAAAGTACTTGAGGCATAAGCAACACAAACAATTTTCAACTTCATGTACCGGAACAGGATTGCACATGATAAAATGTGATGCAGACAATTATTACAAATTAAACCTGAAATTCCTCAGAAGCAGTCATACACGATCACATGTAGAATACCGATCTTACAGCTAAACAAGACAAGCAACTAATTCAATATAAATTTATTTAAAAAAAAAAAAAAAACATTTCAACTTCTCCAAACAGGCCTCTACCATTGAATATATATACTGGGAATAATCAATTAGACAATTATCATAAATGAAAGAACCTACCAACACTTGATAAAACAAAACCAGCTAGAATATCCTCTTCTTCAACTCCTGACATTTTCAGCAGGCCCAACACGTTTTACTTTATTTTCGTCACAATATACGGCTAGAACTACCGGACTCTATTTTGCCCATAACAACTGTTCCCATGTCTTTAAATTTATCAATTATTGGCATCCTGCATGTTTAGACAATTAAGCAAGACAAACCAAATTAAGATGTGCAAATATTAATGCAAGTTGACCCGGAACTGTTAATATCACTACGAAGTTCAGCACTTGAAATAAATTTCTAATTGCATAAGTACAAATAGATAAGAAACTGTCGTTTGGATTCTCACAACAGCACAACATGCATAATCTAAAATTTTAGACATAAAACCCAAAATGTTCCATCACATTTACAAACTGCGGCATTTGAAAACAAAAAATTGAGAAATTCTAGGGTTCTGCGCATCAGCAAAGTTATGGTTTGCTGGTAGACAGTATTCCATAAACGTCGGCCCATGGATCAATAATCCAAACCTTGATCTGATGGGCCCCATAGTGGATGGGGAATGCATCAATCTTCAAGATTGGAAAATCCCATCTATCAATGACCTAAGAATAGACTGCTGAGAAAGAAATACAGAGATAGTCCACATTCAAAGAAAAATAGTCAAAGATCAAAGGGCTCAGATCTGAGAGATTCTCGAGCATCCCAACAGCCAATGTGGATCCCCATCGGATAAGTTTGGTTGGACCAATATCATGATATTTCATGATATTGGTACCTGATTAATCAGGAAATATCATGTGGTGTAACCAAACGCACTACTAAAAAAATGCAATGCAACGGAGTGCTTGTTACAGATGTTTGCTTCCTCAGTAAGGTCATGAGCAACTTGGCTTGAGTTACCATAAGTCGCATTGAGTCGACTGAGTCAGCTCACTGACCCAATTAGTCTTGTCAATGCAGCACCAAGTCACTCTCACAAGAAAGTTCACTACTGACTCGGCTCAAAATCTCATTGGGTCAACTGAGTCAGCTCGCTGACTTGATGAGCTTCTTTGATTCAGCACCAAGTCGCACTCACAAGCAAGTTCTCTAGAGACTTGGCTCAAAATCTTGTTGGGTCGGCTCAGTTGAGTTTCGACCTGAGTCAGCAAGTTCTAGTGCACATGAGAATCATTGAGTAGCTGTAGCATTCTCCTGCAACTCACCTGGGTGACAATGGCATATTTGAAAATTGATGTACCTTCAGTAGTTCTCCCGAATTGATGTACCTTCAGTAGTCAAACGATTAGCAAATAAATATAACAGAATCACCAGCTCTAAGCCGTTTTGCACCCACAAACAAACTCCAACCAGTTGTCAGAAGGTGTCCTTTTGGCTGTCCTAGCATTCAAAGAAATTTAAAAAATTAAAAAGCATACAGAAGTTCAACTGAACCGTGTGATGATCACCACCAACACATCATCTTGGGGTTAGCTTTGAATGGAAGATTAGAAAAAGTTTTATGATATGTGGCACACCGGACAACAAACTTCAACTTCTACCCAGGCTCAGAAACCAGCTTTCTTGGTCAAGGCTCACAACTGAACCATGTGATTAAAAAAATAAATTAAAGGCAATATTGACTCGAATATTAGAATGGGAAATTGCAAAACAACGTTACCAAATTGGTTGCCAATACATACAAAGGCTCTATATAATGCTTTTTTTTTTGTTAGCTTGTTAGTACACCCCACTGTCAGTTCACACTTCACTGTTAGCCACCCCCACTAGGGATTGATACCATGACCTCAGTGTTGAAATGAGGTATCTTTTACTCAGTCTACCACTTGAGCTATGGATCAGGGTGTGGCTCTATATAATGCTTGATCGACAATGGTAGAGATGCCGCCCACCTTTCGATAATACAAGCTATTGATCAGGTGGGACTTTCATAATTGGTTATTCTACTTAAAAGTTAAAACAACAAGAAGGGAGTAGATTTAAACATGTGCAAGGCCAGAGCAGCACCTGAACATTGAACCAGCCAACCATAATTTGATTCAATTACACAAACCAAAAGTAGATCTACACAAGAAAAAAAAAAATGGAAATAGGCATATGAAGAAAGACGTGCATAGAAATTTTCATTGGACCTATTTATTAAAATGGAATTATAGGAGATACACAATATGTATAATATACTTGGTTTTCAATTTTGTACAAGTGACCCATGGTTCAGCAGTCCCATACCATTTGTCCATCAGTACCGAACTTCAATGGACCATTTCCTGAAAATGTTCTGGATTGGAAGACCTGAATTCACTAAGGAAAATTTAAAGGTCATTTTCCTCTATACTCCACAGCTTTCGGTGTGCTTGTAGACATCATTTGACCTGAATCCAATGGCATAAAAAAATATGACATGCTATCTGCTACTGACTACCAGTTTTCCTGTAATCTACCCCGAAAACGACACTGCGCCTCTTGATATAAGATGGTTAAGTGAGTTCTGTTGCGAAAGTGGACAGAAAGGTGCCGGTCAATCATAATGTACAATGAAAGATAGCAAATGTACAATAAAAGGATCAAAGATTCATGGAGGCCAAGTGCAAAAAGAAGCTAGCAAATGTATAAATTGAAGAGATTCATGGAGCCCACTGAAATCACAAGTTTCAAAGAACTATCTTTAGAACAAGAAGCTAGATCAATCTGACAAAAAAAAAAATCAAAATAAGTTCAATAGTTGGAAAGGTGATACCTTTGACGGATCTAGAGTTAGCATTTTGTCCAGTAACTCCAAAGTAGGGGTGTCGACACTATTAGAAAAGTGATACCTTTGACGGATCTAGGGGTGTCCGGTAAGTCCAAAGGCATAGCAATACCTGTGCCACAAAGAAGTAACCTCAATTTTAACGTCATTGATGTCATCACTGGGGCACTAGCGTGAAAGGCTAAAATCTGCAAGCTTTAAACATCCCTCATTATTGATGAGAATGTTATGTGCTGCACAAATACACGTAGAATAGAGATTGAAGCTGCAAAAAATAAAATCCTGACCAAGAAAAAGATCCAACTAAGTATTTGATGACAAACCTTTGATGTCACAATGAAGCACTTGATTAGCATGGCAATAACAGAGCCCAACCAATAGTTGTTTCATATAGCACTGACAAGGAAAATTGGTAAATACCTAATTTCTAAGGGTCAGTTTAATGAAGGAAATGGACTTTGTTAGGCCATTAAAATAATGAAAACACCCTTGAATCCCATCACAATCTCATAGGTCAAAATTGGATGCCATGTTGAGAAACACACTTGGATTTCCTTGATCGTCCTTGTCAATTTCTCTATGAAAATCTGAAGAACAATTTGTCATTCTCGATAACATGTATGTAGGATCAGAGCCACTAGTTAAACAAAGAAGAAAAGGAAAATGTGAAAATTCAAATGGAACCTGAAGAAGTTGCAATCTCCTTCAAAGGAATCACGTTTTTATGATCTAGTCTTCTTAAACTTGTAATTTCACCTATTACATCATTTACTTCCTGCAGAACACAAAACAAAAAAGGGCCACCATATTCATAAGCATGAATATAGCACTAAAACGACTTTCCCGGTCATAAGGTACGATTAATAGATTATAGACTACAGTAAACAATAGAAGAAAAGAACCATACCTCCTTTGATTTTTTTTATTTTTATTTTTTAAAAACCTTATTAATATCTCTTTCGCAGCAATAATTTCCCTTATTTGTATATCTTTCAACTAATATATGGTGCTGCAATTTTGGAAACAGAAGAAGAAAATATCATCTACGAGACATCCATTCAACAACCATACATGAATAGCTACTATACACTGCAGTTTGTTTCAAAGGAAGCAAGTACTCAGAATAAACTTAAAAACAATATCAGGTGTGCATCTGGCATGAGGATTTGGTTGTGAGAGATGCAAGTTATTACCACAATAGAGTTGAAGTAGAGCATTGTGTTTATGTCTAGGCATGGGTTGAATGTCATTCACCACAGCAGGTGCCATTTTCCAGAAAATAAAAATAAAAATAAAAATCAGTCCCATATGGTGGGCCTAGTTTCCAAACCGCATCAAGCTCACAGCACCATTTGAGTTACATCGAATGACATCAAAACGCCATTTAGCACTTCTAAAACCAAAGAAAGTAGATGCTTCTAAAACCCAAAGTCCTATGTCACCTAGAAATCTTCAAAGAAACATTTTAAGAGTTCTGATTGTCGGGCAAAAGAAAGTAGAAGCTTCTAAAACCCAAAGTCCTCTTTCAAGATTGATACGCTTTTCAATATCTACCAACCAAAGTTGCAAAAAACACATCCTATAAGCAAAAAGCACATCAACAAGATGGATAGTTTCTTATTCATGAAAAATGTATTTACTTGAACTACTTGGACTCCTAACCACAGTTGCCAGGTTTGAATGGGTTCTTCTCTCTCAATGGCAAGAGAGTTGCCCTTTCCTTATTAACTGGCTACTTGCAGGCAATATTGATGAGCAATGGGTCAGGTTAGTATGGGACAGTTCTGCTCCAATGAAAGTGATAGCCTTTCTGCTGATTAGTCTGTTGTAATAAGGTGCTCACAGTAGATCAGCTGCAACACAGAGAGTGGCATATGATTAATCACTGCATCATGTGTAAAGCTGACTAGGAGAATGTTGATCTTTGTGTAAGGATGAAAGTGTGAATTTGCAGCACAAATGTAAATGCTAGTGTGAAACAGATAACATACTGGGGCTGTTCACCAAGTGCGGACCACCATGAACAAGCCCTGCTTCAAATTCACACCAGTCCACCCATTAAGTGTGTAGCCGATGTGTCTAGACCTTCCAATGCACTTCCCTCACTCTTGCTACCCTTAATTTCACCCTCTTTTTTTCTTGTCTTTTGAGAAGACAACAAAATGTTAACAAGGCTAAGAAAAGGGAATAGAATTCTCAATACAAACAGAGGAGCAACACATGCTAACCTTGGCCAACTCATAAGGGCTAGCAATGGACCAGGCCAGGGCTGGTTAAAATCAAAATTATGAAGTATAGTGTTCAGTCCTCTATAGCATATAGCCTAAGCAACATCATGTGTGATGTAAGCAGTGTTCAAAGTATCGGTATCACTACAAGTTTCGCTTGTCAAGCATATGGAAATAATATCGATATCGCTGATAACCGGAAATGCAGGGAAACTTAGGGAAAACAGTGAAATTTTCAGCGAAACTTCAGGAGATGTTAAAATGTACATATTTGCATATTTAGAAATAATAATAATAAAAATAAATACAAAAAGAATGCATACATACCAAGTTTCCATTAAATTGGGCCTCAAAAACATGTGTTGTTGTAAGAAATCAGTCCAACCATCCCATCCAGCCTATTAAACCATCCAAACGTCCACTGATATTGCAAAATATCAACAACACATGATATTTTACCAAAAAATCATCAACAATTTTAAAGGAAACGAAAGATTGTGGTCTCAATATCACGCGTGTTGAGATATTGATAATATCGAGATATTATTAATATTATCAATGGCAAATGGAACACTACAAACAACCATGTGCCCATGAAAAAAAAATTGAAATAATTTTTTTCTAATAAACAATATTCTGATGATATCAATAAGTTGGCGATATTATTGAAATATCGTCAATACACTTATGATACACACACATAGTTGAAAATGTTGGCGATACATTGGCGATATTGATGCATTGGCAATACAAGCAACACCTAGAATTTACATAGTTGAAAATATTGACGATTACATTAGCGATATTGATATGTTGGCTATACTTAGCGATACATTGCTAATACTTGGAATTTATGATACTACTAGCGTTATCGGTATCGTTATCAGTGTTATCGGTACCGCTCACCTGGAGATAAAGATAGTATCGGAGATAATTCGAACACTGGTTGTAAGCCACACGATACTCCTATCTTTTAATTAAAATAATAGGAAAAAATTAAGTACAAAAAAACTGTAAAAAGCCTTCATTGTGATGATAAGATACCTAAAAAAATAAGGCATATCCAACCATCAGGTGGACCAAATCATAGAAATCAATGTACAGCCACCCAAAAAGCCTTCACTATAGCATGGTTTGCCAACATGATGGTTGGATCCACCTTGTTAGACCGAGCAATGGGCCACACCATAGAAAACAATGGCTAATTGTGAGCTACCTAAGAAAATCAAGCCTATCCAACCATCACATGGCCCACACCATAGAAAACAATGCACAAGTACCCAAACACCTCCATTGAAGCATGGTGGCCCAAGTCATAGTTGAACGGGTTGCAAGCCCCCCCCCCCCCCCCCTGTATATTGTGGAAAACAATGGCCAACTGTGACCAACCCAAGAAAATCAAGCCTATCCAACCATCTCTCTTTTAAGATTTTACAAACACCTGTATACAAGTGTTGGAAAGAAACTTCATTTTTCATGACATGCTCTCTTTAGTCTTTTTCTTCCCATGTCAATAGAACAAATCCATGATATAGATACTCAATTACAACAAGCTACCCACCGAAAACTTCACAAAACCATGATCCCTATATCTTGGAATGACAACATAGAAAGCCCGTTGTAGAACATCAATCCAATATGCAAATATGAACTCTTTTAGCTGAGCCCACTTGAGGATTTACCGATTTTTCCAAAAGGAATCATAAGGTTCATGCCCAACTATGCAAGTTTGATGGATCTAACTGCGACAGGACCCCAAACTCACATAGATTTTAAAGTTGCTACCCTCAAACCTTAGACACTTCTTCAGTTGAATGTTGACCATTACATATTTTTATGCCACTAATTAGAACATTAAGATTATCCTAGTGAGATTTTTTTTTTATACTACTCTTTCCAGAATGAGACTGAACAAACCAGTCCAAATCATGGAAGCGTGGGCCCACTTGTCAAGCTCAAAACTTAGCACATTCAGCATTTCCTCGAATCCAGTATAATGTAATGTGCAGGCCCAAGGTTCCTCGCTTCAGCCCAAATTGCATGGATGGGGCTTGAAATTCCCATTCGTGGCTCACAACCAGATGGAAAATGGGATAAAACAAAATTAATTTCACATACAGCCAAAATAAATTAAAATATTATTTCAAGCTGTTGATTTTATTGCAATGTCCTGATCTTTTAAGCAAAAACATATATGTTAGAATCACAACAGATTCCACGATCTACTACAAGCATCAAATCTAGTGCGTTTAACAGTTTTGAATGCATACTTTCCGTCTGTATGGATTGCTGGATGATGTGGTGTCTTTCTGCCTTCTGACTCTGCCACACCTATGCCTTCTTACATTCTCTAATGGGAAGATGAATGGGTGCATAATGGTGTGTAGATTGGGGTTCCGAAAACGCCACCCATCATAGGGTTCTCCCAATCCCACGACTCCTAAATCATCGGGAGAGAAGACTTCATCCAACACAACTCACTTCACACACATGATAACCGTGTGCACTCAACAATAGCGTTGATCCCACTCTAATGATCATGCGAACGATCTAATCCAATCATTGCATTGCCTAATGGACATGCTATTGCTATGTGTAGCCCATAATTCCAACAATATAAACATAAATAAAAAAGGTGAACTTAAAATTTTATTTTATTTTTTAAAATGGTAAAGTCTGTCAGGTTTCTCTATTTTAAAAAAATAATAATAATAATAATCATAATAATTGAAGAGAGGATCTCGATTGACTACTAGTGCTGGATCCACGGCAACCTTTAACCTTTAAAGACTAGTGGCTTCCTCCTCCTGACCAGAAAATGAAAAGATTAATCAATCAATCACATAACAGTCATTTTATATTTAAAAAATAACAGCAACAAAATATCATTTGAAATCAATAGGTAGGAAGCCTAACACAATATCCTATCCTAAAATCTAGAAAAAAGAACAAAAAAAATTGCTACAAGGAGTTGTGCATAAAGAGTTGGCCACATAGTTCAAAACCCAAAAACTCGACTCAACTCGATGTCCATTCAGGTCGAGTTGGCTCAAAGACTCAATTGAGTCTTTAAGCTACTTGATATTTAATAATTAAATTAAGATATTAGCAGTATTTAAAGAGAATTTTTATAACTAAATAAAATAAAAAAGCAATGGCACATAATACTATTTTCTACTACTTTTCAGGGGAAAAAAAAAAAAAAAGAAAGAAAGAAAGAAATAGTAGTAGTTTTCAGAGTGGGGGAAGGCATTGGATCTATTAAAGGAGGTTTAATGTCAAGACTTTGAATGAATTGGTTGTTTTGGCTGCTATTTTCTTATTTTGTTATTTGAACTATAGTGCTATTTGGGATACTATTGTTCTGACAATATTCTTCCATTCATTAAAACAAAACAAAACAAATAAAAATATATATATTAAGTAAAAAAAAATAAAAACAAATTGTAGCAGAGATATAACAGCTATAGTAACCTTCAAAACTAGAATGTGTTAAGGAAACAATGTGTTAGATCATTTGATAATCAATGAGCTGTTTTTTTAGGACCATAAGAGGAAGCACATGATAGAGAGATTGGATGTATCATACACATTACGGTGGGCCCCACATATCATGAGTGTATATGATATATAAACTATTTTTTCTACTAACCGTAAAAACTTTACAACTTAAGGATTTTACAGGCATCTAGACGACACATATGAGAAAAATAAAACAAAGAAAAAGAAAAGAAAGGAGGAGAGATGTACATTTACACCCATTTCTTAGTCTTTCCATCCACTAAGACACTGCACTTCCGAGGTGGGCCCAACATAACGCCCGGCCCCACATCATGCGTAGCCGGGAATCCAACTGTCACATTATCACAAGAAATCTTGAACTTCATCCAGCTCGAAAGAAACACGATATACTTTGTCCGAGCAAGCAATTCAACTTGGAAATCGACGGCCCCACGTAATAGCCGGTCCCTGACCATGGACTCGGCCACATCCACATCCAAGCTCTTCGACTGGGCCATGAGGCCGTCTTGGAGAGTCTTATTCCACTGTGATTTCACAGAGAAGGAAGGGATGGAGACCTGTGATAGGAGGTAGGACCCATAGTATATGCATGACTGGACACGGTCAAAGTACATATCAGCCTGTATGTCATAGTTCTGAATGTAAATCGAGATATTCCAGGCGGCGGTCAATTGCGAGGAGGAGATGTTGAAGGGATCGACGGTGGCTGAGGTGACGGTGTATGAAGACATTTCATTGATCGGCGGGCAAAAGAACAAGACAAATCCTGAAAGTGTTAATAATACTATGACCGTTGCTATGGGCATTTTGGAGCGGATATGGTCAGAGTTGCGGGCAAGGAGTTCGTAGAGGTTTAGAGTGGAGTGACGAGGAAGAAGGCTAGGGTTTCTGGTGCTGCAGAGGAGGGGAAGCATTGTGGCATAACCTACTTAGAAGAGAGACGTGAAAATATGAGTCGTGGAGACTGCAATCCCTGTTTTTTATAAGGATACGATGCGGCACCAAGTCGGTCACTAGCCAGTCTGCTCTCTTGTGAACGAAAGTTAGGTGGGCCACACATTTGTGAGAAAAATCTCGAATCAATCAGATTTAGTGGTGTGTTTACATCACCAAGTTTTTTGTGCTCTGCTGTGATGTATGTTTTACATCCATTTCGTCCATCCATTTTGCAAGATCGATCAGTTTTGGAAGTGGGCCCATTTTAAGGCAGATGCAATGCTCATGTGAACCGCAGTAGTGGGTAGAAACCTTCTCACGATGTTTATTTTTAAAAAGTTAGTAAAATATGGAAAACTTACATGAATTTTCCACGTAACTACCGCACACATGTATACAAGTATGAGATCCTCTAATTTAGGATCTATACTATTAGAACATTTATTAGATTTTATCTATTAAATTCTATAATATTCATTTTTATGCAGCCAATCAAGGGAAAGAGTGGAGGATGTGTACTTGCGTCCTACCCCACCCCGACAGTAATCCATTCGGACAGGGTTCTGTGGGGTCCACTGTGATATAATATTTTATCCACACTGTTAATTATTTTTACCAGATAAATTTAATATATGATCTAAAAAATAGACATGTAAAAGACTTATTTGGACCACAAAGTGGGTACTGAACATTCACCGTTAAAACCTCCTTGGAAGCTGGAGAAGTCTCGGATCACGCTGATATTTGTGTTTTCACTTCATCTATGTCTACATAACCTTATTAACAGGTTAGATGCTAGAAACACATCACGGTGTCCCTTAAAAATGTTTCAATAGTGGGTGTCATTATCACTGCAGCTTCCTTTGGTGTGGTCCACCGGAGATCTGGACCTATCTCATTTTTATGGTAATAACTTAAAATGATTTGAGAAAAGCGATTAACGAAGTGAAGAAAACAATTAAATCACGTTGGCCACACAGATCCCTGCCTAGACGGATTACTGTCCGGGTGGGGTAGGATGCCGAATTTGAGGTATTAGAGGGATTTGAATGCATCATGCATTCATGCAAATAATATGACAGCTGTGCTTTATTACATTTGACATCTAACCTGTTCATGAGGTTATAAATCTGCCATCTACACCAGCAAATCAGCGGAAGCGGATTGCGTACTGAGTAACTCAGTACGCTGAAGCTTTTGAGTAAACTCTGTGGGCCTCACTGTCATTTATGCATTGTATCCACTCCGTTCATCTGTTTTACCATATTATTTGAGGGCTTTATACCAAAAATGGAGTACATAAAAGTCTCAATTGGATCACACCATCGGAAACAGTGTAAATTGAACATTTACAGTTGAAAAATTCTTGGGGGCAACAGAAGTTTTAGATCAAGCTGATATTTGCTTTTTTTCCCTTCATCCATGTGTGTCTGATATTATGAACAGGTTGGATGACATATAAACATCACTGGGGGCCTTAGAAAGTTTTCAACGGTGGAAATCAATAGTTCCACTTTTTCCTGTGGTATGATCCACTTGAGCTTTGTATATGCATTAATTTTGGGTTGAACCCATAAAATGATATGAAAAAATGAATGGACGACGTGGATAAACCACATGCATTCTCGGTGGGCCCAACAGAGTTTACTCAGTACGATAAGAGCACACTGAGTAATGTTGGGGGCCTTGCACAAAACCTTAGGATCTAGCCCTCCAGAACAAACCAGAATTATGGATAAAGCAATGAAATAAATCAAAGCAACAATCACACACCACACAAGAGATTTTTACGTGGAAAACCCTCAAAGAGGTAAAACCACGGACCTCGTCCCGATCAACAATCCACTATGAAGTAGAACGTTACAATCTTCTTCACTCACGCGAGAGTGGATAAACAATAAGAGAAATAGAGAAACGGAGAGATCTAACCGACTATGAGGACATAGAAGCGCCGAGATGTAGATTGCAAAGTAGAGAACCTCCACGAGCGAACCTCCCTTCTATAAGCTTCCTCTCTCTCTTTCTCCCTCTCTCTCACCTTTGATAGCCTAAACCCTTTAGCAAATCCCTTATGCAAAGCTTTTAGGAAACCCTCTTGCTATTTTTGTGATACCTGAAAAACCCTGGCAACCCCCTTTATAGTTTAGGAAACTCCTTTCCGCATCCCGAGTTGCGAAAGGACTCAAATCCTAGCCGGTTTCGCGCAAAATCGCGGAACAATCTGCGTAACCTACGACTAGTCACTGGCCCTCCTACGACCGGTCGTGACCACCTACGGCCCGGTCGTAGCTCTCCACGACCGGTCCCAGCTACAAAAAAAAAGACGAACTTTGGACTTCGAGTCGTGCCAGGGCTCGAACCTACGACCGGTCGAGCACCTCCCACGACCGGTCGAGCACCTCCCACGACCGGTCGAAGACGGGGAAAAAAACCCCATCAAATCTCCCCCTTTTTGACCCGGGAGGGATCCACCTTCTTCAAGCCAGCCAGGTTTCTACAAACCTCAAACTTGCCCTTGAGCAAAGCCTTGGTCATCATGTCGACCCATTATCGTTCGTGTGGACCTTCTCAAGCTGTAACACCTTTTGTTCCAAAGTATCCCTGATCCAGTGATACCGAATCTCTATGTGCTTCGACTTGGAATGCTTGACTTGGTTTTTGGCTAAATTTATTGGACCCTGACTATCGCAATAGACCACGTGTTTCTCCCGCTTTAGGCTAAGTTCTGTGGAACCTCTTCATCAAAGCATCTCTTTACATGCTTCTGTGATCGCAATGTATTCGGCCTGCATGCCGTCGACAATGCTACGACCTTCGTAGCTTGCTCTGCCAAGAAACCGCTCCCCCGCAAACGTGAACATGAACCCCGATGTAGACTTCACCGGAATCTATGTCACCGCCATATCTGCATCTGTGTAGCCCTCTCTAACACAGTTTTCCGTCACCATAGCATAGGCTCAACTGGATGAGCCTCTTAGATCTGCGTAGTATCCATTTCACCGCCGCTTGATGTTCTTTGCCGGGATTGGCAAGATACCGGTGACGGTACACCAACCGCATATGCTATGTCCGGGCGTGTACACACCATAGCATACATCAAACTTCCTACACCGACGCGTAGGGTATCTTCTCGCATCTCTTCCACCTCTCCCTTCGTCTTGGGACACCGCTGTCGCTCAATCTGAAGTGACCATCTAGTGGAGTCTTGGCAGAAACCTTTTGCATTCATATTGAACCGCTCTGGACTTTCTCAATATACAGCTCTTGTGATGACCCAAGCTTCCTGCCGCCAATCAACGGGTTATCTCCATTCCTTCCAGGATCTGTCTAGCCAGGACCTAAGTCTTTCATCGCAAAGACTTGCCCAACTCCCGTTGTTCACCACTGTCGATCTTCTTGATGTCTTTTCCCATGATGAGCATGTCATCAACATATAATAAACAGAACTAAGAAATCACTATCCGAGAACTTACGCGTGAACACACAATGGTCCGACTCCGTTCTGTCATACCCATGCTGTAACATGAACGAATCGAACTTCTTGTACCATTGTCGTGGAGCTTGTTTCAGCCCATACAAGCTCTTCCTCAGCCTACACACCATATGCTCCTTGCCCTTGACTTCGAACCCCTCACGGTTGGTGCATGTAGATCTCTTCTTCCAGGTCACCATGGAGAAAGCGGTTTTAACATCTAACCGCTCTATCTCCCGGATCCATGCTAGCCGCCAACCCAAGCAACACCCGTATGGATGTCATCTTCACCACTGGTGAGAATATCTCCTCGAAGTCTATATCTTTCCTCTGACCAAATCCTTTCACCACAAGTCTGGCCTTGAACCTCGTCTGTGAATTCTTCTGCTCAACCTTCTTTCTGAACACCCACTTGTTGCTCAGAGCTTTCTTGCCCTTAGGCAGTTTCACCATATCATAGGTGTGGTTCTTATGCAAGGATTCCATCTCCTCTTGCATAGCTTTCAACCACTCCTCCTCTATGCTCGTCGGCTAGGGCCTCGAGAATAATCTTCGGCTCTCCCCCCATCGGTTAGCATAATGTACTCATGCGGCGAGTACCTCTTGGACGGATGTCCATCCCTGATGACCTCCTCACTGTGGCTCAACAGTGGATCAAGTGGGGGCTGCTCCCCGGTCCATCTTCTCGAAGGAACTCCCTCGTCCTCTGCACCTTCTTTGTACTCCCCCGTCATCGGGCACCACGGGAGGAGTAATCGGATCCATGTCCTCTAGCTCACTGAACTAGGCTGGTTCTTCTCTGGCTTAAATGTCTTCGATACACCGATCTTCAAAGAAAACCACATCTCTGCTCCTGACGAGCTTCTTCTCGGTCGGATCCCATAACCTGTAACCGAATTTTTCATCACCGTACCCTAAGAACACACACTGCCTGATCTTCATATCGAGCTTGGACCTCTCGTCCTTTGGTACGTGAACGGATGTCCTGCATCCAAACACCCTGAGATGACTGTACGATGGATCCTGTCCAGTCCACACCTTCTCGGGTACTTCTCCATTCAACGGGGCTGATGGAGACCTGTTTATCAAATACACCGCTGTGCGCATTGCTTCTCCCCAGAACGTCTTGGGCAACTTCGCATGGGATAACATGCATCTGATTCTCTCAACAATGGTGCGATTCATTCGCTCAGCTACACCATTATGCTGGGGGGTCTTGGGAACCGTTTGTTCATGCCGTATACCTTGGGACTTGCAGTACTCGTGAAAGTCGCCAATGTATTCACCACCATTGTCAGTGCGGATGCACTTCAATGATCTACCTGTCTCTCTCTCGACCATAGCATGAAACAATTTAAACACACCAAAGACCTCGTCCTTGGATTTCAAAGCATAAACCCAAACCCTCCTAGATGCATCATCTATAAAAGTGACAAAATACAATGCCCCACCCAAGGTTTTTGTCCTCATAGGACCACAAACATCAGAATAAACCAAATCTAATGCATGCACTTTATTAACATGAGAAGCAGTTTTAATGAATGAAACTCTATTCTGTTTCCCTGATAAACAATCAAGACAGGTTTTGAGAGGCATACATGTCACGTCTGGAAGGAGCTGCTTCCTCGCTAGTAGCTGAAGCCCTTTTTCACTCATGTGGCCTAGACGCACCTGTGCCACATGTCAATAGCCGAATCTTCCGTGCGTTCAACCCACCCTTGCACATACGACACTTGCCTTGTACAGGTGCAACACTTCTTTCCTCTAGCCACGATCAATGAACCCTTGATGAGCTTCCATCGCCCACCAAAGAAACCTTTCCATGGCCATCGTCATCCACCTTCCGTCGACATCAAGTTGAGGCGAAGGTCTGGGATATGCCTCACATCCCTGAGAACCAATGTGCAGCCCACATCGGTCTTCACACAAATATCACCGACTCCCACGATCTTTGATATGCCAGAATTTCCCATCTTCACAGTCCCATAGTCACCTGACTTGTAGCTTGTGAAGGAGTCCCTGTGTGGAGTCGCATGAAAAGAAGCTCCCGAGTCTATCACCCAGTCGGTGCCCTGACTCGTAGCCGTGAGACATACATCGTGATCTGTAGAAAGAATAACTACCATGTCGCCATCTGAAGCGACTGCAGTGGAATCAGATTCTTCTTCCTTCCCTTTTCCTTTCTTGTCGTTCTTCTTACCACGACATTCATGCTTGTAGTGGCCCTTCTTGCCACAATTCCAGCATTCAACCTCTTTTCTGTTACTTGACTTGCCTCTTGATTTATCTCGGGCCTTCCCGCCCTTCCCTTGTTCTTTCCTCTCCCCGTTCTCGTGTCACAAGGGCCTCTTCTTGAGTAGACCCACGAGACTTCCTCCTTGTCTCCTCATTGAAGAGACAACTGGTTACCCGTTCCATGGATATCTTTCCGTCTCGGGCGCGGAGTTACTTAGAGACACCACCAATGTCTCCCAACCGTCGAGCAATGAACTAAGCAATAGTAAAGCTGGACCATCTTCATAGAGGTGAGTTGGTTCACTATATTGCCGACCTCATTCATGTGCTCGGCCACGAACCACCATCCTTGAACTTGAGATTTACAAGTCGCCTTATCGAAATATCTTATTACAGACTGTCTTCCTCTCATACAGCCCTTGTAATTTTAGCCATAGGCTTGCGGCTGAGGTTTCTGTAGACACATGGTGAAACACGGAATCATCCAACCATTGTCTAATAAACCCCACCGCCTTTCGGTCCATCTTCTTCCAATCATCATCAGTCATATCCTTGGATTTTGCTGATATGCCTGAGATTGGAGAATATAGGTCCTTGCAATAAAGCAAGTCCTCCATCTTAGCCTTCCATATGGTCCAGTTAGAACCATTGAGGCTGATCATCCTTGAGCCACCTTCCATAATTCAAACTCGATCCTACCCGTTCAATGAACTTAGCTCTGATACCACTTTGTTGGGGGCCTTGCACAAAACCTTAGGATCTAGCCCTCCAGAACAAACCAGAATTATGGATAAAGCAATGAAATAAATCAAAGCAACAATCACACACCACACAAGAGATTTTTACGTGGAAAACCCTCAAAGAGGTAAAAACCACGGGACCTCGTCCAGATCAACAATCCACTATGAAGTAGAACGTTACAATCTTCTTCACTCACGCAGGAGTGGATAAACAATAAGAGAAATAGAGAAAACGGAGAGATCTAACCGACTATGAGGACATAGAAGCGCTGAGATGTAGATGCAAAGTAGAGAACCTCCACGAGCGAACCTCCCTTCTATAAGCTTCCTCTCTCTCTTTCTCCCTCTCTCTCACCTTTGATAGCCCTAAACCCTTTAGCAAATCCCTTGCAAAGCTTTAGGAAACCCTCTTGCTATTTTTGTGATACCTAGAAAAACCCTAGGCAACCCCCTTTATAGTTTAGGGAAACTCCTTTCCGCATCCCGTTGCGAAAGGACTCAAATCACTGAGCTTTCGCGCAAAATCGCGGAACAATCTGCGTAACCTACGACTAGTCACGGCCCTCCTACGACCGGTTAATAGACCACCTACGACCGGTCGTAGCTCTCCACGACCGGTCCTAGCTACAGAAAAAACAAAGACGAACTCATTTGGACTTGAGTCGTGCCGGGCTCGAACCTACGACCGGTCGAGCACCTCCCACGACCGGTCGAGCACCTCCCACGACCGGTCGAAGACGGGGAAAAAACCCCATCAAGTAACTCAGTACGCAATCCAATTTCCAAATCAGCTAATTATGGAAGGAGTAGGAATAGATCTAGTTCATTGAATCTTGCATTTCAGCTGTTTGACTGAATTGTAATAATTTAATTAAAAGACGGAAATTACTAAAATGGCAGAACCATCTTAATTCATAATGACAACTTCCAAATTGCAAATCCATCCAATTCAATTCACTCAGTGATCTGAATTGCTGTTTGGAGGCCAGCCATACATTTGAACGGAGGGGTTAATCCAATTGGGTCATCTCTAATTCATTTATTATCGCAACTCATATGGCTTTTTAAAGATCTGAGATTATACATAAAAGAGTAAATGGTTCAAAACCTCCTACCTTCACTACAACGAAAATGGCCTTTAGGGCGTGTTTGGATGGACGGATTGGAACGGATTGGAAGGGATTGAACGGTAAAATCCCGGGATATGCTAAACGTGCCAAACAGACCCGGCAAACTTGTCCCGGGATAATTTTCTGTTTTTTGGAAAGGTAGTAGAAATCACATACTTGCTGCACAGAACAGGGAACATGAGTCGCCTAGAAAAACATGCACCAATACTATGTAAAATCATGATACAATAAAAATCCTCATATAACAGTTTTGTTTGAACTTCACACATGATACAATGAAGATCCTTGCATTGGACCGATGAAACAGAGTGACTTGTACTGGTTTCAGCAGCCCACTACTTAAATCCATGCAATGAACTGTATCACAAAATATGTGAGTTTGACTTGACAAGGAACCGATTTATTTTTATTTTTATTTTGAAAGATGAGTATTATCAAAAACCAAGGACAGAGACCTAAAACAGAAGGAAAAAAAAATAAAAAACAGACAAAACAAGAAAGCTAGAGGCAATTTAAGTTCCATCCAACAGTCCCTCCTCACAATACACGTGGTAATTTACCACGAGGTGAAGGCCCATCATGTGGTGATGAAACATAGGCCAAACATTGCAGTCAAACAATAGTGTCCATACACTCATGAGTTCTGCAGGGTTGAACACAGACCGTATCTGGCCATTCCTTTTTGCAAAGGGCGGATTGAGGGACACCACAGTCCAATTCCTTGCTTTGCTGTACATTGCACATCCACATACTAGACTACCAGATCAATGGCCCTGATCATCCCATGAACTGTGAGGAGAGCTGCATCAAATTATGAGCACAAGAACCGGGAGCAGGACATCAATGAAATTATCTGTATTTCAAGAGTCATGTTTCCCAACAATGAAACTAGGAGGCCCCACATATCATGAGTGTATATCAACTATTGTGTTCTCCTGGACGTAAAAACTTTACTGCTTAAGGACTTTAGAGGCATCAAAACGACACATATGAGAAGAAAAAAAGAAAAAAGAAAAAAGAGGAGAGATATACATTCATCCCCGTTTATTAGTCTTTCCATCCACTAAGACATTACAACTCCAAGGTGGGCCCAACATAACGCCCGGCCCCACATCATGCATAGCCGGGAATCCAACTGTCACGTTCTCACAGGAAATACTGAACTTATACCCGTTGTCAAAAATCTCTGAATACCTTCCCCGAGCAAGCAATTCAACTCGAAAACCCACGGCCTGGCGTAATAGCCGGTCCCTGACCATGGACTCGGCCGCATTCACATCCAAGCTCTCCGAGTGGTTCATAAGGCGGTCGTGGAGAGTCATATGCCTCGACCGTTGCACGTAGTAAGGCATGGATGGAGACCTGTGATAGGAGGTGGGATCCAAACCATTCATATGACTAGGCCTATATTATTGATCCAAATCATTGATATTGTTGGGCCAATCTCATCCTAGGCGTTCATGTGATTGGGCCAGTTATATACCTAGTCTTGTATTACCTATCTTAGTAGGTTACTACGGTTGCAATGATTTTTATACGGGATGCACGGTGAGGCCTATTTTTTGTGATCCAAACTTTACATATGACTCATCCAGTTTTCTAAATTCTAGACTGTTTTGCTTGGAAGAACTCATTATCAATGATCCGAACCTTTCATATGACTAGGCCCGGACTCGGTGATCCAAATCGGCAATGTGAAGGGCTAATTTCAAGCAATTTTTACCATTCATATGATTGCGGGACTATTTCTACCGATCCTGATTTTTCTCATGACTCGGCCCATTTTCTAGTGATCCCCAAACAATTCATATGGCTAGACTTGATTATTGATCCAGATCATGTAGTTAGGCCAGTGATACACCACATCCTGTATGTAGTGAGGATACTAGTTTAATTTGATTCCAATGATTCAACATGTATATACAGCTGGGCATATTTTTAGTTATCTAAATTGTTTGAATGAGTTATCCAATTTATGAATTATAGATCGTTTTGTTTGGATGAACTCATTATCAGTTATTTCAACCATTCATATGACTAGACCCGTACTCAATGATCCAAATAGGCAATGTAAAAGGCTAGTTTTTAGTGATTTATACCATTCATGTGATCAGGAGACAATTTATGACCATCTTAATTGTACTCATGACTCGGCCATCGTCTATCATCAAATTGTCCATATGACAGCTCATCTAATCATCCAAACATTAATATAACTAGGTCCATATTAATTTATCCAAAGCTTCAATATGGTCCGGCATATTTTTCATCATCTAAGCCGTTCGTATGACTGGGCAAATCATATACAACAGAGACATGTATCAACCGATCAAAGTTGTGAATGTAGTCGTGCTGATTTCTAGTGACCCAAGCTGACGGCATGATTGGGCCTATTTTTAGTGATTCATATTGTTTAGACGAGTTGACCCGTTTTCTACATTTAAATCTGATTGGTTTTTATGAGCCAATTCCGAATGATCTAAACAAATTAATATGGGTACGACGGTACTTGATATTCCAAACCATTAAGGTGGTGGGTAGTATTTTGTGAATCATATGATTCTTTGTATGACTTGGCCCATTTTCTATCATCCAACCGCCTACATGAACGTACTTGGGTCTAAGTAGGTTCATGTCTGCATTAAGGTGGACTCCTAACCACAGTTGCCAGGTTTGAATGGGTTCTTCTCTCTCAATGGTAAGAGAGTTGCCCTTTCCTTATTAACTGGCTACTTGTAGGCAATATTGATTACTTTAATCAACTCCCACAAGGTTACCTCAATAAGAGTTACCTAATTTGTTCCGGATCATGTCCGACCAAGATGGCACTGTGGAAAATTTCTTCTAGTGTTGTAGTTAAATATTAGCATGGACTCCAATCTTCAGGTGCCATCTCAAAGATGACAAGATAAATCAGCTTTTCTGATACTGAAGTGCGACGAACTACATGCCATAATCAGGCACTGACAGCATAGCTTGGACTCCCTAGCAGGCTGGTCAATTTTCAGTTAGTTCATATAAGAAAGTGATGAGTAATCAAGGGACTAGTGATGAGCAATGGGTCAGGTTAGTATGGGACAGTTCTACTCCAATGAAAGTGATAGCCTTTCTGCTGGTCAATCTGTTGTAATAAGGTGCTCACAGTATATCACCTGGAACACAGAGACTGGCATATGATTAATCACTGCATCATGTGTGAAGCTGACTAGGAGAATGTTGATCTTTGTGTGAGGATGAAAATGTGAATTCGCAGCACAAATGTAAATGCTAGTGTGAAACAGATAACATACCGTGTACATTCACCAAGTGCGGACCACCATGAACAAGCCCTGCTTCAAATTCACACCAGTCCACACATTAAGTGTGTAGCCGATGTGTCTAGACCTTCCAATGCACTTCCCTAACTCTTGCTACCCTTAATTTCACCCTCTTTTTTTCTTGTCTTTTGAGAAGACAACAAAATGTTAACAGGGCTAAGAAAAGGGAATAGAATTCTCAATACAAATAGAGTAGCAACACATGCTAACCTTGGCCAACTCATAGGGGCTAGCAATGGACCAGGCCATGTCTGGGTAAAATCAAAATTATGAAGTATACTGTTCAGTCCTCTATAGCATATAGCCTAAGCAACATCATGTGTGGTGTAAGCAGTGTTCGAAGTATCGGTATCGCTACAAGTTTCGCTTGTCAAGGATATGGAAATAATATCGATATCGCTGATAACCGGAAATGCAGGGAAACTTAGGGAAAACAGTGAAATTTTCAGCGAAACTTTAGGAGATGTTAAAATGTACATATTTGCATATTTAGAAATAATAATAATAAAAATAAATACAAAAAGAATGCCTACATACCAAGTTTCCATTAAATTGGGCCTCAAAAACATGTGTTGTTATAAGAAATCAGTCCAACCATCCCATCCAGCCTATTAAACCATTCAAACATCCATTGATATTGCAAAATATCAACAACACATGATATTTCACCCAAAAATCATCAACAATTGGAAAGGAAATGAAAGATTGTGGTCTCAATATCACACGTGTTGAGATATTGATAATATTAAGATGTTATTAATACTATCAATGACAAATTGAACACTACAAACAACCACGTGCCCATGAAAAAAAATTGAAATATTTTTTTTCTAATAAAAGATATTTTGATGATATCAATAAGTTAGTAATATTATTGAAATATCGTCAATACACTTATGATACACGCACATAGTTGAAAATGTTGGCGATACATTGGCGATATTGATGCATTGGCAATACAAGCAACACCTAGAATTTACATAGTTGAAAATATTGACGATTACATTAGCGATATTGATATGTTGGCTATACTTAGCGATACATTACTAATACTTGGAATTTATGATACTACTAGCGTTATCGGTATCGTTATCAGTGTTATCGGTACCGAGATAAAGATAATATCGGAGATAATTCGAACACTGGTTGTAAGCCACACGATACTCCTATCTTTTAATTAAAATAATAGGAAAAAATTAAGTACAAAAAAACTGTAAAAAGCCTTCATTGTGATGATAAGATACCTAAAAAAATAAGGCACATCCAACCATCAGGGGGACCAAATCATAGAAATCAATGTACAGCCACCCAAAAAGCCTTCACTATAGCGTGGTTTGCCAACATAATGGTTGGGTCCACTTTGTTAGACCAAGCAATGGGCTACACCATAGAAAACAATGGCTAATTGTGAGCTACCTAAGAAAATCAAGCCTATCCAACCATCACATGGCCCACACCATAGAAAACAATGCACAAGCACCCAAACACCTCCATTGAAGCATGGTGGCCCAAGTCATAGTTGAACGGGTTGCATGCCTGCTGCCACCCCCCTTGTACATTGTGGAAAACAATGGACAACTGCGAGCTACCCAAGAAAATCAAGCCTATCCAACCATCTCTCTTTTAAGATTTTACAAACACCCGTATACAAGTGTTGGAAAGAAACTTCATTTTTCATGACAGGCTCTCTTTAGTCTTTTTCTTCCCATGTCAATAGAACAAATCCATGATACAGAAACTCAATTACAACAAGCTACCTGCCGACAACTTCACAAAACCATGATCCCTATATCTTGGAATGCCAGCACAGAAAGCCCGTTGTAGAACATCAATCCAATATGCAAATATGGACTCTTTTAGCTGAGCCCACTTGAGGATTTACCGATTTTTCCAAAAGGAATCATAAGGTTCATGCCCAACTATGCAAGTTTGATGGATCTAACTGTGACAGGAACCCAAACTCACATAGATTTTAAAGTTGCTACCCTCAAACCTTAGACACTTCTTCAGTTGAATGTTGACCATTACATATTTTTATGCCACTAATTAGAACATTAAGATTATCCTAGTGAGATTTTTTTATACTACTCTTTCCAGAATGAGACTGAACAAACCAGTCCAAATCATGGAAGCTTGGGCCCACTTGTCAAGCTCAAAACTTAGCACAGTCAGCATTTCCTCGAATCCAGTATAATGTAATGTGCAGGCCCAAGGTTCCTCGCTTCAGCCCAAATTGCATGGATGGGGCTTGAAATTCTCAGTCGTGGCTCACAACCAGATGGAAAATGGGATAAAACAAAATTAATTTCACATACAGCCAAAATAAATTAAAATATTATTTCAAGCTGTTGATTTTATTGCAATGTCCTGATCTTTTAAGCAAAAACATATATGTTAGAATCACAACAGATTCCACGATCTACTACAAGCATCAAATCTAGTGCGTTTAACCGATTTGAATGCATACTTTCTGTCTGTATGGAATACTGGATGATGTGGTGTCTTTCGGCCTTCTGACTCTACCACACCTATGCCTTCTTACATTCTCTAATGGGAAGATGAATGGGTGCATAATGGTGTGTAGATTGGGGTTCCGAAAATCGCACCCATCATAAGGTTCTCCCAATCCTACGACTCCTAAATCATTGGGAGAGAAGACTTCACCCGACACAACTCTGTCAAGAGTTGTCTATTGTACTTCATGCACATGATAACCGTGTGCACTCAACAAAAGCATTGATCCCACTCTAATGATCATGCAAACGATCTAATCCAATCATTGCATTGCCTGATGGACGTGCTATTGCTATGTGTAGTCCATAATTCCAACAATATAAACATAAATAAAAAAGGTGAACTTAAACTATATATATATATATATATATATATATATATATATATATATATATATATATATATATATATATATATATTTAAAAAAAAAAAAAAAAATAAGAAAAAAATAAAAAGAAAGAAATGAAGAGAGGATCTCGATCGACTACTAGTGCTGGATCCACAGCAACCTTTAACCTTTAAAGACTAGTGGCTTCCTCCTCCTGACCAGAAAATGAAAAGATTAATCAATCAATCACATAACAGTCATTTTATATTTAAAAAATAACAGCAACAAAATATCATTTGGAATCAGTAGGTAGGAAGCCTAACACAATATCCTATCCTAAAATCTAGAAAAAAGAACAAAAAAAATTGCTACAAGGAATTGCGCATAAAGAGTTGGCCACATAGTTCAAAACCCAAAAACTCGACTCAACACGATGTCCATTCAGGTCGAGTTGGCTCAAAGACTCAATTGAGTCTTTAAGCTACTTGATATTTAATAATTAAATTAAGATATTAGCAGTATTTAAAGAGAATTTTTATAACTAAATAAAATCAAAAAGCAATGGCACATAATACTATTTTCTACTATTTTTCAGGGGGAAAAAAAAAAAAAAAGAAAGAAAGAAAGAAATAGTAGTAGTTTTCAGAGTGGGAGAAGGCATTGGATCTATTAAAGGAGGTTTAATGTCAAGAGTTTGAATGAATTGGTTGTTTTGGCTGCTATTTTCTTATTTTGTTATTTGAACTATAGTGCTATTTGGGATACTATTATTTTGACAATATTCTTCCATTCATTAAAACAAAACAAAACAAATAAAAAAATATATATTAAGTAAAAAAAAATAAAAACAAATTGTAGCAGAGATATAACAGCAATAGTAACCTTCAAAACTAGAATGTGTTAAGGAAACAATGTGTTAGATCATTTGATAATCAATGAGCTGTTTTTTTAGGACCATAAGAGGAAGCACATGATAGAGAGATTGGATGTATCATACACATTACGGTGGGCCCCACATATCATGAGTGTATATGATATATCAACTATTGTGTTCTACTAAAACAAAAATAAAACAAAGAAAAAGAAAAGAAAGGAGGAGAGATGTACATTCACTCCCATTTCTTAATCTTTCCATCCACTAAGACACTGCACTTCCGAGGTGGGCCCAACATAATGCCCGGCCCCACATCATGCGTAGCTGGGAATCCAACTGTCACATTATCACAAGAAATCTTGAACTTCATCCAGCTCGAAAGAAACACGATATACTTTGTCCGAGCAAGCAATTCAACTTGGAAATCGACGGTCCCACGTAATAGCCGGTCCCTGACCATGGACTCAGCCACATCCACATCCAAGCTCTTCGACTGGGCCATGAGGCCGTCTTGGAGAGTCTTATGCCACCGTGATTTCACAGAGAAGGAAGAGATGGAGACCTGTGATAGGAGGTAGGACCCATAGTATATGGATGACTGGACACGGTCAAAGTACATATCTTTCTTCTTCTGATAGTTCTGAATGTAAATCGAGATATTCCAGGCGGCGGTCAATTGCGAGGAGGAGATGTTGAAGGGATCGACTGTGGCTGAGGTGACGGTGTATGCAGACATTTTATTGATCGGCGTGCAAAAGAACAAGATAATTACTGAAAATGTTATCAATACTATGACCCCTGCTATGGGCATTTTGGAGCGGAAATTGTCAGGGTTGCGGGTAAGGAAATCGTAGATGCTAGTGGGGTGACGAGGAAGAAGGCTAGGGCTTCTGGTGCGGCAGAGGAGGGGAAGCATTGCGGCATAACCTACTTAGAAGAGATGCGTGAAAATATAAGTCGTGAAGACTGCAGTCCCTGTTTTTTATAAGGATACGATGCGGCACCGAGTCGGTCACTAGCCAGTCTGCTGTCTTGTGAACGAATGTGGGCCACACATTTGTGAGAAAAATCTCGAATCAATCAGATTTCGTGGTGTGTTTACATCACCAAGTTTTTTGTGCTCCGCTGTGATGTATGTTTTACATCCATTTCGTCATCCATTTTGCAAGATCGATCAGTTTTGGAAGTGGGCCATTTTAAGGCAGATGCAATGCTCATGTGAACCGCAGTAGTGGGTAGAAACCTTCTCACGATGTTTATTTTTAAAAAGTTTGTAAAATATGGAAAACTTGCATGAATTTTCTATGTAACTACCGCACACATGTATACAAGTATGAGATCCTCTAATTTAGGATATACAAGTATGAGATCCTCTAATTTAGGATCTATATTATTAGAACATTTATTAGATTTTATCTATTAAATTCTATAATATTTTATCTATTAAATTTTATAATATCCATTTTTATGCAGCCAATCAAGGAAGGACGCGGATTGCGTCCTACCCCGCCCGGACGGTAATCCGTCCGGGCAGGGCCCTGTGGGGCCCTCCGTGATGTAAGTTTTTTATCCATGCCGTTAAAAGCTTTTGGAATATCATTATAATATGTAAACCAAAAAATGAGGCACGTCTAAGGATTAAGTGGACCACAAAGTGGGGATTGAACATCCACCATTAAAAAATTCTTGGGAGCTGGAAAAGCTTCGGATCAAGCTGATATTTGTGTTTTCACTTCATCCACGTCTACATGACATTATTAATGGGTTGGATGGTAAAAAAACATCACGTTGGCCCTTATAAAGGCTTCAACGGTGGTGTCATTATCAATGCAGCTTCCTTTGGTGTGGTCCATTGGAGGTTTGTACATGCCTAATGTTCACCACTAGTAATTAAAATGATATTCCAAAAGCGTTGAACGGCGTGGATAAAACACTTACATCACAGTGGGCCCCACAGAGCCCTGCCCGGACGGATTACCGTCCGGGCGGGGGTAGACGCAATCCGTGTCCGGAAAAGAGAGGAGGATGTGTATTTGCGTCCTACCCCTGCCAGGACAGTAATCCATCCGGACAGGGTTCTGTGGGGTCCACTGTGATGTAATATTTTATCCACACTGTTAATTATTTTTACCAGATAATTTAATATATGATCCAAAAAATGAGACATGTGAAAGACTTATTTGGACCACATAGTGGGTACTGAACTATCACCATTAAAACCTTCTTGGAAGCTGGAGAAGTCTTGGATCCCGCTGATATTTGTGTTTTCACTTCATCCATGTCTACATAACCTTATTAATAGGTTAGATGGTAGAAAAACATCACGGTGTCCCTTAGAAATGTTTCAATAGTAGGTGTCATTATCACTGCAGCTTCCTTTGGTGTGGTCCACTGGAGATCTGGAACTATCTCATTTTCATGGTAATAACTTAAAATGATCAGAGAAAAGCGATTAACGAAGTGGAGAAAACAATTAAATCACGTTGGGCCCCACAGATCCCTGCCTAGACGGATTACTGTCCATGCAGATAATATGACAGCTGTGCTTTAATACATTTGTCATCTAACCTGTTCATGAGGTTACAAATCTGTATGTTTGTTTGAAACGATCCAAAGTGCCATCTAGACCAGCAAATCAGCTAATTATGGAAGGAGTATGAATAGATCCACTTGGGTGATTTCTAGTTCATTGAATCTTGCATTTCAGCTGTTTGACTGAATTGTAATAATTTAATTAAAAGACAGGAAATTACTAAAATGGCAGAACCATCTTAATTCATAATGACAACTTCCAAATTGCAAATCCATCCAATTCAATTCACTCAGTGATCTGAATTGCTGTTTGGAGGCCAGCCATACATTTGAACGGAGTGGGGTTAATCCAATTGGGTCATCTCTAATTCATTGATTATCGCAACTCATATGGCTTTTTAAAGATCTGAGATTATACTTAAAAGAGTAAATGGTTCAAAACCTCCTACCTTCACTACAACCAAAATGGCCTTTAGGGCGTGTTTGGATGGACAGATTGGATGAGATTGGAAGGGATTGAACGGTAAAATCCCGGGATATGCTAAATGTGCCAAACAGACCCAGCAAACTTGTCCCGGGATATAGCAAGCCCATGGATCTTAAACCAAATCCATTGACATCACCATCCATCATTACCTTAAAATTGATCTCATCCCACCTAATCCTGTTCAATCAAGCCTGGGGCGTGTTTGGATGGACGGATTGGAAGGGATTGGAAGGCAAAATCCCAAGATATGCCAAACGTGCCAAACAGACCCAGTGAACTTGTCCCGGGATATAGCAAACCCATGGATCTTTAACCAATCCACTGACATCACCATCCCTTAAAATAGATCCCATCCCTCCTAATCCCATTCAATCCGGCCGGCCAAAGAGGCCCTTAGCCTCATTTCAAAATTGTGGCTAAAAAGGTAAAATATTGAGGCTAGCTTTAGTTTTACCTCAATTATCCAAAGGCTGGAACCGGCTTTAGCCTCGGTAATAACAACTGAGGCTAAAACGACTTTTATAGCCACTGAGACTAAATCCAAATTTTAGCCTCAGTTGCCTCCAACCGAAGCTAAATCTATTTTTAACGTCGGTTCTCAACAACAGAGGCTAAAAGCCTTTAGCCGAGGGAGTTGTAGTCTCGGTTTAGGTAGCTGAGGCAAAATTGAGACTAAGATGGATTTAGCCTCTATTGGCATCAACCGAGGCTAAATTCAGTTTTTAACCTGGGTTCTCAACAACTGAGGCTAAATTCAGTTTTTAATATCGGTTGATGTCAATGGAGACTAAATCAATCTTTAGCCTGGGTTTCTATCAACCGAAGCTAACAATATCATAATCAACCAATGATCAAACTTGTACATGTTTCAGCCATTTAACATTCGACATAAAACAACCAGCACAATACTAATAAAACAGCTAACAGACTATTTAAAATTTTCAAAACAAACTACAAATGAACATGAACTAACTGGAGACTGGACTGAAATAGCCTCATACAGCCAAACAACTGAAACCGTACATCAGCTGAGACTAAAAATAGCTATAGCATCTCCTCGGCAAATCACAGCCACAAAACAGAAGATGAGACCAGCCGACAACAGGGCACTCATGCTTTGATGCTCTCCGATATCTAAGAACCACATCAGAAGCCTCTGTTGATTATATAAACTTCACCACGACTGTGTCATTTTTGTCAATTTCCGCAACGGAATGCTCTCGCATCACCACACTGTAATATCTGAAAGAAGCAACAGGACAACCTAAACTGTTAACAGAAAACTGTGCATATATACAAATAGGAACCTCACTAAAGTATGCATTTTCTTGAGGCTGAGAACCACACACGCACACAAACACACAGTTCCTAATATTCAAAGGGCCTTCTAACAACAATAAGAATTGGACAATTTGAACATGTTCGACCATTAAAAAAAAAGCCAAAACTGCTTGAACTTTCATAACATCATAAAAAATAGAAGCACTTGTGTACTTCCAAAACAAACTACAAGTATTTATTGAAGAAGAAGAAGAAAAAGAAGAAAAGGATTAACCTGATATCCTAACAGAACCTACAATTGCAAGGTAACTTCCACTTTGGTAGAACTCCACTGCAAAACCAGTCATTCAGGTGTCACATATTTTTTCTACAAATATGAGAGTTCAAACATAACAGGTGTGACACTACACTTCTTATTTATCATTCACATGCTTTTATCTCTACTCCAAATGTAGCTCCATTTTCTTCAATTGGATTTATTGCACATGCTTTAAGTTTAAATTGAAATTGTATCTTGCAAATATTTAACCCCCTTATCTACCTCTGTAATCACAAAGAAAGTTGGGTGGTATGCACAACTGACATTAAGCCATAAAACCTGATTTCTGATAATAGAATAAAATCAGCAAAGTTGGAGAATAAATTACCTATTCCAGGATCCAGGCCCATTTCACAAAGGATCGCAACACCAACACTCTTGGCTTCTTCATCCAACTTTGACATGGTATCACTAACATAGCTGGCAGTGACAAGATGCTTTTTAAGCTGCAGCAGGTAAACAGTCGTAAGATCATCACTGACAATCATGGACTCGCATACTCGTATTAAGTCAAAGAAGTCTATATCCCATGTTCATAAAGGCTCCACGGAAAAGGACAAATTGTTTTCCACAGCCACATATTCAAAGAAATGTAAATTTTATTTTGTAAAGAATTACATGATCCAAGACCTGATGGTATATATGCAACAACGTCGTTGGTCATTATTTTGTTCAAATGGAGCCCACAGTTTGATGATTCGGCTGTTGATATATGGACCCTGGAGTTGATGGATCGTGCCCAATGCTCAGCTGAATGACAGCATTGTCACTTGGCAAGCATCCAGTACAACAGGGGTGCACCTTTCGCGTCCAAAAGGCATCCCATGGTTAGATTCCTCAGTCAATTTTTCACCCAAACAAGATATTAAGGAGGAGAAACTTTGCAAGTTCTCTACAAGGAGAAACAATCGAGTGCACTCAGAGCACTAAGTTATAGTGTTCCTAGTTACAACAGGGCAGTTGGATACTCGATGATCCAAACCGTCCATTTAAGTCAAGAACACGTTTAATTGGCTACCACGTAGAAGTCACACTGATTGGGATGATCCAATCCATCCTTAATTTCACCTGAATTTTTGTAGGCAACCGTTTTTGAAGCCATCAATGGAATGGTTAGGATTGCCCAACAGTGAATCCTTAGTCCATCCATGATGACCCTAGACAGATAAGAGGATCAAATGATTGCAACTATTTTTAGATGCTAAAGATCAGATCGCCCATGGAATGTGTCTGAGCTAATGGAGAGCAAATATGAATCAATTAGACTTACCTGATGCAAGTAGGAGCACTGCACCTATAGTGCTGTTAGAGCAGTAGATCATCTCTCCTCTCTAAGATATATCTAAATTTGATATTTAGCAATAGTATCTTCACTTTTAAACACCAGTCCAATCTTTCCTCATGGAGGATGTGCTAAAGTGTGACTTTTACTAGAAAAATACTAACATGTTCATGTGAAAAGAATGCCAACAGAGAAAATTTGAGAAAATAGACTGCCCTGTAGTATTATTCCAAAGAGAGGAAGGAAAGCAATTATTACTACACAAGACTATGACACTGTTAATCGAAATGAAGATAAGGAAAGCAGCCTACATGGGAGATCCAGAACCAGGGCTATAAGTGTTGCCTGTGGAGGCATTCTTGTAATACTCAACCAAAATCAAACCTCCCCTCATTTCTACTGCCGACTCAGGAGAACCCTGAAAATGTGCAATTGCGCTGCTTCTGGAAAACGCTCCTGAAAAGGTAATGTTGAGGTCATGAATACTTTCAAAGGTCGAGCTACTACTGGTCTTGTAAGTGTATCATTTTCACATTCTTAAATAAATAAATAAATAAATAAATAAAGAGAAAGAAAAAAGAAAAACCAAAAAAAACATCTAAAGCAACACCACCCTTTCATCACTTTAAGCTGTCACTTGAAAATTAAGCAAATAATTCACTGGGGGAAAATGAGTACAAATACAGCCGACTAATGGTAGGTGTTAATGAATAAGGTTCTTTTAATTTACCTAGGTCTCTCCCATCAAATTGCAATTTTCTTCTATGGTAAGTTGACACCTGTGATTCATGATCTTTTAACAGACCTATTGCTTGCTGTTGAGATTTAAAAATAAATAAATAAATGAAAGTACATTTTGAGGTATGAATTGGGTAGAAGCTTAAGGACACTTCTAAAGTGTAAGGAAGGATACAAGCAGGCAACCAATGAAGATTAACATGAACCTATTAAGAAATGTGATTCTCTAACAGATTGGCCATCATTAGATTAGAAATGGGAAACTAGTAAATAAAGGTGAAGAGAAGTGAATGGGCATATACCGGAACACATTTGTTATACTATCTCCAAGGTGTCCTTCAAATGCAACCAAAGGTTCCAACCTAAAAACTATCCAACCAAAATTAGCATTGAAGAATATCAATGATCTCATGATTCAGTTTGAATCATGTGCTCACTGCACAGAACAGGAAACACGATTCAACTTCGAAAGTCGTAATCCAGTATTGTGTTTTGTTTCATAAAAAAGAAAATCCTTGCCAGACACAAGCCATGTGAACTGCAGAATAATCCATGGATCCTGAAACTTTGATGATAAAGTAGATAGATACATTACAATCCAAGGTCCCAAACTAAAAACATTCCCACCAACATTAACGTTGAAGAAAATCAATGATCTCATGATTCAGTAGTTTTTTATTCTTTTTTTGGAAAGGTAGTAGAAATCACATACTTGCTGCACAGAACAGGGAACATGATTCGCCTAGAAAAAACATGCACCAATACTATGTAAAATCATGATACAATAAAAATCCTCATATAACAGTTTTGTTTGAACTTCACATCATGATACAAGGAAGATCCTTGCATTGGACCGATGATACAGAGTGACTTGTACTGGTTTCAGCAGCCCACTACTTAAATCCATGCAATGAACTGAATCACAAAATATGTGAGTTTGACTTGACAAGGAACCCGATTTATTTTTATTTTTATTTTGAAAGATGAGTATTATCAAAAACCAAGGACAGAGGCCTAAAACAGAAGGAAAAATAAAAATAAAAAACAAACAAAACAAGAAAGCTAGAGGCAATTTAAGTTCCATCCAACAGTCCCTCCTCACAATACACGTGGTAATTTACCATGAGGTGAAGGCCCATCATGTGGTGATGAAACATAGGCCAAACATTGCAGTCAGACAATAGTGTCCATACACTCATGAGTTCTGCAGGGTTGAACACAGACCGTATCTGGCCATTCCTTTTTGCAGGCGGCTGATTGAGGGACACCACAGTCCAATTCCTTGCTTTGCTGTACATGGCACATCCACATACTGGACTACCAGATCAATGGCCCTGATCATCCCATGAACTGTGAGGAGAGCTGCATCAAATTATGAGCACAAGAACCGGGAGCAGGACATCAACGAAATTATCTGTATTCCAAGAGTCATGTTTCCCAACAATGAAACTAGGAGGCCCCACATATCATGAGTGTATATCAACTATTGTGTTCTCCTAGACGTAAAAACTTTGCTGCTTAAGGACTTTAGAGGCATCAAAACGACACATATGAGTAGAAAAAGAAAAAAGAAAAAAGAGGAGAGATATACATTCATCCCCGTTTATTAGTCTTTCCATCCACTAAGACATTACAATTCCGAGGTGGGCCCAACATAACGCCCGGCCCCACATCATGCATAGCCGGGAATCCAACTGTCACGTTCTCACAGGAAATACTGAACTTATACCCGTTGTCAAAAATCTCGGAATACCTTCCCCGAGCAAGCAATTCAACTCGAAAATCCACGGCCCGGCGTAATAGCCGGTCCCTGACCATGGACTCGGCCGCATTCACATCCAAGCTCTCTTAGTGGTTCATGAGGCGGTCGTGGAGAGTCATATGCCTCGACCGTTGCGCGTAGTAAGGGATGGATGGAGACCTGTGATAGGAGGTGGGATCCACAGTATATGGATGACTGGACACGATCAAAGTACAGAGTTTTGAAATGGTTCTTAATGTAAATCGAGATATTCCAAGCGGCGGTCAATTGCGAGGAGGAGATGTTGAAGGGATCGACGGTGGCTGAGGTGACGGTGTATGAAGACATTTCATTGATCGGCGGGCTCATGGAAATAATAAACCAAATAAATAATTCCTGACGAGAATAAGATTAATAAAAGGATTGAAAAGAGGATTGATGCGACCTTTTCGTATAGGGTAAAGGATCGGTAGGTGGTTCGAGTGCTAGGTTGCGCCGGGGGGTGATGAGGAAGAAGGCTACGGTTTCTGGTGCGGCTGAGGAGGGGAATCATTGTAGTATAACCTACTTAGAATAGATACGTGAAAATAGGAAACTGCAATCCCTTGTTTTTTTTTATGAGGATACGATGCGGCCCCAACCTCAACGGACGCGGATTTCGGAAGTTCCTCCGGTGGGATGCTCAGGCATCATTGAGGGATAGGATCAATTTTAAGATAACGATGGTGATGTCAGTGGATTGGTTTAAGATTCATGGGTTTGCTATACTGGCTCGTTTGGCATATCCTGCGATTTTACCATCCCATCCCGCTTAATCCGCCCGGCCAAACAGGCCCTTCGGAGGCGGTTTGGCTAGTGGTCAGTGCTATGTGGGCCCCACTATGAAGTATATTTTTTTATCCATGCCGTCCATTCATTTTTAAATATCATTTTAGGCTTAATGCTAAAAATCAGATGAATATAAATATCAGGTAAGAAAACACGAGTGATTGGATGTGCACCATTAAAATCCTCCTAAGGCCCACTGTACTGTTTATTTGACATCCAATCTGTTGATTATGTCATAGAGACATAAATGAAGGGAAAAAACAAAGATCAGCTTGATCCAAAACTTTTACGGCCCCCAAGAATTTTTAATGGTTAATGTTCAGTTAACACTATTTCCTGTAATGTGGCCCATCTGAGATTTGGATATAACTTATTTTTTGGGCTCATGTTATAAAATGATCTAAAAAATAGATGGATAACATGGATGAAACACATGCATCATGATGGGGCCCACAGAGCATCGACCACTAGCCATTGGCTTATAGTGGCAGGGTAACTAGCCAGTCCGCTCTCCTGTGAACGAAAGTTATGTGGGCCACACGTTTGTGAGATAAATCTCGAATCAATCGGATTTCGTAGTGTGTTTACATCACCATGTTTTTTGTGCTATGCTGTGATCTATATTTTACATCGATCCATTTCGTCCATCCATTTTGCAAGATCAGTTTCAAAAGTGGGCCCATTCTAAGGCAGATGCAAAGCTCATGTGTACCACATCTGAGAAAGTAGTGGGTAGAAACTTAGATGATCATTTTAATGAGAATACAAACCTTAGTTACCAATCTAGATTAGTCACGTGCGGACAGCGACGTTGAGGACGAAACTACCCCTCCTTTTTCGCTGCGAAGACGTGCGCTGACGCTCCTCCAACTGAGAGTTGTACGAACGGCTTAAAAGGATTGGGTACTCCCCTGCCCAGCCAATGGCGGATGGTCGGTGGTGGTCTGTGGGCCCCACCATGATGTATGCTATTCATCCATGCCGTCCATATATTTTTCCATATCATTTTATGGTATACGACCAAAAATGAGGTATATGCAAATCTCAAGTGTACCACATTACAGAAACAAGTTGAATGAGCGTCGACCATTAAAAACTTTTTGGGGGCCCACTGTGATGTTCGTGAGAAATCCTCCCGTCTAAGTTCATTCATAGGTCACAAAGACCTGGATGAAGAAGAAACACAAATTTCATAATGATCCAAAACTTGTGTAACCCCTAAAAGGGTTTCAATGGTAGACGTTCAATTTCCCACGCCTTTTACAAGGTGGTCCACTTGATAGTTAGATCTGTCTTATTTTTCGTCTTAAGCCTTAATAGGAGCTCGCCAAATAGATGGACGGTTTGGATATAACACAGACCTCATGGTGGGGCACACAAAACAACGAAAATTTCAAAAAAAAAAAAAAAAAAAAACAGAATCTGCGATGAATCGCGGATTCCGCGATTCCACCGCAACTCGCCATATGATTTGGGGATGGATCGCGAATCCGCGATTGATCCCCGATTCAAACAAAGGCTATGGCTACGGATTATAACCGTAGCTATAGCGATATCCCGTGTACTTTTTTATTTTTTTTCTTTTTTTTTTTTTTGTTTTTTTTTACATTTAGAATTTTATTCTACCTACATTTTTCTCTAACACAAATTTATACAAATATGTATATATAAGCATATAAAAAAAATTTCATTTATTTCTTTATTTATATAACAAGAATATCTTCTAAACCAAAATTAGTTACTTGACGTACCATATATGATTTTAGGGCTGAAAGTTGGGTGGGTTCAACCCAACCAACATGTGACCCACCCGACTTTGAAAATTGAGCGGGCCAAACTGAAATTGAGGGGATAAAGTGGAAATTGAGCGGCCAAACCGAAATTGAGTGGGCCAAATCCGAAAATTATGCCCACGGTTTCCCGTGGTATGATCCACTTGATATTTCGATATGCTTCAATTTGGGGCACAACCCCTTAAATTAGATAGAAAAACGGATGAACGACGTGGATATACTACATGAAACGGATTGGCTACTCCCCCACCAGCCAATGGTCGGTGTTCAAGTGCTCAGGGCCTCATCAGATTCCATTAACTTAAGTGGGGAGTTCCACACATCCAAACAACCCTTAAGGCACTTCATCAAAACCAACTAACGGATTGGGTACTCCCCTCCTTTTACGGAAACTGAGTGAGGCAAGCTAGAAAATGAGCGAGGCAACGTAGAAAATGAGCGAGGGAACCTACGATTTGAGCTAGGCAACCTAGAATTGAGAGAGGAAGCTAGAAATTGAGCGAGGAAGCTAGAAATCGAGCGAGGCAACGTAGGGATTCAAAGAGGAAGCTAGAAATCGAGCAAGGAAGCTAGAAATCGAGCGAGGCAACGTAGGAATCGAGCGAGGAAGCTAGAAATCGAGCGAGGCAACGTAGGAATTGAGCGAGGAAGCTAGAAATCGAGCGAGGCAACGTAGAATCGAGTGAGGAAGCTAGAATCGAGCGAGGCAACGTAGAATCGAGCGAGGAAGCTAGAAATTGAGCGAGGGAAGCTAGAATTGAGCGAGGCAACGAGGAATCGAGCGAGGAAGCTAGAAATCGAGCGAGGAAGCTAGAAATCGAGCGAGGAAAGCTAGAAATCGAGCGAGGCGGAAGCGTAGAAATTGAGCGAGGGAACCCAGAAATTGAGCGAGGAACGTAGAAATTGAGCGAGGCAACCTAGAAATCGAGCGAGGAAGGTAGAAATTGAGCGAGGGAAGGAAGAAATCGAGCGAGGAAAGCTAGAAATCGAGCGAGGAAGGTAGAAATCGAGCGAGGAAACCCAGAAATTGAGCGAGGAAGGTAGAAATTGAAAGAGGCAACCTAGAAATTGAGCGAGGAAGGTAGAAATTGAGCGAGGCAACCTAGAAAATTGAGCGAGGAAGGTAGAAATCGAGCCGAGGAAGGTAGAAATCGAGCGAGGCAACCTAGAAATTGAGCGAGGAAGGTAGAAATCGAGCGAGGCAATCTAGAAATCGAGCGAGGAAGGTAGAAATCGAGCGAGGCAACCCAGAAATCGAGCGAGGAAGGTAGAAATTGAGCGAGGCAGGAGCAAAGAAATCGAGCGAGGAAAGTAGGAATCGAGCGAGGAAGGTAGAAATTGAGCGAGAAACCAGAAATTGAGCGAGGAAGCTCGAAATCGAGCGAGGAAGGAAAATTGAGCGAGGAAGGCTAGAAATCGAGCGAGGAGCGAGGCAACCCAGAAATCGAGCGAGGAAGGTAGAAATCGAGCGAGGCAACCTAGAAATTGAGCGAGGAAAGTAGAAATTGAGCGAGGGAAGGTAGAAATTGAGAGAGGAAACCAGAAATCGAGCGAGGAAGGTAGAAATTGAGCGAGGAAGCTCGAAAATTGAGCGAGGGAAGGTAGAAATTGAGCGAGGAAGGCCAGAAATTGAGCGAGGAAGGTAGAAATCGAGCGAGGAACCTAGAAATCGAGCGAGGAAGGTAGAAATCGAGCGAGGCAACCCAGAAATCGAGCGAGGAAGGTAGAAATTGAGCGAGGAAGGTAAAAATTGAGCGAGGAACCCAGAAATTGAGCGAGGAAGGTAAAATCGAGCGAGGGAAGGTAGAAATCGAGCGAGGCAAGCCCGAAATTGAGCGAGGAAGGTAGAAATTGAGCGAGGCAACCCAGAATTGAGCGAGGAAGGTAGAAATTGAGCGAGGCAGAAATTGAGCGAGCGCAACCCAGAAATTGAGCGAGGAAGGTAGAAATTGAGTGAGGCAACCTAGAGAAATCGAGCGAGGAAGCTAGAAATCGAGCGAGGAAGGTAGAAATCGAGCGAGGCAACCCAGAAATTGAGCGAGGAAGGTAGAAATCGAGCGAGGCAACCCAGAAATCGAGCGGGAAGGTAGAAATTGAGCGAGGCAAGCCCGAAATCGAGCGAGGAAGCTCAGAAATCGAGCGAGGCAACCTAGAAATTGAGCGAGGAAGGTAGAAATCGAGCGAGGCAACGTAGGAATCGAGCGAGGAAGGTAGAAATCGAGCGAGGAATGTAGAAATCGAGCGAGGCAACCTAAATCGAGCGAGGAAAGCCCTAGAATTGAGCGAGGAAGGTAGAAATCGAGCGAGGGAAACCAGTAAATTGAGCGAGGAAGGTAGAAATCGAGCGAGGAAGGTAGAAATTGAGCGAGGCAACCTAAAATCGAGCGAGGAAGGTAGAAATTGAGCGAGGCAACGTAGAAATCGAGCGAGGCAACGTAGAATCGAGCGAGGAAGGTAGAAATTGAGCGAGGAAGCCAGAAATTGAGCAAGGGCAACCTAGAGTTGAGCGAGGAAGCTAGAAATTGAGCGAGGGAAGCTAGAAATCGAGCGAGGAAGGTAGAAATTGAGCGAGGAAGCTAGAAAATTGAGCGAGGAAGAAGGTAGAAATTGAGCGAGGAAACCTAGAAATTGAGCGAGGAAGATAGAAATCGAGCGAGGAAGGTAGAAATTGAGAGAGGAACCTAGAAATTGACGAGGGAAGCCAGAAATCGAGCGAGGGAAGCTAAATTAGCGAGGAGGCAACGTAGAAATCGAGCGAGGCAACCTAGAATCGAGCGAGGAAGCTGTAGAAATTGAGCGAGGCAACGTAGAAATCGAGCGAGGGAAGCCAGAAATCGAGCAAGGCAACGTAGAATTGAGCGAGGAAGCTAGAAATCGAGCGAGGGAAGCCAGAAATTGAGCGAGGCAACGTAGAATTGAGCGAGGAAGCTAGAAACCCAGCGAGGCAACGCAGAAATTGAGCGAGGAAGCTAGAAATTGAGCGAGGCAACGTAGAAATTGAGCGAGGAAGGTAGAAATTGAGCAAGGGAAGCAAGAATTTGAGAGCGAGGCAACGAGGAATTGAGCGAGGGAAGCTAGAAATCGAGCGAGGAACCTAAAATTGAGTGAGGCAAGGTAAAAATTCACGAGGAAACCGAGAATTGAGCGAGGTAACCTAGAATCGAGCGAGGTAAGTTAGAAATTTAGCGAGGAAGCTAGAATTTGACGAGGAACTTAAAAATTCAAAGGAGGCAACATAGATTTGAGCGAGGAAGCTACAAATTGTGCGAGGAAGCTAGAAATTGAGCGAGGTAACCAGATTTGAGCGAGGAACGTAGAATTGTGCGAGGAACCTATGTTGCCTCGCTCAATTCTAACTTCCTCGCTCAATTCCTACGTTCTCGCTCAATTTCTAGCTTCCTCGCTCAATTCCTACGCTTGCCTCGCTCACTTCTCAATTCCTAAGATTCTCGCTCAATTTCTACCTCTCGCTCAATTTCTTTTCCTCGCTCAATTTCTAATTTGCTAAGCTCATTTCTAACTTCCTCAATTCCTCGCTCAATTCCTCGTTCCTCGCTCAATTCCTCGCTTCCTCGCTCAATTCCTACGCTTCCCTCGCTCAATTCTTCTACCTTCCTCGCTCAATTCTCATTCCTCCGCTCAATTCCTACCTTCCTCGCTCAATTTCTAGGTTCCCTCAAACTCAATTCCTCCTTCTCGCTCAATTCCTACCTTCCTCGCTCACCTCCAATTTCTACCTTCCTCGCTCAATTCCTACCTTCCTCGCTCACCTCTGGTTCCCTCGCTCAATTCCTACCTTGCCTCGCTCAATTCCTACCTTCCCTCGCTCAATTTCTACCTTCCCTCGCTCAATTTCTACCTACCTTCCCTCGCTCACCCTCTACCTTCCTCGCTCAATTCTACCTTCCTCGCTCACTTCTAGGTTCTCAATTTCTACCTTCCTCGCTCCCCCCTCGCTCAATTCCTACCTTCCTCGCTCAATTCCTACCTTCCTCGCTCAATTTCTAGGTTCCTCGCTCAATTCCTACCTTCCTCGCTCAATTCTGGTTCCCTCGCTCAATTCCTACCTTCCTCGCTCAATTTCTGGTTCCTCGCTCAATTCCTACCTTCCCTGGCTCAATTTCTAGCTTCCCTCGCTCAATTCCTACCTTCCCTCGCTCAATTCCTACCTTCCCTCGCTGAATTTCTAGGTTCCCTCGCTTAATTTCTAGCTTCCCTCGCTCAATTCCTAGGATTCCTCGCTGAATTTCTACGTTGCCTCGCTCATTTCTTAGGTTCCCTCGCTCATTTCCTATGTTGCCTCGCTCAAATCCTACATTGCCTCTGCTTCAATTTATAGTTCCTCGCACACCAGTAGCTTCCTCGCTCAAATCTTAGGTTGCCTCACTAATTTCTAGTTCCTCGCTCAAATTCTAGATTCCTCGCTTAATTTCTAACTTCTTTCGCTCAAATCCTAGGTTGCCTCGCTCAAATCCTAGGTTTCCTCGCTCAAATCCTCGCTCAAATTCTAGGCGTTTTAGATAGAAAACCACCTGCCTTAAACGGAATGAGGAAATCTCCATTCGTAGTTGTGCCCTCTGTAGTTGGAAATGGAAATAATCAACCATGGTCCATAATGATGCAAAGAAGCACACCTGGGTTCAATTTGCTTAACTTCATGGTCATTTCCATGCATTTCACTACCAATTTCGACGATTCTGTTTAGATTCACTACTCATTTCGATGCACTTCACGGTCAATTCCCTTCACTTTACAATCATTTCCATGCATTTGACTTGACGGTCAATCCCGCGATTCCGTTTCCAAGTTTTATCGGATTGGTGTTTGTATGGCTCAACCCCAAGACCAAACCCGATACATCCTGCCCAAGCCCAACCTAATGTCGGGTGGGTCACAGTCAGGTCGGGTTGAACCCGCCTGACTTTCAAATTCAAAATCATATATGGTACGTCAAGTAACTAATTTTGGTTTAGAAGATATTCTTGTTATATAAATAAAGAAAGAAATGAAAAAATGAGAGAATTTTTTTTTATATGCTTATATATACATATTTATACAAATGTGTTAGAAAAAAATGTAGGTAGAAAAAAATTCTAAATGTAAAAAATAATAATAATAATAAATAAATAAATAAATAAGTTAAAATTTTTTTTTTAAAAGAAAGAACATAGGATACAGCTATAGCTACGGTTATAATCCGTAGCCATAGCCTTTTGTTTGAATCGGGGATCAATCGCGGATTCCGCGATCCATCCCCAAATCGTACAGCGAGTTGCGGTGGAATCTCGGAATCCGCGATTCATCCCAGATTTTGTTTTTTTTTTTTTTTTGAAATTTTCATTGCTTCTGTGGGCCCCACCATGAGGTCTGTGTTATATCCAAACCGTCCATCTATTTGGAGAGCTCATATTAAGGCTTGAGACGAAAAATAAGACAGATCTAACTATCAAGTGGACCACACTGTGAAAGGCAGTGGGGAATTGAACGTCTACCATTGAAACCCTTTTAGGGTTACAGAAGTTTTGGATCATTATGAAATTTGTTTTTCTTGTTCATACAGGCCTTTGTGACCTTATGAATAGATTGGATGGAAAATAAATGTTATGGTGGGCCCTATAAAATTTTTAACGGTGAAAATCAATTTCCTTGCCGCTCTGTGATGTGGTCCAGTTGATCTTTGGATATAAATTTTTTTTTTTTGATAATGCTCCGAAACGATATCGAAATATGGATGAACGTTGTGGATATAATAAATATATAGCTGTGGGGCCATGTAACTTTGATCTCTTTTAAGCCGTTCGTACAACTCTTAGTTGGAGTAGCGTCAGCGCTCGTCTTCGCAGTGAAAAGGAGGGGTAGTTTCGTCCTCAAAGTCGTTGTCCGCACGTGCTAGTCTAGATTGGTAACTAAAGTTTGTATTCTGGAAAATAGATTGGATGGAAAATAAATGTTATGGTGGACCCTACAAAATCATATCCAAAGATCAACCGGACCACACCACAAAGAGCAACGGAGAAATTGATTTTCACCATTAAAAATTTTGTAGGGCCCACCATAACACTTATTTTCCATCCAATCTATTCATAAGGTCACAGAGGCCTGGATGAAGAGGAAAAACAAATTTCATAATGATCCAAAACTTCTGTAACCCTAAAAGGGTTTCAATGGTAGACATTCAATTCCCCACTGTCTTTTACAATGTGGTCCACTTGATAGGTAGATCTGTCTTATTTTTCGTCTCAAGGCTTAATATGAGGTCGTCAAATAGATGGACGGTTTGGATATAACACAGACCTCATGGTGTGGCCCACAGAAGCAACGAAAATTTCACAAAAAAAAAAAAAAAAAAAAACAGAATTTGGGGATGAATCGCAGACTCTGCGATTCCACCGCAACTGATTTGGGGATGGATCGCGGAATCCGCGATTGATCCCCGTTTCAAACAAAAGGCAATGGCTACGGATTATAACCGTAGCTATAGCCGTATCCCATGTACTTTTCTTTTTAATTTTTAAATTTTTAATTAAAAATTTTTTTTTTTTAATTTTTTTTAATTTTTTTTTTTACATTTAGAATTTTATTTTACCTACATTTTTCTCTAAAACATATTTATATAAATATGTATATATAAGCATACAAAAAAAAAAAAAAATCTCTCCTTTGTTCATTTTTTTCTTTATTCATATAACAAGAATATCTTCTAAACCAAAATTAGTTACTTGACGTAATATATATGATTTTAGGGCTGAAAGTTGGGCGGGTTCAACCTGACCAACTTGTGACCCACCTGACATTGGGTTGGGCTTGGGCAAGATGTATCGGGTTTGGTCTTCGGGGTTGAGCCATACAAACACCAACCCGATAAAACTTAGAAACGAATCGCCGGATTGACCGTCAAATGCATGGAAATGACCGTGAAGTGCATTAAAATGACCGTGAATCTAAACTAATCGCTTGAAATGATCGTGAAATGAAGCGAAATGACCATGAAATGCATGGAAATGACCGTGAAGTGAAGGGAAATGACCGTGAATCTAAACAAAATCGTCGGATTGACCATGAAATGCATGAAAATGACCGTGAAGTGAAGCGATCAACGTGAAATGCGTGAAATTGAGCGAGGGAGGCTAGAAATTGAGCGAGGAAGGTAGAAATTAAGCGAGGCAACCTAGAAATTGAGCGAGGAAGGTAGAAATTGAGCGAGGCAAGCTCGAAATCGAGCGAGGAAGCTAGAAATCGAGCGAGGCAACGTAGAATTGAGCGAGGAAGGTAGAAATCGAGCGAGGAAGGTAGAAATCGAGTGAGGAACCTAGAGAGTTGAGCGAGGAAGGTAGAAATTGAGCGAGGCAACCTAGAAATTGAGCGAGGAAGGTAGAAATTGAGCGAGGAACCTAGAAATTGAGCGAGGAACCTCGAAATCGAGCGAGGAAGGTAGAAATTGAGCGAGGCAACGTAGAATTGAGCGAGGAAGCTGAAAATTGAGTGAGGAAGCTAGAAATCGAGCGAGGAACGTAGGAATTGAGCGAGGCAAGGTAGAAATTGAGCGAGGCAACCTAGAAATTAAGCGAGGAACCTAGAAATTGAGCGAGGAAGGTAGAAATTGAGCGAGGAAGGTAACCCAGAAATTGTGGAGAACCGAACAAAGCTCAGAAATCGAAGCTTGAGCGAGGAAGCTCGAAATTGAGCGAGGAAGGTAGAAATTGAGCGAGGCAACCAAGAAATCGAGCGAGGAAGGTAGAAATCGAGCGAGAAAATCGAAGCTCGAAATCGAGCGAGGAAGCCAGAAATCGAGCGAGGCAATCTAGAAATCGAGCGAGGAAGGTAGAAATTGAGCAGGGAAGCTCGAAATTGAGCGAGGAAGCCAGAAATCGAGCGAGGAAACCTAGGAGTTGAGCGAGGGAAGGTAGAAATTGAGCGAGGAAGGTAGAAATTGAGCGAGGCAAGGTAGAAATTGAGCGAGGCAACCTAGAAGGTAGGAGGCAGAAATTGAGCGAGAAGGTAGAATTGAGCGAGGAACCTAGAAATTGAGCGAGGAAACTAGAAATTGAGCGAGGAACGTAGAAATTGAGCGAGGAAGCGTAGAAATCGAGCGAGGAAGGTAGAAATCGAGCGAAAAGTTGAGCGAGGCAACGTAGGAAATTGAGCGAGGAAACGAGCTAAGAAATCGAGCGAGGCAACGTAGGAATTGAGCGAGGAAGTTAGAAATCGAAATGCGAGGCAACGTAGGGATTTAAGCGAGAGAACCTAGAAATTGAGCGAGGCAACGTATAAATTTAGTGAGGAACCTAAAAATTCAAATGAGACAACCTAGAATTTGTGCGAGGAAGCTACGAATTGAGAGAGGAACCTAAAAATTGAGCGAGGCAACCTAGATTTGAAAGAGGCAACCTAGGAATTGAGCGAAGGAACCTACGAATTGAGTTAGGCGGTGTAGAAATTCAAAGAGAATCCTAGAAATTGAGTGAGGAAGCTAGAAATTGAGCAAGAGAACCCAGATTGAGGATTTGAGCGAGAAACCTAGAATTGAGCGAGGCAACCTAGAATTGAGTGAGGCAACATAGAAATTGGAGCGAGCTAACATAGAATTGAGCGAAGGAACCTATAAATTGTGGTTGCCTCGCTCAATTCCTACGTTGCCTCGCGCAATTTCTACTTTTTCCTCAATTTCTAGCTTCCTCGCTCAATTCCTACGTAGCCTCGCTCAATTTCTACCTTCCTCAATTTCTGCTTCAATTTCTAGCTTCCTCAAATTTCTCAATTCCTACGTTGCCTCGCTCAATTTCTAGCTTCCTCCTCAATTCCTACGTTACCTCGCTTAATTTCTAGCTTCCTTCCACTTTCTAATTTCTACTTCCCACGCTCAATTCCTACGTTTTTCTAGCCTCAATTTCTAGCCTCCTCTCTCATTCCTACGTTGTCTCTCACTCATTTCTAGCTTCCTCGCTCATTCCTACCTTCCTCGCTCAATTTCAATTTCTACGCTCAATTGCCTCTCGCTCAATTTCTAGCCTTCCCTCCTCAATTCCTACGTTGCCTCGCTCAATTTCTTCCGCTCAATTTCTGGCTTCCTCCTCAATTTCTACTTCCTCGCTCAATTCCTACGTTGCCTCGCTCACTTTCTATTTCTACTTGCCTCGCCAATTTCTAGCTTCCTCGCTCAATTTCTACTTGCTCGCTCAATTTCTCTCTCGCTCAATTCTACGTTCCTCGCTTTCTGGTTCTCAATTTTACGTTGCCTCGCTCAATTCCTCGCTCAATTCCTACCTCGCTCAATTCCTACGTTGCCTCGCTCATTTTCTAGCTTCCTCGCTCAATTTCTACTTCCTCGCTCAATTCTACATTCCTCGCTCAATTTCTACGCTTCCTCAATTTCTTTTCCTCGCAATTCCTACGTTGGCTCGCTCAATTTCTACTTCCTCGCTCAATTCCTACGTTGCCGCAATTTCTAGCTCAATTTCTTTCCTCGTCAATCCCTACGTTGCCTCGCTCAATTTCTAGCTTCCCTCGCTCAATTTCTAGCTTCCTCTCTCAATTCCTAGGTTGCCTAGCTCAAATCGTAGGTTCCCTCGCTCATTTTCTACGTTGCCTCGCTCATTTTCTAGCTTGCCTCGCTCAGTTTCCGTGAAAGGAGGGGAGTACCCAATCCGTTAGTTAGTTTTGATGAAGTGCCTTAAGGGTTGTTTGGATGTGTGGAACTCCCCACTTAAGTTCAATGGAATCTGATGAGGCCCACAGAGCACTGAACACCAGCCATTGGCTGGTGGCAAGGGGAGTAGCCAATCCGTTTCATGTAGTATATTCACGCCGTTCATCCGTTTTTCTATCTAATTTAAGGGGTTGTGCCCCAAATTGAAGCATATCGAAATATCAAGTGGATCATACCACCGGAAACCGTGGGCATAATTTTCAGTTTGGCCCACTCAATTTCTAGTTTGTCCCGCTCAATTTCCAATTTATCCCCCTCAATTTTCAATTTGGCCCGCTCAATTTCCAAAGTCGGGTGGGTCACATGTTGGTCGGGTTGAACCCACCCAACTTTCAGCCCTAAAATCATATATCGTACGTCAAGTAACTAATTTTGGTTTAGAAGATATTCTTGTTATATAAATAAAGAAATAAATGAAAAAAGGAGAGAAATTTTTTTTATATGCTTATATATACATATTTATATAAATTTGTGTTAGAGAAAAATGTAGGTAGAATAAAATTCTACATGTAAAAAAAAAAAAAAAAAAAAAAAAAAAAAAAACAAGAAAGAAAGAAAAAAAGTACACAGGATACGGCTATAGCTACGGTTATAATCCGTAGCCATAGCCTTTTGTTTGAATCGGGGATCAATCGCGGATTCCGCGATCCATCCCCAAATCATACAGCGAGTTGCGGTGGAATCGCGGAATCCGCGATTCATCGCAGATTCTGTTTTTTTTTTTTTTTTTGAAATTTTCATTGTTTTTGTGGGCCCCACCATGAGGTCTGTGTTATATCCAAACCGTCCATATTTTTGGCGAACTCGTATTAAGGTTTGAGACGAAAAATAAGACAGATCTAGCTATCAAGTGGACCACACTGTTAAAGGCTGTGGATGATTGAACGTCTACCATTGAAACCCTTTTAGGGGTCATAGAAGTTTTGGATCATTATGAAACTTGTTTTTCCTCTTCATCCTGGCCTTTGTGACCTTATGGATAGATTGGATGGAAAATAAATGTTATGGTGGACCCTACAAAATTTTTAACGGTGAAAATCAATTTCCCCGCTGCTCTTTGTGGTGTGGTCCAGTTGATCTTTGGATATGAATTTTTTTTTTGGATAATGCTCCGAAATGATCTTGAAATATGGATGAACGTTGTGGATATAATAAATATATAGCTGTGGGGCCATGTAACTTTGATCTCTTTTAAGCCGTTCGTACAACTCTCAGTTCGAGGAGCGTCAGCGCTCGTCTTCGCGGCGAAAAGGAGGGGTAGTTTCGTCCTCAAAGTCGCTGTCCGCACGTGCTAGTCTAGATTGGTAACTAAAGTTTGTATTCTTTGATAGAAACCGCTGGGTAAAAGGTTTTGTCTACAGTGGTCATTTTCTCATTTTGTGTCCCACCATGGACTATCGACCATGTCTCTCTGTAGCCCATACAGAATCACCCCAATCAGATAATCAAAAGCCATCTGATTTTTCTATTGAAAAAAGTTCAATCAAAACCATCTGATTAAGGCCCCCACGCGGATTGCATACTACCCCGCCTGTCCCTAGCTCCGAATGGGCAGTTCTGTGGGCGGGCCCACCGTGATGTATCTGTACATCCAAACCGTCAATCCTTTTTCTCAAATTATTTTAAGGCATGAACACAAAAATGAGGCATATCCAGCGTTCAAGTGGACCACACCAAATAATAAGCTTGGTTGCATTAAAATGCACAAAGCATTAAATGTCAGTTGCATTAAATGCAAGAGTTATCTGTGGTGTGGTCCATTTGATCGTTGGATTTGCCTCATATTTGTTTTGATGCCTTAAAATAATCTGAGAAAAGAGATAGACGGTTTGGATGTATTGATACATCACGGTGGGCCTGCCCACAGAACTACCCGTTCCGAGGGAGGGACAGGCGGGTAATATGCAATCCGCATTCCCCATAAAATAGACAGTTGGACGACTCCTACCTTGCATTTATAAGGCCCTTAATCAGAGGGCTTTGATCAATTTGCTCATGGGGATTTGTAACACACATAATCTAATAAAAACATTGCCCATTGAACAGTCATTAACAATCAAGAAGAACAATCAGGAAGTGTGAAAGGTGGGCCACCTGTTTGGTTCATAGCCCAAGAAAAAAAAAAAACCTTTCCCAAAATATGAATAGAGAAATGCTAGCAATTGCCTCTCATCATTTAAATTCTATCTAATAATTTACCACGAGGCGAAGGCCCATCATGTGGTGGGCCAACAAATGGACGAACCATAGGCCAAACATTGCAGTCAGACAACAGTGACCATACAGTCATGAGTTCTGCACGGTTGAACACCATCTCAAGCCATTCCTTTTTGCAGGCGACTGATTGAGGGACAATCAATAAGATGAAATTTTTTCTTCTCTTCCTTGCCATGCCGTAAGAAATCACGTCTCAACTTTTCTATAGTAGACAAAACTGAGCCCGTGCATCTATATAAAGACATGAAATGTAGAGGTAGATTTGAGAGAGCGGCCTTTGTAAGAGTGAGACGGCCTCCCATAGATAAGTATCTGCATTTCCATCTAGCGAGGTATTTTTTAAATTTGTCTATGACTTTATCCCATAAAGACTTAAGAGGCGATCCTAAACATAAAAGGGATGCCAACAAATGTAGTCGGAAAAGTAGCCAGAGAGCATCCAAAATATTCCATATATTTAGATATCTCCTCTTCCTCCATGTTGATCCCAAACATCTTCGATTTCCCCATATTGACTCTCAAACCCGACACGACCTCAAAACATCGGATGGAGGTGCACAAATTGTCCACCTTCCTATGGAACTACCTCACTAAATATCAAAGTATCATCCGTATATTGAATATGAGAAATCGGGGTGGACATTCCTCTCACTGTAATACCACTTAAAATTCCTACTTCTTTGCCTTTTTGAAGCATTCTGGATAAGGCCTCCCCAACTATGAGAAAGAGAAACGGAGACAAAGGATCGTCTTGGTGCAAGCCTCTCGAACTTTTGAAGAATCCTTTTGGGGACCCGTTTAAAAGGATTGAAAAATAAGCAGAGTCGACACACTCACCCATCCAAGTTCTCCATTTCTCACCAAAACTCATCTGCCTTAACATATACTGCAAAAAAGCCCAATCAATATGATCATAGGCCTTTTCAATATCCAGCTTGCATATTATACGCTTCGAACTGGATTTGTGGCTGGAGTCCAGACATTCATTCACTATGAGAGCACAATCGACAATCTGCCTCCCCGGGATAAACGCGCTTTGATTTCCTGAAATAATCTTCCCTACAACCTTTTTCAAACGAGACACCATCACTTTGGCCAAGATCTTATACAACCCATCTAGTAAGCTGATCAGCCTGAAAACTTTGAAGGTAGCTGCCCCCGAAATTTTTGGAATAAGCGCTATAAAGGAGGCCCCAAGGCCTGTAGACAGTCTGCCACTTTGATAGAATTCCTTGAAGAAATCCATAATGTCGTCTTTGATCACGTCCTAGAAAATTTTAAAGAAACGATTAGTGAAAACATCTGGTCTTGGAGCCTTATCCCATCCTAGGGAATCCACAGTCGACCTCATGAAGATGGTCCAGCCTAGGCCTATCCCAAATTTCCCCTTGAAGCAAGGATCTGAAGTACAGAATCGCCTCTTTTGCTAATTTTTCTTTATCTTCAATACGATTGTCATTCATGATGATACTGCTGATCTGTTGTTTATGGCATGTATACTAGCTATGGTATGGAAGTATTTTGTATTTTTATCACCCTCCTTTATCCACCTTGCGCGAGGTCTTTGTTTCCAACCGATTTCATTTTCTAGCACTCTGTCTAATAGAGACTGATTAAGCTGAATTCTTCTAGTCAGAATTTTTGTAGACATGAGACCATCTTTTGCTCCTACGTCTATCAATTGCAACTTAGACTGGATCGAATCCGTTTCCAAGTCCCTTTTGCGTAGCTCGTGCTGTTTCCACTGCTTGATTTTTTTATTTTTATTTTCTTTCAGCAGTCTTGAGTTTGCTACATATATGTAGCCTGCAAAGCCTTCCACTTGAAAACCATCCCACCAGTTAGCTACCAATTGAAGAAATCCTTCTATCCTTACTCAAGAGGTCTCAAATCTAAACAGTTTCGGGCCCCAATTTTGCTCCACTGTTGTTAATGTCACTTGACAGTGATCGGAAGTTGTTCTCGGAAGGGCTAACTAAGGGACCAAAGGGAACGATTCCAACCAATCAAGGGACACCAAAAATCTGTCCAGTCTAGAAAAAATTGGGTTCGCTCTCATATTAGTCCATGTAATCTAGAGCCAAGAAGGGGGAGATCCACTAATTCCTGATCGTCGATCCAACTGGAAAAAGTTCGCATCGTTGGAGAGACCTTTCTGCCATGGGATTTTTCTTCCACATATTTGCTCATATTAAAATCCCCGGCAAAACAAGACGGATCTGCAAATCTCTGTCTTGTAGTACTCAATTCTTCTCAGAAATCATGTCTACGGGCCTCTTGGGTGGGACCATACACTGAAGAGATGAGACACTTAAAGGTAGACGACTTATCTTGCAGAATAACCGACACTGAGAAATTGCCAATCCAACTATTTTCTAGCACCCATTGTGACGATTTCCACGCCAGTAAAATTCCTCCAGCACTACCAATTGCAAGAGCCACCCATTTAGCATCTGCTGCCTTCCAAAGCGTTCCTAGGATCCTGTCGTTAAATTGCCGCACTTTGGTCTCCTGTAAAAGGATCACATCAGGACTCCTATTCCCACAGGATTCTTTAATTAGCCTTCTTTTCTGCTTTGAACCCACTCCCCTAACATTCCAAGATATGATCTTCAACGGATAACTGGGCTGCCCCCAATACCCTGAAGAGTTGAGTCTGCAGTGAGTTCGACACCGATACCAGAACTCAATGCATCGCTGTAGGTCCCTGCTGCTGCAAGATCTAGAGAGACGTTTTCTGGGAGGGAAATGGACTTTTGTTAGGCCATTAAAATAATGAAAACACACTAGAATCCCATCACAATCTCATAGGTCAAAATTGGATACCATGTTGAGAAACACACCTGGATTTCCTTGATTGTCCTTGTCAATTTCTCTGTGAAAATCTGAAGAACAATTTGTTAGTCTCCATAACATATATGTAGGATCAGAGCTACTAGTTAAGCAAGGAAGAAAAGAAAAATGTGAAAATTCAAATGGAACCTGAAGAAGTTACAATCTCCTTCAAAGGAATCACGTTTTTATGATCAAGTCTTCTTAAAATTGTAATTTCACCTATTACATCGTTTACTTCCTGCAAAACACAAAACAAAAAAGGGCCACCATATTCATAAGCATGAATATAGCACTAAAAGATTATAGACTATGATAATCAATCGGAGGAAAAACACCATACCTCCTTTGATAAAGAACTTATTAATATCTCTTTCGCAGCAACAATTTCCCCTGTTTGTATATCCTTCAACTAATATATGGTGCTGCAATTTTGGAAACAGAAGAAGAAAATATCTTCTAGGAGATCCATTCAACAACCATACATGAATAGCTACTATAAACTGCAGTTTGTTTCAAAGGAAGCAAGTACTCAGAATAAACTTAAAAACAATATCAAATGTGCATCTGGCATGAGGATTTGGTTGTGAGAGATGCAAGTTTTTTTTTTTTGTTTTGAAAGAAAATCGATCTTCATATATATTGATCAGATGATCAAAACTTTACACTTTTTCGGGTTACCCAGAATGAAGACGTCTGGGGCAACCTATCGTAGGGGAAAGAAAAACCAAAACTCAAAATGGAGATGGCACCAAATCCCATGGGGAGGGCCGCTAGCAAACTATATTACACACTTCTTATCGATCCGAGGCTCACCTTCTCCAAAAACATGAGACCTTTGACGGGCGTGGGAATGTCCACTCATCTGCTGCAGAAAAAGGAAACTTGGGAGCCACTGCCCATCCTAGCCATGGGCGTGAGAGATGGAACTTATTACCACAGTAGAGTTGACGTAGAGCATTATGTTTTATGTCTAGGCATGGGTTGAATGTCATTCACCACAGCAGGTGCCATTTTCCAGAAATAAAAAATAAATAAATAAAAATCCAGAATGAGACTGAACAGACCAGTCCAGATCCTGGAAGCTTGGGCCCACTTGCCAAGCTCAAAACTCAGCACATTCAACATTTCCTCGAATCCAGTATAATGTAATGTGCAAGCCTAAGGTTCCTGGCTTCAGCCCAAATTGCATGGATGGGGCTTGAAATTCCCATTCGTGGCTCACAACCAGATGGTAAATGGGATAAAACAAAATTAATTTCACATACAACCGAAATAAATTAAAATATTATTTCAAGCCGTTGATTTTATTGCAATGTCCTGATCTTTTAAGCAAAAAGATATATGTTTCCACGATCTACTACAAGCATCAGATCTAGTGCGTTTAACAGTTTTGAATGCATTGCTGGATGATGAGGTGTCTTTCGGTCTTCTGACTCTACCGCACCTATGCCTTCTTACATTCTCTAATGGGAAGATGAATGGGTGCATAATGGTGTGTAGATTAGGGGACCGAAAATCCCACACATCATAGGATTCTCCCAATCCCACGACTCCTAAATCACTGGGAGAGAGAAGACTTCTCCCAACACAACTCTACCAAGAGTTGTCTATTGTACTTGGCACACATGATAACTGTGTGCACTCAACAATAGTGTGGGTCCCACTCTGATGATCATGCAAACGATCTAATCCAATCATTGAATTGCCTGATGGACATATGCTATTGCTATGTGTAGCCCATAATTCCAACAATATAAACATAAATGAAAAGGGTGAACTTAAACGGATATTTTAGACATTTTATCTATAGAAGTTGGAGTACTGGGACAGGTCCTGTCTCAAGAATAGCTCTACTAGTTGAAGTTAAATAAATAAATTTTTTTTTTTTATAAAAAAAACAACATGGTAAACTGTGTCAGGTTTTTCTTTAAAAAAAAAAAAAAAAGTAAAAAAATGAAGAGAGCATCTCGATCAGCTACTAGTGCTGGATCCACGGCAACCTTTAACCTTTAAGGACCAGTTGCTTCCTCCTCCTGACCAGAAAATGAAAATATTAATAAATCAAAATCACATAACAGTCATTTTATATTTAAAATAATAATAATAACAGCAACGAAATCATTAAATATCATTTGAAATCAATAGTTACGGAGCCTAACACAACATCCTATCCTAAAATCTAGAAAAAAGAACAAAAAAATTTTCTACAAGGAGTTGGGCACAGAGACTTGGCCCCATAGTCCAAAACCTGAAAACTGTTGGGATTTCGACCTACGGAATCACACAGATCTAGATCTAGGATAGCAATTTCAATAGCACCAAGCACATACGAGAGAACACACAGATTTAACGTGGAAAATCCTTGCAGAAAAAAACCACGGCACAAAGAGACAGAAATCCACTATGAAACAGAAATTACAAGAGAGAGGACTTACCCGATTCAAACAACATTGAATCTCACCCTTGATATAACCTTTAATTTCCCTAGAACCCCTTTAGAAAGCTTTAGAAATATTCCTTATCTTTCTCATCTCCTAGAAAAGCCCTAGGAACACCTATTTATAGTTTAGGCAACTTCCCTTCCGCATCTCAGTTGCAAAAGGACACAGATTTTCGTAATCTGCAAAATTGTGAAACGAATCTGCGTAAACTATGACTAGTCGAAGGGGAGCTGCGACTAGTCGAGCTACGACTGGTCGAACAATCCCTACGACTGGTCGAAGGGCGCGGACATGAAAAACTGAACTCGCTGAACTTCGAGTCGTGCAAGCCACGACCAGTCGAGCAGCTCTACGACCGGTCGAGCAATCCCATGACCGGTCGAAGGCGGTGAAGACTTTTCTCACAACAATCTCCACCAAGTCTTCAACCTTCAACTGTGTAGCTCCTTGACCTCTCCTCTTATTTCTGTATTCCATCATAGCTTCTCTTGCATACTCCGTCTTCCTTTTTCGCCATCGCCAAGTCTAAAGAAGTTTTACAGACCTTGAACTTCTCTACAGAACGATCTAGGAGAGCATGTTCGTTGTATCAAAATCCACGTGCTCAACCAGCTTTGCTCCTGTCTTCTCAAAAGGAAAGACGTAGTCTTCTTACCATCTCACCACCACCCAATATTGCTTGCCAAGGTACTTGCTCACAACACTGATAGCCTATGAAATAACCTATATTATCCAAACCATGGCATACACTGTCAACTGCATTCAAATAAGACTCATGAGATATCCTGCTTTTTTTTCATCTATTTTGAGACATGTCCTGAGGAAAACTTGAGGAAACACGCATAGGGAACGCTCTCTGGCTTTACCTGGCCCATCACATCCTTGATCAATACCTACACACAAGGTATTCCTCCTGTGATTACCACAACCTACTCCTCCTTCAGTCTCAATGCCAAGAACCATCTTTGCAGCCCCCCGATCCTTCATCCATGAAAGAATCAAACCACTGACTAGGCGACAGGTCGAACCACGATCTCCTGCAAAGTCTTTTCTCAGCCCCTTTAACTTCGAACTGCTCTGGTTGCTTCATGTAGATCTACTATTCACTTTCCGTTACAGAAGTGCAGACTCTACATCTATCCTTCCAGCTCAAGATCACATTGGTCAACCAGTGGCAATCACGGATCTAATAGACACCTGTTATACTGTCGGAGCGAATATCTCTGAGAAGTCGATCCCTTCTCTCTGAGCATAACACTTCGCTACCAACCTCGCCCTGTATCTATGTTGTATCCTCCTGAAGATTCACCTGCATCTAACCGATTTCGGCCCACTAAAAGCTCCACCCGCTCCCATATGTCGGTCTGGTACAACGAATCCATCACATCGCCCATAGTCACCTTTTACTTCTCAGCACCAGGCTCACCTAAAGCCATCTGAATAGAAGATGAATCCTGTGCGATATTCGAGTTGTTCATGTACCTCGCCGATATCCTGCGATCATGCCGTGTGATTCCTCTTACAGGTGACTGCTCCACTTGCTCTATATCCCTGTCCGCACGTCTCAGCCTTCCTGCCTTGCCCGCTCATATGGCCATGCCCAACATGCCACACACGTGTAGAGGTGGAATCCGCTACATCCACTGCAGCTTCACCTTTTGAACTGCTCCCGATCAACCTGTACATGTCACCGAGTCATTGTGCTTTCATGATTACCCATGCCCCCTTAGATACCTTAAGAACACTATTAATATATGTGTACTTGCATCCTTTTACCTCAAGTACACCAAGAGAAATTAGATTCTGCTTCAAATCAGGAACGTGCCTGACATCAATTAGGGTGCGCTCCACTCCATCAAATATCCTGATGCGCACCGTACCAACAGCCACAACATTACAGGCAAAGCCATTGCCCATAAACACCTGTCCACTTCACATGTCCTTCCTTCCCACAATTCCAGCACTTTACCTTTCATTTACCCTTGCCCTTAGATTTGGATCTAGAACCTGAAGAACCTGTACCTTATTTAGAATTCTTACCCACTGTAAACAGTGCATCAGAAGATGTCCCCATGTCGCTATTTAGCTGTCTCATAATCTTCTCTTGAATGGTTGAGATACTGGTAACGACACTCAGGGTTTTATTCATATTACACATAGTGTCCTTGAATGACTCATACGACGAGGGAAGAGAATTCAGTAACATACATGCTTGTTCTTCATCTTTCATCACTTCCTCCATATCCAATAATTTGTAAACTAATATATTAAAGTTGCTGATGTGTGCCTCCAGATCTCCACCCTCTGCCATCTTGAAGTTATATCACTGCCGCTTCAAGTGCAGGCGATTTTCAGAGGATTTTTTCGCATAGACATCCTTTAACTTTGCCCATAATTTAGCCGCAATTTTCTCCCTCATGACATTGTAGAGAACCTCATCTGTGAGACATAAACGGATCGATGATAATGCCTTCTTATTAAGAGTATTCCAATCACCATTAGTCATAGTAGGCTTTCGCTCCTCAAGAGCACTATCTTCACCTTGCTAGATTAAGGAACTCATCATCTTGATCTTCCATAACTCAAAATTATTTTTTCCTGAGTACTTCTCAATATCATATCTAGTGCTTTCCATTATTACTAATTTCTTAGATTCAGATCTGTGCCCAACGATTGCTTTGATACCACTTATTGGGGATTTTGACCTGCGAAATCACACAGATCTAGATCTAAGATAGCAATTTCAATGGCACCAAACACACCTAAGAGAACGCACAAATTTAACATGGAAAACCCTTGCGGAAAAAAACTGTGGCACAAAGCGACAAAAATCCACTATGAAACAGAAATTACAAGAGAGAGGACTTACCCGAATCAAACAACATTGAATCTTACCCTTGCTACACCTTTTAATTTCCCTAGAACCCCTTTAGAAAGCTTTAGAAATATTCCTCATTTTTCCCATCTCCTAAAAAAGCCCTAGGAACACCTATTTATAGTTTTGGCAACTTTCCTTCCGCATCCTCGTTGCAAAAGGACACAGATTTCCGCAATCCGCAAAATCGCGGAACGAATCTGCATAAACTACGACTAGTCAAAGGGGAGCTACGACTAGTCGAACAATCCCTACGACTGGTTGAAGGGCCTGGACATGAAAAACTAAGCTCGTTGGACTTCGAGTCATGCAAGCCATGACCAATCGAGCAGCTCCTACGACCGGTCGAGTAATCCCACGACCGGTCGAAGGCGGTGAAGACTTTTCTCACAACAAAAACTCGACTTAACTCGATGTCCATTCTGGTCGAGTTGGCTCAAAGACTCAATTGAGTCTTTAAGCTACTCGATATGTAATAATTAAATTAAGATATTACTATATTAGCAGTATTTAAAGAGAGTTTTTATAACTAAATAAAATAAAAAAGCAATGGCACATAATACTATTTTCTGCTACTTTTCAGGAAAAGAAAAAATAGAAGAAAGAAATAGTGGTAATTTTCAGAGTGGCGGAAGGCATTGGATCTATTAAAGGAGGTTTAATGTCTGATTATATCCCTCATCATGAGCAGATCAAGTTATAAAATCAAATTGACAAAACTTGACAGAGTCAAGTTCAAAACTGAGTTTCTAACTGACTTGGCCCCAAATCTCAACGAGTTTGAATGAATTTGTTGTTTTGGCTGCTGTTTTCTTATGTTGTTATTTGAGCTATTGTGCTATTTGGTATATATACTACTTTGGTTTTGACAATATTCTTCCATTCAATAAAACAAAACAAAACAAGTATAAAAAATAAAAAATAAATTTTTTTTTTTAAAGAACAAATTGTAGCAGAGATATATAACAAATATACCTTCAAAACTAGAATGTGTTAAGGAAACAATGTGTTAGATAATTTGATAATCAATGAGCTGTTTTTTTAGGACCATAAGAAGAAGCACATGTCATACACATTACGATGGGCCCCACATATCATGAGTGTATATCAGTAAAAACTTTACAACTTAAGGATTTTACAGTCATCTAAACGACACATGAGAAAAAGAAAAGAAAGAAAAAGAAAAGGAGGAGAAATATACATTCATCCCTTATTATTAGTCTTTTCATCCACTAAGACATTGCACTTCCGAGGTGGGCCCAACACAAGGCCCGGCACCACATCATTCATAGCCGGGAATCCAACTGTCATGTTCTCACAAGAAATATTGAACTTCATCCACCTGGAAACATAATCGTTATACCCCCCATACCGGGAACGATAACTCCCACAACTGATATACTTTGTCCAAGCAAGCAATTCAACTTGAAAATTGACGGCCCCACGTAATAGCCTTTTCTTGAACATGGACTCGACCACATCCGCATCCAAGCTCTTCGAGTGGGCCATGAGGTGGTCTTGGATCCCCATATAATATAGAAGATCTCTTAACCACTCTTACATTGTCGACCACTCAACCATTATATAGAAATCTCATATATAGAGTGGTCTTAGTAGAGCAAGCTACAGAAGGTTATAGCATTGTTGACGACAGAGGCTGAGTACATTGCAGTAACAGAGGCATGTAAAGAGATGCTTTAAATGAAGAGGTTCCTATAGGAACTTAGCCTGAAGCAGGAGCAGCACGTGGTTTATTGCGATAGTTAAAGTGCTATACACTTGAGCAAAAATCTAAGTCAGCACTCCAAGTCGAAGCACATAGAGATTCGATATCACTGGATCAGGGATACTTTGGAACAGAAAGTGTTACAGCTTGAGAAAATCCACACAGACGATAATGGGTCAAACATGATGACCAAGGCATTGCTCGAGGACAAGTTTGAGGTTTGTAGAAACCTAGCTGGCTTGAAGATGGTGGATTTCTCCTGCATAAAAAAGGAAGAGATTTGATGGGGTTTTTTCTCCAGGCTCGACTGGTCGAGCGTCTCACTTGACCGGTCGAGGGTGTTGGTCGACCAGTCGAGGACTACTCGACTCGAACTCCAACGAGTTTTGGTATGAAATTTCTGCGCTGCTCGACCAATCGAGGGGTCTGCTCAACCGGTCGAGGGTGTCGCTCGACCAGTCGAGGACCCTACTCAACTAGTCGAGGGTTACACAGATTTGGGCAAATTTTGTGCGGACTGCATAAATTTGATGCGGTTTTGCAGGAGGTGTGAAAGGGAGTTGCCTAAACTATAAATATGGGTCCTTAGGGCTCTTCTAGGGAATGCAAGAGGGTTTCCTAAAGCTTTGTAATAGTTTACTAAAGGGTTTAGGGCTTTCAAAGGTGAGAGAGAGAAAAAAAAAAAAGGAGAGAGAGGAAGCTTGTGGAAGGGAGATTCCGTTATCGACATCTCAGTGCTTCTACATCCTCGTAATCGGTGAGATATTTCCATTTTTCTTTATTCTCTTATTGTTTATCCACTCCTATGTGAGTGAAGAAGGTTTGATCCAAGCGATGTGTACTTGAGATCGGTTGTAACTTTTTACTTTATAGTGAATTGTTGATCTGGACGAGGTCCCGTGGTTTTTACCTCTTTGAGGGTTTTCCACGTAAAAATTTCTTATGTCGTGTGGTTTATGATTTGATTTATTTCATTGTTTTATTATTTCATAATTCTGGCATTTTGGGAGGCTAGATCTTAAGGTTTTTTGTGCAAAGCCCCCAACAGTTTGCGCCGCTGCTTTGGTAAGCGCCTTCCCTTCTCTTCTTTCGCAAGTCATAGGTACCAATTTCATTTTGATAAGACCATTATGGATTTCTGTTGGGCTTGGGCCTGGATATATTCATAGGTATGGGTCAAAGGCAACTGGACACAACCCATTGAGACATAGTTCAAAACCCGAAAACTCGACTCAACTCGATGTCCATTCAGGTCGAGTTGGCTCAAAGACTCAATTGAGTCTTTAAGCTACTCGATATTTAATAATTAAATTAAGATATTAGCAGTATTTAAAGAAAATTTTTATAACTAAATAAAATAAAAAAGTAATGGCACATAATACTATTTTGTACTACTTTTCAGGGAAAAAAAGAAAAGAAAGAAATAGTAGTAGTTTTCAAAGTGGGGGAAGGCAATGGATCTATTAAAGGAGGTTTAATGTCAAGAGTTTGAATGAATTGGTTGTTTTGGCTGCTATTTTGAACTATAGTGCTATTTGTGTAACAGCCCAGATTTTTGCCAACCTGGAATTAGACGTCCTTAGGCAATGGGCTGCTCCTAACACCTTATTAACCTGTCAGAACTGAATACCAAAGTCTAAAATCGCTTCTGAACCCATTTCCTTCACAAATCCAACCCTTCATCACCTTGTTCTTTCAATTTTCCTAAGTACTTTCACCCTAAACACTATCTTAAACTAGTTAAGTGTTATAACTCAGATCACCTCATATACAAACTACAAAGGCCTGAGTACCACCTCGACCAGAAATCACTTAGGATTAAATCCTTTAGAAATGAGACAAAGTAACTAAGTGCTAAACTAGATTAGCTACGAAATCCATTTGAATCGCTTTAAATACGATCTGCAAGACCCAAAACTTATAGAATCATTGACGTTGGGTTACCCTAAAATCTTGGATCAAATTCATTACATTGAACGCTTCTCGAACGCATTGAAACTCCGTGATCGTCTGAGCCGCACATGGTGAGTCTGAATAATTCGAGGTTAAGGACTTAGGACCGCCTCGCTGGGCTTGACAACCATCTCGGAAATCAAATCCAGATAGTGTCCCACGGCTGTTCGCTTGAGTCCGGAGCGAGAGAGTATGAGAACACTTATTTCTTTACAAAAAAAATATCTTGAATAGTAATCTGAGACTCGTCGCTTGCGGATCAGTATTAAGCAACCAGACCGTCAAAATCTGACCAAATTACACCATTAGATCAGGAAAAATTTTATAAACATTTACATGTACTCGGAATCTTCGATCGAGACCCACTGACCGTCGAACTGAAACTAGTCCGCCACACGTGATCTGGAAATCCGACTGAAACGAAAACTTAACTAAACGTAGATCCGGTGTTAGTGAACTTAAGTCTGACCTTTGGCTCAAGGAGGCCCTCTAAAAGTCCTCCGTTGAGCTGAAACAGGTCCACTTTGGTTATAACCCAAGTATACCTTGACTTGGAGTCTATTTCAGTGAGTTTTTAGACTATATAAGGACCATAAACCCTCTCTCATTGCAGCCATACGAATTTGAGAGAGAAGAGAGAAAAGAGAGAGAAAGTGTGGGAGATGTGGGAGAATCTCCCTGCCATGCTTCCCTGCTGCTCCATGAGCTCAACCACTCCATTCTAATCGCTTTCCCAGCAATTCTGACTCCATTTCTAGGTAAGAACCCTAACCCTAAACTGATTTGGGGTTTTGGTAGTTGTAGGTTATGAAATAGCTAACAGAAAATATGCTATAGGTTACCAAACTGCCATATACGAAAGCCTAGCAAATCTATGGACTTCGTTGCAATTCTATGACAAAAGGTGCGGACTTTAGGTGTATAGGTTATGGTTTTCAACGCTTTTAATGTCAGATAATAATAGATTCATGATCTGCATGCAATTGCACATGTACAAAGTGCTGTCTGTTTTCTGTTTTGATTAAAGATGAAGAATATGGAATTTTACATATTCTAGGTATTCGTAGAAAATACCGTATATGTATAAATTTTAGAAATGTGTTTGACATGATTAATTGTTGTATGAATATACGATATATGGATAAAATACTTATTTGGCGAATGGGTTCGCCCAAATACATGTTTTACTAATATACACTATGTATGTAGAAATACTGTATTGTACAATGTACTATATACATATAGATTTTAGAGATGTGTTTTCCATGATTATTTGTTGTATAAATATATTATATGTGCGTAAAATACTTGCTTGGCGAAAGGACTCGTCCTAATACATATTTGCTAACATACACTAAGTATGTTAAAATAGTGTATGTTAAGTGTTTGTGAAAATGCTTGTGTGAGTAAGTGTTTGGATGATATTGCCTTAAGTATGGTGTTGAGATGGGATTCTCAACCACCTTAGAGACATGTATGATTTCCTCCATGTGGTTGTTCACTTTAACCACTTACTTATGAAATATATGTGTTTGTATTCCTATTTATATAGTGCTTCATAACATGCTTTATAATATGCTTTATGATATGCTTGTTAACATGCTCAACTGATTGTATGATTTTATTTATGTAATGCACATGTTTAAATTTATGTTTATGTTGTATGATCCATCATGGGTGATAGAGGAGTGGTGTAACGATTCCATGCAACAGCCCTAGCAGCCCTAAACGAATGATACCAGACTTTGATTGTATGATTTGAATCTTGATCCATTACTGGTTTACTTATCTGTAATTGAATGTGATTGGGGCTATGATTATAGTTCAGGCAATCGGTAACAATTCCTGTCTAAGTGGGCGATTTCGTCTCGCCACAATTGATGCGTTCGGTGAATCCGAGTCGTACGATGGTTGACGACAGTGGTACCTTGTCGGCTACTCCACCGTACGCTCGTACTAGTCGAACTAGTCTAATAAACCGATTGGCCCATTGTATGTTAACCATGTTTGGACGCCATTGCTTGAACCTAGGGTACCGAACTTACCAGTGGAATCCCATAACCATGGTACCTCGATCCGCTAAGACTCACGAGCCGGGCATGGTGGTATGGGACACCGTGGTCGAGCTGTCGGCCTATGCTAGGGCCACGTGCCTCCCCGTAGTGACCATTGAGCAACTAGACTCGTGAGCCGATTATGGTGGTATGGGACACTATATTTGAGCTGTCGGCTTACGCTTACACAACCTGGCTGTGGTCCCCAATCGGGTTGCATCCGGGTTTCATTCTCAATAAGCGGACCGGTCGGGCTTCGAAAATAGACTGCCAGTTGGTAGGGTGTCAGTGGAGTGACCTCGAACATACTCTAAATCTGCGGTGAGACGACTAGCCTTCTCATAGTAACAGAGTATAAGCTAGGCCTGTATTGATAAGGTGATGGGGGAGTGGTGCAACGATTCTGCGTAACAGCCCTGTTAGCCCTTGCAGTGACCTAGAAACACACCATCGTATGAGATTATCTAGGACTGACGACCCTAGAATGGATCATGTTTGAGAATGATACAAGGGAGGTACCTTAATTTCCCAATCCTGCTGTTTGAAATGGAATAATAACAACTCGGTAATCATGCTCATCATGCATCGCATGTGCCTAGAAGATGTGGAGCACTGAGGGATAAAAGCATGCTGCGAACGAAGAGGGTGTCGCATGAGGGAGTATGTCAGTGAGGGCATACATCATGACTGCATCCATACTTGCATTAATAAGAGTAGTTAGGAGTGTTTGATTGTACTGCTTTATCATTACTGCTTGACTGAGTCGATAACATGTTAACCTATGCTTTATTGTTCCACTGAGTTAGCTACTCACTCCCACGTTACGGGACGGTGTTGTACACATCAACCAGATTTGTTGAGTTTCAGGTGATGGCAATGCTTATGAAGCAGAGCCGGACTACTACTATGATGTTGAGGAGAAGTTCTCCTACATATAATTCTCTGACAGGTCTATGAAGACTTGGTATTGTATTGACGAGACTATGGTACTTGGGATAGAAGACATTACACTTCCTCACATTTGGTAAATTTTAGAATTGTACTTGTATTTATTTAACCTGGTAACATTATCACACTCTGGAGACTCACCACAGTTTTTATATTCTATATGTCTATCACAGTTTCCGCTTGCAATTTAACTTGTCTCGAGTATGATATGCTGTTTTGGCTTAATCTCACTCATGTTCAATGCACGAATACAGTCAACATTCAATCATCATTCATTTTATTGAATAAGTGATGTTCTGGAACTCGGGAGTTGAGTTACTACTCGACCCCCGATTTTCGGGATGTTACAATTTGGTATACTACTGTTTTGACAATATTCTTCCATTCATTAAAACAAAACAAAATAAATATAAAAAATTATATTAAATTAAAAAATAATAATAAATTGTAGCAGAGATATATAACAGCTATAGTAACCTTTAAAACTAGAATGTATTAAGGAAACAATGTGTTAGATCATTTGATAATCAATGAGCTGTTTTTTTAGGACCATAAGAGGAAGCACATGATGGAGAGATTGGATGTATCATACACATTTCAGTGGGCCCCACATATCATGAGTGTATATCAACTATTGTGTTCTACTAACTGTAAAAACTTTACAACTTAAGGATTTTACAGGTGTAACGCCTTGAAAATTGGGGGTCATGCATACACTCGACTCCCAAGTTCTCGGGTGTCACTTATAGCCGATTTTTATTAATTTGCATTTAATCGAGTTTAAATGCGCAGCATGAAATTTCTTGGAACATGAAGCACAATCACAATAAGTCTATTGAAATGAAAGAGATCAGAATATACCAGCCCCAAAGAATATAAATGGGATGCACAAGGCGTTGCCCAACAAAATTAAAAAATAACATATCCAAAAAAAATGATGCACTGAGTCCACTACTCAGCGATCCAAATCTCGTCAACTAAGCCGATGGAGAACCGCTCATCCACGAGAAGTAAGACACCTCGTTCTCCTCATCAAGACTCGCGCCGCCAGGCTCTTCGTACTCTGCGTCACCTGCATCTATAGGAGAGTCTGCTTGGTGTTTTAAAACACCGTCCCAGAGTGGGAGTGAGTGATCAACTCAGTGTGTGCTATTAGTCTTAAGTTGTAACAGACATCAATTATATTATGAACTTAATGAAAGACAATCATTCATAGACACTTTACTAATCTTGTTAATGCATACGTATGATAGATGATATGATGCATGCCCTTGTCACAACACTCCCTCAAGCGTCTCCATCTAATAATTACGTATGACCAACACTCCCTTAGAGCAACCTCAACTGCCAAGTCGCCAACCTAACTAGTGCTATGCGATGATAATGTTAGCCAAGTTCTTAGTTAATTCCATTCATCCAGCAGGTTAGGAAAACTGATACACTTCACGTATCAATGCCCTCAACTAGTTGCGATGCAAGGCCCCTCAATGCAAGAGGCCAGGGCACAGCGATCCTTGATCCCGTCGGGTTCCCCATCCCCGACTTCAAGCACATGGGGAGTGCTGAGAACTGGGATGGCCCGAGATAACTACGGGAAGGTTCGTCACCCCAGCGTAGGCCGACAACTCGGACACAGTGTCCGATTCCACCATGCTCAGTTCACGAGACAGTGGACCAGTTTCAAGTGGTTATCGATAGGCTACAACGGTTGTAGGGTGTTTCAGATTCCATACATATGTGAGCAATCAAAGTTAACAAGTAAAGTTGGTCAGTAACAGGCTATACCGCACAAGTCTAAGTAAGCACGTGACAAACGACATCAAGTACGAGCGACCCATGTAGTCTAACTACTATGCCCATCCGCCCAAACCTATGGGTTTAGCCTAGGGTAGTCCTACCAATGGGACCACCCTCACTCTACTCATTTTCCTGACTAACCCAAGGGTTGATGATCCTCCATACCATGCTAAAAATCCACACTACCAACTAGCATAGGCGATATCATGCATCCTTATTTTCCACATACAATTTAGATTTTTCCACAAGCATGCTAACAACATAATGAAATAAGGTGCATGTGTGATGTGTGGGTTAGTGAGGATGCTAAACATTTGATATGTCTCATAGATTTAAATTGCACAATAGTCAATGGATCATACAAACTATAAGTCGACACCATATAGAAATTTAAACAAGACATATCATGCAATCATCCATTGCACCAAATCATGTGAGAGGCAAGAACAACATCATATGAAGGAAATCAAATAAGACATACAATTTTATACAATTCCAAATAAACTAAGCAATTCCTAGGGTTTCTCTAGATTCTCCAAATGCACCATCCAAGTAATCAAAATCATTAGGCTCGTAATGAAATTAGTATTAGGCCACCTAAGAATAATAGTCTGCACCTTAAGAGGAGATTTTCATTCTTTGAGATCTTAGGGTTTGGGGATTTGGGTAAAACCACCATTTCCTAAATCAAAAACAAGAAAGACAACATTAATGCCTAGAAATCTACACTATGTTGCTCTATTGAAGGGAAAATATATCATTCTTACATTCGCTTCTTGGCATGGGTGGGTTTGGTAGAGGTTTTCTTGAAGAAGAGGTAGGGACTTGCGAGATTGAACTCCTTTGGGCCCCACTTTAGCTATGACCACTTCCTCTCCCTTCCTCACTCTTCCTTCCTCTCTTCTTCCTTTCTTCTTTTTCTTTCTCTTCTCCCTTTTCTCTCTTCTCTCTTTCCCTTCTAGGGCAAATTCGTATGGGGAGAGGGGTGCCCCAAATTTGGCCCTTTTATAATACTAGATTTGGTGTTAATGACCCCAAGTGTTGGGTTTTTACTATACTAACCCTATAAGAGGATTTTTCTAGCCTCTAGGGCCCACTATAGGGTGTGGGAGTCGACACCCACTGTTGGATAGTTTTTTCTAATGATGATCTACGCACAGACAAAATCAACCCACCATTTGGACGCACCGATCGACATATATGATTAGAAGCCTGTTCAACAGTCATCAATAGCCGATCGGGGCCACGGCTATACGGATATGAGCAGGGAAATATCTTTACTCCACGTGTGAAGTTTGGTCACAAACCAACGGTCCGAAATCCTCAACTTTGCATAAGAGTGGATGACTCAATTCACTTAAGTTCCAGCTTCTTCCTTTCGGGTATTTGCACTTCTCATGCACTCGTCCTTTGGCACAAGTTGACCGGTTCTGGATAGTACTCAGGTCTGACTCCCACGATGGACGTCAAGCCTAGTGAGACGGACATTATTCTATAGTTATGGAACTAGTGGCCCACCAACGAGTGGTCTAGATCTTGTTTGAAAAATCGGGGCATTTCTAGAATGAATTAGGTATTGAGATTTCTCATGGGTAATGATTAGGGTTTGGATTAACTATGTTCATAGTGTAACGTATTTATAACTAGTGAAAGTGAAGATTTGGTCATGCTTACTTTAAACCGTTGGTTTTAGGCTAAAAGCGTAACGGGGTTGATTTAGTCTATTAATCAAGATCCGGGCCTTATTTGACTCGACGTCGATTAGATCTTTAATTTAGTCATGATTGTCTTGATTAGTTAGCGATGGGTCAGTTAGATTTGGGTCCTATGTGAGTAAATCATGGGGCTACACCTTATGTTCAAGTGATCAGGTAGATTCGTTGGCTTCCTACAGTTGATTAATCGGACTGGTGCGGTTCTTTACCAGTACCACCCCTGTATAAACTAACATTGAGTGTTAATGGTCATTAAGTGATATTATAAGTTAATTAAAAAAATTTCAAGGATTTTTGAAAATTCAAAACAGTGAAAAATCCAGGACGTTACAATAGGCATCTAGACGACACATATGAGAAAAATAAAACAAAGAAAGGAGGAAAGACGTACATTCACTCTCATTTCTTAATCTTTCCATCCACTAAGACACTGCACTTCCGAGGTGGGCCCAACATAAAGCCCGTCCCCACATCATGCGTAACAAAAAATCCAATTGTCACATTATCAGAAGAAATCTTGAACTTCATCCAGCCCGAAAGAAACTTGATATACATTGTCCGAGCAATCAATTCAACTCAGAAATCGACGGCCCCACGTAATAACCTTTCCCTGATCATGGACTCGGCCACATCCACATCCAAGCTCTTCGAGTGGGCCATGAGGCGGTCTTGGAGAGTCTTATGCCACCGTAATTTCCCAGAAAAGGAGGGGATGGAGACCTGTGATAGGAGGTAGGATCCATAGTATATGGACGACTGGACACAGTCAAAGTACATATCTTCATTCGTCTCATAGTTCTGAATGTAAATCGAGATATTCCAGGCGACAGTCAATTGTGATGGGGTTTTTTCCCCTAGCTGGTGCACGACCAATCATGGAGTCGAGCCCTGACTCGACTCCAAGTCAAGCGACTTTGGACTATTTTTTTTAGGGAAGCTGACCGGTTGAGGTGGTGCTCGACCGGTCGTGGGTAGCACTTGACCGGTCATGGTTATGCAGATTCGTTCCGCGATCTTGCGGATTGCGGAAATCTGAGTCTGTTCGCAACTGGGATGCATAAAGGAGTTTCCTAAAACTATAAATAGGGGTTCCTAAGGTTTTTCTAGAGATGAAAAACAAAAGAGGGTAATCAAAGGTGTGAGAGAAAGAGAGAAAGAGAGAGAGGAAGCTTGTAGAAGGGAGGTTATGCTCGTGGAGGTTATCTATTGTGTAATTTATATCTCAGCACTTCTACGTCATCATAATCGGTGAGATTTCTCCATTTTTCCTTTTATTCTCTCATTGTTTATCCACTCCTGCGTGAGTGAAGACAGTTGTAACATTCTACTTCATAGTGGATTGTTGATCTAGACGAGGTCTCGTAGTTTTTACCTCTTTAAGGGTTTTTCACGTAAAAATCTCTTGTGTGGTGTATGATTTATGCTTTGATTTATTTTATTGCTTTATTATCCATAATTCTGGTTTGTTTCAGGAGGCTAGATCTTAAGGTTTTGTGCAAGGCCCCCCAACAAAGTGGTATCAAAGCCAGGTTCATTGAATGGGCAGGATCAGTTTTGAATTATGGAAGGTGGCTCATCAAGGATGATCAGCCTCAATGGTTCTAACTGGACCATATAGAAGGCTAAGATGGAGGACTTGCTTTATTGCAAGGACCTATATTCGCCAATTTTAGGCATATAAGCAAAATCCAAAGATATGTCTGATGATGATTGGAAGAAGATAGACCGAAAGGTGGTGGAGTTTATTAGACAATGGTTGGATGATTCTGTGTTCCACCATGTGTCTACAGAGACCTCAGCCGCTAGCCTATGGTTGAAATTAGAAGAGCTGTATGAAAGGAAGACAACCAGTAATAAAATTTTTCTGATAAGGCAATTTGTGAACCTCAAGTTCAAGGATGGTGCTTCTGTGGCCGAGCACATGAATAAGGTCAGCAAAATAGTGAACCAGCTCTCTACTATGAAGATGGTCCTAGATGATGAATTGCGGGCTTTACTATTACTTAATTCATTGCCTGACAGTTGGGAGACATTGGTGGTGTCTCTAAGTAACTTCGCGCCAGATGGAAAGATTTTCATGGAACAGGTAACCAGTTGTCTCTTTAATGAGGAGACAAGGGGGATGTCTCAGGGGTCTGCTTAATAAGAGGCCCTTGTGACACAGGAACGGGGGAGAGGAAAGAACAGAAAGGGCGAGAAGGCCCGAGATAAATCAAGAGGCAAGTCGAGTAATAGAAAAGATGTTGATTGCTAGAATTGTGGCAAGAAGAGTCACTACAAGCATGAATGTCGTGGTAAGAAGAACGACAAGAAAGGAAAAGGAAAGGAGAAGGAAGATGAATCAGATTCCACTGCGGTCGCTTCAGATGGCGACGTTGTAGCTATTCTTTTAGCAGGTCATGATGTTTGTCTCACGGTTATGAGTCAGGACAACGACTGGGTGATTGACTCAGGAGCTTCTTTTGATGCGACTCCACGTAGGGACTTCTTCACAAGCTACAAGTCTGGTGACTATGGGACTGTGAAGATGGAAAATTCTGGTGTATCGAAGATCGTAGGGGTCAGTGATATTTGTGTGAAGACCGATGTGGGCTGCACATTGGTTCTCAGGGATGTGAGGCATATCCCAGACCTTCGTCTCAACTTAATGTCGACGGAAAGGTTGGATAATAATGACTATAAAAGCCAGTTTGCTGGTGGGCGTTGAAAGCTCATCAAGGGTTCGTTGATCACAGTCAGAGGAAAGAAGTGTTGCACCCTTTATAAGGCAAGTGTCAATGTATGTAAGGGTGGATTGAACGCAACAAAAGATTCAGCTATTGACATGTGACACATGCGTCTAGGCCACATGAGTGAAAAAGGGCTTCAGCTACTAGCAAGGAAGTGGCTCCTTCCAGACGTGACAGGTATACCTCTCAAAACATGTCTTGATTGTTTATCAGGAAGACAACATAGAGTTTCATTTATTAAAACTGCTTCTCATATTAATAAATTGCATGCATTAGATTTGGTTTATTCTGATGTTTGTGGTCATATGAGGACAAAAACCTTGGATGGGGCATTGTATTTTGTCACTTTTATAGATGATGCGTTTAAGAGGGTTTGTGTTTATGCTTTGAAATCCAAGGACGAGGTCTTTAGTGTGTTCAAATTGTTTCATGTTATGGTTCAAAGAGAGAGACAAGTAGATCATTGAAGTGCATTCGCACTGATAATGGTGGTGAATACATTGACGACTTTCACGAGTATTGTAAATCCCTGGGTATACAGCATGAACAGACGGTTCTCAAGACCCCCAGCATAATGGTGTTGCTGAGCGAATGAATCACACCATTGTAGAGAGAATTAGATGCATGTTATCCCATGCGAAATTGCTCAAGATGTTCTGGGGAGAAGCAATGCACACGGCAGTGTATTTGATAAACAGGTCTCCATCAGCCCGTTGAATGGAGAAGTACTCCAGAAGGTGTGGACTAGATAAGATCCATGGTATACTCATCTCAGGGTGTTTGGATGCAGGGCATCCGTTCACATACCAAAGGACGAGAGGTCCAAGCTTGATATGAAGATCAGAAAGTGTATGTTCTTGGGGTACGGTGATGAAAAGTTCGATTACAGATTGTGGGATCCGACCGAGAAGAAGCTCGTTAGCAGCAGAGATGTGGTTTTCTTTGAAGATCAGTGTATAAAAGACATTAGTAAGCCAGAGAAGAACCGTCATAGTTCAAGTGAGCTAGAGGACATGGATCCGGTTATTCCTCCCGTGATGCCTGATGACGAGGGAGTACAGCAAGCTGCAGAGGATGAGAGAGTTCCTTCAGAAGATGGACCAGGGGAGCAGCCCCCACTTGATTCACCTGTTGAGCCACAGGTGAGGAGGTCATCTAGGGACAGACAACCGTCTAAGAGGTACTTGCCACATGAGTACATTATGCTGACTGATGGGGAAGAGCCAGAAGATTATTCTGAGGCACTAGCCAACAAGCATAAGGGGGAGTGGTTGAAAGCTATGCAAGAGGAGATGGAATCCTTGCATAAGAACCACACTTATGATATGGTGAAATTATCTAAAGGCAAGAAAGCTTTGAGCAACAAGTGGGTATTCAGAAAGAATGTTGAGCAGAAGAATTCACAGACGAGGTTCAAGGCCAGACTTGTAGTGAAAGGGTTTGGTCAGAGGAAAGGTATAGACTTTGAGGAGATATTCTCACCAGTGGTGAAGATGACATTCATAAGAGTGTTGCTTAGGTTGGAAGCTAGCATGGATCTAGAGATAGAGCAATTAGATGTTAAAACTATCCTCCTCCATGATGACCTGGAAGAAGAGATCTACATGCACCAACCAGAGGGGTTCGAAGTCAATGATAAAGAGCATATAGTGTGTAGGCTGAGGAAGAGCTTGTATGGGCTGAAATAAGCTCTACGACAATGGTACAAGAAGTTCAACTAGTTTATGTTACAGCATGAGTATGACAAAATGGAGTCGGACCACTGTGTGTTCATGCGTAAGTTCTCAGATGGTGATTTCTTAGTTCTGCTATTATACGTTGATGACATGCTCATCATGGGAAAAGACATCAAGAAGATCAACAGGCTGAAACAAGAGTTGGGCAAGTCTTTTGTGATGAAAGACTTGGGCCTAGCTAGACAGATCCTATGAATGGAGATAACCCATGACAGAAGCAGCAGGAAACTATATCTATCACAAGAGCGGTATATTGAGAAAATCTTACAGCGGTTCAATATGAATGCAGCGAAGCCAGTCAATACTTCACTAGATGGTCACTTCAGATTGAGCGACATACAGTATCCCAAGACGAAGGCAGAGGTGGAAGAGATGCAGAAGATACCCTACGCGTCAGCTAGGGGTGTACATGGGTCGGGCCGAGTCGAACTGGCCTCAGCCCATCCAGGCCCGTTCAACAGCCGCACCAGGCCCGAACCCGACCGAGCCTGGTCATCGGGCCAACATCTCAAGCCCGAACCCGGCCTGGCAGCAAGTGGGTGAGTTCGAGCCAGTTTCGAACCTTACGGCAAGTTTATGGGAAGAGCTTTGGTAGGTAATCTGCGTCCCATTACAATTTACAAGTTCATGAGAGAGAGAGAGGATATATTATAATTTTACTATATTTACATATATTTGACAAAGCATAAAATAAAATATTTTATATAAACTGAATACAGTCATACATTACTGACTACTGTTGAGAAGATTCATCTGAGCCCGAGCTGCTATCTAAATCTTTATATACGTACTCATTCACCTCTCCCTCTTCAAAAGGTGGAGATAACTTTTTATTGCCCTCCTCTTGTATAGTTTAAATTAGATTTTTCAAACTATTTTGTGAGAAGATTTATACGTAGTTCTCAACGTCCTGTAAAACGCTCCCAAACTGGAGAGAAACTTAGCTAAATTCTTACTATTTTTCTTTTTACCTGTGCAGCTTGAACCTACTTCGACATCATGTGGTCTTGGAGGACATCGTTGATGTGTATAAGCCTCTTCCATACTGCGCTTTAAGGCGAGTTGAAATTGTTCTTCTTCTAATGCTAATAATTTAGCTTCCTTCTCTGCCTCAGAAAGTTTGGATTGGAGAGTGGAAGCTTTTTTATTTGAATTAAGAACTGCTTGGAAAAGAACTTGGATTTCTTTTGAGGCTTTAGGTCACGGTCTTGCATCTCCACCCCGATAGGATAAGTGTAATCTGAGCCAATTAGTTTTGTTAACAAACTTGGCTCCACACAAATTACACAAAATCTTGAACTTTCCAGACTTTGGAGAATGGACTAAGGAACTATAGTCTCAAACATTAACCGATGGTTCGCTTGAAGACATATCTACGTATTGTGTTGGAAAAGTATTTTATACTTTTTAACAATAATGAAATACTGACATAAGATAAAAGTAATTTATGAATTAAAAAATAATAAAAGTCAACATAAGTGATAAATAAAAATAGAAGTCAGCAAACAGATGTAGAAATGCATTGCGCAGCTTGCATAACATCCATCAACATAACAGATAAATAAAAATAAAAGTCAAAAGAGTACCCATTACAACATTTGCAAATTCAATTAAAGTAACAAGATCATAACATCCATCCCAAACATCCATCATATTGTTGTTGTTTCATGTGTTGCAGCTTCATTCACATTCTCCTCCTCTTCCTTATCAAGATCACCTCCTAGACTCAGACGCAACCAATGTTGTGTACAAATTAATGCTTCCACTGTATCTGGTGCAAGAAAACTTCTAGTCTTGCTCATGACCCTGCTCCCTGTACTAAATGCAGATTCCGATGCCACTGTTAAAATAGGAATTGATAAAATATCTCGTGCCATCGTCGATATTGTAAGATATTTTCCTTCACTAACTCGTAATTTCCACCACTCTAAAACATCAAACTCTGAATCCTGCCGTAGTATGACCGACTCTTTGAGATACATGTCTAACTCTGATTCTTGCTTGATTGTGTCTGTATTTTCTTTTTCTAAGAAAGACATGAAATCAGCATTGTCGAAGCTTGAAGAAACTTGCGATCTAACTTCAGAAGCACTTAGTGTGGATACTGTGGTTGTGTGCGCGTTATACAATGCTTCGTTTACATCATGAACCTTCGAGGTTTCAGATATTGTCTTTTCGGTAGGATAAATCCTCGTGAAGATGTACTTAACATAACTCATCTTGCGCCGAGAATCAAGAACAACAGCTATGGACATTATTAGATGACAGTCATCTCAGTACTTATCGAACTTCATTTGCATATCACCTGTCATGATTTGGAGAAAAAATGAACCGTCATCAGCAGCTTTCTTCAGGGCATCCTTGATCTTTCACATAGATGAAAGAAACAATTTGCTGTAAGAAACTTATTGCTAGAAAATATTTTCGTACAGTCATAAAAAACTTTCAAAAATTTGTGAACTTCTTTCGCTTTGCTCCAATCATCATCGGTAGGCAACAAAGCATATGTTTTATTACGCACTGCATATTCTGGAAAGGCATGTTCTAATTCCAGGGCTGAATCCAACATCTCAAAAGTGAAATTCCAACGTGTGCATACATCTAACTTCAAGTTTTTGAAGACGTCAAATTCAAACGTTGAACGATGTCATTCCATATACTCAATCTTGAAGATGAGCCCTTATGTACTTCACACTCTCCCTCACATTCTCTATAGTTTGGTCAATTGATTTCAACCCTTCTTGTACAATTAAGTTGAGAATGTATGCACAACACCAAACATGAAATATTTTTCCCTCAAAAAATAAACTGTCAGTTGCCTTGAATTGGTTACGTAAGAATTATATGACACTGTCATTTATCGAAGCATTATTTAAAGTTAATGAACTGACTTTTTTTTTCAATGCCCCAATCTCGTAGATAGTTGTAAATGCAATCTGAAATAACCAAACTGGAATGGGGAGGTGGAAGGTGGCGAAAGTTCAATATTCTCTTGCAGAGTTTTCAATTTTCATCAACATAGTGTGCAGTCAATGAAATGTAACCCTTTCTTTGATTTTGCGCCGTCCACATATCAAACGTCAAACTTACCCTTGAAACCGAATCTAAAACTGCTTTCAGCTGCATTTTCTCACTGGCATACATCTTCATGCACTTCCTCTTCACAGTAATATGGGAGACCTTCTCAAACTGAGGATTAAGGTATTTACTGTATCTCATAAATATTTCACTCTCTACCATCTTAAATGGCTGCTCATCAATGATAATAAGCTTTGCAAACCACTCCTTCCGCTTCCTTTTTTCAAACTTATCAGTGGTAAGTGTACCTTCAGAAGCAGATCCTTCGGACTTTGTAAACGATAGCAATTGTTGGCCTGAACATGGAAGTCTAGATCTCCTTGCACAACTTTGTCTATGTTAGTTTAAATGAAACGTCGACCCCCCGACACTTTTGGTGTATAGACTTTTGTAGTGCATACATCTTATCTTGGGGACATTGTTAACTACTACTTCTTTAAAATCATCGTAGATAGCTGATCGTTTCTTTCCTTTATTTGCAGCTGAAGACCCCTTTCCCTCAACAATAAGTAGTGAGGTGGCTGACGCACCAGCACCGGTACTAGGGTTAGGTCGGACTTCATCCTCACTGACCATATCTAAAGATATGAAACAATTTCATTTATCCTTGAACCTTAGTAAAGAATTTCCTAAGCGGATAAATCAGTTACTCATTCAATGCTGGATAGATAGTAATGCTTTCATTATTCAATTTAAATGCCACGCCAAAATTTTGGCAGCATCTCCTCTTATCTCTCCAGAATATATTAATCTTGGATTTGATTCACACGTCAACTATCCATACAAAGTATGGATATTTGATGAGGAAGTAAATGCAAGAAATATATCCAGGGAGAATTAGGAGAGATGAACCGAAACAAGAATGTGCATTTAAATTAGAATAAATGAAAACATTACTGTCTATCCAACATTGAATTGTTCAAAAAGAGATAATTTGATAATTTCTATGCATCCATGAACACACACAATCTATGTCTGGCAACATAGAAATCCTCAAATGGGCAACTGATTATCCTATACTACAACAACAAGAACAATATATATATATATATATATATATATATATATATATATATATAATAGGCAATTGGTGTAAGCATAAATTAAGACTAACTAACAAAAATAGAAAACATTTGAATTATCTCAAACCTGTAATAAAACCATGACAAGGTACTAGAAATTGGTATAAGCATAGATTAAGACTATATACTCATACATGAAGTCCTATTTAAAAGCAAAATGAAGCCAAGCTAAAGGCATATCAACTTATCTGAATTATCTCAAACTTGTAATAAAACAATGACAAGGTACTAAAAACTTTCCCCTAGCTTGGAAGATCTGTCAATAATTAAAAATAGAGCAACTGTCCCAAAGATTGGATGGCTAGGATAAGGACTTGTAAAATTCTATCCGTTGATTTATCATCGTGTCCTATACATGTGGCACTTGTGAGTGATTATGCTAGCTTTGCCACTGATTGTGAGTGATTTATCATAGTGCTGGCCTGAGCCAGTCCTTGCATATGGCCCTCCCCAAATCCAGCCCATTGCTGCCTCTAACAGACTGGGGAATAAAAGCCCAATAGCTTCGTCCCACTTGGTCAGTGGACAGCTTATAACAGTAGATGTATTTCTACTATCAATGGTCTAGGCCAAATATGTGCCATGACAACTCAATCCTCGAAGGCCTGTTTGGATGCACACCCAAAAGGGGAATTTGATGCCTTAACAGTGTTTAGAGCAAAAACCCAGTTCATATCATGCAATTGTATTCACTTTTACAAATCCTATCTCATCTAATGCGTAGGTAAGATAGGTACCAAAAAGCAAACTCATGACCACGCCTTTTGTACCACATGTGCCAATATGGCACGTGCAAGATCCATACCGTTGGCTTTCGCTTGCCAAGATGAAGTGTGGCCAGCTCTAAAACAACACAAGAATGCCTTATTTTCTAAGGAAAGTCATGGGATGGCTTGACAATTAAATTCTATCTAAACATGGCTGTTTGGATTTTAACTATTTATAGCCATTAATCACGGACATTCAACCTTAGTCAAATCACCACCGTTAGATGGTGCTTTTGCAAGTAAATGAAGATGCATGCATCTTTTCTCTTTAAAAAATAAATAAATAAATAAATAAGGGCTATACCTAATACCCAAGTTGGAGCTTGATAATGCTGACTTGCTATGTTTGGTTCATCCATTTAATGGAAAATCATGGCCCACAAAAAGAACTAATCCCAAGTCACAATCTAATTGCTATGTTTGGTTCAAAGCATAGACAACAAACAAAGGAATGTTTTGATCTTTTCCCAAGCCACGATCTAATTGCTAGTTATCACAAGACTAAAATTCCAATTCTCACAAAATTTCCAAACTGAAACAGCAGTCTCCTTAAATTATCAAATTCCTTCAAAATCATGATCCGATCTAAATCAGGAAAAAAAAGATCATCAAGTAAAAACAAATCATCAAAAATAAAAAAGAGAGACATTTTTAATATTCAGAGCATAAACACCATAAAGAGAGAGATTTCAAATTCAAACTGAGAGAGAGAGAGAGAGATCATACTCGTTAGTGGTTGGACGGACGGACGAGCAGAGAGAGGCGGACTGCCTTTGCAGGTCAGACAAGCAGAAGGAGGCGGAGGTCCTCTAGTGGTTGGACAGACGGATGAGTAGAGAGAGGAGGACGGCCTCTGCTGGTCGGATGAGCGGAGAGAGGCGAAGGTTCTCTGGTGGTTAGACGGATGAACGAGCAGAGAGAGGCGGACGACCTCTGCTGGTCGGACGAGCAGAGAGAGGAGGACGGCCTCTGCTGGTCGGACGAGAGAGAGAGAGAGAGAGAGAGAGAGAGAGAGAGAGATTTGGTGGGGTCGGACAGGAGAGAGCGAGTAGGGGAGAGGGTTTGGTGGGGACGGCTGGGGTCAGGCGTTTTCTTAAAAGGGAAAGGGGAAAGCGACCTAGGGCTTCTTTTTTTTTTTTTAAAGGGGTATATACACTTATGGCAAGTCGGGACGGGTCGAGTCGGGTTTCAGGCCGAGTCAGGCCGAACTTGGACGTATCCGAACTCGGCCTAAACTAAGTTTCAGGCTGCAGTAACTAGCCCGTCCTGACCCGAACTCAGTTCCGGGTCAAGCCGAGTCGGGCTTTTTTAGGTTAGGTCGAGCGAGCTAACTAGGCTATCCCAGTTTGTGTACACCCCTAGCGTCAGCTGTAGGAAGTTTGATGTATGTTATGGTGTGTACACGCCCAGACAAAACATATGCGGTTGGTGTTGTCAGCCAGTATCTTGCCAATCCTGGCAAAGAACATTGGCAGCGGTTAAGTGGATACTGCGGTATCTAAGAGGCTCATCCAGGTTGAGCCTATGCTATGGTGACAGAAAACCTGTGTTAGAGAGCTACACAGATGCAGATATGACAGGCGACATAAACTCTAAGAAGTCTACATCAGGGTTCATGTTCACATTTACAGGGGGAGCAGTTTCTTGCAGAGGAAGCTACAAAAGATCGTAGCATTGTTGACGACAAAGGTCGACTATATTGCAACCACAGAGGCATGTAAAGAAATGCTTTGGATGAAGAGGTTCTTACAGGAACTTAGCCTGAAGCAAGAGGAGCACATAGTCTATTGCGATAGTCAGAGTGCTATAAACTTGAGCAAGAATCCAAGTCAAAGCACATAGAGATTTAGTATCATTGGAGGAGGGATACTTTGGAATAAAAGGTGTTACAGCTTGAAAAGGTCTACACAGACGATAATGGGTCAGACATGATAACCAAGACTTTGCTTAAAAGCAAGTTAGAGGTTTGTAGAAATCAGACTGACTTAAAGAAGGTAAATTCCTCATGGGTTAAAAAGGGAGAGATTTGATGGGGTTATTTCCCGTGCTCGACCGGTCGTGAGCCTTACACGACCGGTCAAGGGCTGGTGCACAACCAGTCGTGGAGTTGAGCCCTGACTCAACTTAAAGTCCAGCGACTTTTACTATTTTTTCTGGGGGTGCTCGATCGGTCGTGACCTCGTCTCGACCGGTCGTGATGACGCAAATTCGTTCCGCGATTTTGAGGATTGCGGAAATCTGAGTCTTTTCGCAACCGGGATGCGGAAAGGAGTTTCCTAAAACTATAAATAGGGGTTCCTAGGGTTTTTCTAGAGGTGAAAAACACAAGAGGGCTATCAAAGGTGTGAGAGAAAGAGAAAGAGGAAGCTTGTAGAATAGAGGTTATGCTTGTGGAGGTTATCTACTATGCAATTTATATCTCAGCGCTTCTACATCCTCGTAATCGGTGAGATATCTCTATTTTTCCTTTTATTCTCTTATTGTTTATCCACTCCTGCGTGAGTGAAAACGGTTGTAACATTGTACTTCATAGTGGAATGTTGATCTGGACGAGGTCCCGTGGTTTTTACATCTTTGAGGGTTTTCCACATAAAAATCTCTTGTGTGGTGTGTGATTTATGCCTTGATTTATTTCATGGCTTTATTATCGATAATTCTGGTTTACTTCAGGAGGCTAGATATTAAGGTTTTGTGCAAGGCCCCAATAAATTGCGACGAGGAGATGTTGAAGGGATCGACAGCGGCTGAGGTTACGATGTATGTAGACATTTTATTGATCCGCGGGGAAAAGAACAAGGCAATTCCTGAAATGAATAAGAATGCTAAGACCGTTGCTATGACGATTTCAGAGCGGGTAGGGTCAGAGGAATCCAATCCGTCCATCCATTTTTTCAGATAATTTTAGTAAGCTTATTGATAAAATTCAACTGAATTCAAACCTCAAAACATCACGGTGGACCCCACCTAAGCATCATCTCACCGCTTTTAGTCCAGATCCCAAAAGCATGACTTTTTTGCTTTCGTGTATCGTCATTGGTCATGCCAGTCAGCAATGACTGTATGTAATGATACCGCTTTCACAGGAAATCCGCATCACTCCCCAGGAAGGCAGGAAGGCGAATTCCCGTGAAGGCGAGGCGATTGGAAGCGGATTGCGTACTGGGTAAAGTCTGTGGGGTCCACCGTGATTTAAACATTATATCTACTCTTTCTATCCATTTTAACAGATAATTTGAGGGCTTTACACAAAAAAAGGTGAAATATATTTAAAGCTCAAGTGGACCATACCATGGGAAATAGTGTGAATTGAAATTCAACCGCTGAAAATTTCTCGGTGTCCACAGAAGTTTTTGATCAAGCTGACATTTGTGTTTTCCCTTCATCGATGTATTTATGATTGATGTAGAGCGGGTCGCGGACAATTACATGGCAAAGATGGATCAAAAAAGGCCCGGTCGGCGAAAGAAGTGATCTGGACCATCAGACCTTAAATCAGGCGTATCTCACAATCCGGGATGAGTTAGCCGACGAAAAATATATGATTTTAGGGTAGAACGAGCTACTTTAGCCAACCAACCGCTACAGGTTGCGGTTGCGACCGGAATTGCGAGAAACCCCGATTTGATGGTCGTTTCCCTGTTTCAATTTCGATTTTTTTACTATAAATAGTAAGTTTTAGTTTGTTTATAACTCTTCATCCGTCGGGCTTTAGAGTTTGCGTCCAACGTGAAAAGAGCTTAGAATAATTAGGGGAACGGTTTGGTGAAGCCAAATAGGACACTTACTATTTTTGGCGAAAACTCATGCGCACTAGTAGACATCACGACCGTCTATAAATAGTAAGTTTACTATTTATAGTAAGTCGCGAATTCTAGGAGTTTTAGTTGTAGTTTGATTCTGATTTCTTTTCCATTGCTTAGTACCCTTATTTAAAGGGTTGTGAACTCGTTTTTATGATTTCATTAATCTATTTCGAATTTATTTAGAATTTATTTCTATTTTCTGCTCTCTTTTCTCGTGGATTCGAGAAAGTCTCTGTGAGGAGTCCGGAGAAGTTCCGTGGATTCGGAATAATTATCCTCTTGAGGAAGACGGTGCTCGACCTCACGTCCTCCCCTGCGTCAATGATCTTATGAATGGGATGGATGACAAATAAACATCACTGTGGACCCTAGCAAGGTTTCTTACGGTTTTCTTTTAGTGTGTTCCACTTAAGCTTTGAACTCAACCACCAACAGGATCGGAAAAAAGTCTGTGGATAACCCACATACATTCATAGTAGGCCCAACTAAGTTTACACAGTAGGATAGAAGCCTCGGTAGGCAATCCGCTCTGTGGGCCCACTATGAAATATATATTTTTATCCATGTCGTCCGTTCATTTTTAAATATCATTTTAGGGCTCGATATCAAAAATTAGATGGATATAAATCTCAGGTGGACTACACCGTAGGAAAACAGGAGTGATAGGATGTCCACCATTAAAATCCTCCTAAGGCCCACTGTACTCTTTATTTGACATCCAATCTGTTGATTATGTCACACGGACATAGGTCAAGGTTAAAAACAAAGATCAGCTTGATCTAAAACTTTTACGGCCCCAAGAATTTTCAATGGTTGATGTTCAGTTAACACTATTTCTTGTAATGTGGCCCATCAGAGATTTGGATATAACTTCTTTTTCGGGTTCATATTATAAAATGGTCTAAAAAAAATAAATGGACAGCATGGATGAAACACATACATCATGGTGGGGCCACATAGCACAAACCACTAGCCATTTATAGTGGCAGCGTCACTAGCCAGTCTGTTCTCCTGTCAACGAAAGGTAGGTGAGCCACACGTTTGTGAGATAAATCTCGAATCAATCAGATTTCGTAGTGTTTTTACATCACCAAGTTTTTTATGCTCTGCTGTGATGTATGTTTTACATCCATTTCGTCCATCCACTTTGCAAGATCAGTTTTGGAAGTGGGCCCATTTTAAGGCAGAAGCAAAGCTCATGTGTACCACATTTGAGAAAGTAGTGGGTAGAAATCTTCTCACGATGTTCATTTTAATAAAGTTTGTAAAATGTGAAAAACTTGCATGAATTTTTTGTATTACTACCATACGCATATATAGTTTGAGATACTCTAATTTAGAATCTATATTATTAGAACATCTATTAGATTTTATCTTTTACATTCTACAATATTTTATCTATTAAATTCTATAATATCTTATCTATTACAATATATAATATTATGCAGCCAATCAAGGAAGGATAGAGGAGGATGTGCATTTGAGGGATTTGAATGTATTATGCATTCATGCAGAGAATACGACAGCTGTGATTTGTTACCAAATCTGTCATGTTTGTTTGAAACGATCCAAAGTGCCATCTAGACCCGCAAATCAGGTAATTATGAAAGGAGTAGGACTAGATCCACTTGGATGATTTCTAGTTCATTGAATCTTGCATTTTAGTTCAGCATGACAGCATCCAGTTTGGATACGCTATTTGACTGAATTGTAATAATTTAATTAAAAGACAGGAAATTACTAAAATGGCAGGACCATCTTAATGCATAATGACAACTTCCAAATTGCAAATCCATCCCATTCAATTCACTCGAAGTGATCTGAATTGCTGTTTGGAGGCCAGCCATACATTTGAAGGGAGTGGGGTTAATCCAATTGGGTCGTCTCTAATTCATTGATTAACACAGCTCATATGGCTTTTTAAAGATATGAGATTATACTTTGAGTAAATGGTTCAAAACCTCCAACCATGCAAAGCAATGAACAACAATGCAATTGTTCCTTTTCAATTATAATGAGTGGGGCCTATGTTTCAGTAATCCAGACCACTTGGTTATCATGTCCCACCATGGACCATGGACCATGCCCCGGAAACCTCGTACATCTGAATATCCTAGAAGTCAGTTTTGGGAGTATTTTCAGCAGATAATCAAAAGCCATCTGATTCTTCCATTGAAAAAAGTTCAATCAAAACCATCTGATTAAGGCCCCCCCCCCCCCCTAAAATAGACAGTTGGACGACTCCCACCTTGCATTTATAAGGCCCTTAATCAGAGGCCTTTGATCAATCTACTCATGGGGATTTGTAACACGCGTAACCTAATACAAACACTGCCGATTGAGCAGTCATTAGTAATCAAGAAGAACAATCAGGAAGTGTGAAAGGTGGGCCACCTGTTTGGCTGATAGCCCTAGAAAAAAAAAAAAAAAAAAAAAACCTTCCCCAAAATATGAATAGAGAAATGCTAGCAATTGCCTCTCATCATTTAAGTTCCATCCAATAATTTACCACGAGGTGAACGCCCATCATGTTGTGGGCCACCAATTGGATGAACCATAGGTCAAACATTACAGTCAGACAACAGTGACCATACAGTCATGAGTTCTGAAGGGTTGAACACCGACCATCTAGAGCCATTCCTTTTTGCAGGCGGCTGATTGAGGGACACATCCTGGACCACCAGATCAATGGCCCTGATCATCCCATGAACTGTGAGGAGAGCTGCGTTAAAATACTAGCACAAGAACGGGGCGCAGGACATCAACAAAATTATCCGTATTCCAAGAGTCATGTTCCCCAACAATAAAACTAGGAAGCCCTTCTCTCCCTTTTAAGATTTTACAAACACATGCATACAACTGTTGGAAAGAAACCTCATTTTTCGTGACATTCTCTCTCTAGTCTTTTTCTTCCCAAGTAAATAGAACAAATCCATAATACAGAAAGTCCATTACAACAAGCTACTTGTCGACGACTTCACAAAACCATGATCCCTATATCTTGGAATGCCCGCACGGAAAGCCTGTTCTAGAACATCAATCCAATCTGCAAATATGGACTCTTTTAGCTGCTGTATCTGGGCATATTCCTTTTCCATGATCGACTCCAGCTCCTCAAAATGCTTGATCTTGGATTGAATCTTATTCAGCTATTAACAGCAAATGCAAACAAAGAAATGCAAATCAGTACTCATCTTGAATGTGAAGCAGAAACAGGAAAGAGGAAGAAGAAGAAGAAGAAGGGCGAAGAACCTGTGCTTCGATTATAGTTGCCATTAGATGCTCTATTTCCCTGTCTTCCTGGTCTGCTAGTAACTTGGAATGAGCAGCTGCCGCTCCAAAAGCTGTTGCAATGGCAGCTCTGATATGCAATGTCGAAGGGCCTTTCTTCTGTGGGGCAGCCTCTAGTGTTTCTGTGAGAATACACATAAGAAGAGCATATGGATGAAAAATGCTTAACCTGAGTCATTTATCTCCAGTAGCACCATGAGTGTGCAAGCCACTGTGAAAGAACCAGGCCGTTCATCAGGGAAGGGCAAGGCCCACGATGGATGTGGCCTCGCTAAAAAATTAAGACTCATCGTTTATCAGGTGGGATGCATATATACATTGACCGTGGACCATTGCTCTTTTCCAACTGTCTACTACTCGATTCATGCAACTGTGGTTTCCTAGTTCCAGGCCCACCTGATGAGACCGGACTGATTTTTGGGCGAGGACATGCAGCTGTGGATGCCCCCAATGAACGGCCCAGATCTTGCACATGTGAAAATGTTGAATGAATGGCACAGATCTCACACATGTGCACATATAGGGTGCCTATGTTTGGTGATAGAAGATGTGCAACTGAACATAGCTTTCCTCATAATGCAAGCGATGTCAGTAGTTTCCTAGTTCCCCTTCAAAAAGGCAAAAAAAGAAAGAAAAGAAATAAAAAAGAAAAGAAAAGGCCATTATCAACATTTCTTTATTTTTTAATGGGAATCGAATTATATATATATATATATATATATATATATATATAGAGAGAGAGAGAGAGAGAGAGAGAGAGAGAGAGAGAGAGAGAGATGAATGCTCACCTACGCACCAGTTCTCAGGAGAACTCGTGATAACTTTTTGAAAACTCATCTCCCGTGATATAAGCCCAAATTCTGAACCGTTCATGTGATGCAGCACGACATGAAACCCCCGAGGCCCAACTTTTACCCTGATCCAAAACTTTTGTGGGCCATGGAAAATTGAAACAGCTTTCTCCCTTGATTTGCCCCTTTTTTTCCATGGCCCACCAAAGTTTTGGATTAGGGTAACAGTTGGGCTTTTGGGCTCATATCATGGGAGGAGTTCTCGAAAAGTTCTCACGAGTTCCCGTGAGAACTAGTGCGCAGGTGAGCATTCCTCCACAAACACACACAAGGAAGCAGCACAAGACCACTGAGGCTTGCTTACCACTACATCCAGCAACCGTATCAGACTGAACTAGATCTTTGGCAAAGATCACTACGAACAACCATATCAGAATGAACTAGATATTTTGCAAAGCAAATCACTACAAACTACTATTATTGTAGTTTACCAAACCAAAACAAAGTATAAAGCCTTATCCACACACCAGTTGATTTCATGCCTGAGGGAATTGATTCATCCAAGCCATCTGATCATCCGCAGAGGGCCAAAGTGGACACACTGCTGGCTGATCAGGTCCATCCAATTACAAAGCAGGCTCACTGATCCAATCAGATAATTCCAAAACAGTAAATAGTTTTGGACTCTGTGGCCCACTAGTCCAACCATAGAACTCTTCTAGTGTTTACATACAAACATCATATAGAAATAAGGATCAGCACAAACCGTACAGCCCTTGTAACATTTGGATTTTTATACATTACTTCCTCATTAATTTGGTTTTTATATATACTATCTTAGGTGTGACCCACCTGATCAGAACTATTCACATAATCACAAGTGGACTGTGGACCAACCAATACACACACATGGGCCAACTGATCATTATAATTTCATATTCACATGAACCATCCAATACATAACATGTGGGCCGCAAGTGGAACGGTAATTCATATACGTAGATCTGGTAAAGTATTAATTGCTCAGTAACCATCCATCTGGATGGCAGAGATTCATAACCTTCCATCAATTCATTTGTACTCATGCATCACATGTATGAAAATTTCGCGAACACAGAAAAATCAAGTCTGATGATAATTTGATCACACAATTTACACTTTGAAGTTAAAATTCAAGTTTGATCAAATTAAATAAGGGGCACACTTGTTCATTCAATTGTGACCCTTCTTTAGAGAGAGAGAGAGAGAGAGAGAGAGAGAGAGAGAGAGAGAGAGACGAAACAACACTTGTGATTTCTACTTTACATGCCAACCAAACTCAAAAAATACACAATTTCTAGGAATCACTATGCCCTACTAGAGTGTTGTCCAAGCAGAAAAAACCATATTATTACCAGCAGCCGCAATAACCGTGCATTACAGTACCTGATAATTGAAATAACTATGTCATTCAGATAACCCCAATCCAGATGACCCCTAAAAAGCCTTAAAAGAAGAAGTGCAAGGAAAATCGAGCGAACCCTTCTTTAGAGAGAGAGAGAGAGAGAGAGAGAGAGAGAGAGAGAGCAACGAAACAACACTTGTGATTTCTAGCCAACCAAACTCAAAAAATACAATTTCTAGGAATCACTATGCCCTACTAGAGAGTGTTGTCCAAGCAGAAAAAACCATATTATTACCAGCAGCCACAATACCCGCGCATTACAGTACCTGATAATTGAAATAACTAGGTCATTCAGATAACCTCAATCCAAATGACCCCTAAAAAGCCCTGAAAGAAGAAGTGCAAGGAAAATTGAGTGACAAACAAAAGGAAACATCAATGGATGAATCTAAGGGCAGATCTACAGATGGATCAATAAATGGATTTTTTTGGATATATCAAAGTCCAGATTGACAAAGGAATTTCTGGATGGTCTGATAATGTATTGATGGTTGAATAAGATGAGACAACTTGACGGATCAACCGACAAAAGGGAGCAATGGAGGATCGAACAATGGATGGATAGTTGGAAACAACTGAAGAAGTGGTGGAAAGTTCAATAGTCAGATTGGCAGATTTTTAAAAGGGTATTCAAAAGTTGAACTTGAGGCCATATCAATAACATTCCAACACCAACTGGAGTGGATAGTCAGGATAACTGGTTAGATAGAAGACAGCGAACATCTTGACTTGTGCAAAGGACAAAGAAGCAATAGCACATGCTAATATGGGGTCAAGTGACAATTGAGCAAATCTTCGTCACCATCTATGACTGAAACTAGTGAAGACATGATATGAGGCTGACACATGGCCTGTGACTCGCACAAACTCAAGGAAGAGTTCCTTCAAGCCAGGGAACTGATGCATCCAGGACATCTGATCATCCACATAGGAAACAAAGTGGAACCCATTGTTGGTCGATTGAATATCAGGTCTATCCAATGGAATACCAGGTCATCCAAAGGTTCTGATTGATCTGGCTTACATCAAGCGTTCACATTTAACTGATTACAGATCTGGACCACATCAACAGTCCTGAAAGAAAACATAGGATCAGTGTTTTAAATAGCAGTAGCATGTTGCGTAACGCTCAGCCCTTTGTAACATGTAGCATAAATAGCGTAGCATGTAGCATAAGCTACACATGATACTTCTATTTTTTAATTTAAAAATACGAAAGATATGATAAATAGTAAGAAAAAGGGGGAAATTATAAAATGCCTAAAAGATGATTCATTTTTTTTTTATTAATTATCATTTATCAAAAGCCAATCCACATATATAAACCAAATCAAATAATTATCACATCATCAACTTTCTAAGCAAACAACTTTAACTAATAATGTCTAATTGAAACCACAAGTCACAAGTATGAAAAGAAAAAAAAAAAATCCCACATGTTAAAAGTATTAAATACAATACAAGTGTCACATTCCTCAACATTAGATACAAAGAAAATGTAAAATAATTATACAAATAGTACATTGTAGTGTACGCTATATACACTACACACTACGTAGCTGTAGCATACGCTACGACCCCTGTAGGATATGCTACAAGGGATTTATGCTATTTACTACGCTACATAGTGTATGCTACGAGCATATTTGAAACACTGCATAGGATAAATCAAGTGTAATTAGACAGCTGGGGGCCACAGATCCAATCAGATTATCCCAAAATAGTAACCAGTTGAACTATGCAACCCACAAGTCCAACCACGCTGCTCCTCTAGGGTATATAAACAATAAGGGTTTGTACAGACTGTACAGCCCTTTAGTCCTATATTAGTATGTATTCTTTTAATAGAAAAAACCTTTCAAAAACCTTTTAATAGAGAAAGGATTCTATATTTAGTTGCTTAATTTGTTTGGATTGTTTCTTTTATTACAATTTTTTAAGGGAAATTTATACAAGGACCAAGGCTTTTTAGGTTTTTGTATGCAATGGCTATACATACAAATCCCTACGTGTGAAACCATGACACAATTATGCTGAACTAAATTGAGTTTTCTGTAGTTAATGTTTCCAGAAGAGTGGCTATTCCTCCTTCGTTCTAACACCAAGACTAGAAGGTTATTGTCTTCTCCAACAGTCCATCATTTGGGCCTATATATACTATAGCATCCACTTGGAAGATTTTATCTAGAATGGCAAGTCTTCATATTTCTTCAAAAATTTCAATTTCCTTCTAGTTTGCTACATCAAAACCTCATGCTATGTAAAGGTATTTCAATAGAGACAGTTACCTGATTGTTTATGGTCCTCTTCTGTTTCCGCATCTTCAACTTTAGGGACTCTGTAACAGGTGGAGAAGAATAAGGCAGAATACATTGGCTTTAGATAAAAATGTCCATTTCTTTTATAAAAATTTTACAGTAAGGTGTAACTTTATGAGCAACAAGACCGAAAGCTAACCTCACTGGCTCGGTATTATAAGTAGGAGACCCAAACTCATATGTAACACAATCCTGTTCGGCCTCAAAGATCTCCCTAGTACACGGGTTCTCATCGCACAATGTCGCAACAGTGGCATCAGCTGCAGCAGCTGCAATATGTGGTCCAACTACTGTAGAAAGGAGAGCTACCTAACATGAACATTGTTAGTTTTTTATGCAGAAACATTGTTACAAATTTTACAGACCACTTATAGCTCCAACATGTGTGGCACATCCAACCAAAATAGGCATTGGATGGCTCCATCGTGTCAATGCCCTAGCCTAAACAAAATTCAGACTGCAGGTCCAATCATGTGGCCATACATGTAAGTTGAATGCGGATCGCCGGAGATTTTATTTTTAACCATCAACTATTTTCATACATGTTTTTGCCGACCAGAAGATGAACCGGCCCATTTTTGCGCCAGACATCTCCACTTGCAGCACCCAACTGGTGTGCAGCTTCAATGGGGCACAAATGCCACATTAGCACACATGGTAGCAAATAGGCAGGGACACATGTAGTGGGTGGTGTTTAAAGTAGCAGATATCTGCAAATGAATACCTGTTTCACTAGAGAACTACCAGCATCTGCAAAAGAGTTAACACATCGTCGCTTCGGAGGAGGGTCCTCGGTCTCACCCCGTTCAATCTGCTCAGTCTCACTTGTATACTCTTGATGTTGCTCTTCGGTTTTGATGGGCTCCTCATTCTCATCCGTAGCATCTTGCATCAGTTTAACATTGCCTGTGTGGCTAATCAAGTTCCTATCATCACCTTTAACACTGATGGTTCCCAATATATGCTCACCGAACGGTAACTGTATGAGCCTCGAAATACAATCGAGTTTGCTCTTGGTTCGAACGTGTTGCGCAACAGCATTCCAATCATCACCATATTTCACAACAGCCTCTAAAAGAAGCAAAGTCTCTTCATCAGTCCATATTCCATGATTTCCAGTAACATCTGCATCAATGAACTTGAAATCATCTGCCACCTTGCTGTCCCCACAATTCTCATTTTCAAAGCACTTTGCACATATTAGTGAGCCTCTCTGCTGGTAGGAAAAAAAGGAGATCAGAGGATACATAATCATTATAAACATATAAAAGAATATTGACCTGAAAATAACAAGTCCTTTCGAGACCTCAAAGATCCTGAAATAACAAGAGAAGTTTGTCTCACCTTCAACTGAAAGAAATAAATGCACAGTTCAACAGCATAGATGACAGCATATTATATGGAAGAAGATCCAGTCCTCCCACTTTCCATATCATAGACAGGCATACATGTATACAAGGATGGCAGATAAGGAAATGATGCACGTAAGTGCTATTGTCAGAGTCATGCATATCTATGCTGAGTGCTATTGTAAGGAGCCCTAATAAGGGTATGGATAAACACCCCTTCCCTAATAAATGCACAGTTCAACAGCATAGATGACAGCATATTATATTCCTCCCACTTTCCATACCATACACAGGCATACATGTATACAAGGATGGCAGGTAAGGAAGTGATGCACGTAAGTGCTATTGTCAGATTCATGCATATCTATGCTGAGTGCTATTGTAAGGAGCCCTAGTAAGGGTATGGATAAACACCCCTTCCCTAAGACAAAATCCATAGGGGTTTTGAACATTAAGGGCCTGTCTGTTAGACACATGAAAATGGGCTCATCTCATTTTAGTCAATAATAAATATGTATTAGAGATCATGATCTCTAATACATGATTATGATGGAATCCCTAGTACATAATTATGATTAATTAAATGGAATTATTTATTAGAGATCATGATCTCTAATGCATAATTATGATCAACTAAACTAAGATTAACTCATTTTCAGGCGTCTACCGAATAGGCTCTAAGACTTTTTTTAGTATAGTGAACTTAGTCACACCAATTCAACCTTTAGATAGGAATGGTGGCTGAAAGAGGATTCATAAAGCCATGCCTAAATAGCTAGAGCAAGGCTATGATGATGATGACAATTGCAGCAATCATGATGATGATGACAAATTGTGCCAATTCATCTACAATCTAACTTTGGAGTTGGGACACTGTTAAAGAAATATTTTAACGTGATTTTACTCGATTGAGTTATGGAGCTGAAATGATGATAATGAGATGTATGAGTGGCACGATGAGACAGGAAGGATAGAATTAGATATGAATGCATTTGAGGGAGCATGGCAGCAGCACCAATAGGTAATAAGATCAGGGAAACTAGACTTAGATGGTTTCATCATGTGCAATAGAGACCAAGAATTGCGCCAGTTAGAAGTGAGTTGGTGCAAGTTAAATGCTCTAAGAGGCAAGGGGAAGGCCCAAAAGGACATGGGTTGAGGTAGTAATAAAAAGCCTTGATTAATATGTTCTAACTAAGTTAGAGCCCTTCATAGAGTGGAATGGCAGGACAGGATTCATGTAGCTGACCCCAATTAGTTGGGATAAGGCTTCAATGATGACGATGATGACTATACTTAATGAGTTGTAATCAATCCTTGTCGTACCCATATCATAAGAACTTTGATTTAGAGCATCCACTGTATTTGATACTTGTCGTACTCCATACCCACACCCATAATCAAGTAAGCAAATGAGGTCAATGTGGCAAATAGCAAAATTGAGCATGATGACCATTTTGGCCAACTGCTATTCTGCTCCATGCAAATATAGTAACTTCCAATTGCAGCCTTAAAATGATGTTTGGGAACAGTTTCCCATTCATATCATACAGCTTTGACAGGTACTTAAGAAGCCTGCCAGGAGTCCTTCTCTTTAAACCTAACTGATAGGATCAGTAAAGATGTTTAGGGGCCAACTTTCTATGGAGGAGGCTTCTAAGATGGAGAGGGCTGAGTTTCTTGAATATGGATAAGATATAAGACAAACAAAAATTGACCTGACCAGCCAAACCAACCCGAAAGTCCGGGCTTCTAAGATGGATAGGAGCTGCAGGTAGAGGTGGCAAAACTTGACCCGACAAACAATCCCAACCCGAAAGTCTGGGCTTGGATCAACCCATTTACCATATGGGTTGGGTTTGGTTTGTTATTTGTCAAACCAAAATAAAAATGAGTTGGGTTTGGGTATGGTGGGCTGGACCCGGTGGATCATGAATATGGTCCATCCATACTTCCTCGCTAAATGCTAATAATATATATATATATATATATATATGTGTGTGTGTGTGTGTGTGTGTGTGTGTGTGTGTGCGTGCGTGTGTGTGTGTGTGTTATATTGTAACATTGGGATTTTTATATATTACTTCCTCATTAATTAGGTTTATTTTCATCGCACTACTTTGTGAGTTTTTCCAAATTCCGTTACATTAGGTGAGCTTTTTATTCATAAATGATAAAAATGCTCCTCTTTATTAAATGAGGAAGCAAACCTTTTTATTTTTATAAATGGAAAAACTACCCCTATACATAAAATGGTGTGTGTATGCGTTCATCTTGTCCAATAGGGTCCCCCTACTAGTGAAGTGGGACACAACATAAAATGGTGTGCGTATCCTCCTCCTCCTCTTCTTCCTCTTCTTTTTATTTTTTTTAATTTTTTAACACTTGCCACTGACAAGTGACAACACACCCTACATGAGCGAGATCCAAGCTATTCGTCAGGCTATTCCCAACCTCTAAGACTTCTTGGCCCAATAACCAGGCTGATCTACTAGTTATGTGGCACATGCATATAAAAAAGAAATTGACTGATAAAGAAATTGCTGACCATCCATATTTAATATACACATGTGGCCTAATTATTTTTTGGCTAGGTCATGTTCACGGTGGAACGCAAGTGATGAAGGTCATGTCATGTACATGTATTGGCCCATCTGGTACAAAATCGTCCATTTCATGCGAGTATACCAGGAATAGTTTTCAATATAGTAAAGAGAGGAGATCCAGTGATAGCAATATTTATTTGAATTAGTGATCAAACTTTCATTATCTGTACATTAGTGCACATCTACAAGATCCAGAACTTTCATCTGTCAGCCATACCTACTGATCAAAGATCAATTGAGAATTACAAACAAACAGTTAGGGAAAGTTCCAACCAATGGTCAATGTTTATAGCAAAAGTACAGTAGATGAACGATCCTGATACATTGCATGTGTTCCACATCTAGACAGATTGAGACATTGAGTGCTTGGGAACTCATTCATATATAAACATTTAGAATAGATGGGCCTGATATCTACTATGAAATAATGTCTTTTTGATAGAGTATCTATTAAGATGAGAATACTCTCTCAAAGGATGCATCCTATATACATTTACAAAAGAAGAGGGTTTTGTCATGAATTTATACACAGGGTATTTTCATCATTAATGGAAAAAGGTTACTTAATTAAACTGAAGGAAGGGAAAATTAACAGAAAGTATTGCCATGAAAATAAACTTACTTAATGAGGTAGCTTAATGAAAAGTTTATGTAATTTGGTACCGGAGTGTAAATACTATATTAGCTTCGAACTCATTTTCAAGCTCGAAAAATCAGCTCAACTCGGCTCGAATTCAGCTTCGAATCGAGCTTTTTCGAGTTGAGTCGAGCAAGCTAACCGAGCTAGCTCGGTTCGTGTACACCCCTACGGCGACCCATTGCCACCCCTAGCTGTAGGACACCTTCTGTAAATAACTGACGTGGGACTAAACCCACAAGACAATGACACCAAAGAAACTAGCATGGATATACATCAATAAAGCCCAAGAGATTGTTGAGGTCGTATTCTCAACATTGCTAACCAATGTGGGAATAAACCTACAAGACAATAACGCCATACAAATTAGCAATAGATACATTAATAACCACTAGAAAAGTGTTGAGGTACTGTTCTCAACACTTCAAGTCACACTGGACAACTTGGTTTCTAATGTGACTATTTCAACCGTAGTAGCCTAGTGATGAGTGGTCAAATTTGTTTTGTCCCATCTCTTTCCCTTGTTTGCTAAGGGTCACATCCTTTATGCCTTCGGATAGGCCAAATAGATTACAATCACTATATAGATTATAGACACAAACAGCTCCATACTCACAATCTGAGATTGTGTTTTAGGTGAATTTCTAACATCTATTCATTCCATTGTTTTTCAAGGCTTAAAAAAAAGTGAGGCATTTTGAATTTCTACAAATGTTTGCACCTAAGAAGCATGACGCCAGTTGGAAATAGTGAAATCCCATATGAAAACACAAAATCCCTCTCAGGCACCCATGTTCCAGATCAGATCATGATGTTTCTCAAGAGAAACAAAAGGACATAAGCCATTCCACCGGTTACTTGTAACGCACATTAAGTATATAATATATTCTGATTAAAAGTTACCTAGCCAAGATGCTAAATTGTCGAGTAGGACTGACGTTGAAGAGTATCAAAATCTTCTAACAAAATGGTTGGTCTGTTATTTTTTTCTTAGGTGGTCCATGCAAGATAGAAACCGTGATGAGCAAATACATCTGGATACCAATCCAGGAAGCAGAGATATGACATTCCAACTCCCAAAATCTAAGAGAGGGATTTGCAAAGGGTATTTCATTCAACAATTTAACAATGAGAAAATTGCTCAACATTCAGCTCACACAATTGAACATTTTTAAAACATATTTTACAAGCATTTGAACAACATCTAGTACGAGTACCTGCTTCATTATGATACTGTGATCCCATGTAACTTGGACACAAATATGTGCATGGATGTCAGAAAACATGGGGTGCATCATATGGTGGCTTTTAAAAGTCAATTCACCAACACATTTGTACAAACATTTTAAATAATAGAAATTATACTTTAATTGCATATGGCAATTATTTATACGTAAAGAGTTCCAAAGATTATTATTATTTTTATTTTTTTGAAGGATAAAGAGTTCCAAAGATAGATAACAATAGCAATAAACCTATAAGTAAAAAAAGTATTACAAAATAAAAGACAGCAATAATTAAAGAACAATTTAGTTACCATCGAAGTTGTGTTTGAATAAGCTATTTTGGACAGACCTGTCCAGTTAAGGCTTGTCTAAATAGGCTTCCACAGATAGGTTTTTTCTTGTCTCAAGTCTCGACCACTATTTGTCAAACACCCTCTAATACGCGTGGATGGATAGGCACATGTGGCACCTGTGCGCATTTGGCACATGGACATGTAGATATGTGGAGCGCATGTAGATTGATAGTGGCACATGTAAAGCGCTTGAAGATTTACGGTAGCACATGCGGCACACGTGCATACTAGAAGTCACGTGTGTACATGTGAGGCGATTGATGATTGATAGTAGCACAAGTAGCATGGTAGAAAGGTTCTTTTTTTATTTTTAAAGCCATATGGTGTACTTTATATAACTGGATAAGTGTGCTGCTGCTATTTTATAGAGATTGCACAGTCCGGATAAGAGGTTACTTTGTGGATAGCCCTTCCTCCAAATTTACTAGAATTGGTGCCTAAAGATGGTTGATAAACCATGGAGCGTGCTGCTATCCGAATAAGGCTATTCAGAAATAACTTTTTGGGTAACCACATAAGCCTTAAACTAACAAATTCTTCATATAAGTTTTGTCCAGGAGTATTGGGGATGCATCCACATGGCACAATTTCAAAACTTGTTGTCCTTGTTACATTACATAGCAAGCACACTAATGTGGGGGCATTTTCACACTGGGCTCGAGTGGGGTGGCATGTGGGATGCAGGGGCACACTCAGGATAGGCGGCCCGTAGGACCCATGGATTTGGGGCCTGTGAGGCGGGTGGCTCATGTGAGGCGGAACCCATGGATTTGGGGCCCACGAGGAGAGTTCGACCCAAGACCTAACCTATGGATTTGGGGCTAGGGTTATGAAATAAATGGATTAATCCACCATGTTCTATCAGTTCGAGCTTTTAGAGCAAGTGGTTAATTGTCCGGCATCATACACTACGCATATTAATGTATTTGGGTATCCTATGCTCCTGTTATGGAAACAATAGGCAACTTTTGTATAGGTAGGTAAGCTAGACACAAACCGAGAGACCTCGATGTTGAACCACACCGTGTCTATGATTGACCTAAGGTCTTGAATAATGGAAAGAATAGATCATACACATCGAACAAATGGTAAGCAAAATGCCATACGGCAAAAAAAAAAAAAAAAAGGTATGGGAGATGTTTGTGTTTAATTTGGTCCTGATCATTAAAATGAAGGTCAAAAATTCATTCAAAGAAACGAAGACATGAAAAGTTCATAGAACGAAAAGTTTGGATTTAATTCAGGTTCGACTAAGAACACAGTGGGATAAAAAAAATATTAAAAAAAAAAACTTTTCATGTGTAAAGTGTATATTATATACAAGGTCAAATTAGAAATCTTCAATTAAAATGACTAAGTTCTATAGGCAAGAGCAATAATTTATATAGGTAATCAAATAGTGGGTTAATATCATTCTAGGACTCTCCCAAATACTTCCTTTTCAAGTGATCCCTATATAAACCAATCTACCTAGTTCTATCAATGGATGAGGACCACCAAGCTCTATTTTTTAAATTGCTCTTAAATTATTATTTTTTAGATACAATGCATCCTTTTGGGGGAAAAAAAAAAAAGAGTTATTTCTAATTTGGTTTGCCACAAAAAAAAAAAAAATTTCCCCATCTTCTGAAATGTAGGGAGTTTTATACATTGAGGTAAATAAAAAATAAAAAAATAAAAAAATAAAAAATAAAAATCGAAGGATGCTAGGCATTGAAGCATTATACAAGTTTTTCTCAAATATGAGAAGTTTTGTCAAATATGCATCAAAATAACCAAGCTCCCCAAGATTTCAAGATATGCTCTCTCTTAACAGGGCATAGTACTTCATTTCACATCGGAATTTTTATTTTTATTTTATTTTTTTTAGGGTTCGCATTGGACAAATTCAAATCCACCATACTATCACAAACAAAGGAATCGTTGGATTGTGATTTATCTCGACAAATGTATAGTGCTTCAATGTGCCAATCCATACAAATCAGATCCTGGTTCAACAACCCCAGGATGGATGCAGAATTTACCAAAAATCTTCCAGACAAGAAGATCATAGCTGCATTCTCTTCTCAACCAACCATTTTCAAGCCACTGATAGAAGTTTTTTTTTAATCTTCCAATCTGTAAGAATTTTGAGGCATCCACCATCTAAGGTGGGACCCAGCAGATCAACAGTCTGGATCAAAAAACAATGGCCCCACTTGCATGGACTGGAAATTCAGGAATCACTATATGCATCCTGATGCATTGGGGCCAATATTTCCTCCACAAACACATTATCATCAAAATCAAATCACAACATATTGAAATATGACTAACAAAATACCCTTTATTTTATCCTTTTCAAAACAAATTAGCATCATTCTAACAAAAATTGAAAAAAAAATATATATATATATATATACCTTTACTGACTTATAATAGCCCGAAAGGCAATCTCCCCCGCAATTCCAGCACCAATTCTGCCGACCTGCCTCCCCAAACACATCCGAATATGACGTCAGCGGCGGCAATCTCAACCCACCACCCCCGCTGCCGCCACCACCTCCACTAACACCCTCCGCCCCTTCCTCACCATCACCCTCTACCGTGGGGCCCGCCAAAGCCTTCGACGAATTCGGAAACTCCACAACCCGTACCCCATACGGCGACCCCTCCTCAACCACAACCTCACATCGCGGCACCCCCGCATCCTCAATCGCTTGATCGCCATCGCCGCCGACATCCGACGGCGAGGAAATGCCGAAATTGATCAAACCCCATCTCTCCAAGAATCTATAGATCTTATGGATGGCTCCGACGTCGCCGATCAAGCATTTGCGAACGTCGGTAAATACGAGCCGTCGGGAAGGGTCTTCTCGGTATTTGTTGATGATGAAGTCTCTGTATTCTTTGTAGATTTTGGGGGTTTTGGAGATTGAGGAGTTGTTGAAGAATTCGCTGTGGGTGAGTCTTTCGTTGTGGTGAATTTCGTCCCATGAGAACCAGCCTGAGGTGCGCCGAGGTGCGTAGGTTAGTTATAGTTAACACTTAGAGAGAGACAGTGAGAGAGAAGCTTACTAGAGTAGTTTGGGATGGTGTAGAGTTCGTGGTCGGATTCCGAGTCGGAACGTCGAGGAGGATCGTCGGCAGTGTGCATCTCGGGAGAGATGGGGAGACAACGGTTGTTTTAGGTTTTGGGGAGTTACAGGATGCTCGGGTAGCGTGGCTTCATGCGCAGGGGACGCGGATTGCGTCCTACCCCCACCCGGACAGTAATCCGTCCGTGCAGGGCTCTGTGGGGCCCACCTTGTTGTAAGTATTTTATCCACGCCGTTAAACGCTTTTTTCTGATAATTTTAATATGTAGGGCAAAAAATGAGGCAGGTCCAAGGCTTAAGTGGACCACAAAGTTGAGATTGAACGTCCACCATTAAAAACTTCTTGAGAGCTGGAGAAGTTTCGGATCAAGCTGATATTTGTGTTTCACTTCATCCACGTCTAAATGACCTAATGAATACGTTGTATGGTAAAAATAACATCACGTTGGCCCTTAGAAAGGTTGCAACGGTGGGTGTCATTATCAGTGCAGCTTCCTTTCGTGTGGTCCACTTAAGCATTGGACCTGCCTCATTTTTTGGTTCACATATTAAAATTATCGGAAAAAAGCGTTTAACGGCGTGGATAAAACACTTACAATACGGTGGACCCTACAGAGCCCTGCCTCCCATGCGCAGGCCGTCAGTAGTGGACGCGGTTCGGCTAGTGACGCTGTGGTCGGTGCTATGTGGGCGCACCATGATCTATGTATTTTATTTACACCGTCTATCCATTTTTAAACATCATTTTAATAATTTATCTCATAAATGAGGGGATTAAAATCTCGGGTCAGCCACACCATGGGAAAACAGCAGTAATTGAACGTCTACCATTAAAAACCTCTCAGGGTCCACTATAATGTTTATTTGACATCCAACCTGTAAATTAGGTCATACAGACTTGGATGAAGGCAAAAAAAAAACACTTATTCAAAACTTTTGTAACTCTAATAAATTTTTAATGGCCAGAGTTCAATCAATATAGTGTGGTTCACTTGAGATTTTGATCTACCTTGGTATTGGATTCATACCATTAACTTATCTGAAAAAAATGGATGGACAACATGTATGAGACACATACATCATGCTGGGGTCCACAGACCACAGTGGTTAAATTAAGTGTGCTTGTTGTGGAACCTGCCGTCACTTAGTCGCCTTCCCAAAATCAAATTGTTTGAATGATGGTAAATATCCGTGGACGCTTGTTCATTGAAATGTTACCACTGGATTTATTTTTTGTTTTTTCCATTTTTAACTGTCTAATTACGGTCCACCAACCTAAGAGTCTGATGATCAAATTCGCATAATTTTTTATTCATGGTACATATACACTTGAAAGTATAACTTGCCAAGTTTAACTTAACTTGTATGCCAAGTGTGCAAGTTTTAACCATTGATGCGTCATCCATCATCCCATGTCCGATATGTAGCTAGGTGGGGCCATTGAGATGGTTATGAGAAATCAACTACGTACATTTGTTTTACGGAATCACGTTGGTATACGGATAAAACATGAGGCAGATCCAGGACCAGGGTGAATTGATAAATTTGTGTTTCAATTCATCATGATGTAGTAGGGATGATTCTACAAACGTATGGATGGCATATGGCATATAAACATAACGTGAAGCTTCGGTAAGTTTCTGACGTAAGCATTTTCTTGCCTTTTTCTCGTGGTATGATCTACTTTAGGTTTGGATTTATCTCATTTTTTTAGTTCATGTCATGACATGATTGGACAAAACTATTGTTGTACACGATCCAATCAAGTCGAGATTGGCTCAACTTGGCTTGGCTCAGCTTGACCAACAAGCTACCCCAATTTAAATTCAGCTTGGCTTAGTCCTTGAGCTTAATTGACTAGCCAATTTGGCTTGGCTCAGTCAGCGGCTCAGCTTAACTCATGCCAAGCTCGAACTTGATCTTTCGAGCCAAGTTTGAGTTTTAAGCCAGTTGAGTTCGAGTTTAGGTTTTAAAGTTTTTAATATATATATATATATATATATATATATATATATATATATATATATATATATAGAGAGAGAGAGAGATGGTCACCTTTTTCACGTGAGCACCAATGAGCACCTTTGCACACGTGTCATGTGCACAAAATCGAACAGTCAAGTGATGCCGCACCCTTGAAATGCTATAGGCCCAATTTTCAGCGGATACAAAACTCGTGGGCCATGGCAATAGGAAACGCTTCCTCCCTTGATTTGCATTTCTCTTTGCTCGCTCACCAGAGTCATGGATCAGGCTAAAATTGGGCCTATAGCATTTCAAGGGGTGCGGCATCACTTGGACCGTTCGGATTTTGTGCACATGACACGTGTGCAAAAGTGCTCATTGGTGCTCACGTGAAAAGGTGTGCAGGTGACCATCTCCCTATATATATATATATATATATATAATTTTATTTTATTTATTTAAATAGATTAATATTTACAAAATATTTATATTAAGTATGGTTGTGCGAGAGTCGAGTTAGCTCGGTCAACTCGCTCGATTCGACTCGCCTCGGCTCGAAATTGGATTCAGATTGAGTTGAGCTGGTTTTTGGAACTCGAAAAAATTTGAAGCTGAGTTTGAGCTTGCCCGAGCTCGACTCAACTCGGATCAAACCTCGACTTGAACTGACTCAAATCGAATTAGATCGGTGACTCGATTATTTTGATATGGATGTTGCTCGCCGAGTGTTTTATGAAATGACTCAACAAAGTGTCGGCTAGTGCAAGGAAGGTATGTATATGAAAGAAATACCATTTTTTTTTCTTGATTTTGACATTGCCCACAAGGTGTTTGATAAAATACCTATAAAACCGTTGCTACTGTTTTACATACAGTGAGAATTTGAATGTACATTCCATGTGTTTGTGAAAATGCTTTATAGGTGAACTCGGTTCGATCTTGGCTCCAGCTGGCCTGAGCTACTGACCGAACCAAGCCAAGCTGACTAGTCACGCTCGAGGACCGAGCTGACCCGAGTTCGAGTTGGGGTCAGCTAGTGGCCAAGCCGAGTCGAGCTTGACACAAGCTTAATTGGACTCGACTCATAACTAGATTTGAATTGAGTCAAGTTCCGAGCTGAGTTGAGTCAAGCTCGGTCTAGCTTGGAGTCGGCGCAATTTTTTTTTGAGCTCAAGAAATCAACTCGACTCAGTGTGCATGTGAGGCCTGCCTAATGAGTGCACCAGCCTAATTAATGGGCCATTGCATGTTTGTGGCATGAGTGGCAACATGCAATGGCCCAGTTGATGAATGGCCTGGATTTTGCATGTGTCATGAGTCACCTCTTCGGTCTATCCGCCTGTAGTCACCTTGTCACTTCTCCCTCAGGCATATGCCATCTCCACATCTTGTAAACACTTTTTCTGAAAACATGTTGGATCATCACCTTAAATCACTGGTTTCATGTTTGTGTCTTTAGCTATCCCTTGTCCCTTTCTAGGTATGTGCAATTGCATATGATAGATAGTTTCATGTGTTCTCATTCCTCTTATAATTGCCTTTCCTTTCTGAGTATGTACAAGTTTGGGCTTATCCATATCTTCGTAGCTAGAAAGGAATGGATTTTATATATATATATATATATGCGCTCGAGCGTAAGCGGTCGTCCGTGAGGTCGAGCTGGTGTGAGCCCCACCGTGATGTCGTTCGAAAATCCACACCGTCCACCAGATGCACCACTCCAGAGGGGACTAACAGGGCTGAAAATAAAGTCAATCCGTGACTTTTGTGGGCCACACCACGTACAAAAGTTGAGAGGGGCCGTGCACCATTGAAACATTCAAAACCATTTTTTGGGACCTTTCGAGACGTTTTGTGATGATCAACACCGTCCATCATGTGTGTCCCACTTAAATGTAATTTAGACCAAGTTTAAGATGGTGTCCACAACTCATATGGGGCCCACGAAGTGCATTTACATGTTTTTGCGTGTATACTTATGTTTTCTGATGGTATGGCCCACATGAGTTACATGGACAGCTGATTTTGGGCCATATGGCCCACCCTGGTTTCGCGCATCTGGTGGACGGTGTGGATCTTCGAACGGCATCACGGTGGGGCCCACACAGCTCGACCTCACAGACGACCGCTTTACGCTCGAGCGCATAGTACCTTTTCCCATATATATATATATATATATATATATATATATATATATATATATATATATATAAGCAGGAAAGAAAGAAAGAAAAGAAAGTAATGTTTATTTTTCCAAATATGCCATCTAAACCATGTTCCCCATCTCTATGTAACTCAATTGCGACATAAACTTTTAAAGGCAGAAATACCATACTTGAGCATTTTCTCCCTTGCTTGTCATATAATAGCCATTGACTATTTGCAGGTTCTTGACGAAGTTGATCGAATGCTTGACATGGGATTCGAATAAGTAGTTCGCTCCATATTGAGCCAAACATCCTCTAGTATGTGACTAATGGGATCCATTATTTTTATTTTTATTTTTATTTTGCAGTGATTAGAATGACACAAAGCATTTTTTTAGAGCAAAATGTTATTAATGATTTCACCTTTAAGAAATTGTTATTAATGACTGCTAAGTCTACTTAGATCATGAACATTTGTCTATCTTTTGCAGCCCGATAGACGGTAATGTTCCGTGCAACATGACCTCTTGTAGTTCATCAGTTAGCTCAAGAGTTGATGGATCGAAACCCTATTAAGGCGTGCTTCTTGAGGAATGTTCAACCTTTCGATTGTGGTGGTTCATGTCTTTTGATTTGTAATCTACTGCTTTTTTTGTTTCTTCTTTCTTTTCAGGTTGTTGTGGGCTCTGATGATTTAGCTGCAAACCATGATGTTATGCAGATAGGAGAGGTACTAATTAAGAAGATTTATCTTTCAAAACAAAACAATTAAGAAGATTCGACTCTGATTTCCATTAATAGGTATTGGAAAACCGAGCACACAATGATTGTTTGGTTGCCTTGCTAAAAAAAATATCACAATTCCCATTATCTATATTTTTGCTTTTATGGTTCCAAAGAAATAGATGGCAATAATCCCAGCTATGATCCTTGTACATGTGGTCGTTAAAACATCAAGAGAATTTACATGGCCGGGATTTGTCAATGCTAATTTGGCAGGGTTCTTTGTTGCTGGGGTTCTTTTCTTGATCCTTAACCCTCAAACTATGTTACTTATTGCAATTATCATAATCTATTCTAGATGTTTATTTGTGTGCTATGTGGTTGTGGTGCAGAATTGTTGAGTTTCTTGTAATTTTGAATTGAGAAGCCTTTTAGGAGTTTGAAATTGAACTGAACTGTGATTAGCATGAATTGTGAACAACTCATCTACTAATTAGTTTTGGTTCTTTCATGGTTTCGAAGTAATATGCCACTGACCTCATTTATGCTTTTAGAGAACTAGGCTGTTATATCCATGACTTACTGTTTGCTTGTTTGTTTTTTTTTTCTTTTTTTTTTTTAAAAAAAATAATAATAAAAGAAGAAGAAAGGAAGAAAAAAAAGAAAAAGACAAAAAGATCTATTTTGGTTCTTTTTTATTGTTCAAGAGTGTTTGACAACCACGTTCCTTTGTCAAATAGGGGAAAGCTTAGGGGCCTGTTTGGTAGACACCTAAAAATGAGTTAATCTCATTTCAGTTAATAATAATTGTGTATTAGAGATCGTGATCTCAATACATAATGAGTTCATGTTAATAACAAATATGTATTAGAGAAGAGATCAAGATCTCTAATAGATCATTACTGTAACTAAAATGACATGAACTCATTTATATATGTCTAGAAAACAGGGCCTAGTTTTTTATTAACCTTTTTGAGTCAGCTACAATGTTATGGAGTGTGTCATATATTAGTTGCTCATGACACAAACGTTATTATTATAATATTTATCAATTGTATCTGCTTGTGCAGACTCTTTCTTAACAAAATCTATGGGCCAGTTGGGAAGTCCTCATTCCATGTTGCAAGATTCATGTTGTTGAGTGTGCACCTTTTCTGCTAACATCCAGCCATGACTTGTACAAATTTCTGCTCATAGGCTTGGTGGTTCTGATTCTAGCACTTGCAAAACTGGTTTCTGTGATAGGAATGGGAAAATTGTTCTTTTCTGTTATTTATCTGTATGCCATGTGAGCATGTTCAAGCTTTCAGTGTCACTGAAACTTTCATGACAATTACCTGCAAATGTTAGTGCAGTGTCAGAGCTTGCTGATTGAAGGGAGAGATGAAACTGACGCTTACCAACAGAAATTAATAGAATTTCAGTTGTTTTTCCTCATGGTCTGGAAATGATGTTGCTTTGAGTGCCCTATGGTAAATAGAGGTAGTGTCACCATTTCTTTCTTATTTTCAGTTAATAAATGATGTCTCCTGTGGGTATTCATTTTTCGACTAAACAAAATAAATAAATAAATAAAATTGGGACTTTTTTAGATTAGTTTTGCCTTATATCATTAGCATGCTCCCTTTGCAATACATATTGTGCATTAAGTTGCAGGAACCTTCAACCTGGCTGTTGTAGATGCTTACTCTGTGGTGCTCTTGTTCTTTGGAATCTTGGTCCAGAACAACAAGAAACTTCAGATCCTTGATCCAGATGTGAGTTTCATTCAGCATCTCATATAATGCAAAATAGGAGAGAACTAAATAAAGGGAGCCAAGCCACATCCTAAATTCATTACTCTCCATCAAGATCCAATTCAGATTGTTATGCATATTGATATTTGTGGAAATGCAGATCCAGTTCCATATAAAGGCACATGTGTAGGGGTGGCATGCTCTATTTTTTAGAGCAAGTGGTTAATTGTCCTGCATGACCGTATGCCCAGCGGGGCTGAAAGTCGGGCGGGTTGGGCGGGGTTGATGCTCAACCCTAGCCCAACCCAAAGGTTCCTATACTTCAACCCTAACCCAACCTAACCCAGCCTCGGGTTGGGAATTCTCAACCCAAGCGGGCTTAGTCGGGTCGATACATGCTAATATTTTTGTTATTACATTTGTCTATTATATTTTAATACACGTCTTATTTTTTATATCTATGATTTTATTAATTATATACGTAATTTATCAAAAAGAACTTCATTTTTTATAAACAAACAAGCAAAATATAGGACAACAACTCCTTTAAAGTCGTGTTGTAGCATGTAATTTATTTGACAACTACATCACAGGAAGCACCCGAAATAATGATGCCCAACCTTCGTAAGGCCCACCATGATGTTTATTTCTCATTTAACCAGTTCACAAGGTCACATAGACCTAGATGAACGGAAAACACAAATATCAGCTTGATACAAAATTTTTGCAGCTCCTGGTGAGTTTTTTATGATGTTTGGCCTCAGTTCCTATGCAACCGATGTTAAAAAGTAGACTTTTAGCCTCAGTTCCTATGCAACTAAGGCTAAAAAGTAGACTTTGGCCTTGGTTCCTATGCAACTTAGGTTAAAAAGTGGACTTTTGGCCTCGGTTCCTATGCAACTAAGGCTAAAACTTTTGGCCTTGGTTCATATGCAACTGAGGCTAAAAAGTAGACTTTTGGCCTCGGTTCCTATGCAACTAAGGCTAAAAAGTAGATTTTGGCTTTGGTTCCTATGCAACTGAGGCTAAAAAGTAGACTTTTGGCCTCGGTTCCTATGCAATTGAGGCTAAAAAGTAGGCTTTGGCTTTAGTTCCTATGCAACCGAGGCTAAAAAGTATACTTTTAGCCTCGGTTCCTAAGCAACTGAGGAGGCTAAAAAGTATACTTTTAGCCTCGGTTCCATGCATATCACGGTCATTCTCACCTATTCCGTGTTGATTCACGGTTATTTCGGCGCATTTCATGGTCATGCCCCTTCACTTCACAGTCATTTCCGCTCATTTCACGGTCCAATCGCCTTACTTCACGGTCATTTTCATGCATACACGGTCATTCACGACTATTCCGTGTTGATTCACGATCATTTCGGCGCATTTCACGGTCCAATCGTTACACTTTACCGTGAAATGCGTCGAAATGACCTTGAATCAACACCGAATAGGCAGGAATGACCGTGATATGCATGGAAATGACCGTGAAGTGTAGCGATTGGACCGTGAAATGCGCGGAAATGACTGTGAAGTAAAGGGGCATGACCGTGAAATGCGTCGAAATGACCGTGAATCAACACGGAATAGGCGGGAATGACCGTGATATGCATGGAAATGACCGTGAAGTGAGGCGAATGATGGTGAAATGCGTGGAAATGACACTGAAGTGAAGCAAATCGACCGTGAAATGCGTGGAAATGACCGTGAAGTGAAGGGAATTGACCGTGAAGTGCGTGGAAATGCCCCTCGCTTTTGAAGCCCACTCGCTTTTTACCTTCCAAGAATAAGCCCCAGCTGTACGGCCCCATTTCTCAGGTCAAAAATGCCCTTGCTTTTTCAACTTTTTGGTTTGGAAAGCTGGGGCTACTTTTGGCTACGGATTATAACCGTAGCTATAGTCGTGGCCCCGATCGACTGGGTCCAAACCCGATTGACCCCAACTCGCTGTTCCACCTTTGTACTTTTTTAAAATATTTTTTTTACAAGGAGAACTTTTTCTCTCCTACATTTTTCTCTAATACATATTTATATAAATATGTATATATAAGCATATAAATTTTTTTTTCTCTTTTTATTCATTTCGTTCTTTATTCATTTAATAAACATATCTCTTAAACCAGAATGAGTTACTTGACGTACCATATAGGATTTGGGGGTAGGAGATGCTACTTTAGCTAAGTAACATACTTATTTTCCAAGATTCCATCAGGTCGATGGTTGAAAATTCATTTCATTCACTTCGTGGCCAATTTCAATCAGTTCGTGGTCAATTTCATTCATTTCATTTCACGGTCAATTCCACGCATTTCACGGTCAATTCTCGTCTTTATCATTCGATGCATACTCTTCATCTTATACTTCAGATAGTCTTGGTCCTTCTTAAGCTTAGTTATACTAGCCTCGATCGCCCCTAAACGCTCATCTACAGCTAGACGTGCATCAGGCACCTCACCTGCATCATCACCCTCATCTTCTTCTTCTTCTTCTTCTTCAGCTTCATCCTCTTCGTAGCCTTCTTCCTCAGCTACCTCGTCTCTAACATCTTCCAACTGTCTTGCTTGTTGTCTAGGTTCACATTGCATGCGATTTAAGGTATCTTCGGTTATCACTCTTTTTGAATGTGAGGGGTCGTTGGATGCCCTGAACCCATTATGTCTGGCTAGCTTGCAAGTTAGGCAGTCAAATGGAAGGTAGAGATTACCTCTTCTTGTCCTCACGGCCTTCACTATATGGTAAAGGATAATTGAGGGTCATGAAGTGAAGAGAATTGACCGTGAAGTCCTTGGAAATTGCCTTGAAGTAAAGTGAATTGATCGTGAAGTGCGTCAAAATGACTGTGAACGTAAACGGAATTGCCGAATATGACCATGAAATGCATGGAAATGGCCGTGAAGTGAAGAGAATTGATCATGAAATGCTTGGAAATGGTCGTGAAGTGAAGTGAATTGATCGTGAAGTGTGTCGAAATGACCGTGAACGTAAATGGAATGGTCGGTTACGACCACGAAATGCATGGAAATGGCTGTAAAATGAAGAGAATTGATCGTGAAATGCTTGGAAATGGCCGTGAAGTGAAGTGAATTGACCGTGAAGTGCGTCGAAATGATCGTGAATGTAAACAGAATTGCCGGATATGACCGTGAAATGCATGGAAATGGCCGTAAAGTGAAGAGAATTGATCGTGAAATGCTTGAAAATGGCCGTGAAGTGAAGTGAATTGACTGTGAAGTGCGTCGAAATGATCGTGAATGTAAACGGAATTGCCGGATATGATCGTGAAATGCATGAAAATGACCGTGAAGTGAAGCGAATTGACCGTGAAATGCGTGGAAATGACCGTGAAGTGAAGGGAATTGACCATGAAATGCGTGGAAATGACCGTGAATCAACACGGAATTGCCGGGAATGACCGTGAAATGCATGGAAATGACCATGAAGTGAAGCGAATTGACCGTGAAATGCATGGAAATGACCGTGAAGTGAAGGGAATTGATCGTGAAATGCATGGAAATGACTGTGAATCAAAATGGAATCGTCGGGATTGACCATGAAATGCATGGAAATGACCATGAAGTGTAGGGAAATGACCCAAAATCATATATGGTACGTCAAGTAACTAATTTTGGTTTAGAAGATATTCTTGATAAATGAATAAAGAAAGAAATGATAAAAAAAGAGAAAAAAATTTTATGTGCTTATATATAGGGGTGCACATCGAACTGGTAGAACCGTGGAACTGGACCGGAACCGACCAAATGGTTCGATTTGGTTCGGTTCTAGAGTGCACCGGTTCCGGTTTGGTTCCAAAAATCAAAGAACCGATTACATTGGTTCGGTTCTCAGTTTAGGAGTATGTAGAACCGAACCGAACCGTAAACCGATCTATAGAACCGAACCGTGGATCCGATCCGTAAAACTGAACCTGGAACCGAACCAGGAACCCTTTAATTGTTTCCATATTTGACTCATGATTTATGGTTTATAATGCACCATTTGATTATTTCTATAAATGTATTTTTACACACCTTGTACAATATCTAAACCATTCATCAAATGGATCACAACATGAATTGACATGGGCTAGATAATCGAATAAAATATGCAATTGGGCTGAATTATAAAAAGCCCAGAACCGTGGAACCGAACCGGTTTTAACAGTTCAGTTCCGGTTCGATTCTAGGGTGCTAACGGTCCAATTTTGGTTCCGAATATCCTAGAACCGTTAGGAACGGTTCAGTTCCAATTTCACCCTAGAACCAAACCGAACCGACCCATGTGCACCCCTACTTATATATAGATAGTTATATAAATATGTATTAGAGAAAAATGTAGGTAGAATAAAGTTCTCCATGTAAATAAATAAAATAAAAAGGAAGAAGAAAGTGCATAGAGGGAGGAGTCACTACGGCTATAGCTACGGTTATAAGCCGTAGCTATTGACCCGGTCCACCATCTACGTCTTTTTTTTTTTTTTTTCTCTTTCCTGTTGTGGACCACGCTGTAAAAGGCAGTGTAGGATTGGACGTCTACCGTTGAAACCCTTTTAGGGGTCATGGAAGTTTTGGATCATTACGAAATTTGTTTTTACTCTTCATCCATATCTTTGTGACCTTATGAATAGCTTAGATGGAAAATAAATGTTATGGTGGGCCCTACAAAAGTTTCAACAGTGAGAATCAATTTTCTGCTGCTCTTTGTGGTGTGGTTCAGTTGATCTTTGGATATGATTTTATTTATTTATTATTTTTTTTTTTTGATAATGCTCCGAAATTATCTCGAAATATGGATGAACGTTGTGGATATAATAAATACATAACTGCGGGGCCCACGTAACGTTGATCTCTTTGAACCGTTCGTACAACTCGGAGGTCGAGGAGCGTCAGCGGTCGTCTTCGCGCATTGGCCGATCCGCTGGAAGGTAAAAGCAAGGGGCAATTTCGACCTTTGGCAAGTCGTCCGTACAGCTGGGGCTTATTCTTGCGAAAATGGTAAAAGCAAGCCCCATAATGGGCCGTACAGTCGTAAGTATAGGATGTGTAAGCTTCTTCCCAGTTATTTGTAGACTCCGAAGATAATTTTAGATGTGTCCGGAAGCGGATAGCGTACTGAGTAAGTCAGTACGCTAAGCCTACTGAGTAAATTCTGTGAGGTCCACCATTCATCCATCCATTTTAACAGATAATTTTAGGACTTTATATTAAAAATAAAATATATATAAACCTCAAGTGGACCACACCACATGAAACGGTGCAAATTAAATATATACCATTGAAAATTTCTTGGGGGGCGACATAAGTGTTGGATCAAGTTTGTATTTGTTTTTTATCCTTCATCCATGTCTGTGTGATCATATGAACAAGTTGATGAGAAATAAACATCACTGTGGGCCCTAAAAAGGTTTCAATGGTAGAAATCATTATTCCAACTATTTTCTATGGCATGGTCCACTTGATTTTTGGTTATGATTAAATTTTGGGCTCAACCGCTAAAATAAAATGAAAAAAAATGGATGGACAGCATAGATAGACCACATACATTCAGAGTGGGTCCAACAAAGTTTACTGGTAGGATAAGAGCATACTAAGTAATTCCGTATGCAATTCAATTTCGATGTGTCCTGTCCTGTCGGGAATTGTAAACTGATAGGTTGGTCGAGGATCGTAAAGTGGGTTGTTGGGCGATTTTCTGGTGTGCCATGTTGAATCTCGTGTACTAAACTCTAGGATTAAGGTTGTATGGCTTAATCAGGTAGATAGGATTGAGGTTGTATGGCTTAATCGAGTAGAGGAAGCATTAGGTCAAATTTTCATCATGAGATTCTTAGAAATATGTTTTTAGATATTTAGTATCGAATATATATACATATACACCTGGAAAACTTTGGATAATAAATGATATGTATATAACCAATAGAATTTGATTTTTTTGGTGTAAAGCACTCTAAAGTGTATTAAGATAGATGTAAACTACTAAAATAGACATTTGTCCACTTAATAATAATGTAAGGGTCCATATTGAAACCAAGTTGTTGGGTAGCTTATCTAATCTCTAAAGAGTCTTCTCAATGGGTTGGATTGATAGTTAACCAAGTATGTAGTAATATATAGGCTCGGATGTGTGATTATATTTATATATATATATATATATATATATATATATATATATATATATATATATATATATATATATATATATATATACCATTCATAACCATTTTTGAGGGCCTACTGAGATGTGGTTTACAAATCCAGCCCATCCATTATGTGTGTCTCACTTGAATGAGGGTTCAGACCAAGTTTCAAGCGCATGAAAAACTCAGGTGGGCCCCACCAAGTGTTTTTATATGTTTTAACAGTGTCTTTAAATAATTTTAGATGGTATAGCCCACTTGAGTTCCATATACGGCTGATTTTTGGGATATCCTATAATTTAAAGGGTACCCATCAAATGCACGGTGTTGATGGTCGACACGCATCATGGTGGGGCCCACACAGCTCGACCTCACGGGAGCTTATAGTTAGCTCAGCCCATTGTACCTTTTCATATATACTGTGTGGGCCCCACCGTGATGTGTGTCGACCATCAACACCGTGCATTTGATGGGTACCCTTTAAATTATGGGATATCCCAAAAATCAGCCGTATATGGAACTCAGGTGGGCCATACCATCTAAAATTATGTGAAGACACCGTTAAAACATATAAAAGCACTTGGTGGGATCCACCTGAGTTTTGTATGTGCCTGAAACTTAGTCTGAACCCTCATTCAAGTGGGACACACATAATGGATGTGCTGGATTTTCAAACCACATCTCGGTGAGCCCTCAAAAATGGTTATGAATGTTTTAATGGTGCACTGCCCCTCTCCACTTCTGTATTTGGTGTGGCCCACACAAGTCACGGATTGACTTGATTTTTGAGACCTAGGCCCACGATGGAATGGTGCATCTGACTGATTGGGTAGATGTTCGAAACGAATCATGGTGGGGCCCACACAGCTCGACCTCGTGGGGCGTTAAAATCAGCTCCAGCGCATTGTACCTTTTATATATATATATATATATATATATATATATATATATATATATATATATATATATATATATATAGGAGTAAGGAATTTAGATAGTGATTTTAATGGCAGGTTAAGTTTATACCATGATGAAAAGTAAAATGAATGGGTCATAATCTTAATTAGATGTATATGAAGATTTCACAGTTGATTCACTATGATAAGGTAGTCCGAGAGCGAAGTGTACGGTTGGATATCTCAAACTAAAGGTGAGTAATTATTTGAACTGTTGGTTTAGTAAATGGTCATGTATACAAAGGTATACGAGTGTGGGTCCGATATATGTGTTCATCTATGTCTTTAAAAAAAATATTCAAAATACTAAAATACATATGTAGCAAAATACTCATGTACCTACTCCCGCATGCAATTTTCAAAATATTACATTTGATGTCCAAGTGAACCGCATGGTTTACGTTGTAAGAGACGCCTTGTACGGCCACACAGCCACGAAAGTTATACACATTATGATGGTATTTGTGCCTGCCCTTCTCCCAGGTTTGCGTGACTTTATAAATAGATTGTATGGTAAAAAAGCATCACGGAGGGGTCCGGAAGGAGAGCTTACGGTGTACAGCCTTGCTGTCCGGCAAGATGCAGTCCACCCAAGATTTAGATCTGCATCATTTTTAGGACCATGCTCTAAAGCAAGCTAGTCAAAAGGATGGGTGACGCCAATGTAAAGTGTTGGAAGAAATGTGTCGGAAATATCGAAAAATAAAAATAAAATAAAATTAATTATTTTCGTTTCACCCGGCTTAAGCACGTAAAAAATTACGATGTCCTTAAAGTGTGATTCACCCCCTTATCAATTCTTTGATGGAGTTCTGGCTAATTGCTTCGGGATAAAATGAAACAAGCTTTTTGATCTTGATTCATCAACATATGAAGAGTTTACTTAGGAATAATTCAATGCAGCAGATCTTTAACACAATAGATCTTCTGACAGAATCAAACAGTGGATGTGTTGTGTTCTAAAATGGAGATGCAATCTGGAGGATATGATGGATGAGGAGAGATGTGTTTGAGTTGATGGAATTCGGACTGGAATGGTTTAGTTTATATAAGACCCAATGAGTAGATCGTTGCTAGGTGGTTATTAATGGTTCAAATATTTGAAAAACGTTTCTGATCGTTGATCATTAATGTGAGCTTTTTTGGTCATCGGATCGAAAAATTTGACCATTGGATCATCATGGTCCGTCCATTTTAGGCCGTTGTGGCTTTCAAGGTTGCTAGCCATTTTCAGAAATGACTGATCGTTTCAAATTAATAATCCGATCATTCTTAGTTATCTATAAAGTCCTGGCTCATTTTAGACCCATCAAAGTGTAAGGCGCATGTGCTAACTAGCACAACTACAACCACACTGCATATGCCCGTGCCTGAGCAATGGCTTGTGGCGTTCCATGCGTTCAAAATATTTTGTTACGACTTTTAATACGCAACTCGAGCATCACAATCTCCAAAACTCTGAGCATCACAATCTCCAAAATTTCCACATAAAAAAATTTTAAAATATTTTGAATATTTGATTTTTACAAAAACGACAACTTTCAACATAAAGCAATTACATTACGTGGGGTCCACAACCCTTAGACTCAGCAGCCCCGGACAGGTTAAATAATAGACCCCGAACCCGTTTGGACAAAGATAAAAATTATGACAGGTCCCAAAATATTTCAACATAGAATATTTGATTATTGGAAATTGAATGGTATTAGAGTGGATGGCGACAACTTTCAACATAAAGCACTTACATTGGGATTGGGGTCCACAACCCTAAGACTTTGGCAGCCCGGCCCCAGCGACAGGTTGGGGGCCCAATTAATCTCACCCTGAACGGTCAAAGTTGTTGGACCGTTTGGAAAAAGAAAATCAAAAAAAAAAAAGGCTGGACCGAGTGGGTGAACACATGCATTATGACAGGTCCTGACAAAGGAGACGTCGTGGATATCAACATAGACACTAAGAAAGCTCTCTTGCACGCACTTAAATGGGGCCATAGCCCATAACGGATGGTAAACAAACATTAAACTCGGGCCCAGGCAGTTTTCGGCCGTGGATGTTCAGTCACCACGATTTCCTGATTTCCTGTGTGGTATGGTTCATCTGAGATTTGTATCTCCTTCATCGGACCCGTGACTACGGGTGATTCCACTCACGTGGTGGGCTCACCCCCTCATAATATAAAAAAACGGAATGGCAAGGGTATATAAAACATATACATTACGGATCATGTTGCCTTTACTCGGTAATAAATTTTTTTTTTTTTTTTAAATTTATTTATATAATTTTGTGGCAGGGTCTACTTGATCGCTTGGATCTGCTCGTTGGTGGGCCCAAGCTCTAAAGTGATAAGAAAAAAAAATGAATGGGTTGTGTGGATCTAACACATACATTATGACGGGACCTTAGAAGGTTTCAACAGTAGGCATCATTTCCGCCCACAGTTTCTGGGTTTTGGGGTTTTTTTTATGTGTATATTTGTGTAGTATTCTTACTTTTAAGTTTTTTCAATATCAAACATGCCCCTTGTGAGAGGAAATGATGCCTATTATTGAGGCATATCTAAAACTCAAGAGGACCGCATCATAAGAAAAAGGAAATTGAATACTTACCATTAAAAACTTTGTAAGGCCATTGTTTCTTTTGACGTGGGCCACTTGAGTATTGGATTTACTTTATTTTTTGTCTTATGCTTTAAAATATTGTAGTAAAACAGATGGACGGAATGGATATATCATATGCATTATCATGCGGTTCAAAAATTAAAGTTATCTCTTTTGAACCAATTTCAAAGACACGATTTCCTGTGAATTTTCAAACCCGTGAGACGGGGAATTACCTTTTACTGTGTATTTACCGTCCCTTTGAAAAAACAAACAGGCCTAGTGTGGTTCACCTGAGATTTGGATCTTCTTCACCTTGGGCTCATGCCTAGGAAGTAGGGCCCACTGATGTGGTGGGGCCTGCACTACCAAGAGCCAGCAAATCAGATGGACGGCGTGGAGATAAAGCACATACATCAAGCTAGAACCTTCTGGGTCCAGCGAGGTTGCAACGGTGGGTATTGTTCCCACTGATTTGGGGTGTGGGTCCCCCATAAGATGTGGATCAGGCTCAGATTTGTGATTTCCCTTCCTTCATGTCTGTGTAGCATAATCAACAGGTTGCTTAGCGAACAAGAAATCCAGGCTCAAATCTGTAACGGCCAAAGTTCCGACCAGGCCCAAGATAGACTGAGGAAAACATACCCAAGCCTGGCCCATGATTAATATCCATTGACCGGCAAGATTCCGGCTTAATCCATCTACTCTTTATTGTGCAAGGTCTAATTAGTTTCGTTTGCTATGCATAACCATGCATGATATTGACAGAAATGCCCTTGAAATTTTATGGGCCTGGCTGATGGGTTCTTATATGCAACCTGTGCCTTCCCAATTAATATACGGGCTGTTATAACTATGCTGGGTATGACCTTTGGCCTAAGCCAAGCTCAGATTGAAGTGGGTCAAACCCAAAGGACAACAAGTCCATTGACAGCCAAAAAAGCAATGTGTTGGAAATGAGGAAGGTATGGGTGGGATTGTGATGTAGAGCAGGTCGCGGACAATTTCACAGCCAAGATGTATCAGAAAAGGCTTGGTCGACGACAGAAGTGATCCAGACCGTCAGACCTTAAATCAGGCATATCTTGCAATCCGGAATGAGTCATCGGTAAAATATATGATTTTGGTGTAGAACAGGCTACTTTAGCCACCCAACAATGGACAATAATTTTCCTATTTTAATTCCATTTTTACTATAAATAGTAAGTTTTAGTTTGACTATAACTCTTCGTCCGTTAGGCCTTAGGAGTTGCACCCAACGCCAAAAGAGCTTAGAATAAGAGAACATCTTGGTGAAGCCAAACAGGACACTTACTATTTTTGGCCGAGACATCACCACACTCTATAAATAGTAAGTTTACTATTTATAGTAAGCAGCGAATACTAAGAGTTTTAGTTATAGTTTGCTTTTGATTTCTCTCCCATTTGCTTGGTATCTATATTTAAATTATTGTTTTCTTTCCTCGTGGATTTGAGAAGTCTATGTGGGGAGTCCAGAGAAGCCCAATGAATTCAGGGTAGTTAACCTTGAGGAAGACGATGATCGACCTCTTCACGTCATCCCTGCGTCAGATTGCTACATCATCATTTCATGAATTGTACCAAACCTTGTGGGAAAATGTAAATTGAATCATCTATGATTTGAAGGACAAATGCTTGAATTTCTATTTTGTCCAGCCTACTGGCTTGTACTACACTATGTATGTGATTGATGGTTAGGATCTTCCAATCTAAGTGGTCTTATGCGCTTAGAGTCCAATAGTTTAGAAGGAACCCATATATATAAAAGGATACCTGCTCGAATTGAGCGCAGTAGCCTAATTAATGATTCTCTTGCAAACACTCCAATGTCATGCAATAGATACACTTTCAATGGCATATTTGAGATTGGATCTACTTCATTTTTGAGCATGTGTGCTGTGACGGTCTAACCGTCCATGGTCAAATCCTATGCTATTAGGGCCATATAAGGATAATTTACTTGCATGAATGATTCCGGTGATCACTATATCAAAGATTAATTTAGAACATTAACAAGAAAATTAAAAAACCCTCATTAAACTTGTGAAATCAATGATCAAAATACATATTGTAGCACGATAACAGGATTATGGCTTTTATATATATATATATATGCAGTAGTTACAAAGAAAATCTACGGCTCAAATCATCATACCATTTCAGCAAGTGGGCCCAATGGGGCGTCCGTGCCACGTGTGCAATATGAACACAATTCGTAACCGTTACTTAAGGCTTTTTGTGGCAAGAAATCAAAAACGCAACATCTCTAGCGCAACTAGTTGCAGAGGAAAAACGTGCAACTAGCTGCATGTGGTGTCCAAAACGGTAAACGTATGACATCCTACCCATCTCTCATAATTGCCACGTCATGAAAATAGAATGCCCCAAAAGCCATAGCGATCCAACCATCACATATGGCTTTTCATATGATAGAAAACAAAGGATCCAACCACCCAAAATCCTTGAATTCACATGCTGGCCTACATGATGGTTGGGCCGGCATGATTTTTGGGTTATGCCATTTACATTGCGGGGTGACCATGTTAGACCGTTTGGATGTCGTGCATACGCTACGGTGGGCCCCACACCCTAACTATTAACATTTTCAACCAGCTGTATGTGAGACGTTTGCCAGCTAATAGAATCAATGCCATTACTAAGCACATTCACTGTAAGGGTCTCAAGGTCAATCGGCTGGACCATAAGTTACCGTCCATCCAATGGATAACGTCTAATCTTTCATGAACATCATACATCCAAGCCATCTAATACGTCGGCCCCATGACGAGGATCATCAACTGCAAAAATCATACTCACCCACTTTTCAAATGGCGACACCATAGAAAGCAATGTCTAGCCGATTAAAAGTAACAAAATACACGTGCGGTCCACCTGATGAGCGAGCGCAAGTTGTTGATTTTGAAAGCATGATTGGCCAAACCTATTTCAGAAGTTGGATGTCACATACACATGATAGGTTGGAAGTCATTCACTAAATGGACGGTGAGTATTTGTGGCCTAACTGATTGGATTGGGAGTTCCGTCCATATAAAATGCCAACTCACGCTCTCCAAGAGAGAAGAAAGAAAAGAAGATGGGCCATCTTTTCTCGTTCCAAATTCTACTCATAGCAGTCATCGTTTGCCTTCAAATTTCAAATTCCATGAGCTCTTCCTTAATTCACAAGACCTGTAAGTCTACAATTGACTATGAATTCTGTATCCACACCTTAGATTCTGATCCTCGAACAGCAACAGCAGATCTTGTTGGACTTGCTAACATCTCTCTTGATCTAACATTGCGCAATGCTACGGACACACATGAATACATTTCTCACTTGTTGAAAAATGCCACCGACCCTGCTGTGAAGAAATGGCTTAACGGTTGCCTTGACGTATACGACGCTGCGCTCGGTGGGATCTCAGATGCATTCAAGGACTTGGCCTTTAAGGTTTACGAGAATCTCAATTTAAGTGTTCAGTTCGTCGGTGCTCAAGCTCTAATATGCGAAGATTCGTTCGGAAAGAAGGGTTATAAATCGCCGTTGCGTCTCAGAAATGATGACCTGAATCGTCTTTCTGACATCGTTGGGGCCATTGCATTTATCCTTGACCCAGATACTCTTGTTTGATTTCCTTCACTCAATGTTGCTTGAGCTCTCTTCAATTTTATATATATATATGTTTTCTTATCTTTAATGAAGATTGTTACAATGTGATCTCATTAATAAATTGATTTTAAACGGCTTCTCAATTTGTAAGAACATATCAGTCTTTGAAAATTGATTTCTGCCAATCCAACTGGATGTATCCAAAGCTCCTACGTCTCTTATCAAGTTCTAACCGTGTTTGGGCCAGACTGAGTAAAATGAAAGGTTGAATCTTGCCAAGCCCATGACTGGCCGAGACAAATAGGCCCTAGTGTGGCCAGCAAAGTAAAACCCACCCTCAATCTGGTAAAATGCAGGTCTGGTTTGACCCAAGTGTTAGAAAAATAATACACAACGGAGGATAGAAGAAAACGATAACGAAACGATCAGATTTATCTTGATTAATAATCAATTTCTAGATTTTCCAAACAAACGGCTTCTCAATTTGTAATACAATGAACACTAATCCGATTTTCAACACGAAAATTTGAAAATTGAATTTCTGTTTTGAAACGATATGCCATGTTGGAAAAACTGGAAGAGATTAGATCGTAATTGCAAAGATGATATAATCTTAATGATTTTTGAGTATTTGTCATTATAGTTCCGGATTTATATCAATTGAAAGGTTATGGATTTCATCTCAAGAGGTGCTGAGAAATCCATACCCATAAATTGCCTTCCATGAAAGGACATAACTCTTTGTCTATGACGCTTATTTCTTGCCCATTATCAAAATAGTTATCCAACATGACTGGCAGATCCACATAGGCGACACGTGGCATAAGTGCCACATGTACAATCATGTCACAATTACTCTCAATTAATAAAAAAAGTAATAAATCATCGGTACCATGGCCCAAAAATTTGAACCGAAAAGTAAAAAGACAAGGCTCTTATTACTGACTTGCACGATGCCCACGTGTCAATAAAGCACCAAAAAGCGCAAGATAAAGCTTCTGCACCCGTCCTCGAGGAGATTTGAACCCCTTTGCAGCAAAAACCCCTCTCTTACCCTATACACACTATTTATGGAAAGTTTAAATAATTAATATATTTATTTACTTTCTAAAAATAACTTTTATTTTTGAAATTTATTTTTTTTTATTTTAAAAAACACAACACCAAGCCCCTGTCAGGCCAAGATAAATTGGCTTGAGCTCAGCCTACAAAGTAGAATTCAGACCCAAGTATACGGCCCGCAAAGTAAAAGCCCATCTAGCTCGTGCTGTGACTTTGAAGTGCCCAATCATATTCATGCATGACATAAAACTCCGCACACCTTATATTGTGAATGATATAGGCTGTTCCTTTGAAGTGCCCAATCATATTCATGCATGACATAAAATGCGCTAAACGAGCTGAGCTGATGAGATATTTGATGCATCCCAAGCCTAGCCTAATTATAAACATGCTTAAATTTTAGGCCTAGATCAGGTACTCGGGTCTAGTATTTCAGCGCAAACCCGGACTGAAGCGGACCAAACCCAACAGGCCAGCTTGTCCATTGATAGCCCTTGTTGTGCATGTAGCCAATTTAAAGGAGCAATGTGTTGGAAGAGGAGAGTCTATGGGTGGGAATTGGTGTATTGGTATTTCAGAAAATTTCATCTTAAACCCTTGCGAGAATATGTAAATGGTTATCATCCATGATTTCGAGGACACTATTCTAGAATTTTTAAATTATCCAGCTCATTGATTCGTGTTTAATAGATAAGATGTACTCAAATGGTCTAGAAGGGACTCCCTTTTATAGACTAAAAAGCTTGAACACAATATCTGGACCTCTGGCCTCAACCTCTCATGTTTTTTTTTTTTTTTTTTTGGAAGAATGAGAAATTAGTGAGGAGGATCTAAAAGGAAAGATTAGAAAAATGATCTCTTTTTTTAAGAAAACTGTAATTACAAAATAAGATATGGGGCAAAAGCACCATGCATCACAATGAGAATACGCCAAAAAGCCCGAATGCATCAACAAGATATGTGATTAATTACATAACACTCTTTCAAACACTCAAATATTATCAAACATATATATAGCATTTTTCAGGAACCAATCAGGACACCTTGCATTTATATTTGCAAGGTGGTGGTTTCTGTACACCTGAACTGGTCAGATGATCCGTGTGAGAGCAACAGGAGAAAACTTTGCTGGTGGGGTCTATATACCTTAAGTTAATATCAATAAATTTTATGTCTTGGCATGGAACAGCCGCACTGCACTCAAGACGGATCACAAGGTCTCTAGAAGAAGTCCCAGTAATGTTTTTGTAAGTAACACGGCTAATCTGCACTTGTGAGGGCTGCACATATTCACAAACAAAGAAAATGAAAAAACATGTGAGTTTGGAGGGTGTGAATTAGGCACATGCCGGATTTAAATATCTGAATCCAAGTTGTAAAATTACTATTACAAGTCCACCAAAAAACTCGCAGAATTGCTGGTTGGTTTGTTATTGTGAAGTACAATGGTGTCATAAAGCATGTGATTCCACCAGCCTAAATTTCTTAGTAGATGCCATTTCGGCCCCCGTGTTGGTGTAATTAAATTTGTTTTGAGTGTTGGGTAATTGGACTTTAAAATTGTCTAATGTAGTATGTTTTTGTGTACTCCTGTGTGATACCAAATTAGATAATTATTTTGTTAATAAAATTAGAGAAAGAGGTGGGTTTTATTCTCTGTCTCATCAAAATTTCATGATATCAAACATAATGAGAAAACTCAAAATTTCGAGCAAAACAATAGTCAAACAATAAAATCAATGAATGGTCTAATAAAATCAATTGTGTTCAATAATCACACAGTAAATCATGATTTGATAGTTGTTCATTGGCCTTGTATTATATATTTTTTTTCCAGGTAATAGTCCCCACAAATAAATGACATCTAGGCCTAATAGAATGACACATGACTTACTTATAACTTAACCCACTGAAAAATAAATAAATAAAAAATCTAAGTGCAAATAATTAACTGTTGAAAGTTACCTTCCTTGTGCAAGGATGGACTGGACAATAGTTTTGATCGATGATGATTGGGTTCAAAACTTTGTCCATAATGATATCTTCAAATATGATATCAGAAGCTTCAAGTACCGGTGATTCATGCCATGTTTTAATCCTTATGCCATTCATGGTGCCGCTAAGAGTGCAGTTCGTCACATGTATGCCAGTCACAGACTTTTCTTGTGCATGCTTGCCGAGGCTACCAATGCTGCAAAATTTACCAAAACCCCACTATTAAGAATTCATTACAATTTGTGTGACCTTCTTGGCAAAAAATAAATAAATCTAAAACAGTTTAATAAATAATTCTTAGAAATAAGAAAGAAGAAAGATACTAAAATCCAATAGTTTCTAATTTAACCTCTAATTTTCAAAAATGTACCTGATTCCATGGCCTGGGCCACAAAATATGCCAGAGACGAAGATATCATTGCTGCCTTCTCCAATTGATACACAATCATCACCTACGCCTATGGTTGAAGTTGTGATATTGATGTTTGCAGATGAACCAATATGTATTCCATCTGTATTAGGGCTGTCCCCTGGAGCCCTGATACTGAGGTTGTGGAGTTGAATTCCTTGGGACCTAAATATGTTGATGTGGAAAGACTTGCTGTTTAAGAGATAAATATCGTGGATTACAGCGTTGGTGATATCCATGAACTTCATAGACTGTACCATACCATAAGAATACATTAGTTTCATTTCTCCCTCAATTCGCATGCATTCTTAATCTTCAACATCTCATTCGTGATTCAAAATTAGAAATGTACTCAAATGGTTTTAGGACTACCTTATGATAGGATCTCATGTTCTTTTTTTCAAAAGGTTTTTTGGTTTGATCCCCATGTGAATAATCAAATGCAAACAGACCACCATAGGCAAAGGAATGATTCCATAACTAGTGGTGACATACCATCTTTCCCCCCTACATGCAACCTATGTAGGAAATATGCACCATGAAAATGGTAGGCCACATAATCAAGACCATTAGCCAAAAAATTAGTCGACATTGCTCACAAGATGGGGTGAACCATTGGAATTAATGGACAATCAATGGTCTAACTAATGTATAGGTGTGGCCACCGAATGAGTGAATCAACCTGGTTTTTTGAATAGGTTGATCTTCTTGGTATTAATGTCCTTGCAAGTAGCATATTAGTGGGAGAGATCGTGCAAACACTTGTTCTCAATAGGTGATTGGATCTCTAATTAAATTGGCAATGCAAAAAGAGATGAATAAACTTACAGTTGGGGGGAATTGGCATTTTTTTTTCTTCGGGCAGGTTGTCTGTTTCCAAGCATCAGCTCCTTGGCCATCGATAATTCCTCCACCACTCACCGTGAACCTGTGCAAGTTTGTAAACTTTATCCAGTTTTCATCTGTAAATGCAACAAGGTTTGGGAGAGCTTTAACCATCCCCTTTATTTGGACATTAGGAGATGATTGTTTATAGCATGGCCCAGAAAATGTGACAGGGCCCAGTAAAAATTCTCCATTGGGCACCACAAAGTGTGATTTGCCAACATAGGAACATGCAGCTTCCCATGCAGCTAAGAAAGCCTGCAAAAATATAGCCACAAACAGGTAAGAAGAAAAGAATTGAAGACTTGACTGATCGAATTAAGCTAAATAAGAAAAGACTTCAAGACACTATAAAGGATCTCCATTTGAGCTAAATACCACACATATGGGTTCATGTGAGGGCCCACAAAATATCCACAACCTACATAGAGGTGCATGCTATAGCACATATATGGCTTCAACGTTTTCTCATTTTATCATGGGCGCACCATAGGCTGCATGATTCCTTCCTGGTTGGGAAGAACTTATCCTTAAGGATTAGGGGTTTCAAAGGCCGGGTTAGGGCTGGGCCAAGCTTTTTAATTGTCCAATAATTAAAACCAATCCAGTAGTCAGATAATCTAATAAGTGTAATTTTTTGGTTGATGATACATCTAGGAACCATAATTGGGACAGTTTAATTTGAATTTATTGGGCTGGCCTGACAGACTGGGCACTATTTACCCAGACCATTGACAGGCCTATCTACAGTTAGGGCTGTCAACGGCCGAGCCTGTTGAACTGTTTCGGGTTGGGTTGCGGATCAGGCCCATTCAAAACTTTCATTTTGGCAGCATTGAACTCGGCCCATTGACAGCCCTATTCAACACTTTCATTTTGGCAGAATTGAACCCGGCCCATTGACAGCCCTATCTACAGTACAAAATGCAGTTGTGCATCACATGTCACGGAATTTCCATGCATCTCCCTCCTCACGATACAGGCGGAAAATATGTATGGTGATCGCAACCGTTGATGATTATATAAGTGGATCCGGGTCCTATCTTTTGAATTTTAGTGGGTCTAGGTTCCATCTTTTGAACCCATTGGTCTGACCCAGGTTGGGTCTAGTTAGCTTTAACAGTATGATTATATTATATTTAATCTGTGTTGATGATCTAGAAATAAATAAGGTTCCCTAAACCACGAGCTTGTAGGAAATCCAGTTCACACACAGTGCATGTGTCAAAGTGATACATGGGCGTGCAACATAAACTATCCATCGGGTGGGTAAAACCATGCAACTGTGCTTGTTTGTCCTGAACCCAACTTGAAATCTAGAATCTCAAGACCCGATGAATATCAGATCCGGATCGGATGGGAGTCTTGGTCTTCAATAACTAGCTAACTCAGACCCAAAAGTACCTAGACCCAGCAGCAAGACCCGAACCGGTTACACAAGAATGGGTACTATAGTACCAGACCCCAACCCAACCTTTTGACAGCCCTGGGAGGGAGAGTCGTAGTGGCCCACCAACCACATGTTGTATGTTGTACAAGATATATGAAACTGGATCACCAAATAGCGGCTACCTTATAAGATATTGGACAGCAAATAGATGCAGTAGATCGATTTACATGTAAGGCTACATTGCATGCATGCGTGCGTATGTTCATACTCAGTTGAGAGTACAAGCAACAACAGTAGAAGGATTTAAAAAGAAATAATGAAACTTACGGTGCTGTTTTCTCTTTTTCCATCACCCACAGCTCCATATTCAACAACGTTAAAAATTCCATTGACAGATGTCACCGTGGGACCCACTTTTACAGGGAACATCTCCACCATCAAGAAAATCAAGAAAAAAATCGCACAAGCCATCACGGTTAAAGATGACTGAAGCTAAAGCTTCTTCTTCTTCTTTTCTTTTCCTTTCCTTTTTTTTTTTTTTTTTTTTTTGAAAAAAAAAAATTCTCGTAAGCACAGATCAAAGACGAAAGCCTCCATTATTATATAGACAACCACCCCTCCGCCACCCCTCCGCCAAAACAACATCATTGAAAATATCATCTCATGAGAAATTTGAAAATCTCATGAGAAATATCAAATCTTATGAGAAATTCTAAATACAGGAAGTTTATAATTTTGATATTTTTATAAAATAGAACCTCATTATTATGACATTTACATTTACCTTTTAAAAAAACTGTTCATTAAACTACCTCATTAGTTGAGGTAATTACCATTTCCCTTATTAGAATTTTATAATGGCATTTAAATTAATCTGGTCATTTTTGTAAATGGCAAAAATGCCCTTATCAGGAATTTAAAAAACAAAGTAACATCACCGTGTGCGAATCACATATCTACAGTTGATCCGAACAGTCTGATCGGAGTAATTGGATGGAAGGCTCATAAAAATTTAGTACTGGTCAACATGTTAATCGAATTGCCTGGACCATCTGATGGGTGCATTTCCTAGTCTATGGTGCAGCAGAATTGCTAGCTCACTAAATAAACGGTCCAGATCATCCTAAAATTCCTCGATTGCTAAACCATAGATGGCCCTTACCTGATGGGTGCATCTATAATTAGAGCAATGCATAAGAAGCCATCCCAACAAGAGAATTCATGAATTAAATTTTACATAGTTCAATATTGGTTACCAAGTCGTACCATCCTTATGGGAAGTATTGCTACATAAATTGCGCCTCGAAGTTTGGGTCAATTACCTTGATAGCAATGACACTCCATATATTCTCTAAAGAGCCTTCGGACAACTTTTGGAGATTGTTTCGGACGAAAATGCCCCTGACCTTCCTTCAATAGTTACACAATTTACTAGGGACTAAGAAATTACGTAGTATTTAATGCTAGTAAAGTGATGTGTACCTAACCCTTTTTGCATGTGGGAAAAGACTAAACTAGTGGGGCCCATATTGATGTATGTGTATAATCCATGCCGTCCATCCTTTTTACCGTGTAATTTTAGGGCTAGGGCCTAAATATCAGCCTGATTAAGAGCTCACGTGGGTCACATAATAGAAAATAATGGTGACAATAGAACCCATTGTTGAAACTTTCCAGGCTCACCGTGATGTTTGTTAGAATTGGACATTGCCCAAGTCAGGACTTTTTGGGCCCATGCCGATCTGGCCGACAAGGTGGATGGAACGGATCTCCCCATTGTTGGCCTCAGGCTATTGTACCAATAGTTATCCTTTTATTTAACAGTAAAGGAAGTGAACATGTAACAACCGCGACCCATATAACATGGGAACTACGACCCATATAACATTATAACTATGAAACATGTGACGCCCCGTCACTGTTGCCACATATGGGCGGGCCCCAAGGTGGCTGGCAGGCTACTGTGCACACAGTGAAGGTGAAATTTTATCCTACATCAAAAGTGTCGTCTGAAGTTGTGGTGATTATATGTGGAGTTGTCACCCTATATTGTATGAGGCCTTTTGAGAAAATCCCGAGAACAAAACCGTGCGGGCTGTGCCCAGAGCGGACAATATCGCGTGTGGGCGTGGGTTGTTACAAATGGTATCAAAGCCGAGGACGACTCTACCCTCGGTGGGGGATATTATGACGACCCGTCACTGTGGCCACATGTGGGCGGGCACACGTGGGCGGGCCCCAAGGTGGCCCGGTGCTACTGTGTGGTGGCGGGCTATTGTGCACACAGTGAAGGTGAAACTTTGTCCTACATAGGAAGTCTCATCTGAAGTTGTGGTGGTTATATGTGAGTTGTTACCCTATACTGTATGAGGCCTTTTGGGGAAACCCTGAAAACAAGACCGTGCGGGTTGTGCCCAGAGCTGACAATATCAAACAGTGTGGGCATGAGCTGTTACAAATGGTATCAAAGTCGAAGACAGCTCTACCCTCGGTGGGGGATATTGTGATGCCCCGTCATTGTGGCCACATGTGGGCGGGCCCCAAGGTGGTTGACAGGCTACTGTGTGGCTGATAGGCTACTATGCACACAGTGAAGGTGAAACTTTGTCCCACATTAGAAGTGTCGTTTGAAGTTGTGGTGGTTATATGTGGAGTTGCCATCCTATACTGTATGAGGCCTTTTGAAAAAATTTCGAGAACAAAATCGTGCGGGCTGTGCCCAGAGCAGACAATATCATACAGTGTGGGCGTGAGCTGTTACAACCCATGACAACCACGACCCATATAGCATGAGAACTTCGACCCTTACTACATTACAGTCACGACCGTTGCCGAGTTACAACCATGACCCATGTTATATGGGTCTTGGTTAGCATGTTATATGGGTCTTGGTTAGCATGTTATATAAGTCTCGGTTGTATGGGTCTTGGTTAGCATGTTATATGGGTCTTGGTTGTATGGGTCTCAGTTGCGGACCATTTGGGTCGTAGTCTATATGGGTCTTTGTTAGCATGTTATATGGGTTGTGGTTGTAATGTTGTATGGGTCTTGGTTAGCATGTTATATGGGTTGTGGTTATGATGTTGTATGGGTCTTGGTTAGCATGTTATATGGGTCTTGGGTCTTTTTTTTTTTAGATTAGCTTGTTAGTACACACCCATGTCAGTACATGCACTCCATGTTAGCCACCCCCGCTAGGGATCGATACCAAGACCTCAATTGTTGAAACGAGGTATCTCCACTCAGTCTGCCAGTTGAGCTATGGGTCTTGGGTCTTGCTTATATGGGTCTCAGTTACGGACCATTTGGTTCGTGGTCTATATGGGTCTTGGTTAGCATGTTATATGGGTCGTGGTTGTGATGTTGTATGGGTCTTAGTTAGCATGTTATATAGGTCTCAGTTGCATGGGTCTTGGTTAGCATGTTATATGGGTCTCAGTTGTATGTGTCTTGGTTAGCATGTTATATGGGTCGTGGTTGTCATGTTGTATGGGTCTTGGTTAGCATGTTATATGGGTCTCAGTTGTATGGGTCTTGGTTAGCATATTATATGGGTTTTGGTTAGCATGTTATATGGGTCTTGGTTGTATGGGTCTCAGTTGCAGACCATTTGGGTCATGGTCTATATGGGTTTTGGTTAGCATGTTATATAGGTCGTGGTTGTGATGTTGTATGGGTCTTGGTTAGCATGTTATATGGGTCTTGGGTCTTAGTTATATGGGTCTCAGTTGCGGACCATTTGGGTCGTAGTCTATATGGGTCTTGGTTAGCATGTTATATGGGCCTTGGGTCTTAGTTATATGGGTCTCAATTGCGGACCATTTGGGTCGTGGTCTATATGGGTCTTGGTTAGCATGCTATATGGGTCTCAGTTGCGGACCATTTGGGTCGTGGTCTATATGGGTCTTGGTTAGCATGTTATATAGGTCTTAGTTGTAGGGGTCTTGGTTAGCATGTTATATGGGTCTTAGTTAGCATGTTACATGGGTCTCAGTTGTATGGGTATTGGTTAGCATGTTATATGGGTCTTGGTTAGCATGTTATATGGGTCTCAATTGTATGGGTCTCGGTTAGCACGTTATATGGGTCGTGGTTGTCATATTGTATGGGTCTTAGCATTTTATATGGGTCTTGTTTAGCAAGTTATATGGATCTTGGTTAGCATGTTGTATGGGTCTTGGTTAGCATGTTATATGGGTCGTGGTTGTTATGTTGTATGGGTCTTGGTTAGTATGTTATATGGGTCTCAGTTGTATGGGTCTTAGTTAGCATGTTATATGGGTCGTAGTTGTTATGTTGTATAGGTCTTGGTTAGCATGTTATATGGGTCTCAGTTGTATGAGTCTTAGTTAGCATGTTATATGAGTCATGGATAACATGTTATATTGGTCTCACTTGTATGGGTCTTGGTTAGCATGTTATATGGGTCTCGGTTAGCATGTTATATGGGTCGTGGTTGTCATGTTGTATGGGTCTTGGTTAGCATTTTATATGGGTCTCAGTTGTATGGGTCTTGATTAACATGTTATATGGGTTGTGGTTAGCATGTTATATGGATCTCAGTTGTATGGGTCTTGGTTAGCATGTTGCATGGGTCATGGTTGTTATGTTGTATGGGTCTTGGGTAACATTTTATATGGGTCTTGCTTAACATGTTAACCAAGACCCATACAACTGAGACACATATAACATGCTAAACAAGACCCATACAATATGACAACCACGAACCATATAACATGCTAACCAAGACCCATATAACATGCTAACCAAGACCTATAAACATGACAACCATGACCCATATAACATACTTGAACCCAAGACCCATACAATCGAACATATAACATGCTAACCACGACCCATATAACATGCTAACCAAGACCCATACAACTGAGACCCATATAACATACTAACCAAGACCCATATAACATGCTAACTATGACCCATATAACATGCTAACCAAAACCCCTATAACGAGACCCATATAACATGCTATTTAAGACCCATATAACATGCTATCCAAGACCCATACAACTGAGACCCATATAACATGTTAACCAAGACCCATATAACTGAGACCTATATAACATGCTAACCAAGACTCATAGAACATGCTATCCAAGACACATATAACTGGGACTCATATAACATGCTGACCAAGACCCATATAACATGAACCATATAACATGGGTCATGGTTGTAATGTGGCAACGGTCGTGATTGTAATGTAGTAAGGGTCGTAGTTCTCATGTTATATGGGTCGTGGTTGTCATGGGTCGTAGTTATAATGTTATATGGGTCGTGGTTCCCATGTTATATGGGTCACGGTTGTTACATGTTCACTTTCTTTACTGCCAAATGAAAGGATAGTCATTGGTATAATAGCCTGAGGCTAAAAATGGAGAGATCCGTTCCATCCACCCTGTCGGCCAGCTCGGCATGGGCCCAAAAAGTCCTGACTTGGGCAATGTCCAATTCTAACAAACATCACGGTGAGCTTGGAAAGTTTCAACAGTGGGTTCAATTGTCACCATTATTTTCTATTATGTAACCCACGTGAGCTCTGAATCAGGCTGATATTTGGGCCCAAGCCCTAAAATGACACGGTAAAAAGGATGGACGACATGGATTATACACATAAATGTGGCAACGATCATGATTGTATTGTAGTAAGGGTCGTAGTTCTCATGTTATATGGGTCGTGGTTGTCATGTTATATGGGTCGTTGTTGTTACATGTTCACTTCCTTTACTGCCAAATGAAAGGATAGCCATTGGTACAAAGCCTGATGCCAACAATGGGGAGATCCATTCCGTCCACCCTGTCGGCCAGCTCGGCGTGGGCCCAAAAAGTTCTGACTTGGGCAATGTCCACTTCTAACAAACATCACGGTGAGCCCGAAAGTTTCAGCAGTGGGTTCCATTGTAACCATTATTTTCTATTATGTGGCCCACACGAGCTCGGGATAAGGCTGATATTTGAGCCCTAACCCTAAAATGACACGACAAAAAGGATGGGCGGCATGGATTATATTACACGGCAAAAAGGATAGGCGGAATGGATTATACACATACGTCACTGTGGGCCCCACGAGCTTGGTCCTTGCCTACAAGCAAAAAAGGGTTCCGTACACATTACTTTCTTGGCATTAAATACGACGTAACTTCTTCTTCCCTGGAAAACCGTATAACTACTGAAACAAGGATAAGGGCATTTTGGTCCGAGTAATTTTCAAAAGCACGTCAGAAGACCCTTTAGGGAAAATGTGGAGTGTCGTAGCGATTGAGATAATTTGCCCAAACTTCGAGGCGAGTACGGTCAATTTCCCTTTCTATGCTATTGATGTCTATTTGGTTGGACGTTCTAGCAAATAATAAAATGTTGCAGTATTACTCAAACTCAACATTACATTTAATTTCATTTGGTAATTTATGATTTATATTCTTGGTGTTGGTTTCTGATCTCGTGGGTTTAAAAAATGACCTCATGCATGATTTTGCAGGTTTCATGTACGTTGCATAAGTGTGACTGAATATACTTTTAGTGCAACCATTATCAGCTCGTTAAAATGCAGATCAAAGTGTTTTTATCTGAGCCATTTCTGGATAGTTGTAGTTGCTTTGTAGTATTATCTACTTCTAGGTGATAGTTGTAATTGCATGTAATGGCATGCATAATTGTTATTATTTTTATTTTTTTCTTTTGCTCCAATGAATGTTTTGTGATTTCTAAATGGTTTACATTGTGTTGGAGTTTTAGCCTATTATAACTATAACTTGGATACTTGTCACGGAGAAGAGGGCTCATATAACTAGAGAAACAAGTGGCAGACTAGCAATGGATCCTCTGTGCATACTTTTGGCAACATAAGGGGAATTTTGAATCGTGGTGTGGTTCCAGAAAAATTACTTGGATGTGTATAGATTTAAATCTTGGTGTGGTTCAATGAACCCAAATTACACCTTTGGTCAACAGGTTATAGTTTTCATAACTGATATTTTGTTTTGATTGGATATTTCTTTTTCCTGAGTTTTGTTTTTATTGCTGGAAGAAAAAAGATGTTTTTTTTTTTTCTTTCAGATATGAAGGATAATCCTGAATATCAAGGACAAGATAAACTTCCAATTATTATGTGGGTGATTGCTTAAGGTTTGATAAGTTTATGTAGATTGCGGATTTACCAAATGATAAAGAACAATCATTTCTATATGTCATAGTTTTTGGATTTGTTTTTTTGAATGTATAGGCTTGCCAAGGAGACCTTGTTGTTGGGATGCATTCATGAGTTCAAAACCTCCACATAATCTGTTACGACCTGAGTTTTGGCGGTGGACGTGGGATCGAGTGAAGGGGCAAGGTGAAGGCGGTATGGATTTAGGTGTCTTCTTTGGTCGACCAATGGTGAGAGAAAAAAAGAACTATAGGATTGTTAAATGGATCCAATCCCTGCTGCAAATAGCTGTTTGGAGAAAAAACTTCATGTCCTTCATTCATTCTTTCCCATTTTTATTTACAACTTTTCCCACTACATGGATGTGGGGATGTCTTCCCTAAAACTACGACTAAAACAAGGAAACTACCTAAAACTCATGCATGAAATAAGGAATTAATACAACCACTACTGACCTTACTTGCAAACATGCCTAAAACCATGCCTAAATACTTGTAAACAGAATGACACGTACAAATGACTACTTCCAAATGACTGGTTTGTAACATCCCCTCCTCCTTAAAAAGAGCCCTTGCCCTCAAGGGCTATCTTTGGAAACCTCATCTTCAATTCTTCAAGATTTTCCCACGTGGCATTTGCAGGAGATAGACCCACCCAATGCACCAATGCTTCAACTTTCTCTCTTTTTGTGTGCTTATCTAGTATTGCTTGAGGATTTGGAACCATTTGAGACTCTTCATCTACTTCAGGAAGTTGTTCGATCACCTGCTTAGCATCCCCAATCTTGGGTTTGAGCAATGAAACATGAAACACCGGATGTATCCTTGAATCTTTTGGCAAGTCAAGCTTGTAAGCAACGCAATCAATCTTCTCTATTATTTTGAATCCCGTAATACTTGGGAGCAAGTATCATATTTCGCCTGAGAGCAAGGAAAGCTTGCCTGTAGGGTTGGAGTCTAAGATAGACCCAATCTCCTACAGAGTAATCCTTTTCTCTGTGGGACCCATCATAAACCTGTTTCATACGAGATTGAGCTTTCTTCAATGTCTCACGTGACTACTTTAGTACCTTGTCCCTATGAAGTAGCTCATCTTCCACAGCTTGTACCTTTGCAGTGCTGGAAATATAAGATAATAAAGTTAAAGGGGTGCGGCCATACGCTGCCTCGAATGGAGTCTTCTTGATCGCTGAATGCCAACTTGTATTATAGCAATACTCCGCCCATGTCAGCCATCGCATCCATTCTTTTGGTCTGGTTCCACTGAAACAACGGAGATACATCTCCATGGTATGATTAGTTATCTCTGTCTGCCTGTCGGTTTGCGGGTAGTAAGAGGAGCTAAAATTGAATTGGGTCCCATGCAGTTGAAAAAGCTCCTTCCAAAATATACTTGTGAAAGTTGGGTCTCAATCACAAACTATGGATTCAGGCATACCATGAAGCTTAAATATTTGATCAAAGAAAACACGAGCAACCCCTACAGCCTTATATGGATGCTTTAATGGAACAAAATGACTGTATTTAAATAGGTGATCTATTACCACAAAAATTGTTGACTTGCCTTGAGAGGGTGGAAGTCCCTCCACGAAGTCCATGCTAATGTGCGACCAAATTTGTGTAGGGATTGAAAGAGGTTGGAGAAGTCCAGCCGGTTGTCTGTGCCCAGCCTTGTTCCACTGACAGATATCACTCTTCTTGATAAATTCTTTGAGTTGTTACTTAAGCCCGATCCAGTAAAACACTGCCTTCAAGCGCTGGAGTGTTTTGACTAATCCTTCATGTGTGCTATTATGAAACTGAGATAGTATATCTTGCAAGAGCGGGGAGTCATTTGCAAGATAAATGCGATCTTTAAAAAAAAGCACACCTTCATGAAACCTCCATGGGCCAATGGCATTATCTGCCAAGCATAGTTGAACTAGTAACTTAGAGTTAGATGCAACTTCTTCTCTGATGGCTGAGATCCACCGTGGAACGGGAGAAGAAACAGCTGCAACCTCTCCTTCGTAGTTGCTTCGGAATAGCGCATCCGCCACTACATTTTCTCTCCCTTGTTTATACTCTATGGTGAAGTCAAACCCCATCAGTTTGTAGAGCAATTTTTGTTGTGCAAGGGTGGTGATCTTTTGCTCCCACAAGTACTTAAGGCTTCGCTAATCCGAGCGGACAATAAAAGTTCTTCCAAGCAAGTATGGCCTCCATTTTTGGACTGCAAAGACTAGTGGAAGCATCTCCTTGTCATAAGTTGACATGAGGAGATTCTTCCCACTAAGAGATCGGCTGAAGAATGCTATCGGTCTCTTGTCCTGCAATAAGACAGTGCCAGTTCCCGACCCAGATGCGTCACATTCTACCACAAAATTTTTAGAAAAATCAGGCAAGGCTAGAACTGGCTCCCTTGTCATTGCTTGTTTCAGATTTTTGAAAGCTTCCTCAACAACTTGGGACCAGGCGAACCCATCTTTTTTTAGCATTTTTGTAAGAGGCCCAGCTATTTTTTCGTAGTCCTGAATGAACTTACGGTAATAACCGGTGAGGACAAGGAAACCTCGAAGCGCTTTGGGTGTAATCGGCTTGGGCCAATTAGTCATAGCCACAACCTTCTCAGGATCTACCGCCACTCCTTGGTGAGTAATGATGTGGCCCAAATAGGTTACCTATGTGTCACCAAAATGACACTTTTGCTTTTTCACAAATAGCTTGTTAGTTCATAAGATATCAAAGATCACCTTCAAATGTTGTAAATGGTCATCCCATGTCTTGCTATAGATCAGTATATCGTCAAAGAAAACAAAAACGAACTTATGGAGATGATCGTAGAAGATGTCATTTATGAGGGCTTGAAAAGAGGAGGGCGCATTTGTCAGGCCAAATGGCATGACTAGAAATTCATAATGCCCACTATGTGTTCAAAAGGTAATGTCTTGGGGTGGACTGAATTTGATAATAGCCAGAGCATAAGTCTAGCTTGGAAAAGAAGAGAGCACCATGTAATTCATCCAGCGGCTCGTCGATCACAGGAATTAGAAACTTGTCTTTTATGATGACCTTGTTGAGAGCCCTATAGTCGATGCACATCCTCCATGATCCGTCATGTTTCTTGACCAGTAACACAGGCGAAGAATAAGGACTCGTGCTAGAATATGACTCTGATTTCGTGCATCGCTCACTAATTTCTCAATCTCTGTCTTCTGAAAATGAGGGTACCGATACGGGCGTACGTTGACAGGTTCGGCCCCAACAAGGAGTGAGATGTGATGATCATGTTAGCATGGTGGTGGGAGACCAACTAGTTCAGAGAAGACATCTGCATAATCATCCAATATTGCAAGGAGGGTGCTGTCGATTGCATTGGCTTGTGGAGTAGCTATTACATTAAGCAGTAAGACCACTCCTGGGAGCCCCTGCTTTAATACTCGTTTCAGGCAAAAGTTTTCTACAAGCTTGTCTTATGGAGATGCTAAACCCTGCAATGAGATTTCTTTTCCCAAAACTGTGAAACGCATTTGAAGGTTAGCAAAATTCCAGATTATGGGATCCAAAGTCCTGAGCCATTGGGTACCCAAGACAATTTCATATCCATCCAAGGGTAACAAGTAGAAGTTTAATAAAAGTGAGGTACCTTGGATATGGAGTGGGACTTGGTTGCCTATTATAACTACTTGCTGACCACCTCAAATGGCCTCCCTTCCAACGCTTGGAGCCTAACTTTAGCAACCAAAGAGCTATTAATAAAATTGTGTGTGCTCCCTGAATCCACCAAAATCTTCACTGGTGTTGAAAACAACGTACCTTTCAATCTCATAGTTTGAGGAGTATGAGCTCCAGAAATTGCATTGAAAAAGATCTTGGGCGTGCTCTCACTGGCTCCTTCGACCTCTTATGACCCTTCTCCTCCATCGTCTTCATCCTCCTCGGGCCAGCAAGCTTCAATGACAAATAGGCATTTGCATTGATGGCCAGGGGAGTATTTTTCATTGCAGCGGAAGCAAAGGCCCTTATCTCTCCTTTCTTTGACTTCTTTCGGTGTCATGCGCTTGACTGGAGAAGCCTGTGGGGTGAGTGTTGGAGCTAGGGCCTGTTTGAATTTGGAGTTTTCTTGGTCGGCGGATGGTGTTTCGTTCATAGCGATTTGAATTTCTTCACATTGGCTGGTTGTCAATGAGCCTACTGATGAAGCAACTAACCCTCATTACTTGTCCTTTGAGAGGAGTCAACAGGTTACACTCCCAGTTTTTAATCAAGTAAATGATCTTGAAATTTTGTTTTGACCTTGGATATTTTTGAACTCCTCCCAATTCATGGCCCCATGAGTCCCTGAAAGTTTGTTTTGTGCATCCCCTTCCATGTGGAAGAAGCAAAAGATGTTTTTTTTTTTTGGGATCTTCACTTTTCGCGGGAAGTCGAGCTTGACTATGAAGGTTCTTGTAATCCCCCAAATGAGAAGCTCTCCCCATTCTCGCGGATTGGGGGGTTCCCACCTCGACAACCAAGTTGCGAAGATCTTTTCGATGAAACTTCCAATTATTCGATGCTCTATTGGTCCCGGGTCTCGATTAATGTTACGACCTGGTTTGATGGGAAGTTTATGCAGTGAAGGCGGAATGGATTTAGATTTCTTTGGTCGACCAATGATAAAAAAAGAACTATAGATTGTTAATCAATCCCACTTCAACTTTGGAGAAAAAATTTCATGTCCTTCATATTTTCCTATTTTTATTTACAACTTTTTTTACAATGTAGGGATGTCTTCCAAAACTAGACTACCTTGTTGTTGGGACAACCACATTCATGCCTAAAACCATGCCTAAATACTTGCAATGTCAAAACCACTTCCACATAATCACCATCTTTCTCAGCCATAACCTACCAATGCCCACTTGTATCTAATCATATGTTAAACATGAAAGAAATACCAAGGCATGCACGATTGTTTTGGAGAGATTGGAGATGTGCCCCGCAAATGATACTTCACACACATTCACTTTTGTCAATCCTATCATAAGGGCATTTTTGTTATTAAAAAATTCTTGGAATGTATGGGAATGATAATTACCCAAAGTAATAAGGTTGTTTAGTGAAAGGCTTCTTTAAGAAGTATCAAAATGTAAATATCATAATTGTCACCAGCTCAATTTAATTGTCATTAGAAAATTCTTGGAATGTATGGGAATGATAATTACCCAAAGTATAAGGTTGTTTAGTGAAAGGCTTCTTTAAGAAGTATCAAAATGTAAATATCATAATAATGAGGTATTATTTTGTTTAAATCCCTTTAATTTTTCCCAATTCCCTATTCTAGAATTTTAAGTTATTTACAAATTCATATAAGAAATATCTTTTAAAATATGGAATTTAAAAACAATACCCAATTAATATCAAATTTACATTTTGATAACTTTTTCACAAAAGTTTTAAAAAAGTTACCTCATTAACATAAATAATTGTCATTTCAATAATTCCGTTTTCATGCCAAGCGATGGGCTCGACTGTGATGTTTATGTAAAATCCACCCTACCACTAGGTATGTCATCTCATGATATGCAAAGGACTCGAAAATTATCTCAATCTATGATTTAAATGGACCACATAACTAGAAACAATGTATAGGACAATGATCGCCCTCCAATTTTTTTTTTCTTTAAAATGTCCAATTGAATCCATGATGGGCCTGAATTTTAGGATCAAGGCCTAACTTTTAATGAAGGATCTAATCGGTGGAGTGGATTTTGTGTAATCATTACCGTGGATCCTACAAAAATCAAGGGTGGATGTTTTTATCCCAAACTATTTTCTTTGATACGACCGATCCACATGAATCGAAAGTTGGGTTTACATTTTTCAGATGTAGGCCTAATATATGATTACCAATCCAATAGTCGGAGTGGATTTCGTACACACAGAGGATTATTTGAGAAAAAACCATAATTGTATGGACACCCCTCTTGATTGTAGTGGGCCTATTTTACTGTTTATATAAGATCCACTATCACCATTAGATATTTAGTCTCATATTAGGCATGGAGACAAAAAAATGAGGCTGACTTTTGTTTCTAACGGGCCACACCAAAGGAAGCATTGGGAGAGATGTCAACCCTTGATTTTCATAGGGCCCACCATGATAATTATATGAAATCCACTCCATCCATTAAATTTCACACAAAAATTTAGATCCGTGTCCTAAAAATCATACCCATCCATGATTTAATTGGCTCACATGAATAGAAACAATGTGTAGGATAAGTATTGCATCATACCATGTTTTAAATCATGTAGTATCCTTGAATCACGTGGATCTGATTTTGTAGACTTGGTATGATGGTTGATCGTGTATTTTTAGATAAACATGATGTGGCCTATCGCAGCCACTTTCACTCTGAAAATCTGAAAATCTGAAAATTTCTCGAGAAATTGCCGAGCATAAGATACATTACTTGAGTTTCTCGCGGAAGGAGTCTGTTAGCGGTCCCCGTACGGTTGGTTTTCAGAAATAACAGTTGATGATGACTAACGCGGATTGCTATTACCAGGATATTCCTCCACTACTTCATGGCCTAAGCTCTGTAGGGTCCACCGTAGTGTATGTATCTTATCCACACCGTCGATCCGTATTACCAGATCATTTTAAGGGATGATCAAAACGAAGAAGATCCAAACTTCTAGTGGAACACACCACTGAAAATAGTGGGGATTGAACACCCACCATTAAAAAATTGTATCGACCCACAGAGTTTTTGGATCAGGCTGGTATTTTCTACCTTCATCCAGGTCTAAGTGACCTTATGAACAGTTTAGATGGAAAATAAAATCAATGCGCGCATACCTTAGGAAGGTTTCAACGGGGGCTTTTAATTCCCACTGTTTCTTGTGGTGTGGTCCACTTAAGCTCTTTAACTGCTTTATTTTTGGACTAGTACTCAAAAATATTCTAGAAAAACGGATTGACGGCGTGGATAAAACACATACATCATGGTGGGCCCATAGAGCTTGGGACGCGTGGTGGTGCATGGATATTCCTGTGAGCATCCAATCCGTGTAATTTAACGACGAGTGATGATCTCCTTGAGAGCAAAAGAGAAGATGTTTGCTAAAATGGATGATGTTTATTCACTGCCCACATGTGGGCGCTACACGTGCACCATCGGCGTGGCCTATCCTTATCAATTTTGTGTTTAGGATAGGACTGATTTTTGGTACAGTTGCTTCATCCTCTTGATTTACACTTGATTATTGGCTTTGATGAAAATTAAACACCATGGTGGCCCCACACAGACCTATGGCTGGCATCATATACTCATTGTTCACTGTGGTGTGGTCCACCTGATTTGTGGATATGGATGAGGTTTTCCACAGGGCCTATAGTCTAAAAATAGAACCTGATGAATGGAGTGGATTTTCATTACAGAACTGCCACAAGATACCCGAACATTAGAACTAGTGCAGAGTACCCAAACATATTCCCCATGGAGATTGGGCCCATCAGCCCAAATCTTGCATGAAACATTGAACATGTGATAAAGAGTATCCTAACAACCAAGCGCATTGTAATAGTTTTCAATACAACGTTATTTAGCCATTATTGTGATGAAACTCAACAACTTCCACTGGTCAGGTGGACCGCATCTATATTTTGTTACTTATCCCGCCTATAAATTGTTTCCTATGGTGTGGCCCAATTGATAAGTGGGTGGGAATGAATTTTAGAGAAGACGAATTTCCTGATGAGGCCCACCTATTAGAAGGGTTGGATGTCACAGATTCCTGATGGATTGGAAATTCTCCATTCGATGTACGGTAAATAATGGTACAACCGGTTGGACTCAAGGAGGCAGCTTGCCGAATAATAGCATTGGTTTGATTGTAAAACGTTACTAGTTGTAGTGTGGGCCCACCGTGGCGTTTGTAGATCATTTAAACAGTGTAACATGGTCGCCGCCTACTGAAAATGGGATGCCTCAAAATCATGCGGACACGACCATTACGTGTGCCAGCACTTGAATTTCAAGGTTTTTGGGCTGTTGCCCTTTGTTTTCTATCATGGCCCCCACACGATGGTTGGATCGGGATGATTTTTGGTGTTTTGGATTTTGATGATGTGGCAACTATTCTGGGTGGATAGGATGCCATATATACACTATTCTAGGCCCTACATGCAGCTACTTACACCTGTTTTCATCTGCAACGAATTGCAATTGAGGCTTTCCGATTCGAGCACTTGACAAAAGCGTCTTTTAGCTAACGGTCGTTTTCAGAGTAACAGGTTTTAATAACTAACGCGGATTGCTATTTCCGCGATATTCGTCCATCGCATGCCGTGGCCCATGCTTTATGGGGCCCACCGTGATGTACGTATCTTATCCACGTCGCTTGATCCGTTTTATCAGTTTATTTTAGGGCAGGATCCTGAAAAAACAGATCCAAAGCTGTAGTGGACCACACCACAAGAAACAGTAGGGATTGAATGCCCACCGTTAAAACCTTTTTTGGGCCACAGAAGTTTTGGATCAAGATGATATTTGTGTTTTACCTTCATCCAGGTCTATGTACGTAACCTTATGAACAGGTTAGATAGCAAATAAAAATCAAGGTGGGCCCTAGGAAGGTTTCAACAAGGGGACATTCAATCCCCACCGTTTCTTTCGGTGTGGTCCACTAGAGACTTGGATCTTATTAATTTTTGGACTCATGCCCAAAAATCATCTGGAAAAACAGATGAGCAGCTTGGATAAAACACATACATCACGGTAGGCCTGAAAGAGCTTGGGCCGAGCGGTGCTGTGGGTTCCTTTGAGCTGACAATAAGCATATCCTTTAACGACGAAGGATCTTCCGGAAAGCGAAAGAGATGATGTTTACCAATTGCCAACTTGTGGGACTACACGTGTGCCAGATGACAGGTGTGAGAAATCTGAGCTTTGCATCGCCAGCTACATTGCTTAGATGGGGCGGCATCCCTGCAATCAAAGATGAGACGTTGGACTTGAACGTACACGTACGAGCGGAATCTCCTTGATTTTTGACTCATGATCAGATTCATCTGTATGGTACGGTTCAGATTCTATACGGTATAGATGTCATACATACGTGACAGGTGTACATGTTGCGTATGAAAATGCGCGTGCATAAGGGTGCAACTGGGGCTAACATGTAAAACACCCAACTCTGTGAGGCCCACCACTTTTGTATATGTAAATCCACTCCGTCCACCAGGGAAAACCTCTTATTTGATACGTAAATAGAAAAGATCAGCCCGATTCGATTATTATTATTATTATTGGATTAAGCTCTTTTTGTAGATTTGCTTCATCTTCTTGATTTACACATGATTATCGAGTTTGATGAAAAATAGATACCATAGTGGCCACACAAACATATGGCTGGCATCATATCCTCATTGCTCCCTGTGGTGTGTGGCCCACCTGAGTTGTGGATCTGGTTGAGTTTTTCCAAGGCCTGAAAGTCAAAGAATTGGAAGGAGTGGAGTTTTTGCCAAGGCCTAGAGTCAAAACCCTTTTAACGTTTCGAGGGCACACCAAACCAACAGCCTAGATCTCACACAATAGGGTTGTGTCTGTTGGGCTCGGACTTCTTTGTCTTGGCCCGTTGCGGGTCTGGGCCAAGACAAAACGGACATCGCAGTAGGCCCACAGGGTTTTATGTTGGACGGGCTCCATGCAAGTGGATTCCATGAAATATAATGGCGGCACACATCCACTTACAACATATACCTCCAGTTCATTCCAGTAATTAATCACCTACCTCATAAGCAGATGATGAGAAGACGACCTTATAAGTATTGGATTTATTGGACAGTCGTTGTTTCTGGACAATTAACTAGTTTTATTTTAACCGTCCATTTAATGACCACCAATTGTACTTTCGACATTATAACAGTGATCAAGTGTAAAATCCTAACTACAGAAATTTGACCGCTGGAACCTTTGGACCACATCATATTCTCATTACACATGTGTCCCATCCAAAACAGTGAAAACTTATATGGCTTAAAAATACTTATTAGAACGTATCACTACCCGATCCGCTGAAGAGACGAGCACATAGAAATCGTAGCAGATGCAACGATCAAACTCATCTAATCAGTCCATTGTTCATCGTAGTCTGAAATGTTACATAATGATTGCATCTAGAGTACGCCCTTGTATTATTATGGTAACTTTTTATAAGATCGAGCTGTGTGGGCCCCACCGTGATGTGTGCCTGTCATCAACACCATCAGTTAATCAGTTAGATGCACCGGACGCGGATTGCGTCCCACCCCCGCCCGGACCTTAATCCATCCGGGCAGGGCTATGTGGGCCCACCGTGATGTAAATGTTTTATCCACGCCGTTAATCATTTTTAGCATATCATTTTAAAGTGTGAGCCAAAAAATTAAGTAGGTTCACAGCTCCAATGGACCACACCAAAGGAAGCTACAGTGATAATAACGCTCACCGTTGAAACCTTTCTAAGAGCCACCGTAATGATTTTTTACCATACAACCTATTCATAAGGTCATGTAGACGTGGATGAAGCGAAAAAACAAATATCGGCTTGATCTGAAACTTCTCCAGCTCCCAAGAAGTTTTTAATGGTGGACGTTCAATCCTAAATTTCTGGTCCACTTAAGACTTTTTCCTGCTTATATTTTTTTGTCATACCTTAAAATGATATGCTAAAAACGATTAACGGCGTGGATAAAACATTTACATCACAGTGGGCCCCACATAGCCCTACCTCGACGGATTACCATCCGAGCGGGGGTAGACGCAATCCGCGTCCTAGATGCACCATTCCATGGTGAGCCCCTTGCTTAAAAATAAGATCAATCCATGACTTAGGTGGGCCACACCACATATAACAGTTGAGAGAGGTTATCCGCCAACTAAAACCTTCATGGTCATTTATTGGGCCCACCCAGATGTGTTTGATAAATCTATCCCATCCATTGTGTGTGTCCCATTAGATGAGGGGTCATACAAGGTTTCTGTCGCTTCCAAAACTCATGCGGGCTCCACCAAGTGCCTTTATATGATTTAGGCATGTCTTCACATGATTTTAGATGATATGGCCCACTTGAGTTCCATATATGGATGATTTTTGGGATATCCCATAAATTATAGGGGACCCATCAAATGAACCGTGTTGATGACCCGCACACATCATGGTGGGTTCCACTTAGCTCAACCTCATGGGAAGCTACAATGAGGCCGATCGACCTCGTAGTACCATTTCTTATTTATATATATATATATATATATATATATATATATATATATATATATATATATATATATAGACACACACACAAAGTAGTGCTTTGTTGTGGGTGACCAATCAAAGATGAGCATTTTCTTCTATCATCCCAATTCATCTTCCAACGGACCACATCCTATCCGAGGAAGTTACGCAGATAAGATGAGTACTGTTGAATGCATTTTGTGAAAGGAAGTAAATGCAAGAGGCCTTATGGACTAATGCAGCTCTCACATGAACGTGTGATCAAAATATTCTAGCAAAGTACCAAGAGGCCTTATGGACTAATGCAGCTTTCGAACTGCACATAATATAATTAGGCCTTATGGACTAATGCAGCTTTCGAACAGCAAATAATATAATTGTTTTTTTTTTTTTTTTTTTTAAATCACCTGATACAAATGGTGCCAGCGAGAATTTTTTTAAAAAAAAAAAAAAAAAAAAAAAGGGTAAATGGGTAACTTAATGAAACAATTTTAGGAAATGGACACTCTTAATTATCATCTGTGTGAAGTATCCCAACAAGTAATAAACATATATATCCGGGGTAGACATCCTGCACTACCCCACCTCGAATGTCCATTCCATCTTTTCTTGCTCTTGTACAGTTAGGTTGAGAACAGACTCTAGGCAGACATATTTGTTATTATAGATGGACCGCTCAATTAACTCCTCTTCATAAATGTGGTATTATCTCAATTGAACCTCATCACAGCAAGCATTGCAGTTTTCATATTTCAGGGCTTCCAATTACCACCATTCAAACGGTGAGTTAAAGTAGAAGTGTTCCTTTACTGAGAACAAAGAATGCATCCTTGCACTATACATAGTTCTCCTATTTATGTGAAAATAAAAGGTGAGTTTGAGTAGGTTCTTATCCTTGCCTCGGTGGTTGACTCCCAAGAGTTTCAACACAAAGTTTGGCGTTCGCCATCCATATGTGGTGAAATCCCATTACGGCTTAAGTGTACGTGCGGGTATGGTGTGTGTTGTGTTTTTTTTACACACAGAATATTTATTACATCTAATGCAGTCACTCAAGTTACAATTTTGTCTTTGAATAGTTACTTATGAGAATAGTCCTATATCGGATAGATACAATATTTTTTTTCTCATTTATATTAGAGTTCACATAAATAACTTTTGTTAGCTCTGGTATGCCAAAAATTACACAAGCACCCACATGTTGTGTCGTAGAATCTCTTATCTCTATTCTAAATGAAAACCTCTATTCTAAATGAAAACCCTAGAGTAGAGGTGAGCATGGAGTAGAGGTGGGCCTAGCTCGGCTCGGCTTGTCCATGCTGTACTTGAGCTCGAGCTCAACATTGAAGTTTGGCTTGTTTGCCAAAGCTGTCGAGTCGAGTTCGAGTCGAGCTGTCGAGTTTACCTCGAATCGAGCTCGAGCTTGTTGGGTGAGAGAGTAATAGATTTTGTTCTAGATCCTCCTCCATTGATGAAAAATTCAAAAATCTTAGAAAAGTCAAAGCAAAACCCGATGAAAAAACCAAACAAAGCTTCTTCCTCCAGAGCAGAATACAAATCAGAAATCCAAGTAAAGAGCTCTAGCCAATCAAATCATTGGATTTCCTTGAAGCACTAACAAATCTTAGAAGAACCCATCTCGAATTTCTTGGGTTTCTCGCCCAAGAAGTAGATCTCGAGAGATTGAAATCATACTAATGCGGAGCTGAAATGAAAACTGGCAGTGGTGGTCCGGGCGGGCGTGTGGTAAACGGCAGTAGAAAGGAAGAAAGGGAAAGGAAAAGGGGGTGCGTGCGGTCGGGTTCTAGGGTTTGTTTTCTTCTTCTTCTTTTTTTCTTAAGTTAAAACTTAAAACTTATATTAATATAATATATATATATATAATATAATATATAATATATAATATATTTATTAATTGAGCCGAGTCGAGTCAAGTTGAAATGCCCCCTGGTCGAACTCGGCTCTACCTCAACTTGAACTTCAAATAATCAGCTTGACTCGGCCCGAATCGGTCATTAAGCCGAGTCAATCCGAGATGACTAAAGCCGAGTCGAGCGAGTTTTTCGAGCTAGCTCGACTCGTGAACAGCCCTACCCTAGAGAGAGAGCCATTCATAGAGAAAAAAGATTAGAGAGAGGAAGGAACTAGAAAGAATGGTATATTTCGAGCTACTCGGATTAGCTGGCCGTAAAAGAAAGACACCATATTCTATGCACATCATCTGAACGAGTCGGATTAGCTTGCTGTAAAAGAAAGACACCATTCTATGCACATCGTCTTTGACATAAAGATTGGTGTGGAACTATTCGGGTTGAATTCATGCATGTTACTTAATTGTTGAGGTCAAAATGTGTTGGGACCCCAAAAATTAGATTGATCCGACCATCAAATGGGCCACACCGATCGGGTCGATCGGTTGGAATCTTAGATATTAAATAGTGTATCGTATCTTGTGCTGGGTTGTTGGACACATTAGATCAAATCTACACCGTCTATCCTATTATGGGATCGGCCTACATTGATATCCAAATTATTATATCGATCTGACCATCTAATGGGTTGCAGTGATCAAAGAACAATTGTTATTAACCATGTTATGAGAAGAATGTGGACCCAGGCCCTCTCTATCAGTTTGGATCTAACTAATGTGGTTATTAGGGCATTAAACTCTAATTAAAGAAAAACCCTCCAAATTTTAAATTAGATATATTAAATTCAAAGTTGAAATCTGAAATGATGGGTTTAAAATTGAGGCAGATCCAAAACTCAACTGTACCGCACGACAGGAAAAATGCCTACCGTTGAAACCTCCTAGGGTCCACTGTAATGTTTATATGCTATCCACACATTCATAAGGTTATTCTTGCTGGGATGAACTGAATACATGAAAATATTAGCCCGATCCAAAATTCTGTGGCCCCACAAATGTTTCAGCGGTGGACGTTCAATCCTCACTATTTCCTGTCATGCAGCCCACTTAAGTTTTTGATCTGCCTCATTTTTGGACTCATGGCCTAACATGATCTGGAAAAACAAATGGACAGGGTGGATTTCTCACAAACATAATGGTGGCCCCACATAGTTTCCTGTCGCAGGCAATCCGTATCCCAAAAGATGAAGCCCCCCTATAGTGGGGCGGCAAATGGGTTAGGCCATCCTGTTAGGCTTTTAGGCCTAACCCAGCAAGTCCTCTAGTCAGACGATTCAAGCCCTCTGCTGATCAGATGGGCCAGGGTTGATGGCCATCGGACCCTTTCGATCATGGTCATGGTTTAATAGGTGGGTTCCACAATTTAGTCAGTCTAATTTGGGTTGATGCGTTTCAAATAACTCGGTAGAATGGAGTCATTGGGGGCAAGGGCAAAACGGGCAAAAGACTTTGAACGCCTGGAGAGAGAAGGGGGATGATGCAGAGGAAGGCATTTAGGGAAATTCTCCGGCTCAGGATATCCCCACTGTTCCGATGCGGGCCTTATTCCTACTCTGCAACCAGCACAGAAGTTGCTCGGTATGCGGACGTTCTGAAACCGTGATGGAGGAAATCGGAACGGAAGCCGTATCCGACACCGATGAAAGTGCTGATACGAAGGGCGAAGGAGGAGAAGGCAGCGAGGAAGGCCGAGCCGTGCAGGATCCTCCAACCGCTCGAGAACGGATTACTCGTTCCTGAACTCGTCCACGTGGCTCGCCAGGTCAACCAAGCCAGGGAATCGCTCCTCGACGGCCTGTCTAAGCTCGCTGGGGTAGTCGTTCTTGTAAAACCGCAAACGTGAGAAGAAACTCCGTAACCATAATGCCTGATTAGATGCCTTGTGACATGCAATAAATTCAGCTTCCATGGTGGATGAGATTGTGGTAGATTATTTCACACTTTTCCAAGACACGACTCCTCCAACCATCATGAAGATGTATCTTGAGGTAGACTTCTTACTGTCAACGCAACCTGCGAAGTCTATGTCTGAATATCTGATCAACTTCAACCGTTTAGATCCTCTGTATGTGAGTCTGAAGTCCTTCGTTCTCTGTAGATACCGTAATACTTTCTTTGTAGCTATCCAATATTGCATTCCTGGTTTAGATAAGTATCTTCCCAACATTCCAACAATAAAGGAAATATCCGATCAGTACAGACATGAGCATACATGATGCTCCTTACTACTGATGCGTAAGGAAATTCCTTCATTCGATTCTTTTCCAAATCATTCTTTGGAAACTGAAATAGGCCATATTTGTCGCCCTTCACAATAGGCGACTATCCGGAAGCACAATTTTGCATGTCATACCTTTTGAGTACCCTAGTAATATAGGCCCTCTGTGACAGGCTGAGTAGTCCATGAGATCTGTCTCGACGAATCTTAATATCGATGAAGTAAGAAGCTTCACCAAGATCCTTCATTTCGAATATTTGAGATAAGAATTTCTTGGTGTCGCTCAATATCCTGATATCACTGTTAGCCAACAAAATGTCATCAACATATAAAATCATCATAACGAACTTACTCCCATTGATTTTAATGTAGATACATTCATTTGCAGTGTTTTCTACAAAACCATATAAGAAAATTACTTCATGAAACTTTAGGTACCACTGATGTGATGTTTGTTTCAACCCATAGATGGAGTTCTTCAGTTTACAAACTGAATATTCTGAGTCATGGGCTACAAAACCTTCAGGTTGTAACATGTCTACATTCTCATGCAGATCCTCATTGAGAAATATTGTCTTTACATCCATCTGATGTAACTCTAAGTCTATATGAGCTATTAGAGCCATTATAATTCTGAATGAGTCTTTTTTAGATACCGGTGAGAAAGTCTCCATAAAGTCAATGCCTTACGCTGGTTAAAATCCTTGGCAACAAGTTTAGCTTTATATCTTTTGACATTACCATTGGAGTCCCGCTTGGTTTTAAATATCTATTTACAACCAATCAGCCTTGTTCCAGAGGGTAATTCAACAAGATCTTATACTTTATTGTCCCTCATGGATTTTAACTAATCTTTCATAGCATCAAACCAACGAGAAGGATCAATACTTTGTTTGACTTGTATAAAGGATACAGGATCTTTTTCCACTCCTATATCAAAGTCATGCTCCTATAAGTATACGATGTAATCGTTTCAATTTACAGGCTTTCTCTCTCTTTCAGATCTTCGTAATGGTTCAGCTTGTTAGGTGTGATTTTTATTTTCTCATCAGTGGTTTGTATATGAAGTTCTACGTGGTGTTCTGCGGTGACTGTAGGATCGACTGCATCATTAATATCCATGTAATCTTAAGTGACTATGACTAGAGTCACAGTCCTTTGTTCCTCAAATACAAAATTTCTAATGTCCGTGCTCCCACTGTTTTCAGTGCCCTCAATGAATCTGGCATTCTCAATCTCAACAATCCTGATAGAGTGGGAAGGACAATAAAATCGATAACCCTTTGATCTTTCTAGATATCCTATGAAGAAACAACTTACGGTTCTACGATTAAGCTTCTTTTCATGCGAGTTATAAATTTTAGCCTCAACAAGACAACCCCAAACATGCAGATATCGGAGACTTAGTTTTCTCCCATTCCACAACTCAAAAGGAGTTTTGCTTACTGCTTTGCTCGAGACTCTGTTTAGTATATGAACTGCGGTTTTGATCGCATCACCCCACAGGGATTCTGGCAATGTCGAATTACTAATCATGCTTTGCGTCATATCCATAAGGGTGCGATTACACCTCTCAACCACACCATTCTACTTTGGATACCAGGCATAGTGTACTGGGCGACAATGTCACAATCCTGTAGGTATTTAGTGAATGGCCCTAGACTGCGTCTTGATTCATCATATCTGTCATAGTATTCACCACCACAATCAGATATGACAACATTAATCTTTTTATCGAGTTCATTTTCAACTTCAGGCTAATAGATTTTAAAAGCATCCAGGACATCTGATTTCTCACTGATAAGGTATAAGTATCCGAAACGAGAGTAGTCATTTATAAAGGTAATAAAATATTTGTGTCTACTCCATGAAGCCGTAGGAAATAGTCCACAAATGTCTGTATGTATCACCTCTAAGAAACCTACACTCTTGGTTGCACCTTTCTTTCTAGTTCTAGTCCGTTTTCCTTTTATGCAATCAATATGTACTTTATAATTGGAGAAGTCTAGAGAATGCAGAATTCCTTCTCGCACAAGCCTGTCTAATCTCTCACGAGATATATGATATAGTCGCCTATGCCACAACATGGAGGAATTCTTATAATCTAGCATTCGCTTGGATCCTACGTTATTTTCATGCAAGCTATGAACATTATAGACGTGTCAGGCAATCAAGTCTAACTGGTATAAGTTGTTCACTATAGAGCCGGTACCAATTTTAATCGAATTAAAGTAAATACTAAAACTTTTATTTCCAAATTGAAATGAATATCCCAACTTATCCAAAACTAGAAATTGAAACTAAATTACGCCTTATAGAAGGCACACAGAATGTATCTACTAAATTCAAAAAATAACCAGACTCTAACTTAAGCCTTCTGTGTGCCCGGGTTGTTCTCGACAATGTTTCTCGGGTTTCTGTCTAATTTTGATTATCCCTCCTGAAGTATCATCCATTGTTGCCTACTTCGGCACATTCTGAGCAGTGTCATGGGACTACCTTTGTGTTGTAGGAGGGAACGATCATCCCTTTTAAGTATACCAGTTCCAGAGACTGCTGAGTTGTTACTGGTCTTGGTACGGTTTGCGGTAGACTAGAGGATCTCCTTTGAAGTACGACCGAATCCTCACGGGGTTTTGGTCGTTCTGTGGTGTGATTCTGTGGAGGAGGGATCCTTTAGGTGTGTGTCAATTGATGGGGTAAGAGGAGGAAGCTTGAAAGTTGGATTGGAGGTGCCCCTTGCAAGGTTAGCGGGGCTAGATCGGGGAGGCCCACTGGTAAAATGAGAGGTTCGGAGTTTGACCTGTTTAAATATGCGGGAGATGATGCTAAAGGTGCCCCTTGGAGAATAAGTGGTTGTGAGTTTGATCTATTGGATGTTGGTGGTGCCCCTTGCAGAATGAGAGACTGAGAGTTTGACCTGTAGGATGCCGGAGATGCTCCTTGGAGGATGAGAGGTTGTATTGTCGGTGCTGCTTCGAGGAATACCTGTTGTTCAGGTGGGGGCACCTGTCGGTATCCCCATGTCTGATTTACCGTATTGGGCATGATTGCTTGTATAGAGTGATGTGGGAAGGAATATGTGGGACGTCCTTCCTCAATGTTGTCGATAGTAGAGGTGTCGAATGTGCTGGGCCCTGATTGGTGCGATGGCAGGGGATTCTGAAGGATGTTAGCCTGAGACATAGTGTTAACCTGTGGCTAAACCTAAACCTTAACCTAAACCTAAATCTATAACCTAAACCTAAACCTTAACCTATAACCTAAACCTTAACCTATAACGTATAACCTATAACCTAAACCTATAACCTATAACCTAAACTTAAACCTAAACCTATAACCTTAACCTATAACCTAACTAAACCTAAACCTATAACATATACTTATAACCTAAACATAAACCTAAAACCTAAATGTATTCTCAAATCCCTAAACCTAAACTTACACCTAATCATAATCTCAACTCCCTAACCTAAATTTAAACCTAAACTTGAAAACCCAAACCTAAACCCGATCCCGAACGTGAACCCGATTTCCTAAACCTAAACCTTAACCTATTCTCAATTCCCTAAAGCTATAACCTATAACCTGTAACCTATAACCTAAACCTAAACCTATAACTTAAACCTAAACCTAAACTTATAACCTTAACCTAAACCAAAACCTATAACCTAAACCTTAACCTATAACATATAACTTAAACTTATAACCTATAACCTAATTAACCTTAACCTAAACCTAAACATAAAACCTAAACCTAAACTTATAACCTATAACCTAAACCTAAACCTAAAACTTAAATGTATTCTCAAATCCCTAAACCTAAACCTACACTTAATCCTAATCTTAATTCCCTAACCTAAACCTAAACCTAAACCTAAACTTGAAAATCCAAACCTAAACTCGATTCCAAACTCGATTGATGTAATAATGTAGCCCAATCACATGGCAACAAATAAGAAAATCTTGCTTTGTTGGCAAGCATACTCGAACTTAAGCATCACAATGCAGCTATTTCCATCTCCAATATCTCTTATAGCATAGATTATTTGAGATTTGGATTTATCTCATTTTTAAAGTCATGTCCTAACACAATATGATAATATTAATCGACAAGGTGGATTTGTCACCAACATTATTCCAAGACCCATATAACGTTGGGTAGGACACATGCAGCTTGAATCCATCAAAGGAAATAAGGATCACCTCTCATATGTTCTCTCTCTTTTCATTTGTTTTTTTCCATAGGATTGTTTATTTTGTGGTGTCTGCTCTAATATACGTACAACATTTTATCATGTTAATATAATTATCTAATCTCGCTTTTCTAAAATAACTAATAATAATTTTTACCTGATGAGAAATCACCAAGTACCATTAGGCTCAACCGAAAAGATAAATCAACATTTTCTTTCTTTCTTTTTCTTTTAACACACACTCACACACCAGAGTCGCTTAAGGCCACAATGGGTACTTGAAACTATTTTGAATCTACCGTGAAGGCATAAGTAAGGACCTTGTATTGAAACTATTTTGAATCTACCGTGAAGGCATGAGTAAGGACCTAGGTGTGTGTGCACAGTTGGCGATGTGTTCACCGTACTGAATTTTGTGAGCCCCACTAGGAAATAGGCTATGAATAATTTTTTGTATTTTATTTATGATGTTAAACTTATATGTATTTATGCGTGGATGAATGTGATGTGGATAAGATTGTTTGTGTTTAGATGGATGTAGTTTATGTTTGGATATATTTATGTAGTTTGGGTTTAGATGGATGTGAATGTGAATATGATGAAATATATTATATAACAGGTGTGTATCAGGAAGAATATGATGAAATATATTGTAATGGGTGTATATCAGACACCCAGATCCATAGCTCAACTAGCAGACTGAGTGGAGATACCTCGTTTCAACACTTGAGGTCTTAGTATCGATCCCTAGTGGGGGTGGCTAACATAGAGGGTGTACTGACATAGGTGTGTACTAACAAGCTAACCTTTAAAAAAAAAAAGGGGAATATCAGGAATTTTGTATGAAAAAAAAAAAAAGAGACTTTTACCTACGAAAAGTTTCGTAGGGATAAGTTTTGTAAATATTTTTACCTACGAAAAGTTTCGTAGGTAAAAGTATCGCTATTTTTACCTACGAAAAACATTGTTGGTAAAAGTTCTGTAAATATCTTTAACTATGAAACTTTTCGTAGGTAAAAGTATCGTGAAATATTTTTACCTACAAAACAAATCGTCGGTAAAAGTTTTTTACTTATTTTTTACCGACAAAAAAATTTGTCTGTAAAAGTTTTGTAAATATTTTAACCTACGAAAAAATTTGTCCGGAAAAGTTTTTTACTTATTTTTTACTTACGAAAAAATTCATCGGTAAAAGTTTTGTACATATTTTTACCTACGAAAAAAATCGTCGGTAAAAGTTTTTTACTTATTTTTTACCGACGAATATTTTCATAGGTAAAAGTATCGTGAAATATTTTTACCTACGAAACAAGTCGTTGGTAAAAGTTTTTTACTTATTTTTTACCGATGAAAAAATTCATCGGTAAAAGTTTTGTAAATATTTTTACCTGCGAGAAAATTCATCAGGAAAAGTTTTTTACTTATTTTTTACTTACGAAAAAATTCATTGGTAAAAGTTTTGTACATATTTTTATCTACGAAAAAAATCGTCGGTAAAAGTTTTACTTATTTTTTACCGACGAAAAATTTTCATAGGTAAAAGTCTTATTTTTACCTTGAAACAAATCGTCAAAACTTTTTTTTACCGATGAAAAAATTCATCAAAAATTTTTATAAATTTTTTACCGAAAATTTTCGTCAAAAAAGTTTTACTTATTAAAAGTAAAAAATTTCTTGGTAAAAGTTTTATACATATTTTTACTTGCTTTCGATCAAATCCTGGACCGTGTGTTTCAAGGCAAAACAGCGGTTGGTTGGATGACCTCGAGATTGATGATATGTGCAATACTCGTTCTTATTGTAAGGGATTTGGCGGAGGTCGAGGTTGGAGTGGTGTCAAAAGTTGTTTTTGCATTAAAAATGGATGAGCGGCATGGATAAAACACATATATCATGGTGGTTGCCAAAGAGCTTTTCCAACATCACAATTAATGTATTGAGGTCGATGTTGTGTACTGTTTTCAATGGTATGGTTATTCTAAATCAGGGATGTGACTGTTTTAAGGTAAAGCTAGGCCTTGGGGTGACACATGGTTGATGATATGTGCAATACTTTATAGATTTACAATGAGGTTGAGTTACACTGAGTGGTGTCCTTTTTACTTTCATCTCATTAAAATGGATGACATACCTTCCAACAGGATTACCATACATTGGATCTATGTGTTGCCCACTGTGATTTGAGAGTGTCATCCAGCCCATCCATTAAATCTCTTTTTAAGGCCCAAATTCAAAATCCAGATTGATCTATCACTAAGGTGATCCACCCCAAAGGGAGCAATGAGGGACATTGCAGAAGGGCACAATTTACATATTCATTGTGACCACTTGTGCACATAAAATCAACCATTCATTTGTAAACTCATCCATTTTTATCCATTGAGCATGCATTAAACCTATTCAATAATTTCCCTTAACCCATGTCTCAAATTCACTCAATTATAGTCTTTTATTTACATAAAATATCTATTCAAATAACTTCATCCATTTGCAATACAAATCAGCCTGCTCTCAACCCTTCAATTTTCAATTTACTAGTTACATCTGACTCTTGATTTTTAACCATTTCCTGGCATCATTAAGGACCATTGAACCTATATTTTAGAGAAGCCCTTTAAGACAAATGATAATATGCCCAAACTCTCCAAAACAATCGAACCAAGAAGGTGGACCAATGCCTGACGTATACAAACCCTTCAACTCAATCATTAATTTTAAGCCACTCATTCACCAACCATCTAACCTCCACCCTGTTTTGTCATCGATCATCAAATCGACTGTTGAGATAATCATTCACTATTAGATCTAGGTATCCAACCAGTCACTTTATTTCTGGACAACTCTATAATAGTGAATTAGTCCTAAATTCATTTAAACTATACATGGATTCATCCCAATGTGTAAACCGTTCACCCTACTTCTTATCCATGCACAAACCTTCCCTACCATTGAAATTCAGATCCAGCGATTACATCACGAGATACTCCTCACTACTAACTTATGTGCATTTTAAGGCATGCACACATGGAACTACATAACTTTATGCACACGTTAATCCTTTTTTTTTTTTTTTGTTAGCTTGTTAGTACACCCACTGTAAGTTCACACTTCACTGTTGGCCACCCCACTAGGGAATCGATACCAAGACCTCGGTGCGTTGAAACGAGGTATCTTTCACTCAGTCTACCATTAATCATTTGAAATTCATTACTGACCACGTACTCGATGAGTACTGAGTAAACTCTGTTGGGCCCGCCATGAATGCATGTGGTTTATCCACACCGTTCATATGTTTTTTCAGATCATTTTAGTAGTTAAGCCCAAAATTGAAGCAGATCTGCAGCTCCAGTGGACCTTAAAATTGAAGCAGATCTGCAGCTCCAGTGGACCTTAAAATTGAAGCAGATCTGAGGCGAAAGTGGACCTTTCTACACGAAACAGTGAGAATATTTATTTCCACCATTGAAACCTTCCTATGGCTCACAATGATTTTTATTTGTCATCCAACTTGTTCATAAGATCACATAGACATGGATCAAGGGAAAACAAAGATATCAGCTTGATCTAAAACTTTTGTGGCCCTTAATAATTTTCAACGGTGGACGACGTTCAATTCATACTTCTTCCTGTAGTGTGGTCCACTCTAGATTTTTATTTAGTTCATTTTTTTGTTCAAGACCTAAAATTATATGTTAAAATGGATGGATGGAGTGGATAAAATACATGGATGAAAGTGGGCCACACAGAGTTTACTTATTACACAATCTGCTTCAACAACTCAGGTGGTGGCGGGATTTGTCGATTCAACAGAGGAGAGTTTTTGTTTGCTTTTGTGTCAACCTATGGGATTGGATCGAACGTCAGCGCGGAGTTGAAGGCCATCCATGACAGGATCGAGAAATGTCTACAGTATGGCTTGTCTACAGTGGAAAACGGCCTTTAAGACCAAGGAAGGATTATATTAATAGATAGTTATGCCCTTCGGTCTTTCGAATGCGCCTAACACATTTATGAGATTGATGAACCAAATTTTGAAACCTTTCATTGGGCGGTTTGTTGTGGTTTATTTCGATGATATTTTAATATACAGTCAAGACGAAACCACCCATATGAAACACCTCAAGAAGGTCCTTCAAGTGCTCACTAAAAATAAACTGTATCTCAATTTACAAAAGTGCAGCTTCATGACTGATAGCCTATTGTTTCTGGGTTTTGTCGTAACATCCACGGGCATTCGGGTAGGTGAGGAAAAAGTAAAGGCAATCAGAGAATGGCCGGTTCCCACAAATATATATGAAGTGCGAAGTTTTCATGGACTGGCAACATTCTATCGTCAATTCGTGAAAATTTTCAGTACCATTGAGTCACCAATCACAGATTGTATGAAGAAAGGACAGTTTCAGTGGACTGACGAAGCCGACAGGAGCTTTGCCGAAATCAAGCGTAGATTATCCACGACCCCGGTTCTTATACTTCCCAACTTCGACAAACTATTTGAAGTCGAATGTGATGCCTCATATGTCAAAATTAGGGGAGTTTTGTCTCAAGAAGGTAGGCCGGTGGCCTTCTACAGTGAGAAACTTAGCGATGCACGCAAGAAATGGTCTACATATGAGATCGAGTTATACGCGGTGGTTCAGACACTGCGACATTGACGACATTATTTGATTCAAAGGGAATTCATACTTTATATGAACCATCAAACTCTCAAATTCATTAATAGTCAAGCTAACATTAACCGTGTGCATGCTAGATGGATCTCGTTTTTGCAGGAATTCATGTTTGTACTAAAACACAAGTCAGGGCAACAGAACAAAGTAGTTGATGCACTGAGTCTCCATGCAACTTTGTTAGTCACTATGAGCAATGAGGTTGTCGGGTTCGAGCGCCTCAAAGACATATATGCCGAGGATGACGACTTCAAAGACGCATGGGTTAGACGCCAAGAAGGTCGCCCCGGCGACTTACATATGCAAGACGGGTTCATTTTCAAGAGAAATCGACTGTGCATCCCGAACAGTTCGCTAAGGGAACAGATAATCTAAGAGCTACATGGAGGTGGCCTTAGTGGACACCTTGGGCGAAGTAAGATGCAAGCTCTTGTGGAAGAACGGTATTACTGGCCGCAATTAATACATGATGTGGGAAAGGCAATCCAACGTTGTTATATTTGTCAGACCGCCAAGGGACAATCTCATAATATGGGCCTCTACACCCTGTTACCCGTGCCTGATGGCCCTTGGGAGGATTATCTATGGACTTTGTGCTTGGTCTCCCACGAACACAATGCGGCATGGATTCGGTGTTCGTGATAGTAGATCGTTTCTTCAAGATGGCACACTTTATTTCATGCACGAAGACTCTCGATGCAATACACGTGGTGAATCTATTCTTCAGAGAAATTATGCGGCTATACGAGGTTCCCAAGACTATCACTTCTGATCGTGACACGAAGTTCATAAGCCATTTTTGGTGAACTTTGTGGACTCAATTCGATACACGACTTCAGTTCAGAAACGCCTACCACCCACAGACTGACGGTCAAACTGAGGTTGTGAATCGCACGTTGGGAAACCTCCTTCGATATATTTCAAGAGAAAAATCGAGGCAGTGGGATTTGGCTTTGTCTCAAGCGGAGTTTGCATTCAACAACATGGTGAACCGCTCGACAGGAAAATCCCTGTTCCAAGTTATTTACGGACGAGTATCCCGCCACACAGTAGACTTAGTCCCTCTGCCAAAGCTCCCAGGCATGAGCATTGCAGCAGAACATATGGCTGACAAGATAATGGGCATTCATACTGAGGTACAAACCAAGCTACATGCCTCGAACGAAAAGTATAAGGAGTAAGCGGACAAGCATCGGCGACAAAAAGTGTTTGAGGTGGGCGATCAAGTAATGGTCCATCTGCGTAAAGAACGATTTTCAACTGGAACGTACAACAAGTTGAAGAATAAAAAGATTGGACCGGTACCAATCATCCGAAAGATCAATGACAATGCTTATGTTGTTGATCTTCCAGATGATATGGCGATCTCACGGACTTTCAACGTCGCGGACCTGACCGAGTATCATGAACCAGCGCAGGATGAGAACTCGAGGACGAGTTTTTTCGAAGTGGAGGGAACAGATGTAGAGTGGGTCGCGGACAGTTTCATGGCCAAGATTGATCAGAAAAGGCCCGGTCGGTAATAGAAGTGATCCAGACCATCGGACCTTAAATCGGGCGTATCTCACAATCCGGAATGAGTTAGCTGATGTAAAATATATGATTTTGGGGGACAACGAGCTACTTTAGCCAACCAACCCAGCTACGCAGGGTTGCGACGCCCGGAATTGCGAAAAACCCCTGGATCGACAATCGTTTTCCTATTTTAATTTCGTTTTTACTATAAATGGTAAGCTTTAGTTTGATCATAACTCTTCATCCGTCAGGCTTTAGGAGTTGCGCCCAACGTGAAAAGATCTTAGAATAATTAGGAGAACGGTTTGGTGAAGCCAAATAGGACACTTACTATTTTTGGCTGAAAACCTTAGACTAGTAGACATCATTTACCATCTATAAATAGTAAGTTTACTATTTATAGTAAGTCGCGATTTCTAAGAGTTTTAGTTGTAATTTGATTCTGATTTCTTTCCCATTGCTTGGTACCCCTATTTAAGGGGTTGTGAACTCGTTTTTATTCATTCATTAATCAATTTCGAATTTATTACAATTTATTTTTATTTTATGCTTTCTTTCCTCGTGGATTCGAGAAGTCTTTGTGAGGAGTCCAGAGAAGTTCTGTGGATTCGGAATACTTATCCTCTTGAGGAAGACAGTGCTCGACCTCACGTCCTCCCCTGCGTCACTTACCCAACTTACAGGCATCCAAACAGGCCCTTAAGCTAATCAAAAAACAAAAAGCTCAAGGGGAATAAGTCATCACCTTGCAAGTAAAGCTTCCCAACTTTGGAAAATATGCAACATGGTGGTAGAGGGAAACCCAACCCCTTGATGCTAATCCTGCCTTTTAGTCACCATTAGGCCTACTCCTATCCCAACAAGGAGAGCTTGTTCTTGTGAGCACAGAGTAATCAAGACAAGTCCAATAATCACGTATGTATGTTCATCTTAATTTACCTTTAACTAAGGAGTAGAGAGGTCTAGTAACCCTATCCCGAGTCGAGAAAAGGCAAACTGATTAAGCTAGCTTCCGTATAAGCTGGACATACTGCTCCGAAGGAATATAACTGATTGATTCCGAGCATGGAGTAACATGGCACTTATAAAATTGCTACAGTCAAGTTGATTTGGCTAATTTAAACTCAGATGCGGATATTACCTAAGGTGAATCTTGCTCGAGTTCGGCTTGGCGACAGTCGAACGGTGAAGATGTGCACTCCCGACAGCCCTAGTTGTCGTGAAACCTGTGTGTGTTGATTCAAACGGTTTGAGCACCGGGACATCTACTGAGTTATTCCAAAATCGAGTTAACTTGACAGGTTTAGATTGATACCTAATGGCAATGAGTTCCAACCTTCCATTCAGAGCCCGGATTTGGGAAGATGAAGATTGCAAGATAGCCTACCATCTGGGCTTTCTTCCTGGCGCATCAAGGTCTCGGCGAGTGGTCGAGTCGATTGCTGCCGTAAACGGATACCGCAGGGTCGAGCCTACCATCTGGGCTTAACTCGGCATTTCGGGGAGCCTATCCACTCTCTCAGCCTTTGTTCCTGCTGGATATGTCTGGAACTTGGACAGGGCTGAGTTGAGGCTCGACCCTGTGACTCGGAGGGGCTGACTCAACCCCAGTTACTGTCGTGACTCGGCAGACCCAACCACCAGCCCGGAAATCCTGTCCGAACGGTGGCGGCGAGGGGAAGCTACAACTCTGGGCACCCAAGTCTGCCTTGGACCGCAATGGCCAGTTCAGCAACCCGCAACAGCAACAGCTCGCCCAGTGAGTCAGGAAGTTGACTCCAGTTCGAACCGAGTCGAATCCTGCTGAACTCAGGGCTCTCTCTCTCTCTCTCTCTCTCTCTCTCTCTCTCTCTCTCTCTCTCTCTCTCTCTCTCTCTCTCTCTCTCTCTCTCTCTCTCTCTCTCTCTCTCTCTCTCTCTCTCTCTCTCTCTCTCTCTCTCTCTCTCTCTCTCTCTCTCTCTCTCTCTCTCTCTCTCTCTCTCTCTCTCTCTCTCTCTCTCTCTCTCTCTCTCTCTCTCTCTCTCTCTCTCTCTCTCTCTCTCTCTCTCTAGCACAGAGCCTCTGGCTCGCCCTGACTCATCCCAGTTCAAGTCGACTGGAGCGACTCGATGCAGTGCGGCACCGAGTTCAGCGGCGGCGATTCTTCCTCCTCCTTTTCTCGCTCGCTCTCTCTCCTGAAATCTCGGTGGCAATCCCATAGAAAACGCGACACTTTTATAGGCCTAGGGTTGGGTTTTGTTCTCATCCAGTGGCCGTTGCCTGGCTGCACCCACTGTTTTTTTTTTCTTTTTATGCATGTGGCCAATCCATCACGTGGGATGGATTACCACCACCATGGGCCTCCGGATGAGTGCCTTTGATCGGAAAATGGGGCCCACATCATCATGGTGGGTTCCCCGGCTAAACGGAGAAGATGAAGTCGCCTCCCATGGCGAGTTTTTATCAGAGATCTATCGTGGTGATCCAAGCCATTTGGATGGACCAGATGGACCCACTGATTGATTTGGGGCCCACCATTCCCATCAGTGGTCATGAACGCGCAACATCTCGCGAGAAACTCCGCCGCAACTGTTTTATCGTGCGAAGGGAGTTTTTCTCGGGGAGTCGGTTGCCCTATCGGCAAGGGCCATTGCTGCCCTAGATCGTGTGTCCGGGATTGGCTGTACGAAGCCCCAGCGATGGCTCAGATCGCACCAGCTCAGGTTTCCCGAAGAGGAAGGAGCTTTTCCTCCTTTCGTTGACCCACGGAGGATTGTTCCTTCCGCAATGCTGGACGGAGGGTCAAGATTCAACCAAAGGGAGGGCCGAGATTTCACGGATCTCCCTCACACGGATCGCCAGCGTGGCAGGTAGAAGTGGGGAGAATTCTGTTTTTGGAAACTTCCACTGACTAACCGATCTTGCGCTGGAAACTGCGCTTACACGCGTAAATATCCACGAGTGAAGCCAATATGGTTTCGGTCAAAAATATCATCCGAACATGATGGACGGACTGGATCATCCAGAGGGATGATCTTGGTGGGCCCGCTGACCAAAGAACAGGCGTCCTCCGTTCGAATTTCGCTGAGCGAGAAAAACAGAAGGAAGAAAAAATCTTTCTTCTTCGGGGTTTACGGGTCAAACCCGATTCACCGATCTGGTATCCCATGGGTGCACTTCTGATGGTGTACACACCCACTTAAGGTAGGGTCCACGGCTATGGGTAGTCTAATCTACACCACTCATCAGACTTTGCAAGTCCATCCAGGTCATCTCATCAAAGTTGAAGCAGATCCAAGGTTCAGGTGGGCTGTATATCATGAAATCCACTGTAAGCGTCAACTCTAGATAATTCGATGGTCGGATGGCTTCCAACTCTGATTGACCCGCTTTTATGAGTCATAGGGACCACATAACCATCTAGATAAGGTTTTCCAATTGAATTCCGAAGACTGGTTGGTGGATCGATGTAGTTCTGCAATGCTTTGATTGATGATTTGTTGAGGAGTAGACAAATGGTGAAACTAATGATTCGAGGCCCAATTTCCAGATTCCCTTCAATCCGATGGTTGGATCATCTTTATACTTGACCTTCAAGGTCCCTAATGGTCCTTAGTTGATTCTAGAAGAAATTTAACTATTATTACCCTAATCGGATGGTTGGATTATCTAGTTATGTGATGGATTTCAATAATGAGCTGTGGCCTGATGAACGGTGAATTTGATGGTATGGGGTTCGATGTTGGCAATGGATGGTTTGATTTGTCTATCGAAGCCATTGGTCTATCAAAATGATTGAAATCCTTAAATAAAGTTACTGGATTATCTATCGTGAAAATAAATAGATGGGCGGCTTAATATATGGATGAGGGCTGCTTTTCAATAGTCGGATTTATACTGGAATGAATGTGAATGTTCAAGTGAGTTAGGTTGGTATTTATATTAAGTTATGTTACATGGTAACACTCGAGTACGGGGTATTATAGTTATTGCCCTAAATTTGGTGACGATCTGACAGTCCAAAAGCCACAAGTTAAGCCAAGATCGGATACAGACAATTAACTTTAAGTTCCTAATATATTCTAACGGTATTCATACATGTCATGCAGTCGCCTTGCGAGTCCAAGTTGAGCAATTTGAGACACGATCTCGACTCAATGTGTCACGATAGATGCCAAACCCACTAAGATAAACATTTTTCTATAGTCTTAAGTTTTGTAGCCTGCTAACAAGCGGTGTAAAGCGGATCCTTACTCTTGGACGGATGGTAGACTCCTGGGAGTTTCAACTCCCGTTCCAAGGTTCGAGTATCCATAGGGGGGTGAAATTCCCCAGGTGTAGGGAGTGAGTGTGTGCGTGTGTGGGAGTGTGTGTGTGTGTGTGTGTGTGTGTGTGTGTGTGTGCGTGTGTAAAAAAAAAATTTTAAAAAAAAAAATAAAAAAAAATAAGCGGTGTAAAGCTTATTCAGATAAAGATGATATTTGCTTTTGCTCTTCATCCAAGTCTGCGTTACCTAATGAATAGATTGGATGGAAAGTAAACGTTACCGTGGGCCCTACGAATGTTTTAACAATGAGAATCATTGGCCACACTGTTATTTGTGGTGTGGTCCCCTTCAGCCTTGGAAATTACTCATTTTTTGGAGAAAGATCTAAAATAATCTTGCTAAATAGATGATGAACGATGTAGATGTGATAAATACATTGTAATACTCCGTTATTTTTTTAAAACGGTGGGTTCCACCGTTGCTTTTGGTGTGGCCCACCTGAGCTGTGGATGGCCCTCATTTTTGGGCTCAGGCCTTAACCTTGAAGGGCAAGACTGATGAACGGTGTGGATTCATCATGTTATTCCTGTGGGGCCCATTTCTTTAAAAAAAAAAAAGAAAAAAAAAAAAAGAAGCAAGTGACGTGCTGACGCACGTCACCCACAAGCAACCCCCTCTCCTCCACGTTTCTCTCTCCTTCCTTGTTCTTTGCAGCTTAGTTGCGCACACGAACCCATTCACCATGATTTCCATCATCATGGTGGGACCCACTCTTCAATCTAAACCATTCATTAAACTCCCAACCCACTAACTCACCTGTGATTAATTTTTTATACCCCATTTTCTCATGCTATCTAGAGGAATTGAGAGAGAAAATCATAAAAGAAAGTTTGTGAGAAAAAAAAAAAAAAAAAAAAAAGAGCTCAGGAAAAGGGAGAGTATCCGTGAGGGTTCGACATCGAGTTCGGAGCAATCTAAACTAAGCTAGTGCACGTAGAAATCAACACTTCAGATTATTTTCCTTCCATCACACTATTTTTCCATATCAGGTAGGTGATCATTCCCAAATTGAAAAATTCATATCTATTGCCTTATATAATCTAGACATTGAAATATTCATAAATAATTCTCCTTTGAAAGATATTCTTTATTTGACTACTGTACAAATGCAATTATTATTATTATTATTATTATTATTATTTGCATTTGATATTATCTAGGGGTGATGATGAATATTTATTATTGAACAATTAATTTTTTTTTATGCAATGATCCTTACGGGTGTTCTACCATAAAAGGATCAGCATATTATTTGTTACGGTGCTTTAATATTGTTTATTTCAATGTTTTCTTGTAAATTATATGCATCATATGTGAATAATTATTTTTGTACAATGATTCTTATGGGTGCTCTGCCCAGGGTTATTCCCGAAATGATCAGCACAACACAGGTACTCTGCCCAGGGTCATTCCCAAAAGGATCAGCATGGGTGCTCTGCCCTGGGTGATTCCCTAAAAGGATCAGTATGCGCGGATGCACTGCCCTAGGCTTTTGTCCCTAAAAGGTTATACCGGTGCTCTGCCGAGGGTCATACCTTGAAAGGATCAACACCGATGCTCTGCCGTGGGTCATCCCCTAAAAGGATCAGCACACATGAGTGTTTTGCCACTTCAAATCTTAGCATTTTTAGAAAGTTATGCTAAATAATTCATTTACTTCATATTCATGAATGTCAAATTATTAACTATGATTTTTATATCCTGTGTTAATGTGTCAAGATTAAATTTGGTAGTATTTGTGAGATTTTCAACTCGGGATTGATGTGATCCTATTGAGTTGTCAACTCATTATGTTTTAACCGTTTCAGGTTATGAATATTTTGAAGATGCAGGGTACTTCTATTAGTAGTGGAGCATGGAATGTGATTTGATGCACGTGGCATGTTATTTTACATAGGATGGATTTTATTTTATTTTAGAACTCTGAATGTAGTAATGTTTGACTTAATTTTTCTTATTTCAAGTTAAGTTCAATAATCATGCATCGATGTAATAACAAACTATGCAATTAGTTATCTTAGTCTGTGTTTGGATTTTAAAATTTTGGACATGGTAGGAGAAAATGAAATGTGTATGAAATTGTCATATTTTATTTGTATTTTATTTATATTTTTTATTTAAGTCACGGGTCTGAAATTCGGGTCCTGGACACCCTATTCGGGTATCCGAATTTTGGGGCGTGACAAAGTTGGTATCAGAGCCAAGTTTGATCTTAAACAATGGACCTAGAATAGAGATTTAGCTCTAAGTCTTCCTAGGTGGCCTTAACTAGGAGGTGAGAAATTTAGAATACCTATGTAGGATATTTTCGTCCATTGTAATATAATACTTAGATCCCATTTAGGCTATATATTAACATACGAAATCAAATCTGAACATGAGGAATGTTCTGAGAATTTTTCTAACTATTTATTGAGTTGGACAGCAATAATCAATATAAAATGTCTGACTTTGAAAAATCATAACTATTTAAGTGAAACTCTGATTAAGGTGATTTAAAAACTTAATTGAAGCTTAATCAGTATAATTTTATAGAAAAATAGGTAAAAATTAAAAATACTGACTCTTCATGTATATATTTGAAGTTAAGAAAAACCTATCCAGAAATCATTCAAATCTGGACAGCGTGTACTCTCTGAATTTTTAAAAATTTTACAGGCTTCAAAATATTATAAAATTTTACAGGGGTATAGTATACTTATAGATATATCTATATAAAAATTTTCAAGTTAAAATAATGTCTACAAATATCAAAAATATCAAGTAGAATAGCACCCTTATGACCAGAAATTTCTACACATAGTTCTAAACTACATTTTAGTTTAACTTCTCTTAGATCTTCATGTATGCCTACAATGAACCGTCTAATTTCTTATAATCTTAAAATTAATCGGTAAAATTTATAATTCCCTTTATTTATCCTAGGCTATGACGGATCAGAGTATGAACCTCGGGGCCGCATCGGAGACTCAAGTATCCGATGAAGCTAGGTAAGGAACAATTATTGACAAGATCCTCCAGATGATGGAAGGGTTTGCCTCATTTATGGGAACACAAGTACTTATAAGTCAATCTCAGGAGCAGACTCAAGCGACGCTTGTAGCCCCTGAAGGGACGGAGTCCTTATTGAAAAATTTTAAGAGGCAGAGACCGCCTACGTTTAAAGGTGGGCCTGACCCAAGTGAAGCTGAGGGTTGGAAAAGGCAGATGGAGAAAATTTTCACAGCTATGAGATGTAATAAGCAACAAAAAGCTGAATTAGCAATATATATGTTGGAAGGAGAAGCCGATCATTGGTGGGAATCTACGACTAAGGAGAACCCGAGCATAGAAAGGTGGACATGGGACCAATTCTGTACAAAATTTGAAAATAAATACTTTCCAGCTTATGTGCGTGCTCAAAAGGTTACAGAATTCATGAAATTAGAACAATGAGATATGACGATGCATCAATATGAAGCAAAGTTTACAGGGTTGGCACGATTTGCGACATTTCTCATACCGGATGAGCTTCGTAAAGGGCAGAAGTTTGTTGAAGGACTGAAACCTTCTATCCGTACTCGACTGGCGCCATTTCTTATTAAAACGTATGCAGAAGCAGTGGAACGCGCCAGCACAATAGAAAAAGATTTTGATGAGCATTGGAAGAATCGCGAGCCGAGGAAGGACATGAGGAGTGGAGCTAGGACCACGCCCCATTTATCTCCCACACAACATGAATCAACTAAGCGACAAAAGATGATGCCAACATCAGTACCCAGTCATGCCACTATGCAATTTTCAACGCAATTCACTGGGACTTGTCATAACTGCGGAAAGGTGGGTCATCCTGCCCGCCATTGTCTTCTACCACCTCGTCACCAATATCCAGGGAATGAAGGACCGCCACGATCGTTTTACAGGTCACCTCTTCATTATGCACCGTATACATCATATCAACGACCTCCGTCGCCGCCTTCTCAGATGATTCATCCAGTTGCGAAACCAGCACAACCTTATCTTCAGAGGCCTGCACAGCTACATCCACGATCCCAGCCACCTGGACCCCCTCAAGCTTATCCGAGACCACCTCAACAATGGCAACAACAGGTCAAGCCTTCCCAATATCAACAACTGAGGCCAGAAAGTCAGGCGCCCCGACCTCAAGCTCAAGGACGTGTTTACGCTATCTTCATTCACAAATGATCCAGCCCAACTTCAGGAGTATGAGGATCCAAACCAAAGCTATGATGATCCAACGCCACCTCAAAATGATGCTGCACAGATGTATGAGACTACTGTTTCTGCTTATGAGGACCCAACACAACCTGCGGATATCACTCCTCAACATGGTGTTGAAGCTACTAACGATGTGGTGGAAGGTACTATCTTGGCTTACACCTCTCTTGCCAGAGCATTATTCGATTCAGGAGCTACACATTCATTTATATCTTATTTCTTCGTATGCTCGCTTGGTATATCACCCGTACGATTAGATAAGAAAATTATCGTAGCAACCCCTCTCAGTAAGTCCATGAATTTAGAGCAAATATGTGAAGAATGTCTCATCATAATTGAAAATGAAATACTGCTAGTAAATCTCATTATTATGCCTATGAGGGAATATGATGTCATCTTAGGAATGGATTGGTTGTCCCAGTATCGTGCCAAGATAGATTGTTTCAGGAAGACAATTACGTTGAACATAGAAGGACGATCTCCACTGAAATTTTGTGGGACACGAAGAAGGAAAGTGCCGATTGGTTTGTCGGCTATTGTGGGAATCGAGCAATCAGAAGAAGGGATTGAACAAATACCTGTGGTAAGGGAGTTTCCGGAGTTTTTCGGATATTCTAAGGTTACCTCCAAAGAGAGATGTGGACTTCGGTATCGATCTAACGCCCGAACCGCACCCATCTCTAGAGCACCTTATCGCATGGCCTCTGTGTAGAATTAAAAGAATTAAAAGATCGATCCAACAGATTGCTAGATCGGGGTTTCATTAGACCCGAGACGTCGCCATGGGGAGCAACTTAGGTCTTATTTGTAAGGAAGAAGGATGGAACTATGAGATTATGTATCGATTATCGTCGTGTTGAATAAAGTGACAATCAAGAACAAATATCCTCTTCCTAGGATTGAAGATTTATTTGATCGCTTAAGGGAGCGAGGTTCTTTTCTAAAATAGATTTGAGGTCGTGTTACCATCGATTGAGAATCGGGACGAAGACGTGCACAAGACGGCTTTTAGGACTCGTTACGTGCACTATGAGTTCTTGGTAATGCCATTTGGATTGACAAATGCTCCAGCGGTATTTATGGATCTTATGAATCGAGTATTCAAACCTTATTTAGATCGATTCGTTATTATATTCATCAATGATATTCTTATATACTCCAAGACTCATGAGGAGCATGAGGAACATCTCAGGACCACTCTGCAAACGTTAAAGGAAAATCAATTGTATGCCAAGTTATCAAAATGTGACTTCTGGAAGCATGAAGTAAAATTCTTGGGGCATGTGGTGTCAGAGAAAGGGATATCTGTGGACCCAGCTAAAATTGAAGCAATATTAGAATGGGAGCAGCCCTCGAATGTGTCTGAAGTGCGAAGTTTTCTCGGCCTTGCTGGTTACTATCGAAGATTTATAGAAGGATTCTCTAATATATCAAGACCCCTAACTAATCTAACTAAGAAGAATACGAACTTTAAGTGGGATCAAGATTATGAAAGGTCATTTACCGAACTGAAGAAGCGGTTGACATCAGCCCCAGTTCTGGCATTACCGACCGAAGGAGAAAGATTCGTCGTTTATACCGATGTGTCATATCAGGGGTTAGAATGTGTTCTTATGCAAGGAGGCAAAGCTATCGCATTCGCATCTCGATAGTTAAAGACTCACGAGCGAAATTACCCAACACATGATCTGTAGTTAGCAGCAGTGGTTTTTGCTTTGAAAATTTGGAGGCACTACCTATATGGGGAACAATTCGACTTATATTCAAACCATAATAGTTTAAAGTATCTCTTTAATCAGAATGAATTGAATATGCGTCAGAGAAGATGGATGGAATTTTTGAAAGACTACCATTTCGATATTTCATATCACCCGGGAAAAGTAAATGTTGTGGCCGATGCCCTAAGCAGAAAGACACGGAGACTTGTGGCCAGCTTAATGATCAAAGAGTGGGAGATGCTAAATGTCATCAAGAATTTCGATCTCAGCTCCCAAATGAAGAAGAACCTCAGCGTATCTAAGTAACCTAGTAGCACATGACACCTTTACTACGGTGTGTAATTTTATTTTTATTTTCTTAAGTTTAATAGCTAAGTTTAACTTATTTAAAATTAGATCATGATAAACTTTTCTCTTAGATTCGGCGTATTCTAGAAGCCCAGAAGGAAGACGTTTGGCTACAAGAAAAAGGAGCGGAAGGAATGGGGAAGGAGAATGCAGAATGGCGAATTGGCACTGATGAAGGGATTAGGTTTCGTGGAAGGCTATGTGTTCCAAACGAACCTGACTTGAAGCAAGAGATTTTGGACGAGGCTAATAGATCAAGATTTACTATCCATCCAGGGGAGACCAAAATGTACCACGATGTTAAGCGCCAATACTGGTGGAACAATATGAAGCGGAAAATCGCCGAGTATGTATCTAAATGTGCGACATGTCAACAAGTGAAAGCAGACCATCGAAGACCACCAGGACTCTTACAGCCGTTACCGGTCCCCAAGTGGAAATGGGAGCATATATCCATAGATTTCGTAGTTGGATTTCCGAAGACAGGTCGACACCATGACACTGTATGGGTGATCGTGGACAGATTAACCAAATCCGCACACTTCATCCCGATAAAGATTTCTACATCTGCAGTGGAGTTGAGTAAAATTTATATTAAAGAAATTGTCCGACTTCATGGTACTCCAGTATCCATCGTCTCCGACCGAGATCCTAGGTTTAAATTGCAGTTTTGGGCAAGTCTACAAGAAGCTTTGGGAACTACTCTCGATTTCAGCACAACATTTCACCCGCAGACCGATGGGCAAACAGAAAGAACAAACCAGATTTTAGAAGATATGTTACGCAGTTGCATTCTTGACTTCAAGGGCAATTGGGACGATCATCTGTCGCTGATGGAATTCGCATATAATAATAGTTACCAATCCTGTAACGCCCCGGAAAATCGGGGGTCGTGCATAGACTCGACTCCCGAGTTCCCGAGTGTCACTTATCATGCATTTATGGTTTTTTATGATTAATCAAATTTAACTGCATAAATTGGAATTACCTGAAACATGAAGCACAATCGCACCAGTCTACTGAAGTGAAGGAAATCACACATATATACAGGTCCAAAAATAATAAAGGGCCACCTAAGGCGTTGCCCAACGGAACAACAAAAGAATGCTATGTCTAAAAATAGTAAAGTTGAGCCCGTGGCTCAGCAATTCCAAATTCGGCCCGATCAAGCCGATGGAGAGCCGCCCATCAGCTGCAAGTAGAGAGTCCGTCCTCCTCGTCCCAAGCTCGCCTCGCCGGCTCCTCATGCCCCGAGTCACCCGCATCTATGAATGGGTCTGGTTGGTGTTTTAAAACACCGTCCCAGAGTGGGAGTGAGTGATCAACTCAGTGTGAACTATTGATCTCAAGTTACAACAAGCATCAATTGTAATATGAACTTAATGAAAAGCAAACATTCATCAACACCTAATAACTCTTATTTAAAATGCATGCATGCGGGATGATATGATGCATGCCCTCGCCACAACACTCCCTCAAGCGACTCCATCTAACAATCGCATATGACAACACTCCCTCGAGCGACCTCGACTTCCGAGTCGCCACCCTAACTAATGCGTGCAATGCGATCGTGTTAGCCGAGTTATTAATTAAGTTCATTCATCCAGCAGGTTGGGGATTCTGATTCACCCTACGTATCAATGCCCTAAACTGGTTGCGAGGCCAAGACCCCATCAATGCGTGAGGCCGAGACCTCGCGGTCCGTGATCCCGCTTCGGGTTCCTCATCCCAGACACCAAGCACATGAGGAGTGCCGAAAGGAAGGGATCGCCGCGGTCACTACGGGGAGGCGCGGTACCCCAACAGAGGGCGACAGCCTCTGGACATAGTGTCCCATTCCACCATGCCCGCTCACGAGGCAGGACCGCTTTAAGTAGATTTTCAATGGGCTACAATGGTTGCAGGGTGGTTCAGGTTCCATACACATGTGAGCAAACATAGTTAACATACATGGTTAGTCAGATAGTAGGTTAGACCGCACGAGTCAAGCGAGCGTGAGACGAGTGACATCGGGCACAAGAGACCCATGTAGTCGAACTACAGCCACACGAGCACACTCGCCCAAACCCACGGGTCTAGCCTTAGCATAGTCCTACCGATGGGACTACCATCTCGCCTCATGTTCCTGACCAACCCATGGGTAAGGAGGGTGATCCGTAACAAGCCAACTACACAGGTTATCAACTAGCATACCAACATCCTATTTCATGCATCTCAGTCATATGAATCAAATATTTCTAACAAGCAATCATGAAATAAAGTACGTGTGAGTCATGTGGGTTTGTGAGGAAGTTATGCACTTCCCCCATCTTGAGAAATTCCATGCACAAGAGTAATGAAACCATGCATACTATTAAGCAACAATATATATGGAAATCAACAAGCATGAGCATGCAACCATCCATACACAAAATCATGTAAGGAAATAAGAACAACATCATGGGGTAGCCAAACATGCATATCCGTACAATTCCATCAACCTACGATCTTAGGGTTCCTCTAGACTTTCAAGCATAACATTCAACAATCAAAATCATTAGGCTCGTATAAAAATTGGTGCTAGGCCACCTAAGAACAATAGTCCGCACCTTGGATTCGATGGAGGCTTGGAAACGACCTAGGAGATGTGGATTTCGGGGTAGATCGGCCGGAATCCCTAAAGGCGACCACTTGCTTGTAAGAATCCCAAGTAAATCTCCCTCATCACAATGGTTTCAAAGAAAATAGGGAATGAAGCTTACCTAGTTGCTCAACGGACGAAATAGCGGTTGTGGGGTAAGGTTTCTTCTTGGAGAAGAGGTGGGAAGATGTAAGATTTGCTTCTTTGGGCCCCACCTCGATCTAGGGTCCACTCTCCTCCTTCACTCTCTCTTCCTCCTCCTTTCTCCTCTTTCTCTTCTCCCTTTTCTCTCTTCTCTCTTTCCCCCTTTTCTCTTAGGGCAAAATCGTATGGGAGAGGGGTGCCCAAAAGAAACACATTTTTATAATTCCAGATTTGGTGCAAATGGCCCCAAGGGCTAGGTTTTTACTATACTAGACTTATGGGAGGGTATTTCTAGGATCTAGGGCCCTATCACCCCTCAGGTCACCAAATTCGGTGTGTAGGTGCCTTATGGCCCGATTAGGGCCCATGCAAAAATTAAGGACGAACGGATGAACGGATATATGATCTGAGAAAGAGTTTCTGACCCTTAAGTGGTCCTATGGGGCCCATTTTGGTGATTGGAGCATTTCTGATGGCCCTCTGGCCATGAAATTTATAGGATAAGTGGTCCATGGCCCGATGAGGGGCCTTACAAAATTTGGGAACGAACGGATGCGGGGTTTGGTCGTACGGGTCCGATTCGCGATCAACGGTCATCGTGCCACGATCGGGGCCCAGATTTGGTGGGCAGGCGTTGAAAAATACATTAAACCTTCACCATAAATTTGGAAGAAATCCAACGGCTGGAAGGCCCGGAGTCTCAGTTTCTTTTGTCAGTGCCAGATTTTAATCTGGCATTGGTGGGCGCATTGGGCAAGAGCCAGATGGTACTTCAGGTGTCCACTGGGTCCGCATGATCCGCGATGGACCACAAGCCCAGTGAGATCTATGATTTCCTAAATTTTTAGATTTTTCGACCTTCCTCGTCATTTGGGCGCCCACACGGCCGTTGTTAAGTGCACACAGGCCATCTGGCTTGGGGGCCCGTACTTGGTCCCATCATAACTAGACTAGTCCACCCCAGAATAAACTAACATTGATGTTAGTGGTCGGTAAGTGATATTATAAGTTAATAATAAAAAATAAATAAATAAATTTCAAGGATTTTTGGAAATCCAAAACAGTGAAAATCCGGGATGTTACAAATCCAGCATTGGTATGGCACCATTCGAAGCTTTATACGGAAGACCCTGCAGATCACTAAGCTGCTGGACAGAAGTAGGAGAAAGGACATTGTTGGGACCATAACTTATTCAAGAGACTTCCAAGAAGATTGACATCATTAGGGAACATATGCGCGCCGCCCAGAGTCGCCAAAAGAGCTATGCAGATAATCGACGCAGAGACTTAGAGTTTTGTGTGGGAGATCATGTGTTTATAAAAGTTTCTCCAATGAAAGGAGTTATGTGTTTTGGAAAGAAAGGGAAGCTCGCACTACGTTTTATCGGACCATTCGAGATCGTACAAAGAGTAGGAGCTGTAGCGTACAAGCTGGCCCTACCACCTCAGTTATCCAATATCCACAATGTATTTCACGTCTCTATGCTTCGAAAATACAAGCCGGACGATTCTCATGTCATCGAATGGGAGCTGCTAGAGATTCAAGAAAATGTCACATATGAAGAGCAACTTGTGCGCATTCTCGATCGTAAGGAGCAAGTACTTCGGATGAAGGTTATACCACTTGTGAAGGTACAGTGGAGTCATCACAGAGAGGAAGAAGCATCGTAGGAGCGAGAACAAGAAATTTGAGAAAAGTATCATAACCTCTTTTAGGTATATAAATTTCGAGGATGAAATTTTGTTAAGGTGGGTAGAACGTAATACTCCGTTATTTTTTTTAAACGGTGGGTTCCACCGTTGCTTTTGGTGTGGCCCACCTAAGCTGTGGATGGCCCTCATTTTTGGGCTCAGGCCTTAACCTTGAAGGGCAAGACTGATGAACGGTGTGGATTCATCATGTTATTCCTGTGGGGCCCATTTCTTTAAAAAAAAAAAAAAAAAAAAAAAAAGAAGAAGAAGAAGAAGAAGAAGAAGAAGAAGAAGCAAGTGACGTGCTGACGCACGTCACCCACAAGCAACCCCCTCTCCTCCACGTTTCTCTCTCCTTCCTTGTTCTTTGCGGCTTAGTTACACGAACCCATTCACCATAATTTCCATCATCATGGTGGGACCCACTTTTCAATCTAAACCGTTCATTAAACTCCCAACCCACTAACTCACCTGTGATTAATTTTTTATACCCCATTTTCTCATACTATCTAGAGGAATCGAGAGAGAAAATCATAAAAGAAAGTTTGTGAGAAAAAAAAAAAAAAAAAAGAGCTCAGGAAAAGGGAGAGTATCCGTGAGGGTTCGACATCGAGTTCGGAGCAATCTAAGCTAAGCTAGTGCACGTAGAAATCAACACTTCAGATTATTTTCCTTCCATCACACTATTTTTCCATATCAGGTAGGTGATCATTCCCAAATTGAAAAATTCATATCTATTGCTTTATATAATCTAGACATTGAAATATTCATAAATAATTCTCCTTTGAAAGATATTCTTTATTTGACTACTGTACAAATGCAATTATTATTATTATTATTATTATTATTATTATTATTATTATTATTATTTGCATTTGATATTATCTAGGGGTGATGATGAATATTTATTATTGAATAATTATTATTATTTTTTTATGCAATGATCCTTACGGGTGTTCTACCCTAAAAGGATCACCATATTATTTGTTACGGTGCTTTAATATTGTTTATTTCAATGTTTTCTTGTAAATTATATGCATCATATGTGAATAATTATTTTTGTACAATGATTCTTGTGGGTGCTCTGCCCAAGGTCATTCCCGAAATGATCAGCACAACACGGGTGCTCTGCCTAGGATCATTCCCAAAAGGATCAGCACGGGTGCTCTACCCTGGGTGATTCCCTAAAAGGATCAGTACGCGCGGGTGCACTGCCCTAGGCTTTTGTCCCTAAAAGGTTATACCGGTGCTCTGCCGAGGGTCATACCTTGAAAGGATCAACACCGGTGCTCTGTCGTGGGTCATCCTCTAAAAGGATCAGCACACATGAGTGTTTTGCCACTCCAAATCTTAGCATTTTTAGAAAGCTATGCTAAATAATTCATTTACTTCATATTCATGAATGTCAAATTATTAACTATGATTTTTACATCCTATGTTCGTCTTATTTCGATTAATGTGTCAAGATTAAATTTGGTAGTATTTGTGAGATTTTCAACTCGGGATTGATGTGAGCCTATTGAGTTGTCAACTCATTATGTTTTAACCGTTTCAGGTTATGAATATTTTAAAGATGCAGGGTACTTCTATTAGTAGTGGAGCATGGAATGTGATTTGATGCACATGGCATGTTATTTTACATAGGATGGATTTTATTTTATTTTAGAACTCTGAATGTAGTAATGTTTGACTTAATTTTTCTTATTTCAAGTTAAGTTCAATAATCATGCATCGATGTAATAACAAACTATGCAATTAGTTATCTTAGTCTGTGTTTGGATTTTAAAATTTTGGACTATAGTGGGAGAAAATGAAATGTGTATGAAATTGTCATATTTTATTTGTATTTTATTTATTTTTTTTATATAGGTCACGGGTCTGAAATTCGGGTCCTGGACACCCTATTCGGGTATTCGAATTTTGGGACGTGACATACATCATTGTGGGGCCCATGTAACTTTAATCTCCTTTGAGTACTGTTCGTACAACTCAGCATACCCTGCACACAAGCTAGATGGTGGTGTGTGGTACACCAACCAATCTTCTGTCCTGACAGGGGTGCTATCGAAGGCCAATTTTTTGCTAAAGCCTTTTGCAGGAACTTCCCGTGGTTGGATGCTACGTGGGCCACCATAATGTTTCTGAGAAATGCACACTGTTCATCTGTTATTTCACATCATTTTAGGAAACTATAACAAAAGTTAGGTGAATCCAAACCTCAAATGGGCTGCAGAAGAGGAAACAGTGGAGATTCAGTGACCACCATTTAAACATTTGTATGCCTACAAAAGTATAGTATAAGGCTGATAGTTTTGTATTTTCACTTCATCCTAGTGGGAATGAACTTATAAACAGTTTGGATGACATATAAACATCGGGCATAATAAAGTTTCAACAGTGGAATACTATTTCTCCAGTTTTCCTAATGGTATGGACGCCTTTAATTATGGATCCACCCCATTTTTTGGTATTCATCTCCTAAACTGATATGAAAAAACGGATGATCAGGTGATTTTCAAAATCCCAACCCAGGAACTTTCTGCAGAAGGCTTTCCCAGGAATCCGGTGGTACCCTGCCAGTCACCACCGGCTACTGCAAGGTACTCTGGGGCCCACCATGATTTTTGTATTTAATCCACGGGTCCATCCATTTTGAATTAAACGCATGAACAAAAAATGAGGTAGATGCAAATATCAAATGTACAACACCATAGGAAACAGTGGACCATTAAAAACTTCTGGAGAGCTGCAAGTTTTGGATATATTGGATATTTTTGTTTTCTCATCGTCCAAATCTACGGGACCTAATGAACAAATTAGATGGCAAATAATTGTTACAGTGGGCCCTAGGAAGTTTTTAAGGATGGGTGTTCAATCACCATTAGGTGTGGTTGATTTGAGATTTGGAACTAGGGCTCATGTTCGAAAATGGTATGAAAAATTAGATTGATCAGCCCACAAAGCACCATCAAATAATTACCTAGCTGAGGACTGAGCGTGAGGGAGTCTGGGCGTGAGTCATTATTCTACAGACTCTTCTCATTATTAATGATGTGAAAGCTTACATAAAAGCTAGCTCCATGCGGCATGCAGAAACCAAATTCACACACACACACACACATATATATATATATATATATATATATATATATATATATATATATATATATATGGTTAATGGATTACTTTCTAGTTGCCACCTAGCTAGTTAAGCAAGAGTGAAGTGGATTGCCTAGTGTGACACACCATCGACTCTGGGAGATGTGTTGACGTCAACCAGTTCTATAGGCCACCATGATTTATTTATTACACCTATGCTGGCTATTCAATTTGTGAGATCATTTCAAGGTATGACTTAAAAAATGAGTCGGCTTGAAAGCTCAATTGGACCACACCACATAAAAGGGTGGTGATTGAACGCCAACCATACCAATCCAAACCGTCCAAATCAGTAACCAAGTGTGGATAGAGCACAACTGAAAAATTACACTGAGAAAATTTTGCATTAACCATCTGATTTTTAACTTTAAATTCTGACTTTACTTGAAAAAAAAAAAAAAAAAAAAAAAAAACATTCTTTTGATTATCATCATTTGAATGGTCTAGATTCCTTGGTCATTGTGGGTTTAAAGATATTTACCATCCATAATTTGGATGGCCTAGATAATTGTCTATGTTTGAGAGAGAGAGAGAAATGAATTATATGGTAAGTATACAATTTCCCATGGTCATAAAAATTTCAAGTGGGGCCATAATAAGTGGTCATGGCCCAAGATCTGGTAAGCCCTGCCAGGTTGGAACACGCCTACGTATTTAGAGCTGTACACGAGTCGAGTTGAGTATCGCCCTACTTGTACTCGGCTCTTAACGCCCGAGTGTTGTTCGCACTCGACTCTACTCAGCCAACAAACAGGGACTCCCTGCTCGTATTCTACTCGCCCGAGTACGAGCCGAGTACAGGTAGTAAACGAGTCAAGTCGAGTCCGAGTTTTTGAGTTTCTTTCTGATTTTGAGATATTTAGGGAAAACACAAATATCAGGTTAATCTCAAATATATATTAAACAATTTCTAAAAATCAAAAATCAAAAATCAAAAATCAAACCCATACATACCGGAATGGTGGCAGAACGACCGGCAATCATTGCTGTGGGAGGGGGGCAATGACGATGATTTGGCACCATCCATGCACCGGACAAGTGGCGGGGAGGAGCTTCACACGGACAGGCCGGACAAAGCCGCAGAACGAGCGGACAGAGGATGGGCGTCTAGCACCGCTGGACAAAGGGATGGGCGAGAGAGAGAGAGAGAGAGAGAGAGAGAGAGAGAGAGAGAGAGAGAGAGAGATGGAAGAAGAGGGACGGCGCATTATAAAGGAAGGGGGAGAGAGAGAGAGAGAGAGAGAGAGAGAGAGAGAGAGAGAGAGAGAGGGGGTGTTTTGAAAATGGCCACTAGAGGGAAAAAGAGTTTCGAGCGGGTACTTGAAAATGACGGGCGACTGGGTGAGTGAAGTAGGGTTTTTTTTTTTTTGCTTATATATATGGGTACGAGTCGAGTACCGAGTTGAGTATACAAGTCGAGTACCGAGTCGAGTACCTTCAGACTTATGCTCTACTCGTAATCTAAATGAGTAGATGAAACCCGCTCGTACTCGGCTCTAACTCAGACGAGTCGAGTATTCCAAGTCGAGTCGAGCGAGTACTCGAGCCATAGTCTGCCCGTGTACAGCTCTACCCGTATTCTTCCTTTTAGGAGATTAGAATCTTATACCTTCATTAACAGCCTGTAAATACATGGTTAAGAGAAACTACAACATCAACCCATATTCAAGTCAATAGATGCCATAGATAAGCTGATAAAACCGTCCACTCTATGCATTTTGGGGAAATGGAAAATTTCTTGGTAAGCCCACTAAATCAACGGTTTGAAGCATCAGGCCATGTGCCTCACCTGTAAGAACTGAATATCACATCCATATCTATGAATGTTCCAGATCTTGCATGCGAATTCATGACAGTACGTGTGAGAGAGTTATGTTCTGCGCATCATTCCCTAACGAGGGAAAAAGATAAAGAGTCGGAATTATTATACACGCTCGAGAGTCGAGATGTTAGTCTTGAATCCAAACCGTAAATCTTGTCAGCCTCTTTATAGGAACTGTACATCGCAAGAATCATATGTATCAAAATCTTAGATAGGCCACACCACAGGGAGAAACGTACAATCACACCTTAATTCTATATATGCGCTTGTTGTGGCCCACCTATATCTTGGAATGCTTTAGAGTTTTGATTTGTTTTATCTTAGTGGGTAACCCCTGACTATTTGGCTGGATGAGATGTAAAATGCGTTTGGCCCCACATTCCATCTGGAAGTTTCTACCGTATTCGGATTATGGACATCCAATGGACGTGCTAGACATTACTGACACATCACTGTAGGCCCCACAGTCCTACACAGCTCGACCGTATGTGATAAAAAATACTCGGATTCCGTGGTGATCCCTTCAGTACCGAAATCTCGGAACTGATGGGTGCTGTAGGCCCATCATGATCTATGTGTTTTATCCACGCCTTCCATCCATTTTCCAGCTCATTTTAGGCGTAACCCAAAAAATGAGACATATTTAAATCGAAGGTGGACCACACCACATGCAACAGTGGTGATTGAACGCCCACTATTAAATTTTTCTTAGGGCCCACCGTAATGATTATCTTCCGCCTAACTGGTTGATTAGATCACACAAATACGGATGAAGGGAAAACTCAACTATCAGCTTTATCCAAAACTTTTGTCCCAAAAAAATTCTAATGGTGGCCGTTCAATCACAGTTGTTTTCTGTTGTGTGTTCCCCCTTATATTTTTATCCAACTCAATTTCTGTCTAGTGACATAAAATAAGCTGAAAAAATGGATGAACGGATTAGATAAAACATATACATCATGGTGAGGCCATACCGACCTTGGTAGGGGACGGGTCATCACCGAAATCAGTCTGAAAAGGGTGGTATACTGGTATCTGCATTTCCAGTGCTTAAAGCTGATAGTGATATCTCAGTCACTAGGGACTGAATCTGTGGACTTATAGCATACGATTGAATCTAATCCGCACCGTTTATTTATTTGAACATACGATGGACAGTCCTCATGCTAACATATGGATGAGATTAGTTAACCATTTGATGCCAATTAGTAACTTTCAAGAGTCTTCAAATCACCAGGAAGGATCACCGGATGGCTGTAACCATTGGGTCATGCCCCATCAGGGCCAAACAGATGAAGGTACAGGATCTAGTACAAGTGTACTACTACTACCTGTACGGATATTGAGTAATTGACCACTAATTTATGGCACAGATCTTCTAGCAAATAATACCAAAATAAGGACCCAAAAAATCCAGCAATTTATATACAATCCAAAAATTAAATATAAAAATGTAAAAATAGAATTATCATTAAATAGAAAAATGGAGAAATGCTCCAGTGCTCTCATAGCACTGTAAGCTATAGTGCTCCTAGTTGCATCAGTCCACTTGGACAATCCGGTTCATGATCCAGACTGTTGATTAGGTCTAACGCATTGTTCATGGACTATTGTGCAAACATCATGCCAATCTAACAAATATTATCCATTGATCAACTTCCTTTAATATGAACGGTAAATATTGTTTACAAAAAATATCCGTTTGACAATCTGATCCATCTATTTGTTACGGTCCATCATAGATTGCTCATGATTCTAAAGAACCACTTTTTTTAGTCTATCATACTCATCCAACTGTCGCCTGGAATAAAGATGGATAAAAAAATAAGGCCAGGTCGTGGATGGATTGGATCATTGATCAGTGAGATTTTTGCATGGTAGTCTATGAAATGTGTTCTGGACTTGATGAACAGTTCAGATTGATTGAACTGTCCAAGTGGACCGATATAACTAGGTGCCCTCTAACTCAGTCATGCTATGGGAGCACTGAAGTATTTCTCGATAATTAAGATACCAAATTAATAATTAAAAAAAAAAATGCTATGAAATCTACTTCTTCCCTCTATAAATAATCCCTCCTTTCCAAGCCTCAAAAACAAGAAAAATCTAATATAGAGATCAGCCAAACATGGCACCCTCACTCAAGCTTTTCTCTGCTTTTCTTATTCTCTGCATCTTCAAACAAGGTCTCTGTTGTCATTTTTATTATTTTTTTTCAATTTTATTTCATTTTATTTTTGGGAAATGCTCTAGAGCTAGTGTACTGAACCAGACAGACTAATCAATTGATCCATACCGTCAATTAAGTCCATTATACATTTTATGGGCTCCAACGTGAAAATCACTCTGATTGGGAGAACTGATCCGTCCACATTTGGCCTTTTTATTATAGGCTTCCATTTTCCAAGCCAAGGATTGGATGGTTATGGTTGTTTGACGAATGTAAATCTTAGAAACTATAAGCAATCCATGATTGGTCCCAACAGATGTATTGCTCCAATTGTTGGTTAAGCTCATTTTTCCATAAATGATCTCTACCATCCATTTTTCAAGCTATCGATTGGATTGCTCAAATTATTCCATCTGGACAGTGAAATTTTGTATGGACGTAATTGATAGACCAGGTCGTTTGATTGGACTGTCCAATTATTCTGTTAGTGGTCTCAGGGCACCAGCTCTATCTATTGGAAATCATTGAGAAAATCTAGCCGTTGATAAAAAATGGTCCCTTCTGATACTGAATTGCTAAAACATGCAGGTTGGGCGGCCTCATGCACCATCTCCAACATCGTCGTTACGCAGGCGAAAACTGGAGCCTCAGTAGAAGGGCAGGCCGAATATGAAGTGACCATAGCCAACAACTGCATCTGCTCTCAGTCCAATGTTATAGTCCGGTGCGCTGGATTCAGCAGCGTTGAGAAGGTCAACCCTGCATTGTTTAAACCACTCGATGGTGTGCTTTGTCTAGTCAACAATGGCAATGGCATCTTCCAATCGTCGCCTATTAAGTTCAAATATGCATGGATGACACCGTCCGATCTGTCGCCGGCATCATCTCAGATTAATTGCTCCTAAGAGAGGAGATGGGAGGCGTAATTCCGGATTAAGATGTTTTTGTTGATTTGAAATGTTTTGTGGGCCCTATTGATTTTCATCATCTGACGGGGATTCGAGAATAATAAAAATAATGAGATTTGATTTCCAACTCGTTTTCTGGGTAATTAATTTTATTTGATCGAAGTAACTGTTAACAAGGGACAGTCAATGGTGGGCCCCACATGATGGACAATGATAAAATGTTTCGAATATAATGAAAGGTGGCCTAGACATGATGGATGGTCTAGATTGTTGATTGGACCCCTTCAATATTAATTAATGCAGACTATCCATTTGTAATCCATTGATGGGATGCTTGATATCATCATGCCTAGCGATCTTTTTGAAGGAACGGGTGATCAAAGGTGGGGCCTATATGCATAAGAAGATTTATCTATACTTTTCTTCTTTATTTTGTTTTAGGTTTTAGGTCAAGTGGGATCATCTGGCCCCACACCCATTCTACGTACTCTTATATGTAGAGCTCGGCATGGGATGACTCGACCCGGCAAACTCCGGTCTGTCCAAATCTGACTTGATCCTAACAAAATGGGTGAGTTGATACGAATCGAGTTAACTTCATCCAATTCGAATTTAAACCGAGTTGAGTTTGAGTCACCTAGTAACTCGACTTGACTCCACCCAAAATCCAACTCGGTATTGACTTGACTCAATCTGAAACTTGACTTGTACATATATATTTTAAAAAAAAAACCCTCATATCTGAAACGTGTAGCTGATGTAGGTGCTGCAATTTTGACAAGTGAATCTAGGTTTTGAGTGGTGATTTCAGCTTGTGAATACCTGATGCACCTGACTCGGTACACGTGATTGGGTCAGACTCAGTCCAGATTAATCCAGGTTAGATCCGGACTCGGATTAGGTCAGGTATGCTGGACTCGGTACCAAGTCGGTTCAAGTCAAGTCAGGCCTCTTTCAAAACCGGATTGAACTGGGTTAGCCCGAACTTGGTCCGAGTTGACTCATGCCCAGCTCTACTTATATTGGTGGCCTAGTTGAACAGTGTTCAACCCAAGCTCGGCCCACTTTTATGGTGGGTCGAGTTGGATAGGGTTCAACATAAGCCCAACCCATTAATTTAAATGGGTCATATTTTGACCCACCTCCAAAGTGGGTCGGGTGATCAGATGGGCCGGGTTTGTCAGACCCATTGCCCATCATACTTAAAAAATGCTCTTGGTATTGAAAGTTTACAAATTTCACTATCTGCAACATTGCATCTGGACTCGAGCGAGTCTTAAAACCATCGACGGATGTGCAAGCTTTGTCCTTCAGCTCTTTAGATCCTGATATAGCAAAGCTATAGTTGTTAGATCTGTGCCGTCCAAGTGCAACAGAGTGCAGCGATCGGACCAAAGTGGACGCGTTGATCAGCTGGACCTGATAGACCGAACCGAATGGAAAATGAGTTTCTGGGGTCAGCTGGCCTGTTTCCATGTCTGGTTATGGTCTAAACCGGTCCAGCCAGGTCCCAGTTTTAAAATATTTCCAAAATGTGACTTTCCTTGCTTGATAATAGGAACCACTGATTTAGTGGGCCCGACCACGGATGCGACACATATTGGATGGTTAAGATAAACCAATCAGTGTAACTTTTTTTCCAAGTCCGTATAGATACGCCCTGCATAGTGGAGAATAGAGATTGAGGTGCTCTTCAAGCTTAAGTCAGCATGTATGGGCCACATGATCTAGATAAGTGATTGGTGGGCCATGTGTTGGGTGGAGACCACCCCGGAAATCTCCAGACAGATCATGAGGGGAAAAAAAAATAAAGTGTACACTGCAACAATTCAGATTCAACAAAAACTGTAGATTCAATGGCTAAGATCTCCCAATATTGGCGATTCTTGTGCCACAACTGCCGGCAATGGGGACCACGTGATCCACGGTATGGATTACCAAAACAAGTCCCCAGCTGCATACACGTTTCGTATGTGTAGGGTGATTTCAGCATTTGAGACTATCCATCATGTTGGTCCCACCTGCATCCGATAATTCTAATTGAATAATAACCCTTAGTGTGGTATAGTCTGTTTGGAATGATCAGATCCAAACCGTGAATCTGGTGTGACTCCTAATGTTCACCTTACATATAAAAAATAACCATGATCTAAAGATCAATTGGGACACACCACAGGGATCCATGGACGAGACGCCCGAAAGCAACACATTCACGTGGCGTGGCCCACCTGAGTTTGGAATGGACTAGGGTTTGGTGTGTCCCTTCAGCAAGAGGATCTTGTTTGCAAGATCACGTGTATAGTTTGATGATTCAAACCGTCGATCAGATGGCGCGTATAGTGGTCAGAGGAATAGACCCTGAAGTCTCCTTACGGGAAGATCATGACCCTTCAATCAGCTTTCCGTTTGATGTAGCCGCGCAATCTCCATTTAGTTATGAGTGATTATACATGCACGTAACTTGGTATATGCTGCCGGCCAATATGTGCTAATGTGGCTATGTGGTTGTTCGGGCCGTCCATCCAGTGGACGTACTCCAACAATCCGTGTGCCTTACCGGTGCCAATGATCCACATTGCCAAGTGGCATACCTGAAGTGACCAGATGTACGGTCCCGATCCCCTCCATTTGCAGTGTAGAAGCCTTGTATACATACCGTAAATATGTACATTGTGCACGCTACGTATGTTCTTCATTTTTAAAAGTAGAGGTTGCCAATGTGGCCACACCGCTGGGTCCAAGCCATCCATCAGCTGGGCCTATCTTGCCACCTGTGGTCGCCTTAGGTGGACTATGCTCTACACACATGTAGATGTAGGATTAACCTTTCTTAAAAGTGTATATATAAAAGGATGACTTGAGTAATAATCCCCCACAGCCGGGGATGTAAGTCCAACACATAAACGTCTAGGCTCTCTTGTTTGACCTGGACCCTGATGCAGATTCAATACCAACGGTTGGACAGAATGCGTAATCAACGGGTACCCGAACCCGATCGGTTCTGAATTAGGTCCTAACTCCAAACACAAGTTACAAGGCCTAAAAAAACGAAACCAGTAGGCTCGATTAGACAAGAATCTCGGTTCTCTGTCTAAACGGTATGTTAGAGTCTTGATTAGGTCAGCTATAGTTATTGGGGAAAAATATGACAAGTCCAGAGACCCGGTTATGAAATAGACCAACTCTACTGACATTGTCCGGGATTCCAATGCAACAAGCTTGACCGATACTTATAAAGTCATGAGCCAAAGACAAAGTATATAATATGCATGAAGTTAATTCGGAAGACGAGGCAGCAACATCTAAAAGGCCGATTAATGCCCGAAGCTTAGAAGTCATTGGACCGACCATAAAACCGACCCATATTTAGGTCGGTTATAAGGTCGGCTATCAGAATAAGAGAGAATATTGTTTATGGATCGGGTCCATTTCATCCGACAGAAGGTAAATAGTTCTATCCTTGCAGCTAGCCGAAACTCATTCATCACTAGAGTCGGTTAGGACCGAGTCAAGCAAGGAAGAGATGGAACCGAACCGAGTCAAGCAAGGAAGAGACGGTGTTAATGAAAACACCGTCCCGAAAATCCAATAAAAGATCCCTGATCCCGGAAATCTCGAGATCGGGTAGAGTCTAAAAACGGATTAAATCAAATCTCCAAGATATCAGGGAGAGAATCCCTACGTGACGGGGCCCTCCCATTCCTATAAAAACAGAAAACCTCTAAGGTGTAAGGTACGCAGAAAATTCCCCTAAAAAATCCTTCTTATGTAGTCTCATCACCGACTTAAGCATCAGAGGTCTCCGGCTTTAGCCAGGGTCTCCTTTGTCTCCTTCTTGTCTAGGTGGTAGGACAAAGGAGGGCACACCAGTTTTTTATATCAACAATAGTTATAGGAAATCGGTGAGAAAATATAACCGTTGATCAGAAAATAGTCCCATCTAATACTGAATTTCTAAAACATGCAGGTTGGGCTGCCTCATGCACCATCTCCAACATCGTCGTTACGCAGGCGAAAACTGGAGCCTTAGTCCAAGGGATGCCCGAATATGAAGTGACCAGAGCCAACAACTGCATCTGTTCTCAATCCAATGTGATAGTCCGTTGTGCCGGATTCAGCAACGTCGAGAAGGTGGACCCCACATTGTTTAAACCGCTTGATGGCGTGCTTTGTCTTGTCAACAATGGCAGTGGCATCTTCCAATCGTCGCCTATCAAGTTCAAATACGCATGGATGACATCGTTTGATCTGTCACCTGCATCATCTCAAATTAATTGCTCGTAAGAGAGGAGATGGAGGCGTAATTCTGGATTAAGATGTTTTTGTTGATTTGAAATGTTTTGTGGCGCTTATTGGTTTTCATCATTTGATGGGGATTTGAGAATAATAAATATATTGAGATTAGATTTCCAATAAGGTCTCCTTAATTACTTTTTTTAATCTAATTAACCTTTAACGAGGACAGTCATTGGTGGGCCCTACATGATGGACAATGATCAAATGTTTTGAATATAATGAAAGTTGGCCTATACATGATGGATGGTCTAGATTATTAATTGGACCCCTTCAACTGTAATCAATGTGGACCATCCATTTCTTATGGATGATTAATATTATCATACCCTAATGATCTTTTTGAAGGAATGTGTGATCATAGTTGGGCCCCATATGATGGATGCATAAAAAGATTAATCTATATTTTTATTTTTATTTTTTTTATTTTTTAGGTTTTAGGGCAGGTGGGATCATCTTGCTCAAACCATTGATAACCTATATGGGTGGGTGGGTCCAGTTGGGTGTGAATCAACCGAACCCAATTCGCTCTTATTTGGGTGGGTTGAATTGGATAGGACTCACCTAAGCCCAACTCATTAACTTAAATGGGTCATAGTTCGGACTGAGCCTGACCAGCTACCCCAAACCCACCAAGAGCAACATGCATGGTGCAGTGATTGGGCCAAAGGCCGAAAGTGGACATGTAGATCAGCTGGACCTGATAGGCCGACTAGAAAATGAGTTTCTGGGTGACCTGTCCTATTTCCGTGGCTGGTTCTGGCCTAAACAGTCCAGGCAGGTCCTAGTTTTAAAACATTCCGTGGCTGGTTCTGGAACCACTGATTTAGTGGACCCGACCATGGATGGGACACTGATTGGATGGTTAAGATAAACCAATCAATGTACTTTCTTTTGAATCCGTATAGATACTCCCTGTATGGTGGAGATTGAGGTGCTCTTCAAGCATCAGGTCCACACGGATGAGGCCTTTGATCCAGATAGCTGGTGGGTGGGCCATGTTTTGGGTGGGGAACAACTCAGAAATCTCCGTGCGCAGATTGGGTACTACCGCCGCCAGGACGGGAGCGGATTAGCTAAGACCCGGATCCACCGAGGTAGGTGGGACCCAGGGCTACTGTGATGTATGTGATTACATCCACGGCGTTCATCCATGTTGATAGCTCATTTTAGGGCATGATCAAAAAATGAAGGAGATCCAAATCTCAGGTGTACCAGAATATAGGAAACAGTGGTAATCAATCATTAAAAACTTCTCGTGGGCCATAAAAGTTTTGGATCAAACCGATATATGTGTGGTCTCTTCATCCAGATTTTTGTGACCTTATCAACACGTTGGATGGTGAAAACACATTCCGGTGGCCCATGAAGTTTCTAATGGAGATTCAATCACTACAGTTTTTTGTGATCTGGTCCACATAAGATTTGGATCTGTTTCATTTCCGGGATTATTCCCGAATGAGCTTTCAAAACGGTTGGGCGGTGTGGATTTAAGTCACATACATCATTGTGAGCCCCACAGTTAGGGGTCAGGGCTCTGCAAGCCCACCATTATGTTTATATTCTATTTGCACTATGCATTCATTTTAACATATCATTTTAGGGAATTATTAATCCTTAAAAGGGAGTTAAATTGATGGCTCAAGTGAACCACACCACAGGAAGCAGTGAGATTTAAAAGGTTGAAAACTTTGTGAAAATAGAAGTTTTGGATCAAGCTGATATTTATGTTTTCACCAATACAGGTCTAGGTGACCTTATGAATAGGTTGGATGGATGAGCCACATGGTGGGCCCTAGGAAGTTTTCAACCGTACGAATTCAATCTATCCTGCTTCCTGTGTTGTAGTCCACTTAAGCCTTCAATCTAGCTACTTTTAGAGGCCATGCCCTAAAATAATATGTAAAAGATGATGAACGTCGTGGATAAAAGACGAACATCGGTGAACCCCACATATCCCCTAACAGGTCCGTCCGTCTCTAGCTAGGTCTTCGTGGGGTAGTAACAATTCGCCCCGAGAAATCTCCAAACACTACAAAAATTCACATTCAACAAAAACTGTATATCCAATGGCTCAGATCCGAATCTTCATCCACGTCCAAATGACCTTATTAATAAGTTGGATGGTAAAAAAACATACGGGGCCCTTAAAAAGGCCCTTCAATAAAGGATGTCATGTAAAAAAAAATACGGTGGCCCTTAAAAAGGTTTCAACTATTCTTGTGCCACATCTGGCTACAGTGGGGACCACGTGATTCACGGTACAGATTACTGTACCAAGTCCCCTGCCGCGCAGTGTACACGTTACGCATGTGTACGGTGACTTCAAATTTTCAGACCATCCATCGTGCTGGTCCCATATGCCTCCTCGGATAATTCTGAATGAATAATAACAGTTGGTGTTCTGTTTTCTCTGTTGGGGATGATCAGATCCAAACCGTGAATCTGGTGTGCCTCCTCATGTTCACCGTACATCTTTAAAATAATATTGATTCAAAGATTAGGTGGGACACACCACAGGGTGCCATGGATGGGGCGCCCAAGACCTACACATTCACGTGGCGTGGCCCACCTGAATTTGAAATGGACTACGGATTGGTGTGTCCCTTCAGCAAGAGAATCTTGTTTGCAAGATAACGTGTACAGTTTGATGATTCAAACCGTTGATCAGATGGGCACATAGTGGTTAGAGGACGGGACCCTGAATTCTCGATATCATGACCCTTCAATAGTTGGATTACTTTCTTATGGGTCCTGTAGTTCGTTGATCCAAACCGTTGATCTTAATGCCCATAGTGAATGGGGGATGCAAATGATTGGAAGATCCTAATACCTTGATATTTGGCCATTTTCCATTCAACGTGGGCCGCTGCTTTCTTAACCGTCTCTTTCGAAAACTCATATGGGACACACCACTCGAATTTTTAGGTTTTACTCAAAAAGGACGCTGATTATATGGTTTGGACCATCGAAGTTCTGGATAGTGTTATTTTTGCTATGTACGGTTAAAATGAGAGGGGACACCCGATGCACCGATTGGATTTTACTTATAGAACAATGTGGACCCCACAGTGTTGCAGAAAAACTGCGGCAGGTTGTCCGCACCGGGTTCCACGTCTCTCTGTCTCTGACATCGACTTTCCATAGGTGAGCGGGATACTCGATTTTACATATTGAGCTAAAAATAAAAAATTTAGGTTTGTGTAGGGCCCACTGTAGGACTTGCATTCCATCCAACCCGTTCATTATGTGTACATGATCATGATGAACTGAAATTCCAAATATTAACCTATTTTATGATTCATGCGTGCCACACATGCTTCATGTCTTTTATTTTTTTTAATAACAGCAAATAAAGAAAATCTTGATATATCGGGAAATTATACATAAAACCCGAAAAATCAAAAGAGGTTAAAATTAGGAAAAAAAAATCCAATTTAAAAATCAAGAAAATGCAATTCCATAGATAGAAAAGCCCATTTTCTCTCTATAAATACTCACTCGCGTCTCATCCCTCTCACCTCAAAAGAAAGATTCTTCTAAAAAATGGCTGTTGCTCGAAAGCTTTTCTGTGCTCTCCTTATTCTCTCCATCTCTGATAAAGGTTGTTTTTATTCGTTAAATATTCACCTTTCATTAGCTATTATGTGGTTTATTCGAATATCATGGTATGTCCATGCACGTAACTTGGTATGTGATTCTGGCCAACGTGGCAATGTGGCTACGTGGTTTTTCGGGCCGTCCATCCAGTGAACCGCAACAATCTGTGTGCCTTATCGGTGCCAATGGTCCACATTGCCAAGTGGCACATACATAATTAGGTTGGGACTGTCAATGGGTATCTGGATCTGCTGATATCTGATGGACCCAACCAAATTTTAACGGTCTGCCTCCAATTTCTCGGATCATTTTTAGAACTCACGTCGGGTTCGGGTCTGCTATTTTGGACCAGTTCAGCTAAATTAGACACTTATTATTTTTGGCCGAAAACCACAAAGTTTAGTAAGACTGGAGAGTAAATTTATTATTTATAACAAATCATGTTTTTAGGCTGTTTAAGTTTTGAGTTTAAAACTTCATCTTAGGCTTGAGCTTATTATTTAAAGAATTGTAATTTCATTTTTTATTATTAATCAATTTATTTTGAATTTATTAGAAAGTATTTTTACCTTTATCACCCTGGATTCAAGGAAACTCTTTAAAGAGTCTAGAGCGCTCCATGGATTCGGAGTAGATATCCTTTGGAGAAGACAGTACTGATCAACCTCATCATATCCTCATTTGCGTTAAGCGCTTTAATACCGCTTAATGCAAAGGAAGATGGTGATTGACCTCATCACGTTCATCTCTACGTTATAACTACAACTTGGTTTTGTTGGCAGGTATGTGCGCAACATGTAGCTCATCGGATATTAGGGTGACTCAATCAATAACAGGAAACAATGTTCAAGGAAAACCTGAGTTTAAGGTGGAGGTGAGCAACTGGTGTTCCTGCACACAGGAAAATGTGCGATTGAAGTGCGACGGATATAGAACCGTCGAGAAACCGAATGGCGCCATCTTTAGACCTGATGGGCCCAACTGCCTTGTCAATGGTGGTAGGCCCATTGGGCCACAAAAAGTTATTAGGTTCCTCTATGCATGGGATACAGCTACCGACTTCGAGCCTGCTAGTGCCAGTTCTAAATGCGCTTAGGATTTTTTAGAGTACATGGAAGGAGGACTTTGCTACTTCAGTTGAAAATTGGAGGGGATTTTCTTTCTTTCTTTTTTTCTTTTTTCTGAGTTATATTAGTAAGGTTTATGGATGTTTTCTTAGTTTAGTTTATGATAATAAAACTGGCTGCTTCTGGAATTTCATAATGCCAAGAAAACATTATTCAGAATACCAATGGTTTAGATCATCCAATCTTGATGATATTTGGTATTGCCAGTAAGACTCATCATATCAACGGTTTAGATCATTGAATCATGTCCCCACTTACTGATCGTACGTAGACGCTATCGATTAGCAGGACACACTACAAAGTTTGTTGGTTAAGTCGATCCTGCACTGAAATATGTGGGTCGACTGTGATGTGTGAGTTACATGTACTCGGTCTATCATATGTGAACTCACGTGTCGATCCATACTCACGTGCGTCACACCATTCACGTCTAAAACATATAAAATCAAGTGTATGGCCCCACCCGAGTTCTGGAATGGCCTTATCTACTTTAATGGCATGTTCATAACATGGTGGGTTTACATCAATATTCTGAAGTTTTTAAACGGTGGGCGTCTCATTCCAACCGTTCCCTGTAATGTGACTCTCCTTAATTTTGAATTAACCTGATTTTTGGATGGCTGGGAGAACATGAGGAGGCACACATGATGAATGGATTAGATCTCATGTACACATCATCATTGTGGACCCACACATTACCTTGCAGCTTTTTCCAGTTGTTAATGTGCAACGGCGCTTTTCTGTTTTTCTTTTCCTTGTTCTTTTTTTGTTACTAAGAATTTTATGCAGCAACTCCATTTATAAACATGAGTTGTATCATGTATGATACTTGCGGTTGCGGACGTAATATTACATACATTCAATTCCATCCATGCACTTGCAATACATATATGTCAATCTAAACCGTCCAAATGGTTGATACAACTGTTTCTAGTGGATTGGAGGAAAATGAATATGTCCAAAATCACACAGTGGGAATTTAGAATTTGCGGTTGTGATTTGACATTGTTCTCCTTTTCTTTTCTTTTCTTTTTTTTTTTTTTTTTTTTTTGGCCGACTTGGGTTTTGTATTTGGCCGCTATTTAAGTCTGTACGGTGAAAATTAGGACGTCGACCTGATAGACGTTGTGGATGTCACAAAGAATACAGTGGGCCACATTGCTCGGGAGTTACCTTATCACAAACACCAGCTGTGTGGTGGATGATTCTTTGTAAAAGTTTATTTTTATTTATTCCATCTCCAACTTTCAATAGCTGTAAAGTGGGCCATACACATATCATGATATGTTCACCAAAGTATCTTAGTATGTGATCGATGCCAATATGTCGTAATATGGCCACGTGGATGGTTGTTCCGGCTCCATCCAATGGGCCACAAAAATCCATGGTTGGTTAGAAATAACAAAGGCAATGGTTCCGTAACATGTCCACCTTGAGGTGACCAAATGGACGGTCCCGATCCCCTCCATTTTGCAGTAGAAACCTTGTATACATACCGTATATTTATTGTTATCTTCCACTCACTCTCTCTAATAAGATGTTACTCGTATAACACCTTAGTGGGTGTTGACCTAATAGAAAAGTAAGAAAACTTTCTTATTACTCAAAATTGAACGTAATACAAGGTAAGTTACTTTTTTATAACTACAACTATTTTTAGTAAAAGATATTTTGTGCGAATCTTTCATTAACTAGTGAGTCTTGTGGTAGGCCATGTTTAACTCCTTGCAGATTTTGTACATCGAATCCTGCTTAACTCCGTTTTGTAGAGCTCCCTATTTTAACGGATGCCTTGACACCTTAGGATCTAAGCCTCCCTAAACAAACCAGTGAATGAAATAAATCAAAGCATCAATCACACACCACACAAGAGAATTTTACGTGGAAAACCCTCAAAGAGGTAAAACCACGGGACCTCGTCCAGGATCAACAATCCACTATGAAGTAGAACGTTTACAACCTTCTCACTCACGCAGAGTGGATAAACAATAAGAGAAATAGAGAAAACGGAGAGATCTAACCGATTAGGTGAGAGAACATAGAAGCGCCGAGATATAAATTGCAAAGTAGAAAACCTCCTCGAGCAGAACCTCCTTCTATAAGCTTCCTCTCTCTTATTCTCCCTCTCTCTCACCTTTGATAGCCCTCTTGTATTTTTCTCATCAACACAATATCCATAGAAAAATCCTAGGGACCCCTTTTTATAGTTTTAGAAACTCCTTTCTCGCATCCTAGTTGTCATCCAGGTCTGAAAGGACTTGATCCATCAAAAAAAAAACCCATCAAATCTCCCCCTTTTTGACCCAGGGATTCACCTTCTTTAAGCCAGCACAAACCTCAAATTTGCCCTTGAGCAAAGCCTCGTCTTGGTCATGGACCCATTATCGTCCGTGTGGACTTTCTCAAGTCAGTAACACCTTTTGTTCCAAAGTATCCTCGATCCAAAGATACCGAATCTCTATGTGCTTCGACTTGGAATGCCGACTTGGATTCTTGCTTTCATGTATAGCACTCGACTATCGCAATAGACCACGTGCTCCTCCTGTCGCTAAGTTCCTCAGTAGGAACCTTTTCATCCAAAGCATCTCTTTACATGCTTACATGATCGCAATGTACTCGTAGAAAAACGACCTTCGTAGAATCTGCTCTTGAAACAACATGAACCCCGATGTAGACTTCCTGAGTCTATGTCACACATATCTCGCATCCGTGTAGCCCTCTAACACAAAGTTTACGAACACTATAGCATAGGCTCAACCTGGATGAGCCTCTTAGATACTGTGTAGTATCCATTTTACCGCCGCCTCAATGTTCTTTGCCAGATTGGCAAGGCACCGTACGACAACACCAACCGCATATGCTATATCCGGGCGTGTACACACCATAACAGCATACATCAAACTTCCTACACCGACGGTGACGCGTAGGGTATCTTCTATCTCTTCCACCTCTTGCGCTTCGTCTTGGGACACCGCCGTCGCTCAATCCGAAGTGACCATCTAGTGGGTAGGCCCGACTTCGCACGCATTCATATTGAACCGCTCTAGGACTTTCTCAATATACCGCTTCTTGTGACAATGCCAAAGCTTCCTGCCGTTACATCACGGGTTATCTCCATTCCTAGGATCTGTTTAGCTCGGCCCAAGTCTTTCATCGCAAAAGACTTGCCCAACTCCCTGTTTCGATCCAAATGTCTTTTCCCATGATGAGCATGTCATCAACGTATAATAGTGAGAACTAAGAAATCACCATCCGAGAACTTGCGCGTGAACACACAATGGTTCGACTCAGCTTCACATACCCATGTCAGTAACATGAACGAATCGAACTTCTTGTACCATTGCCGTGGAGCTTGTTTCACCCATACAAGTTCTTCCTCACCCTACACACCATATGCTCATTGCCCTTGACTTCAACCCTCTTTGGTGCATGTAGATCTCTTCTTCCAGTCACCATGGAGAAAGGCGCTTTAACATCTAACCGCTCTATCTCCGATCCATGCTAGCCGCCAACCCAAGCAACACCCGTATGGATGTCATCTTCACCCACTGGTGAGAATATCTCCTCGAAGTCTATACCTTTCCTCCGACCAAACCCTTTAACCACAAGTCCGGCCTTGAACCTCATCCGTGAATTCTTCCTCAATCTTCTTTCTCGAACACCCACTTGTTGCTCGTAGCTTTCTTGCCCTTAGGCGCTTTATCATAGGTGTGGTTCTTATGCAAGGATTCCATCTCCTCTTGCATAGCTTTCAACCACTCCTCCTTATGCTCGTCTTTCGTAATAATCTTCCGGCTCTCCCCATCGGTTAGCATAATGTACTCGCAAAGGAGTACCTCTTGGACGGTTGTCCGTCCCTAGATGACCTCCTCACCCGTGGCTCAACAGTGTGGATCATATCTTCCCGAAGGAACTCCATCGTTCTCTCGCACCTACCACGGGAGGAGTAATCGGATCCATGTCCTCTAGCTCACCCGAACTAGGGCTGTTCTTCTCTAGCTTACCAATGTCTTCGATACACGATCTTCAAAGAAAACCACATCTCTGCTCCCGACGAGCTTCTTCTCGGTCGGATCCCATAACTCAGTAAATCGAATTTTTCATCACCGCACCCTAAGAACACACACTTGCCCGATCTTCATATCGAGCTTGGACCTCTCGTCCTTTGGTACGTGAACGGATGTCCCGCATCCAAACACCCCGAGATGACCGTACGATGGATCCCGTCCAGTCCACACCTTCTCGTACTTCTCCATTCAACTGGCCGATGGAGACCGTTTATCAAATACACCGCCGTGGCGCATTGCTTCTCCCCAACGTCTTGGGCAACTTCGCATGGGATAACATACATCCGATTCTCTCAACAATGGTGCGATTCATTCGCTCGCCTACACCATTATTCAAATCTTGGGAACCGTCTGTTCATTCCGTATACCCTGACTTAAGCGCATTCTCGTGAAAGTCGCCAATGTATTCACCACCATTGTCGGTGCGATGCACTTCAATGGTCTACCATCTCTCTCTCTCGACCATAGCATGAAACAACTTAAACACACCAAAGACCTCGTCCTTGGATTTCAAAGCATAAACCCAAACCTCCTAGATGCATCATCTATAAAAGTGACAAAATACAATGCCCCACCCAAGGTTTTTGTCCTCATAGACCACAAACATCGAATAAACCAAATCTAATGCATGCACTTTATTAACATGAGAAGCGCTTTAACGAATGAAACTCTAGTCTTTGTTTCCCGATAAACAATCAAGACAGTTTTGAGAGGCATACCGTCACGCCTGGAAGGAGTCGCTTGCTAGTAGGCAAGCCCTTTTTCACTTATGTGGCCTAGACGCCCGTGCCACATGTCAATAACCGAATCTTCCGCCGCGTTCAACCCACCCTCCACATACGACACTTGCCTTGTAAAGGGTGCATTCTTTCCTCTAGCCACGATCAATGAACCCTCGATGAGCTTCCATCGCCCATCGACAAACCGTTTCATAGCCATCATCATCCAACCTTCCCGTCGACATCAAGTTGAGGCGAAGGTCCGGGGATATGCCTCACATCCCTAAGAACCAATGTGCACCCACATCGGTTTCACACAAATATCACCAACTCCCACGATCTTTGATACGCCGTGATTTCCCATCTTCACATCCATAGTCACCGACTTGACTTGTGAAAGGAGTCCTGTGTGGAGTCGCATGAAAAAGAAGCTCCCGAGTCTATCACCCACGGTGCCCCGACTCGTAGGCCGTGAGACATACATCGTGATCCGTAGAAAGAATAACTACCATGTCGCCATCCGAGCGACCGCAGTGGAATCGATTCATCTTCCTTCCCTTTTCCTTTCTTGTCATTTTTCTTACCACGACATTCATGCTTGTAGTGGCCCTTCTTGCCACAGCTTCCAATTCAACCTCTTTTCTGTTACTCGACTTGCCTCTTGATTTATCTCAGGGCCTTTCGCCCTTCCCTGTTCTTTCCTCTCCCCGTTCTCGCGTCACAAGAGCCTCTTGGCGAGTAGACCCACTGAGACTTCCTCCTTGTCTCCTCATTGAAGAGACAACTGGTTACCCGTTCCATGGATATCTTTCCGTCTGTGTGCGCAGTTACTTAGAGACACCACCAATGTCTCCCAACCGTCGTGCAATGAACTAAGCAATAGTAAAGCCTCGCAATTCATCATCCAGGGACCATCTTCATGAGGTGAGTTGGTTCACTATATTACCGACCTCATTCATATGCTCGGCCACGTAACCACCATCCTTGAACTTGAGATTTACAAGTCGCCTTATCGGCGATTACCCTTCCTCATACACCTTGTAATTTTAGCCATAGCTTGCTTGGTAGGTTTCCAGTAGACACATGGTGGAACACAAATCATCCAACCATTGTCTAATAAACCCCACCGCCTTTCTGGCCCATCTTCTTCCAATCATCATCGGTCATATCCTTGATTTTGCCGATATGCCCAGATTGGAGAATATGTCCTCGCAATAAAGCAAGTCCTCCATCTTAGCCTTCCATATATCCAGCTTAGAACCATTGAGGCCGATCATCCTGAGCCACCTTCCATAATTCAAAACCGATCCTACCCGTTCAATGAACTTAGCTCGATACCACTTATTGGGATGCCTTGACAAACCTTAGGATCTAGCCTCCCGAAACAAACCATTATGGATAATAAAGCAATGAAATAAATCAAAGCATCAATCACACACCACACAAGAGAATTTTACGTGGAAAACCCTCAAAGAGGTAAAACCACGGACCTCGTCCGCATCAACAATCCACTATGAAGTAGAACGTTTACAACCTTCTTCACTCACGCAGAGTGGATAAACAATAAGAGAAATAGAGAAAACTAGAGATCTAACCGATTATGAGAACATAGAAGCTTAGATATAAATGCAAAGTAGAAAAACCTCCTCGAGCAGAACCTCCTTCTATAAGCTTCCTCTCTTATTCTCCTCTCTCTCACCTTTGATAGCCCTCTTGTATTTTTCTCATCAACACAATATCCATAGAAAAATCCTGGACCCTTTTTATAGTAGAAACTCCTTCGCATCCTAGTTGCGAAAGGACTTGCGCATCCTAGTTGCGAAAGGACTTTGCGCATCCTAGTTGCGAAAGGACAACGGGTCAAAAAAAAAACCCATCATATTTAACTCCTTGCAGATTTTGTAGGGCTATGCAGAATCCCTGTTTAACTCCTTGCAGATTTTGCTGGTCATTTTGAAATTCAAATTCTTTTGAATTTCAAATTCTTTTGATGAGGTGGAATCACGTTGGTTATTAGACCTTATCGTGTGGGGCCATCTTAATAAAATTTTCTACATCGAGGCCGTTCATCCGTTTTTAGAGCTTATCTTAGAACGTGGACCACACTATTGGAAGCAGTGGTGAATGAAAATTAAAAGCTTTTTGTAGGCCATAAAAGCTTCCAGTCAAACTGATATTTATATTTTCCCGTCATCCAGGTCTGCTTGATCTCATCAATGGGTTGGATGGAAAAGAAACAATGTGGTGGGTATTTATGTGGGCCATAGGAAGTTTTTAATAGTGGGCATTCAATCTTTACTGTTTCATGTGGTGTTGCTACTTAGATTTAGATTAACTTAATTTTTGTATTACATGGCCGGAAAAATGATGTTCAAACATAGATATGCATCACACCATTAAGGTACGAACCTTACTGTGGAGCCCACCTTGATGTATTTATTCTATATCTACGCCAATCCTTATGTTTTTCTTAATCATTTTAAGGCATGAACTGGAAATGAAAAAGATCCAAATCTCAGATGGATCATGCTATATGAAACAGTGGTGATTAACCATTAATGAGCTACAAAACTTTGGATGAAGTCAACGTTTGTTCTTACCTTGCATTCAGGTTTTTGTGACTCATCAACTAGTAGGATGGAAAATAAATATTACTAAAACATTAATGTGGGCCTTAGGAAGTTTTTAATGGTAGAGTGTTGAATTACCACTTTTTCCTATAGTATGGTCCACCCGAGATTTCCATCTTCTTCATTTTAGGCTCATGCTTTAAAATGATTAAGAAAAACATAAGGACCGGCGTAGATATAGAATAAATACATCAAGGTGGGCCCCACAGTAAGGTTCGTACCTTAATGATGTGTTGCATATCTATGTTGAACATCATTTTTCCGGCCATGTAATACAAAAATTAAGCTTATCCAAATCTAAGTAGCAACACCACATGAAACAGTGGTGATTGAATGCCCACTATTAAATCAACATTTTCATGAACGGCCGCATCATCTTGGATGAGGCCAGGGCCAAACAATCTTGGGTTTCAATGGGCCGGGTCGGTCCTGAAAATTCAGATTTTTGAGCAGGCTGGCCTGAGCCTGGCCCGTACTGTTCAAAATCGGCCCAGACCAAGAATAAGGATTCATGAATTCTCATTTTTAGGACATCTGGACCATGTATACTATGGGCCCACTACAAAGATTATCCTTCCAAAATCAGACAGATAAACTAACTAGGCAGGCAACGCTTGTACATTGAGTAAGGTCATCCACCATTCTTCCATTTCAACAATGTGGCCTGTACGTTTTCATCCTGATTTTTGTACCAGGTGATCTTCATGAGTGGGCCACTGTTTTGCACAAACAGGATGTTTTACATAAGTGAGACGTCATCGAAAAAATGAGGGTGTAAACAAAATTGTTATACATCCGGCTGTAGGGAATCACTTTCTCATGGGCTAGAATCACGGCCCAACCCAACCTACAAGATAAGAAATGATATGGGCATTGTTGTGGGCCATTGGACAGTACAGGCCCAGAACGATACATAGTTTCAACGGTGGATGCAAGTACAATCCACAGGCCTCTAGGCTCATCTCAAAGCCTTCCCAAACTGGGACCCAGGCGAGCCCATGCTACATGGCCCAATTACAACAGTGATGCGCGCGAACCCATGATCCAAATCATTCATCTGACAAATTGGAAGATCTCAACCCTTTAACCAAAAAAGCAAAAGTAATTTGGAGGAGTAGTATTTTCCTATCTTGGATATCTCTATGGAATGGCCCACCCAAAGAGTGAGTGTCCTACGTTACAATCCTTACTTGGGGCCGACTATCAACGTACCATGGCCCACGAAGATCTATTTGTCATATGGGTATGGGCCACCTGATGAGTGAACCAGAACGGCTTTCGATATAAGCACACAGGGAGCCGCACGTCTTACATGGGTCGGATATCGCACACGTGTGCTGCAGAGTACCATATCGCTCACACGATAAAAAGACGAAACTGCCCTTGGGCCATTTAAAATGGGAGATGACAGGCAACTCTCTCCTTCCCGCCGTTCCACCCCCTGCTTAAAATGGGAGAATCTCTCTCATGATTTCCCGCCATTCACAACTCTCTTCTTCCCGCCGTTCCTTAGCTGAGGAATCTCTCTCATGATTGCATCCTACATACACAAAGACATGAACGCAATTGCTTTGAATCACAAAACCCATTTCCCCAATCCCATCAAATGGTCAGAAAATCTCAAATCGTCAGAAAATCCCAATATCAAACCCCCCAGACACCAATCTCTCAATCTCTCCCTTCTCAAACATTGCACCCATTTAAGCGATTTCAAGCAAATCTACACCCAAATCATCAAAAACCCTTCTCCCCAAACCAATATCCTACTTTCCAAGCTCATCGAATCCTTGGTGAATTCCACCCACATGGACTACGCGCTCCAAGTCTTCGAAGAAATGCCCGAACCAACTACGTTTGTTTATAACACCATGATCAAAGGGTACGCGCTAAGCAGAGGCAGTGAAGGAATTGAGCTCTATATCCGCATGCGGTGTCGGGGTCTCGAACCTGATAATTTCACTTATCCGTTCCTTTTGAAAGCCTGCAGGGATCTCGCTGAAGGAAAAGGAGTGCATGCCTTAATCCTCAAAACCCCAGGTTTGGGAGCCGATGTCTACTGTCAAACCTCCTTGGTTACATTTTATTCCAATTGCAGAGATATTGAGTATGCACGGATGGTTTTCGATAGCATGTCCAATAGAAATGTGGTGTCTTGGACTGCAATGGTCACAGGTTACATGAAGCAGAAGAGGTACATGGATGGGCTTGCACTGTTTCATGAAATGCAGGGTGCAGAGATCGAGCCAAATGAATTGACATTGGTAAACGTCCTTACGGCTTGTGCCCATCTTGGAGCTTTCGAGATGGGTAGGTGGGTTCATAGATTCATCAATAGGAATGGAGTCTTCATCAATCCTACCCTTGGTACTGCCCTCATCGACATGTATGTGAAATGTGGGTACATCGACAAAGCTTCCCAAGTGTTTGAAAAGCTCCCACAGTGGAGTGTTTGTACATGGAATTCAATAATTGGGGGACTTGCTATGCATGGTTATGGGGAGATGGCGCTTGAGAGGTTCGAACAAATGCAAATGAGTGAAACAAGACCAGACGAAGTCACGTTTATGGGAGTCTTACTGGCTTGCACTCATTCGGGATTGGTCGACAAAGGCACACAATATTTCTATTCAATGCGGAAGAAGTACGGTATTGAACCCAGTATCAAGCATTATGGATGCTTTTTAAATCTTCTTGGAAGGGCAGGTCTTTTACAAGAGGCCTATAAGACTATCAAAAACATGCCGATGGAACCCAACGGAGTTCTATGGGGGGCATTGCTCAATGCTTGTAGTTCGCACGGCAATGTCGAGTTAGCTGAGATTGTGATGGAACATCTCATTGAATTGGAGCCGTTCAATGATGGGAACTATGTCCTCCTGTCAAACATATATGCCTCTGAAGGCCGGTGGGATGATGTAGCTAAGGTGAGGAGATTCATGAAAGATAGGGGGATTTTGAAGACACCTGGCTGTAGTTCGATCGAGGTTGACAACGCAGTACATGAATTCATGGTTGGTGATAGCTCACACCCTCAATCTAAGGAGATATACTCCATGTTGGATGATGTTGCAATGAAATTGAAGGCGGAAGGATATGTACCTAAAACTGGCCATGTGTTGCATGACATTGATGAGGAAGAGAAAAGGCAAGCCCTATGTCATCACAGCGAAAAGTTGGCCATTGCCTTTGGTCTTGTCAGCACGACCCCTAGGACTCCAATAAGGATAGTGAAGAACCTTCGTGCATGTAGCGATTGCCATATTGCAACCAAGTTGATCTCAAAGATCTATGAGCGGGAGATAATCGTTAGGGATCGAAATCGCTTCCACCATTTTAAGGATGGAGCTTGTTCATGCAAAGATTATTGGTGAATGATGCAAGGCCCTCAAGGCTGCTGGAGAGGTGGATCCATTGGTATCATAGTAGTGAATTCTGAGACAATTGCATCAGCTTTCAGTCTGCTGTTCCTCACAAGTATATTCCATCTCCTCTGCACCTTGCGATGTGTGCCAAGGTGGCGTGCACATGGAACATCCAAGCTGTCCATCACTGCCATGTAGATGCCATGGCCCAAGAATCAGGTCAATCCGCTCGTCAGATGGGCCGCAGGCCCGCAGTGTTTAAACTAGACAGCTAAAAGAACTTGTGTCCCCTTCTACTCTTCGGTCCGCTTGATAAGTGTACAGGGATCGATTCTTGGGTCGTGGGATTGACTAGATGGATGCCTTGGATCTTGCGTGTGTGCAACAGCACCTTGTCAGTGAATAGAGGAGCTGGATCCACACATATGGGAAATTAGCTAACCTCCTGAAAGAAATGACGTAGGAAATTTCTCTGCAATTACGGTTGGCTGGCGCATCTTTTCTACTAGAATTCCTTTTCCTGAATATATGGCCCCAGCAGCATGTTACTGTGGAGAAGGTTATCGTCATACCTGAAATTTGCTCCTGTGATTCAGTTTATTAATTGATCAATCAATGCATAGAGAATAATGTGGATTGTTTTGTCCATTTCGATCATACCCAGAGTGCTCATGAAAGGCTGGCATTGAAAGTACTGCTTTGTATTTTGGAAATTCTCTCCCATCTTAATTTTAACATAGCATCTGTTATTTCCTTTTAAAAAATGCTCGTGAAAGGCAGGAACACTCGGCGTGTCTTGTTCTTACCCTTGCCTTAAAAGCTCTCAACTAATTATATTAAGAATAAATTAATATAATACACAATTCCTGTTAGATGGAACTAAAGATTTTATTTTTTTTAAGTACTTTACCAATAATCTGAGCATGAACAGGACCCATCCCTGAAATGGTGGAAACGGTTGCAATCTCTCACAATCATCTGCCTTCTGTAATACTTGGAGACCAACTTCATGAAAAGATGGCAATCCTCACAAACACGGAGATTCTTGACAATCCGAATCGGGGTTCCTTGACCAGTACTTATAAGTCCAAAAGCAACAGCCAACTTCTCGCTGTGGTGGATGAGCGCTTGTTCCTTTTCATCCATGCTCACAGCATGCAATGCTGAAGATGTGCATGGCACATAACCTTCTTTCTTCAATCTGTGAGCCATTTGATCCAACATTTTGTAGATCTCTTCGCGATAAGGATGGGCTCCATCTCCTGCAAAGAATTCATGGACACTGTTGTTCACCTCGATTGAACTACACCCAGGCTGCTTCATTACACCCTTCTCCTTCATCAGTTTCCGCACCCTTGCAGCATCATCCCACCTACTAGCCTTTGAATATATGTTTGATAACAATACATAATTCCCACAACTTTGAGGCTCTAGTTCTATCAGACGAAGGGCAATCTCTTCAGCTAGCTTGACATTGCCATGCATCCTACAAGCATTAAGCAGAGCTCCCCATACAACTGCAGGAGGCTCCATTGGCATACTTTTGATGAGCTCATGGGCCTCATTCAAAAACCCAGCCCGGCCAAGAAGATCAACCATACACCCAAAATGTTCTACCTTAGGCATCAGCCCAAACTCCTTGCTCATCATATCAAAATATTTCAGGCCAGCATCCACCAAGCCTGCATGACTGCAAGCCTTCAAGAGCCCGACAAACGTCACATCGGTCAGCTTCATCCCCATGCTTTTCATGTATGTGAAAATCTCAAATGCTTCCTCTGCTTTCCGATGCATTGCTAGAACCTCGATCATCGTGCTACACAGGAAGCTATCCTTCTTGACTGCATTGTCAAAAACTTTCTGTGCATCCTCCACACTCCCACACTTCCCATACATATCTATCAGAGCGGTATTAACATAGACATCCATCTTTATCCGATACCTACTTATATAGCCATGGATCCATTGTCCAACATCTAATGCCCCCAGATGAGCACAAGCCGGAAGCACCGCCACAACAGTAACCTCATTCGGCCTAACATCTGAAGCTTGCATCATTCTAAACAGCTCCAGTGCCTCCACAAAGCAGCGATTGTGCATGTAACATGTAATCACCACATTCCAAGACACAACATTTCTCTTGGGCATCTCGTCAAAGAGGCCCCTTGCAGCAACAGACTCCCCAATCTTTGCATACCCAGAGATCATCACATTCCATGAGATAATGTCTCTCTCCTGCATTTCATCAAATAAGGTCCGAGCCATCTCGACATCCCCACACTTGCAATACATGTCCAACAAAGTGTTCCACGATGAGATATTCCTCTCGGGCATCTGATCGAATAACTGCCTCGCACTACCAAACTCACCACACTTAACATACCCAGCAATCATCGTGTTCCAACAAATCACATCTCGTTCACGCGTTCCATCAAACACCCTCCGCCCATAATCCGACAACCCACAGGCACAGTACATATCAATGAGGGCGGTCTGAACAATCACCCTCAAACCAAAACCCATCTTCAGAACAAGCCCATGCAACTCCTCGCCAACCTCAATACTCGCCAAACTCGATGAAGACCTCAGAACAACGGGAAAAGTGAAGGAATCGCAAGGGACAGACTGGGCCCGCATGAGCGAATAGAGACGGAGGGCTTGATCATGCGCCCCGTTTTCGGAGTATCCTTTGATCATGGCATTGTAGAAGAAGGGGCTTGGATGAGGAATCGCGTCGAACAGGCGGCGGGCATATTCGAGGGAATTGGAGAGAGAGGAGCAGCAGAGGAGGAGCTGGCCAAGGACAAGATCGTTGTGGGCCAGGCCAGTCTTGATGATGTGGGCATGGAGGGCTTGGATTTGGGATTGGCATTTAGGGGATTTGAGAGAAGAGAGTAGCCATTGGTCGGCGGGTGTTTGGGTTGGAATGTGATGGGAATGGCGGGGTTGTTGGAGAGAGAAGCTGACGGGAGAGAGTAGGGATGTCATTCTATCTTTTTTAAAAGAACTGCTATCTGTGTTTTGTAACGGCCTAACTGGCGAGAGAGTGTGAGGTGCGGTAGATATTTATTATTAGTTAAAACACAAGTAAAATACGGTTTGAAACTTAATTTCTACTAATTAAAAAGTGTAATGTGCTTGCTAGATGATAATTTTCAATTAAAAAATATAATATGTGCTTGTTAAATGATTTCTACAAATTAAAAAGTGTGATGTCTGCTTGTAATTGCCTGTAATACACGGATAAAAATTGATTATATCTGGTGATTACAAATCTCTTATAAACCTTGCATTGACCATTGATGAGATGTGTATGTTAGATGTGGGCCCGTAGAGAAAAGGAAAGGTGAAAACTGTTGTGTTTTTTAAAATAAAAAAAAATATAAATAAATTTCAAAAATAAAAGTTATTTTTAAAAAGTAAATAAATATATTAATTATTTATACTTTCCATAAATAGTGTGTATAACCAGGAAAGGTTTTTGCTTATGCAAAGGGTTCAAATCTCCTTGAGGACGGTAAATGATATTGGCGCTTTATTATGCGCACTTAGCACTGCAGACGCGCGTGTGCGTCGTTAAGCATGAGCAATAAGAGCCTTAGTCTTCGCATCGTCGCACGTGTCGCATGTGTGGACATTATAAATGGTATTGTCTATACGTCGACCTATAACAATTTGCATTCTAAGCTTCTTATTCTTTTCTTTATTATTTGATTATTTCACAGTTGATTAGATATATTATCGAAATAATTATTGACCAAATTTCTACTTGCTTTAGTAAGCTTTCCTTTACTGCCCTTGTGTGACATTTTTTAAGATAAATGAATAATCACATTTTTAATTATGAGTTCCTTTCAAAGGAATAAACATGTAGTCTCATATGTAAGAGTTACAATCATATTCCTTTTTGATACATCCACTGCGACTAAGGCCTCAAATGCTCTCTCTGCTGCCGGACCTCCCTACTGCCACTCATATACAGTTGCATTGCATTGGACTTTAGCCTGTGTTGAGATTACCGTTTTTTAAGTTGGTCTCCTCTGCTTCTTTCATTCGTCTCCCTCAATGTAGGAGATAGTCTCCAATAGTGGCATGTTCTTGCCTTTGGATAAGTGTCTCCAAAAAGACTTTTGGATAAGTGACTTGAAACTTTGTTCCAAGGCATATTTAAGTTTGAGTCTAAAAATGTTGCATGTACCAACATTCAGGTCCATAATAGTGAGAGTCTTGCAGCTATTATTGATCCCTAGTAGGAAAAGCAACTTTTTTCCTTATAGAGTGCATACCTATGTTGCGGCATCTAATAGCTATGCCAACGTCATCCCGATGCGCCTTAGACGTCCTCTCTAAAGGCCCACTATCATCTCCCTATGTTCTCACTCCTGCCTTATCTCTGATACAGAGATTGCCATGTTGCTATGGTGCTTGGCCGGGCCGTAGGCTTTAGGTCTTGTCCAATTTGTGGTAGTTTATATATATATATATATATATATATATATATATATATATATATATATATATATATATGGGAAAAGGTACTATGCGCTCGAGCGTAAAGCGGTCGTCCGTGAGGTCGAGCTGCGTGGGCCCCACTGTGATGCCTTTCGAAGATCCACACCGTCCACCAGATGCACGAGCCCAAGGTGGGCCCATATGGCCCAAAATCAGCCGTCCACATAACTCAGGTGGGCCATACCATCGAAAAACATAAGTATATACGTAAAAACATGTAAAAGCACTTGGTGGGCCCCACTGGAGTTGTGGATATCATTTGAAACTTGGTCTAAAATTACATTCAAGTGGGACACACATGATGGACAGTGTTGATCATCAAAAAACGTCTCGAAAGGTCCCCACAAATGGTTTTAAATGTTTCAATGGTGCACGGCCCCTCTCAACTTATGTACGTGGTGTGGCCCACAAAAGTCACGGATTGACTTGATTTTCAGCCATGTGGGCCCCCTCTGGAATGGTGCATCTGACTGAGGGGATAGATTTTCGAACGGCATCACGGACGACCGCTTTACGCTCGAGCGCATAGTACCTTTTCCCTATATATATATATATATATATATATATATATATATATATATATATATATATATATTCATTCTGGTGGGCCATAGAAAGGAGAAATGCAAAGAAAGGAATGAAACTGTTTTCATTTTTCATGGCCTACTAAAGTTTTGGATCCGAGTAATTATTGGGTCAGGGGGTTTCACGAGGTGCTTCTTCACATAGACCGTTCAGATTTTTGAGTCACATTACATATGATGAGTTCTTAAAACAATTTGCACAGAACCATGCGAACTGGTGCGCTTTATATATATATATATATATATATATATATATATATATATATATATATATATATATATATATATATATGGGAAAAGGTACTATGCGCTCGAGCGCATACGATCGTCCATGAGGTCGAGTTGGTGTGGGGCCCACCGTGATGCCATTCGAACATCTACCCCCTCAGTCAGATGCACCATCCTAGGTGAGGCCCACACGGCTGAAAAGCACCTCAATCCGTGACTTTTGTGGGCCACACCACGTACGTTGTGAGAGGGGCCGTGCACCATTGAAACATTCAAAGCCAGTTGTGGGGGCCTTTCGAGAGGTTTCTTCATGATCAAAACCGTTCATCATGTGTGTCCCACTTGAATGTAATTTTAAACCACTTTTCAGGTGGTATCCACATCTCAGGTGGGGCCCACCAAGTGCTTTTGCATGTTTTTGCTTATATACTTATGTTTTCAGATGGTATGGCCCACCTGATCATGGTGGACGGAAGATTTTGGGCCATTCAGGCCCAAAATAGGACGGTGCATCTGGTGGACGGTGTGGATCTTCGAACGGAATCATGGGGGGGCCCACCCCAGCTCGACCGCATGGACGACCGCTTTAAGCTCGAGCGCATAGTACCTTTTCCCTATATATATATATATATATATATATATATATATATATATATATATATATATATATTTCTTTCTTTTCAACTTTTTTCCTTTCCAGAGTGTGAGTTGCTTTCTTTAGAGTTTGCCCCTCCCCCTTATATATTTTCATGCTTTTACCCTGGTAAGTAATAAGAAAATTATCCACACTTGCTTTCCCAAAAAACAAAAAAATGCAAAGATGAAATGATAATCTTGGCTTTTCAATGCAAACCCTAGACTTTATTGGCATACGTGGTGCTTTTTCATTGAGCTGGATTTGTGAAATATTTTCATGCTTTTACCCTGGTAAGTAATAAGAAAATTATCCACACTTGCTTTCCCAAAAAACAAAAAAATGCAAAGATGAAATGATAATCTTGGCTTTTCAATGCAAACCCTAGACTTTATTGGCATACGTGGTGCTTTTTCATTGAGCTGGATTTGTGGTTCATAGGCAATTTACATTCATTCACAATTGAGGAATATTCCATCGACGGTCCAAAACACCAAAATAAGGATCCATTTGTGCAAAATAGATACATGGTGGCCCTATTGACGGTCTTTGGGGAATCGAACCTAAGCAACTCCTCCTCATGAACCGCCAAGGATATATGCCCATTTCTCAGGACCCCTGTACGGCTATGATCTTGGAGTCTTGGAAATTTTTGTTTATTGCCCATTGATGGTGAGGCCTGCCGTATCAATGGTTCAGATCATTGAACAATGGGACCCAGCTGTATGAGATGAAAATCGGAACAGTCGTGTGCAATTTCTAGGCATGAGCATCAGTGTCTGGGTTGTCCCCATTTATGGATATATTCAGGGCATGGCCCATCCACAGTAGACATCGGCTGATCAACGGTCCATATCACCAACCAATGTTGATTGGCTGTAATATTTTTATATGACCCAATGAAAAAACATCACATATGCCTCAAATATAATGCTTGTGCGGGAAAGCGAGGATTACACACATGAAACAACAATGTTGCCCTTTTCACCACAAGCTTGCATCTGGCGTGCATGATGTTCATCGGGTCACTTCAGCAGTTAAGCAGGCCATGTAACCAGTGGTTCCAGGCAATTTTCATCCAAAAGGCCCAAGGTAATCAGTATTTCTGGGACCCAAATTCTTAGAAGTGGGGATGACTGTACAGTTATAGAGACCATTGATATGATGGGTGCACAAATTAATGGACCATGTCATTCTGTGGACAGTTTTGCTTCTGCCTAACCGTATTTGCATGTCCCTAAAAAAATGGTTATCCCCAGTTGATGCATCCCATCAGTCAATGGTCTTGGACAACTGTCCACTTATACAAACACAGGCCCGCCAACCCACTGCCGCATGCTTATATAGGGCTGTCAATGGGCTTGGGTAGGCCATCAGGGCCAAAACATAGCCCACTTATCACCTTGGGAACTCCGGTCAGGCTGTCTTGTAGAGAAGAGTAGCAGGGAAGAGGGCTTCCATTATAAGGCATTTGGATGCAAGCAAAGATGTGTTTCAAACAGACCGTCTTGTTCATGCTTTCTTGGACAGGCTACTCCAGTTATGTTGTCTTGAATTAGTTATTTCTGTCCGTTGTTTATCAAACACCTTTAGAATAATCCACATAATAATGACCATCACATCACATGACCCATTTGCACAATGAAGCATAGCACATGTAGGGAACACTTGGACACTTGCAGAAGCAGGACATTTGGCATGAGGGATAAAAAATAAAAAATCGTATGGATGAGCATTGCTACCATCCGACCACCGGCACAGAAAAGGAGCAGCTGAAACAACAGATTGAGGAATCAGTGATTCACATCCAACTACGAAATTCATGAACCAAGGAGTCCTACGGTCTTTTTGACTTCTAGGCAAGAAAATGCCAGCCAAATGAGCCCTTTGGATCATGCCAATTGCACACATGAAGGTGCCCATCGCGCTACAAGAAACCCAGTGCTGTAAGCAATCTGAAATTCACAATAAATCCTAGAGAGCATGTACAACTACAAGCTGGGTATCTCACAAAGTATCTGACCTGCACCATATGAAACCGCAATTTGGGCCCATTCGTTCGAACATTATCACTTGTTCGTCAGGTGGGTCCCACACTTGTTTGTGGATAAAAAACAATGGTTTTGTCACCCGAGCCTGGTTTTGTTGGTGCATTTAAACGGGGGACCCTTAGGCACAGTATCTTTCTAGAATTAGAAATCACAGTAAGATCTGCATATCTGTTGTTCTTCAGCAACAATAGCTAAGCAACAGATCCTTGTAAAATGTGAAAGGGCAAGGAAGGCTCTCCCCTGCAGAGACTGCTTGCCCCTTCTTTCCAACCACATGATGATCCTGACCGTTCACCTAGAAGCACCCACCATCAGATGGCTCATATGACAAAAAACTCACTAATCAGGATCTCATCATCTACAAAGCGCGAAACAATGGGCACCTTAGATAATCTCTGATCATTGAGATTCATTTTTCATGTCGACCATATATAATAGGAGCGGTGGACGGTCTGAATCATATCATGTGGTAGGGTAGACTTTGCAAAAGAACATCAGTTGTGAAATCCCTGAAACCTAGAGTCTGTAAAAAGCCTGGACCACAACAAGCCCTGTAACTGCATCCATGAGAATACAATCACAAAGGCTGAAGCATTTTATAGCAACAGAACAACATTCACTCACCATGACAAAGATGTTTTCCTTATTGGAGCTTTTTGCCTATAAAAATTACTAAGGTGTATATACAAGGATTTATCCCTAACATCGAACCTATGTGCCATATACCATGCTCCCTGAATTTCCAAAACTGAATTCGGGCTTCTGCCCGACAGTTGAAAAATGAAAAGCAAAAAAAAAAAAAAAAAATCAAAGAATTTCATGCCGCCAACACTTTACACTGAGGGATATAAAACTGTACAGTTTAACAGGAAAAAGAAAATACAAAAGATAGAAGAGAGGCTAATCCTCAGGGCGTTGAATCTCACCCATCATGATGCGGTTGCTCGTTACCTTGAAGCCAAGAAGGGCAGGATCAATCTGCCTGCCTTTCTTCCCTTTCTTCTTGCCACTTTTCCCACCTTGAGTAGCATCCAATGACTCTGTAGCTCCAGCGGTGGCATCAGTTTCGGGTGCCAGTTTCTTGGTGCTCTTCAGCATGTCTATGAATGATGGCTCAGATGTATCCGTATCACTGCAAGACGAGGTCCGGTGGAAACGCATTTCTTTCTTGATGGAGGCTGTGGATTCAGATGCCTGAGTCGCTGGATTTACACTGTGATCCCGTCTTCCCTCTGAAAGAATTTCATCACAAATAAAGCAACAAGTTGAATTACATGCAAAATGGAAGCGTTTGGATTTCAAAGATAATGTATTGATTGCCCAAGAAAAATTTACATGGTCACCATAGAAAATAGGATTCCAAAAACAGGTGCCTGATTGCCTGTTTGGACAGTGGAATGATGTGGATTGCCTGGAGCCCCTGGTTACAGGAATCTCCTTTAACCCTTAACATGGACCTATGAAAAAGCATCATGTACATATGTCAAAGGTGGGGCCCACAGCAAAAACATCATTTCACCTAGAGGAATCTTTGGTTTTCACTGCAGCCCCCAGCTCCAACAAGCGCACACTGAATTTCTTCATTGGGTCATGTCAGGCCATCAGGGTTATAGGGGATTCCAGTAACCCTTGCTTACAACCAATTCGCATCCCACTGGAACCCTCAAACTCATTAAATAACTGTCGCCATGTTTCTTATGCTAAAGAATTCAGGCCATGAATACGAGTAATGAACCATGTGGAATCCACCTATGCAAGCATGAACAAATATAGGATCCTACATCTCACTAGACATATACCCAGCTAAGAGACGGGATTACATACACATTAGACCCATCATTTGGTGATCCAAACCTTTTGACCCCATGGAGCCTCAACATGGATGTTATACACCACAACAGATTGGAAGATCCTAACCTATCAATTGGCGGCCTAAAAATCAACAGCTGAGAGAAATATAGAAAATGCCAAAGGCTATTATGCCAGGAGGAGGCTGCTAATGTTAAAGGCTGTGAGCATAGATAGTCCTTCAGTCATCATCATCATCTAAGCCTTATCCCTACTAATTGGGGCCTCCTTCTCAACTTAGCCTTTCAGTGGATAGGAGAATTTGGAGGCAAGTGTAAGGTGGTCGCTTTGCAACAAAATCTTTCTACATGGTGCTGACATAGTGTTGGTGTTTCTCACCCTTGTTAAAGGCCTTCTTAGATGCTTTGACCAATATTTTAAATAGCGAATAGCATGTCGCATAGCATTCGGCCCTTTGAACCATGAGACGTAAGCTATGTAGCACGTGGTGTAAGCTACATGATACTTCAAATAAGGTTAAATATCGTGAAATTTCATTTTAAAAAAATAGGCAAAAAAAAAATAAATAAAGGTAAAGAAATACAACTGAACTGATTTAATATTCTTACTTATATAACCAAAGTCATTGAAAAGATTACCAAGTTTTTATTGAAAATAGAAAATTGTAATAAATTTAGGGAAAAATAATTTGTCGTGTAAGCTACATAGTGTGTAGTGTAGGCATAGTGTAGCATATGCTAATTAGCATGTAGTGTAAGCTACATAGTGCATAGTATGCTAATTAGCATGTAACACAGACTATACATGACTTGAGCTATTTTCGCGAGCCACATAGCTGTTAAGGCTAAGCTACTTCACAAAGAGTAATTTACACACTACATAGCACGAGCTTATTTAAAACACTGGCTTCGACAGTCTCTGGTCTTTGAGGGAACTGAAGAAAAAGTGCTATGGCAGGTGTGGCCACAGATGTTGATGTGCTCCGGGAGCTGGTGAGGGTTGTAGGCATGTGGAGCTTGCTTGCACTTATTGGGCTTTCCCCCAGGGACAAGCCGAGTGCCGCATCATTTTGGGACCATTATTGAGAAGATTAAAAAGAAGATGGCAAAATGGAAAGGGTCAGATCTCTCTTTGGGGGGAGAACTACCTTCATCAAGGCTGCCCTATCAAATTGTCCAGTTTATTTTCTACAGCTCTTTAAGATTAAGCATTGGCATTGAAGATTATGCATATCTTCAGAGGAGCTTCCTCTGGGAAGAGAGGGATCTGGGTCCCAAATACCACCTTGGCATTGGCAACATAAGGAAAGAAATTGGGCACTTTTGAGCAAATGGCGGTGGAGGTAAGGGGAAGCTCTGGCTGCATATTGGGCAAGATAACAAAATATGGTGAGTCAGAGGGCAGATGGTTCCCAATCATTTGTACAACAGATGGGAGTTCCAAGGTTTGGAAAGCCATTAAAAAGATAGGTTAGAGCTCAAATAGTCCCAATAGGGACATCTCAGGCAGAGTTGGCATGGAGCTCCACAAAGGTATCTGGTTGATTCCTGATTTGGGATGGGGACAAAATTGATTTTTGTAAAGACACTTGGTTGGAAGATCAGCTATTTGAGACTTTCTCACCAACCTATCTTCTCTCTAGTGACTTTCAAGGATGAAGAAGTTCCAGACTGATAAGAGTCGACATGGGATGGACTGGTGTGGAACATTAGAATATGAAGAAACCTTTCTGGCAGAGAATCAGTTCTTTTTCTTTTTTACGAGTACAGGAATCATTCTGTTTGCAAACTTACTAGCCAGGCTGAATGATGTGTACATAGAAAGTCCTTCGGCCATCATCATCACCTAAGCCTTATCCCAACTAATTAGGGCCAGCTTCTCACTGTAGATAGTCCAGTGCAATGTTTTAAATATCGACAATATCGACCGATATATCTTGTATCCCACCCGTGCGATACAAAACGCATAGATAGAGTCAATATATCCCACATGTTCGATCCGGTGAGCATTTTCAATTTCCAATCCCTTTTTTTAAAATTATGTTAAATCAATGTCAAATGGTTATAAATCCATTGGTTCTTCATGTTTTCCATGAAAAATCATGGAGTTGAAGCTTTGATTTCGATATCCATTGGTTTTTCATATTCTCCTCTCTTTTCTTCGAAAATTTCCTTCAACCAGCTATCAATTGAGACTAATTTCGAAGTATTTACGAGTATTTGATGGAATTTTCATCACATACACTCTAATTTTGAAATTTGAGTGTAGGTGGTCCAATTTGGGAAAATTTGGAAAAAAAAAATCAAAATTTCTCAAATTACTTGCAATGTTGTACTCCAAACATGAAACCAAGCATGTATGAGGGCTGATCTACTGATTTGTTAAGTACTTGTCAAGTTTTGGAAAATAAAAATCATTTTAAATTAAAAATTAATTTAAAAATTTTATTAAAATATTATTTTTTTTCAAAATTTCCCATCTACTAGCTGTCAATTGAGACTAATTTTGAAGTGTTTGATGAAATGATCGTCACATACACTCTAAATGTTAAGCATTCAATTTTGAACATGATTGCATTAGTTCAGTCAAACAGCACATAGCTTAGGACCCCATACAAAAGAAACCTATTATGTGCACTTCTTTTTTTGAGATGTTATGATTTAAAAGTGTATATTGAAGTCTTTTTTAACAATCCATAAAGTTTCATTGAAAAATTCAACCATTTTCCCAATCTTTCCCCATGTTTCCCAAAAAGCGCGATAAATTACCCGCGATACAAACGATATATCCCATGCGATAACCAATACATATCTTTTATCCCAAGAATGTGATACGTAACACGATACCGATATTTCAACCACTGGTCCAGTGGATGGAAAATTTGGAGGTGGAGTGGTAGCTTCTCAGCGAAATCTTTTACACAGTGCTTGAAATAGTGTAGGTGAATCTCATCCTTGTGCCAAAGTCTGGGAAGACCCGCTGCCTCCAAGAGTTTAGGCATTTGCTTGGACTGCTATGGCTAATAAAATCTCAACATTGGACAATATAAAGAAGCGCAGAGGAATCAGCTTATCACCTTGTCATCGATTGTACAATGGTGAAAGCAATTTGGAACTTTTTGGCTCGAATCAGTATCACTTGGAATCTCAACAAGTCTGTGGGCCATTTAAAGACCAAAGGAAGATCTTGAGGATCATGAGGGGTTTGTGGAAGGGGAATAAATGGAACAGTTTTAGAGGATAGTGGCATAGATTGAATCCCTAAAGAAAAGAATTTTAGTCATGATTGCCCACCAGGACTGCCAACAAAAGAATTCTGTATTAGTACTTTTGGGAGACAGGTGATTTCTAGCAGCACATTGTCTTTGAGGCCTTATTTTGGTGGGTGTGGGTTTCGTGGGGTTCCCCTTAAGAACATCCAGCACTTTTGTATCAGTCTGCCATGCTGCAGACTGACGAGAGGGTCACTTGCTGCTGGAAGTTTTTGTCCTGTTTTCTGCTTTAATAAAATCGATCACCTTTCAGAATTTATAAAAAAAAAAAAAATACAGCAAAGATCAAGAATCAAAGAAAGTATCCAAAGACTTCGATCCATTGACTGAAAATAAACGGAACGGGTAAGAGAAAATACAGCAGAAGTCCACATTAAATGGAAAATATTCATATTTTTTGTTGAATGGATCTTTGTTTTATTTCGTCCTTACCTGAAGATTTAGGGCATATCCAATCCATAATGGGGGCCCATTAAACAGTCCGGATCACCAAATCATGGGCCACACATGGAAAGAATCCTTGCCCTATAAATCCTCAAAAGTTGCATGAGTACAAAAAAGTAAAGCAGTATCTAAAGAAACCACTGAATAAGAGATGTGTTCAGCACAAACTAGCTACACTCAGTTCCAGCTATATCGATGCTTCTAAATTTAGTGCGACAAATTCTTCAGTAAGCAGCAGAGGCAAAGGATACATGTACCATTGAAAGAAAGAAAAAATGAAAGAAAGATGCACGCACCATCGGAAGATGCAAGGTTGATCTGATTCTTCCCTTTGACAGATGGAGTGGAGGCCAACTCAGATAAAGCCTCCTGGGATGATAAAACCCGCGAGACATGTGGGGATTTCAGCAAAGTGCTGTCAAGACCTTTGGAAAGGATAGAGGATACCCTGTTAAAATGCATATAAGCAACATTATATCAATCCCACACTCAATCCTTCAGATCTATCTGTAAATCCACCATAGCCCAAAAGTTATAACACAAGCTAAGAGTGCATTTGGGAGTGCCCCAAATTGCAGGCAGAATGAGTATTTTGGATGAATGGATAATGATATCCATTCCGCCGTGCATTAGGTGGACATGAAAAACTGAAACAATATTACAGGATATTATCCTTTGTTATTACAGAACCCAACATCTCCTTTTTTTTCTTTTTCTTTTTCCTGACAAACATGGAACCTGCCTTCTGACCACAAACCTTCATTGATTCCACCCTTGCTAGTGTTCTCAAAAATTCTAGCATTCCTTTCATTCCATACGCTGGGCATGATAGCATGAGGGACAAACCATCAATCACGTCTTGAATGGCTCCAAATTGCACTAGACACATCATAGTGAAGATGTGGTCCACTCATTCCTCAATTATCTACCACACAATGCATCTCTTGGAGATTGTAAACAACCACTTCTTGGGTATCAATCATCAAAATTTTGTTTAAACTTGGTAACAGACTAATGCTCTGAACAACAGCTTAACCAAAGAGTGCAGCAAGGACTTTAATTTGTATTGGCAACTCAGTTCCCACCTTTAGCATATCTTTTTTCCCCCTTAAATAAACCTCATCAATTATCAAAGAAATAATAATAATAACAATTGAGCTAACATAATGGAGAAATCCAAGAAAAAGCTAACTAAAATTTTTGCAAATGTGTAAACATCCTAGTTAAGGAAATGATAAATTTTGAGTAGCCAATCAATATAATCATCACAAGTGTGTAAGCATAGAGCAAGCATGCAAGCTATAAATATAGTTGATAGCAACACAATATAGTCCTGAAGGCTGCAGGAATAATGCCTACCTATCCTTCGCCGATTCTTCACCATAGGCACTATCCACTCCCGTGTCATAGTTGTAGAAGCCAACACTTCCTCCTGCACCAATATAATACAATCATTTCTGATTTTAAAAAACAGACTTAATGAAAGTGCATTTCCACCAAAGGAAAAGAGCTCAACAAAATTACCAGGACTAACAAGTGAAGCATTCCTAATAGGGGCATTAACCAGAAGCTTCCCTCGGTCTGTAACAGCACCTCCTGCCAGCTCAACAATACTTTCTTGAGCCTCTGTAACTGGCTTATTCACCACCTTGCTTTTAGAGCCCCTCTTCTTCCCCTTCTTTCCCTCTTTTGCCTCTGATAAGTCCACTCTTTCAACTGATGGCTTACTGACCATGCTAGGATCAACATAGATGGTCCGGGCTGTCTCATTGATACCTGGGAAGAACTGCTCATCTTCAATGAATGCTCCAGAATTTGATCTGTAAGGTAACCTTTCACTACTCTCCACGGTGTGAGCTTGCTCCTCCATGACTGCATTAACCAACTGTCCCGGCCCCGCATTCACCAAATTATGACCTTGAGGCCCTTCTGCAAATGAATCTGTCAAGTATGTCTGACCCATGAGAAGATTGTAAGGATGATCTGAAGCAGATGCAGAAACAAGCCGAGAAGGTTCCCTCCTTTCATAGGATGAAGTAGTATTACTTTCGTTCAATTCTAATGACTGGTTGGAAGGATGGACAAGTTTTTGATGAAGCAAGTCCATCATCACTCGCTTTGAGTTTTCACCATTTCCCATTGCTGATGCCCATGAACTTGCATCTTCTGAGATGAGATTCATATCTGACTCCCTCTTTCTTCGCTCAGCTTCAAGATGCAACTGACGCATCTGTGATTCAATCCATTCATTTGGTGGCTGCCCATTGCGCTCAGTCAAGCCACCATCCATTGAATCTAGATGAGATGCATGAAACTGGTTAGGGATTTGAGGGTGATGTGAGCGGATGTCAGACGAGAAAGAACTCATCTGACCAGGCGAGTGCATTTGAGAATGGTGTTCCTGTATATCCAGCTCTTGAACCCGTGCAAGAGTGTTAAAAACGTCCAAGTTCCTCCCAGGAGCAGCACCATGCAAAGGGATTGGCCTCTCAAAGGGCAGTGAGCTTGGTTCGTAAATACCTCGATGCAAGCGTTCATGTAAGGCAAGGTTCCGCTCGAGACTGCTTGGTTGTTCATATGAAGACGGCCTCTGCTTCTGCTGGTAAAAGTCTAAGGGGCTAAATCCTGCAGACTGCGTTTGGTGAGAATTAGCAGCTGTCCTGACAAACTGACCAGATTCATCAACAGACCAGACTCCACCAACATGCCTCTCTTCTTCCAAGGATGGTTGCAACCTCGATGATGTGGAGAACTGCTGCGCACGCAGCTGCTCTTGCTGAATACCCAAAAGAAGCTGCTGATCCAGAGGATGCATCTGTCCATGCTTTGCATGTGATAGTAGCTCCAAAAGTTCGTTGTGCTGCTCAGGGTGTAAGCTGTGGCCGAATTTCGATTGAATGAACTGCTCTATGGAGGGATCATGGGGTCGTAGAGGAGGATGAGAATGTTGTTGCAGTTCATGTAGAAGGTGCTGCCTAAATAGGGCTTGATCAAGCATGTTGTTGCTCCTGAGGGGGTCAACACGTGAATGGGCAAAGCCAGGATCATGCATCTGCTGATGCAAAAACTGTTCAAGAAGAAGCTGTTGAACATGAGACTGCTGCTGCTGCTGCTGCTGCTGTAATTGCATTTGGTGATGATGATGAAGCTGTTGCCGTTGTTGCTGCTGCAAATCATGTTGTTGTTGGAGCTGAAGTTGCCGCTGCTGTTGAAATTGAAGCTTCAAAAGATGTTCGAAATCTGCCATGGGTTGACTCATCGACTGCTGGTGAGCAGGATTCAAGCTCTGTGGTAAGGCAGAGCCTGCCAACTGCTCTAGAACAGACCCATTCAAATGCATTGATGGATGAGTAGAGAGTAGATCTTGCTGTTGAAGGCGTTGTTTTTGCAGCAACTGTTGAGACAGCAAGTGCTCCGCTAAATCGAACCGGTTGGATTCTTGCTCCATGTGTGACAATTGGCGGGCATCCACCACATCCTGAAGAATATTTGAGCCAGCAAGTGCATTTCTTCTAAAACTATCGGGCCATGTCTCCCTGACAATAGGGGAGTCAGCTAATGCACTTACGGAATTCTGCTTACGATTGAAAAGAGCGGCATCTCTTTCCATGGCTGTATTAATGAGGGGCCCTTGATCGCCAACACCAGATGACATATTTGATGAATGTGACAGCTTCGGATGAGGCCCTTCCAGCTCTGACCACAACAGGCCAAAGGGATGGAAATTATTATTATCCTTTAAGACATTATGATTAAGCAGGCTATTTTCTCCCAATTCATTTGCTTGAAGATGGTGGCTGGTAGGGTTCCCTAATGGATCGTGAAGGTTACCAGCCAGTTTTGCTACAGGATTTCCACTGTTACTCCCATGGCGCCCAGAAAACAGCACTTCTGCAGCACAAAGACAGCAATTAGGGCAGAACTGAATGCATACACCAAAGAAAAACTTAGAAGCAAGATCAATATTAAGTACAGAAGACAACTAAGCAAACCAAGAAAACATGAATCACCTTCAGTATCATGTTCAACAAACTCATGAAAGTTCCGCCTCTCAGCATTGACAATGCCTCTTGAAGTTTCAGAATCTGTGGGTGGCAAAATAGCATAATGTGGTTCCAATGGATCCTCCCGTTTGGATATTCTTGGCTGAACAGGCTGGCGTGATGGAGCCTCAAATTCAGAAGATGCCCATTGTTGGTCACTTACAGCAGCAGATCTACTAAAATCAGGTGCAAGTGCACTAGCGTCCGAGGTGCCTTCAACGGAATCAGATGGGTATGGTTTATTAACAGGGTTAAAACCAGAGACTGAATGAACTTTAAGTTTCAAATGTGGCATGACTTCCCCAAGTTCCTGAAAAGGGGTTCCCTCAGGAGTATCTGATAGACAAACGGGCAAGTCAGTACCAAAAAAGCCTTGTTCAAACCATGAAATAATGTCGACACCTAAAAAAGGTCCTTGTATCTCTCCTTGTGGGTCCCGGTAAAACAAACTCATCTCCTCAGGCGGGGCAACCTGTTCCAACACCTTTGCTTCACCATTACTCTTCACATACTGCTCATTACCAGAAATCTCTGGGGAAGATAGAGGATCAAATAGTAAATTTGAATCATCAGGTAGCTTGGTATGAATATCAAAAGAAGTGGCTGACTCAACATCTTTGAACTTGAGGGGCTTGAAAGAAGTAGAACTTTCAGCTTGTCCATCACCGTTCACAATGCTAGTTTGACCAGCTTTGTTTTCAGAAATAATCAGGCTACTGTCCAGCTCTCTGATATTGCAGATGTCATCACCCTTTCGAACTGCTGAAGTAAAGCCTCCGGAAGTCATTACATCAACTGTAGCAGTAAGTTTATTGTCACATTCTGCCAGATTAGAATCATTTGCTGAAATAAAATACACAACATTTATGTCAGAGATAAAATAAAAAGGCACCAAGACTAGGTGTAGCCAAACAACTCAGACAAAACCACATAGAATAGTCAAAAGCTCAATTCAAAATTTCCACAACCATCTAAAAGGATCATTTTTGAAGAATACTCACCAGCCTCTTCAGTGCTACTAGCTGGGAATATGCATTGTTTGCTCTCAGTCGAAATCCCGTCTGCAACACCTGAATGAAGAAGTCTAAGTTTTCAGACAAATCATGAAAACATGTGAAAGTTGAGTAAATGACAACTCAATTACCTGTCTCATCATCATGGACCTTCCCCACACTGTCTCTTGTCGGATTGTGAGACACTCCACTGCTGGTGACTTTCCCCTTCCACATATCTTCTAGGACAGCCTGAGAAAAAAAAAAAAATAAGGATTGAATGAACTGGTTTAAAAGAATCGTCGTATAAAAATTTGCTGATTAAGTTGGAAAGCTGCTTGGCTTTTTTTTCAGAAATAGCAACAATTATGTTTAAAAAGCACAAGATACATCAAGAAATCGGGAAAGAATTCCCCAATGGTTAGGCCTCCACATCCCTTCTATCTTGTTCTTCATCTTTTTAATTCTTTAATATTATTTTTCCAAAAAAAAATCCCATTACAAATAGACGCTACTTGGCTGATAAATGATGGCCAAACATGCAAGAAGCTCAAACATTCATGTGACTAACACAAAATAAAATAATGGTTTTAACTAAACAAATACAAGAACGCCCAATGTCCAGGCAATTCTACAGAACAGGAATAAGTAGGCACAAGGTATGTCACCAGGACAGGTAGGTGTGAGGTGTTTGGCCACAGAATTTTGGAAATGCAATTTGGTATGGTATCACATAAAATTTGGTCTAGAAATCTAACACAGAATAGGAAAACAAACATAATACCTACTAGTGATGCATATATCCATTTTTATTATCAATGAAAACTTCAAGGAAAGAACCAGGGACTCGCGGACATCATAGAAGAGGAGCTGATAATCCATTGTGTACGTCGAATCTACTAATTGTTTCATATATTTGATTCCTCAAGCTGTTAAAGACAAGAATTTAGAAACAACAGGACAATTTTCATTTGGGAGACTTGAAAGATAAAGCTTACCTCCTCCTCTGCATCAGGAGCAACAAAGGCCAATGGCTCTATCAAGCCTATTTGAGTTATTGGAGGAGCTTCCTCGATCCCATCAGGGGTGGTATCAAAAGCAGAAAGAAGCTTGTGTCTCCTATAAATGTCAAGAAGCTTTCCCCTCGGGTAGCAAAATGTATCTGCAGACAAACCAGCCTTCCCATGTCCAGGGTCATTCTTATCTGCTGCTGGTGCAGCACCAATAGGTCCTGACGAGGAAGGCCTGCTGAGTGACAGGCTCCCAACAGTGTTTGACCTCCCTCGTCCTGGAGCAAACCCTAGATTCGAACCCTCCCCCCTTCCTCTCTCAAGCCCAAATCCTGGCGCAGCACGGTAAACCGCTGACCCACCTGAATGAACTTCTTGACGATGGCGTGGCCTCCATTTGTCACGAGAATCATTTTCACGTTCAGAAGCTGCACGAGTGCTGCTTATAAAGGATTGCTTTTCATTATGAGCATCTTCCTTCTCTCCATCCACCTTTTTATCAGCTCGAGAATCCTTCTCTTTGTCCTCTGGACCCCACCTTGATGACCATTTGCTGTCTCGCCGGGTTTCATGCCCAGAATTACGACTACTGACGTCATGCCACCTATCAGATGAAGGCAAGGGCCTACTTTCAGTGATTTCTCTAATTGAAGCACTGTCAGCGCGGCGATCACTCTCTTTTCTGCGGTCTCTCCTACCAAGTAAGCCAGTTTCTCTCTCCTCCTCACGCCAACGGCGATTAGTTTCAGTCTCAGGTGCATTCCTTCGCCATTCTTTCTTTTCCTGAGATCCATCCAAGCGCCACCCCTCTTTCTGAACAGTATCCACAGCGATTCCATGAGGCAAGGAATTTGGTGCACGCATATCCTGTCAGATAAATAAAAGAATGAGGATATCAACTTATGGAGATATCTAGCCATTATACTCAATACTGCAACAGAAAAATAAGGGCCCTAAACAAGCAATTGAAACCAAGAGACTTTGCTTGCATTACCAAAGCATGCCCTTATGGAAATATTTAAGTTTCTACCAACGTTATACTCTCATTGTCCGCAGAATTGCCCACTTTTAAATAATTTAAAAAGGAAGAAGTAAGATCATCTAATGCCTTCCCTACAAAGGGCCACAGCCAATAGCCCATAAACAAGGACAAGAAGCACTCACCTTCAAGAAGACCAGATACTAAACTAAGCTGAATTATTTCAAGATAAGAATTCAGACTCCCCTGAAGAAGGGACTTTACTTCAGGTTAACAAGTTACTTTATTTTCCAACAGGACTTCAAGTTATACAACATGATGTTCCATACACTTTACATTGCCTGAATGATAAGCCAAGAAAGCTAAAGAAGTATGACCACGCACTCAAGTCACTTGCATGGAAATTAATGGAAGTAGCAAGAATTATAAACCTTGGTGCTGAATTTATAAAGCACACTACTCGAATGTTTTCACATATATAGGTCTATTTCCGATGCTCGTGATTGGAGGAAATCTACCCAGTTGATGGAACAGATTTCTTCTTTTCTAAAGGGTGGTAAACAGAAAGCTTTCTTTTATGGATCTGTAAAAAGATAACATCACTGTCCACAGCACCACAGTTTGCAGTTCTCAACATGATGGAGGAGGATAAGCAATTGAAATAATATTTGGCTGTTATATGCTTATAGTAGAAAAAAAAATATACAATTTTGGTTTAATTATGCACTCTCTTTTTTTGTGAACATTGATAATTTTATTGATAAGAAGCTGCAGCCTAAAAAATACAAACAAACAAAAAGGGAGCAAAAGTAAAAGAAAAACTACAACTCTAGCCAGCTATCAAGGAAATGGGCAATGGCCTTTGATGCAATCGCCCATTCCATTACATGCATTTTAGCCCTACAGAGGTGCCCATTTTAGACCTCCGATACTCATCCCTCCCAATTCCTAAAACAACAATTATTCCTTTCTAAACATAAGAACCAAATTCCCACTACTAAACAGAGGCACCAAACTATTTTCCCTATCTTTCCTTTGCCAATGCCATGCCACATCAAAAGGAACTGATCAATTGAACTCAAGGAGACCCATGCTATTCCGAACGATTTGAAGAAACAATCCCACATCCATTTTGTGAAAAAGGCAACGAATAAAAATATCATTCACCGATTCCACATCCTGATACACAATAAGTAAACATTCGGGAAAATCATCTTCCTTGGGCGTAGATTGTCAACTGTTGACACCTTGTTACAACCCACAAAAGCTAGAACCGCTAAGTTTGATGGAGCACCATAAAGCCATACATGGCCCTAAACACCTTTAAACATTTCCACGCTTCTTTTTTAGGAATTAGCACAATAAATGTCGCACCTAACTCCGATGCTAAAAATCCCTTCTCATAAAATTCATTTCTATAACCAATCACATGAAACTTTACTAACTCCCAAAAATTTTTACATGACAAAATCGGAAAAGCCATCCGGCTGGGTACTTTATCACTCTCCCCAAATCGGAACTTGCGTTTTTATCTCCTCCTCTAAAAAATATTTTTCTAATGAATTGACCTTCTCTTCAAATAGAATTGAATTTGAAGTAATCATGCAGGTCTTTTCTAGTCTTCCCTCGACAATAACTCCTTATAGAAATTAAGTATCGATGTGCACACCTTAGCTTTACCTTCAACTCTTTACCCTCCAATAATTATGCATAGAAAGGGTTTCTTAGGAAGCTATGATATCACCCCATGCTATTGCTGCTCCTTATGCCTATGTTACCCAGAACGGCACATTTATGACATACTTGTGTCTAATACTTAACTGAATCAGTGCGCACCCAAGCCATACCTGATGAGCATAACCTTGTCCAATTTTTTTCCTCAGTTTCAAATGGAAATTGCGAACCACACCAAAATACAGTATTCAAAGTTGCAACTTCCTTCACTAGGTCAGTCAACAGAAGGTCAATTCACTACAGATACTTGGTTATCTTTCCCTATAATTTAAATTATAAAAAAAAAAAAAAATTTAAAGAACAAACTTGAAACGAGAAGGGTATCTCATCAGCCTCTCAAGAGGGGTCATTTGGCAATGTGGATTTAAAATCCTCTAGAGTTTAGTGGATTTTGAAACCTGTGGAATCGAGAGGATTTTGGAAATCAGCTTTGAGGTGGGAATGCAAAAAGGGCTCTTCGAAGGGCTTTTGGAGGAGTCAAAATCCAAATCCTTGCTACCACGTCCCAAAAACGGAAATCCCCACAAATCCCTCGAAATCCATGCTGCCAAAACGACCCCTTACCTTCTTCCAAACGTTCTAGGCTCCAATGAAAGGCAATCTTTTGGGGATGTGGTCTAATTTACATGGCACAATAAAGATCAATTATTATTCAAGGTCTACATTTATTGCACTGATTTGAAAAGAGGGAACCAATATTCCAGCAATTTAAGCCCATTAGCTCACTAGAATCCACTTACAAAATCCTGATTACAGTTTTCGCTTCTCAATTTCATGAAATTCTCAGCAGCCATTTCCTTTCACCAGGTCCCTTTGTCAAGGCCCACCAGATTCTAGATGAAGCACTGGTAGCAGACAAGTTTATTGATTCCAGATATAACGAGGATTGGCTAGGAATTCTATGTCAGTAGGATTTGGAAAAGGCTTATCATCATTTTAATTGGAATTTTCTTGATTGTATGTTGGGGAGGATGGGCATTTGCATCACGTGTAAGTTTGGGATGCAAATGTATGAAACCTACTTCGTTTATATTAAATGGCATGCCAAGACTCTTGTCACCGACATCACAGACACCGGTTTCTACAGCCCAGGTTCCAGAGAGGACACCCAGTTCATGACTTCTCCAAAGCTGCCTTCAACCATCACCAACCTACAAAAGAGTTCACAATTGTTGATGACCATGTCGAAACTTAGCTCCAACATGATTCCATGTAACAAAGTGTTGTCACAATTGTTGATGACCATGATTTGTTGGGAAGCTTGGGTATTATCCCTCTCCAGAGAAGGATATTATAACGTCTAATTAGTCATTTCTTACAATACTCCAATCCCAATTGGACCCAAGTTGTTGCCTGAGAATTATTCAAATTTTTGTTTCCAGTTTCCAAGGAGGGAAAGAGAGCTTTGACATGGGAATTCTCTTGAGGGTATTAATAGCCATTTCCAATCTCACCAAACCTCATGACCCCTCCTGCAATCATATGTCGAAACTTAGCTCCAACATGATTCCATGTAACAAAGTGTTGTCACAATTGTTGATGACCATGATTCGTTGGGAAGCTTGGGTATTATCCCTCTCCAAGTATGTCTCTCGGCTAAATGGTGGTGGCGTAACAGGAACAACAATACTCTCGTCATCCATTGGATTCTAGCGGAAAAACATGGACTGGCGGACAATGGCAGGGTTGTTAACAAAGCTAGAGATAGGAAAGGTTCTATAATTTGGAAGTCGGTATTGGCAGTCGGCGACCTATCACCTATCCTCGAAGTAAATTAGATTTGACGTTGGCAATGGCTCAAAGATCGAGTTCTGCGATTACATTTGGGAAGCAAAGGAACAGTTTTGAATCCAAGTTTGAACCCTATATTGGATCTAGACACAACACAGATTGGGAGGTCACAAATACATTTCAATTTTCAACTCTTGAGTGAAGGGATTTTTTGGAGTCCTAGATTTTTTTTGCAATCTCAAGGACAACGAGATCAACCCTCTTTTCAAGGTTGCTAAGTATTCCAGAAGCTCTTTGCATGAGCAACCCGGGCAGACCAGATAATCTGGAACCTTCACGCTGATGCTGTTTTCAAAGTCTGAGCCTCTACAACACCCCGATGGTCAATAAGGGACCCTTAGCTTGGACCCTCATGGTTTGGTGGATTGGCACCCACAAAAGCAACGCTAGCAATGGGCCAAGCCTCGCAACCGATTGCCAAGCCTACACAAAAGTCAATACCTGCTGGCTGCTTTGCTAGGATAAGGTGCTAAACAAAATCATCTTCAATACAAAGGCATTACCATCCCAATAATTGCATCATATGTGCAACCAACCCGAAAGATGCCCTCATCTCTTTTTGCATTGCTAGAATGAGTTGGGCCAGGGTTTTTAGGAAATTCAGCATCCAATGGGTTGTCCCTGAGATCGTCAACTCCTTTATCGCAAGCTCATGGACTTTCGCTTGGGGTCTGGTTGGAATATTCATGTTGGAGCTAGGCATCAACTCTGGCCTTTGGTGTATTTGGTCAGAAAAAAAAAATGAAGGAAAAGACTGCTCAGTAGCTGCTATCGTCAGGAAGATCAAAATTAAGCTAGTTGAATGGGCAATCCACTATAGGTCACTAAAAAGAATTCCACCTATTTATTTCCAATCAAATTGGAGGGATCTGCTGACGTGCAGCTAGCGCCGTTTGCTAGAGTTTTCTTCTTCTTCTTCTTTTTCCTCTTCTTCTTTTGTGAGGGGGATTACAGTATCCGTGTTGGATAGACAAATTCCCTCTCTTTGCTTTGCTTGCTTTGTATTCTTTTATGTTCCTTTTTTTCAATAAAACTTTTCCATTCATCCAAAACAAAGTTGTTGATGACAAGGAAAGACATGAATAACAGCACCTTATTTTACAAGAATCTGAACAGCAAAAGATCTGAAGCATCAACAGAATTAAATAAAAGGAAAAATTGGGTATTAAAGGATCAATCTTGCAATAAAAAAGAAAAATAAATTAAACCACTAGTGCTTTGAGCTTTTCATAAATTGCATATCAGAATCTAAAAATGCCTCCAACGCAACAAATTTTGGTCACATCTTTAGTCACATCTAGATGAAGAACATCTCTCGTATTGGAATGGCCACCATGGCTTTGATAATACTTGATTAAGATTTGAAAATATCAGAGCATTTTCCTCTCTCATCAATCAAAAGTTAACATGAGAAAACAAATGGTCAAAGGGCAAATGTATTTTTTTTTAAAAATGTTCACAGAACTATACCCCTGATGAAGCAGAAAGGCCGGTCTTAATATCACTAGGCTTAGCATACAGCCATTGAGGAGACAGTGGTATATTGCTCTCTGATGTTACTTGATCTGCAATAATTTCATTAAAAAATGAGCAACAGCCACTTAAAATAAATGTGCTCATAGTTATAGGATGCATAAATGACAATAGTAGATTAAAGCACAGTGCTAAGAAGGTGATTTGAGCACAGAAAACCAAATATGAGAAGCCACCAAAATCCATAACAAGAACAGAAACACATGACTGTAGAAGGGTATTGATTACCTTTGGAGTCATCAAAGAAACCCATAAGCGCCTTTTCATCATCGTTTACTCGAGAAGCATCATCTGAGGATTCTGAACAGGCAAAGAATAAGAAAAGAAAGATTGATGTATAATGCACACCTAAAATAAAGAAAATGCTACACAAGAAAACAGTTAGGCAATAATAGCAAGAGAAAAAGTTGGGAAGCTAAAGGGTAAAAACAACAACAGAAAGGAAAATAAAAACCAGAAGCCAAACAGACCCAAAAGCAGGAGGATCAGGGATCCCACTAATAGATAAACGAAAAAACCTTTCCAACAATAGTGTCCAAGGAGTGTTGTTAAGTCAGTAGCACGATGAATTTCATTGCCTTGGCGATCACAACAGAAAGAAATATTACGACGAGTTCTTAAAGGGAAGCTACAAAAAGAACTGCAAGGAGTGATCTAAAACCAAGAACAAAAGCAAGACATTCATATGCTTCAAAAAGCTGCTGGAAATCGGAACCATTGATTCATCTAACAACCATGTGGACAAGCCATAGCCAAAAAATCCCAGTGAGTTAACAACTTAAATACACAGATAGATACCGCAGTACTACAACTCTGCAATTTCAATTAAGATCTTCCAATTTCGAAAACTCACAAAGAAATCAGTTCAACCAATGCAAACCATTAAACTACCTCAAGGAACAAAAGCAACTACTGAAAGGAAAATGAAAATAGTCCATGCTCTATAAGACTGTGTTAAGATATCTACGAAATTTCATTGGGAGGATATCTACTGAATTGCAGATTGGACGGTTATTTCATGGCAAGGATGAAAAGCCATCCAGCTTGTCATTTGAAGCAGTTCCAGAAAGCGACCAATAGGACTCAGTGCATTGATTTATGCCTAAAATTGTGATTGCTTGAGGAAAAAGACCAAATCATTTTCACATTCTAATGATCTCAGAAGAAGCTCAGTGCTTCTGCCCCAGATCCATGACCATACAAATGCAACCTAGGGCAAAGCGCATCGGTCAGGGCCGCACACGCAATTCATAGCTGGATCGAATTAGGTATGAGCTAATTTCATCCCATCTATAAAGTAGGATGGCAAATGCATGCAACTGATATAATGGCCTTTCGGTCCTCTTTTCCATATTTGACCTGAAACTCCTGCTCGGGAATCTAAGAACAGGATGATACACCGATGTGGCAATCTGTAGATGCAGTTGACCTCCAAACAGACCCTTGGACATCGAAATCAATCCAATTCAGCACAGAAGCGATTATAGAGAGATACTAAAATGGCATAAACCCAATTATAAAGAGCAATCTAAACGTATTCGGACCCGTTTGGGTTCACCTAAAATCGGAATACGGCACCCAAGGGCCCAAACAAAAACAAATCCAACTTTCAAAAAATGAAAAGAGAAGAAAAAAGAAAGAATACGGATTTCCGATGTAGCCATCACTCCACAGCAATACCATGCAGTCAAAGCAATCGAAAAAATGCCAAATGGAGCATAGAGAAACCCTAATTTACCCTTCGGGGCCCACGGATCGCCAGGTGATTTCGAGGAAAGCAGATCGTCTGGCAGATCGAGCTTGCCTTCCGCCATGGTGCCTTTTCTTTCAGAGATGTCGGGAATCGAGAAGCGGGGATCGGGAATTTGGGTTCAGGAAGATCAGCCGCGGGGATTGGGAACGGGAATCAGAAGTCCGACGGTCTGATAGCGTCGGGCGGGGAATCGGACGGCAGAGAGAGAGGGAGAGGGTGAGGGTTTGGGTGGTAAGAATAGCGAATGAAAGTGAATTTCGGGAAGCTTAAAACGTAAGAAGGTAGAACAGATGGGGATGCCTGGTTTTTATATGGAGGTTTGGTTTTGGTTTTTTTTTTCTTTTTTTCTTTTTTTGCTGTCATTGCTTGAGATGATTGCTTCCATCATCTGAGCTGTACACGTGGCAATATTTTTGAGTGATCCAAGCTGTTGATTTGGTGAGATTAGTAACGCAGGGCCATGGAGCAAAAATAATTTACCATTAACTTATCTTATCCATTGAATTGATAGTTTGCAGATGAACGGTTTACATCGGGTGTAAGCATTACATGCCTGATATTCACTAAAAGGGATAAATAAGATTTAACTTTTTATAAGGACTTTCCACATGAATGGTCCACTACTTGATCTCCATAGTCAACTGCCACGTGTACGGTGGAGATGCTAAATACGAGGGAGCTACCACATCTAGTGTGTAAGTGACCGTGATATATGATGATATCAGAAGCGTAGGACTGAAAGCTCAAAGCCGGCCCCGAAAATATAATTGACCGTACAAGGGCATATTGGTCATTTCGTGTTATCTCCGTAAGGGGAGTTATGCAATACTCGGGGAGTGTTGGACGCTTGATACGCAGGAATATGAAACAATATATTTAGATTAGTTTTACTCAGAGTAACCCGATTAAATTGTTGAACTCACAGTCGATGAGTAACATGTCCAAAATCAGATAGGTTGTGTGCCATCCTAACCTTTGATTTGTGGACACTTGTTCTTGAGATTGAACCATTCGATATTTAATCATTTTGAACCGTCCAATAAATGCACACCAATCCAATCAATAAATGTAATGTTTGACTCGGGATGCATCTCAACTGGGACCCAAAATTTTGGACAGATTAATTTGAATTGATTATATGCCATGAATGCAGAAAATTGAATTTCTAATCACCTGTGTATCATCTATCACATTCCACCGGAGTATCAAAGTTTTTCTCATGATGATCCTCCGCAGGGTACAGCTCATGGAATGCCTGGTGGGCCCCACCTTTGATCGATCCAGATCATGTGTAGGTAGTAGGTAGCTACCCCCTCCGGTTGCCTATGCGGAAGAATCATCTTGATCGAACCCTTTGACCGTACGATTGGTGGGTTCTTGGGCACTGGGGTGAGATCTAATCCGTCCATCAGGTGGGTCCAACCAAGCAGATGCTCTCCCGAGAAAGCGAGCCAGTCATTTTATCCGAAGGTTGCGATGTAGACTTAAATTTTCTAAGCTATCGATATTTTCCAAGCATCTTGTCCCACTTGATGAGTGCACCAGGCTGATATTTGGCTCCAGCGGACTATATCGTAAGACCCATCTGATGGACGACTTGGATATCAGGCCTATGTGGCATGTCGGCGGATGCAATGGAGCGGGACGCCGATTTCTTTCCCGGGAAGTTCAAACCTACGTGGCCCACCGTTACGTTTGCGAGACATCCACCCTGTCCATCCGTTCTGTGAGCTCATTTTAGAACTTAAACCCAAAAGTGAACAGTATCCACTACTCAAGTGAGCCGCACTGAAGAGTGATGTTTACATGACATCCATGCCGTCCATAGTGTCATTCCTACTGGGATTAACTGAAAACACAAATATCATCCTGATTCAAAACTTCCGTGGCCCGATGAATATTTTAACATTGGACTTTCAATCCTCACATTTTCAGCCCACCTGGGTACTGGATTTGTCTCATTTTTAGCTGTAAGTCCTAAAATGAGCTTAGGAAACTGACATAGGGGGTGGATTTCTCACAAACATTACAGCGGACTAACCTAAGTTTTCCAGCGCAGGAAATTCATACAAGAGGCTTTGGCAGGAAATCCGCATCCCATGGACCGGCTTTGATCACTTGAGTTAGACGGATTTTAGACATGGGCAATTTGAGACGTGGGAGGTCTGGTCCACCTAGCCAAAACAAGGTATTTTAACATACCATATTTCGTGATTTTAGCCAATACAAGTGCTGAGTCCGTTCTGGTTGAGTGCAACGAGGATGTAACATCACCGGCCCAGACAAGTCACCCCCAAATTCAGGCGAGTAACAAATTGACACAGGACCGACCAACTCATTCCGAGTCACTGCATACAAAAATCACCTGAGAATCGCATGCAAATAGGATCGGCAAGGAGCTAGGCCAGTGCCAACTCAAGCCCAATTTACTAAACAGGCCTATCAAGGCCCAAAAAACAGATCGATTGAGCAAACCTCACCTTCAATTCCTGGACACCTTTGGTTGGAAAGGCCACTGAATGTTTTTCTTTCCATTTTTGACCATCCAATAAACGTCCACCAATCTGATGGTCAGAAAATTACACGAAAGTAATTTCATGATGCATCTAAACTGGCCCTTATAATAACATTGGATTATTTGTAACCCAAGTATTCTATTTCGGCATAATTTCTAACTGCCTGCGTTTCATACATCACACTCCGCCAGAGTATGAAAGGATTTCCTCTATTTTAAATTGCAATCTATGCGCATGAGATCAGGTGTTAAAAATAGCAAATAAAGAAAACAACCCCAGGAAAACAAGGGGGCGCACGTGGAGTGATTGGATTTAAGATACACAACGGTGCCACTAACATAGGTATTCACGCACTGAGTCACACGAGTCGACTCGATTCAAATCACCCTGACTCGTCCACAGAATGGATTATTTACCGGTATAGGGCCGACATGAGGTTCAACTCACCTTAACACTCAGTCGGAATAGGGCCGACTCAGCTAACGAGTCATAGGTCAATCTGCTGACATGGCAAACCTTGCCACGTACTCAATACACTGGATAGGCACATGAGTGCGTGAATGTGAAGGTGCGCACCAAGAGGATGCTTGCTGGGCGAGCAAAATTCTGACATGGTGTGGTCCCCCTGTTGGATTTATTAAGAGAGCTCTTATTTTTTGGTAGAAAATTAAGAGAGAAGCTTTGATACTCTTCAAGGTGTGATTGACCATATGCGGGCTCCTAGAAATTACTTAGACAATGCATAAACAACATACACGACAATAAATTAGACCATCAAAATTAGTGGTTCCAGTTTAATTGTGTGATGGACCAAAAAAGGTGATTCTTTGAAAACCTGATCGTTAGATGGATTGCCGGATATCTATTGGAGGGTTAGAAATTAAACACATCCAATGCTACCATATCAACCAGTGTCTAGAAACGAGAGGTTAGGATTGTTCAACCAATCTGAATTTGCTACTGTGACATAGCGTCAGTAGATTTCACAACTGGTTTAATTTGAGTTAACCTTTGCCACGTGGTGCACTTTTGATGGTGGCAGCTTCGGTGAATCCCTAACTGTGGAGCCCACCTTGATGTACGTACCTTACATCCCCGCCTTCCACACCTTTTGTTAGATCATTTTAAGGCATGATCCCAAAATTGAAGCAGATCCAAATCTCAGGTGGACCATACAGCAAGAAATTACGTGTTGACCATTAAAAACTCCTTGTGGGCCACGAGTTTTGGATCAAGCTGATAATTTTAATTTTTTTAAATAACTCTTTTTTTTACACACGCGCACACACCCCATACACTCACACTAGTGGAATTTCACCACTTATGGGTACTCAAACCCTAAATAACTTTTTGTTTTACACACGCACACACACCCCCACACACTCACACTGGTGGAATTTCACCACCTATGGGTACTCGAACCCTTGGCCGGGAGTTAAACTCCTGGGAGTCTACCACCCGAGCAAGAGTAAGGACACAAATAATTGTGCGGTTCCTTTCATACAAGTGTCTGTAACCTTATTTCGGTGGCCCAAGAAGTTTTTAATGGTGGGTATCCAATCACCACTGTTTCCTGTTGTGTGGTCCATCTAACATTTGGATCTGCTTCATTTTTGGGATCATGCCCTAAAATGATCTGTCAAAACGGATGGATGGTGTGGATGCAAGGATCATACAACAAGGTGGCCCCACATGAATCCACCGAAACCCAATTCCGACCGAAAGAAGATCGCGTAGAGAGGCAACAACACAGATATTCCTGATGACCGACTCTATGGGGCCCACCGCGATACATGTATCGACGTTGTCCATTCATTTACCCCCTCATTTTAGGGCATGAGCCGAAAATTGAAGCATATCCAATGTTCACGTGGGACACTAAAAGGGTCAGTTTGGGCAGTGGGATTAGAAGGGATTAGGTGGGATGGGATTTAAAAAATACAATTATTACCATGGCTGGAATTGTCACTATTGCCATGGAAACGGATTTGCTACGCCCCCTGACACCAGCCCCGTGGCTGTGGTCGGTGCTCTATGGGCCCCACCATGATTTATATGTTTCATCCATTCCGTTCATCAATTTTAACAGATCATTTTATGGCTTTATGCCCAAAATGAGAAGAACATATATCTCGGGTGGACCACACCACATGAAAACAATAGTGATTGGATATCCACCATTAAAATTATCCTAAGGCCCACTGTACTGTTTATTTGACATCCAATATGTTGATTAGGTCATACAGGCCCAGATTAAGGGAAAAAACAAAAATCAACTTGACCCAAAGCTTTTATGGCCCCAAAATTTTTTTTTAATGGTCGACGCTCATTCAACACTTTTTCCTGTAATGTGGTCCACTTAAGATTGTTATATACTCATTTTTTGTCTTGTATCATAAAATGGGGTTTAAAAATAGATGGACAGCATAGATGAAACACATACATCATAATGGGGCCCACAGAGCACCCACCACCAGCCATTGGCTGGTGTCGAGTAGCCAATCCGTTTCCTATTGCGATGGGAAAAAATTAATGCCATGCTTTGTTGATACTACGGCAGTACATTGAATGGATATACCCACCATCATTTGAAATTACTGAGAATAACATACATGTGTTATATCTAAACCGTTCATTTGTTTTGTATCCTCATTTTATGGCATGGGCCTAAAAATAAGGTAGATAAAAAACTTATGTAGCCCCAAAGAAGTTTTCAACTGTAAGTATTCAATCCCTGTTGCTTTCTATGGTGGGGTCCACTTGAGCTTTAGATTTATTTAATTTTTTGGCCCATGCTCTAAAATAATCTTGATAAATGGATGGACGGTGTGGATATAGCCCACACATCATGGTGGGAACTACACAACTTCCCAAACATTGAGTGAAATTGGCACAGGACCCAATGCAATTTCATTTAATGTAATTCCACGCTTTTCCATTCTTCCCAAACATGGAGTGGAATTGGCACAGGACCGGATGAATCGTATCCCACCTAATCTCTTCTAATCCCACCGCCCAAAGTGACCCTAAGAAACAGTTCAATCCGTTTTGCCACCTCATTTTAGGGCATAAACCCGAAATCGAAGCATAACCAAAGCTCAAGTGGCACGGAAACAGTGGGATCTAATGACTGCCGTTGAAAACTTCTTGAGGGCCACGAAAGTTTTGCATCAAGCTGATATTTGTGTTTTCCCTTTATCCACGCCTAAGTGACCTTATGAAAAGGTTAGATGGAAAATAAACATAGACTTAGGACCTACGAAGGTTTCAAATGTGGACGTGCCATTATCCCCACTGTTTCCTGTGGTGTGGACCACTTGAGCTTTGGATATGCTTCACGGCTGGGAAGGTGGGCCCCACAGCCATCAAGTGTCATACTCTGCCTGAACACCTTATAACGCCCGCCACACCGAAGCCCACTTGGTTTACCTGTTTGTAGCATCTTTCGAAGCATTGGGCAGACTCTTATGTTAGTTTTTCACAATTTAAAAATAAAAAGAAATAATTATAAAATTTTCAAAAAAAACACACAGTTACATGTGGCAACAATGCCTAAAATCATAGAGACCAAACAATCGTAACCATCCAATTAAATGGTCATCAAATGGATGGTTAATAGTATGGTGAGCAGATGAAATTTTATGGAACAATCAGATATAGGTAATATTATATCATCAGTGAAATATTTAGGTGATGCTCCATCCAGAGTTGGGTCAGCAATTCAGATGGATGCAATTGCCGGAAAACTATGCCATGCGATTGAAGAGGGCCCAGCAATTTTTAGGCTGTTCAAAACGAACATATAGATCCAGGCCAGGAAACATAGGATTCAAAATAAATTTTTTTATGAACGAGTCTTTAAAGAAAAGAAAGATAGCATATTCACGCATCCATTGACTAAATCAGTTTCGAATTCCCCTTCAAAGGGTGGAATTTCAAAAAAAAAACATAAAAAATGAGGTTCGTTTCACAAGCAGAATGCTGATAGGGCAATCTGAAATGTTGTTCGGACGGGCCACACCATGGAACATCCTAAAAATTCAACCAGCAGCCCTGAATAGAGGCTTAGGAAATAAGCAACAGATAAGGGTATCAATGGACCAGGATCTTCAAGCCTAGAAAGGGTTATAAGAAGACCAGCTGGGATCATTGAACCGCTGGGATGCATGGCATAACCCCGAACCTAGAATTAGCACTTAAAATGACATAAAAGGATTGTGAGAGGCATGCTCATTTAGCCCTTGGTTCAAACTCAGCGTATTGATCGCCACTACAACCTAATGGATGACATGTTCATCAATCCAGACCATGCAATTGACAGGTCACTTTTTTGAATGGGTTTATGCCGCAACCTAAATTCCACAGCTACCTCATCACTCCACAGCTACCTCATCACATTTTACAATTTTGATGATTGATCCACATATTTTGGTTGACCAATGCCAATATCTTGTTATCTAACATAATGTTAGCTACAAAACCAGACCACCATGACCAGCATGATGGTCTTCAAATGTCTAGAAAGCATATGTTAACCAACCAAAACCAGACTATCATGACCAACATAATGTTTAAGCTGGCCACTTAGGCCTCTTCCAATGGATGGTTTGAATTTTGAACCAAAGGGTAAGTAGAATGATCACATGGATTACACACAATGTTGACGAATTGCATAAGTGGTTCTGTACCATCAGAGGGAGCTGATCCCTTATGCCATGCGATGGCATAAGGGATCGCTCAGTACCCTGAGCTTCTTTTTTACTTTTTCTTTTTGAAAGGAAAAAATCAATTTTTAAAAAATGGGAAAAAATCTAAAAAATTATGAAAAAGTATGTATAATTTTTATAGATTACACACAATGTTGTCAAATCACATGAGTAATTCTGTGACATCAAGGGGAACTGATCGCTTATGCCATTGCACAATTGCATAAGCAATCGCTCGGTCCCCTGCCCTTTTTTTAAAACATTTTTATTTTATTTTTTTGAAACAGGAAAAAAATCCCTAAAAAATCTTTAAAAATTATAATTATTATAAGTGCTTGGATTTTATTTTTTATTTTACCTATTTCATTATTGTTACATTATATAGTTGTAAGTTGCACCTTTTGTGACTTGTCTCTATTGAGAGAAAAAAAAAATCAAACTTGAAAGAGATTGTGCAAGTTATGAGACAGAAAATGAGATTATGATTTATGATTTATGACTATGAGATAATAAAAGAATAAGAGAGAGCAAGAGAGTAAGACTTGAGAGAGAGAGAGAGAGAGAAGAGAGAGAGAGAGAGAGAGATTTAAGAGTTTAAGAGAGTTTAGAATGAGGGAGAGGAAAATGGGGGATATGAGTACCTATTTTTAGGTAAAAGAGTGTTAAATTGCAAAAAGTTAACAAAAACAGGTCCACTAACATTGGGACCTGTTTTTATTTACTTTTCGCAATTTAAACGGTAAAAAAAAAAATATGACTGTTGCAGACTCAACCGCCATACAAATCAAGGCATATGCAACATTCCTGGGGTATTTCGCATATGCGATCACATAATCAGTTATGCGATTGCACATGACAACAATGGTTACACACATGCATAGCATACTAGCATTATCCTGCATCATCAATCATCAGAAAACTCCAAAAAAAAAAAATTGAAACTAAGATGGTATATGAATCATCCAAATAGCAAGCAAATAGCCTCTTCTAGCGAACTGCCCCGAGATCAACAAAAATTGAGATTTCGGTGCCGGTCAGGAACCCACTCAGGTAACTCCAGCTACAAAGGAAGCACCGAAAACAAAACTGAGAGCAAAAGAGGTGAGATTGTATTGAGATACCCTTAGGTCATCCTCTGGGCAGCTTCCTTGGCTAGCAGCCTCTCCTTGGCCTTGGTTTTGGCCTGGGATTTGGAGCCCATGATCCCACCTCCCCATTTCTTCCGGTATTCATCGTACTTGTCATTAAAGTTGGCCTGAAACAGAAATAACAGTCATGCCAAAAAAGAAAAGAGGAATGATACATGTGTGTGTGTGCATAACCATTACTTTTATGCATGCGCCCTTTTTTATACTTTCGGTGTGACAACAGTACACAAGTGTACTGTGCTATTATCCCAAAAGTTGAAAATTTGGGGACGTGCGTCAAAAAGAGAGGATCATTCCACACACACACACACACACACACAAAAAAAAAAAAAAAGGTAATGTAAAATAAGCATGCAAGAACTAGAGTTTTGTTTCTCCACCTTGATAGCTTCTAGGATTTTACTGAATTCCATCTTATCCTCATTTTTCACTGTGGTCAAGCAGAGAACCGCTGCAGTCTTCTTATGAACAATCTGGTAAAGAAGCAAGGATTGAAAGATGGAAAATGAGTACATTATGAGTTGATTGGCAATGCCATTTTGATCAGAGAACTTGGTTCGCATTTGGATGCACAAGTGATTGAAATGAGAATATTCAGTTCAATCAAGAGGAACTGACAAAAATTAACCGTGTTGCCTGATATTCATAACGATGAAATTAATGCTCAAAACTCAAAAGTTTCTCTCAATTCCCAACTTGAATCTAACGGAACTACAATTTGGAATATGAATAAGAATGGGTTGTTCAGGGAGCTTCTGTTTTCAAGTCCAACTCCTGGTTTTGCAGCATTTCTATTCCTAGTAAACAACAGGAAGAAGAAAAACACAACACAAAACAACACTCAACAAGCATTTAAATTTAAAAATATAAATAAATAAACAACAACAACAACAACAACAAAAGCAAAAAAGCAAAAAACAAAAACCATATATCAAAAACCTCAGAATGGAGAACTTCTCACACCTTTTCACAATCCCAGTCCAAACACACAGCTCGAAACACCACTTTTTCAGTAACCCAAAAAAAAGTAAACATTGAATTTTAAGCTTGCATTCCGGCCTTTGCTCAAATGCTTGGCTAAGAAAAGTATAATTTGGCAATTTCCACTTTATTAGACTTAATTATTGCAGTTGAATTATATAGTGCATCCAAACGCCCCTTAAGCACAACAAGGGATGTCAGAAATAAGCTTACTGCTCCCAAGCGTGCTTTTCCTTTGACAATACAATAGGGAATCTCCATCTTCCGGCACAAGGCTGGCAGCCAGACAACCAGTTCGATTGGATCAACGTCGTGAGCAATAACCACCAACTGCGCCTTGTTCTGCGAAGAAGCAACAAAGATGGCAATTGAATTGCATATTGCAAATTGAAAGTGATTACGAACCAAAAATAAGGATCATACAGTAGTTAGTGAGTGTCAAACACAATTGCCCACTTCCTCAACCCACTGCAAGATAAATTCAAACGAGGGTCGTCCCATCCACCTCCCAGAATGAAGATTGGAATGATAAACCAATTGTTTTCAATGCATCCATATTCCAGGGACTATTTCACAGATGGGACACCTAGCCCATCCCACCATGTGCATTTTGCGGGCAAGAGAGTCCTGTTCCCCCAAAATGTGGATGCAGGCATACTGCCACTGAAGTTCTGGTAAATCCAATCACACCTCCTTTTCTTAATTACAAGACATCATAAACACATCCAAACATGAATCATATTGTAGGGAGAAACAGGGAACTAAGTTCAAGAACTCGTTCCGCCGTAAGGTGCAAGAAGTTATATGGACCTGCTCAATAAGGTAAGTAACATGATTGAGCCCGTACTTCACAACAATAGGCTTCTTGACCTCTACAGTCTTCCCCTCTGTCTCAGCCTGAGCCCTTTTCAGAAGGCGTTCCTTCTTTGCAGCTTTGTCTTCGGGTCTGTACTTGAGAAGCATCTTAAAAAGGCTTGTTGCTGCAGATGTTTCAAACCAGCAGTTGATGGCAAATATTCAGTTATGAATGTCAAATACAAGGTATTCTGTAAAGTGGTCATAATGGCCACCACCATTGCTGTTACGAGGCCATAATGGCCGTTTGAGGTCATTTTTTTTCCATAACAGCCGTTATGGCCATTACAGCACACCTTGGTCTAATACGACAATAAAAATCATCATTTAAACTGAAAAGGCATTCTCCCTCATTCGAAACCATGAAGAAAGAAAGACAACTTGAAGGCAGTGATTCAGCTTAACTTGCAAGAGAATGTGAATAGCATATTACAAAAGTAACAAAGCCACTATATAATCACCTTTCAACCAAAAAAAAAAAAGCCAATATAATCTGCAACAACTATCTGCACTGTAGAGAACCAAATGCAATAGACACCTTCATGTATCCCAGGAAATCGATCCTAGATTCCGTGTTTGCATAGTAATGCAACACCAGAAGACTACTATCTCCCAACCCCTCAAGTATCAATTAGAGCTGTCAACGGGCCAGGCCTGGGGTTGGTCTCGGCCCAGATTTTGAACTGTTTTGGGCCGGGCCGTCGGGCCGAGACTATTCAAAATTCTGATAACCTCAATAGTGCGAGTGAGGAGAGGATAACAAGGTTGTCAATGGCTTCGACCCAGGTACCCATCATGTCTTTGTATCTAGGTTTCAGGTAGGGTTTGGGAAAATTATGAGCATTTATGCTATGGATGAATTAGATCACACACACACACACACACACACACACACACACACACACACACACACACACCTTACCTTTGTATCTAGGTTTCAAGTTGGGTTTGGGAAAATTATGAGCATTTACCCTATGGATGAATTAGATCGCACACACATGTTCCACTTCAACACGTGTATGGTGTGTAAATGGTCTCTTACATGTGTGGCTCAGGAAGCCTCATTTTATTACTAAAATCACACACATCGTTTTTCATCAATATATATTAAATATACATAATCATACTAACAATACTAACAAAAACTAACCAGACCACAGCGGGAACCCACTAGACACAATCCCTTGACTTTAATGGGTACAAAAGGTGAGACCCAATCATGACCCAATTTCTTAACAGGTCCAAAAGATGGGGGATCAGGATCCATTAAAATAAGGTCTGGTCCATCAGGTAATCACGGGTGCAGGTACCCATTGACAGGCCTAAGGATAACTTCTTCCCTCTATTGTACTGCTTTTGGTTTTAAAAAATGAAAAATAGCCACCATTCAGAAGAAAAAGTCCAGATTTCATCCAACATTGTTGACATGATAAGGAAACATCTGAGTGTTATCTACTCGTAGCCAAGGACGAGGAAGCATTCAATGCACCTCTAGGTTGGATGAAATTGAATGTAGAAAGCAGCCCTAAGGGGAACCCAAGAGCTTCAGGAGTAAGGGGAGTCTTTAGAGATCAAAATGGCTTAATACAACTTACCCTCATAGGTCCTGCAGGGGAACAGGGACTTGAATTCTCTGAATCTCTGGTACATAAGAAATTTTAAGCTGTCTCTCAGAAGGGTTCCTTCCATTGTGGAAGGAGACACAGAGTACTCTCTTCAGCTGCTAGTAAGATAATATCCCATAGAAATGTGCATAATTCGTAATTGAGATTAAGGTTATAAGTTGTATGTACACAAGTCCCTTCCTAAAATAACTACAAATTGCAGGAAAGGGGGGGAATGTGGCGACCCTTGCACCAAAAACTCCATCTCGTTTAAATCGATGGAGACTGTAGAATTTATTTATTTTTATTTTGTTTATTTTTTTAATTTTATTGTTTTTAGAGAGAGAGAGAGAGAGAGAGAGAGAGAGAGAACAAAAATTTATTAGAAGACCAGCAAAAAGCAGGGAAAGAACGAGCATGTAGACTTGTGGATGTTCTCCTTGAAAGGATAGGTTTTGGACGGTTAAAAAATGTTGACAAGTTTGTGGCCTACCTATTGTTTGAATTATCTCCGATATTATCGAATTATCTCCGATATTATCGTTATCTCCAGCTCATCGATACTGATAACACTAGCGATACTGATAACGTAATTGCCAATATTTTCAACTATGTAAATTCTAAGTGTCGCTTGTAATGTCAATGCATCAATATCGCAAATATTTTAGACTAGGTAAATTCTAGGTAATGCTTGTATCATAAGTGTATCAATGATATTTCAATAATATTGCCAACGTATTGATATCATCAAAATTTTCTTTATAAGAAAAAAAATATATATTTCAATTTTTTTCATGGGCACATGGCTCTTTGTAGTGTTCAATTTGTCATTGATAATATCTCGATATTATCAATATCGTAACATGCGCGATATTGAAACCGCAATCTTTCATTTCCTTTCCAATGGGTGATGATTCTTGGTGAAATATCATGTGTTGCTAATATTTTGCAATATCGATGGATGTATGAATGGAAGGTTGGACTAATTTCTTACAACAACACATGCTTTTAAGGCCCTTTCTGCAAATTATTTTTTTCTAAATATGCATGTACATTTTAACATCTCCTAAAGTTTCGTTGAAAATTCCACCGTTTTTCCCATGTTTCCCCACATTTCCGGTTATCAGCGATATTATCGACGATATCGATATTGTTTCTGTATCCTTGGCCAACGAAACTTATAGCGATACCGATACTTCAAACACTAGGCCTACCCGAGACTCGATATTTCCTCATTTTTGGGTAAGGTATATATTTCAATGGGCTTATTAAAATCATTCTATTAAATACTACATATGTATAGTAAGTTGGGATATTTAAGTTAATATCACATATATTCCTGTGAATATATTGAAAAATTCAAATGCATTCCATTTACTCCCATCCAAACAAAATATTTTGATATCAAATGCGTTTCATTTACTTCCATCCAAACACAACTTTGTAAGCCATTTGCTCCCAATTCATTTACCTCCAAATCCATTTCCCATTTACTTCCATTTACAAGCTCCCAATCAAGCCCTTAGCTGCAGTCACTCAGCCGTTTCTAAACCCGGAAGGGTTGAGGTGTTCTCCTCAACCAGTTTGCTTATGGAGAGAATTCATGAGTTATCGAATACCCCTCATGAGTTCTTGAATCCCTTACCCTTACACCTCACCTTGATGATTTCTCTTCTTTTTTCACAGGAATTTGCAGGGGGGTTCTTTCTTAGGGAGATTTGTTTGATCGTGGGGCAGAAGGGTAGAGAAGGCGAGGGGAGATTGTGGAGAGCAAGAGCCAGAGATCCTTTCTCAAGAGAGAAGTGGTCTGCTTATAGACTTTTGGCTGGTTTTTGGGTAAATATTGCTAAGGGACAAATGGCACATTCAACAAAGTTGGAAAGGACTTAGAATATTCTGTGGCACGAAAACAAAAGAAAGCACTCTATTGCATGGAGTTACAAGTCATAATCCTCACAGCCAGATCCAACTGGATCACATGCTCTAGACTGCTTGCGCATAGGTACGGTGTCTACAACCATCCATGATGAGACCACACCAAATTAACTATCTGGGTCATTAAAAGGTGAGTCCCACTGGTATAGACCATTGGCCCACTGATATAGATCAATGGCCCACTGGTATAATTTGGGCCAAGCATTGTATTACGCCTAATAATTCCTAGTTCATGTCAACTCTGCCTTAATTTATCTTCAATTGCCTACATTCACAAATCACAATTAAAATAAGAGAGAATAGCCTCAACTAGTTTGCTGAATCAGTTTACAATTAGTGGGAACACCATAACAAAAGAAAGACATGGAATATAAGTACATAACAATAGCAATCTACTTTCTTTTTTCTTATTTTTCTTTACCAAGGTTCTTGTCCAATGTCTTTGTGAACTGGTTCAAGGCTGGTGGGACCTTCAACCGCTGCTTAAGAATCCTCCTTTGCCTTTGAATGCGGACAACTTTTGGCCACTTTACGAACCGATGCAAATCCCTCTTTGGCGGCAAGGCCCCTCCAATTCCAAACTGCTTTGGACGTTTCTCGAACAAAGGATTCACAACCTTCTCCTAAACCCAAAACATGATCCACCGAAACAGAAAGGCATCAAATGCTAAATAAAAATAGTATCTAAAAATCACAATACAGAGAAGAAGAAGAAAATCCATCACAAGAAGAATGAATTACCTGTTTCTTCTTTGCAGGTACTGGTGCTTTTACACCTCGTTTTGGGGCCTGAAATCAAAATAAAATAATAATTATTATATATATATATGATACATGATTTGCGTGGAGTGTGATATTATCATCCTGCGAGGTGCATGCAAATTGGACACATCACATGACAGCTTGTTAAAATCAAAACCAGGGACTGGCGGTAACAAAGAACGTACAGAACAGTCATCCTTGACTGAGAAAAGGTACAGCAAAGGTAGGATTGTCTACTTTGTGTGGTTTTCAGAGTGTCCATCCATAATAGGACCCACCCATTGAACCATCTCGATCACCAGACAGGCTAGATATGTGTCCTGTCGTTATGCAGTGCACAGGACATAAAAAACATGTGTGCTCCCCACAGGGTAGAAAGTTGGTAAGGGTGCATTTGGTTGTACCCAAAACCGCAAGTGGGAGAAATGTCAAGGTAAAAAAGATGTCTATATATTTCCAGAAAGCTCATTAGAAAAGCTTGTTAAGGTACCCAGATACTGTCATTATTGGCATGGGAAAAAACCTTGGTAATGTTGATTTGAGAAGAAATGAAAGGGGAAAAAAATACTTGCAGACCCCTGATCCTTGTGAACATCCATGATCCCACATACATGCCAAAACCACGAACATACACCAAAATTTTGTATTACGGAGATCATTTTAAAAGATGAATTGTAGCATGGTGCATGCATTTCATGGAATTATCAAGAATTTGGGCACCAAAAAAACATCTCTATACCATACACATGTACTGTAATCAAGGCCAATAATTTGGTGGGTCACCATGTGAATGAGCAATATCAAAAATCAAGGCAACCGGCCACAGCACCAAACAATCGTGACCTAAAAGAGAAATACCTACATGCAATGGCACCGCAATGTGTTGCACCACACCATCTCTCCCTCCGACATGCCATTTTCATATTACACCCGTACCATAAAATAGCAGTCTCCCAACACGAAGCACTGGCACGGAAACCTGACTAGTCTGATCATTAGATGCACCATGCAATCGGAGTCAATCGAAGACTGGTCACCTGACTCAACATACAGGTGGGCCCACCAACACCAAGCGAATCAGCCTGATTTCAAAAAATTGAAGTCTTAATGGTGGGGCCTACTCCATGTCAGTGGGGAAGATGGCATGGCACCATAAGCTGTGGCGCCATTGCCTGTAGGTGATAAGTTCTCAAGCAGTAAAAGAAAAAACAGCATCCAATTCAAAAACATTAGCAACAGTCCATATTCAGTGGGCAAAATGTACAAAGGTCAGACAGGATAATCCAGTCGCTACGATTTCAGCCTATATCACATATTCACATCCCGACGGTGACCCACCATATCGATGTTGCCAATCCTCTACATGTCCCACCGCGTGTACGGTGGGGCCACAGCATCTCACAGAACACCTCAATAAAGCACAGGCAAAATCTACAACAATCGAATGATCAAGACAGTCCAATCGCTACTATTTCGGCCCATATCACATCCATATGATGACCCACCATATTAACGGTGCCATTGGCCTACATGTCCCACCACGTGTCCGGTGGGGCCCACAGAACCTACTAGAACTATTCACGGATCAGAAATTACACTACATTATACGGATCGGAAATTACACTATATTATAGCTTCTGTTTTCGGCTACTTTATCAAGAACCGAAATAATCCTATCCAAAACACAATGGATTCTGATTTCGGGTACATCCAAACAGACACTTATTCGAATCCGTATCTGAAGTGCTGAGCAGAAAATATAAAATAAAATACAAGAAAATGCAAGGAGCTTGTGAAATTTACCATTTTCTTTCTATTTAGGATTTTGAGTAAAGCGACGAGAGAAACCCTAGGACCGGAACCCGGCAAAGTTTGGAAATGAACGTATATATGGACGAGAAATGATCAGATGCTCTCGGTGTGAACATGAGTTATGGTGCTCCTTGTCTAACCAGAACACTTGGGACCGTCCCATCGATCAATCTGGACTGTTCGTTGGGACCGTCATACGTTTTTTGGGCTACCCTGCAGAGATCACACAAGGTGATGGATCCAATCTTTCCATTTTAACACACAATGGATGGATGGTTAGGATTGTCTGTTGAAAGGACAACGACGAGTTTGTTCAAACTGATTATTTGAGCGGGGGGACGTTGATGTGTTAGGTGTTGTTAAGCCAGGGACTTTAATGCGCCAGTCTGTGGTTAAGCCAGGGACTTTAATGCGCCAGTCTGTGAGACCCGCATCAGATCAGACTCAAATACCCAGTCGGATCTTTAGACCCGGATTTGCCTGGTTGGACCCTAACCTGTCAAGACCCACCCATACAGGTTATCGATGGATTTGGGTTTGTCTAGATAACCTGCCTAGAACCTGATTCGGGTGTGCTTTTCACCCAACATCAGCCTGAAGTTCCGTTCTTATACCTAAACTGGGTCATGGTGGGTCGAGATGGGTCCATAGGCCCCCGCCAATTGCAATTAATGGGTCGGATTGGAATTGGGCTTAACATCCCAAATCATAGCTGCAAATACTCAAAACATGGTTGAGCAAGACCCGCACTATGATGAATATGTTGAACATGATACACCGCAAGATAGAATGGTACGTGATAAGAATGAGGCACATTATGTTCATCCCGTTAGAATCCAGAGATTACCTACAATCAGCAGAGACAACCACACCGTCTTGCATGGTTTTTCGTGTCAATATGAGAAACATAGATTTTAAACTAGAGTGATCTAATTTCCTCCTAAATTTCATAAATTTTATTCGGAAAGTCCATATATACATCTCAAGGAATTCGATGAGATTGTAGCAACCTTGCATTGCAATATTGTTTCCTAAAACGTGATTCGATTGAAACTTTTCCTCTTATCTCTAAAAGAGAGAACCAAGCCATGGCTCCACTCGTTGAGACCGCGCTCTATAGGCACTTTGGCTAAAATAAGTTGGGAATTCTTTAAAAAGTTCTTCCCAGTACACAAAACCAATACCCTTAGACGTGTCATCCTGAATTTCTCTAAAAAAGAAAACGAAACTTTTTTTTTCCAATATTGGAAGAAATTCAAGGAACTATTAGTTGCTTGTCCGCACCATAGTTACGAGATTTCGCACGTAATTAGCTTTTTCTGTAGGGGGTTAAGTTCAAATACGCATCAATTCATATGGATGATGTGCAACAATAAATTTATGAACAAAGACCCCAATGAGGCATGGAATTACTTTGAGATGGTGGTTGAAAATGCATATAATTGTGGAATACCACCAACAAATTAAGTAATGCCAAACCCATGCCTTAGGAGAAAGAGGGGATATACGCACTTAAGGAAGAGGACGATGTTAACATAAATATTGTAGGTCTCACTCAAAAATTTGAGGATATGGAATTCATGGAAGTTGAAGCAGTTCAACAAGCCAATGTAGCCATAAAATATGCTTATGGTATATGCGAGAGCAATGCAAACCTTACTAAGGATTGTCTTACCATTCCAATTTTTCAGGATGTGTTGCAAGCTCAAGTGAATACCATGAACACATATCAACATTTTTTTAGAGCGCTTAATTCTAACACGTACAATCCTAGTTGGCAGAATCATCTCAACTTCGATTGGAAAAACGGACCAACCACCAATGCTAACATTTCTCCCCAGGGCCTCCTCCTGCACCACAAGTGCAACCTCAAAAGATAACCCTCGAGGACACGCTGCAAGCATTCATGCAAGGGCAAATGTAATTCAATCAAACTACCACACAAGTTATAAATGATCTCAAAACGTCAATTTATAGGATTGACTCACACTCGACTGTTATGGAGAAATAGACATTTCCGGCCCAACCTCACCCTAACTCAAAAGGACAATATGAGGTGAACGATTCTCATCCTCCCAGCCCACATGTGGACCAAGCTAAATCTATCACCACTCTTATAAGTGAAAAGGAGATTGACAAGACCATTCCAACTAAGGTCGATAAGTCTAGGGATTCAAATAAATCTAAGGATGATGATAGACTTAATACTACTTTGCATGACAAACAGCCAATACATGAGTATAAGCCCGCGGCTTTGTTTCCCTAACGCCTTCTCTCATTAAAGCACCCACTTGAAAACCATGATATTTTATAAAATTTTCAACAAGTCAAAATTAGCATTTCCTTGTTGGATACGATTAAACAAATTCCATCGCATGCTAAGTTTATTAAGAACTTTTGCATGGTAAAATACAAATTAAATGTACAAAAGAAGGCTTTTCTAGCGGAACAAGTGATATCATCAAACAAACGCTACCCCAAAATACAAAGATCCGAGTAGCCCTACAATTTCATGCATTATAGAGAATTTCCGAATTGAACGAGCTTTGCTAGACTCGAGTGCAAACGTTAACCTCATTCCCTACTCAGTGTACCAATAACTAGGGCTTGGTGAATTAAAACCCACTAAAACAACCTTACAACTTGTTAATCAATTTATCCGTATACCGAGAACGATCGTTGAGGATGACTTAGGTCCACTTGAGTGGCAAACTGGCCACTCAGAGCCCCTCCTATTCCTAGCTGGGGGACAAGTGCGACTTCGGTGAGACACCGAACGGGCGAGGATTGGGTACTTCCCCTGCCTGTATCGAGCTCGGGATAGGCTTGCTCCGAGGGGCCATGTGATGCATGGGTTTTATCCACACCGTACATCCATTTTTTTATGTCATTTTAAGTTTTGAGCCCAAAAATGATGTTGATCTAAGGCTCAAGTAAATCACTAAATGAGGATTAATGGTTACCATTGAAAAACTTATGAAGGCCACAAAAGTTTTGGATTAAGCTGATATTTGTTTTTTCCCTTCATCCAGCTCTATATGACCTTATGAACAAGTTGGACGGTAAATAAACATGACGGTGGGTAGCATTAGCACTGCTTCTTCCTATGGTGTGGCCCACTTGAACCTTGGATCTACCTCATTATCAGGCTCTTAACCTAAAATGAGATGGAAAAGTGGATGGACCATGTGGATAATATATATACACCACATAATAAGGTAAGATGATTCTCGATTTTTCAAAAACTGTTAAAACAACATGCACACAAAGTATGGTCGTTATAAACTCAAGTCGTATTAAATGTTAATACATAGATAGAGGATATGTCGAGCCCCAGTTAGAAGAAACCGTTTGAAATGGTGGAAAAGATATATTGTTACCTAAGTATTGAAACCAACGGATTGAACGAAAAAGGTCACCTGCACATACCTAGTCTTAAGTGTTTGTGTATCTTGATCGAGTCTAAGTCGGCACAGTGAGATCCCCGTAAGACTGCATAAAGCGCAGGGTAAGCTAATCACTTTGACGATCAAGCAAGACAAGTACTCATTGGGTAATATGGGAAGCAACAAACATTCCATCTCCATACAGTACCCTTATAAGGTTGTACAAAGTGCAGAGGCTCTATTGTTTTGGGTTCTTCCAATACTAGTACCGATCGGGAGTGAAAGGGTTGCACGTGGTAGCCGGTAATGCTGCAAAAAGCGCAAGTATAGTCACAACATTTTTCCAAAACCTTCATGATATGTACAAGTCATCTACTTTCGAACAATCAACTGACATATATACAAAAGCAGGCAACGAGTTCAGACCATGTGCAAATCTAACTAAGGAAGGTGGGGTGTTCACTCACTCTGGCATTCGATTGCACATAACCTCTACCAGAGAAGGGCATCCGTAAACACTCCACCCCAAGCTGATAAGCTGATTGCGATTGAATGGGACCCAAGCCCTAAACCCTAAACCCACGTCTAAATCCTAATCTAAGCCAAAACCCTTGAAGCTTAAGTCCAAAAAGCCAACCCTAAATCTAGTCAACCCAACTAGACAAACCCAACAAAAACCCAAACCTGAAACCCACTGAGTTAACCTATTGAGTCAACTCACTTGCTCAGCCTACCTAGTCAACTCGAAGGCCCAAAACCCATTTAGTCCAAGCCCACTCAAAGCCCAACCAAAGTACATAGGAAGACAACAAAGCAGCCATGTTAGGCCAGAGCTCTCCATGAGTGTCAATGAGCTCACTTACCAAAACAAGAGGACTGGCTCCATACGAGCGGCCCCTAAAGTGCCACTCGCCACGTAGCTCGGTCCGTACTTTGGCCACCTACTCATCTATGCACGACTGGTTCCTTCACAAATTCCAAGCATGTGCAAAAAGTCAAATTATTCAGACAAGCCATCACTCTGTGCCAAAACTACACCATATGACATCAAATCCAACATATGAAATCTTGCCACTGACAATCTCAAATCTCAACTGTCCAAACCCCTTTTAACCTCAAACTTAGCAAGAATCGCAAGAAAATCAGGCCGAGGGCTATAAATACCCCCATTCGCTTCACATTTTAAATCGTCATCTCTCATTTTCAAAGCCTTTATCCATTCCTTGAGCCTTTGCCTAGCCATTCCATCCCTCCACCACGGAGAGGAAAGAGCTATAGGAAAGAATTCAACCTAGGTCTAACTTAGCCCAACCTAATATAGAGCCACCTAAGTCATCCATATCTCAATTTAAGACAATCAATACATCATTACCGTCCATCCAACTATTCAATTTTCAATCCGTTTCATCTAAAGCTCAGCATTAGCATTGTACAACATTTATTCCCTTCTCAACCCCTTGCTCAACAAGTCTATCATCTGTGCATAACATTGCATCTTACATGCAGTCAGTATAAACACATGCTTTGTGGCTTACCAACTTAGTCGAATTTTACCCATCAAAATTTTATACCAATTGGTTATTTGCTTTGGCAAGTGAAGGAATTTGGTTGGATTTCTCTAGTCTAAACCTAAGCCTATCATAAGCTTTGCACTCAACACCAAATCTTACACTCATTTGCGTCATTCATACACAATAACTGATCCTTAACCCTTGAGAATAGTCAATATTGTAAAGTAGATACCATACTAAAGTATGGCCGGATTGAGTGCCTAACACCTTCCCTTTTCTGTAACAATGGCCTCTTGCCCTAAATCTCTTATCACATACAACAGAATCATCTTACGATCAAGAATCTTCAGATCTTATCTCCTAACATTTCTATAGGGTCTATCTGATTGTAAGAGGAACAACTGGCTAGTGGCTACTCTGGTCAAACATAACGCTCTTTTAATAGTAGCACAAAGTTTTTTTTTTGTTTAAAGTATCCATGGAAGCACGAGATGATTCCACACCCCAAGATCTAACGTCTACAGGTGGTCATCATTTGACGGTGAAGGATCGTGGATCAGGGTTCAAATTTTCTATAATCTCGTATTCATATGAGGCCAATGTATGGTCAAAATTTGACTTGTGATTGACGGTGGAAAGTGGGTCAATTGAAAAGTACATATTTGAGAATATTTAATAAGCTTGGTTATTCCACAAAACAGGAACTTAAAGTTTAAGAAAATGTTTATCAAGGTGAGGCACTCATATCTCACATCATGTTCACGTGATGTACGATCTAAGTCTATCATAAGAAGTGAAGTATTTGACTATGACTACCTACTAACTTTAATCACTTGATGGACACTAAAATTAAGGGTTAAGGGATTGATTTAACAATTGAGCCACTTTTACTACCATTTAGGGGTTGAAATTCAACATACATAGTTCATTTATGATAAATAGGCATAGGAAAATATCTTAGGTCAAATGGATCATGGGAACTATGAGATCTAAAATCAAGGGTTTATGTTAATGACATTTTCATAATTATTTATAATATAATAATTTGAAAAATCTAATGATTCTACATGTTTATAACTTGTAACACCTCGTACCCCTGGTACACGGGTGTTACCTCTTAAAACTATGTTCGTGAAAAATAGAGGTCAATTAACAAGGCAACTTAAACTTTACACATGTAGGTTGAGACTTCCAGTCGACTTTAAAGCCATCCACCACGAGCTGTACGAGCCAAGATGAAGTCAGAAAGGTAAAACTCAACAAAACACCTTAGAGTAAGGCAGCTTGTGAGTACAAGCTTCAAGTCATATGAGACAATACGCCCACTAGCAACCCGTAAGGACTTACTTACGGCCAACCAGACAATCGGTGCACTCTAGAACCTTGTTCGACCGTTGAAACCAGCCACTAGCCCAATCCGACCATTTGATCACGAGGAATGGGCCGAATAGCACCCTGAAAGGCATGGTACAGCCCACCTGGGCCTCACATACGCCCCAAACTGGGTTGGGGCCCCTAAGCGAATGGTCAGTGTAGATTTATCACAAACATCACGTTAGACCCCACACAAGGTGCGTGTGCACATTGGGCTATTGTGCACGATGTGCACTGGACCAAGGGGGGTGGTCAACTGGCTGTTGACCAACCCATTTGCAAGAAAGGAGAAATCTCTCTCGCCATTTCAAACATTTGAAACTGGAGAATTTCAAGCTCATAAGTGCGTCACCTTGGCCACTTTCCGGACAATCCGGACCGTCCATTTTGTCGGTGGGGTCCACCCCAACAAAACCGTATAAGGATGGGCCCCCCAAAAAACAAACGAAGGAAATCGCTACTAGCCGTCCATTTTTTATCATGGACAACTGGATCCATAGAGGGCGATCGGACTGCTAGCGTAAAGGGGAGAGTTACATCGTTTTACCTGGAGGGTTGCCGGCGCACACACGCCAGCCAAAGAGGGCTCTCTCTCTCAAACCAAAAACAACCAGACAATGAGGAATTTCCAACCGAACTTCCTGTTTCGGGAAAACAGAGTCCGGCACCAACGGTTGTTGCCTGGGGATTTGCAGAACCAATCTCAGCCACTGGGCCTCTAACTCCATGCCTATAAAAGGGGACATGGTGCCCTTAGTGTCCCCTTAGAATTCACACTCGGGAAGTAAGAAAAGAGAGAAACATAGGAAAAGGAAAGAGAGAGAAAATAGAGAGAAGGTGAGGGTGTTTGGTGAGCTTGGCATACATTGCCCCAACTCAGTCCATGAGAAACGGACCGAGTCGAGTCAGTGTGGGACTACAGCCACACCACTTGAGTGAGAAGAAGAAAGAAAGAAAACAGAGAGAAAAGGGAGAGGGAGGGAGAAAGTAAGAAAGAAAAGAATGACAAAGAGAGTTGGGGCGTCAACCACCTTGTAGGCCAGACCAGGTAACGGCCTAACCATTGTCCCCTTTTGTCCCTCCCTTTTTGTGTGGAACCCATCCACTTTTCGTGCTCCAAATAGGCTACACTCCCAGACCAAAGCCAGGCCCTGCACCAGACAAAAAATGCCTTTTCTGCTGGGCCGTTATATGATCCGATGCCGGGACGAAACAAGCCATGAATATGGCTGGAAAACTAAGCCTGATATAGTTGAAACTCTGCCTGATAAATAGCTAGAAATCAGCAACTGACCATTCTGCTTAAAGATAGCTGAGGTTTCAGCTCGGAAACGGCTGAAAACGTGAACGGAGACCAGCAGGCTTTTCAGCTTGGAAGACAACCTGCCAGCAGCTGATTTTTAGCTTGGAAATGGTTGGGAATATGACTTGTTATCAGGTGGTTTTTCAGCTTGAAATTAGGCCGAGGAACGACTGTTTTTCAACGTGAAAACGGCTTGCAAAGAGCTGACGTTTTCGCCCTTAAACAGAGGGACGTTGCAGGGCCTGTTTCATGGGCAGTAGTGGGCCTCACCAAATTGCAGGTGTGCCTCACCAAACACCTGTTGGGCTACTCATATGAGGGGCGTCCCAAACGGACAGCAGGCCTGGACGTGCCCTCTAAAACAAATCAAATAATATTTTATTATACAGTAGAATATATGCTTTTGTAAATATAATATAATATTAATATATATACAATATCTTGGTGGGCCACATCCACGTAGGACCCACCAGTGTATATGTTTACACACACACACACACATATATATATATAATATTCTATGTGGGCCACACCACATGGGAGTCCATCACTGATGGACGTGTTCCATCCAAGCCGTTTATCCATTCGACGAGCTCATCCTAACGGTGGGCCATGTACGTGGATCCCACCATGATATAAGTGTTTTATCTGCACGGTCTGTGTAGTCGACCACACCATCGAGTCGCGATGGGCCCGCACCAAGTTCAGACCACCATCAGTAGATCCTAGCCGTCCACAAATGGACGTTGTGTCCAGACCGTCCATCAGTGGACGTCCAGCACCAGATGTCTGGCATGAATAAAATATATAAATGTAATGCTAAAATAGAAACAAAGCCTACACATATACACATAATACTATATATAAGGGGTGGGCCCCACGTGCGTACTGTACCCAGCATGTGTGTACATGGTGTGGCCCACTGGGACATGCATTATATCAGCGCCTTCCATTTTACATCCGGTTGTGAGGCCCATATATGATGAATAAACCACATCTGAACCGTCCACCCAATTGACAAGATCGTCTCAAGGCTTGAGACTAAAAACGGGACAGATCTGTCTGGCAAGCCGCACCACGGAAGAGCTGTGGAGAGTTGAACGCCCACCATTGAAGCCCTCTTGGGAGCAAACACCGTGGCAGGCCCTGTGGGGTTTCAGCAGTGGAAATCATTACCACTACTGTTAATTGTGGTATGGTTCAGGTGATCTTTCAATATGATCCATTCTTTTGAAGAATGCTCTAGATAGCCCCTAAGAACAGAATGCAATATACAACATGGTGAGCCCACTGGCATATGGTATATGTACACCGTCCACCTGACATGATGCATGTGCCAGTCCCACTTGGGTCAAATTTGGACCCAACACCTAGAGCCAAAATAGGCCTAGTTCAGCCTATAGTGGTGAAGAGCTTGAGCCCTGTTGGACCACCTTGCTTGGATAAATATGGTGGGCCTAACGCAAAGCCTAAAAGGCCTTGTTGTTGTATCCCTCCAACCCTCATGATAGTTGGATAAAACCATGGGAATACTTGATGAATATATACTGTGAATTTAGGAGACTCTTTGGGTGACCTTGGGTCGTAAAAAGATTTGGACCGAGTACACAAACACGAACCAACAGGTGATGACTTTCCCCTTGGGCTTTCCATTTATAAGTTAGCTAAACATAGTTGTACTAGATTGCTACCATAAATTTAAGGTCATCGTATTCATTGCAATATCAAATTTGTGATACCATGTTCACACTGTATGATAAGCTCACATGCTAGCTAACCCTTGAAAATGACTATCATTCACATGTCTTGATTAATACATCGTCGATAATTATTATTTAAATTTCATGATGTCTCCTAGCATGTTGTATTATCACTATTTAAAATCATATGTTGTCACATGTTAATATGATTGCCTTTTCATATAACTCATAACCCGACACATGGAGGATTCCATTATTATACGCAAGCCACACTTGGGATGTAATTAAACAAAACTGTGGAAGAATAGGACCCTTGAACTAGTGTCATTTCTTTGATCAAGGGATCTTATTGAAGCATCCCAAGGTGGAAAACCTCATGAGTTGAGGATGATGGTCATGGGACACTATGCTCGAGCTGTCGGCTTGCGTTGGGTGACGAGCCCCCCGTAGTGGCCATTGAGTTAATCAAACTAACTGATTGTAACTGGGATAATAATGGGTTGGTTAATCATGCATCATAGCATATTGGCGATGACGGGTGGCTAATTCTGGATGATGTAGCACGTGCCCTTAGGATCATCGGGGTATCGTTTCGCTAGCTCCCAGACCATCGACTATCGACCTACTGTTCTGACTGGATGATCATTTTCAGGTCGATGATTGCATGGGTAACGAGCCCAAGTCCGACTAGATGAGCATCCCCAGGTCGATGTGCATTCATGCATCCATGCATCTAATAAGATTGCATCTTGCTTATTTTAGATTATTGTCTTGTTTTCTTTAAATTATATTTGCTAAGGTGGTGATGTGTAATCTTGAGGGGAATTCACACTAAGCTGGCCACTCATTCATCAACTATCCAACCTACAGAGCATGCAGAGACGGGTGTAGAAAATGACAGTGTTGGCTTTGATGGCGTGACCGTGGAGCCTGAGGAAGGGTACTATGATGACGAGCCGCAATAAGAAGTAGCGTATTTCGGGCTTAATCAGTAGATCAATATTTTAATTTCAGTGGTTTAGTATTTTGGAACTTATGAAATTTTGTAACTAAAACCCCCAGCTGGGTGGGTCAAATATTTGGTCTCACATGATTATCTATGCTTCATTTTGCTATCGCACTCTGAGTTTGTATTTTCACTGGTTCTCTGATTTATAAACTCTCGGATTTCTGAAGCGAGTCTCATACGCAGGTTTTAGAAATCAGAGCGTTACATAAGCAATTCTTACAAAATAACCATCATCTAAATCATCACAGATAAATAGTTATTATTAATATAAGTTAAATTTTATGTTGATTAAGGAAAAATACACATAACAAGTTATATGCTAAACTTAGGCTAAAACAGTAACATCTAAAATGTTACAATCCACCCCCTTAAAAACAAACTTCGTCCTCGAAGTTTGTTTGAAGTGCGATGTCGAGAAGTTGAGGATATTTATCTCTCATATCATCCTCACTCTCCCAAGTCGCTTTCTCTTTTCCATAGAACAGTTAGAAGACTTTAACTAGGGAAATGGCTTGTAAATTTTTCAATGAGTTTGGGAAAGAAGGGAGAGAGATTTGGGAATTGGGGTGCGACAGGAGAGTAATGAGAGAGATTTGGAGACTAGGTGTGGCAGGAAGAGTTTAGAAATTATTATTATTATTATTATTACTAGTATTATATGGGCTGAACTGGGCCGAGCTGGTCCAAACCTGGCCAAGTTAAGCTTATGGCTGGACTGAGCCGGTGCTGCAAGAGTTTGAGTTCGACTCATTTATTAAAACGATGACGTTAGAGTAGCTCATCACCGGCTCAAATTCCACTTTGAATTAGGTCAAACTAGGCTTTTACGACATGGGCTCCTACTGGGCCGAACTTTCCAGCAGCCCAATTTGTGTCCAACACTAGTTAACATGGATAGTGTCTGGGACCATCTTTAATGCTTTTTATTGCATGTCCTCTCATGAATAACTATGTTGATGTGATATTTCCTATGTATCAATAGCTTTGAAAATTGATGGTCCCTATTTATTACAAGTGAAGAAGCTTAATTGGTGATCTGACTGCCTTACATGTGTGCCATATCTTTGATTGCCCGTTATCTACCAAAGTAAATTTGACATGGTCATCCCAACCATCCCGGTTAAGAAATGGACAACTGGAATGGATTAGGTGCTATAAGGGTAACCTTTTAGTGTGTGCTATCCTTGCTGTGGGGCTCACCTTGATGATTTGTCGTATATCCATCCCATCCATCCATCCATTTTTTCCAACTCATTTTAAGATGTGACACCAAAAATTAAGTAGATCCAAATCTCAAGTGGGCCACACCAAAGAAAATAGTGCTGATTGAACGCGCATCATTATAAACTTTATAGGGCCCATCGAAATGTTTATTTGTCATCCAACCTGTTGATAAGGTCAACCAGACCTGGATGGAGGGAAAATACATTGATTGGCCTGATACAAAACTCATGTGGCTTACAAAATATTTTTACTAGTCATTCACTACTGTTTCCAGTGCTGTGGTCCATCCGAGATTTGTATCTACTTAAGTTTTGGAATCACATCCTAAAATGAGCTGGAAATATGGATGGACCGCGTGGATATACAACACATTCATCAAGGTAGCCCCATACGGTAAGGGTAACACCCACTTAGGTTGTTACCCTGTAACTCCTAATCCACTCCCCCCTTTCATTGCCCATCCTTTCCACAAATCACTTAAGGATGATTCTAGCAATCTGAGAAACGGGCGGGGAATGGATGGCCCAAAAGGCCAGGCCATCGGTTTAGGACATAAACGATTTTCCATCCTGTCTCAAGAACACTATTATGAATCATCTTAGCCATCTGATTGGTAGCTAGGAAATAAACGATTCATATTTACTACTTAAAAGAGCCTCATCATGATCCATCACCTCAACCCCACATTTAAGTACGCATATATTCTTTTCTATGTTGATAATGCTATTTTTATATTAGAAAGTGTCAATAATACTGGACCTTACATCATGGGTCCACCTGTGATTAACCTTCCCTCTTAAAATTACTATGAATGAATGGTACTACCCGTGAATGAATGGTGCAACCTTTTGATCAGTGGGAAAGGAGTTTCCAAAACTATAAAAAAGGGTCCCTAATTTTTCTATTGTCTTGTTGATGAGAAAATACAAGAGGGCCAAAGCTGAGAGAGAGGAGAAAGAGAGAGAGGCTGTGTTCTGCTCGTGGAGGTTTTTCTACTTTGAATTTATATCTCGGTAACGCTTCTATGTCCTCATAATCGGTTAGATCTCATCGCTTTTCTCTATTTCTCTTATGTGTTTATCCACTCTTGCGTGAAGAAGGTTGTAACGTTCTACTTCATAGTGGATTGTTGATCCGACGAGGTCTCGTGGTTTTTACCTCTTTGAGGTTTTCCACGTAAAAATCTCTTGTGTTTATTGATGCATTGATTATTTCATCATGAGCTTTATTATCCATAATTCTGCATATCTAGATCCTCAAGGCCCCCACAAGAATTTTGATCAATGGCCACAAAATAAGTTGTCTTGTTGCCAAAGCTAGGAAGCTAATTGTGTATTGGGTGAACTCTGTGGGCCTGACCGTGATTTATGCCTTTTATGTACACAGTCATCATTTTACCAGCTCATTTCAGTGCATGAGCTTAAAATTGAAGCATATCCAAAGCTCAAGTTGACCACACCATAGGAAACAGTGAAAACTTCTTTCGAACAACAAAAGTTTTGGATCAAGCTGATAATCGTGCATTCCCTTCATCCAAGTCCGTGAGACCTCACAAACAAGTTAGGGTCCTAGGCAAGTTAGTTGATAAATTAACATCACTGTGGGCCCAGCAAAGGTTTCAAAGGTAGACATCACTGTGGTCCACTTGAGATTTGGATAGGATTCAAGTTTGATATCATGTCCAAAAATGATTTAAACAAATGATGTACAATGACACATACATCCATGGTGGGCCGCATAGAGTTTACTCATTATACTTAAGCTTATTCAGTAACTCAATACGCAGTCCGCTTCCCCAAAGTTGTGGAAAGATTAGAGTTGTACACGAGTCGAGTTAGCTTAGTCAGCTCGCTTGACTGACTTAGAAAAGCTTGACTTGTCAATCTAGTCTTTGAAGCGTGAAAAAATTTTGAGTTGAGTTCGAGCTGCACTCGACGTGGCTCGGCTCGAATCACTACTCGAATCGACTTAATCGAATCAGCTCGATGACATGTTTATTTTTATCTTGATGATGCTCTCCGAGTGTTTAATGAAATGACTCGATGAAGTGTTGTATCGAATGCGTACATTCTCCATATAATTGGCCAGTGGCGAGTAAGGAATGGATACAAAATAAATTACTAATAAAAAATCTTTATACTATAGAATTGTTCTTATATCTTGTTTTTTATGATGCCCAGTGAGTATTTGATGAAATACATATAAAGTGGTGTTATTGTTTTGCATTACGTGAAACATTAAGATATATTATATGTGTTTTAGAAAATATCTCATAATTTTAAAATCAGCTCGAACTGGCATGAGGTGCTAACTATACTAAATTGAGCTGGTCAACCAAGGACTAAGCCAAAGCTGAGTTCGAGCTGGGATTAGTCGCTGGCCTAGCCGAGCGGAACTGTGCCAAGCTAAACTTGGTTATGGGAAAAAGCCTGGGCGAGAGAGATCAGAACAACCGGAATTTGGTAGAGCAATCCCTCTTCATACACGTAGACGTGGCCTAGTCAATTTAAACCGTCCAACTAGTCGACCTCGTTATGGATCAACGATGTTTCTAAAATCACAGTTATCAGTAGACCGTGTACTTCACTTATTTAACTTTTCATCACTTATGTTGACGATCAACTGTTTTTCTTTTCCATCGATTTGATGGCCACTTCTCAGATGGCTAGGATCATCTGATCTGTGATTTTCTTGAATCAATTCCCATACATGGTGGGTCTCGCTGGATGGAGTATCCCCGCCACATGTGATGTGGGAACATGGCTCTAACGTATTCCGGTTAGCAGCGGCCTGGCCTCACCCAAGACGGGCAGCCCTTTATTGTGGGGCCCACCTTAATGCATGTATTATATATCCACACCGTTCATCCATTTTTCCAGATCATTTCAGGTGATGAGCCTAAAAATGAAGCAGATCACCATTTCAGGTGGACCGTACCATAGGAAACCATGGTGGTTAACCATTGAAAACTTATTATGGGCCACCAAAGTTTTGTATCAAGCTGACTTTTGTTTTTTTCGTTTATCAAAGTTTACGTAACCTTCTCAACAGGTTGGATGGCAAATAAACATTACCACATTTCGGTGGGCCATAATTTTTTTTTAATGGTGTCCGATCACCACCTTTTCTTATAGCACGGTCCACTTGAGATTTAAATCTACTTCATTTTTAGCCTTAAAATGATCTCGCAACATTGATAGACAGCGTGGATACAGAATGCATACATCAAGGTGGGCCCAACGGTAAGAGCCCCACCGTCTTGAGTGAGGCCGGTGCTACACCTAATCCGCTACCCTCCCTGTCCGGGCCAAGTTCACGCGGCTAACGTGATGAACGGCCTGATCTCCTCGCACATGTGCCATTTGTAGCATGTCACGTGGATAACACCGTCCAGGTATTGGACGCGGATTAGGTGCGAACTGGATTCAGAGGGGTGGATGCGGCCCACCGTGGGGCCCACCTCGGCACATGTGTCGTATATCCGCCGTCCATCAGTTTGGCAGTTCATTTTAGGGCACGGTAATAAGATAAAGCAGATGTAAATGTCAGGTGGACCCCGCAGTAGGATTGAATTCTCACAAACGAAGATTTCTCAGGGCCACGAGTTTTTTAAATCAAGCTGCCTCTGGTGTTTTCCCTTCGTCCGGGGGAGACGGAACGATGCATATGCCTTGAATCCACACCGTTCATCCATTTTGATAGCTCATTTTATGGCATGTTCACTATAAAAAAAAACGAAGCAAATCTAAATCTTAAGTGGACCATACAACAGGAAACAGTTTTGATTGAATCTCCACCATTAAAGACTTCGTGAGGCTATCTTAGGTAGACGAAGAGAAGTTTTTAACGGTCGATTACTGTTTGCTGTATTACGGTCCACCTGAGATTTAGATCTGCTTATTTTTTTGGAAAATGCCCTGAAAGAGTTTTCGAAATCGATGAACGGCATGGATATAACGCACATACATCACGGTCGATCACATGGTCAGGAATCCCACTCACCTTGATGAATCCGTGGATCCACCCAAGCGACGCCAATCAACCGGTTGGATGAAAAAAAATATTACGGTGGACCTAAGTAGGTTTTTAATGGTGGGAGTTCAATGACCGCCGTTTCTTGTGGTGTGGACCACTTGAGATTTGTATCTGCTTCTTTTTTTGCACCATAGCCCAGAATGATTTGAAAAAAACGATGGACGGAGTCGATATACAACAAATAAATATAGGTGGGGCCTACGGTAAGAGCCGTATCCACGCCGCTCGATCCGGGGTCACACCTAAATCCTAATCCGCATTCCCAGATACTCAGGTATCTACGTAATTTTGTCAAAAAGCTGGGGCAGCTACGTTGACAAGCCGCGCCAGCAAATCCTCCATTCCGCCACGTCGTTTCCAGAGGGATCTATGTAGGGGTGCACACGGGTCGGTTTGGTCCGGGTTCGGGGTAAAACTGGAATGGAACCGTGAACGGTTCTGGGATTTTCGGAACTAATCCGTTAGCACATTAGAACCGAACCAGAACCGGACCGTGAAAACCGGTTCGGTTCCGGATTGGTTCCACGGTTCTGGCTTTTTAAAAATTTTAACAAAAGAAAAAAAAAACGGTGAAAAAAAAATCCCTACAGTCCCTTTGCAATTTTCTCAGTGTGGCCCACTCCATATTCAAATCATCAATTTGTACCGTCTATTGTTTACAGAAGGGAGATTTAACACTTGGCAATGTGGCATTCTGAAACCATGCAGGCTGTTGTAGAATTATGATCGTTGGACATGAAATGGACGGCGAAGTAGATAAGCTCATGGGTCACGCTGATTTTCCTCCAAAAGCACTCTATTCCTGATGGCTTTTCGTCTTCAATCTCATGAACGGAGTAGATTTTCCAAAAGACGTCAGTAAGTGGGCCACAAAATTTCACAGTTGACGTACGTCAACTCTGTTGAAAACAAAGCTTCCATCATTTTGTTGTGGGCCACCATCATACAGGGAGAGATGAATCTGAACCATTCATCAGGTAGAGGGGGTAGAACCCATTCAAACCATGTTGAGCTTTCTTAGCCGTGTAAATCCTCGTGATCTCTACAACGATCGAAAGAAGGCCGTCTGACTGCTTTTAAGGCTTGATTATTCAGGTGGGCCATATCATCAGATGATCAAAGCTCACTATTCATGGTCTAAATTCCAAGAGGAAGTCAATGGATGGTGTGGATCTGGGCCACGGTTTAACAAATCGGGTCCACGGTTCGGTTAACGGTTTAGTTCGGTTCTGCGTGCCCCTTGAACCGAACGTATCCAACAGCTCGGCAATTTTGGAACCGGAACTGAACCGTTCTTGTCTAGAATCGACAAACCGGACCGATCCAACGGTTTCGGTCCGGTTCCACGGTTCTACCGGTTAAATGTGCACCCCTAGATTTATGTGATAACGATACGAGGCACGCATTTGCACAGTATTCCTTGGTGTTGAACTATGATAGCTGGGGGCCATGATTTCGTAATCCAGACCGTTGGTTTGTTGATCCGTTTGATGGATTCATATCTGAAAATCCCAACAACATGTATTAGGACCTTTTCCACTTGAATCCGAATAGTAGTTGATTTTCCTTAACTGACATCTGTATCAATGGATCCAACGGTTACAATTATCCTCTGGATAATATTTTTTAACAAATGGCCAATCAAATGTGCTAAACAACATTTCAACGATCTGGATTATTGAACCATAGCCTCGCTTCTAAGAATCTAAAACACGTGCGTACGATTGCAAGATGCAAGCCAAACGATCCTAAAAGGATCTACCGGATCACCCGAGTCAATATGACACACATGCGAGATATTTTAGCCTCTTATCAGGCAGGGCCCAGGACATGTCTCGTGCGGATGATCATGCGGGTTGCATATCTCAAGCTCGACGTGGTTTGGCTTGTGACCGAACAAGTTCCCAGTGTCAAAACATCCTTATCCATTTTGTGGACAATTTCTGTATAGCACGACCTCTGGAGCCATGGTCTACTGGAGCTATCGAAGGGCGCTCAATCAGTGTCGATCGCTTGACACCGTGATCGACGACGCACTTGAAAATGCGTGAGTGCCTGATTTGTTTCTTATTTCAAGATAGTATATAATCAGGTTAAGGATTAAGGACACGATTAACACAATTAGGGGTTCAAAGGATATTCGAGGTGTTGTTCGAATTAGTACGATCATCTATCTCTTATAATATTGCTTTAATAGTGTATTACTTGTCACTTTATGCCTTTTTTTTTTTTTTTTTTTTTTTCCCGCACGAGGCTTTCCACATAAAATTCGGATTATTCTCTATTTGGGTTTACTTGTGCGATTGTGATTACTTTGTTTAATTCCACTCTTTGTGCTTCTACGAGTCTTAACAAGTGGTGTTAGAGATGATATTGGGAAGCATATCGAATCTGGAAGTAGGGTATCAATAGTAATTAACATGAAGTTCGATGTAAAAAAGTATTCTGACAAAACTAATTTTGAACTATAGAAAGTTAAGATGAATGGCATCTTAGTTCAACAAAGTTTGGAAGATGCACTTCTTACAAAGCGGCCGAAAATCCCAAAAGAATAAGAATGTAATAAGTTATATCAAAAGACCAATATCTTACTCCAGTTGTGTCTAGTAGATGAGGTCCTTTGTGATGTTATGAGATAGAAAATTGCAGCGGATATATGGGCGAAGCCAGAGAACATGTAATGCTCTATACTTCTCAGTACTCAAGTGTTACTATGAAGATCCAACTTAGTGTAAACATATACCTAACCTATGTAAACATTCGACTTCATGTTAGCCTGAATCCTACGGTCAAGTATTGTTGTCATCCATAGATTGAGTCATCCATCCATTGATCCTCGAAATGAATCGCCAAATCATTGTATCCTCCGTTCAGTAGAACATGTAACGCTCTATACTTCTCAGTACTCGAGTGTTACTATGGAGATCCAACTTAGTGTAAACATATACCTAACTTATGTAAACATTCGACTTCATGTTAGCCTGAATCCTACGGTCAAGTAATGTTGTCATCCATAGATTGAGTCATTCATCCATTGATCCTCCAAATGAATCACCAAATCATTGTATCTTCCGTTCAGTAGACATAGATTCCTTAACCTAACAATCCACAACATGATTTCTTACTCAAAATGGAGTCTAAGACATTCAGACTATTGATGTTCAGATTCAAAATGATCTAACCGCTAAATTGTCAATAAATGTTAACTAGATGGCTTCCAATAGTCATAAGACTATGAACGAGAAATTTAAGCAGGTTCCACCATCAGATTATCAGTATCAAAGGATCCACCATTAAATGGACCCACAATACTTATGCCCATGACAATTCGTATAGTAGTCCACCTTTTCATCGTGCCAACAACTTAAGACAAGAAAACTTAGTTACATATATAATATAACTGTTGAATTACGAAAATAACCCTTAAAACCTATTTATAGTAGCTTGAGGACCTTTAGAAACGTCGATAACCGTGTAGGGTAATGATTTGACCGTTGATTGTCAGTAATCACTAGTGAAGCCCATAAAATGAAATTTATGGCCCACCCGAGCTTCAGATCTGCATCATCAATGGACCGTCAACCTTAACGATAAATGTAAAAGTGGTTGAACGGAGTGGATTTCACTAATACATCAATGTGGACCCCACCTTTATAGCGAGTGTACACAGGAGGGCATACACTTGCAACACACGAGATTCAAGTTCGGGTCAAACCGGGTTTGACCCAAGCAAACCCGAAAAAGGAGGAATTCTCCCGTTTTCCCGCTTGACTTCCATTCGCATTAATTGTGGCCCATTATCTGATCATGTCTGAGAAATCCAAACCATCCATCAAGTCCGAACGGTGTTCTGAACAAAGCCTTGAGGTTTATACATGTGGACGTATCCAATCATACAAACGATCTAGTCCGCAATGGGCATTGAGTGCGATGGTTTTCTTAAACACGACTTTTTCGTTTCTAGCTCTATAAGTTGGCAAATCCAAGAACTCGTACTCAAATCCTGACCGTGTGTCCCAAAACAATCCTAACTACCCATCCATCTCCACACATTAGGGTTTCCATCCTCTCACAAGAGCCGCCGCCGCATATTGAAACCGAGACTTAAAACATTAATGGCAATACATCTAGTGGATCCCACAGTGATAGGTGAATTCATCCAAACTACTCACATGATTTAGATCATAAGATCAGCCCTACGATCGGAATCTGCCATTATCATGACCACCATCTTCACCGTCCATCCAAAAACCCACCTCTCTTAAGTGGACCCCATCCTCTGATCTAGGACGACCATTCGATGGACCATGGCGTCAGGACTCCATCTGTGGCTCTAGATTACTGCCATGTCAGTGCAGTTAGGTTATATCACCTCCCCCAAAACTCGTTGAGGTGGTGCAATTAATCTCGCAACTAATCCCGTGATTAGTTGAAACCGGAGCTCTAGAGGCTGATTAGTAGGGCTTATTAAAGGCGCCCTTTTAGGGCAACACTTTCCAAAAGAAGGAAAGTTAGACAGAGAACGAGAAAAAAGAGAATGAGAGGGCGCTGTTTCTGCCACATTGCCTGAGCGAGTCGACTCGGGCTCGAGATGTCGAGAGCTTGCACCTTTCGAAGTCCAAGACTCGGCCTTGCTTCCGACCTTCCTAGCAGAGCAAGAGAGAGAAAAAAGAGTAGGAGAAAAAGAAGGAGAGAAAGAAGATAGAATGAGAAAGAGATTGGAGAGAGAGAGAGAGAGAGAGAGAAAGGAGCAGGTTTGTGCGTCACACCAACTTGACTCAAATCGAGTTGGCCAGATCCCGAGGCGAGTCATTGGATGTCTAGAGAGTTTGGTTTGAGGTCAGGCTCTTTGCTGGCCGATTTAGGAAGCAACAGAGCAGTAAGGAGAAAGGAAGAAGATAAGAAATAGAAGAAGAAGAAAGAGGAAGAAGCAAAAGAGTCAATCTCTTTTCCAAAGAAACCGATTCACTAACTCCATTTGAGTCACGTTAGAGTTGTTGTCAAGTTTAGAAATTGGCTCGGCATGTCTGGTAAGTCTAGTTAGGTCCAAACTCTTGGTTGGTCGGACCAAAGAGAAAGAAAGGAAGGAAGGAAGAAGAAGGAAGAAATGGAAGAAAATAGAGAAGGAGGTTGAGAATGGAGCAGTGTTTGCATTTGTCGAGTTGTGGAGTTGCACTGACTCATTGGGTTCAAGCAACTCACTAACTTAGTGAGTTGAGCTGGGTTGAATTTGTTCCTGGCATGGTGAGTTCAAGGGAGGTAGAATGGAGAAGAGTAGAAGAAGAGGAATGGGTAATGATGTGTTGACTTAGTAAGTCAACTCATCGAGTCAATGATGGGCTTTCACTGAGTTGTGTCTGTGCAGCAATCCCATTGGGCATGTAATGAGTAAGAAAGAAAGAAGAAGAAAGTGAAAGAAAGAATGAGGGAGGAAAGAAGATGGGATAGTGTGGTTGTAGCATTGGAATAAGTTGACTCAACCAAGTTAGGGTCGAGTTATGGTTGATCATGGTATATTTTCTGCTACTGTAGTCCATCGTCGTAGTAGCTGATTTGTGAGGTCCAATTCATTTCATGTGCGATTGGTTTTAATCAAGTTCGGGGTGAGTTTGAATCTAACTCGGATTGGGAGAAAGTCAAGCTTTAGGGTCGAATCAAGATAGCATGGGATCTGATCTTAAACTGTGCGCACGAATTCCAACAAGTGTCAAAAAGTGAAGCTGACTCTAAGGTGATGATTACCCTTCAAGCTTTTCTACGTCATGATAGTTAGCTTAGTTCATTTAGTTGTTGATTTTTTAATATAGTGCAATGTGGAAATAATGATGAATGTTAATTCCATTTAAGTAATCCTTTTTCAATCCAACATGTTTAGATTTAATTTCAAGTAATTTAACATGCTATGGATCTCTAGTATCCTTATTCTGATTTAAGACGTGTACTTTATATGTGTAAGTACTAATGACATTGTATGTGGCTTGTTCTACCACCTGTGCTGGCTTGATGGTTTTTTAAGGAAATCCTCGAACTAGTGGCCACCTGTATTATGGATTAAATAAATTTACGTTGTGGACTTATTATCTTGTGGATCATTTATGCCTAATGGTTTTTTAGGAATAATCCCTTCTTGCCGTACCCTTGAATGGAATATTCGGCCCTTACGACTTTTATGGAACAATTGCCTATGTGTCTTTAATGGATTGTCTTTGTATAACCTTGCGATGGTAAGTTCCACTCGTTGGACTAAGATCAGCCACTAGTTGTGTAGGTTACCTTTAAACATCCTATTTATTAATCTCATGAGCCAGTGATGGTGGAATGAGACATTATGCCTGAGTTGTCAGCCTATGCTAGGTGACAAACTCCCTATAGTGACCTTTGAGCTTTCTTAAAATGATTGTTTAAAATTAGAATAATAATGGTTGGGCTAATCATGCATTTTCATGACATATGGTCTTTTCCGGATGCCTAATTCTCTTTGGGCGTACCTTTAAGTACTTTTCCGGGTTGCTAGTCCTCATTGGGCAACCTCGTTGCATGGTCTTTTTTGGGTGCCTAGTTCTCCTTGGGTGTACCTTTAAGTACTTTTCTGGGTTGCTAGTTCTCCTTGAGCAACCTCATTGCATAGTCTTTTTTGGGTGCCTAGTTTTCCTTGGGCGTACTTTTGAGTTTTTTTTTGGGTGACTAGTTCTCCTTGGCCGTACTTTTGAGTACTTTTTTCGGGTGACTAGTTCTCCTTGGGCGTAACTTTAAGTACTTTTTTGGGTGACTAGATTTCCTTTGATGATTTTTTACCAGCTGGATGTGTATCCCCAGGTCTGTGAGCATGTGCATGCATTTATGCATTTAAACAAGATTATCTTATGTGATTTATTTAAAGAATGCGTATCTGATAAGCTTTATCTGATTTCCATGATAATCATTGTGCCATATGTATTATAAACTGTCTCTGATAATTATGTTTAATTATCTTGATGATACGATAAATCTTGAAGGATATATCTCACTGCAATGGCTATTGACACTATCAAACTGTATCAAGTGTGCAGGTCACACAGAGGATGCGCATGCCGATGATTATGTGGAATAGGAGGAGCCAAACGATCTTGCGACCTTCTATTCTTAATTTCATTTGTGTTTAAATTTGTACTATCATGTTTCGTAATAAGTTAAGACATTGGTTTGTATAAGTTTGTGGGTAGCCACTTGAAATCTTGGTTATGTATATTTGGACTCCTTCTTATACTTGATTTGCTTCTGTTCCGCTAGATTACTAACTCTGAAAAAAAATGTACGTGGAATTTGGGTGTTTTCAAAAGTTAACGCCCAAGTTTTTGGAAAATGAGTAGTGTACTTGGGTTTTGGGAATCGGGATGTTACAAAACATCTATACGAAAAAGTCTCTTGAGAATCATTTATATATGAAGCTACAGTTGTTCAATCTGAATATGACAGAGGGAGTAGACATTGAGGCCCACATCAGTAACTTCAATAGCCTAGTTTGCAAGTTGTTGGATGTGGATGAGACAATGAAAAATGCAGACTAGGCATGTATTATACTAAATTCTCTTCCATAATCGTATGACTCATTCAAAGACTCTTTTTGCACTAGTAAGATAACCATTAACATTAAAATTGATATATCAGCACTTTAGTTGAAGGCAATGAGAAATAAAAGTGATGACGTGGGTACTTTTACAGATGCACTAGTTATAGGGAGAATAAATTTTGAGCGGGACAATGAATTTTCGCAATCGAGATTCAAATCAAATGACAGTGGCAAAGGTAAGTTGAAGTTATGAAATTGTGGCATAATAGGACACATGAAGAAGGATTGTAAGAATCCTAAGTCTAAGAAGGAGAAATCAGATAATTATTTCAGAGAGGCCGACATTGCGAAATCCAGTCAGGAGACGATTGGTAGTGATGTGTTGACCGCATCAAAATCCAGCCACTTCGATGATGAATGGATGTTGGACATGGGGGTTTTGTATCACATGACCCCCATAAGAGTTGGCATGCGTGCCTAGGCTACATGAGTGAGCGAGGCATGAAGTTACTCTCTAATCGTTGTTTGATTCTAGATTATAAAAGCATTGATTTTAGCATATGCGAGTATTGTATATATGGTAAACAGTCAATTTTATCTTTTAAGTTTGGGAAACATGTTTGTAGGATGGCTTTGAATTATATGCATCTTGATGTATAGGGGCCTTCGCTCATGATTTCTGGTGGAGAGTCATAATGATTTGTTACATTCATTGATGACTATTCCATAAAGGTGTGGATTTATTTTCTGAAAAATAGATACAAGGTTTTCAGCAACTTCAAATAGCGAAAAGGATACGGTGGAAAAGCATACAAGGTGAAATGCGAAACTGTAGAGGACAAATAATGATTTAGAATTCACTCATGAGAAATTCAATCATCTTTGTAAGGATGAAGGGATCACGAGGCACAACACATTGCACCACACATTAGAGCATAATAGTGTGGCTGAGCAAGTGAATCACACTCCTTTAGAAATGGCTCGATGTATGATGAGTAATGCTGGGTTTAAGCAATGAAATGTGGATTGAAGTCGTTAACCTGACTTGTTACTTGTTACTTGGTAAATTGATCCCCTTATACGACTATTGATTATAAAATTTCAGAGGAAGTAGGAGTGGTCAGCAGGTAGACTACTCGAGATTACATGTATTTGGTTGCAATGCTTACTCTCATGCAACGTTAGTCGGGAGATAAGCTGGACCAAATTGTTTAAAAGTACATATTTATTAGCTATGATAATTGTGTGAAAGGGTACATGTTATATGACTAGGTTGCAGGAAAAATTATCATTAGTTGTGACGTCTAATTCGACGAATGATCCGTGTTCCATAGGGTTGAGCACAAGGAAGCAGAAAAGTCGGTTGTAGATGTTCAGATAGACAATGACGAGACATGAGCTGGTACTGAGATGCAAATAGAGGTACATGAGCAAGTGGAGCAACCACATGTGAGAAGGAATCCATCAAGGGATTATAGGTTACCGGTAAGATACATGGATGACTCGAATGTTACATTTACCTCCATTATGGATGAGAGAGATTTGTCTACTTTTCATGAAGCTCTTGATGATGTAGATACTGAAAAGTGGAAAGCAACGATGCATGACAAGATGGATTCCTTATATAAGAATGAGATGTGAGAGCTAATGGAGTTGACAGAGCGTCCCATCAGTTGTAAAGCGAATGGGTGTAAGTGGATCTTCAAGAATAAATAGGATATAAACAAGGTAAGGCTAGTAGCGAATGGGATATGTTCAGAGAAAATGTGTTGACTTCACTGAGATATTCGCACATGTTATTTATCAGATTCGTATTAATGCTAGTTGCCCAATACAACTTCGACTGTAACAAATGGATGTGAAAACTGATTTCCTACACGAAAAATTGAAAGAGTAGATTTACATGAAGCAATTAAAATGATTCAGAACACAAGGGGCATACAACAATGTTTGCAGGTTGAAGAGATTGTTATACCACCTGAAACAGTTGCCCAGGCTGTGGTCCAAGAAATTTGATTATTTCATGGTGAATCAGAAATTTACCAAGAGTAAATATAATCATTATATTTATTTCAAAATAATGAGTGATGACAAAGTTCATTATCTTGGTATTATATGTTGATGACATGTTTATCGTCAGCCATAACATGTTTGAGATCGATATACTGAAGGCTCAACTATCATAGACATTTGAGATGAAATATCCGGGAGCTGCAAAGAGGGTATCTGCATTAACATTCAAATAGATAGGAAGATGAGCAAGCTATGATTATCTTAGGAAGAATACTGTGAGAAAGTATCAGTGAAGCATGGGATGTACAAGGTAAAGCTGGTCATCACTCCTCACATGTTTCATTTTAGGCTTTCTTCCGAATAATGTCCTTAAACAGGTGAAGAAAAATAGGCAGTGTCTCTCGTGCCTTATTCGAATGCGGTTGCAAGCTTGATATATGTCATGATCTGTAGGAGATCAGATATTTAACATGTGGTGGGTGTTGTTAGTATGTATATGTGTGTGTGTCTAACCTCGGCAGGTAATACTAAGAGACTGTAAAATGGTTACTTCGATATATTTGAGGTATGCAAGACTATGTCTTGACATTTGAAAGTTAGTGGACAAGTTAGTAGGCTACGTGGATTTAGATTATGCAGGTAGCATGGATAATAGAAGGTCGACTTCCGGTTACACATTTGTGTTGGTGAGTGGAGTGATCGGTTGAATGTCGAAGCTTCAGTATGTGATGACTTTTTCCACAACTGAAGCCGAGTATATGGCGGTGACAGAGGCTTTCAGAGAAGGTGTTTTGTTAAGATTAGGGGTGTACATCGAGTTGAACCGAGTCGAGCTGGCCTCAGCTCAACTCGGCTTGACCACTAGCTGACCCCAGCTCAAACTCGGCTTGGCTTGGTCTTTGAGCCTGATCGGCCAGCTCGGCTCAATTTGGTTAGCAGCTCGGGCCAGTTCGAGCCGAGTTCGAGCTAAGATGAGTCGAGTTCACTTGTTCAGCATTTTCACAAACACATGGATTGCACCTTCAAAATCTCACTGTACGTAAAACAATAGCAATGGTTTTACAGGTATTTTATCAAACACATTCTAAGCAACATAAAAACCAAGAAAAAAGGGGTATTTGTTTCATATACATACCTTCCTTGCCACCGGCCACACTTCGTTGAGTCATTTCATCAAACACTTGGTGAGTAACATCAATATCAAAGTAACCGAGTCACCGAATTGGTTCGATTCGAGTCAAGTCAAGTTAGGGCCAACTCGAACTTATTTTCGAGCTCAAAAAATTAGCTCGACTCGGCTCGAACTCAGCTTCAAACTGAGCCAAATCGAGCTTTTTCGAGTCGAGTCGAGCGAGTTAATCGAGCTGGCTCAGTTTGTGTACACCCCTAGTTAAGATGAATGACAAATAAGCCTAGCTTTAGCAAGAGGCTTTGTTGTCAGTTAACCGTGATAGCGATAGTGCGATTAATTTTGCTAAGAACTCAGTTTACCATTCTCGTACTAAAAATATCGATAGTCTTCATCATTTTATCCGACAAGTGCTCGAGGAAGGCATCGTGACTCAATAGAAGATCCACACAAGCATGACTCCAACTAACATACTTACTAATGTGGTTCTCATAGAGAAGTTCAAGTTATGTGCGACTTCTTTAGACTTGATGAAGGCTTAATGAAGGCGGAGCGTGCAGAGGAAGCGATGATGGAAGACAATTAGAGATGGTGATGACTAGGGGTGTACACAAACCGGGCTAGCCCAGTTAGCTCGCTTGACCTGACCCGAAAAAGCTCGACTCAGCCTGACTCAGAATTGAGTTCGGGTCAGGACAATTTTCTCAGCCCGAAACTGAGTTCAAGCCGAGTTCAGATATGACCCAGTTCGGCCCGACTCGGCCCGTCCCGACTTATCCCGACTCGCCAGGGTATATATACCCTAAAAAAAAAACCCACCCTCACCCCCAATTGCTTTCCCCTTTTGAGAAAACGCCCGACCCTAGCCAGCAGCCGACCCCACCAAACCCTCGCTCTCTCCCTGCCCGACCCCACCAAATCTCTCTCTCTCTCTCTCTCTCTCTCTCTCTCTCTCTCTCCTCCCGCTCTCCTCCTCTCTCTCTCTCTCTCTCTCTCTCTCTCTCTCTCTCTCTCTAACCAACAGAGGTCGTCCGCCTCTCTCTGCTCGTCCGACCAGCGACCCCTCTCTCTCTCTCGTCTCGTCCGACTAGCAGACGCCGTCCGCCTCTTTCTGCTCGTCCGCCTCTCTCTGCTCGTCCGACCAGTGGCCCTCTCTCTCTCGTCCGACCAGCAGAGGCCGTCCGCCTCTCTTTGCTCGTCCGTCCGGCTAAACACCAGAAGATACCTCTCTCTGCTCGTCCGTCCGACTAAACACCAGTATGATCTCTCTCTCTCTCTCTTGCAGTGTATGATTTCTCTATTTCAATGTATTTAATTTAGATAGTTTTATTTGAATGTTGAATGTGGAATGTGTATGATGGCTGATGGGGGAGGTGGTGATGTTGAACTCGAAGGTTCGAAACTGGCCCAAACTCGCTCGATTGTAGCCGGGTCGGGTTCGGGCTGGAGATATTGGCCCGATGACCAAGCCAGGCCAGGTTCAGGCCTGGTGCGACTGTTGAACGAGCCTGGACGGGCTGAGGCCAGTTCGACTCGGCCCGACCCGTGTACACCCCTAGTGATGACAGTGAAGCAATGTAACATGAAGATTGAATCAATGGTGGAGATTGTTGAATGTATGTCTTCAATCTATGCAGATTCAGGGGGCTTTGACGCTTGAGAGCCATGCTCGATCGATCGAACCTCTTCGGAATTAGACAACCATGGTTGATCGCTTGAACCTCTAGATTAATCGATCGAGAATATTCAGAATATTCCTGTTTTTTCTCTGGACAATTTTTGGCTAGTTTGGTCGCTTGAGCGATCGAAGGGTGCTCGATCAGTTTCGAACGCTCAACAGTGTGATTTATGACATGCGCAAAATTATGTAAGTGAGCGATCTGTTTCATATTCCGGTTATGATAGTATATATATTGGGTGTAATTGGAGTTGGGGCTTTCTAATACATTCATAAGGCTTCAAGGTCATAATTATGGGTTAAAAGGAGATTGAAGGTGTTGTTTGAACCGTTAAGATTATTTATCTCTTTTAATATTGACTTCATACTGCGTTACTTGTCATTTTGTTCAGTATTTTTTTTTTCACATCAAAATTTTCATATAAAACTCAAATGATTCTCTTTTTTATTTGTTCGTGTTATTGTAATTAATTTTATTAATTCCACCTCGTGTACTTTCACCGTCCTACGGTGGGAACTACACAATCCCTTAGGGTCTGTTTGGACGGGTGGATTGGAAGGGATTGAATGGTATTAGGGTGGATGGCATGGATTTCAAGGCAATGATGGTGTTGTTAGTAGATTGTCTTAAGATTCATAGGATTGCTATATTGTGTCTTTTTGGCATGCCCAGCCAATCCTGGGATTAAACCTTTCCATCCCTTCCAATCCCTCAAACACAGATTGAGGTGGATTGGACGGGATTTAGGTAATGATGGTGTTGTCAGTGGATTGTCTTAAGATCCATGAGATTGCTATATGTTGGGATCAGATCACCCAGTCGGTTTGGCAAGCCCGGCCAATCCCGGGATTTAACTTCCAATCCTTTACAAAATCATTCAATCCCTTCCAATCCGCCCGGCCGAACGGGCCCTTATATACAGTATGTCTCTAGCTAGGTCCTAACCTGAGTAGTACCCAGTCCACGCCCAGGTGCGAGCCCTTTCGAGTGGAACTGGCGCCAGTCACGTCCGCTTTCTAAAAAAGCGCATCATCACGACACAGAGCGGGAAATGGAAAGCTGCAAGAGCGAGTAGGATTAAGATCCCACCTAGTAAAAGTGGGATCAGATGCTCGCGGAAGTAGGTCGCCATGTGGCCTACGTCCCTGCTTTGTTCGGACGCGGATTGCGTCCTACCCCCGCCCGTTTCTAGCCACGATCAGGCGGCTCTGTGGGCGGGCCCACTGTAATGTATCGGTTTATCCACGCCGTCCATCTCTCCTTTCAGATCATTTTAAGGTCTGTGCACAAAAATGAGAAAGATCGAACACTTTCAAGTGGACCACACCAAATAATAAGCTTGGTTGTATTTCATGTACAAAGCATTAATGCCGGTTGCATTACATGCAACAGTCATCTATGGTGTGGTCCACTTGAGCGTTGGATCTATGTCATTTTTATTCTTATAACTTAAAATGATCCTAAGGTAGATATGGACGGCATGGATAAATTGATATATTACAGTGGGCCCGCCCACAGAACTGCCGTTCGTGGCCAGAGACGGGCGGGGGTAGGGCGCAATCCGCTTCCGCTTTGTTCATCATGCATCGCCAACCGTGTAGCTTCACTGGCCTAACCTGCCGGCTAGGGGAACGGATTGGCTACTGCCCCTGACACCAGCCAATGGCTAGTGGTCGGTGCTATGTGGGCCACATCATGATGTATGTGTTTCATCCATGCCATCTATCTGTTTTTACAGATCATTTAACGATATGAGTCCAAAAATGAGATATATCGAAATCTCAAGTGGACCACATTACAGGAAATAGTGTTGAATGAGGTTCGACCATTAAAAACATTTTGGGGGCAATAAAAGTTGTGGATCAAGCTGATATTTGTTTTTTCCCTTCATCTGAGCCTGTATGACATAATCAACAGATTGGATGTCAAATAACCAGTATAATTGGCCATAGGAGGATTTTAATGGTTGATATCTAATCACTATTGTTTTCATGTTGTGTGGTCCACCTGAGATTTATATCCCTCTCATTTTTAGAACTAAACAATAAAATGATCTTAAAAAATGGAGGAACGAAACACATTAATCATGGTGGGGTTCACAGAGCACCAAACACCAGCCACGGAGCTGGTGTCAGGGGGAGTAGCCAATCCGTTTACGCCGAGGGAAACGGGATCCGATATCGAAGCTGAGGTCCTCTGCAACGCGGGCCCACCGTGATGTCTGCAGAACATCTAATTCCCATCCATCTCGTGTGTACACTCACGTTCTCCTTAGCAAAAAAATAAAATCAGGCCGACTCGAAACTCAGGTGGGCCACACCATAGTGAAAAGTCAGGAAGGGGACACCCACCATCAGAAATCCTTAAAAATGTGGTTGGGTCCCACTCTATTTTGTATATGATATCCAACTCATTAAAAAGATATGCCATACGTGGATTAATTACATCCTTAGATGTAGTATCTCTACATGGCCACCAAAATATCAAGCCGTTTCAAAACCCAGGTGAACCGTACCCTGCTTTACATATCTTAGACATGGTTTTACTTGGTGTGGCCCACTTGATTCTTGGATCGGTATCTTGGGCACCAGAGATAACATGAGGGGGCACACATGGTGGATGGATTAGATGTTATGAATATGTCATGGTGAGGCTCACACATCACCTTGTCGGGTAGGCTTTACCCGAGGAGGGCATTCCTCACACGCCTTCGTGGTAGAAACAGTAAAAGCAAAGAATAACGCCGGTACGTTTTGGGATATACGGAAGAAATTAATTTCTTATGGAATATGTGAAGCTCGAGTATTGGACTTTTAAATGCGGCCCAATTACCCAATAAATCCAATTCAAGAAAATCAGATACAAATATTGGATTTTTATCCAGTTAAAATTTCTCACTCGATTATCCAATTAATTGACTTTTAAGTACATTGAATAAAATATCCATGTCTATCTTATTACGCAAGAGCCTTTTCGTACTTCACCCAACTAATAATATTTTAAACTAATGTACGATATATTAAAGTCTATAGCATTAGCTAATATGGTTGACTTTATTTTTCGTCATAGTCTATAAGTAACTATTTAAATGCTATAAAATATGTAATTTGAAATAAATAATTATATTATATTATTGTTATTTTTTACTAATTTATTAGACGTTCATTGGTGGTGAAGTGATTGTTTTTTTTTCTTTTTTTCTTTTTTTTTAAAAAGTTTTTTTCCTTTAATTTTAATCGGCACTTAATTATAATAATTATTTTTTGATACTAAGTAAACATCCAATTACTTGATTATTCAATTTCTTTATTCAATATTTGTATACCACATACATTGAACCTTTCTTTTTTTAGTAGGAAATTATAATTTTTAATGTACCACTCAAATTGAAAACGGAAATTCTATGTGATGGCTATAAAACCAAAGCGATTTATGGAATAAGCTGGTAGCCAATTAAGCAACAACATGCTCATTTGTTGAATCTAATTGAAATGAAGATATTGAGATGGATGAATGGCATTATAAAAATAGAATTAGAAATAAATATGTTTTAGAGAGTTTATAAGTATGATGATGATAAGATGAGGGAAAGTTGATAGAAATGGTTTGATCATGTTCAATAAATAACCAAAAAAATTAATACACCTTCATAATAAATGGGTCAGGACAAGTTAAATGTTTTAAAAAGGGAAGGATAAAGTTTGAAAAAACACAAGTAAATGTAACCAAAAGATGCCTGATAGCTAAGATGGAGTGGAATGAAGGAGAAGAATGCTTGCATCCCATTAGTTAGGATAAGATATTTCAAAACATGATGATTTTAATTTTCACTGCATCTCGAATCAACTGTTGATAGCTTACTATCACCAAACCAATCCCTATGAGAGGGACTCAACTGCATGATGGCAATATTTAATTGAGCCACTTGCTGATGTTAGAGGTGAACTCAATGATATATATGTTTCATTTGTTCCATCCATCAATTTTGTTAGATCGTTTTAGGGTATGAGCCCGAAATGAGGCAAATCCAAATCTCAAGTGGACCACAATGTAAGAAGCAATGGTGATTGAATGCCCACCATTAAAATTTTATTGTGGGCGTGAAAGCTTTGGATTAGGCTAGTATTTGTGTTTCCCTTCATTTGGGTTTGCATGACCTTGTCACTAAGTTGGATGGCAAATAAATATTACAATGAGTCTTAGGAATTTTTTGGTATCATGGATTTTGAGGGGTTTGGCAGGATTTCGAATCTCTTGGTATATTTGGCACAGTAAAATAATTGGGCTCAAATCCCTTTTTAGAGTTTCAAATCTAAAGTGAAAGCTTTGATTACATCTAAAATTTTTTAAAGAGTCGCATACGTATCATGTGTCACTAGGATATTATTCTATTGGGCACATGGCCTACTAATGATATCCCACAATAAATTAGATTATCAATTGCACCATTATAATTAATTTAATACGATGATCTACTGTGTGCAAACATTGTCCATGTAAATCAACGGTTAAAAACTGTTGGTTAGTTATTTGGATGTGATTTTATGCTCGTGGTTCGTATGAGCTTGGAATTTCATCATTTTTGGGCAAAATATATACTTCGACAGACATATTACAACAACTATGTCATATTTGAGATGCATACATTCATTATAGATATTAAAGTTGATTTAATAATTAAATTCAAACCTTGTAAATGTATTATGCATAATGATTTTTGGATGATAGGTAATGCTAAGATTCTAAATCAGTGTGCCAAACACAGCAGGAGTATTTCAGGTTCCCAATTAGGATCCAAATCCATGCTCCTAAACAAGGCTTTAAGAAGTTTTTAATGGCTGATGTTCCGTCACCTTTTTTTTTCTCTTTAATGTGTACAGTTCACCTGAGATTTTGATCTACCTCATTGTTGAGCTCCTCCTTAAAATAATGATCCAAAGTGGATGGACGGTGTCGATGAAACACACACATCATGGTAGGCCCAAAGAGCACCGTTCAGAAGCGACGTGGCTAGGCAGGGTCAGCATGCAATCTGCGTCCCGCAACCGATAGTCTATCTCACACGTGTGTGTGGCAAGCGTATGAACGACTTGGATTGGACGCGGATTGCGTCCTACCTCCGTGGGGCCCAAAGTGATGTACCTATTTTATCCACGCCGTTAATGACTTTTATTAGGCCATTTTAAGTTATGATCCAAAGAATAGCTCCACCAGTGGAACACACCGAAGGAAGCTGCAGTGATAATGACACCCACCGTTGAAACCTTTACGAGGGCCACTGTGATGTTTTTTTACCACCCAACCTATAAATAAGGTCTTGTAGACGTGGATGAAGCGAAAACACAAATATAAGCTTGATCAGTAACTTCTCTAGCTCCCAAGCACTTTTTAATGGTGGACGTTCAATCCCCACTTTGTGGTTCACTTAGGATTTTTACCTGCCTAATATTTTTCACCATACCTTAAAATGATCAGATAAAAACGATTAACGGCGTGGATAAACCACTTAGATCAATGTTGGCCCAAAAGAGCCCTGCTCGGAAGGATTACTGTCCGGCGGGGGTAGGACGCCTTCCGCGTCCACTTGGATTCCTACTTCAACCATACTCGCGCGAGTAGCCCGTGTAAAGGCGAGACGGCTGAAAGGAAAGCGCCGCTCTCAAAAAATCCTCTCACTTTTTCCCATGTCTCGTCGCTGGAGAGAAAAGAGAAGTAAAATTCCCACCCGTACGGATCATGGCAGTTGCCGCCCGGTCTCACGACGCCGGGGATTCCCGGAATCTGACAACCCGGATCTGACCCACATGCCCGGAGATTCAAAACCCTAGAAAAGCCTCTCTCTCTCTCTCTCTCTCTCCCTCCTCTCTCTCTCTGCAATTCCTCGATCTCGATTTCCTCTGTCTGTCGAGAGATGTACGTAGTCCCTCCGCCTCAGGGTTCCGACCGGAGCGCCGCGGGAGCACCGGACGCCGTGGCGCCGCGGACTTACCAAACCTGGAAAGGCAGCAATGTAAGTAGAAATCCCTTTTCTGCTTCTAGGGTTTTGGCTTCGATTTCCCCTTCTTGATTCATCGTGTGCCTGAAATTAGGGTTTTAGACTGTCGCTAGAATCGTCTGTGACCGATTTCGATTCCGGACTGGATTTCGGCTGCGGTGTATGACGGATGAATTGAATAACTGAAAAAAGAACCAGTTTTGATCGTCAGGGGTTGATATTTACACCCCCTTTTCCACAGACACCCCATTCCTTGCAATCTGTGTAATGGTGAAGGGGTGCAGGTATCGAAAGGAAGGGGCGTTAAAAATAAAAAAAAAACAAAAAAAAAAACATAGGAAGGAATGGGCATAAATATCATTATCTTAAAACTATCTGTTTGTAGCTTGGCTTGAAATGTAGGCATTTGAATCGTTAGGTTGTGTTTGGGCGTATCACTGAACCCTCGTTGGCTTACTTGAGATGATTGGTGTTTGGGTTGATACGAGTAATGAAACCCATATTAAGTCGAATTATTTTTTCCTGCCTTCTCCACTGCAAATCGTTAGTGAGATGAGAACAGGAAAGCAACGCTCATACCTGTTCTTATCTCACGAGGCAGTGGAGTGGTTACTCTTGATAATTCCATACACTCAACTATCGCCAAATGCTGTGGCTGTTCATCCAGTGGGCCCCACCCAGAATGCATCGTGGCCCTAAAAATCAGGCTGGTACAGCTGTCAAGTGTGTGGTGGGCCCCAAGAGTGATTTGTTTGCATACTGTTGGTCAGGTCTTTTTTAACTGTCCACTTTTCTGCCCACATGTGATGCACCCGATACCAGATTGGTCCATTTTAGGGCCACATGAAATGCAGGTGTTGGCGGGGCCCACCAGATGAATGACTTAGATCTCACACACTTTCAGAGGTACGATTTGGGTGGCTACTCTTGCAAGAAGCATTTACATTTCTCCAATTTTCATTTATAATAATACCTTGGATAGTTTTGAAAGTTCAACACAATTTGATTTGATTTGACAAGTTGTCACTCAACCCTACTGAAGCCTGAGACAAGTCAGTCTATAGATTATGTTACTTATGCAGAAAACTTTGAGCAAACTGGACTTAGTGAATAGATCATCCTATTTCAGGGTAAATACTTACTCATTTGGTGACTTGAAAGTTGAAACCAAACCTTTCAGTTTCATACAACTTACACAACTGAATTAGAGTCACTGAGCCAACCAACACAGTAGGATGAGTTACTGTGCCTGTGCATGACCAACTCACGGTAGTCTCAATACATGTCTTAGCCATGTTGTGGTTTTGTTCAATAAATAGTGTTCATTGTAAGAGTTATGTACTTTTTTGGGTTGTGAGAGTGAGGTTCGTTGTTTATATTAGAAAAGAGCAAGGCCTAGTAAGAGATTCTATTTGCGCTTTTATTCTTCATTTCACTACCTGCATGAGTGAAATTATATTTCTCAAAAAGGAAAAAAAATACTAATCGAATGAAATTATGTAAGTCTCAACTTGTGAACTCTTGGCTATGGATACTTCAGCGCGGGATTTGCTTATTTTCTTAATGCAATTAAGATGTTTGAGATCCATGTAGAATTTGGATCATTATCTCCACACTATTTTTTTAAATGTTTATGTTCAGTATTAAATCATATATCTTATTTTGTTCAAGTAGAAAATGGGGACTAGTTCTTCTCTTGCATGTATTTTGTCTGGTTTTAACATAATACAAGATGCCTGGTTTTATTTTTTCATTTATGCAGGATTAGAACGTAAATAATGCATGAACAGAGGAGCTTAAAAACAGAACATAGGACATTCTCTAGGCAATATAATGAGTTCATGTATTTCATGTTGAATGCGTGTTAGACTATATTCACTATGAGCTCCTGGATGCTGTTATCTTGGTCACCTAGAATATAGGAATCATGGTGTAACTTCAGTGAAGTGATTCCATCTCATTGTGTATATGATAATTCATTAACGCTTACCTATATGGACCAACACTATATTTTGCATGTTGGCCTTCTACATTTCAGTTACCTTTAAGGTCTTAACTTCAAGTTTGGTAAGACACAATGTTCTTGAATTAAAAAAAAGGCTGAAAGAACAAGGTTGAAACGACAATAAGGACCATTTTGTTTACAAATTATGTAGACGCATTGACGGTTCGCCAAGACTAGAAGGTGAAAAGATAACTGTGGTGCACAAAATAGCCGCTTGATGATAGACCAGTCACTGCTTTAGGCACTGAGATGTTTCTGTAGCTAGTTGAGAATCCAACCTGAAGTTGCTCTTTTGTCCAACAGCCCTACTCCCATATGCTGTGCTTGTGCCTTAGAGTATGTTGGCACTGCGGATTTACACACAACTCCATTTTTAGAATGTATTGGGGATTTTTAATTTAGTCTAGGCTAGTTCGGAAATTCTCCATTATATACATTCTTCCATCTTTTTTTTTCTCCTGTGTAAGTGCAACCTTTAACACTTGATGTAGATAGCTCAAACGTTTTTGTCAGTCTTAGATATAGAGCTCAATTTGGTTATATATGATGCGATCTCCATTTTCATGTGAGCTGCAGGTGAAAATTTGTTAGTTCTATAAAATCAAATGTCTGCATCCCCTTCACCAAGTCCATTCCATCTTATCACATCATCCTTTTTTTTTTTTTTTTTCCATTTTCTTTTATAGGCACTTCATTGTGGATTCTGCAATGAAATCTTTCAAATTTAATTGATTCAAGATCTTTGGACTGGGAGTTACATTTATATTCGATCTTTCTATTCTCTTAGCTGATGTATACTAGGCTTCTTATCTTTGTTTCATGATTCCATTATTAAAGTTGGAGTGGTGAGAGGATCACTTTATCTACACTTTCAAAGCTAAGAGTATTTATTTCTCTTGCAATGCCACAGAGGACATCACCATACAATTATTTTAAGAAATATCATCATTCACGTGGTTGTTCATATCTTATGCAGATATTTTTCCTTCAAGGGAGGATTATATTTGGACCCGATGTGAGATCTTTGGTGCTGACCATATTTCTCATTGCTGCTCCTTCCGCAATATTCTGTGTATTTGTTGCTAGAAAACTAATGGATGATTTTCCTCACCATCTGGGGATATCAATAATGGTGGTTGCTGTTGCATTCACATTATACGTGAGTATCATCTTTGTCCGAATATCTTACTATATATGACTAGGCTCAAGTTGCCCAGTCTGTTTTCTTTGCGATCTCTATGTTTACCTTCTCACTGACATTGGATTAGTGGTAAATTTGCAATGATCTTTGCTAATGCTCATGTCATAGCATCCTAACGTAGATGTTGAGAAATGCTAAAGTGATTTGCTTGAATAGCCCATTATAGGCAATTTGCATTCTCATTGGAAGACGTGTTCCAGAAATGGCTTCGAGGAAGAAACACCTGTTTGCATCTGGATGTGAGAGAATTGTAAAGAGATTGTGCAACAAAAAATTGGAGGGGCCCACTGTGATATCTATGTGTAGTCCTCTCCGTCCGTCAGTTGACACAGATCATTTTAGGTAGTGAGTAAAAAAATCAGGCTGAAAATAAAACCTAAGTGAGCCACACCAGTCACCACCACAGGAAATAGTGGGGATGAGGACATCCACCATTATATACCTTCGTGGTGTCCACCATGATTTTTATTTTCATCTAACCTTTTCATAAGGGGAATCCCACCAGGACGAAGTGGAAAAAGAAAAAAAATATCAGCCTGATAAAAAACTTCGGTGTGTGCGAGCGAAGCAGGTTTTTTAATGATGGGTGTCCCCATCCCTAGTGTTTTTTGTGGCATGGCCCACATGATTGTTGGATCTACCATTTTTTTAAGACGATATCGTAAGATGATCTACCTCAACAGATGGACAGAGTGGATTTAATACGTACATGATGGTCACCCCACATAGCTTTTTGTTGCAGGACTCTTTGCAGTACTCACGTCTGCATGGATCTAATGCTTGTTCTCTGAAAAAGATTTGTGGTGCATGTGTTTCAATGGAGGCACAGCTCCTAATGAACGACTCACATGTATCACCGTGGCATACCTCTTAGATTTTTGATGGCTTAATGTTTGTTTTTTCTTTGTAAGCTAGATAGTTATACATTTGTTTTTTTTCTTGTGAAAAATGTTATTTTCCTTCGTGGTGGTTGACTGTTGGATATTATGATGACTTAACATATTCTGTCTTTGGAACTCTAGTTGCTAGGTATGGTTGTTATCACATCTTTTGAACACGTTATGCTTGTGGCTGATGTTTCATCACGACATCCTGCACATTGTTTATAGTGTTGGATTTGAGAACCATCATGGAGTCTAACCAGGACATAATGTGCCTGTAATTGCATTCTTTGTTTCACGATGTTTTCAACTCCAGTGTGGTGATCTGTTATGATTTCTTCATGAAATTACTTACAATGGTCTCTTATATTTTTCTGTTACCATTTGTCGATTCCAACTTCATGTATGTTAAATTTTCTTTTTTAATAGCTTTACATTTCTGGCATACCTCTCAGTATCATACCTCACATGCTTTCGCATTTTCACGTGTCTATGTTGTGGCATTTAATAGATTTTAGAGGTAAACCTGCAAATTGTTCATAACATATTGGCTTTGCAGCCGTATTGTGGCTCATAAATAATAATCCCATGTGTTATTTAGCCAACAATAGAGTAACTTTATGTTCTTCCAGCCATTTTCCGTGTTGTAATTTTAGGTGATGATAAATGACTAAAAGTCCCTTTTTCCCTTAGAAGTGAGATGTAATATAAATAAAGTTGCATGAACTATTATATTAAAAAAATAATAGTATTCCCTTCTACTCGTCCTTAGGCTTGATATGAATCTCTAATGATATCCACTCTTAATGTCAATCTTTGAAAAGACCTTTGCTCCATGCAGCATGTCTTACATATCATCCAAGTGGGGAATAGGATACCGGTACTTTAGTAGTTCGGCTGATCAAATGACTATTCACACACGTCCTCAAAGATTCTTCTTAGAAGATAATTATGTAAGAAAAATAATATGGTGACATATTTTCCTGAATGAAGCTCTTTTATAGAACCTCAACAACATGTCAGTGGAGCTCGGCATGTAGTATGCAAGATTTGATAGACTTGAACCCAACACTAAATATGGTGTCGAATGTTCCTCATAGGAGGAAGTTCGACTAGGAGTCCTTCGAGCACCAAGTCTTCGTATTCATGAATGAGCTCTTTTATAGGAGGCAGAATATTAGAATGTTTTGTGCAAGGTATTATCTAACGATCTCTCTCTCTCTCTCTCTCTCTAAATTGGAAAAAACCTAAAAACTTGTATCTGCCCCTTAACATTGAAATTTTTTTCAAAAAACATGTATTTGCCCCATGACAGACCATTACGGGGCTATTACAGCCTCTACAGGGAGCGTAACGGGCCGTTAACTGTAGTTATAGGTAATTTTTTTCATAACAGTTGTTACGACCATTACGACCCCATAAACGATTGCCACCGTAAAGGTATGGCCTTTAAGGCGTTGTAACGACCTTTACGGCATACCATGGTTTTGTGTCTTTTTTAGCAATCAAATAAATTAATAATGTTAGTCTCCTTCGTATAATGTAACGATTTCTCTCTCTCTCTCTCTTTCTTTTTTTTTTTTTTTAAAAAAAAAAAATTGAAAAAAACCTAAAAACCTGTATCCGCCCCTTAACATTGAAAAAATTATAATTCAAAAAACATGTATTTGCCCCATGATAGACCATTATGGGGATGTTACAGCCTTTACAGGGGGCGTAACGGGCCATTAATAGTAGTTATAGGTCATTTTTTTTTTTCCATAATGGTTGTTACGACCATTACGACCCTGTAAACGATTGCCACTGTAAAGGTATGGCCTTTACGGCATACCATGGTTTTGTGTCTTTTTTATCAATCAAATAAATAAATAATGTTAAGTCTCCTTGCGTTCATCTTCAAACTTTTCCACTCACAACAATTTTAAAACATGTTGAAAAGACGTTTCATTTGGTGTAATGTGATATTAACACCATTCTTAAGGAAGGAATAAGTGTTAGCCCGAGTCAAATGCACCATATCTTTGACCCATAACCATGGTCCCTTTACAAAATGTTGCATGCATCCAGAGGATCGTGTCATACCACATGTCATATGTGTACTTAGATCCATTGGGGAGTTAAAATCAGCACCTAGAGTTAACAGAAACTTCTCCCCCCTTCTTGAACCAACAAATCTGGTATGGCGCGTGGATGCTTATATTCTTTCAGAAAAAAGGAACAAAGTTGATAATGTTCTCACCGATCAGAGAATACAAAGTTGAAAGTGTTCTTTGAGTTTTAAATTTATTCACCATTTCTTGTGAGGTAGTTCTCATTGCTCTCCCCATCTACCAAAATCGTATATATCTTCCCATTAGAAGTGAAAGTTATGAGGAAGATATTATGTCGCAACCATCACCCGTCATTAATCACCAGAGGCGTTGATAGCATGGTCCTTTGGATAACCAACAAGTTGCCCATATCACCATAGACATTTGCCACATCTTTCTCAACATGCGCCCCATCCTCATGTATATTAACATATGTTTTTCATATTTTGGGTCATCTTCAACTTTCATATGCATGTTGTCAGGAGCATCTTCACCACATTCCCCTTCCTTGGCCAAATTCACTTTAATTGTGAACTCAGGTTCATGATAGTGAAAGGAGTGTTATTTTGCCCCGTCTTTGTCCATAACCACCTCCTCTAGGTTGGGGGCTTGGCTCCATTGTTGGATTTGGCCCATCAACTCTTGACCTATGGGAAGTCTCATGGTTGTCTTACCTGGGAAGTTAGCGTGCTGCCCCATCATTAATGATGGCCTTCATGGGGCACCAAATCGTCTCCCAAATCATTAATTAATTATCTCCTCAACTTTTAACACAAGAATGCATGCATTGAACATTTTAGATACTACTTTAAAAGACATTTCATTTCTAGCATCCAGGTTAAGACCAATAAAATATCTTGAAGTCTTTTGGTCTTCATACTTAACGAAACCTTGCCTGTAATGTCAATGTGTGGAACTCCTCAATATATTCATTTACCGATTTATTCTCTTCATATAGATTGTGACCTAATAGAGGTCACATGCATAAATCTCTAGTAGGAACTTTCTTTTTAGCGTCTTTTTCATCTTTTCCCAAAAATATACTCTCCTTACCTTGACGGATTTGTGTAGCTTTATGATTGTTCCACTACTTTCTCCATACCTCAACGGATTTGTTTGGCTTGGAGAGTATTCCAAACATGTTATCGCATGACTGAAAAAACTTTATAGCTACTAACTTAACCTTCCAATTGTCCACGATTTCTTTGTACGATTATACCTGAACACCTATTCCACCTTGCTTAGCCAATTGATGAAGTCATCAACAGGGAAACGACCATGGAATTCTAGAATTTCTGCCTTAATTTTGAGCTCTCTGTCACATTCCAACAATCAAAGGATTCGATCATCGGTATCTTTACAAGCCGAGGCCATTCGTTTTTTAGTTAGGACCTTGGTGGGGACCTTCCCCCATGATTCCACTTGTTCCAACTTCAGTCTTTGGATTCCCTCCACACCAGAGCTCTCTCACTTGCATACTGATAGTGCCTACCAAATGTGTGAGTTGATCTACTCGCTCTGTGAGTGCGTAGATCAATTGGGTTACTTGTGCAAACTCTTCCTATATCACTCCTTTTGAAGCCATTAAGAGACGATAAGAGTCGAAAATCCCTGAAGATGACCCGCTTTGATACCACAATGGTGGAACTTGGTCATTGAGTCAATGAGATCTCAAACACTTGAATCGTAGAGAATGGACAGGAGAAAAGCCATAAGAAATGTTTAAGCAAAGAGAAGAAATAACTTTTTTGATATTCAAACTTCTTCTTTTACAATACTTAAGGAAATTCACAACATAGAAAATGTGGAATTCCTAACTCAAAACAGAGATTGGTAGCTAGAAAACCAAAACCATGTCCAGTCCACTGCCTATCAAAATGTTTGTTAAGCCGCAATATTACATTATATGTCACCACTAGCACTATATATATCTTCTCCTGTCGATGCATATGCACAGTGAAAAGGAACCCTTCTATGGATTTGAGAGCTTCATATCCTGTACAGACCATATCACATTCTTCAACAATGAATGTTGCATGGCAACTCATTTACATTGTTGACATACTAGAAATGGCATGAGTAGCAGCAAACTTAATAGCTTGCCAGGTGATACTTTCCAAGTAGGAATCGGTTGGCTCTAGGAAGTACTCCAAGAGTTAAACTGTATACCACAATGACAGAATGGTTCATGCAATTTATTTATTTATTTTTATAATAATTCATGAAAATTTATTTATATTATATTTCACGTTTTTTTGGGAAAAAAAGGACTTTAATCATTTATGATTGCCTAAAGTTAGAACTTGAAAAACAACTGGAAGAACATAAAGTTAGTCTATGTTAGTTGAATAACACACGGTTTATTATTTAGGAGCCATAGTATGGCTGCAAGGCCGAGCTGTTATGAACACTTTGCAGGTTAGCTCTTTAAATGTTTGTGGCAAATTATTGTTTCTCCTCTTGTAGGTTTCCCTTGTTTGGGTCTACATTTTCATATCTGTCTCTCTTTCAAATGTCACTGAACCATGCAAGAGTGGAAAAATGGCCAGGGTTCAATTAAGAGGCATCTTTTCTACTGTCTCCTGTTTGTATGGAACTAAAATTAGCAGGTGTGCTACTCCACCCAAATTCTCTTTTCCAGAAGGTTGAATAAAACCTGCAGAAAAAGAAAAACAGAAAAGATTGATTCAGTTTACTATGCAACATAAAGGTTTTCATTTTCTCTGATCCGGTGCTGCTTTTTTACTTTTTTCTGTTTTTATTTTAAGTTTTGCCCAGGTAAGAAGGTCACAAGGCCTTTATTTCTTGGGTAGAGTTTTGGGGCCACAGCCTCGCCCAAACTCAGAAACTGTTCTCAGGGGAATGGTCATGCCTCAGGATCTATGTTCATTAACCAACTGAACTATTGAGTTGGAGGCTCTATGATTGGTGCTGTTTTAATACTCAGTGGAAAAAATTGCATCAAACAGGTAATAAATTGAAATATACCTATTGGAAGACTCATGGTCATACTGAAAATTTACACTTTAATACATCAAGAGGTGTATTTCAATTTCTTATCACCTGGTTGATGGATCACAACTATATCACTAGAAATTTAGATGCTGTTTCAAAATTTCTATTTGTAGGCGATTGAAACATACCTAGAAAAGAAGTAATGCATCATCACGCTGATGGTGTAAACATGCCTACCTATTGATCAGTTCTTAAAACATACACATACTCAGGCGGGTCATGACCATATCAATCATGATATTAGAGGCTTCCTATCATGACTGGAAGAGTCCTATTATAATTGACCATAACTTTGGTCAAGATACTAGCATCGTATAATAAGCTCTCAGCGTCCTTTATTACATTTGAAGTAAGAACCATTATACAAACAGATCTGGCAATGGGTGCCATAATTAGTGTAGATATGCATATGTGGGATCATGAACATTCTGTATTTGTTTCTTATTGCTTCTCTCTGACTTGACCATACACGTGCTCGCTGTTCTTGCCTGAATTTCAAAATCTCAAACTGACCAAGGCTTCTGGTTACTCAGGTTTTATCTCTTCTCCTGTTCACCTCTGGAAGAGATCCTGGTATTATACCACCTAATTTACATCCGCCAGAGCCAGAAGGCCATGATGGGAGCATGGAAGTTGGAGGTGGCCAAACTCCGCAGCAGTCACGCCTACCTCGCATGAAGGATGTTGTTGTCAATGGGATCACTGTGAAGATCAAATACTGTGATACCTGCATGCTGTATCGGCCCCCTCGCTGCTCCCACTGTTCCATCTGTAACAACTGTGTGGAACGTTTCGATCACCACTGCCCTTGGGTAGGGCAGTGTATTGGGTTGGTAAGGCACCCAAATGTCTATAATTTCTATCAAGCATGCGCTATGTTATTGATATACTAACCATACTAAATCACATTCAACTGTCATACGCACGTGCCCCCATCTGAATCACCCATGGACCTGAAATTGCACTGGTTGGATAGTCCTAACCATTCTATTGGATGACTTGTTTAGGAAGAAAATGGATGATTAAAAGTGGACTAGTGGATCACGTCTAATGGACAGGTCTTCTATCTAAGCACTAATGATTTCGGAGGATGTAATTATTGGGCTCTAGCCTATCCATGATGGGGCCCGACAAAAATGACTTTAGATTTCAGACACATTTCAACTCGGGCTGCAGTGAGATTTGCATGTGATATTTTTGCAGTGTTAAATTAGCATTCCCAATCAGATATATTATGTGCCTGCTGAATTTATGGAAAAAAAGAGGGAGGTTTGGGAATTTAAAAGGAGAGGGAAGGATGGAGAATCCAAAAAATAGAAGACAGAAAAAGCAGCAGCTAGCATGTGTTTCTTTGTTACTCCATTTTGTAGGTATTTGCACCAATCTCTTATCTATTTCACTTCTGGTTGCAGCGCAACTACCGGTTCTTCTTCATGTTTGTCTTTTCCGCAACTCTGCTGTGTATATATGTATTCGGGTTTTGCTGGGTGTACATCAAGAGAATCATGGATGCTGAACACATCACAATCTGGAAGGCAATGACTAAGACTCCCGCCTCCATTGTGCTCATAATTTACACTTTCATATCAGTTTGGTTTGTTGGTGGCCTCACTGTCTTCCACTTGTATCTCATCAGCACGAACCAGGTAAACTAACCACTTTTAAGTACTCCCATGGGTATTTGCAAGAGGCAGATTACATATCCCACTCTCCCACATGTTCCAACTTCCAATGTAGCAAGTGTGTATGGGATCTAGGCTCCTCAGGAGGAGGCTGTTGCCATGCATGTGCTGTTGCCCAAAATTCAGGCCAGTCCTGTCATTAGGTGGGCAACACGTATACATAGTCAATTCTTTTAACTGTCCATTTTTCCCATTCTAAAGCAGCCCGCCTGATTATCAAACCAGCATTGGGCCACAGTTCATGCATGGTGGGCACCTCTGATGAATGATGTGGGTCTCAGGCGTGCCACATTGACACTTACTCGCAAGTAGCCATCACGTTTCTCACCATGTTCTCAAGTCTGACCCCTGTGAAAAGAGCACGGAGGTCTTCAACATATATTCTTTGATTGATGTATTGTCATTCTTTTGGATTCTGTTTGCAGACAACCTATGAGAACTTCAGATATCGATATGATCAGCGGGCTAACCCATATAATCAAGGGGTGGTGAAGAACTTCAAAGAGGTGTTCTTTACGAGCATTCCTCCGTCAAAGAATAAGTTCAGGGCAAGAGTACCACAGGACCTGGGGATGCAACAACGTTCAGTGGGTGGAGGGTTTATGAGTCCAAACATGGGGAAAGCTGTTGGGGATCTGGAAGTGGGTAGAAAGGCGACATGGGGAGAGGCAAGAGAAGGGACGGCTGATCTTGAAGCAGGCTTCAGCCACGATGGTTTGGAGAACAAGGATGGTGGGTTTGGTGAGGCTTCCCCGGATTTGAGCCAGGCCCTCCCAACAGAGAGCATGGAGGGGCGGGCTGGGGTTCATCACCCGAGGCGTTCCAGTTGGGGCAGAAGAAGTGGGAGCTGGGAAATATCGCCTGATGTCCATGCGATGGCAGCAGAGGCTGGGGAATCAGATAGGATTGGCAGCGGCAGCAGCACGAACGGAAATCATCGATAGGATGGTCTGGTTGGATTGGGCTTGAACGTTTTGGTGGTAGGATGCTCTAAGTTATGTTGCATGTGTTTGTACTGACTGGCGCATCGGGACACTATTCAGGACCCGATGGATCAGCAGCCTATAGTTTCTCTTACCTCAGTCAATGGATGTGTTGCAGTTGTGGAAGTGTCCGGTTTGTTGGTTTTCTAGGGTTTTGCTTATCCGAGGACTTTGATCATCAGTACTGAGGCTTGTCTGAATTTGGGTGTACAGGGGCTATGCTCTGATTTCCACGGATTTGTTTTTCTTCTACCATTTTTAAAGCTAAGCATTTACTTAAATTTGTTTTTATCAGCAATACAACATACCATGGTGCAGTGATCTAGGCGATTGTCTGTTGGGCCGCACCTTGGAAGCCCTTTCTAGATTGGGAAATAGCAGTTTCCAAATCAGTTCACCATGTTTCTCTCCATCATTAATAAGTTGAAAAATGAGATTTTTAGGTTGTACTATAGACTGGATTTTCGGTGTGTGATCATCTGCAGTTGGCCCATGTAACAATGACCTGAATCATTGAAGCCATCAGTCACCTGAACACAATTAACTCCGGACTTGATTACGCCGTACCTCATAGGTCAGAGGTATGAAGGAAGTTATATATAAGCCAAAAGGGAACCTTTTGTAAAAGTGAGGCCGTGGTGCCTGAGAGAGATCTGGGCCATTCATCAGGTGGATCTCCAAATCTCCTTAGAATTACTCCATTCCAATTTAATGCTGACACGAAGTACATTTGAGGAAATTTTTTTTTTTTTTGCAAAACCTAGGCCTGGACATGAGCCATGGACCTATGTTTGTCTGAGCCTGACGCAGCTCGGACCAGGACCGTTGCCAACCCCACTAAGTCTTGAAGAAATTGTTTGCTCAGAGATCTTCATATGGACCCAACAATACGAGATTGTTTCATGATTGACCGTCCATCCTCTGGGCCCTACCTAAAATAGATCATGATTCAGTAATCACAATGAAACCATATGTGGTAAACATGGATTGATGGGTTGAGCGTGAATACACTTCCATCTGTAAATCTGTGCAGTATAAGCTCGTATTGTTGCCTGTAGATACCATAATATGGACGGTACTGATCGTTAGGTCACTTACATGTGGTTCCATATGGCAAAAGCGTCACGTGCCTTTTCTTAAAGAAAAGAAGGGGATAATTAATAAACAAATATCAAAATACATATTGTAAAAATTAAAAAAAAAAAAAAAAAACTCCGCCATTTCTGAACTTACGTAAAACTTATGATAACCAACTCTCACAAAGCATCCTAACAAACTTTCTAATTATGGTTTAAGAAGAACCCTAATTCAGAATACTGGGCTGTGGCGGAGGAGCGGCTAAGATGGTGGTGCCTGGGCTGTGGCGGGTAGCGGCTAAGATGGTGGTGCGTGATGGGGTTGAGGAGTGAACGGCTCTGATGACGGGAGGTCGGATGCTTGTTCAGCGAGTTTGTGATGGTGGGTCACGCAGTCGTCTGTGTCGGGGCTGAAGCTGAAATCCGAAGAAGAAGAAGAAGAAGGGTTTTGTGGGGGTTTTGATTTGATGAGAATATCATTAGGGAATAAGGGAAAGGAGAGGAGGTTTTGTCTTGGGTAAGGAGGAGGTGGTGCCAAAGACAGTTGTGGGGCCTTCGATGGAGGGCTGAGATTGATTCTAGAAGAAGAACAGGAAGAAGAGAAGGGATGAAGATGATGGGTTTTGGAAGGAGGGAAGAAGGGTTTTGAGACAGAGAGATAGGCTGACATGTTTTTGCTCGATAGAAGTTTTGCTTTCTTTCTTTCTATTGTATAGTCCTGGGACTGGAGATATACTTATAGGAAGCGACAACGCGATTTCCGTTTTAAACGTGTGTTTTTCAAGCGAAAGCGCCGTCTGCATTTTCATCGCGGATTTATTTATTTATTTATTATTATTGCGGTGAGTGGGCCCGCGGTTCGGTAATCCATACCGTTGATCTGTTTTGTTCTAATGTGGATTGGCTGTATCTGTAAATTTTGCCTCTGTAGGAGAATATAGACTCTTGATTTGGATCCAACAGACGGGTCGTGCTATTAGTGATTGGGATCTTCCAATCCGGGAGATTTTACGCCTGGGTTACTGAAGCGTGGGTCCCACCTGTATGAATTGAGATGCGTGCTCGAATAGGAAACGTATCATGCAAGTCTTCGGGCGTCAATAGCTTGTGGCCCCGGTAGAGGAACTTTCTGTTGGCGGAGTGCACGTCTCCCACCCGCAGGCGGACACGGATTATCAGCCACCCAGATCATCGGGGACGCGGATTTGGTACTGATAGCCTCAGTAGCGATGTGGCTACTGACAGTGCTCGGTGGGCGCTTGCCTGCATGACCTAATCAACAGGTTGGATGACAAATAAGCATTACAGTAAGCCTTAGAAAGTTTTTAATAGCAGGCAATCCTTTAATCGATTTGACAAATAACAAATAAGCATTACAGGTTGGAAGTTTTTAATCGAGATTTAGATATCCCACTTTTATGAGATCGTTATCGGTAAAGTAATGATTTAGAAAAATTGATAAATCACTTCGATAAAACACATACATCATGCGGAGCCCACCTTCACTACTGATGATGTCAATACACAATCTGTGTCTCACAGTCGGAAGCTGTGGGCCATCGTGGTATTAGTAAGAAATCCACTCTGTTTATCTATTTTTTTTTAGCTCATGTTAGCTCGTGTGCCAAAAAAAGTTGAGGCTCATCCACTGCACGAAAAATTGGTAAAGGAAATGGCCAGGTCGAAACTTCCCGATGTCCTTCCTGATGTCTGTATGGCATCCAAACCTTTCATAAGGTCATTCCCATTGGGATGAGCTGAAAAGACGAGAATATTAGCCCGATACAGAACTTTTGTAGCTCCATGAATGTTTCAACGGTAGGCGTATAATCCCCACCGTTTCCTGTAGCGTGGTCCGATTGAGTTTTGGATCTGCCTAATTTTTTGTTTCGTTCCTAAAATGAGATGGAAAATTGGATTTACGGGGTGGATTTTTCACGGACATAACGGTGGGCCCCATTTAGCTTCCGACCAATGGAACTTCCAGAAGTCGGGGGTCGCAGGCAATCAGCGTCCGCCGCACGCTATTTCGAAAGAGGATCGTATTATGATACGCGGCCCGCTTTATTGATGCACGGGTTTTTGAAAGTTCCCGTCCACGTTCAATGGAAAAAGGTCCCAGCTTGACTGGTTGGATGTTTTTTAATCTTGGAAGGTTCTTGGGTCTTGGTGCAGCTAACCATCGGTTTAATTACCAACCATGGGCGCTGCTGGACCGGATCCTACTCTTCAACACCTTTTTAAAGCAGCGCCTACAACACCCCTTGTGAGGCCCACCATGTTGTATATGTAAAATCCACTCCGTCCATCAGGTACTATCCGGTTACAGGGAAAAAACCCGTCTAAGATATACTGCTCAGTTGGGTCAAACCACAGGGAGTGATAGAGATGGTATAACAACCATAGGTTTATGTGTGGGCCCATCATGGTTTATATATTTCATCAAACCCGTTCATCATGAGTAACTCACAGAATGAAGTAAAAAAATACAAAAAATAGATGACCCAAATATTATACGGGCCACACCGTATAAACTTACAAAATGTTGAGAGAAATTCTATATTGTTCCATTAATGTGGCCCATCATAATTTTTTAATGTTCTGATATTTTATATGTACGGTTAAAACAATAGTTCTAACCTTAAGGATGGAATGGATTTACATATAAACATGGAGGAGCCTACTTAGCTTAGGCGTGTTTAGAAGCTGCGTAATACAGGTGTGGTAGACGATTCCGGTCCGGCGAAACGGATTGGCTACTCCCCCTGACACCAGCCCGGGGGCTGGTGGTCGGTGCTCTGTGGGCCCCACCATGATGTATGTGTTTCATCCAATCTGTTCATCCATTTTTAAAGATCATTTTAAGGTTTGATCCCAAATATGAGAGATGTATAAACCTCAGGTGGACCACACCACATGAAAACAAAAGTGATTGGATATCCACCATTAACATACTCCTAAGGCCCACTGTACTGTTTATTTGACATCCAATCTGTTGATTAGGTCATAAAGGCCAGATGAAAGAAAAGAACAAAAATTAACTCGATCCAAAACTTTTATGGCCCCCAAAATGCTTTTAATGGTCGACGCTCATTAAACACTGTTTCCTGTAATGTGGTCCAATTGAGATTGAGATATATCTCATTTTTGGTCTCATACCTTAAAATGATCTGTAAAAATAGATGGACAACATGGATGAAACACATACATCATGGTGGGCCCCACAGAGCACCGACCATCAGCCATTGGCTGATGTCAGGGGGAGTAGCCAATCCGTTTCCGGCGCTACTTGTCAGTTGCCCGAAAGAAAAGCAAAAGAGTACCCGAGCGACTCATTATATAATTCCTCCCAATTGTTTGAAAACTCGGCGAGTTGACTCAGTAACCGGCCGAGTCTTATTCAGATCGACAACAAAACATTTCGGGTTTCTATATAACTCGGCACCAACTCGGTGAATCTTCCGAGTTAGAAACCATACACTAGCCTAGATAAGCTGAGTGCTGGTGTAAGTTATAGTGCTCCCAATTGCATTGGGTCAAGTGGACAGTCCACTTGATCAATCCAAACCGTCCATTAAGTCCAGAACACACTTTTAGGGTACGATGTTATCATCGTACTAATTGGACAGTTCAATCCGTCATTGATTTGGCATTTTTTTTGAGCCATTCATTTTATTAGCCGTGGATGGGATGGTTAAGATTGCCTAGCAGAAGTGATCCTCTATAATAATAAGCAATCCATGATAAGCCCAAAAGTAGATAGATCAAATTGTTGATTGGACCTATTTTTATGTAATTGATCTTGGCTGGCAATATTAAATTCTATCGATCAGATGGTTAATATTGTCAGGTCGGTATGATTGTTGCCTGATAGCTCGTGAAATGATCCTTAAACCTAATGAATGGTCTAGATCAAAGGATTGGATTGTCTAAGGGTCCCAATGCAACTATGAGCACTAGAGCATCTTCATGCTTGAAGATTGTCCTTACTCTTGGACGGATGGTAGACTCGTTGGAGTTTCAACTCCCGTTCCAGGGTTCGAGTATCCATAGGGGGTGAAATTCCCCAGGGGTGTAGGGAGTGAGTGTGTGCGGGTGTGGGGTGTGTGAGTCTGCGTGCGTAAAAAAAAAAAAAAAAAAAAAAAAAAAAAAAAAATAAAAAAATGCTTGAAGTTTGTTCTACTTAATAAATGGTAAACCACCAACCGTTGAGGTCATGGTTTAAAATAGCATCCATCTGAGCCGTTGGTTTTCAGTACAATACATTCATCAAGTGGGCCAGACACCTACGTTGATTCCTACAATTGGTCGTTCATTATATCCAACGGTGCGTCTTGCCTGGACCTCCCTAATTTGACAGCAGGAGATTTTATGTGGTGACCGACGTTTTGCACGGCTAGAATGTTTTCTATATAAAGAGGTGAGCTCCAGTGGTACTGCAAATGTGGGGCCCACATGGTGTATGCATCGCATTCAACCTGTCCATCAGGCCTTTAAATCAGCTCGATCTAAAACTCTGGTGGGCCACATCTCAGGAAACACGGTGGGAGGGGATGCTCACCCTTGATTCTCGCCGAGTCCATCTGAGTTGCAGAACAGCCTGATGTCTGTCTTGACCCTTCATCCAAAGCATTTGAAGTGTTTGAACGACCTGGATCACGTATATAAAACGTGATCGAGTCCCCACGCAAATCAAGGGTCGACGTTCCTTCTCTACCTGTCGCCTGTGCTGTGGCCAACTGAGTTTGTGTTGGGTTGATTTTAACTAACGTAAGGCAGCACATCTGATGGACGGGTAGGATGTTGTGAATACTATGTGGGGTCCACTTTTGCCCGGTACACCACTGGAACGCACCCCATGAACGGGGAAGCGGATTGGCTGTACGACACGCCAGCTATGTAGCTGCTGTAGGTACGTGTCGTAAGAAGACGAGCACTGACGCTCCTCGAGCTCCAAAGTTGTACGAACAGTTCAAAGGGAGTTAGAGTTACATGGCCATCGTGACGTATTTATTATATCTACACTGTTTATATATTTTTAAAGATTATTTTATATTATTATCTAATAAATGAATCATATTGAAAAATTATCTCTACCACACCACAGATAACATTGGAGATACTGGTAAAATGGATGGAAGGAGTGGAAACAATATATAAATCACGGTGGAGTCCATACAATTTACTCAGTATACCTAACTTAGTGACATACTCAGTGCGCAATACAATCTCCTTTCAGTTGTGTGTGGCAGTGAAAATGAAAGAAATAAATTGCCTTTAGAAGTTGAAATAAATAAGTTATTTTTTCTAAAAAATTATTTATTCAAGTTTCATAACCAAACTAAATTTTATTTTTCATTACCAAACCAACTTATTTAATAAAAGAAACTTAGTAACCTAGCTAACGTAAAAAAACTTACTTAGATGGTAGTATCCCATCGGAACCTGGATAGACACGGATTGGCTGGAGACCAATTCACCAGGGATATACCTAGTGACCCCACTCTGTGGGGCCAGCTTGATTAAATGTTTTATCCACATAGTCCATTTGTATTCCAGTCATTTTAGGCTATGTGCTTAAAAATGAGGTAATTCAAAATTCAAGTGGACCACGTCAAGGAAACAGTCGGCATCACGTTTGAAACCTTCCCAGGGGCCACCATGATGTTTGCCTGCCATGGAACCTGATGAGGAGGTCACGTAAGCTTAGATGAAGGGAGGGCGCAAATATCAAAATGAAAAACTTCTATAGCCCCCGTGCATTCAATCTCCTCCATTTCCTATGGTGCGGTCCCCTAGAGCTTTATCTAGCTCAAGCCAAGCCCTTAAAGAGGCTTGGAAAACGGATTGATAGTGTGGATGAAACACAAACATCATGGCGGCCCCATTGGCTAATAGGGATATTTAGAGCTGTACACAAATCAAATTGAGTCAAGCTTAGCACAACTCAGTCTCCGAGCCTGATTGGCTAGCTCGACTCTCCTTGCTCGGCAACTCAAGCTAGTGCAAAACAATAATAATACTTTACAAAGTTTTTTTTTTTTGTAATAATTTATTTGGTATCTATACCTTCCTCGCCACCTGCTAATCTTGTGGAGAATGGATGCACCTGAAACACCCAAACAATGTTTCGTTGAGTCATTTTATCAAACACTCAACTACCAACATCAATATCAAAATAGCCACGTCACCGAGCTAATTCAATCCTAGTCTATTCGAGTTGAGGGTCGATCCAAGTCGAGTCAAGCTCCAACTAGGCTAGAAATTTTTTTGATCTCTAAACCTTAGTTCGAATCGGTCTAAATTCAATTTCGAACTAAAGTGAGTGGTGCTTTTCCGAGTCGAGTCGAGTGAGCTGACCGAGCTAATTCTACTCGTGCGCAGCTCCCGTGGGCTGCGTCGGATGCGTATTTTTTGGGAAAGCCTTCCGCAGGAAGTTCCTGCACTGGAAACCTAGGTGGGCCCAACGTGATGTTTTTGAGAAATCCACCCAGGCCATCCATTTTCTAAGATATTTTTAGAATTATTGGCCAAAAAATGATCCGTATCAAATACTCAAGTGAGCCTAAAATGTAAGCATTGCACGTACACAGTTGAATTATTCATGGGGCCAAATAAATTTTGAATCAGGCTAATGTTTGTGTTTTCAGTTCATCCTAGCAGGAATGACGTTATTAACGATATGGATGTCATGTACTCTCTACCCCAGAGAGTTTTCAATGGTGGGAATTTTCCTATCCACCTTTTACTCAAGTGCGGCTCAACTGAGTCTCGGATCCTTCTCACTTTTGGTCTCACATCCTAAAATGAGTTCAGAAAACGGATGTACGGGGTAGATTTCTCAAAGACATCACGTAGGGCCCCACCCAGGTTTCCAGCGCAGGAACTTCCTGCGAAAGGCTTTCGCAGGAAATCCGCGTCCGGCCGCGTCGGCGCGTCCCTTACCATTTTTCTCCACCGCATCATCTCCCTGTAAATCACTGGAAAAGGTTTTCATCTGCGTGAAAGGGTCGTTCTCAACTTGCCTACAATCCACACGTGTACGAGATCTGGATCTCTCAACTTGCCTACAATCCACACGTGTACGAGATCTGGATCACTTATCAGGTAGAGAACACTGTCATAATGCCGTGGGAAAAAATGTTAATATGGGTACATTGATCATGCGGACGCGGTTATGCAAGAACAATGGACGGTTAGGAAAATCATCGATGGACTTGTAGCTTTCATGTGTGGCACACCTAATATATGGACTATATATAATTATTTCAAGATCATTATCGAAGTATAATTTACCTGATGAATGGACCGGATCTCGTACATATTTTCAATGCTAAAAATTGTGCTGAGAAGCTCTTCATCAATCTCACGCGAGCGAACATACTTGGCATTTCCATCATCCGCGGAAAAGGAGAGTTGATTTTCTACTTCAATTGGCACCACAGCTTGTAAATTATTATTATTATTATTTTTATAAAATCTGAACCATAAAAATGAACGATCCACCATGAATGCCAAAAAAAATAATATGGGTTGTATCATCATGTGGACCACGAATTATAAACAGTAAATAACTGACGGTCTGGTTCAAAATATTTTTGTGGCCTGCTTCTTGTATTGATTAAAACAATTTTACAGATTTGAAATTTTAATGGTATTTTTTTTTAGAGTTGAAATGGTACTGATGTTGTGAAATGGGTGCAATGTCATCGTAAGATCCAGCGTATCAAACATACTCCGCCAGAGTATTGAAAATTCTTTCCATTTTGAATGAAATGGAAGCCTGGAAACCTCCACATACTTCTAGAAATTCCGAGTTTCTTCTTCCCCGCCAAAATGTCTCCAACAGAAGATTCCAGAAAACCCCCTTCCGCCTATAAAATCCCAAACGCATTCCTTGCTCATTCACAGAAGAAAACAAAATCCACTCTCAAAAGAAAAATCGTTCTCCTTTTAAAGAAAAATCCCAATCTCTTCTAATCCCAGCCATGGAAAACCCCTTCTTCAGAAATTACTACAATGCCACTCGCCCCCGCTTCTCTTCAAATCCTCGCTTCTCATCCCAAAGCCCTAGATCGATCCCCGTCCATCAGGAGCAGCAGCAGCAGCGATCGAAGCCCTCGCCGGCCCCGAAGATCGTCTCGATCCCTGTTCATTTCGTTGGATCGGAAAAAACCAGATCGGCCTCGGTCGTCAAGATCCAGAAGGTCTTCCGGGGCTTCGTGGTACGGAAGAACGTGAAAAAGATTGTAAAGATACGATCTGAAGCATGCGAGATCGAACGGAGGATCGCGGACACGAAGGATCTCATCCTTTCAGATGCGAAGGAGCGGCTGAGAGTGAATGAAATGCTGATGTCTCTGCTTCTTCAGTTGGATTCGGTTCGAGGAGTTGATTCAGGTGTGAGGGAATTCCGGAAGGCGGTGATACGCAAGGTCATTGTCTTGCAGGAAGCCGTTGATGCGATAGTCGCTCTCCCAGACACGGAGAAGAAAGATCAAGCCGTAGAAATGTCAGATTCAGCAGATTCTTTAGGTAATCGCGAAACTGCCACTGATTCCATTGATCAAATCCTAGAAATGCAAAATATTGCAGAAGCGCCAGATAATTTCAATTCTGTGGCCCCAGCGGCTGATGATCTAACCATAGAAATGCAAGATTCTGTTGGGCCGTCCGATAATTGCGACTCTGTGGTGGAAGCTGTTTTTGATCAAACCTTAGAAATGAAAGGGTCTGTTGATTCTATAGATAATTGCCGATCTGCTGATCAATCCCGAGAAGAGCAGGATCCTGTTGAATCTGCAGAGAATTGTAGTATTCCATCTGAATCCAACAGTCAAATTCCACAGATTCAATCCCTTGCAGAACCTACTGAGGATGATGGAAATCTGTCCATAGGCAGCGTCAGTCACCTCAAAGAAGCGCATGATCTTGTCGAATCTGTACAGATATCTGGGGATCGTGTCCAGTCATTTGATAATTGCAAATCTGTAGCTGAAGCAGACAAGCAATGCAATGAAGGAGAGGAATGCTCTGTAGATCCTACCGAAGAAACTCCAGTAGAAGCTAATATGAACCCATGTGAAAGCAAACACGAAGACGAAATTCCCCAAGTGGAGAATCCGGCGGAATCAGTGGAGAACGACCCAACTCGGGAAGTCCATGATGCCATGGAAATCCAAGGAAGTGATGTGGCCCACTCAAATCAAGATGGGAAGAGCTGTGATAGTAGCAGTGGTGTGATGCTGAGTATGATGGAGAAGCTGATGGAGGAGAATAACAAACTGAAGGGTTTGGTAACAGAGCTATGTGAGAGGAATGCGGTGCAGAATCGGCTGATGAACTCTCTCTCACAAAGGGTGGAGCAGCTGGAGAGGGTCGTCGCAAGGGGTGAGCGGATGCGGCTGAAGAAGAAGAAGAGGCAGGCGGCAGCGGCGGTTGAGAGATCGGAGACGGCTGCTGAGACTAGGAAATGTGGTAGGAGATTGTGAGGTGTGTTTTAGATAAATTGAGGTTATGTACAGTGGCATCTTGAATCAGTTGTTCCGTGAACAGAATCGGAGAGTGTATGTAATGTGGAGTTGCAATGTAAAATAATGAGATTTTCTCATGTTTCTCACTTCTTTGGAAAATAATTAGATTTATGGTGTGTAATTGCTGCAAATTCTATAATGATTGAATGGATTCGTATAATGGTTGAATGGATTCATGGTCGGGTGAATTTTGATGGAGAATTGTTAATGAATGGACTTAAACCCAAATTACATGACGTACGGTACTCAAGATATGTTGAATTAATGATGCTAAGATGAGCTAACTTACTGAGTTTAGAAGGTGTACCTTTTAGGTTAGCCCATACGGACTCTATGCATCATAGATTGGTTTAGCTTATTTATTGTTATTTTTGTATGATGTTTAATATTGTTTAGTGAATTAAGTAATGATTTATTGCTAGATTTTTTATTATTATGAACATGTTACATGTTTGGACGTATGTGGAAACTATTTTGAATGGATTCATGGTCGGGTGATTTATATTATAGATATGCATAAACCATGTGGTTTATATCATGGACTTGTGGAAATTTACTTGTGGAAATTTGTGTAGTTATGTTGATGAGTTGATATGAAATAACCTTATAGGTGAGTTATGGTAAAATTATGAAGGATCTTGTGATTGGATTGTTTTCTTCCGATGGATTCATTAGTAGTTGTTGTGATGTGTGCCATGAAATAAGGTGATGTGGTGACTTGTTGAATGTGAGCATTATTGTTCGGTTGGATGTATCAATTGTATTATAATAACTAATTATAAATAGTGAATTAAAAGTTTGTTTGTTATAGTTTTATGGGCCGAGCATGGTGGTATGAGACGTTATGCTCGACCTGTCAATCAATGGTACTAGAGCTGCATATTGTATCTATTAACGCTGAGTGATGGGAAGTTTATTATCTTGGTATTATATGTTGATGACGTGCTTATCACCAGTTATAACATGTTTAAGATTGACATATTGAAGGCTTAGTTATAAGGAACATTTGAGATGAAAGATCTGAGGGCTGCAAAGAGAGTTCTCGGTATTGACATATACAGAAACAAGAATAGGAGTAGGCTATGCTTATTTTTAGCTTTCGTCTTAGCATTGTTTTGAAATGGATGAAGAAAAATAGGTTATGTCTCGTATGCCTTTTTAAGGCATTTTTTTGATGTATGACATGGTCCTGATGTTCTGAAATCCGTGCCGTTCCGTAGGCTTTCGCGATCTTAAGGCCGACCCTAATCCTCGACCTTATTTCCAACGTTGCGCGATCCTAAGACCGAATCCTTTCATACCAGTCGGCTGAAATGAAAAACTTGTATCTAGATCCACATACCGTCTAGAAATTCCGAGTTTCTTCGCGCACCAAATATCTAGGTTGGAAGATGTCGGTCCGCGTTCATTCCAAGAAACACCCCATTCCGAATTACGAAGAATCTCTAACGAGATGTCCCATCAATCAAGTCAAGTACACCACCATACCTCCATGCCACCTTACCCAACAACAAGTACACATGACCACTCCTTCCTTTACCATAAGTCCACTCTCTCTCTCCACTCACCATCCCTCCTTTACCCATTTTTCAACTCAACCCATCTCCATTTATTACAACCACTCCACCCATCCCTTCCATCCATATCTCCCATTACTTCTCTCTCTGCCTCATTTTTCTCAAATCTCTCCAAGCAACAAAAATTTTCATACGTCCAAGCTCTTCCCCAAGCCAAGTGTGACCCACTTTCCCCTACACTCTCATCTCTCATCCACACCATCAAAAGTCCATCATCCACCATTAAAAGTCAAGCAAAGGAGCATAGGAGTGCAAGGAAGCAAGGAGGAGTACAAGAGGTGGGTGATCCACCGTTGATTTCCATTTAAGGGCCCACTTGTTGGTGGGACTCATTTTAATCTATGTATTGTATCAATGGAGGGCCCATAATGGCGGGGTCCTCCCCTCTATCACCGTCTCTCTCTCTCTCTCTTTATATGAATGGTGATGATGATGAGGGGTGATGAGGCCCACCACGAATCATATAGTTCATGTGGGACCCATTGGATGAAGGGGTTGAATCTACGCCATCCAGCCCATTAGCGGGCCAAGATGGAGGAAACCATAAATATCAAGTGGGCCATGTCCATGTGGGACCCACCTTGGTGATCGTGGGCCACCTATGCGTGGGGCCCACCATGATGCTCAGTGTCCATGCTGCTCATCTGCCCGTGACGCCACTGACGTCTTGGTAACATGGAGTGCGTGCGCTGACATGGGCGTGTACTTCCAAGCTTAAAAGAAAAAAAAATTTACTTTTGGGGTGGGCCCCAGCGGCACCTGATGTATAGGGTAATCCACGCCGTCCATTCAAGTTTCTGCTCATTTTAGGCGTTGAGCCGAAAATGAAGCCGATCCCATTTTCTAGCGGATCAAACCGTTGAGAATGCTAGTATTTTCGTTAAAACTTTTAAAAATGATTGCCGGGGTCCACAAGAAGCTTGGACCCACCCGAAACTTGGGGACCCCCAATTTGTGGGACACATGCAATGGAAGTAGATCCGATTAATGTGGGTCCCATCTAGAAAAAAACAGTAAAAAAAAAATGCCACAGCAATCTTTTGTCAGGCGCCTACTGAGGATGACGGAAATCTGTCCCTCACGGCTCCAGCTGTGGGCCCCACCATGGTGCGTTTCGACTATCAACACCGTGCATTTGATGGTTCCCCTTTATATTATGGGGTATCCCAAAAATTAGCCGTATACGGATCTCAGGTGGGCCATACCATCTTAAACCATGTGGAGACATGCCTTAAACATATAAAACCATTTGGCAGGGCTACCCGAAGTTTGGATAAGGCTGAAACTTGGTCTGGACCATCAGTTTGGGGGGACACACATAATGTGTGGGCTGGATTTGTGGACTACATCACGATGGGTTCCTTGGTCTACTGACCATACCAACAGGTTGGTGGAAAAGCATTACCGTGGGCCCCGCCCATGCAACCTTGTCAATAGGTTGGTTGGCAAATAAACATTACAGTGGGCTCTACCCTGGCCCCACTGTGAGGTGTGTGCACGGCCCCACCGTGATGTGTGTTGGCCCACATTGCAGGCGACAGTGTTGAATGAATACCCATCGTTAAAAAAAAAAACGTTACAGTGGGCCCCCTTGGTCTATGTGACCATATCAATAGGTTGGTTGGTAAATAAACATTATGGTGGCCCTGGCCACGTGAACAAATTGAATGGTAAATAAACATTACAGTGAGCCCTACCCTAGGCCCATGAAATCTTATGAATGGGTTGTATTGAAAATAAACATTTCAGTGGGCCTTAGCCCCATGTATGAATGGTTTGAATGAAAAATAAACATTATGGTAGGCTTCACATGAGGCCCACTTGCATGTGTATGGGCCCATATATTTAGGCCCATCTTGATGTATTTTTAGGCCCAATGTTGAGGCCCACTTTGGTATATATGGGCCCATGTATGTAGGCCATCTTGATGTGTTTATAGTACCCGTTGTTGGGGCACTTGATATATATATATATATATATATATATATATATATATATATATATATATATATATATATATGGCCACATAATGAGGCCCACTTTGCATCTGTGGCCCATTGTTGAGGCCCACTTTGTTATATATAAGGCCTTATGTGATTAGGCCCATTTGATACATATAAAGCTTATGTGATTGAATGCTCATTTTAATGCATTCTAAGGCCCATGGGTGATGGCCCATTGCAATGTACCCAGGCCCATTGTTAAGGCTCATTGAGGTGGCCCACTTGATGAATATAAGGCCCATGAGATACGGCCCATTTGATGCATTTGAGGCCCGTGGGATGTACCAAGACATAATGCGTGTTCCACCATGATTTATTTAATGGTATTTAAGATGAGGGCTAACTTACAATGTTGGTTTGACGTCCACATTGTTTGACAACGGTTAAATGTCCCATTCTCACTCTTCCTATGGCCCATAGATTGATTTAGCCCATACTATTGTTTAGGCCCATCTTCACGTTGAGCAATGCCCATTATCATACCATAAGTATAGTGAATTAAGCCCCATGATTCATGATCATACGATCATATTGCTTAAGATGAGGGTGAATCATGCATATGCCTTTGGAAAGTTACATGCTCCCTATAGGCGATGTTTACATGAGCGCGTACTTCACGCAGGATGATTGCATGACTGGTAGTGTGACTCATGCACTTGCATTGTGTAATTGTAGTTACCGTATGCCCCAATACACCAGTATTGATGAATACAGGCATCGTCGGTGGTAAGTGGATATGATGGAAATGTTTGGTTTTAGCATGGATAGATGTCCCCGGGTGAAAATTTCTAAACCCGATGGTATAGATGACTCCAACGTAAGACCGATGTGGATACACGAGCGTGAAATTTGTATACCGCATGTTCCCATGCGTTGGTATGAAATGACCTTACCCGCCCGAGTGGGGGGCAATTTCTAGGTTGAGTTTTACCAGCCTGAGGAATCGGTCCGTTATCGACGAGCCCGGCCCGATATTGGCAAAGATGGATAGTGAGGTCTCTTTCGCTTGTTCCAATGAAATAAGCGTCCGATGGACGACAAGTCGGCGTAGTGTATTATTGTTCGGTTGGTGATTATCCGTATTAGAACTATATCGACATGAGGATTTGGATGAGGATTGTATGCTAAGCATCTTGCACGTTATGGTCTTGGTATGGTCGACAGCATTCATATCTTGTCTTTATGCATAGCCTGGTACGCATTGGTTGCATTTACGTACTCATCAGCACAATTCCGCATTACCTTGACCTTGCATTTTGAGCACGCTCATATTGTGCACATACTTACACGACCCTCTAAGCTTTCCATAAGCTTATGCACGATTGATGCGTATAGGTGACGCCAAGACGCAGCCGTAGACTCGCCGCAGTTGGAGTGTGCAGCCGAGCTTTTGGAGTTTTGTTACTTTTAGTATATTGTATTTTTCCTTTCATACGCCTTGTACTTAAAGTTTTTGATTATAGTGGATTTTGTAATGGTGTTCTTGTGGTTATTGTTCATGTGTTATGCTTGGTTATGCTCATTACGAATCAAATTGATTATTAGAAATCCTCTTTATACCATCCCAGATCTGTTTTCAAATTGGTATGGGTGCCGGAGCCGAGAATGGGGTACTACGAGGTCGCCTCGGCCGGATTCGGTGATCGGGAATTTTGTGAGCCCGGTTTCCGAGTTCGGGGTGTGACATGGTCTGTACAAGAGCGGAGATTTCATATCCGGTTGGTGTTGTTAGCAGATACATATCTAATCTCGACAAGTGACATTGGAAGGCAATGAAATAGCTACTTCGATGAGGTACGTAGGACTAAGTCTTGATATTAAAAAAAATCAGGTGACAAGTTAGTGGGTTATGTGAATTCAGATTACGCGAGCAGTATCAATAATAGAAAGTCAACTTCCGGTTACTCGTTTATGTTAACGGGTGGAGTAATTAATTGTATGTCGAAGCTTCAGTTTGTGGTGTCTCTTTTCCACAACTAAAGTTGTGTACATAGCAGTAATTGAAGCATTCAAGGAAGCAGTTCGGTTAAGGGGAATAATAAATTTGTTGGGACTTTAATAGGAGGTTGTGCTAGTTAATTATGACATCAAAATTGTGATTAATTTGGCAAAGAACTTGGTTTATCATTTTATAATTAAATATATTGATGTGCGTCATCATTTTATTTGACAGGAGCTAGAGAAATGTGGTGCGACCTTCGAGAAGATACATACAAGCATGAATCCGACGGATATGCTTACCAATGTGTTTCATATAGAGAAGTTTAAGTTCTATACAACTTCTTTGAGTTTGAAGAAGATTGAGTGAAAACGGAATGTGTAAGAAAAATGATGATTGTAAATTTATGATGGAGACCAAGTACATATTGAGGATCAAACATGTCGTATTGCAGCATGAAAATTAGAATCATGGTAGAGATTGTTGAAAATCGGATATCTTAATTATATGTTGAAATAGGGGTCTTCGATTGGTCGATAGTTTGATCGATCGATCGAGAGATACGAATAAAATTCAATTTTTTTTTTTTTCAAAACTCTTTAGATAGTTTTTTAAGTTTTCAACTGATCGAAAACTCTGGTCAATAGGTACCCTCTAACTCAGTACTGTGGAAACACTGAAATATTTCTTAATAATTAAAATACCACTTTTTTAATATAAAAATGCTATGAAATGTACCTTCTTCCCTCTATAAATAATCCCTCCTTCCAACCCTAAAAACCAAGACAAATCTAATATAGAGAGCAGCCAAACATGGCACCCTCACTCAAGCTTTTGCACCCTCACTCAAGCTTTTCTATGCTTTTCTTGTTCCCTGCGTCTTCATTTTATTATTTTTTATATTATACTTCAATTTTATTTCATTTTATTTATGGGAAATGCTCCAGTGCTCTAGAGTACTGGACCAGATAGACCAATCAATTGATCCATACCGTCAATTAAGTCCATTATACATTTTATGGGCTCCAAAGTGAAAATCACACTAATTGGGAGATCTGATCTGTCCATAAGTTGGCCTTTTCATTATAGCCTTCCTTCTCTAGGCCATGGATGGGATGGTTAGGGTTGTTTGACGAATGTAAATCTTAGAAACTATAAGCAATTCATGATTGGTCCCAACAGATGTATTTCTCCAATTGTTGGTTAAGCTCATTTTTCCATAAATCATCTCGACCATCCATTTTTAACCTATTGATTGGATGGCTCAAATTATTCCATCTGAATCATGAAATTTTATATGGACGTAATTGATAGACCAGGTCATTTGATTGGACTGTCCAATTGTATTGCTGGTGCTCTCAGGGCACCAGCTCTAGGTATAAGAAATCAGTTAGAAAATGTAGCTGTTGATCAGAAAATAGTCCCATCTGATACTGAATTGCTAAAACATGCAGGTTGGGCTGGCCCATGCACCATCTCTAACATCTTCGTTGCTCTGGCGAAAAACGGAGACGCAGTCGAAGGGAATCCCGAAAAATGAAGTGACATAGCCAACAACTGCATCTGCTCTCAATCCAATGTGATAGTCCGTTGCCGGATTCAGCAGCGTCGTGGACCTCACATTTTTCAAACCACTCGATGGTGTGCTTTGTCTCGTCAATAATGGCAATGACATCTTCCAATAGTCACCTATCAAGTTCAAATACGCATGGATGACACCGTTCGATCTGCTACCTGCATCATATCAGATTAATTGCTCGTAAGAGAAGAGATGGAAGGCAGATGTTTTCATTGATTTGAAATGTTTTGTGTGCCTATCGATTTTCATCATTTGATGGGGATTTGAGAATAATAAATATACTGAGATTAGATTACTAATTCGTTGACTGGGTAATTACTTTTATTTAATCGAAGTAACTTTTAACAGGGGGACAGTCAATGGTGGGCCCCACATGATGGACAATGATAAAATGTTTGGTATATAATGAAAGGTGGCCTAGACATGATGGATGGTCTAGATTGTTAATTGGACCCATTCAACTGTAATAAATATGGACCATTCATTTGTAATCCATTGATTGGATGTTAATATCATCGTAACCAGTGATCTTTTTAAAAATGGGTGATCAAAGGCGGGCCCCATATCCTGGATGCATAAAAAGATTTATCTATACTTCGGGGTTTTAGGTCAGGTGGGATCATCTGGCCCAAACTATTGACATCTTATGTGAGTGGGATCATCTGGTCCAAACCATTGACATCTTATGTGAGTACTGAGTAGGATCATCTGGCCCACCCACTCGGCCCACTCTTATATGGGTGGTCTAGTTGAAATTGCCCAACTCATGTACTTTAATGGGTCATATTTCGACCCAACTCCAAAGTGGGTCTGGTGATCAAGTGGGCCAGGTAAACCAGACCCATTTCCCATCATACTTAAAAAATGCTCTTGATGCTGAAAGTTTACAAATTTCACCATCTGCAACCTTTCATCTGGACTCGAGAGAGTCTTAAAACCATTAACTGATTTAGTGGGCCCGACCACGGATGGGCTACAGATTGGATGGTTAAGATAAACCAATCAGTGTAACTTTTTTTTTTTTTTTTTCAAGTTAGATACGCCCTGTATAGTGGAGAATAGAGATTGAGATGCTCTTCAAGCATAAGTCAGCATGGATGGGGCTCATGATCTAGATAGGTGATCGGTGGGCCATGTGTTTGGTGTGGAACACCCCAGAAATCTCCAAACAGATCCCGAGGGAAAAAAAAAAAGAGAGTAAACACTTCAACAATTCACATTCAACAAAAACTGTAGATTCAATGGCTAAGATCTCCCAATATTGGCTATTCTTGTGCCACACCTGCAGACAGTGGGGACCACGTGATCCATTGTATGGATTACTAAAACAAGTCCCCAGCTCCACAGTGTACACGTTTCGCATGTGTCTGGTGATTTCAACCCACATGCCTCGGACAATTCTAATTGAATAATAACAGTTGGTGTGGTATTGTCTGTTTGGAATGATCAGATCCAAACCGTGAATCTGGTGTGACTCCTCATGTTCACCGTGCATTTTAAAAAATAATCATGATCCAAAGATCAGGAGGGACACACCACAGGGAGCAATGGACAAGACCCGAAACCAACACATTCACGTGGCGCGGCCCACCTGACTTTGGAATGCACCAGGGCTTGGTCTGTTCCTTCAGCAAGAGGATCTTGTTTGCAAGATCACGTGTATATTTTGATGATTCAAACCGTTGATCAGATGGGCATGTAGTGGTTAGAGGACCAGACCCTTAAGTCTCCTTGACAGGAAGATCATGACCCTTCAATAGTTGTCAGCTTTCCGTTTGATGTAGCCGCACCATCTCTATTTAGTTACGACGAATGTGTTCATGTGTGTTCGGTAATTTGTTGATCCAAACCGTTGATCTTAATGCCATGGCGGATGGTGGATGGGGATGCACATGAAATCTCCCAGATTGGAAGATATTAATACCTTGATATTAATTTTTAGATTTTACTCAAAACTTACGACTGATCATATGGTGTGGCCATCGAAGTTTTCGAAAGTGTTATAATTTTTACTATGTACAGTTCAAATGAGAGGGGACGCGATGCACCGAGTGGATGTTACTTATAGAACAACGTGTAACAACAATATTACCTATCACTACGAAGCGGATTTGGTTGGTGTACCGCACACCACCATCTAGCTGGTGTATTTACGTCAACAAGTTCTGTGGGTCCCATCATGAAGTATGTGTTATATCCAAACCGTCCATACATTTTTAGAGCTCGTCCTAAAACTTGAACCAAAAAAATAAGACAGATATAAAAATCAAGTGGACCACACTGCAAAAAGTCGTGGGGGATTGAGCTTTTACTATTGAAACCTTTTGGGATCACAGAAGCTTTGTATCAATATGATATTTGTTTTTACTCTTCATCCAGATCTTTGTGACCTTATGAAAAGATTGGATGGAAATTAAACGTTATGGTGAGCCCTGCTAATGTTTTAACGTACCTCCTCTGCTGCTATTTGCGGTGTGGTCCATTTAAACTTTGGATATGATTCATATTTTGGCTCATGCTCTAAAATGATCTAGAAAAATGAATGAACAGGGTGGATATAATAAATACATCTTTTGGGGCCATGTAAATTTGATCTCGTTTGAACCGTCCGTATAAATGGGAGCTCGAGAAGCGTTAGCGGCTTGGCGCTCGTATTCGCACAACACGTACCCATACCAACTATATCGCTGGTGTTCCACATCTCTGTGTCTCTGACTTCGACTTTCCATCAGGTGAGCGAGATACTCGATTTTACATCTTGGGTCTAAAAATAAAATTTTTGTTATTTTTAAGTTCATTTCTTATTTACTTTAAATTTTTTTTTTTTTTTAATAACAACAAATAAAGAAAATCTTACAGGGAATCCTACCTAAAACCTGAAAAATCCACGCAAGCTTAAATAGAAAATAGAAAATTCCAATTACAAGCAAGCTTTTCTTTGATTTCCTTATTTTCTCGCTATCAGGATTGTTGCCTAAATGATGATTAAAATGCTTCCCAAATGCTTCCCACATAGGAAAACAGAGCTAAAATGCTTCCCAAATGCTTCCCACATTGGAAATCAGAGCGTTACTCTTATAGGTAAAATCCAAAGATAGCTTCCAAATTGCATTTAATGAAGCATCTACATAGGAAAAAATTTAGAATAAAATAAAAAATAAAATATCGACCACATTCTGCAATCCTCTTTTCCAGACGCATCCTCTACTTTTCTAGGGTACGGTTTCCTTTATCGAAATCTTCCCGGATGGTCACATTCGACAAGCATCCATCCAATTCCGGGTCGCCCTACCCAGGATACATCCGGTACTGAGAGTCGTCCATGAGAATTTATGAGTATATAAGATGTGTTTGATTTTTTGCTAACTTTTTTGCTTTTAAAGATGTAGTTGAATGTTATAATGACAATCTTTTCTTAAAAAAAACAGGCGGGTGGATTATACTATTCCAAATAATGGCCATGATAGTTAGCCCAGTTAAAGATGACAAGCGTATTAGTTGGGGTGGGTTTGTTGTCGTACATACGATAGTTCTTATGCTACCTGCGTAGCCAAATGCTAAAGTACTCTTCCATATAATATACACACTAAATCTCAAAACTGTACTTTTAAAAAATTATTATATTAGCAAAAATGGTGAATGTACAAAGCTATAATACAAATAAAATAGGGTTACCATTTGCGACAAGTACGACATGAACTACCGGCAGTAGTTCTTCTCCAATATCAATCTCAACGTTATCCATTATGGAGAGATATAAGGGGATTCTGGTAAAAAAGAAGAAGAAGAAGGAATGAGATTTTGGAGAGAGAAGGGATTTGGGTAGCAGTTCTGGAACTTAAAAAAAAATAAATAAAATGAATGCATGTTGAGGTGAACGAATGAGATTATATAGGTGTGTGAGATTTTGAAGTTTCCTAGGAATGGGTTAATATAGTGAGGTGAAAGACTTAAATTATTTTTCGATTTGGTAATGTTGACGGTATTGGTTTATAATGGAAAGTGTTGCTCATGGATCTTCATGCGTAGCTTATGCCAGTGGCTGATCGGTGCTCTATGGGCCCCATCTTGATTTATGTGTTTCATCCACGACATTTATCCATTTTTAAACATCATTTTGTAGCTTGATCCCAAAAATTAGAGGGATATAAATCTTAGGTTGACCACACCACCGGGAGACAATAGTGATTGGATATCCACATTAAAATCGTCTTAAGGCCCACTGTACTGCTATTTGACATCCAATATGTTGATTAGGTCATACAGACCCAGATGAAGTGAAAAATACAAAGATAATCTTTGATCCAAAACTTTTATGGCCCCAAAAAGTTTTTAATGGTCGGCGTTCATTGAAGATGCGTTTTCTGTAATGTGGTCCACTTGAGATTGGGGTTTAAATAATCAACCATAAATTATATCAAGCATCATATGTATTAATGCTATTTTATTTTGGTTGCTATGTTAATTATTCTAAAAATGATGATATGTTAATTATGCTATATTAATTATTATATGTTAATGATGCTATGTTAATCATACTATTTTAATTATGCTATGTTAATGGTTCATGCAATTTATTTATTTATTTTTATAATAATTCATGAAAATTTATTTAGATTATATTTAACTTTTTTTTTTTTTTTTTTTTGGGAAAAAAGGACTTTAATAATTTATGATTGCCTAAAGTTATAACTTGAAAACAACCCGAAGAACATAAAGTTGGTCTATGTTAGTTGAATAACACATGATTTATTATTTAGGAGCCATAGTATATATGGCTGCAAGGCCAATCTGTTATGAACAATTTGCAGGTTAGCTCTTTAAAGGTTTGTGGCAAATTATTGTTTCTCCTCTTGTAGGTTTCCATTGTTTGGGTGTTCATTTCTCTCTTTCAAATGTCACTGAACCATGCAAGAGTGGAAAAATGGCCAGGGTTCAATTAAGAGGCGTCTTTTGTACTGTCTCCTGTTTATATGGAACTAAAACTAGCAGGTGTGCTACTCCACCCGAATTCTCTTTTCCAGCAGGTTGAATAAAACCTGCAGGAAAAGAAAAACAGAAAAGATGGTTTTCATTTTCTCTGATCCGGTGCTGCTTTTTTCTTCTCCTTTCTAAGTTTTGGCCAGGTAAGAAGGTCACAAGGCCTTTATTTCTAGGGTAGAGTTTTGGGGCCAAAACTCAGAAACTGTTCTCAGGGGAATGGTCATGCCTCAGGATCTATGTTCATTAACCAACTCAACTATTGAGTTGGAGGCTCTATATGATTGGTGCGGTTTTAATACTCAAGTGGAAAAAATTGCATCAAGCAGGAAATAAATTGAAATATACCTATTGAAAGACTCATGGTCATGCTGAAAATTTACACCTTCATACCTCAAGAGGTGTATTTCAATTTCTTATCACCTGGTTGATGGATCACAACTATATCACTAGAAATTTGGATGCTGTTTCAAAACTTCTATTTATAGGCTATTGAAACATACCTAGAAAGGAAGTAATGCTTCATCACGCTGATGGTGTAAACATGCCTACCTATTGATCAGTTCTTAAAACATACACATACTCAGGCGGGTCATGACCATATCAATCATGATATTAGAGGCTTCCTATCATGACTAGAAGAGTCCTATTATAATCAACCATAACTTTGGTCAAGATACTAGCATCATATAATAAGCTCTCGGCGTCCTTCATTACATTTGAAGCAAGAACCATTATACAAACAGATCTGGCAATGGGCGCCGTAATTAGTACAGATATGCATATGTGGGATCATGAACATTCTGTATTTGTTTCTTATTGCTTCTCTCTGACTTGACCATAAACGTGCTCGCTGTTCTTGCCCTGAATTTCAAAATCAACTAACCAAGGCTTCTGGTTACTCAGGTTTTATCTCTTCTCCTGTTCACCTCTGGAAGAGATCCTGGTATTATACCACGTAATTTACATCTGCCAGAGCCAGAAGGCCATGATAGGAGCATGGAAGTTGGAGGTGGCCAAACTCCGCAGCAGTTGCTTTATTGGTCCCCTCGCTGCTCCCACTGTTCCATTTGTAACAACTGTGTGGAACGTTTCGATCACCACTGCCCTTGGGTAGGGCAATGTATTGGGTTGGTAAGGCACCCAAATGTCTATAATTTCTATCAAGCATGCGCTATGTTCTTGATATACTAACCATACTAAATCACATTCAACTATCATACGCACGTGCCATTTCTGGATTGCTCATCTAGCGGGCCCCCATCTGAATTACCCATGGACCTGAAATTGCACTGGTTGGATAGTCCTAACCATTCTATTGGATGACTTGTTTAGGAAGAAAATGGATGATTAAAAAGTGGGTCACGTCTAATGGACAGCTCTTCTATCTAAGCACTAATGATTTCGGAGGATGTAATTATTGGGCTCTAGCCTATCCATGATGGGGCCCGGCAAAAATGACTTTAGATTTCAGACACATCACATTTCAACTTGGGCTGCAGTGAGATTTGCATGTGATATTTTTGCAGTGTTAAATTAGCATTACCAACCAGATATATTATGTGCCTGCTGAATTTATGGAAAAAAAAGAGGGAAGTTTGGGAATTTAAAAGCAGAGGGAAGGATGGAGAATCCAAAAAATAGAAGACAGAAAAAGCAGCAGCTAGCATGTGTTTCTTTGTTACTCCATTTTGTAGGTATTTGCACCAATCTCTTATCTATTTCACTTCTGGTTGCAGCGCAAGTACCGGTTCTTCTTCATGTTCGTCTTTTCCACAACTCTGCTATGTATATATGTATTCCGGTTTTGCTGGGTGTACATCAAGAGAATCATGGATGCTGAACACATCACAATCTGGAAGGCAATGACTAAGACTCCCGCCTTCATTGTGCTCATAATTTACACTTTCATATCAGTTTGGTTTGTTGGTGGCCTCACTGTCTTCCACTTGTATCTCATCAGCACGAACCAGGTAAACTAACCACTTTTAAGTACTCCCATGGGTATTTGCAAGAGTCAAATTACATATCCCACTCTCCCACATGTTCCAACTTCCAATGTAGCAAGTGTGTATGAGATCTAGGCTCCTCAGGAGGAGGCTGTTGCCATGCATGTGCTGTGGCCCAAAATTCAGGCCGGTCCTGTCATTAGGTGGGCAACACGTATACATAGTCAATTCTTTTAACTGTCCAATTTTCCCATTCCAAAGCAGCCTGCGCCACAGTTCATGCATGGTGGGCATCTCTGATGAATGATGTGGGTCTCAGACGTGCCACATTGACACTTCTTCGCAAGTAGCCATCATGTTTCTCACCATGTTCTCAAGTCTGACCCCCTGTGAAAAGAGCACGGAGGTCTTCAACATATATTCTTTGATTGATGTATTGTCATTCTTTTGGATTCTGTTTGCAGACAACCTACGAGAACTTCAGATATCGATATGATCGTCCGATGTCCTTGCGATGGCAGCAGAGGCTCGGGAGTCGGATAGGATTGGCAGCGGCAGCGGCAGCGGCAGCAGCACGAATGGAAATCATCGATAGGATGGTCTGGTTGGATTGGGCTTGAACGTTTTGGTGGTAGGATGCTCTAAGTTATGTTGCATGTGTTTGTACTGACTGGCGCATCGGGACACTATTCAGGACCCGATGGATCAGCAGGCTATAGTTTCTCTTACCTAAGTCAATGGATGTGTTGCAGTTGTGGACAAGTGTCCGGTTTGTTGGTTTTCTAGGGTTTTTGCTTATTCGAGGACTTTGATTATCAGTACTGAGGCTTGTCTGAATTTGGGTGTACAGGGGCTGAAATCTTGCAGAGGACGCTCTGATTTCCACGGATTTGTTTTTCTTCTACCATTTTTAAAGCTAAGCATTTACTTAAATTTGTTTTTATCAGCAATACAGCATACCATGGTGCAGTGATCTAGGCGATTGTCTGTTGGGCCGCACCTTGGAAGCCCTTTCTAGATTGGGAAATAGCAGTTGCCAAATCAGTTCACCATGTTTCTCTCCATCATTAATATAAGTTGAAAAATGAGATTTTTAGGTTGTACTATAGACTGGATTTTCGGTGTGTGATCATCTGCAGTTGGCCCTCGGTGTGTGATCATCTGCAGTTGGCCCAGCACAATTAACTCTGGACTTGATTAGGCTGCATGTCATAGGTCAGAGGTGTGAAGGAAGTTATATATAACCCAAAAGGGAGCCTTTTGTAAAAGTGAGGCCGTAGTGGTGCCTGACAGAGATCTGGGCCATTCATCAGGTGGATCTCAGAATCTCCTTAGAATTACTCCATTCCATTTTAATGCCGACATGAAGTACATTTGAGGAAATTTTTTTTGCAAAACCTAGCCCTGGACATGAGCCATGGACCTATGTTTGTCTGAGCCTGACCCAGCTCGGACCAGGACAGTTGCAGTCTTGAAGAAATTCTTTGCTCAGAGATCTTCATATGAACCCAACAATACGAGATTGTTTCATTATTGACCGTCCATCCTCTGGGCCCTACTTAAAATAGATCACACAATGAAACCATATGTGGTAAACATGGATTTAAGGGGTTGAGCGTGAATACACTTCCATCTGTAAATCTGTGCAGCATAAGCTCGTATTGTTGCCTGTAGATACCATAATATGGACGGTACTGATCGTTAGGTCACCTACATGTGGTTCCATATGGCAAAAGCGTCACGTTCCTTTTCTTAAAGAAAAGAAGGGGACAATTAATAAACAAATATCAAAATACATATTGTAAAAATTAAAATTAAAAAAAAAAAAAAAACTCTGCTATTTCTGAACTTACTTAAAGCTTATGATAACCAACTCTCACAAAGAGTCCTAACAAACTTCCTAATTATTGTTTAAGAAGAACCCTAATTCAGAATACTGGGCTGTGGCGGAGGAGCGGCTAAGATGGTGGTGCCTGGGCTGTGGAGGGGTAGCGGCTAAGATGGTGGTGCGTAATGGGGTTGAGGAGTGAACGGCTCTGATGACGGGAGGTCGGATGCTTGTTCAGCGAGTTTGTGATGGTGGGCCACGCGGTCGTCCGTGTCGGAGCTGCTGAAATCAGAAGAAGAAGAAGAAGAAGGGTTTTGTAGGGGTTTTGATTTGATGAGAATATCATTAGGGAATAAGGGAATTTGTAGGGGTTTTGATTTGATGAGAATATCATTAGGGAATAAGGGAAAGGAGAGGAGGTTTTGTTTTGGGTAAGGAGGAGGTGGTGCCAAAGACAGTTGTGGGGCCCTTGATGGAGGGCTGAGATTGATTTTAGAAGAAGAACAGGAAGAAGAGAAGGGATGAAGATGATGGATTTTGGAAGGAGGAAAGAAGGGCTTTGAGAGAGGGAGATTGGCTGACATGTTTCTGATCGATAGAAGTTTTGCTTTCTTTCTTTCTATTTTATAGTCTTGGAACTGGAGATATAAATAGGGGAACTGACAGCACGATTTCCATCTTCAACGTCGGTTTTTCGAGCGAAAGCGCCGTCTGCATTTTCATCGCGGATTTATTTATTTATTTATTTATATTGCGGTAAGTGGGCCCGCAGTTCGATAATCCATACCGTTGATCTGTTTTGGTCTAATGTGGATTGGCTGTTTCTGCAAATTTTGCCTCTGTAGGAGAATATAGACTCTTGATTTGGGTCCAACAGACGGGTCGTGCTATTAGTGGTTGGGATCTTCCAATCTGGGAGATTTTACGCCTAGGTTACTGAAGCGTGGGTCCCACCTGTATGAATTGAGATGCGTGCCCGAGTAGGAAACGTATCATGCAAGTCTTCGGACGTCAATAGCTCGTGGCCCCGGTAGAGGGACGCGGATTTCCTTCGAAAGCCTTTCGCAGGAATTTCCTGCACTGGGAACCAGGTGGGGTCCACTGTGATGTTTGCGAGAAATCCTACCCGTCCATCCAAACCTTTCATAAGGTCAGCTGAAAAGGCGAGGATATTAGCCTAATACAGAACTTTTGTGGCCCCAGGAATGTTTCAACGGTGGGCGTATAATCCCCACCGTTTCCTGTAGCGTGGCCCGATTGAGTTTTGGATCTGCCTAATTTTTGGTTTTGTAGCCTAAAATGAGCTGGAAAATTGGATTGACGGGGTGGACTTTTCACAGACATAACGGTGGGCCCCACCTAGCTTCCGACCGCAGGAACTTCCAGAAGTCGCGGTTCGCAAGCAATCAGCGTCGGTCGCACGCTATTTCGAAAGAGGATCGTATTATGATACGCGGCCGCTTTATTGATGCACAGGTTTTCGAAAGTTCCCGTCCACTTTCAAAGGAAAAAGGTCCAGCTTGACCGGTTGGATTTTTTTTTATTTATAAATCTTGGGAGGTTCTTGGGTCTTGGTGCAGCCAACCATCGGTCTAATTACCAGCTATGGGCGCTGCTGGACCGGATCCCAATCTTCAACACATTTGTAAAGCAGCGCGTACAACACCCCTTGCGAGGCCCACCATGTATATGTAAAATCCATTCCGTCCATCAGGTACTATCCGGTTACAGGGAAAAAATCCATCTAAGATATACTGCTCAGTTGGGTCAAACCACAGGGAGTGATAGATATGGTATAACAACCATAGGTTTGTATGTGGGTCCATCGTGTATTCATTCATCAAGTTCTTTTTTTATTATTATTATTATTATTATTTTTTTTTTTAGAGCAAGGTTAAAAAGACAATAATTTGTCTTCTTTGTAGTGGAAATCAATAGGGTTGTACTCGAACCGAGTTAGCCCGGTTAGCTCGCTCAACTCGGCTCGAAAAAAGCTCGGTTCAACTTGGTTTGAAACTGAGTTCGAGCTAAGTCGAGCTGATTTTTTTAACTTGAAAATTTTTTGAACAAGCTCAAGCTTGCCCAAGCTAGACTCAACTTAGATCGAACCCCAACTCGAATCGAACTCGGATCGATTCGATGACTCGGTTATTTTGATATTGATGTTGCTCATCAAGTGTTTGATGAAATGACTCAACGAAGTGTCGGCTAGTGGCGAGGAAGGTATGGATATGAAACAAATACCCTTGTGTTTTGATTTTGATGTTGTCTACCAATTGTTTGATGAAATATTCATTGTTGTTTTACATGCAGTGAGTAATTGAAGGTGCACTCCCTGTGTTTGTAAAAATGATGCACAAGCGAATTCTACTCAATCTTAGCTTGAACTCGGCTCGAACTGGCCCGAGCTGCTGACCGAACTGAGCCGACCCGAGTTCGAGTTGGGGTCAGCTAGCGGCCGAGCTGAGTCAAGATATGCCAAGCTCAACTCAGTTCAACTCGTGTACACCTCTACAAATCAATGATATGTACTATTCTGGTATCGAGAAGAGATACAGATTTTATTAGGGTCTGGGCTCTATTAAATCCTAAGGACAATACGCAAGAGCTTAGTTGCACGGTTTGAGAGGCATAAATTATCTTCAAGAAACGGCATCGTAATGAGCTTTGTTTTTCAAGTGTGGGTCATCCAACTAATAACAAAATCTAACACTGATAACCTTAGTTGGTTTTGGACAATCACCTATTATAAGTGAGAGCCAAGAGCAATGGTGTTGATAATGGAATTATGGTCCCACATGCATAAAATCCTGTACATCAAAAGTATTGCATAAAATATTGGGCTTGTACTTTTAGGGGCCATACTCCCCATTGACCTGAGTATGATTATCCCTGATCTCAGACTGGGCTCTGATGAGGGGTGGCCGATATTTAAAAAACCTTATTATAAGAATAATCTCAACCATAGGTCTATTCAATTTTTGTCATTAATTATTTTTGCTTTCCACCTTAAATTAAATTCCACCTATTTTGTTTGAGTTTTTAACAATAGGCCAAAAGGAATCAGGTTCAAGATTATGGTGTCACCTGATTCATGTAGACCTGTCATGCTTACTTTAATGTCGATTCAAGTCAGTGGTGACACTGACACGATTGCACAACTCTTCCATCTTAACTTGAAATGCTAAAAATTTTAAAACATGTGAGGGATTAGTGTATTTTAAATTATTTTAAAATAATTTAGTGTTTCAAAATATCTGTTGGGATGGGCCATGGCCGTGGCCATAGGTGTGCATGTTCCCTACGGATGTGTCTTTTCACTTAAGTCTGACAGGTTGAATCCTTTCAATTTTTGTTTTGAAAAGTTGTGTCTTTTGAAGCTTAAGGGTCATACCAATTGGGTTTAAACCCAATAGTCACAACCCTTTGTGAAAGGGTGTCTCTATACCCTTAAGGGTGTCTTCTCAAAGTCTATAAATAGACTTTTACTTTTTGGTTTTTAGTATAGAGTAGAAAATTGGTTTTCTCTTTAAAAATTTATATTTAAGTATTTTTTAGTTCAAATTAAGACTACATGTGGTTCGAGCCCGTGTACAGTGAGTGCACCGCTGGGACCGGGTCATAGTTGTTGTATTTTGGAGGTTGATTACTCTGAAACTTGTTGCACTTGAGATGCTGTCTAAGGGGAGCAAATTCGATTTTAAGCTGAGTAACTCACGTCACGCCTCGACTTCTATAAACCGATAAGTTTTCTATTTTTTTCATTTTAATTTAATTTTATTTTATCTAAATGGTTTTTTAAACATCATATCCCAACACCATTTTCACCTTAAGCTCCACTGTTTGTAAAAATGAAAATCCAAAGAGACTGAAATTGAGGGAATAAAAAGGTAAAAACCCATAAAAGAGGGCGTTGGATAACCCATTCACAATTTCTAATGGCTCAACTAAACGAATGGTTCAAATAAACCTAGGCTATGAATGGTTCGGTATGTTATGAATGGTTCAGATAACCCATAACCCCTCCCATTCGGCAGCAGATTGGGTGGTGTTGACGTGTTGCTGTTGTAAGGCACACTACATGTGTTTTATCCACGCCTTTCATCAGTTTTGCATAGGCCCCACAGAATTCGGAGATATTAATGGCCATCTCCAAAGGACACGTGGAGTTGGGCGCGGATTGGGCACTATTGGTTGCCACATGAAAGGAAACAAATTGGCTACTCCTCCTGACACCAGCCAATGGCTAGTGGTCGGTGCTCTGTGGGCCCCACCATGATGTATTTGTTTCATCCATGCCGTTCATATATTTTTAAAAATCATTTTAGGCTATGAGACCAAAGATGAGGTATATCCCAATCTTAACTGGACCACATTACTGGAAACAATGTTAAATGAGTATCGACCATTAAAAAACATTTTGGGGCCATAAAAGTTTTGGATCAAGTTGATTTTTGTTTTTTCCCATCATTTGGGCCCGTATGACCTAAAAAACATATTGGATGTCAAACAAACAGTACAATGGGCCTTAGGAGGATTTTAATGATGAGTATCCAATCACTATTGTTTTCATGTGGTGTGGTGCACCTGAGATTTATATACATCTCATTTTTGGAATGAAGTAATTAAATGATCTTTAATAATGGATGAACGGAACGGATGAAACACATACATCATGGTGGGGCCCACAGAGCACCGACCACCAGCCACAGGGCAGGTGTCAGGAGTAGCCAATCCGTTTCCCACAGGAAAAGCTCTATGGGCCCACTATAATCTATGTATTGAACCACACCGTAGAAAGCAGTGGTGACAATAAGATCCACTGTTGAAACCTTCCTGTGGCCCATGGTGACGGTGATGTTTATTTGCGATCCTACCCTCGCCAAAAAGGAAGCGGATTGCGTACTGAGTAACTCAGTACGCTAAGCTTGCTGAGTAAACTCTATGGGGTCCACCGTCATTCATGCATTTAATCCACTCCATCCATCCATTTTAGCAGATAATTGTATGGGTTTAACCCAAAAATGAATCCTATATAAATCTTAAGTGGACCACACCAACGGAAATAGTGTGAATTGAACATTTACCGTTGAAAAGTTCTTGGGGTCAACAAAAGTTTTAGATCAAGCTGGTATTTGTTTTTACCCTTCATCCATGTCAGTGTTAGCTTATGAACAGGTTGGATTACAAATAAACATCACTGGGGGCCTTAGAAAGGTTTCAACGGTCAAAATCAACATTTCCACTCTTTCCTGTGGTATGGTCCATTTGAGCTTTGGATATTCTTTAATTTTGAGATCAACACCTAAAATGATCTGTACAAACGGATGGACGACGTGGATAAACGACATGAATTCATGGTGGACCCACATAAACCAATTTCCGCCAAAAACCAAAAAACACCTATTTACATCTTATAAGAATTTTTGCAAATTGCATATATATATATATATATATATATATATATATATATATATATATACATACACACACACCATACTGTATTTCTTCCCCTATCCAAAAGGACCAAAACCTTAATAATTCGGAGAAAGCTCTGAGTAAAAAATCTCCTGTTGGGGCCTGCTTTGAGCGGCTTCTCCTGCTGGGGCAATAGTACAAGTCGCCCCCCCCCCCATTCGTCGATAGTGCCATCACTATTGCAAAATGTAAGAAATAATAATTTAAATTTTATTATCTTATTATTATTATTATTGTTTGATAATCACACACACACACACACACACATATATATATATATATTAAAATGTAGGGATGATTGATGTTACCAGCAAGGTCAGTGTTACGTTTACCATTGCTTCAAGCGTTATAGTTTTTTGATAGATAAGAAATACAAATGGGAAGGAATTATTTCGTTTATCATCGCGGTAATTATGACAATTTTTTGGTTGTTATTCGATTGTTATACAAATAATCGTCTGGCTGGTGCGTAGGCTGGTGGCAATCTGACGCCGGCTGGTGGTAATGTAGACCATCCTGATAATCCGGCATTGGCTAGTGCGCCGGCTGGTGGCAATCCAAACCATCCTATAATCCGGCGCCGGCTGGTGGTGACCGTCTTGATAATGAAGAAGCAGGTGTCGTTGCAGAGCGGGATAGAGATCTGACAGTGGTACCTTCTGGTACGGAACAGGCTCCAATGCTGAATGAAAATGCTTCTGGCTAGACATCTGGACAGAAATCGGCACCGAAAAAGTCAGAAATTGAAAATCCAGAACTTGAGAAAGTTGTAATAGAGGGATAACAGGCTGCTTTAATATCATTCTCTTTTACTAGTGTTTGGTTTCAGTGTTAGTATCTTTCGGTGTTAGCATCTGTATTTACTTTCAAGTAATGTTAAGAATGTCCAGATGTCTGGCTGTTGAATGTCTGCTGAATGTCATTATCTTTTACTAGTGTTTGGTTTTAGTATTGTGTCTTTCGGTGTTAGTGTCTGTGTTTACTTTCAAGTCATGTTTGGAATGTTTTACTTTTATATGAAGTGGTGCTTTAATATATATATATATATATATATATATATATATATATATATATATATATATTTTAGTGTTAGCTTGTATGACACACCACCTTAGAATGTGGGAGCCTGTGGGGCTATCAAAGACTCGGATATTCATCTCTTTTGTTGTGTTCACTCAACTGAAATGGTTGTTAGGATCCTTCAATCTAGTATATTTTTCGGCCATGACTCATCCATTATAGGATACAAAATATCAACGGTCAAGATTTGCAAACGGCGGGCCACACTTATCAGTCTGTATGCAAAGCTTTGAGGATATGAACTTTGTGTCATGCTACCTTCACGTTTGCAAGTGATTTTTCAGTTCCGAGTCTTCTGAGTAATAGTTCCTATGTTGGTGTAACCCAAGGCATTGATCTGATGCAGCCCACCGTAGATGGACAGTGCCCCATCACTATTGCAAAATGTAAGAAATAATAATTTAAATTTTATTATCTTTCTATTATTATTTAATAATCATATATGGTTAATTGAAAATGTAGGGATGATTGATGTTGCCAGCAAGGTCAGTGTTACGTTTACCATTCCTTCAGGTGTTATAGTTCTTTGATAGGTAAGAAATAGAAATGGGAAAGAATTGTTTCGTTTATCATCTCAACAATCATGATAATTTTCTGGTTGTTATTCAATTGTTATGCAAAAAATCGTCCGGTTGGTGCGCCGGCTGGTGGCAATGCAGACTATCCTGATAATCCGGCGTTGGCTGGTGCACCGGCTGGTGGCAATCCAAACCATCCTGTTAATCCGGCGCTGGCTAGTGGTGACCGTCCTGATAATGAAGAAGCAAGTGCCATTGCAGAGTGGGATAAAGATCTGACAGTGGTACCTTTTGGTACGGAACATGCTTCAATGCTAAATGAAAATGCTTCTGGCTCGACATCTGGATAGAAATCGACACAAAAAAAGACGAAAGTCGAAAGTCCAGAACTTGAAGAAATTGTAATAGAGGGATAACAGGCTGCTTTAATGTCATTTTCTTTTACCAATGTTTGGATTTAGTGTCAGTGTCTTTCGGTGTTAGCGTCTATGTTTACTTTCAAGTCATGTTAGGAATGTCCAGATGTCTGGCTGCTAAATGTCTGCTGAATGTCATTTTCTTTTATTAGTGTTTAGTTTCAGTGTTGTGTCTTTCAGTGTTAGTGTCTATGTTTACATTCAAATCATGTTAGGAATGTTTTACTTTTAAATGAAGTGGTGCTTTAATATAGTTTTTTTTTTTGTTAGCTTGTAATAACACACCACCTTGGAATGTGGGAGCTTGTGGGGCTATCAAAGACTCAAATATTCATATATTTTGTTGTGTTCACTCAACTGAAATGGTTGTTAAGATCCATCAATCTAGTATATTTTTCGGTCATGACCCATCCATTATAAGACACAAAATATCAACGGTCTAGATTAGCAAACAGCGGGATAAACTTATCAGTCTGTATGCAAAGTTATAAGGATACAAACTTTGTGTCACGCTACCTCCACGTTTGCAAGTGATTTTTCAGTTCTGAGTCTTCTGACTCATAGTTCCCATGTTAGTGTAACCCAAGCCATTGATCTGATGCAGCTCACCGTAGATGGACAGTGTCCCATCACTATTGCAAAATGTAAGAAATAATAATTTAAATTTCATTATCTTTATATTATTATTTAATAATAATATATATTTTTTGAAAATGGAGGGATGATTGATGTTGCCAGCAAGGTCAGTGTTACTTTTACTATTGCTTCCGGCATTATAGTTTTTTGATAGGTAAGAAATACAAATGGGAAGGAATTGTTTCATTTATCATCGCAACAATCATGACAATTTTCTGGTTGTTATTCGATTATTATGCAAAAAATCGTTTAGCTGGTGCGCAGGCTGGTGACAATCCAAACCATCCAGTTAATCCGGCGCCGGTTGGTGGTAACCGTCCTGATAATAAAGAAGCAGGTGCCGTTGCAGAGAGGGATAGAGATCTGACAGTGGTACCTTCTGGTATGGAACAGGCTCCAATGCCTAATGAAAATGCTTCTGGCTCGACATCTGGACAGAAATCGGCACCGAAAAAGCCAAAAGTTGAAAGTCCAAAACTTAAGGAAATTGTAATAGAGGGGTAACAGGTTGCTTTAATGTCATCTTCTTTTACTAGTGTTTGGTTTCAGTGTTAGTGTCTTTCGGTGTTAGCGTCTGTGTTTACTTTCAAGTCATATTAGGAATGTTCAGATGTCTGGCTGTTGAATGCCTGCTGAATGTCATTCTCTTTTACTAGTGTTTGGTTTCAGTGTTAGTGTCTGTGTTTACTTTCAAGTCATGTTAGAAATGTTTTACTTTTATATGAAGTGGTGCTTTAATATTGCTTTTTTTTTTTGTGTGTGTTAGCTTATAATAACACAACACCTTGGAATGTGGGAGCCTGTGGGGCTATCATAGACTCAGATATTCATCTCTTTCATTGTGTTCACTCAACTGAAATGGTTGTTAGGATCCTTTAATCTAGTATATTTTTCAGCCATGACTCATCCATTATAGGACACAAAATACCAACGGTCTAGATTAGCAAACGGTGGGCCACACTTATTAGTCTGTATGCAAAGCTCTGAGGATACGAACTTTGTGCCATGCTACCTCCATGTTTGCAAGTGATTTTTCAGTTCTGAGTTTTTTGACTAATAGTTCCCATGTTGGTGTAACTCAAGCCATTGATCTGATGCAGCTCACTGCAGATGGACAGTGCCCCATCACTATTGCAAAATGTAAGAAATAATAATTTAAATTTCATTATCTTTTTATTATTATTTAATAATCATATTTTTTTTTGAAATTGCAGGGATGATTGATGTTGCCAGCAAGGTCAGTGTTACGTTTACCATTGCTTCAAGCGTTATAGTTTTTTGATAAGTAAGTAAGAAATACAAATGGGAAGAAATTGTTTCGTTTGTCATCGTAGCAATCATGACAATTTTTTGGTTGTTATTCGATTGTTATGCAAAAAATCGTCCAACTAGTGCGCCGGATAGTGGCAATCTTGTGCCGCCTAGTGGCAATGTAGACCATCCTAATAATCTGGCGTTGGCTGGTACGCCGGCTAGTGGCAATCCAAACCATCCTGTTAATCCGGTGCCGACTAGTGGTGACCGTCCTAATAATGAAGAAGCAGGTGCTGTTGCAAAGCGGGATAGAGATCTGACAGTGGTACCTTCTGCTACGGAACAGGCTTCAATGTTGAATAAAATGCTTCTAGCTCGACATCTGGATAGAAATCGGCACGGAAAAAGACGAAAGTTGAAAGTCCAGAAATTGAGGAAATTGTAATAGAGGGATAAAAGGCTACTTTAATGTCATTCTCTTTTACTAGTATTTAGATTTAGTGTTAGTGACTTTCGATGTTAATGTCTGTGTTTACTTTCAAGTCATGTTAGGAATGTTCAGATGTCTGGCTACTGAATGTCTGCTGAATGTCATTCTCTTTTACTAGTGTTTGGTTTTAGTATTGTGTCTTTTAGTTTTAGTGTCTGTGTTTACTTTCAAGTCATGTTAGGAATATTTTACTTTTATATGAAGTGGTGTTTTAATAGAGATTTTTTTTTTTTTTTTGTTATCTTGTAATAACACACCACCTTGGAATGTGTGAGCCTGTGGGGCAATCAAAGACTCGGATATTCATCTCTTTTGTCGTGTTCACTCAACTGAAATGGTTATTAGGATCCTTCAATCTAGTATATTTTTTGGCCATGACCCATCCATTATAGGACACAATACCAACAGTCAAGATTAACAAACGACGGGCCACACTTATCAGTCTATATGCAAAGCTCTGAGGATACGAACTTTGTGCCATGCTACCTCCACGTTTGCAAGTGATTTCTCAGTTCTGAGTCTTCTGACTAATAGTTCCAATGTTGGGGTAACCCAAGCCATTGATCTGATGCAGCCCACCGTAGATGGAGAGTGCCCCATCACTATTGTAAAATATAAGAAATAATAATTTAAATTTCATTATCTTTTTATTATTATTTAATAATCATATTTTTTTTTGAAAATGTAGGGATGATTGATGTTACCAGCAAGGTCAGTGTTATGTTTACCATTGCTTCAGGCGTTATAGTTTTTTGATAGGCAAGAAATACAAATGGGAATGAATTATTTCGTTTATCATCGCAACAATCATGTCAATTTTTTGATTGTTATTCGATTATTATGCAAAAAATCATGCGACTGGTGGCAATCCAACGCCGGCTGGTGGTATAATACAAACCATCTTGATAATCCAGCATTGGCTGGTGGCAATCTAAACCATCCTATTAATCTAGGGTTGGCTGCTGGTGACCGTCCTAATAATGAAGAAGCAGGTGCCGTTGTAGAGAGGGATAGAGATCTGACGGTGGAACTTTCTAGTACGGAACAGGCTCCAATGCCGAAAGAAAATGCTTCTGACTTGACATTTGGATAGAAATCGGCACTGAAAAAGTCGAAAGTTGAAAGTCTTGAACTTGAGGAAACTGTAATAGCGAGATAACAGGCTGCTTTAATGTCATTCTCTTTTACTAGTGTTTGGTTTTAGTGTTAGTGTCTTTCGATGTTAGCGTCTGTGTTTACTTTCAAGTCATGTTAGAAATGTCCAGATGTCTGGCTGCTGAATGTCTACTAAATGTCATTCTCTTTTACTAGTGTTTGGTTTCAGTGTTGTGTCTTTCAATGTTAGTGTCTGTGTTTACTTTCAAGTTATGTTAGGAATGTTTTACTTTTATATGAAGTGGTGCTTTAATATAGCTTTTTTTTTTTTGGTGTTAGCTTGTAATAACACATCACCTTGGACTGTAGGAGCGTGTGTGGCTATGAAAGACTCGGATATTCATTTATTTTGTTGTGTTCACTCAACTGATATGGTTGTTAGGATCCTTCAATCTAGTATATTTCTCGGTCATGACCTATCCATTATAGGACACAAAATACCAACGGTCTAGATTAGCAAACGGCGGGCCACACTTATCAGTCAGTATGCAAAGCTCTGAGGATACGAACTTTGTGCCACACTACCTCCATGTTTGCAAGTGATTTTTCAGTTCTGAGTCTTCTGACTAATAGTTCCCATGTTGGTGTAACCTAAGCCATTAATCTGATGCAACTCATCGTAGATGGACAGTGCCCGATCACTATTGCAAAATGTAAGAAATAATAATTTAAATTTCATTATCTTTTTATTATTATTTAATAATCATATATATATTTTTTGAAAATGCAAGGATGATTGATGTTGTATGATAGGTCAATGTTACGTTTACCATTACTTCAAGCATTATAATTTTTTGATCAGCAAGAAATACAAATGAGAATGAATTGTTTCATTTATCATCGCAACAATCATGTCAATTTTCTATTTGTTATTCTATTTTTATGCAAAAAATCGTCCGACTAGTGGCAATGCAAACTATCCTGATAATCCAGAATTAGCTGGTGTGCTGGCTGGTGGTAATCCAAACTATCCTGTTAATCTGGCGCTGGCCGGTGGTGACCTTCCTGATAATGAAAAAGCAAGTGCCATTGCAGAGTGGGATAGAGATCTGACAGTGGTACATTCTGGTATGGAATATGCTCTAATGTTGAATGAAAATGCTTATGGCTCGACATTTGGACAGAAATCGGCACTGAAAAAGCTGAAAGTTGAGGAAGTTGTAATAGAGGGATAACAGACTATTTTAATATCATTTTCTTTTACTAGTGATTGGTTTCAGTGTTAGTGTCTTTTGGTGTTAACGTCTGTGTTTACTTTCAAGTCATGTTAGGAATGTCCAGATGTCTGGTTGCTAAATGTCTGTTGAATGTCATTCTCTTTTACTAGTGTTTGGTTTCAGTGTTGTGTCTTTCGGAGTTAGTGTCTGTGTTTACTTTCAAGTCATATTAGGAATGTTTTACTTTTATATGAAGTGGTGCTTTAATATAGTTTTTTTTTTGGTTAGCTTGTAATAACACACCACCTTGGCATGTGGGAGCTTGTGGGGCTATCAAAGAATCGGATATTCATCTCTTTTGTTGTGTTCACTTAACTGAAATGGTTGTTAGGATCCTTCAATCTAGTATATTTTTCGGCCATGACCCATCTATTATAGGACACAAAAAACCAACGGTCAAGATTAGCAAACGGCGAGCCACATTTATTAGTCTGTATGAAAAGATCTGAGGATACGAACTTTGTGCCACGCTACCTCCACGTTTGCAATTGATTTTTTAGTTCTGAGTCATCTGACTAATAGTTCCCATGTTGATGTAACCCAAGCCATTGATCTGATGCAGCCCACTGTAGATGGACAATGCCCTATCACTATTGCAAAATGTAAGAAATAATAATTTAAATTTTATTATCTTTTTATTATTATTTAATAATCATATATTTTTTTTAAAAATATAGGGATGATTGATGTTGCCAGCAAGGTCAGTGTTACATTTACCATTGCTTCAGGCGTTATAGTTTTTTGATAGGTAAGAAATATAAATGGGAAGGAATTGTTTCATTTATCATCGCAGTAATCATAACAATTTTCTGGTTGTTATTCGATTGTTATGCAAAAAATCAACCGGTTGATTGCAATTCGGCGCCGGCTGGTGGCAATGCAGACCATCCTGATAATCCGGCATTGGTTGGTGCGCCGGCTACTAGCAATCCAAACCATCTTGTTAATCCGGCGCCGGCTGGTGGTGACCGTCTTGATAATGTAGAAGCAGGTGCCATTGTAGAGCGGGATAGAGATCTGACAGTGGTACCTTCTGGTACAGAACAAACTCCAATGTCAAATGAAAATGCTTTTGGCTTGACATCTGGATAGAAATCAGCACCGAAAAAGCCGAAAGTTGAAAGTCTAGAACTTGAGAAAATTGTTATAGAGGCATAACAGACTGTTTTTGTGTTATTCTCTTTTACTAATGTTTGGTTTCAGTGTTAGTTAGTGTCTGTGTTTACTTTTAAGTCATATTAGGAATGTCCTGATGTCTGGCTGCTGAATGTCTGCTGAATCTCATTCTCTTTTACTTGTGTTTGGTTTCAGTGTTAGTGTCTGTGTTTACTTTCAAGTCATGTTACGAATGTTTTAGTTTTAGATGAAGTGGTGCTTAAATATAGCTTTTTTTGTGTTAGCTTGTAATAACAGACCACCTTAAAATGTGGGAGCCTGTGGGGTTATCAAAGAATCGGATATTCATCTCTTTTGTTGTGTTCACTTAACTGAAATGGTTGTTAGGATCCTTCAATCTAGTATATTTTTCGGCCATGACCCATCCATTATATGACATAAAATACTAACGGTCTAAATTCGCAAACGGCGGGCCACACTTATCAGTCTGTATGTAAAGCTCTGAGGATACGAAGTTTGTGCCACGCTACCTACATGTTTGCAAGGGATTTTTCAGTTCTGAGTCTTCTGACTAATAGTTCCCATGTTGATGCAACCCAAGTCATTGATTTGATGCAGCCCACCGTAAATGGACAGTGCCCCATCATTATTACAAAATGTAAGAAATAATAATTTAAATTTCATTAACTTTTTATTATTATTTAATAATCAGATTTTTTTTTTTTGAAAATGCAGGGATGATTGATGTTGCCAGCAAGGTCAGTGTTACATTTACCATTGCTTCAGGCGTTATAGTTTTTTGATAGGCAAGACATACAAATGGGAATGAATTGTTTTGTTTATCATTGCAGCAATCATGTCAATTTTCTGGTTGTTATTCAATTGTTATGTAAAAAATCGTGTGACTGGTCGCAATCCGATGCCGGCTGGTGGTAATGTAGACCATCTTGATAATCTCGCGTTGGCTGGTGCACCTGCTGGTGGCAATCCAAACTATCCTGTTAAGCCGTCACCGGCTACTGGTGACCGTCCTGATAATGAAGAAGCAGGTGCCGTTGCAGAGCGGTATAGAGATCTGACAATGGTACCTTCTGGTACGAAACAGGCTCCAATGCCAAATGAAAATGCTTCTGGCTCGACATCTGAACATAAATCGGCACCGAAAAAATCGAAAGTTAAAAGTCCATAACTTGAGAAAATTGTAATAGAGGGATAACAGGCTACTTTAATGTCATTCTCTTTTACTAGTGTTTGGTTTCAGTGTTAGTGTCTTTCGATGTAAGCCTCTGTGTTTACTTTCAAGTCATGTTAAGAGTGTCCAAATGTTTAGCTGCTGAATGTCTGCTAAATGTCATTCTCTTTTACTAGTGTTTGGTTTCAGTGTTGTCTTTCAGTGTTAATATTTGTGTTTACTTTCAAGTCATATTAGGAATGTTTTACTTTTATATGAAGTGGTGCTTTAATATAGTTTATTTTTTGTGTTAGCTTGTAATAACACACCACCTTGGAATGTGGGAGCCTGTGGGGCTATCAAAGACTTGGATATACATCAATTTTGTTGTGTTCATTCAACTGAAATGGTTGTTAGGATCCTTCAATCTAGTATATTTTTCGGCCATGACCCATTCAATATAGGACACAAAATACTAACGGTTTATATTAGCAAAAGGCGGGCCACACTTATCAGTCTGTATGCAAAGCTCTGAGGATACGAACTTTTTATCACACTACCTACACGTTTGCAAGTGATTTTTCAGTTTTGAGTCTTCTGACTAATAGTTCCCATATTGGTGTAGTCCAAGCCATTGATCTGATACAGCCCACTGTAGATGGATACTGCCCCATCACTATTGCCAAATGTAAGAAATAATAATTTAAATTTCATTATCTTTTTTTATTATTATTTAATAATCATATATATTTTTTAAAAAAATGCAGGGATGATTGATGTAGCATGCTAGGTCAGTGTTACGTTTACCATTGCTTCAAGCGTTATAATTTTTTGATAGGCAAGAAATACAAATGAGAATGAATTGTTTCATTTATCATCGCAATAATCATGTCAATTTTCTAGTTGTTATTTGATTGTTATGCAAAAAATCATCTGGATGGTGGCAATCCGGCGTCGGCTGGTGGCAATGCAGACCATCCTGATAATCTAGCGTTGGCTGGTGGCAATCCAAATCATCTTGTTAATCCGGGGCCGTTTGGTGGTGACCGTCCTGATAATGAAGAAGCAGATGTCGTTGCAGAGTGGGATAGAGATCTGACAGTCGTACCTTCTGGTATGGAACAGTCTCCAATGCTGAACGAAAATGCTTCTGGCTCGACCTCTGGACAGAAATCAGCACCGAAAAAGCCGGAAGTTGAAAGTCCAGAACTTGAGGAAGTTGTAATAGAGGGATAACAGGCTGCTTTAATGTCATTCTCTTTTACTAGTGTTTGGTTTTAGTGTTAGTGTCTTTCAGTGTTAGCGTCTGTGTTTACTTTCAAGTCATGTTAGGAATGTCCCGATGTCTGGCTGCTGAATGTCTGCTGAATGTCATTCTCTTTTACTAATGTTTAGTTTTAGTGTTGTGTCTTTCAGTGTTAGTGTCTGTGTTTACTTTCAAGTCATGTTAGGAATGTTTTACTTTTATATGAAGTGGTGCTTTAATATTGATTTATTTTTTTATATTAACTTTTAATAACACACCACCTTGGAATGTGGGAGCCTGTGGGGCTATCAAAGACTCGGATATTCATCTATTTTGTTGTGTTCACTCAACTGAAATGTTTGTTAGGATCCTTTCATCTAGTATAATTTTCGGCCATGACCCATCCATTATAGGACACAAAATACCGACGGTCTAGATTAGCAAACGGCGGGCTACACTTATCAGTATGTATGAAAAGCTCTGAGAAAATGAACTTTGTGCCATGCTACCTCCACGTTTGTAATTGATTTTTCAGTTCTGAGTCTTCTAACTAATAGTTCACATGTTGGTGTAACCCAAGCCATTGATCTGATGTAGCTCACCGTAAATGGACAGTGCGCCATCATTATTGCAAAATATAAGAAATTAATTTAAATTTCATTATCTTTTTATTATTATTTAATAATTATATATATATTTTTGAAAATGCAGGAATGATTGATGTTGCCAGCAAGGTCAGTATTATGTTTACCATTGCTTCAAGCGTTATAATTTTTTGATAGGTAAGAAATACAAATGGGAATGAATTATTTCATTTATCATTGCAGCAATCATGTCAATTTTCTAGTTGTTATTCGATTGTTATGCAAAAAATCATTCGGCTGGTGGCAATCCGGCGTCGGCTGGTGGCAATGCAGACCATCCTGATAATCTGGCGTTGGCTGGTGGCAATCCAAACCATCCTGTTAATCCGGGGCCGGCTGGTGGTGACCATCCTGATAATGAAGAAGTAGATGCCGTTGCAGAGTGGGATAGAGATCTAACAGTGGTACCTTCTGGTATGGAACAGTCTCCAATGCTGAACGAAAATACTTCTGGCTCGACCTCTGGATAGAAATCGGTACCGAAAAAGCCCGAAGTTGAAAGTTCAGAACATGATGAAATTGTAATAGAGAGATAACAGGCTGTTTTAATGTTATTCTCTTTTACTAGTGTTTGGTTTCAGTGTTAGTGGCTTTCGGTGTTAACGTTTGTGTTTACTTTCAAGTCATGTTAGGAATGTCCAGATGTCTGGCTGCTGAATGTCTGCTAAATGTCATTTTCTTTTACTAGTCTTTGGTTTCAGTGTTGTGTCTTTCAGAGTTAGTGTCTGTGTTTACTTTCAAGTCATGGTAGGAAAGTTTTACTTTTATATGAAGTGGTGCTTAAATATAATTTTTTTTGTTAGCTTGTAATAACACACCACCTTAGAATCTGGGAGCCTGTGGGGCTATCAAAGAATCGGATATTCATCTCTTATGTTGTGTTCACTTAACTGAAATGGTTGTTAGGATCCTTCAATCTAGTACATTTTTTGGCCATGACCCATCCATTATAGGACACAAAATACCAATAGTCTAGATTAGCAAACGGCAGGCCACACTTATCAGTCTGTATGCAAAGATCTGAGGATACGAAGTTTGTGCCACGCTACCTGCACGTTTGTAAGAGATTTTTCAGTTTTAAGTCTTCTGACTAATAGTTCCCATGTTGATGTAACCCAAGCCATTGATCTGATACAGCCCACCGTAGATGGACAGTGCCCCATCACTATTGCAAAATGTAAGAAATAATAATTTAAATTTCATTATCTTTTTATTATTATTTAATAATCATATTTTTTTTTGAAAATGCAGGGATGATTGATGTTGCCAGCAAGGTCAGTGTTACGTTTATCATTGCTTCAGGCGTTATAGTTTTTTGATATGCAAGAAATACAAATGGGAATGAATTGTTTCGTTTATCATTGCAACAATCATGTCAATTTTCTGGCTATTATTCAATTGTTATGCAAAAAATCGTACGGCTAGTGGCAATCCGACACCGGCTAGTGGTAATGCAGACCATCTTGATAATCCCGCGTTGGCTGGTGCGCTGGCTGGTGGCAATCCAACCCATCCTGTTAATCCGGCACCGGTTGCTAGTGACCGTCCTGATAATGAAGAAGCAGGTGCCATTGTAGAGCGGGATAGAACCTTCTGGTACGGAACAGGCTCTAATGCCGAATGAAAATGCTTCTGGCTCAACATCTGGACAAAAATCGGCACTGAAAAAGCCGAAAGTTGAAAGTCCAGAACTTGAGGAAATTGTAATAGAGGGATAACAGACTGCTTTAATGTCATTCTCTTTTACTAGTGTTTGGTTTCAGTGTTACTGTCTTTCGGTGTTAGTGTTTATGTTTATTTTCAAGTAATGTTAGGAATGTCCAGATGTCTGGCTGTTGAATGTTTGCTAAATGTCATTTTCTTTTACTAGTGTTTGGTTTCAGTGTTATGTCTTTCAGTGTTAGTATCTGTGTTTACTTTCAAGTCATGTTAGAAATGTTTTACTTTTATATGAAGTGGTGCTTTAATATAGGTTTTTTTTTTGTTAGCTTTTAATAACACACGACCTTGGAATGTGGCAGCCTGTGGGGCTATCAAAGACTCGGATATTCATCTCTTTTGTTGTGTTCACTCGATTGAAATGGTTGTTATGATCCTTCAATCTAGTATATTTTTCAGCCATGACTCATTTATTATATGACAAAGTACCAACGCTCAAGATTAGCAAACGGCGGGCCACACTTATTAGTCTGTATGTAAAGCTCTGAGGATACGAACTTTGTGCCACACTACCTCCATGTTTGCAAGTGATTTTTCAGTTCTGAGTCTTCTGACTAATAGTTCCCATGTTGGTGTAACACAGGCCATTGATTTGATGCAACCCACCGTAGATGGACAATGCCCAATCACTATTGCAAAATGTAAGAAATAATAATTTAAATTTCATTATCTTTTTATTATTATTTAATAATCATATATTTTTTTTGAAATGTAGGATGATTGATGTTGCCAGCAAGGTCAGTGTTATGTTTACCATTGCTTCAGGCGTTATAGTTTTTTTATAGGTAAGAAATACAAATGGGAAGAAATTGTTTCGTTTATTATCGCAGTAATCATAACAATTTTGTAGTTGTTATTCGATTATTATGCAAAAAATCGTACGACAGGTGTGCCGGCTGGTGGCAATGCAGACCATCCTGATAATCCGGCGTTGGATGGTGCGCTGGCTGGTGGTAATCCAAACCATCCTGTTAATCTGGCACCGGTTGGTGGTAACCATCCTGATAATGAAGAAGTAAGTGACGTTGCAGTGCGGGATAGAGATCTGACAGTGGTACCTTCTGATACGGAACAAGCTCTAATGTTGAATGAAAATGCTTATGGCTCGACATCTGGACAAAAATCGGCAACGAAAAAGCCGAAAGTTGAAAGTCCAGAACTTGAGGAATTTGTAATAGAGAGATAACAGGCTGCTTTAATGTCATTCTCTTTTACTAGTGTTTGGTTTTAGTGTTAGTGTCTTTCGGTGTTAGCATTTGTGTTTATTTTCAAGTCATGTTAGGAATGTCCAGATGTCTGCATGATTGCTGAATGTCTATTGAATGCCATTCTCTTTTACTAGTGTTTGGTTTCAGTGTTGTGTCTTTTAGTGTTAATGTTTTTGTTTACTTTCAAGTCATGTTTGGAATGCTTTACTTTTATATGAAGTGGTGCTTTATATATATATATATATATATATATATATATATATATATATATATATATATATATATATATATATTTTGTGTTAGCTTGTAATAACACACCACCTTAGAATGTGGGAGCCTATGGGGCTATCAAAAACTCGGGTATTCATCTCTTTTGTTGTGTTCACTCAACTGAAATGGTTGTTAGGATCCTTCAATCTAGTATATTTTTTGGCCATGACCCATCCATTATAGGACACAAAATACCAACGGTGTAGATTAGTAAACGGCGGGCCACACTTATCAGTCTGTATGCAAAGCTCTGTGGATACGAACTTTGTGCCACGCTACCTCCACGTTTGCAACTGATTTTTTAGTTCTGAGTCTTCCGACTAATAGTTCCCATGTTAGTATAACCCAAGCCTTGATCTGATGCAGCCCACCGTAGATAGACAGTGCCCCATCACTATTGCAAAATGTAAGAAATAATAATTTAAATTTCATTATCTTTTAATTATTATTTAATAATCATATATTTTTTTGAAAATGCAGGGATGATTGATGTTGCATGCTAGGTCAGTGTTACGTACGTTTACCATTGCTCCAAGCGCTATAATTTTTTGATAGGTAAGAAATACAAATGGAAAGGAATTGTTTCGTTTATCATCGTAGCAATCATGACAATTTTCTGGTTGTTATTTGATTGTTATGCAAAAAATTCGTCGGGCTAGTGCGCCAGCTAGTGGCAATCCGGCGCCGGCTGGTAGCAATGCAGACCATCTTGATAATCCGACGTTGGCTGGTGCGCCGGCTGGTGGCAATCCAAACCATCCTATTAATTCAGTGCCGGCTGGTGGTGACCGTCCTGATAACGAAGAAGCAGGTGCCGTTGCAGGGCGGGATAGAGATCTGAAAGTGGTACCTTCTGGTATGGATTAGACTCCAATGTCGAATGAAAATGCTTTTGGCTCAACATTTGGACAGAAATCGGCACCGAAAAAGTCAGAAGTTGAAAGTTCAAAACTTGAGGAGATTGTAATAGAGGGATAACAGGCTGTTTTAATGTCATTCTCTTTTACTATTGTTTGGTTTTAGTGTTATTATCTTTCAGTGTTAGCGTCTGTGTTTATTTTCAAGTCATGTTAGGAATGTCCAGATGTCTGTCTGTTGAATGTCTGCTGAATGTCATTATCTTTTACTAGTGTTTGGTTTCAGTGTTGTGTCTTTTAGTGTTAGTGTCTGTATTTACTTTTAAGTCATGTTTGGAATGTTTTACTTTTATATGAAGTGGTGCTTTAATATAGTTTTTTTTTTTTTTAAAATTTATTTATTGTGTTAGCTTGTAATAACACACTACCTTGGTATGTGGGATCCTGTGGGGCTATCGAAGACTCGGATATTCATCTATTTCGGTGATTCCATTATGGACGTCAGACCATTTTCTGGATTTTTATGGCACTTGTAGATTTCTTTGACAACAAAGAAAATTGTGTTCAAGAATCTTGTGTAGGCTGCATGTATATGTGGTCACGATCACTGATAAACGTTTAGGTTAAGGTTAAGGTTAGGTTATAGGTTTGAATGGATGTAGTTTGTGTTTGGATGAATGTAGTTTATGTTTGGATGGATCTACGTAGTCTGGGTTTAGATGGATGTGAATGTGAATATAATGAAATATATTATATAACAGGTGTATATCATGATGAAATATATTGTAATAGGTGTATATCAGGAATTTTGTGTTGGAAAATTGTAAAAAAAAAAAAGAAAGAAAAAAAAGAGACTTTTACATACGAAAATATTTGTAGGTAAAAGTTTTGTAAATACTTTTTGCTACGAAAATATTCGTAGGTAAATGTTTGTAAATATTTTTAGCTACGAACATAAAAGTTTTGTGAATATTTTTAGCTACGAAAATATTCGTAGGTATAAGTTTTGTCAACAATTTTAAATTTTGTAAATATTTTTACCTACGAAAATATTCGTAGGTAAAAGTTTTGTAAATATTTGTAGTTTTTTACTTACGAAAATATTCGTAGGTAAAAAGTTTTGTCAATATTTTTACCTACGAAAAAAAGTGTTTATAAATTTTTTTTTTCGTTGGTAAAAGTTTTTCCCCTCAGTCTTTTAGCGACGAATTTATTGATGAAAATGTTCGTCGGTAAAACTTTTTGCCTACGAAACAAAGGTTTTTAGCGACGAAAATTTTCGTCGGTAAAATTGATATATATATATATATATATATATATATATATATATATATATATATATATAAAAGCTCCCGATAGGCTCCCATGAGGTCAAGTTGTGTGGGCCCCACTGTGATGCGTGTCGACCATCAACACCGTGCATTTGATGGGTCCCCTTTAAATTATGGGATATCCCAAAATCAGCCAGATATCTGAACTCGGTGGGCCATACCATCTAAAATCATGTGAAGACATGCCAAAAACATATAAAAGCACTTGGTGGGGCCCACTTGAAATTTGCATGCGTCTGAAACTTGGTCTGAACCCTCATCCAAGTGGGACACACATAATGGATGGGCTGGATTTATAAACCACATCTTGGTGGGCCCAAAAAATGAATACGAATGTTTTAATGGTGCACGGCTCCTCTCAACTTCTGTATGTGGCGTGGCCCACACAAGTCACAGATTGACTTGATTTTTGAGACCTAGGCCCACGATGGAATGGTACATCTGACTGATGGGGTAGATGTTCGATACACATCATGGTGGGGCCCACACAGCTCAACCTCATGGGACGTTCCCATCAGCTCGAGCGCATAGTACCTTTTCCATATATATATATATATTATAATATAATACATGCAATGTAACGTGCAGGGCCCACCAAATACATGTAATGTAACGTGCAGGGCCCACCAGTCAAGGAGTTAGGACGGGTGCCCACAATTCAGTATGGGCGCCCACAGCAAGACCCTGTACATTAGTCATCCGCAACATGGGCCACTGCCTATATAAGGCATCCATGGACAGATAAGAGGAGAGGAACAAAAAGGAAAAATCAAAGGAAAGAGAGAAGCTAAGGCAGAGAGTTTAAATAGATAGATAAAAACAAAGAGTAGAAAGAGAGATACAGAGATACAGAGAGTGTGTGAGTGTTGGAGTTTGCTTGGAGGTGCTACCCAAAGCACCTTAAATATTTCCAACGTGCTGACATGCTGCCCAACATAGGAAGCAAAAATGGTCATCAAAGGAGTAAAAAAAGCTCAGAATCTGTCAATTTCTATTTAATTTGCATTATACTCCACACATTTCTATTACATTAATCACTTTCATATTTTATTTTGCATCATTTTCCATCTTCCATTTTTCGCTTTATTTGCCTGCCCAGGACCTTAAATCCTGTGAAATAAGGCTAGTTAGTGTTTATTTCCATTAACTGTTTTTTACTTTATTTGTCTACCCAGGGCCACTTGGCTCTGTGACCTAAGGCTAATAATTCCTTTTTTCTTATCTCTTCTTACCCAGCCCACCTGGGTTATGTGAAGCACGATCAAGTATAAAATGCCAAAATTTCATTAAATCACCAAAATTTGCAAATCTTGTGAAGTAGAGATCGCACATTGTGCGGGTGGAAAAGGGTGCTTAAACCCTTCCTTTTCCGTCATCGAGGCCCTTACTCGGAATCTACGGCTGTAGACCAACCGCGGGAGTCACTTGAGTTGGAAAATCATGAAATTGCCTAACTCCTAAGCGATTCTACGGTTCTTAGCCGACCGTAAATTTTATGCTTCATTTGGCTACTGACAACTCCAAATCAAATGCATTTTTACACATGAGTCAATAAACACACATCACCCACAATAAAAAAAATCAATACGAAAGTCAACAAAGTGATGACACCGCCACGCTGGTGCGCGTGTGCAGGGAGAGACGTTCAGAGACTTATATCTTTCATGTGTGGCACACCTAATATATGGACTATATATAATTATTTCTAGTTCATTATCGAAGTATAATTTACCTGATGAATGGACCGGATCTCGCACATATTTTCAATGCTAAAAATTGTGCTGAGAAGCTCTTCATCAATCTCACGCGAGCGAGCATACTTGGCATTTCCATCATCCGCGGAAAAGGAGAATTGATTATCTACATCAATTGGCACCATAGCTTGTATGTCGGGCATTCCTTTTCAACATATTAATTATTTTTTTTATAAAATCTGAACCATTAAAAATTAAGGATCCACCATGAATACCAAAAATAAAATAGAATATGGGTTGTATCATCATGTGGACCACGGAATTTTAAACAGTAAATAACTGACGGTCTGGTTCAAAATATTTTGTGGCCTGCTTCTTGTATTGATTAAAACAATTTTACAGATTTGGAATTTTAATGGTATTTTTTCTAGAGTTGAAATGGTACTGATGTTGTGAAATGGGTGCAACGTCATCATAAGATCCAGCGTATCAAACATACTCCGCCAGAGTATCGAAAATTCTTTCCATTTTGAATGAAATGGAAGCCAGGAATCCTCCACATACTTCCAGAAATTCCGAGTTTCTTCTTCCCCGCCAGAATATTCCAGAAAACCCCCTTCCGCCTATAAAATCCCAAACGCATTCCTTGCAAGAAAACAAAATCCAATCTTAAAAGAAAAATCGTTCTCCTTTTCAAGAAAAATCCCAATCTCTTCTACTCCCAGCCATGGAAAACCCCTTCTTCAGAAATTACTACAATGCCACTCGCCCCCGCTTCTCTTCAAACCCTCGCTTCTCCTCCCAAAGCCCTAGATCGATCCCCGTCCATCAGGAGCAGCAGCAGCAGCGATCGAACCCCTCGCCGTCCCCGAAGATCGTCTCGATCCCTGTTCATTTCGTCGAATTGGAAAAAACCAGATCGGCCTCGGCCGTCAAGATCCAGAAGGTCTTCCGGGGCTTCGTGGTACGGAAGAACGTGAAGAAGATTGTAGAGATACGATCAGAAGCATGCGAGATCGAACGGAGGATCGCGGACACGAAGGATCTCATCCTTTCAGATGCGAAGGAGCGGCTGAGAGTGAATGAAATGCTGATGTCTCTGCTTCTTCAGTTGGATTCGGTTCGAGGAGTTGATGCAGGTGTGAGGGAATTCCGGAAGGCGGTGATACGCAAGGTCATTGTCTTGCAGGAAGCCGTTGATACGATAGTCGCTCTCCCAGACAGGGAGAAGAAAGTTCAAGCCGTAGAAATGTCAGATTCTGCAGATTCTTCAGGCAATAGCGAAACTGCCACTGATTCCATTGATCAAACCCTAGAAATGCAAGATATTGCAGAAGCTTCAGATAATTTCAATTCTGTGGCCCAAGCGGCTGATGGTCTAACCATAGAAATGCAAGATTCTGTTGGGCCGTCCGATAATTGCGACTCTGTGGTGGAAGCTGTTGTTGATCAAACCCCAGAAATGAAAGAGTCTGTTGATTCTATAGATAATTGCCGATCTGCTGATCAATCCCGAGAAGAGCAGGATCCTGTTGAATCTGCAGAGAATTGTGGTATTCCATCCGATTCCAACAGTCAAATTCCACAGATTCAATCCCTTGCAGAACCTACTGAGGATGATGGAAATCTGTCTATCGGCAACGTCAGTCACCTCAAAGAAGCGTATGATCTTGTCGAATCTGTACAGATATCTGGGGATCTTGTCCAGTCATTTGATAATTGCAAATCTGTAGCTGAAGCAGACAAGCAATGCAATGAAGGAGAGGAATGCTCTGTAGATCCTACTGAAGAAACTCCAGTAGAAGCTAATATGAAGCCATGTGAAAGCAAACACGAAGAAGAAATTCCCCAAGTGGAGAATCCGGCGGAATCAGTGGAGAACGACCCTACTCCGGAAGTCCATGATGCCATGGAAATTCAAGGAAGTGATGTGGCCCACCCAAATGAAGGTGGGAATAGCTGTGATAGTAGCAGTGGTGTGATGCTGAGTATGATGCAGAGGCTGATGGAGGAGAATTGCAAACTGAAGGGTTTGGTAACAGAGCTATGTGAGAGGAATGCGGGGCAGAATCGGCTGATGAACTCTCTCTCACACAGGGTGGAGCAGCTGGAGAGGGTTGTCTCAAGGAGTGAGCGGATGCGGTTGAAGAAGAAGAAGAGGCAGGCGGCAGCGGCGGTTGAGAGATCGGAGACGGCTGCTGAGACTAGGAAATGTGGTAGGAGATTGTGAGGTGTGTTTTAGATCATTTGAGGTTCTGTACGGTGGCATCTTTAATCAGTTGTACCGTGAACAGAATCGGAGAGAGTGTTTGTAATGTAGAGTTGCAATGATAAATAATGAGATTTTCTCATGTTTCTCCCCTCTTTGGAAACTAATTAGATTTATGGTGTGTAATTGCTGCAAATTCTGTAATGATTGAATGGATTCGTACAATGGTTGAATGGATTGATGGCTGGGTGAATTTTGACTGAGAATTGTTAATGAATTTTGACTGAGAATTGTTAATGAATTTTGACTGAGAGGGGGTGGCCATTACGGCCACTGTTTCTGTAACAGAATACCTTGCATATCACACAGGACCCATGAATGCTTACATATCTCTGCATGCGTACAAAAAGAAATATCATATGCATTACCCAACTGCTGCCACATTGAGTTTCTGGGTTCGGACCCAACTTTACCCATGAATATAGATCATAGAGGCATGTGTGAATCGGTAGATGAGTGCATAATATTTTTCACGCTGCGAGTTATTTCGCTTCCGTTGAATCCCCTGCATGTTCGAGTCAACTCAGTTTGCACTGTGGATGACTTGCATGGTGAGTTGTATTCTAAATGTAGGGTATAATATTAAAGGACGTGTATAGAATACCCTAGAACCATTAAGAAAATGTTCCTGAAACAAGTTCCCTAAGTTGCGGTTATTCAGTGGAGAATTTGGAATTTCCAAATAAGACTAGAGCAAAGTGATGTTATGAGCAAAAGGAAAATCCATTAATTCCACAAAATTTTTCAATGTAACGATTGAAAAAATAAATAATTTCAACACCCCAACATCCCCACCTGAACGCATCATAACATATCCTGTTTCACTGGATCCTTACTCTTGCTCGGGTGGTATACTCTCAGGAGTTTCAACACCGGTCAAGGGTTCTAGCATCCATGGGTGGTGAAATTCCACTAGCGTGATCGTGTGGGGTGTACACGTGTGCGTGTGTTAAAAAAGAAGAAGAACTTATCCTGTTTCACCCACCATTCCAATATCTAAGGGACCTTTCCTAGGAAGTTTATAAACCTTCAAATCCCTTCTCAGCACCTCCAGTGAGGTCCTCTTAGGTCTTCCCAAAGTCTCTTGGGGCCCTTCAACCCTAGTCAAATTTTCTCTTGTTATTGGGTTTTCTACAGCTTTCACAGCACATGGTCCAAATATCAATAATCGATAGCTATTTCCAACCAAACTGCCTTCAAGTTAATTAACTGCGAACGTAGCTAAACTAATGCAAATAATGGTCATTCAAAGACACATCGCAACTAGCCTTCTGAGAGGACAGAATTGGAATACACAGTAAAAAAGGACATCAACCTTCATTTTCTTTGTCATTTTGAACGATATCTCGATCATCAAACCTTGGAATTTGTCATAAAAGCATGGTTAGACATTCTTCCGGGAATAATAGAATTGACCCAGCAGAATCCCACAAAATTTTGTATTGAATAAATTTTGAAATGATTGAATTGTATGTTGGGGGCCTTGCACAAAACCTTAGGATCTAGCCTTCCAGAACAAATCAGAATTATGGGATAATAAAGCAATGAAAACAATCAAAGCGTAAATCACACCACATAAGAGATTTTTACGTGGAAAACCCTTAAAGAGGTAAAAACCACGGGACCTTGTCCAGATCAACAATCCACTATGAAGTAGAATGTTACAACCTTCTTCACTCACGCAGGAGTGGATAAATAGTAAGAGAAACAAAGAAAACAGAGAGATATCACCGATTACGAGGATGTGGAAGCGCTGAGATATGGTAGATCACCTCTACGAGCATAGCGTCCTTTCCACAAGCTTCCTCTCTCTCTCTCTCTCTCTCTCTCTTTCTCTCTCTCTCTCTCACACACCTTTGATAGCCCCAAACTCTTTAGTAAACCCCTGCAAAGCTTTAGGAAACCCTCTTGCATCACCTCTTGCATCACCCTAGAAAACCCTATGGACCTCATATTTATAGCTTAGGAAACTCTCTTTCGCACCCTTGCGAAAACTGCCTCAAAATTTTGCATCCTGCATAAAATCGGACTCAAATCTGCGTAACTAGGACTGGTCATGCAGGCTGTAGGACTGATCGAGCACTGTTCACTCGACTGGTCGAGCACTGTTCACAGAGCTCGCTGGACTTTGAGTCGAGTGACCCAGGACTGGTCGATCACTGTTCACTCGACTGGTCGAGCAGACCGCAGGACTGGTCGAGTAGCGCGGTGATTCCACTGTTTATGGCATTCGAACCGTACATCATCTCCTCTAACCTGAGGAGGAAAACTCCATCAAATTTCTCCCTTTCTGACTCAGGATGAATTCACCTTCTTCAAGCCAGCTAGGTTTCTACAAACCTCAAACTTGCCCTTGAACAAAGCCTTGGTCATCATGTCTGACCCATTATCGTCCGTGTGGACCTTCTTAAGCTATAACACCTTCTGTTCCAAATTATCCCTAATCCAGTGATACCGAATCTCTATGTATTTCGACTTGGAATGCTGACTAGGATTCTTGCTCAAGTGTATAACACTTTGACTATCGCAACAGACCATGTGCTGCTCCTGCTTCAGGCTAAGTTCTTGTAGGAACCTTTTCATCCAAAACATCTCTTTACATACTTTTGTGACTGCAATGTACTCGGTCTCTGTCGTCGATAATGATATGACCTTCTGTAGCTTGCTATAACGTCTCGGAAAAATCCGTACAAAGACCCGAGTACCGCCTCAGGTAGAAATCGCTAAGGATCAAATTATTTGGAAATTAAACGAAAATTAATTCAGTAAGTACTAAACTGAATTAATTAGTAGATTAGCTTGAACTGCTTTTAATACGAACTGCAAGATCCAAAACTAGTAGAATTGCTAATGCTACATTACCTAGAAACCTAGGATCAATCTCAAAACTCAGTTACTCTCGGGAGTGCATTGAAACTCCGTATCGGACCTGTATCACGCGTCGAAAGTCCGATGACCGTAAAATTATACGGTTATGACCACCTTACTGGGCTTGACAACCATCTCGGGAATCAAGTTCAAATTGTATATAGAAACACACAACTTGAGACCGGAGCGAAGTGTGTGAGAAACGTGAATATCTTTAGAAAAAGAACTCAAACTTAAGTGAATTGGGCCATTCGCTTGCGGGCCAAATTTAAGGTTTCAGACCGTTAGATTCTGACCTAAATACACCCTTGGATTAGGAAAATTTCCCTACACAAGTCAGTGTACTTGTGGCCCTGATCGAATGACGATGACCGTTGAACTGAAAGAGGTCCACCACGGTCGATCCATAAATCCGATCGGACTGAAATCTTAACTTGAAGTAGATCCATCGTCAGGGGACTTGCTCCAGACTGTGTGCAGGTAATGGACCTCTAGATGAGCTCCATTGGCCCGAAACAGGCAATTTTTGGATGTAACCTAAGTATACCATGGCCTTGGGGCCATTGAGCTCACTTTTGAGCCTATATAAGGCCCTTAAACCCCGTCTCTCTCATTCCATACGAATTTTCTAAACCGTAGGAGAGAGAAGAGAGAAAAGAGAAAGAGAAAGTGAGGAGAAGTGAGAGAGAGTGTGAGATAGTTGTAGGGATTCGTTCCCATCGCTTCACGTATCGAATCGCCTCTCCCGTGTCGCTACACCGGTGATTCTGATTCCATTTTTAGGTAAGAAATCCTAACCCTAATCTGTTTTAAGTATCCAAACAGAGTAAATGGTGAAATAGCTAACCTATTTCATGTTATAGGTTACCGTTGTGCCATAGACAAAGACGTGCTGTTTAAACTAAGTTCATTACGAGTTTATCGGTGAAAGGTACGGACTATAAACATTTAGGTTATGGTTTTCAAAGCTCTCAATGTCAGTTAATGGTTTATGACTGACTTGATGCTATCGCTAGGGGTGCACATTTAACCGGTAGAACCGTATAACCGGACCGGAACCGTTGGATTGGTCCGGTTTGGTCCGGTTCTAGACGGCAACGGTTCCGGTTCCGGTTCCAAAATGGTGAGAACCGTTGGATACGGTTCGGTTACGGTTCAAGGGGTACGTAAAACCGAACCAAACCGTTAACCGAACCGTGGACCCAATCCGTTAAACCGTAGCCTAGATCAACACTGTCCATTGACTTTCTTTTGGAATTTAGACCGTGAATAATGAGCTTTGATCATTTGATGATATAGCCCACCTGAATAATCAAGCCTTAAAAGCAGTCAGACGGCCTTCTTTCGATCGTTGTAGAGATCACGAGGATATACATGGTTAAGAAAGCTCAACATGGTTTTGATGGGTTCTACCCCCTCTACCTGATAAACGGTTCAGATCCATCTCTACCTGCATGATGGTGGCCCACAACAAAATCACGGATGCTCTGTTTTCAACAGAGTTGACGTAAGTCGACGCAAGTTCGAATGTAAAATTTGGTAGCCATTTACTGACGTCTTTTGGAAAATCTATTCCGTTCATGGGATTGAGGACGAAAAATCATCAGGAATAGAGTATTTTTGGAGGAAAATCGCGTGGCCCATGAGCTTATCTACTCCGCCGTCCATTTTATGTTCAACGGTCATACTTCTACAACACCGCATGGTTTCAAAATGCCACGTTGCCAAGGGTTAAATCTCCTTCTGTAAACAATGAACAGTGCATTAACGATTTGAATGTGGAGTGGGCCACACTGAGAAAATTGCAAAGTAACTGGATTTTTTTTCACCTGTTTTTTTTTTGTTCTTTTGTTAATTTTTTAAAAACGCTGAACAGTGGAATTACCAATCCGAACCGAACCGGTTTTCACGGTCCGGTTCTCGTTCTGGTTCTAATGTGCTAACGGTTGGTTCCTGCTCAAAATTCTAGAACCGTTAATGAACGGTTCTGGCTCCTTGCTTTACTCCCAAACCCGGACCAAACCGGACCGTGTGCACCCCTAGCTATCGCATGTGTTTAGATATAACGTTTTCCATGTATTTCACACATATATAAACTATGTTGAATATAATGCATTCTATGTGTTTGTTGAAATAACTAAATGAATATGGAATTATGATTTGTGCTTGCCATGATTGTTAATTGAGAATATATGATTGTTGTATGTGTGGCAACTCCTTTGTAAAAGGATTCGCCATAATATAGGTTATAACTAATGTATTACTTATACGTTGTGATATGTAGTCTAAGTGTTTGATAAAATGTTTGAACGAGTAATTGTTTGATGAAATGTAATTTTTAAAAGTGTTGAGACAAGATTCTCAATTACCTTAGCTATTCGAGTAGGTTTCTCCATGTAATTTACATTAGGTTTAATGATTTATATATGAAATGTACATGTATGATACCATGTTCACTATGTGCTTATAAAGTGCTCAAATGATTGCAATACTTGAATTGTCTGCTTAATATTGTTATGACCACCATGTGGGAATGTTATTCATTTGGAGTGTGATTGGGACTACGATGTAGTCCAGGCAATCAGTAACTGATTTTGACTGAGTGGCTGACTTAGCTTCACCACAAGGATACGTTCGATGAATCCGAGTTGTACGGTGACTATCGACAGTGGTTAGGCCACACGGAGTGCGTATGCGCTCCATGTCGATTAGATTAGCGTGCGCTTGTATTAATCGAGCTTGTCAAGTAACCCGATTAGCCAAATGTGTGTTTACCATATATGGACGCAACTGCTTGGATCTAAGGTACCACTTACTAATGAAAACCCGTTTAACCTTGGTACCACGATCCGCTAAGACTCATGGATCGGGCATGGTGGTATCGGACATCGTGGTCGAGCTGTTGGCCTACGCTACGGTGACGAGCCTCTCCGTAGTGTCCAGTGAGCAACCCAAACTCGTGAGCCGAATACGGTGGTATGAGACACTGTATTCTAACTGTTGACCTCCGATCAGGTGGCGAGCTTCTCGTAGTGACCTCGAGTATACATTAGGATTACGCTAAGGTGACGAGCCTTTTCATAGTAATCTTGAGTATAAACTAGGCCTGCGCTGAGGTGACGAGCCTCTCCTTAGTAACCTGGAACTGCCTATCGTATGTGATTAACTAGGATTGACGACCTTAGATGGATCACTGTTTGGGTAAGTGATATAAAGGGAGGTACCTTAACTTCCCGAACCTGCTGTATGAATAAGTCTAATTAAGAACTTGGCTAATCACATTCATACACCGTATTGCATATGCCTTTGGCATTGGAGTTGAGCATAGTAGGAGTGTTGCATGCGCGACCGTGAGATGATGACGCAGAGGGAGTGCAGGTGAGGGCATACATCATTATCGCGTACCATCCTTGCATTAACAAGAGTGCTTAGGATATGATTGTTATACTGCTTTATCATTACTGCTTGATTGAATTGATAACATGTTAACCTTTACCTTATAGCTCAAATGAGTTGATCACTCACTCCCACTCTGGGATGGTGTTTTAAAACACCAACCAAACCCTGTTGTAGTTTTAGATGACGGGGAGGCTTACAAGACGGAGCCGGTCTTCTACAATGACGAGGAGTTCTCCTATATGCATCTCTCTGGTGGGTCAATGTAGACCTGAAGTTGCATCGTTGGGGTTACAGGGATACAGACTAGTTGAACATTACACTTATTCATTTTATGAATTTTGGAAATTATACATGTACTTATTTAACCTGGTAACCTATTCACACTCCGAAGACTTATAACAATTTACGTGTTTTATATATTTATCACAGTCTTCCGCTTGTGTAATCTAACTATCTCTGGAGTATAATATGCTGATTTACCTTAACCCCATTCATGTTTAGTGCACTAACACGAACAATATTTCATCATCATTATCTATGTTGCATAAGTGATGCGGTGGGTTTCGAGAGTTGGGCCTTTGCTCGACCCTCGAAATTCGGGGCGTTACAAGTTGGTATCAAAGCATGATTTAGATTAAACTAGACCTGGGTTATGGTAACACGAAGCACGTTGACGTATTTTGACTTAGGTGGGGGCGATAAAATATAGAAACAGTCATACGATTCCAAGTTTCACCGACGGGCGAAACTGACCGTTGAAATCGGACCCGTAGGCATCAGTGATCATGTGAGAAGATCCCAATCCCTTTCTAGATAGTCAATCGACGGGTTTAGAGGATAATTTGGCGTATTTCATGCTCAAATAATTTGAAAAGAATGAATATACGCGAGATGGAACCTGAAAACGTACCAAATGGACTCGGGGGCCTAAACGGTATAAATCAGGGGGGGACCGAAGTGGACCTCGCACATTTCTGGCACCCCGAGAGGGGGATGCCATCGCCCCTGGGGCGATGCATCGCCCACAAGTCCAGGGGACGGCGATGACATTGCCCTTACTGTGATCCATCGCAGTCCGGTTCGTCTGGGCCTGTCGGGCCGGCCATTGTACAAGTGTGTGGGGCCCACGAAATCATGTGGGGACCCCTGTTTCTTTCCCATTTACTTCCTTTCCTTCATTTCCACCCCTCCAAGCTTTCTGAATCCCTCAAAATCCTATTTTTCTCTCTCAAATCTCCTCTCCATTCTCACATCTTGTTCATCTTCTTTACTACATACCCATCTCCAACATTTTCTCAAAGAACTCATATTCTACAACCACCTAACTCCCTTAATCCCTCTCATTTGAGCCCATCAAGCTACCTTTGTGATTCATACACTTCCAAATTCACCAAACCATTCTATCTCTCAAGCTTCCTTAACTTTCATGGCTCTCTTTGAGCTTGTGGTTGCAATCTTCTCTCTTTTCACACTTCTTTCCCTCACGGGAAAGAAGAGGGCTACCACGGATGAAGCTGGGCCTAGTCGCCCAACCCGTCCAAGGAAAAAATTGGGCCCCAAAGCAAGTACAAGCACCTCACGAGAGCGACGGACAAAGTAGGATCTCGATCCTCAAATTCCTTTCGAAAGAGCCCTATCGCCGGACATCGCATACGGTAGATTCTAGGGTCGTAGAGTCCTCTGCGAAGCACACATGGACGAGAAGTTGTTTGGTCTTTATTCGCTGATGGATCACCTGTCGGACACCGGATGAGGTCCCATATTTGAGGACAAGTCTCATGGTTGTAAGAGCACGGTCCGAGCCTTCTACGCTCATATTCGGGATCCACAGCTGGAGCTTCTACAGTTCACCATTCCCATGGGAAGGCGGGACGGCACAGTTGATGTTGATCTTTTAGCCCGAGTTATGGGGATAGAGCATGGTGAGGTTCATGCTAGCGAGAAGAACCTCAGGAGTGCGCGTGAATAAGATCGCCGCATGCAATTTCTTTGCGGTCGACTGGTCCAGTGGAGCCAAGACAACTGCCTCCCAGCGACAAAGATGACTCATGACTTCTGCCTACTCCATTACATATTCACATACAATATGAATCCCAGGTGGAGTAATCGCCCCGAATGCACGCGTCTAATGGTGGACTTCCTATTCATAGCTGCACAGGGAGACTAGCTGTGTCTGCCTATGTATGTCCTGCTTCAGATAGTTCAGACTACACGCTCTGTTAGGACGGGCATTTCACTCCCCTTTGGCAGGCTCATATGCAAGCTTGCTAGAGAGTTCGGTTACCGACTTAAGGCGGATAAGCTTGTGCTAATTCACTTTATCAATGACTCTATGCTCAACAACATGGGTATTGTGCCATGACCACGCCAAGCCCGTCGTGATGAATATGGTGATGAGATAGAGGAAGAAAGTGAAGAGGAAGTGGGAAGTGAAGATGAGGAAGGTGAGGAAGGAAGTGAGGAGGAAGAGGAAGAAGAGGAGACCCAAGACTCTGATGAGGGCTCTCCTCCTATTGCACATGAGCACCACCGCGATCGGGCTGCTTTGGAAGCCCGCTTGGCTCAGATTGAGGAGAGCCAGGCCGCCCTGAGACATGAGGTAAGAGAGACATGGGCCGAAGTAAAGCGAGAACTTGAAGAGAATAGGGCCTATATGAAATAGAAATTCAAGAAGGTGTCTCGCACCTTGAAGGCTCTCTTGTGCTGCATGCAGGACAAGGGCGCTCCTCCTTCATCACCAGAGTCGGATGACTAGTTATACGCTGTAGTCGTCTGTGGGTTTTCTATATTTTCTTGCTTTTTTATGTTTTAGCCTTGATAGGCTTAGTGGTATGGTAGAGTTGGTCACCTACATGTTCAAGAAGGAGGCCAGTCTTTGGTGGGACAGCATTCTTCGGACTGTTGCGGTTGGATATGTATGGACATGGGAGGCTTTTGAGACACGCTTCAATGGAAAGTATTTTCCTCTCACCTACCATAATGAGAAGGAGGGAGAGTTTCTTCACCTCCGACAGGGAGGAATGACAATAGATGAGCACGAGAACAGATTCACGAAGCTGGCTAGGTATGCTTCGTTGATATTAGCTGATGAGTCGATGTGTATGCGACAATTATCTGAGGGTCTGCGACCTAAGATACGCTCGAAGATGTGTTGTGCTAGCCTATCCAACTATGTTGATCTAGTGAACATGTATTTACGAACGGAGCAGGACGGGGACAGACTATCCCCCACACGCGTACCCATGGGTCAGAGGCCTTTACCAGATCTGTCGATCAGACCGTTCCTCGGCAAGAGGCCACGTGCGAATTTTCTTCCTTGGCTTACAGCTTCATCGACACAGCCGAGGTGACCTGATATATGGTACACCTACTGCAAGAGGTTGGGCTATGCTGACAACTACTGTTTTACCAGGATGAGGGACAACGGCTTTATGCCTCCTAAGAGGATCAACCGACAGACGCCACTGGCTATCTCAACTCCACCTCTACGTTTTGTACCACCTGCACCACTTTTTTATAGGACACCTGCACCTCGATTTAGGCCCCCTCAATGGCCTATGGTACCACAGTCGAACCGTTCTCAAAAGGCTCGTGTGCACTCACTTACAACTGAGGCATCCGACACAGCAGTTGTAGCACCTTTGACTTTTGAAGTCACGACACATATCCAAGGTACACCAGTTTTCTTATTGGTGAACACCGAGTCCACTATCTCGATTATATCATGCGCAGTAGTCAAGCGACTAGTGTTAGAAACTGCTCCTACAAAGGGAGTGAGAATCCTTACCACCACAGGGACCTTTTCAGACGTTACCAAGATTTATATCAATTGTTCGATAGACTTAGGGAGCAGGACAGTACCCGTTGACCTGATCGTTGCCCTACTATGACATTATGACGTTATCCTCGGTATGGATTTGGTCATTGAGATGAAGGCAGAGATCGATTGCGATACTAGGGTGGTAACAGCCCATGAACCTGAGGGCACGACCTTTACTTATCCAGTTTAGGTCAGTTGGCCCTGCTGCGTTAGTTGTTATGCCACCTTGTTAGATAATGTTGATGACCCAACACTTGAAAGCACGCCGGTGGTTCAGGATTTCACAGATGTATTCAGGACGATACCTTGATTACCTCCTCGGCGCGAGATCGACTTTACTATCGACCTAGTGCCTGGTGCAACATTTATTTAATTACCGACATATCGCATGCCTCCATGTGAGATGGAGGAACTGAGGAGACAGATTGATGGTCTGTTGGACGCAGGCTTTATACGACCAAATGTTTTTCCTTAGGGAGCGCCCGTGTTGTTTGTGAAGAAGAAGGACGGGTCGCTATGATTGTGTATTGATTATCGCAGGCTGAACTAGGTGACGGTGAAGAAAAAGTATCATTTTCTTAGGATAGATGATCTGTTTGATCAGTTGAAGGGGGTACAACATTTTTTGAAGATCAATTTATAGTTAGGGTATTACCAGTTGCGCGTCAGGGATGAAGACGTGCAGAACAGCCTTCAGAACCAGTTTTGGGCACTACGAGTTTCTTGTGATATCATTTGGACTCACAAATGCACCGGCTGTGTTTATGGACCTGATGAACTAGGTGTTTCGGCCGTATCTGTTCTGACTTGTCATTGTATTTATAGATGACATTTTGATATACTCCAAGAGTTGGAAGGAGCACAAGGAACACCTGTGAGTAGTCTTCGATACTCTTAGGAAGAACCAGTTATTTGCGTAGTACAAGAAGTGCTACTTCTGAAAAGAAGAAGTCAAGTTCCTGAGATATGTGGTGTCCAAGGAAGGGATAGCTGTGGACCTTACTAAAGTAGCCACAGTACAGGGCTGAGAGTAGCCCGGTTTGGTTACTGAAGTGAGGAGCTTTCTTGGCCTGACAGGATACTATCGTCGATTTGTTAGGGACTTTTCTAAGATAGTTAAACTGTTGTCTCAGCTAACTCGGAAGGATCTTAAGTTTGCCTGGAATGAGAAGGCAGAGGCAAATTTTCAGGAACTAAAGGACAAATTGACGTCCACCCCTATGCTAGTATTACCAGAGCAAGGGGTCAAGTATACAATATACACCGACGCGTCTCGTGTTGGTTTGGGTTGTGTCCTTATGTAGAAGGACATGGTGATTGCCTACGCATCGCGACAGTTGAGGAAACACGAGGAAAACTACCCTACACACGACCTGAGTTAGTGGCCATCATCTTTGCATTAAAGCTCTGGAGACATTACCTCTACAGAGAATAGTTTAAGCTCTTTTATGACCACAAGAGCCTCTGATACATATTCACACAGAGACTTGAATATAAGGCAGCGACGATGGATGGAAACCTTGAATGACTTCAAGTTCGAGGTCTCCTACCATCCTGGTAAGGCCAACCTTGTGGCAGACGCGTTGAGCCGCAAGAAGACGATAGTATTTGCGGCTCCGCTGATGATAGAGGAATGAAATATGGTAGAGTTTGTGTGAGACTTTGAGCAGAAGCTCATTGTAGAGGAGTCATTCGAGAGCGTCACACACGTTCGTGTGCAACCACTCATTGACGACAGGATTATTGTGGCATAGAAAGCGATGAACTATTGGCAAAGATGAGAGAGCAAGCAAGAGACAGTGAAGATTCCGAATGGAGGGTCGGCTTAGATGGAGGTTTGAGGTATCGTGTCCGCCTATTCGTCCCAGACATTCATGACTTGAGAAGGAAAGTTCTAGAAGCCGCTCATAGTTCGAGGATGATGATGCATCTTGGAAGTACGAAGATGTATTAGGACATGAAGAGGTCATATTGGTAGAAAAAAATGAAGGCCCACATAGCAGACTATGTCTCACGTTGTCTCACGTGCCAGCAGGTCAAGGCTGAACATCACCGACCTCCTGGTTTGCTTCAGCCCAAGCCCATAGCTAAATGGAAATGGGATCTCATCTCTATGAACTTCATTTCAGAGTTAACGAAGACGAGGAAGGGACATGACTCTATTTGGGTGATTGTGGACCGATTGACGAAATCGGCTCACGTCCATCCTGATTAGAGTCTCAAACTCAGCAGACGAGTTGGTTAGGTGGTACATCAAGGAGATTGTACGTCTGCATGGGGTTCCTATAAAGATCGTGTCGGATCGAGACACGCTATTCACATCTATCTTCTAGACTCGTATCTGTTCACTCCCCAAGTATAGGGTTGTGATGTAGTAATAAACTCGGTAAGATCGAGGTCGAATCCCACGAGGACTGGTCGTCACAATTTAAATCTGTGATTCTCCTTAACTAATCCAACAATTAATGTAGCGAATTACTAACACAAATTTATGGAAAATAACTATTGAGAATAAGAAAGAAAATTCAATCAGAGAGAGCACTAGGACTTTCGAATTCACCCCTAATTATCCTAACCCTTGTTTTGTCTGTTAATTCACTTTAATTTAGATTGATCTAACTTATCTAGAGAAAGCACAATCTGTGTCCTTAATCGGGCATACAGATTGTCTAATTCCTTCAAACAATGCTATGAATAACATATCCCATGTCCTTGGTCGGGCACATGAAATATACCGTTCATTAAAGCACTCTGTCTCTTCCCCTATAGGAACCTGTTCATAATCAGACACAAGCACCTAGAATATGCATCGAAACAACATCCATCCATAGACTCTGATCAAAGTTCATAGATGAAGAAGTATAGAATTTAAAACAATCAAGCACACTAGAGAAAGAAACAAATCAATCTAATTAAAGTAAAATCAACATAGAACAAAAGGGTGTTCAAATTAGGGGTTTCATCTCAGCCCTAGCTGAGAGATTAATTACCCATAAAATCCATTAAACAGATTGATAAATAAAAATTCATAAAAAAAATATCAAACCAATTTCTTTCTTCTCTTTCTTCTCTTTCTTCTCTCCCTTGTTGTAGATCTGGAAATCCTTTAATTTCTGAATGCTCTTCCTCATGTTTTGCAACTCTTTTTATAGCTGATGGAGTGGCTGGAGTGGTGAAAATCGGATTTGGGAAGCTGTCGCACGCGCAGCAAAAACCTTTTCGCAGCCAAGTTCGGGACCTCGAAACACCATACTTTCCTCGTTCAAATTCCAACAAACACCGTCCCTTAGGACTTTCTTGGGTCCTCTACATGATGGACGGTTCAGATCTGCCATATGATCAAAGATGGTGGCCCACAACCGCCTGGAAAACCGGATTTCTTAATTTGTGTGAAACTTTCACACCCTTTCGCTGTCGTGATCGGTGGGCCCCATGGAAGTGTTTTCTGGGAAATCCACCCCGTCCATTGGATTCAGGACGAAATTTCAGCAAGAATAGGTAGTTTTAAACGTCCAATGATGCGTCCCAGAGAAGAAAACACAAAAAGATCGATTTGGATGTTGCAGGACAGCCCGCTTGTGGCCTCTGTACCGCACACGTGTACACGCATGGGTGTAAAATAGTAGCATGGTTTTGTAGTGCTCGAGCCCATCTACAAGATGGACGGATCGATTGTCCGAAAAGACCTCGTGTGGGGCCCACTGCTTCGCAAAACGAACAAGCGGCGTCCGTTACGCAGCGAAATGAAAGGAATGCGGACGCTGTCCGTACTGGTGGGGCCCATTATCATAGTTATTTGCAAAATCCAGCCCGTCCACCGAATTCCTCTCGGAATTTCGGTTGGAAATATATGATTTTCATCTATTGTTGATGAGGCCCACATGGTTTTCTGTTCCACCGTCCAACCGACGTTTGAACGGTTTTAGATCTGATCTCCACTTTTATTTGAAATACGGCCACCTATACCTTGGTAACATGGGCCTTAGAGAGCCAATGGACGGTTTGGATTATTTGTATGAGTAATGGGTAGGGCCCACTACCTTCCGCAAAATCCGACAGCGTCGGTTATGCAACCAGCGAAAACGGAATTTTCCGTTTTGATGAAAACACTGACCAGGGTGACGGTGCGGTGTAACTCGGGTGGGCGTGCACTATATGCACGTCCACCCTCATGTGGGGTCCTCTGTGATGTTCGTGTGAAATCTGCTCCGTCCATCCGTTTCCTTAGATTATTTTAGGCGTTGAGTCCGAAATTGAGGCATATCCAGGTATCTGGTGGGCCAGGGATCAACGGTTTGTGGGCTGATTTGCCAGTTGGGGCACTTCTATACTGATCCAAGGGATGAAATTTTATATGTACGGTTAATTTGTGGTTCCCATCACATGTATGAAGTTTCGAACTGATCGGATGGGGGGAACCATGTGATCTTGCATTTTGGACCAGTTTCGGACCTCTTTAATGTGAACGGCTTGATTTCCTCGGATCTCTGGCGTGTAAATTCATTGATCTCAGTCCTCTGGAGTCCTTCAGATGCTCTAATGACTTTGGGGCGTCAAATTCACGCTTTTGACACTCTTTTTAAGTCCATGCTTTTTATTTCATCCTGCGACAAAACATAATTAAATTATGACATTAGGCGTTATGATTTACATAAAATCGTGCAATAACTGGGGTCTGATATGCAATATTCGACCTTCATCAGTATCCAGAAAGCAATGAGTGTGAAACTGAAGTTCAGTACTGCATTCCACCCACAGACGGATGGGCAGACGGAACGGGTGAATCAAGTATTAAAGGATATGTTGCGAGCTTGTGTGCTTAATTCCAAAGACAATTAGGATGACTGTTTTCCTTATGCTGAGTTCGCTTATAACAATAGCTTTCAGGTGAGCATTGGCATGACTCCCTACGAAGCACTGAATGAGCGTCCATGTAGAGCACCGCATTGCTGGGCAGATGTTGGCGAGAAGAGTTTGATTGGCCCAAATCTGGTGCCGGCGACCTCAGAGAAGATCGACATTATCAGGCGTTGACTTCTTGCACCATAGAGCAAACAAAAGAGTTATGCCAATACGAGACGGCAACAGCTAGAGTTTGAGGTCAAGGACTATGTGTTTCTTAAGGTTTTCCCCATGAAGGGAGTCCTTTGATTTGGCAAGAAGGGGAAGCTTACGCCACGGTTTATTGGTCTATTCCATATTTTAGATCGAGTGGGTGTGGTAGCATACCACCTTACTTTGCCTACACTACTCGCAGGCGTGCATAACGTATTTCATGTATCTATGCTGAAGAAATACGTTTCTGATCCTTCCCACATTATCAAATGGGAGCACAGATGAGTGACGATGCTACTTATGTATTACGATCGACAAGTATACTAGACAAGAAGGAGCAGGTGTTGCGCAGTAAAGTTATCTGATGAGGGTCGAATATTGCATATTAGACCCCGACTATTACCTGATTTTACGTACATGATAATGCTTAATGCCATATTTTAATTGTGTTTTTATTACAGGATGAAATCAGGAGCTTGTATTGAAAAATGATGTTAAAAGCATGGATTTGACTCTCCGGAATTACCAGAGCACGGGATGGACTCCAGAGGACCAATATTGAAGAATTTACATGCCTGGGACCCGAGGAAATCAAGCCGTTCACGTTTAAAGAGGCCCGAAACTGGTCCAGAATGAAAGATCGCATGGTTCTCTCCATCCAATTGGCTCGAAACTTTATACATGGGATTAGGGACATAAATTAACCGTACATTTCAAATTTCAGCCCTCGGATCACTATGGAAGTGCCCCAACAGACAAATCAGCCCACAAACCATCGATTCTGGGCCCACCTATAATCTGGATATGCTTCAAATTCGGTCTCATCTCGTTTTATGAGGTGAGAAAACAGATGGTCGGATCAGATTGGCCATAATTATCAAGATGGACCCCACATGATGGTGAGTGTACACCATACACAGGTGCACTCGGTGTGCATCGGACGGCTGAGTCGGTCAGCGCGAGCGCTGACCGACCTTTTTCCGCAATTTCAAAAATTCGCCAGCGTTACATGAATGCGGCCGGACCGGATGGGTTTCGGTTGTGGGTCCACACCGTCCATCCAAACAACAATCCGGACCGTCCCAACGAGTCTCCGTGTGTCTCTCATCCATGCCAGGTGACAAATGGAAAATACATTGAATACTGGTTTTTCAACCGTTCAAAAGCGAAACGGACGGTGGAGCAGAAAGCAGGCGGACCGCATCAATGGACACCCAAAACTGTCCCTTCCCGAACGATTTTTCGTGGAGATCACAATGTACGGCTTGGATTTCTCCATAAACATAAAGGTGGGACCCACTGATCGTGACTGCGGCATCTCGAAACGGAACCTTCCGTTTAAGGCTCAGCGAACGGACGGACGCTGGTCCATTTTGCGGCCGGTTGTGAGCCCCACACGTGTCCCATCCGGCCAATCCGCACCGTCCACCGTGTAGACAGCTGCAAATACTACAAAACCATGTTTTCACTTTATACTCATGCATGCACACGTGTGCGGTACAGAGGCCACAAAAGGGCTGCCCTGCAACGTCCAAATCTGATCTTTTTGTGTTTTCTTCTCTGGGACGTAGAAATGGACGTTCAAAACTACCTATTCTTGACTGAAATTTCGTCCTGAATCCAATGGACGGGGTGGATTTTCCAGAAAATACTTCTGTGGGCCCCACCGATCACGACAGCCGAAAGGTGCGAAAGGTTTCGCACAATTTGAAAATCCGGTTTTCCAGGCGGTTGTGGGCTACCATCTTTGATCATATGGCAGATCTGAACCGTCTATCATGTAGAGGACCCAAGAAAGTCCTAAGGGACGGTGTTTGTTAGAATTTGAACGAGGAAAGTATGGTGTTTTGAGGTCCTGAACTTGGGCTGCGAAAGGAATTTTTCACATTGGCAGCGGCAAATGACTTCCCAAATCTGAATTTCACCACTCCAGCCACTCCATCAGCTATAAAAAGAGTTGCAAAACATGAGGAGGGACATTCAGAAATTGGAAAAAGTGGAGAATTCCAGATCTAGAGCAAAGGAGAGAAGAAAGAAGAAAGAGAGAAATTGGTTTGATGTTTTTATGAATTTTTATTTATCCATATGTTTAATGAATTTTATGGGTAACTAATCTCTCGACTAAATTTCCGAGATGAAACCCTAATTTGAACACCTCTTTTTCTATGTTGATTTTATTTTAATTAGATTGGTTTGTTTCTTTCCCAGGTGTGCTTGATTGCTTTAAATTCTATACTTCTCCATCTATGAACTTGATCGTAGTCTATGGATGGATGTGGTCTGGATGCTTATTCTAGGTGCTTGTATCTGATCATGAATGCAGTTTCTGTAGAGGAAGAAACAGGGTGCCCTTCTTGAATCTGCATATTCCATATGCCCGATTTGGACATGGGATATGTTATTCATGGCATTGCTTGAAGGAATTAGACAATCTGTATGTCCAATTAAGGACACAGATTGTGCTTTCTCTAGATAAGTTAGATCAATCTATATTAAAGTGAATTAACAGACAAAACAAGGGTTAGGATAATTAGGGGTGGATTCGAAAGTCCTAGTGCTCTTTCTCTTCTTGAATTTTCTTCCCTATCCTCAATAGTTATTTTCCATAAATTTGTGTTAGTAATTTGCTCCATTATTTGTTGAATTAGTTAAGGAGGATCACAGATTTGAATTGTGACGATCAGTCCTCGTGGGATTCGACCTCGATCTTACCGAGTTATTACTACATCACAACCCTATACTTTAAGGGGGTAGATTGTAACATCTCGGAAAAATCCGTACAAGGACCTGAGTACCGCCTCAGGCAGAAATCGCTAAGGACAAAATTATTTGGAAATTAGACGAAAATTAATTAAGCACTAAACTAAATTAATTAGTAGATTAGCTTGAACCGCTTTCTATACGAACTACATGACCCAAAACTAGTAGAATCGCTAATGCTACATGTCACGCCCCAAACTCGGAAACCGGGCTCACAAAATTCCCGATCGCCGAATCCGGCGCTGACAGCCTCCGTAGTGTCCCATTCTCGGCTTCCAGCGCCCATACGCCAGATTCCGATCCTGAGATCCTACAAGGAGGATTTTCGGTATGATTTTTTTTTGTAATGTAATGGAGCATAACCAAAAGCATAACCAAGTCACAAAACAACATCACCACATATCCACTATATCAAAAACTTTTAAGTACAATGCAGAAAGGGAAATACAGGGTGATCAAAAAGCTCCAAAATAGTCTGGTATGTGCTCCCCTGCCTCAGTAGCTCTAACGCTTCTCCACGCTTCTGCATAGCGGTCGTGCATAAGCTACAAAAGCTTAGAGGGTGGTGTAAGTGTGTGTACAAGGCAAACGCCAAGTGTACAAGATCAGAGTAATGCGGAAGTATGCGGTAAGTCCATGAATACTATCAGCTGTACTAAAGCTATGCAATGCAAGGCATGAATGTTATCGGCCATACCAAGGCCATGCGATGCGAGGCCTATGTAGCCAAATGTCATATGCGATATGCAATACAAGCGTGCCAGTACTCATCAAGTATACATGTCGTCTGAGTTCCTCTCTGGATATCACCGGGTCCAATGCACCTCACACCGATCGCCTCCTCCCTAGCAGCACGCAGGTCAAGCAAGTGGAAGAGACCACACTATCCGCGACCGACTGAGTACGCCAATACCTACCCGGCTCGTCGATAGCGGACACAATTGCGGTGGTCAAACTCGGCCTAGCTTATAGCCCCTCACTCGGGCGGATAAGGCCACACCCCTTTCCAACCGACCACGACACAGTGGGAGACGCGGCCTACTGGTATTCGGCACTCGGGCGCTCGTGTATCCACTCGGTCTAGACGTTGGAGCATCTCTTGGTACCAAAAAGGTTCTGGGACTTTCACCCAAGGACATCCTAAGTGCCCACAGTGCTAGAACAAATATTTCCGGTATCCGATACGGCCATCCACGATGTGCCTGTGGAGCCACGACCCTGATGTCGCTAGGGCGTGCAGTGATCAAGTCACACATATGCAAGATGCATGAGTCACACCGTACAATCATGCAGCAATCTCACGCGTACCACGCGATCATGTGGGGCACTCCGTCTCATAAGGAGTCCCGTGAATGTCTCAGCCCAACGACTTATGCTATGATCAAAACATTCCTCATATCAAGCATACAAATGATGCGTATGCGTATGAATCATGGAAGTGCACTAAGCATGTTATAAAGTAATGAACTATCCTTACACCGAAGATGGGCCTAGACGGCCTACACATAACCAGTATGGGCCTATCAATGGGTCCAAGGGAGAGTCACAATGCGGACATTTAACCAACATTGTACTTACAATGTGGACGTCAAACCAACATTGCTTCCAAGGCATGGTCCGCCATAAATATCATTACATAAACCATGGGGAATCACACATTGCAATGGACCTATATACATCTCATTGGGCCTCGACCCATAGCCCTCAGATACATCAAATGGGCCGCCTCATATGGGCCTTGTATAAATCAAGTGGGCCGCATTAATGGGCCTTTGTACATTGCAATGGGCCATGACCCATGGGCTTTCAACACATTAAGACAACCTAATCATATGGGCCTTTCATGTATACCAAGTGGGCCCCCAACAAACGGGCCCCATCACTTGGGCCTCACATATGCACTAAGGTGGGCCTAATCACATGAATCAAATGGGCCAAACCACCATTAAAATTCCTAAAGCCCAATATAATGTATATATTTCATAATATATACATAAATGATATATATATATAATATAAAATATATACAATACAATATAAGTAATATATACATATACTTATACATATACATATATATATATATATATATATATATATATATATATATATATATATAAATACAATGGTCCCAGCAAAGGAGGAGCTTATGAGGTTGAGCTATGTGGGCCACCACCGTTGACGTTTGTCAAACATCAGCCCGTCAGTCGGATGCACCATTCCCTCAGGGCCCAGGTCTCAAAAATCAAGTCAATCCGTGACTTGTATGGGCCACACCATGATACAACCGTTGAGGGGTGCCTTGCACCATTTAAAACATTCATAATCATTTTTGAGGGCCCACAGAGATGTGGTTACAAATCCAGCCCAACCATTGTGGGTGGGTCCCAAATAGATGGACGGCATGGATGAAAAACATCAAGGTGGGGGTCCACAAGATGGACGGTTTAGATATAACACATACATCAAGGGGAAGTGGCCCACCGTCCAACCTTCTGGACGGTGTGGACCAACACACACGTCACAGTGGGGCCTGCGGCCGTCCGGCCACACTATTTGGACGGCATGGATAAACAAATGCATTAAGGTGGGTTCCACCGTCACTGACGGTGGATGTAAAACACATCCATCGGTGTGGGTCCCATGTGGGGCCCATTTGTAATGTTTATTTTCCATACAACCCGTCCATAAGGTCACGCAGACTCAGATGAAGGGTGAAAACAAATTTCAGCTTGATCCAAAACTTCTGTGGACCCAAAGTGGGTTTCAATGGTATATGTTCAATTCACACTGATTCCCCTGGTGTGGGCCACCTGAGCGTTGGATCGAGCTGATTTTTGGAGGGGACCCACCTCAGGGTGTGGTCCACCTCATGGACGGTGTGAATACAAACTATACATCATGGTGGGGCCCACGGCTAGGGCCGTGGAAGCCCTGGCGTCCGCCCGCCCGCCTACGTGAGAGCGCGCGGCAGTCTGTCTGCTTCTTTGTGTCGATGGCGACGATCCGCCTCTCCCTTTTTTTTTTTTTTTTTTTTTTTTTTTTTGAAAACCATTTTCTTGAGGTTTTTCACGTGTGGGGCCCTCTTCAGCCAAATCCACCTCGTCCACTGGTTTCCATGGCCCAAGGCCAGTCCATCAAGACCAATATTGGACGTTTTTCAGCGTGTAGAAAGATTAAGGTGAGTTTCAACGGTAAAAATCACTATTTCCAAAGGTATGGTCCGTCTGAGAGTCGGATTGACCTTATTTTTCGGCTCAACGCCCAAAATGATACAGGGAAAAGGGTGGACGGAGTGGATTGGAGACATACATCAAGATGGGGCCTATACAAGTAACCCACCCCAAAAGCTTGTGAACCAAGCTAATATCTTTGTTTTCATTTCAGTCCAGGGACGTCCCTGGACATGGACGGCCTGGGCATAATGCATGCACAAGGTGGGCCTCGCTCCTGTGGACCACCAAATGGATGAATGGTAAGGGTAAAACATACATTAAGGTGGGGCCATCCAAGTGGGTCACATGGTCACCTCATCACACACAAAGGTAAGTAAATAAATAAATAAAAGAGAGGGAGAAGGAGAGAGAAAGAGAGAAAATGGGACACACGTGTGATGGAGGGACCCCGATACTATGGGCCCTCCCTTGCATTCCATCATACATCAAACGGTAATCAAAGTGGGCCATTGGCCACATCTTAGGGTCCCAAGTGAGATCCACACCATTGATCGGTAGGTCCCACTTGGCCCATCATAAAAACATGAAAAACCTATCCTATAAAGCACCCACCGTCGATCTTCTTCGGTCCGTTGTAACCCCAACCTTCTTGTGCTCCTCTTTGACGGTGGAGATGGGAAATCAAGGGCTAGGATGAGAGGTTTTGGGAAGGGAAAGGTGGGCCACACAAACTCTCTCTTCTCTCACTTGGGAGTTTGGTCGTGGGAGTGCTCTTGCTTGGAATGGTGATGAGAAATGAGGGAGAGAGAGGGTGTAGTAAAGAGAGGAAGAGAGTAGCTTAGGTAGGCCATGATTGTTTGTAAGAGAGGGTGGCTTGTAATAAATGGTTGTAAGAGGCTAAGGGTAGGGTGGCTAGTCATAAGTACTTGTAAGAAGGCTAGGGGTAGGGTGGCTATAGCTTGGTTAGGGTGGCTATAGCTAGGCTAGGGTGATGTCATCCATCACTCTCATAATTACCTAGGGATTTGTGCCACATGGGATGGGTGGGTCCCGCAATGTGCGGTCCATGGTTATTATAATGTATGGTCCACATCTCATGATCTAAGCGTCGGATTGACGCATGAGACGCGGCGTTGGAATCGCGGCGATGGCGCGGTCACAATGGTATGGGTCTCGAATTAAACCGACTCAAATCTAAATGATACGACTTACGGTCATGTGCAACGTCGATTATCAGTCGCGGATTGCCGGACTTCGACGAAAATGATTGCAGGATTCATCGGAACAGTACGAACTAGGATACGGGTCTTACACTACATTACCTAGAAACCTAGGATCAATCTCAAAACCCAGTTGCTCTCAGGAGCGCATTAAAACTCTATATCAGACTTGTACCATGTGTCGAAAGTCCGATGACTACAAAACTATACGGTTATAACCTCCTTACTGATCTTGACAACCATCTCGGGAATTAAGTCTAAATTGTATAAAAAAACACACAACTTGAGCCTAGAGCGAAGTGTGTGAGAAACGCGAATATCTTTAGAAAAAGAACTCAAACTTAAGTGAATTGGACCGTTAGCTTGCGGGCCAAATTTAAGGTTTTAGACCATCAGATTCTGACCCAAATACACCCTTGGATCAGAAAAATTTCCCTACACAGGTCAGTGTACTTGTGGCTCTGATCGAACGACGATGACCGTTGACCTGAAAGAGGTTCGCCACGGTCGATCCATAAATCCGATCGAACCGAAATCTTAACCCGACGTAGATCCATCATTAGTAGGGTTGTTTACGAGTCAAGCTCTTGCTCGACTCAGCTCGATTCAGCTCGGATTGACTCGGCTTGAATGGCCGATTCAAGTCAAGCCAAGCTAATTATTTGAAGCTCGAGTTGAGTACAAGCTAAGTTCGACCAGGGGGCATTTCAACTCGACTCGACTCGAACTTGACTCGACTCAAAGCTCGAACTCGAGCTCGACTCGGCTTGATTAATAAATATATTAAATATTATATATATGTATATATATATATATAAAATATTAATATAAGTTTTAAGTTTAAACTTAAAAATAAAAAAATAAAAAATAAATCCTAGAGTTTCTACCCGACCCCACGCACCCCCTTCCCTTTTCCTACTTCCCTTTCTCTGCCTACTGCCAGCCGCATGCCCGCCCCAACCATCACCACCAGTTTTCATTTCAGCTCCATAGTAATATGATTTCATTCTCTTGAGATCTACTTCTTAGACGAGAAACTCAAGAAATTCAAGATGGGTTCTTCTCAGATTTGTTAGAGCTTCAAGGAAATCCAATGATCTGATTAGCTAGAGCTCTTTACTTGAATTTCTGATCTGTGTTCTGCTCTGTTTCTTTTCTAGTACTTTGATTTTTGCTGGTGGAAGAAGATCAAGAACAGATCGGTTTTTACAGGTTTCCTCATCCGATTCGAAACTTTGTTTGGTTTTTTTATCGGGTTTTACTTTGATTCTCTTAAGATTTTTGAATTTTTCATCAATGGAGGAGGATTAAGAACAGAATCCATTACTCTCTCACCCAACAAGCTTGAGCTCGACTCGAGGTAAATTCGACTCGACTCGAACCACTAGCTCGACTCGACAACTTTGGCAAACAAGCCAAGCTTCAATGTTGAGCTCGAGGTTAAGCTCGAGCTCGAGCTCGAGCTCGAACTCGAGTACATCATGGACAAGCCAAGCCAAGCTTGGCCCACCTCGACTCGACTTGGCTTGATGCCCACCTCTAATCATCAGGGGACTTGCTCCAGACCGTATGCAGGTAATGGACCTCCAGATGAGCTCCATTGGCCCTAAACAGGCGACTTTTGGATGTAACCTAAGTATACCATGGCCCTAGGGCCATTGAGCTCACTTTTGAGCCTATATAAGGCCCTTAAATCCCCTCTCTCTCATTCCATATGAATTTTCTAAACCCTAAGAGAGAGAAGAGAGAAAAGAGAAGGAGAAAGTAAGGAAAATTGAGAAAGAGTGTGAGATAGTTACCGGGATTCATTCCCACCGCTTCACGTATCGAATCGCCTCTCCCGTGTCACTACACCAGTGATTCTGATTCCATTTTTGGGTAAGAAATTCTAACCTTAATCTATTTTAGGTATCTAAATAGAGTAAATGGTGAAATAGTTAACATGTTTCATGCTATAGGTTGTCGTTTTGTCGTAGACAAAGGCGTAGTGTTTAAACTGAGTTCGTTATGAGTTTTCTGGTGAAAGGTGCGGACTATAAACATTTAGGTTATGGTTTTCAAAGCTCTCAATGTCAGTTAATGATTTATGACTAACTTGATGCTATCACATGTGTTTAGATACGGCGTTTTCCGTGTATTTCATACATATATAAACTATGTTGAATATAATGCATTCTATGTGTTTGTTGAAATGACTGAATGAATATGGAATTATAATTTGTACTTGCCATGCTCGTTAATTGAGAATATATGATCGTTGTATGTGTGGCAACTCCTTTGTAAAAGGATTCGCCATAATATAGGTTATAACTAATGTATTACCTGTACGTTGTGATATGTAGCCTAAGTGTTTGATAAAATGTTTGAACGAGTAATTGTTTGATGAAATGTAATTTTTAAAGGTGTTAAGACAAGATTCTTAATTACGTTAGCTATTCGAGTAGGCTTCTCCATGTAGTTTACATTAGGTTTAATGACTTATATATGAAATGTACATGTATGATGCCATGTTCACTATGTGCTTATAAAGTGCTCGAATGATTGCAATACTTGAATTGTCTGCTCAATATTGTTATGACCACCATGTGGGAATGCTATTCCTTTGGAGTGTGATTGGGACTACGACATAGTCCAGGCAATCGGTAACAGATTTTGACCGAGTGGCTAACTTAGCTTCGCCACACGGACACGTTCGATGAATCCGAGTCGTACGGTGACTATCGATAGTTGTTAAGCCACACGGAGTGTGTATGCGCTTCATGTCGATTAGATTAGCGTGCGCTCGTACTAATCGAGCTTGTCAAGTAACCCGATTGGCCAAATGTGTGTTTACCATGTATGGACGCAACTGCTTGAATCTAAGGTACCACTTATCAATAAAAATCCGTTTAACCTTGGTACCTCGATCCGTTAAGACTCATGAGCCGGGCATGGTGGTATGGGATACCGTGGTCGAGCTGTCGGCCTACGCTGCAGTGATGAGCCTCCTCATAGTGTCCAGTGAACAACCCAAACTCGTGAGCTGTATACGGTGGCATAGAACACTGTATTCTAGCTGTCGACTTCCGATCAGGTGACGAGCCTCTCGTAGTGACCTCGAGTATACACTAGGACTATGCTAAGGTGACGAGCCTTTTCGTAGTAATCTCGAGTATAAGCTAGGCCTGTGCTGAGGTGACGAGCCTCTCCGTGGCGACCTGGAACTACCTATTGTATGTGATTAAGTAGGATTGATGACCCTAGATGGATCATTGTTTGGGTAAGTGATATAAAGGGAGGTACCTTAGCTTCTCAAACCTGCTGTATGAATAAGTCTAATTAAGAACTTGACTAATTACGTTCATGCACCGCATTACATGTGCCTTTGGCATTGGAGTTGAGCATAGCGGAAGTATTGCATGTGCGACCGTGAGATGATGTCGCAGAGGGAGTGCAGGCGAGGGCATACATCATTACGCATACCATCCTTGCATTAACAAGAGTACCTAGGATATGATTGTTGTACTGCTTTATCATTACTGCTTGATTGAATTGATAACATGTTAACCTTTACCTTATAACTCCACTGAGTTGATCACTCACTCCCACTCTGGGATGGTGTTTTAAAACACCAACCAGACTCTACTGTAGTTTCAGATGACGACGAGGCTTATGAGATGGAGCCAGTCTTCTACGATGACGAGGAGTTCTCCTATATGCATCTCTCTGGTGGGTCTATGTAGACCTGGAGTTGCATCGCTGGGGTTACAGGGATACAGACTAGTTGAACATTACACTTATTCATTTTGTGAATTTTAAGAATTATACATGTACTTATTTAACCTGGTAACCTGTTCACACTTCAGAGACTTCCAACAATTTACGTGTTTTATATATCTATCACAGTCTTCCGCTTGCGTAATCTAACTGTCTCTGGAGTATGAAATGCTGATTTAGCTTAATCCCATTCATGTTTAATGCACTAAAACAGACAACATTTAATCATCATTATCTATGTTGCATAAGTGATGTGACGGGTTTCGGGAGTTGGGCCTTTGCTTGACCCTCAAAATTGGGGCGTTATACTTGATCTGCCAAGATATCGCTCTCCTTGCAAATGTGAACATGAACCCTGATGTAGACTTCCAGGAGTCTATGTCACCTGCCATATCTGCATCTGCATAGCCCTCTAACACAGGTTTATTGCCACCATAGCATAGGCTCAACCTAGATGAGCCTCTTAAATATCGCAGTATTCATTTCACCGTTGCCCAATGCTCTTTGCTAGGATTGACAAGATACCGGCTGACCACACCAATCGCATATGCTATGTCTGGGCGTGTATATATCATAACATACTTTAAACTTCCTACAGCTGACGCGTAGGGTATCTTCTGCATCTCATCCACCTCTGCCTTCGTCTTAAAACACTGCCTGTTGCTCAATCTGAAGTGACCATCCAGTGGAATACTGACAGGCTTCACTGCATTCATATTGAACCACTCTAAGACTTTCTCAATATACCACTCTTGTGATAGCCAAAGCTTCCTGTTGCTTCTGTCACGGGTTATCTCCATTCCTAGGATCTTTTTAGCTGGGCCCAAGTCTTTTATCACAAATGACTTGCCCAAATCCTGTTTCAGCCTGTCGATCTTTTCCATGATGAGCATGTCATTAACATATAACAGCAGAACTAAAAAATCACCATCTGAGAACTTGCGCGTGAACACACAGTGGTCTGAATCTGTTCTGTCATACCCATGCTTCAACATAAATGAGTTGAACTTCTTGTACCATTGTCGTGGAGCTTGTTTTAGCCCGTATAAGCTCTTCCTTAGCCTACACACCATATGTTCCTTGCCCTTGACTTCGAACCCCTCTGGTTAGTGCATATAGATCTCTTCTTCCAGGTCACCATGGAGGAAGGTAGTTTTAACATCTAACTGCTCTATCTCTAGATTTATGCTAGCCACCAACCTAAGCAACACCCGTATGGATGTCATCTTCACCACTGGTAAGAATATCTCCTCGAAGTCTATGACTTTCCTTTGACCAAACCCTTTCACCACAAGTCTGGCCTTGAACCTCTTCTATGAATTCTTCTGCTCAACCTTCTTTCTGAACACCTACTTGTTGCTCAAATCTTTCTTGCCCTTAGGTAATTTTACCATATCATAAGTGTGGTTCTTATGTAAGGATTTCATCTCCTCTTGTATAGCTTTCAACCACTCCCTCTTATGCTTGTCGTCTAGGGCCATAGAATAATCTTCTGGCTCTCCCCCATCAGTCAGCATAATGTACTCATGCGGCGAGTACCTCTTGGATGGTTGTCTGTCCCCAGATGACCTCTTCACCTGTGGCTCAACAAGTGGATCAAGTGGGAGCTACTCCCCTAGTCCATCTTTTGTAGGAACTCTCTCTTCCTCTGCACCTTGCTGTACTTCCTCGTCATCAGGCACCATGGGAGGAATAACGGGATCTATGTCCTCTGGCTCACCTAAACTAGGTTGGTTCTTCTTTGGCTTACCAATGCCTTTTATACACTGATCTTCAAAGAATACCACATCTCTGCTCCTAACAAGCTTCTTCTTGGTCGGATCCTATAATTTATAACCGAACTTTTCATCATCGTACCCTAAGAACACACACTACTTGATCTTCATATCGAGCTTGGACCTCTCGTCCTTTAGTACGTGAACGGATGCCCTACATCTAAACACCTTGAGATGACTGTATAATGGATCCTGTCTAGTCCACACCTTCTCAAGTACTTCTCCATTCAACGGGGCTGATGGAGACCTATTTATCAGATACACCACCGTGTGCATTGCTTCTCCCCAGAATGTCTTGGACAATTTCGCATGGAATAACATGCATCTGATTCTCTCAACAATGGTGTGATTCATTCGCTTAGCTACACCATTATGCTGGGGGGTCTTGGGAACCGTCTGTTCATGCCGTATACCCAGGGACTTACAATACTCATGGAAGTTACCAATGTATTCACCACCATTGTCAATGCGGATGCACTTCAATGATCTACCTATCTTTCTCTCAACCATAGCATGAAACAATTTAAACACACTAAAGACCTTGTCCTTAGATTTCAAAGCATAAACCCAAACCCTCCTAGGTGCATCATCTATAAAAGTGACAAAATACAATGTCTCACCCAAGGTTTTTATCCTCAGAGGACCACAAACATCAGAATAAACCAAATCTAATGTATGCACTTTATTAACATGAGAAGCAGTTTTAACAAATAAAACTCTATGTTGTTTCCCTGATAAACAATCAATACGGGTTTTGAGAGGTATACCTGTCACGTCTGGAAGGAGCCGCTTCCTCGCTAGTACCTGACCTAGACGCCTGTGCCACATATCAGTAACTGAATCTTCTACTGCGTTCAACCCACCCTTGCACACACTGACACTTGCCTTATAAAGGATGCAACACTTCTTTCCTCTAGCTATGATCAACGAACCCTCGATGAGCTTCCAATGCCCACCAACAAAACGGCTTTCATAACCATCATCATCCAGCCTTCCCATCGACATCAAGTTAAGGTAGCGAAGGTCTAGGATATGCCTCACATCCCTGAGAACCAATGTGCAGCCCCACATTGGTCTTCACACAAATATTACCGACCCCTATGATCTTCGATATGCCAGAATTTCCCATCTTCACCGTCCCATAGTCACCTGACTTGTAGTTTGTGAAGAAATCCCTGCGTGGAGTCACATGAAACGAGGCTCTCGAGTCTATCACCCAGTCAGTATCCTGACTCGTAGCCGTGAGACATACATCGTGATCTACTGAAAGAATAACTACAACGTCGCCATCTGAAGCGACCGCAGTGGAATCTAATTCATCTTCCTTCTCATTTTCTTTTCCTTTCTTGTTGTTTTTATTCTTACGATATTCATGTTTATAGTGGCCATTCTTGCCATAATTTCAGCATTCAACATCTTTCTTGGTGCTTGACTTGCCTCTTGATTTATCTCTGGCCTTCCGCCTTTCCTGTTCTTTCCTCTCTCCCGTTCTTGTGTCACAAGGGCCTCTTGCCGAGTAGACCCCTGAGACTTCCTCCTTGTCTCCTCATTGAAGAAGCAACTGGTAACCTATTCCATGGATATCTTTCCATCTGGCACGAAGTTACTTAGAAATACCACTAATGTCTCCCAAATGTCAGGTAATGAACTAAGCAATTACAAAGCCTACAATTCATCATCCAGGACCATCTTCATAGCGGAGAGCTGGTTCACTATATTGCTGACCTCATTCATGTGCTCGGCCACAGAACCACCATCTTTGAACTTGAGATTCACAAGTCGTCTTATCAGGAAAATCTTATTACTGGTCGTCTTCCTCTCATACAACCCTTGTAATTTCAGTTATAGACTAGCGGTTGAGGTCTCCGTAGACACATAGTGGAACATAGAATTATCCAGCCATTGTCTGATATACCCCACCGCCTTCCGGTCCATCTTCTTCCAATCATCATCAGATATATCCTAGGATTTTGCTGATATGCCTAAAATTGGAGAATATAAGTCCTTGCAATAAAGCAAGTCCTTCATCTTAGTCTTCCATATGGTCCCGTTAGAACCATTGAGGCTGATCATCCTTGATGAGCCACCTTCCATAATTCAAAACCAATCCTACCCGTTCAGTGAACCTCACTCTGATACCACTTTGTTGGGGGCCCTGCACAAAACCTTAGGATCTTGCCTCCCAGAACAAACCAAAATTATGGGATAATAAAGCAATGAAAATAATCAAAGCATAAACCACACCACATAAGAGATTTTTACGTGGAAAACCCTCAAAGAGGTAAAAACTACGGGACCTCGTCCAGATCAACAATTCACTATGAAGTAGAACGTTACAACCTTCTTCACTCATACAGGAGTGGATAAACAGTAAGTGAAATAAAGAAAACAGAGAGATATCACCTATTACGAGGATGTGGAAGCGCTGAGATATGGTAGATCACCTCTACGAGCATAGCCTCCCTTCCACAAGCTTCCTCTCTCTCTCTCTCTCTCTATCTCTCTCGCACCTTTGATAGCCCTAAACCCTTTAGCAAACCCTTGTAAAGCTTTAGGAAACCCTCTTGCATTACCTCTTGCATCACCCTAAAAAACCCTAGGGACCTCCTATTTATAGTTTAGGAAACTCTCTTTCGCACCCTTGCGAAAACTGCCTCAAAATTCCGAAGCTCGCACAAAATCGCACTCAAATCTACGTAACCAGGACTGGTCGAGCACTGTTCACTTGACTGGTCGAGCACTGTTCACAGAGCTTGCTGGACTTTGTGTCGAGTGACCCAGGACTAGTCGAGCACTGTTCACTCGACCGGTCGAGCAGACAGCAAGACTGGTCGAGCAGACCGCAGGACTGGTCGAGCAGCGCGGTGATTCCACTGTTTGTGGCATCCGAACCACACCTCATCTCCTCTGACTTGAGGAGGAAAACCTCATCATTGTACAGGTAAAAATATACAACTTATGTTGACAATACATAAATTAGAGAAAATATCTTCAGCAATATGCAAAAGCTACTCCAACTTCCTCAGCTGCTAGCGTAGAAGAGAAGCATAATTCCTTCCTTCCAAAGTCTAATTTGGCTCGAAAAGGCTGTGCATCTGACATCTGGCTCATAAACCGGGTAAAGCTAGTCCAATTACGAGCATCAAATAGGTTTTTGTTCATTCTCACAAAGTTGAATGAGAAAGCCGGTTCATGAACACTATCCGTATAAAGCTTATAACTCTTTACAACCTGTTTCAGGGATGCATCATCCAATCTCGTTACAGAATTTTCACCTGTGAGCGATATACCACACATCCTGGCAGCAAATATAAGCTGTCTGAGAAACCCTTCAGGGCTGCTGCTGGGATTCATCTGCTCCTCTTCTTTGTCTTCAACGTCAAAGCAAGTACAGCACAAGGTCATTCTGTACCTACCCAACATGCGAGCAATAAGGAGGAATTTGTTCCAAGGGGTTTTGTCTTCACCCCGGAAAAGTCCCTACACCGAAGTTTGATGATCTGATTATCTCATGTGCTACTCGTACCCCCCTCAGAATGGTTACTGGACAAGGGTGAGGTCAGCTAAACCTCTCGTAGAACGGACCATGTAATAATCCGCCGTCAGCCGTCTGAGCGAAGCAGTACCAGTGCCCGCTAGCCGTAGCTACGTCGAGTTTGAGAATTAATTTTGAGTTCGAAGCGGTCCAGCTACGCCTCTCACAGCAAATGAGACACATCCTCTCTCATTAACCCAATTTCTGAGTCAATTCGAGTTAATGAGCAAGGATTGGATAAATTAACATCCAAAGATGTGCTGTTACCCGCTGTAGTCAGCTAGTGATTTAACCCTTCCGTGCTGTAGCTACAGTGTCTTCGAACTCCCGGAACCTAGTAGCCATCTCTGATTGAGCTATTGTGCATAGAAGCCCCGAGGCTGGTGTCAGGGGAGTAGCCAATCCGTTTCCGAAAATGGCCAGGTCAAAACTTCCCAAGGTCCACCCTGATGTTTGTATGCCATCCAAACCTTTCATAAGGTCAGCTGAAAAGGCGAGGATATTAGCCTGATACAGAACTTTTGTGGCCCCAGGAATGTTTCAACGGTGGGCGTATAATCCCCACCGTTTCCTGCAGCGTGGCCCGATTGAGTTTTGGATCTGCCTAATTTTTGGTTTAGTTCCCTAAAATGATCTGGAAAATTGGATTGACCGGTTGGATTTTTCACAGACATAACGGTGGGTCCCACCTAGCTTCCGACTGCAGGAACTTCCAGAAGTTGGGGGTCGCAGGCAATCAGCGTCCGTCGCACGCTATTTCGAAAGAGGATCGTATTATGATACGTGACCCACTTTGTTGATTTACAGGTTTTCGAAAGTTCCCATCCACGTTCAAAGGAAAAAGGTCCCAGCTTGGCCGGTTGGATTTTTTTTAATCTTGGAAGGTTCCTGAGTCTGGGTGCAGCCAACCATCAGTCAAATTACCAACCATGGGCGCTGCTGGACCAGATCCTACTCTTCAACACCTTTTTAAAGCAGCGCATACAACACCCCTTGTGAGGCCCACCATGTTGTATATGTAAAATTCACTCCGTCCATTAGGTACTATCCGGTTACAGGGAAAAAATCCATCTAAGAAATACTGCTCAGTTGGGTCTAACCACAGGGAGTGATAGATATGGTATAACAACTATAGGTTTGTGTGTGGGTCCACATGTATTCATTCATCAAGTTCTTTTTTATTTAGAGCAAGGTTAAAAAGACAATAATTTATCTTCTTTGTAGTGCAAATCAATAGGGTTGTACTCGAAACGAGTTAGCTCGGTTAGCTCGCTCAACTCGACTCGAAAAAGCTCGATTCAACTAGGTTCAAAACTGAGTTTGAGCTGAGTTGAGCTGATTTTTTGAACTGGAAAATTTTTTGAACAAGCTCAAGCTTGCCCAAGCTTGACTCAACTTAGATCGAACCCCAACTTGAATCGAACTCGGATCGAACTAGTTTGATGACTCGGTTATTTTGATATTGATGTTGCTCATCAAGTGTAAGATGAAATGACTCAACGAAGTGTTGGTTGGTGGCGAGGAAGGTATGGATATGAAACAAATACCCTTGTGTGTTGATTTTGATGTTATCTACTAAGTGTTTGATGAAATATTCGTTGTTGTTTTACATGCAGTGAGAAATTGAAGGTGCACTCTATGTGTTTGTAAAAATGATGCACAGGCGAATTCTGCTTGATCTTAGCTTGAACTCGGTTCGAACTGGCTCGAGTTGTTGAACAAAATGAGCCAAGCCGAGTTCATGAGCCAAGCCGAGTTCGAGCTAGGGTCAGCTAGCAGCTGAGCTGAGTCGAGTTATGCCAAGCTCAACTTGGTTCAACTCATGTACACCTCTACAAATCAATGATAGGTACTACTCTGGTACAGAGAAGATATATAGATTTTATGAGGGTTTGGGCTCTATTAAATCTTAGGGACAATACGCAAGAGCTTAGTTGCATGGTTTGAGGGGCATAAATTATCTTCAAGAAGCGACATCGTAATGAGCTTTGTTTTTCAAGTGTGGGTCATCCAACTAATAACAAAATCTAACACTGATGACCTTAGTTGGTTTCGGACAATCACTATTATAAGTGAGAGCCAAGTGCAATGGTGTTGATCATGGAATTATGGTCCCACATGCATAGAATCCTGTACATCAACAACATTGCATAAAATATTGGGCTTGTAATTTTAGGGGCCATACTCCCCACTGACCTGAGTATTATTATCCCTGATCTCAGACTGGGCTCTGATGAAGGGTGGCCCATATTTTAAAAACCTTATTAGAAGAATAATTTCAGCCATGGGTCTATTTAATTTCAGTCATTAATTATTTTTGCTTTCCATCTTAAATTAAATTCCACCTATTCTGTTTGAGTTTTTAATAATAGACCAAAAGGAATCAGGTTCAAGACTATGGTGTCACCTGATTCCTGTAGACCTGTCATGCTTACTCTAATGTCGGTTCAAGTCTATAGTGACATCGGCAGCATTGCACAACTCTTCCATCTTAACCTGAAATGTCAAAAATTTTGAAACATATGGGGAATATTGTTGTATTTTAAATTATTTTAAAATAATTTAGTGTTTCAAAATATTCGTTGGGACGGGCAATGGCCGTGGCCATAGGTGCGCATGTGCCCTACGGATGTGTTTTTTCACTTAAGTCTGAAAGGTTGCATCCTCTCAATTTTTGTTTTGAAAAGTTGTGTCTTTTGAAGCTTAAGGGTCACACCAATTGAATTTAAACCTAATAGTCACAACCCTTTGTGAAAGAGTGTCTCTACACCTTTAAGGGTGTCTTCTCAAAGTCTATAAATAGACTTTTACTTTTTAGTTTTTAGTATGGATTAGAAAATTGGTTCTCTTTAAAAATTTGTATTTAAGTATTTTCTAGTTCGAGTTAAGACTACAAGTGGTTCGAGCCCGTGTACAGTGATTGCACCATTGGGACCGGGTTATAGTCGTTGTATCATGGAAGTTGATTACTCTGAAACCTGTTGTACTTGAGACGCTGTCTAAGGGGAGCAAATTCGATTTCAAGCTTAGTGACTCACGTCACACCTCGACTTCTATAAACCGATAAGTTTTCTATTTTTTTCATTTTAATTTAATTTAATTTTATCTAAATAGTTTTTCAAACTCTATATCCTAACACCATTTTCACCTTAAGCTCCACTATTTGTAAAAATGAAAACCTAAAGAGATTAAAACTGAGGAAACAAAAAGGTAAAAACCCATAAAAGAGGGCGTTGGATAAGACATTCACAATTTCTAATGGCTCAACTAAACGAATGGTTCAGATAAACCTAGGCTATGAATGGTTCGGTATGTTATGAATGGTTCAGATAACCCATAACCCCTCCCATTCGGTAGCGGATTGGGTGGTGTTGACGTGTTGGTGCTGTAAGGCACACTACATGTGTTTTATCCACGCCTTTCATCAGTTTTGCATAGGCCCTACAGAATCCGGAGCTATTAGTGGCCATCTCCAAAGGACACGTGGAGTTGGGCACGAATTGGGTACTACTGGTCGGATGCGGATTTCCTGTGAAAGGAAGTTCCTGTGCAAGGATGCTGGGTGGGGCCACCGATATGTTTGTGAGAAATCCACCCCATCCGTCGGTTTTGAGAGATCATTTTAGGATGTGTGTCTAAAATCGAGGTGGATACAAAACTCAAATAGGTCACACGAAAGGGAAAATTGGGGAAAGAAGTTCCCACCGTTGAAATCTTCCGGAGCTCCACCTTGATGTTTATATGTTATCGAAACTGTTTATAAGGGCATTCCCAATGGGATGAAGTGAAAATACCAAAATGATAGCCTGATAACAAACTTTTATAGCCATAAGAATGCTTCAACGGTTCTCACTGAATTGTCACTGTTTCCTCTCCTGTGTCTCATTTGAGTTTTGTATCCACCTCACTTTTGGACACACGTCCTAAAATGATCTCTCAAAAAGGACGGACGATGTGGATTTCTCACAAACATCTCGGAGGGACCCACCCAACATCCTTGCGCAGGAACTTCATGCGAAAGCCTTTCGCAGGAAATCTGCATCCCTATTGGTCGCCACAGGAAAGGAAACGGGTTGGCTACTCCTAACACCAGCCAATGGCTTGTGGTCGTTGCTCTGTGGGCCCACCATGATGTATTTATTTCATCCATGCCGTTCATATATTTTTAAAGATCATTTTAGGTTATGAGACCAAAAATGAGGTATATCCCAATCTTAAGTGGACCACATTATAGGAAACAGTGTTAAATAGTATTAACCATTAAAAAAAATTTTGGGGCCATAAAAGTTTTTAATCAAGATGATTTTTGTTTTTTCCCTTCATCTGGGCCTGTATTACCTAATCAACATATTGGATGTTAAATAAACAGTACAGTGGGCTTTAGGAGGATTTTAATAATGGATATCCCATCACTATTGTTTTCATGTGGTGTGGTGCACCTGAGATTTATATACCTCTCATTTTTTGGATCAAGTAATAAAATGATCTTTAAAAATGGATGAACGGAATGGATGAAACATATACATCATGGTGGGGCCCACAGAGCACCGACCACCAGCCACGGGGCTGGTGTCAGGGGGAGTAGCCAATCCGTTTCCCACAGGAAAGGCTCTGTGGGGCCCACTATAATCTATGTATTGAACCACACCGTAGGAAGCGGTGGTGACAATAAGATCCACAGTTGAAACCTTCCTATGGCCCACAGTGACGGTGATGTTTATTTGCGATCCTGCCCCCGCCAAAAACCAAAAAACGCCACGTGTATAGGGTATTTATGTCTTACAAATCGCGAATCGCAAATCACACACACACACACACACACACACACACACACACACACACACATATATATATATATATATATATATATATATCTTATTATTTCTTCCCTATCCATGCGGATGGATTGATGCTAGTAAGGTCAAAAGGACCAAAACCCTAAAAAACCGGAGAAAGCTCTGAAAGAAAAACCCTTATGAGAAAACTTTGAGTGACTTCTCCTGCTGGGGCCTGTTCCAAAAATGGCAGAAGTCCCCTCCCCCCACTCATTCGCTGACGGAGCCATCACTTTTGCAAAATGTAAGAAATATAAATGTCATTATCTTTTTTTTTTAAAAAAATATTTAATAATCAGATTTTTCTTTTTGAAAATGCAGGGATGATTGATATTGCTAGTAAGGTCAGTGTTACATTCACTATTGCTTCAGGTGTAGATAGTTTTTTGATAGCTAAGAAATACAAATGGGAAGGAATTGTTTCGTTTATCATCGCAGCAATCATGACAATTTTCTAGTTGTTATTCAATTTTTATGCAAAAAATCACCCTTATCACTGGTGGCAATCCGCACCATCATCCGATAATTCGGCGGGTGGCATGTGAGTCGGCCGGTGGTGGCAATATACGCGAAAAAATAACCGTAATGACAATCATCAAGTTACAACCATCATCGCTGCACGTGGCACGAGAAACCATGGTCCGGTCGTTCGTTGGATAGACGAAGTTGACGATGAAGGATATCAACCTCGGCTCCACCGATGTCGCCACATATCTCGAATGAGACACTTCACCATGTCCCGTTGGTGCACTAGTAAGACCGAAATAACTATCCCAATAAGTTGATAATCCGGCGTCGGCTGGTGGCAATCCAATACATCTTATTAATCTAATGTCCATCATTACCGGTATACTATCGGTGGCGACCGTCGATAATGAAGAAGCGTAGTGCCATGTGTGGTAGAGCAAAAAGGATTTGAGACATGAAATTAAGAGATCCGAAAGTCCTTATAGGAGCAATCTAGTGGGATACCTTGGTATGGAATAGGCTCCAAGGCCGAATGAAAATGCTTCTGGCTAGACATTTGGACAGAAATCGGCACCGAAAAAGTGGGAAGTTAAAGGTTTAGAACTTGAAGAAATTGTAATACAGTGATAACTGACTGCTTGAATGTCGTTCTCTTTTACTAGTGTTTGGTTTCAGTGTTAATGTCTTTCAGGGCCTATTTGGGTGGACTGATCCCATGGAGTTAGGAGGGATGAGATTGCTTTTTAGGTAATGATGATGATGTCAGTGGATGGAGTGGGGTTCCTGGGTTTTGCTATATCCCGAGACATTATCCTTGGGCTGTTTAGATGGAAAAAGAAATCTCAGAATTTCACCTGGTACAATGTTTGGATGTGCCATGGGATTAACTTAATCCATTGGATTATGATACGCTGCCCATTTGGTGCCCGGGATCAAGTAACTGGGGATTGGAAGCCGCTCACAAGATACCTTGTCATCCTATCTGTGGTTCGTACGGATGGTCAAGTCTACATGTTGCACATGTGGTGATTACATGTGTGGGTATCCTACAATGCAAATCCCACCGTGCAATATCTATGGACCTCTCTGTATTAACATCCTAACCAGTATCAGATCTATTGGATTATCCAAATGTGTAATGCAAATGAACGGTGCATCATCCATTTTAGAACACTTTCATCTTTCCAGACCATTGTAGAGTATTATTATTAAATCACATGATCTATCCTACGAACTGAACGATTCAGATGGATTTAAGTCCACGATACATGAATGGTATTCATGTGCAAGCCTATGTAAATCTAGCTGCATATGTTTAAAATGGTGCTTGGGGTGAAGCAGTGGACCACACCGACTTATTAAGTGGATGACTGGACCACATCAACTGACTTATCATCAGCTAAATGGACCATTCAAGGTGAGGCAGACGTAGTAGTGTAGCACCTCCTATCAATGATAACCATGTAGTGAAATCATTACAAGACCATTGAGCAGTTTATAGTAAGTATTCTCCCATACAGAACCAATAATATCTAGAATTTAAAAATAATATATAAAGAAAAAAATAACCAGAATGACAATCATCAGTGCCAACAATCTCTCTCCTAGAGATGGGGCGAGATCATCAGTGCACGTGGCACGAGAAACCATGGTCCGGGTCGTCTGTTGGATAGACGAAGTTGACGCATGAAGGATATCAACCTCGTCCACTGATGCTGCCACATATCTCGAATGAGACACCCGACCATGTCCCGTTGGTGCACTAGTAAGACCGAAATAACTATCCCAATAAGTTGTAGCTTCCTTCAAATTTTTGAATGCTCGATGTCAGCTACCACTATACGCCTCGACTTCCAATCACACTTCATCCCATGAAAGATAAATGCTTGGACGACGCCCCACCAATACAACGTAGTATTTTTATTTGGCCATCTGCAAAGAAATGTCCATCATTAAAATGTATACTATCGTATTTGGTGCGAAATGGATTTAAAAATCATGCGGCATATCCAAAAGATAAAAAATTGAACTTGTATTTCAAGAAACGTAGTGAAAAAGTTCTTAATACGTACCTTTTCTCCATTCGAAGTGTGTGGTAGTATCTGTCAAAAAGTGCATACAAAAAGCATTTGATCGACATGAAATTAAGATAATACATAACCAAAAGTCCTTATAGGAGCAATCTAGGGCCAGTGGATAACATTGTATATCAAATATGAGTAATCCAAAAAATTAAAACCATAAAGAGAGAAAAATGTCTATTACATGTCCACAGAATAATTCATCAAAAGAAATAAAGTTTATCATCCAAATCCTAATGTCACCCCAAATATTATCCAAAGAAGAACAAACGTATCAAACTAACCAAATCATTAGAATCCGCTTCCATCAATTAGAAGCATCACCATCACTACCCTTCAAATTAGAGAGAGTCTTTTTCAGCCAATCAACACGACGTTCCAGTCGTAGAGTATCAAAAAAGGATGTAAGCTTGTCATCCCTACTTAGGACCTGACCAAGCTCAATAAACGCAGCGTTGGTTAGCCCCTTGACCTCTTCAAGTATGTCTATGTAACACCCTGTACTTTTTAGTACTCGGGTGTTACTAGGTAACCGAATTTAGAATAAGTACAAACCTAATTCATCTAAACGTTGACACGTTCTACTCCATATCTGACCATTAGGTGCAATATTCAACTCTAGAACAAGTTATACATTAATTGATTTCTGAGACGGATCACTACATCATCAAGTCACCCTATCTTTAGGATTTCAATCACCCTGATAGACCTATTGCTCTGATGGATAAATCAGACAATCCAATATGAACTGTAGAATGCCCTAATCTTGGGTCATCTTAAAGATTGGAGCCCGAATAGTTAAGTGATACCCATTTAGGCACATAAGCTAAGCATTGTAGCCACTAGGACATTAGATCCACCTCATCCTTGGCCTGATGACACAATAGTTGTGTCCAGGATGAGTGGATGGAGCAGATTCCATCAAACAATTTTGGAACCTAATTCATCAGGTTCACAGTTCAACAAACCCACAAACCCAAAACAACTCACTCCTAAACTATAAATTTCTAATATGATCAACACCACCAACATTTTCTAATAATAAACCAACCCAATCACCCTATTTAAACCTTTAATTCAACAGATCTTCGACCTTAGACAAGTAACTAACTTGCTGAGATGAACTGGCTGTATAGATCTCACTAAGGATCACGTGGGCCCCATTTTTGGTCGGTGTATGTGCACTGACCTACATACTCCCACTGTACATGGGACCGTACGCATGGTCAAAAACAGGTCTAACTCGAAGAAACCTCAAAAAATGGGATTTCTTCCCAATTTTTCCCGCATTTTGGAAATTCAAACGAACCATGTTCGTTCATCAGTCCAAAAACGACCCACCTCTAGTTGTCATCTCTTTGATCAGAATCGTCCATCTGATTGATAGGGTCCCACCGACCCTAACCATGATTAGATCCACGGTCGGAAGTTACTTGTGTAAACTCGGTCAGCGGCCGTTCAGACGTTGCAAAAAGAGGACTGCTGACGAGGAGAGAAAATCCACGTCACACCATCATGCTGGCAAATCCACGTCACTCGGTCAGTGGCCGTTTGGAAACGTCGGACGCCACCCACGCACGCAACGGAGGCCTCGTCACGCCCACTACTTCCCGAAATAGCCACCTATCCGGCAAAAGGCAGAAGAATAATTTCCACTTCGGGTGTGGATGCGATCTCGACCATTCTTCAGCTTTTGGAAGATTCGTCCAAGCCATCTGGGACGTCTGAAATAGGGTTGTCGAGCGTTCCTCTTAAGGAACGAGATATTGAGGAGAAATTAGAACGGCGGGGAGTTCTCGCCGATGGAGCTAATCTCGTAACATACGGCCCACCTTTCACCGTAAGATGGACCCCACATGCCTTTTGGGAAGAATCTGAGCCATCCAAATGGACTAGATTATTGAATCATCCGGTCGTTGTGAAAATGCCATGGCCAGGGCGTCATCTTCCTCAATCTGTTAGAGAAAACCGCACTCTGGAATGGCAACCCCTTCATTCATCCAAGCTGTCCAAAGTGTGGCCCACCTCACCAAAATCACAATGGGAATAGCTGATCAGACCCATATGGACATAAGAGTAAGCAAATAAATTCTTATGGTGAGTTTCACAACATGTCTTTTCTAATCAGCATGCTAATCCTAGTGATTTACCATGGAAATCTCTAGAAGTGGGAGAAACCCTATAAATACTCAGATTTTAGGGCAAAGTTCGAGGCAGTTTAAGAGAGAGAGCTCTAGTGCGGCACCATAGTAGCTGCAACTGGGTCGTAACTCGACCGAGTCACGAGATTGGATAGAGTTATGACTCCTGGCTGTTAGCAGATAGAGAGAGAGAAAGAAGATAGAAGAGAGAAAGAAAGGGAGAGTGGGAGAGGAATCAGCTGCTAGAACAAGCTTCCAATTGCTGCCCAACTCGAATTCTACGTCGACTCAATCCAACACGTCAGACCTTGCTTCACCCAGCTGTAATCCCCTGGCTCATTTTCCTGCTGTGAGAGAGAGAGAGAGAGAGAGAGAGAGAGAGAGAGAGAGCCCTTTCAACCACGACAACTGATTAGTCAGTCCGAGATTTGGTCTAACTCAGTTTTGGACTCGGCGATTCCACATCGACTAACAATCACAAGTAAGTTGCTGTTCTACCAGGTTTTGAGTTCAGAGGAGAGAGAAGGACAAGGGAAACAAAGGAAGAGAAGAAAGATAGGGCGTGAGAGAGAGGAAGAAGATCTGTGGAGTGAATTTCTCCATACTAGCCGAGTTAACTGGGTTGGCTGCCGAGTTCCTTGGATCTACTCACTAAGTCGGCCAGTCTTGCAGGCTGGTTCATGACCAGCAGCTGTTAGTCATAAAAAAATGGAAGAAAGAAAGAAAAGAGAGGAAAGAGGAGAAGAGAAGAGAAAGAGGAGAAGAGAAGAGAAAGGGAGAAGAGAAAGGAAATAATCATCCTGCTGAGTTGACTCACTGAGTCAACACGTTGTCCATAGCAAGCCAAAAAGAATTCAGTGAATCAACTCAGCTAGGTTAGGTAAGTTGATTGGGTTTCATTATGTAATTTTGATTAATCCTCAAATTCATAATTAATCTAAATCCTCTAGGTTAGAATTGTTTGTGAGGAATTGATTACAATCAACTTAGGTTGGAAAGTTCGAAGTGTCTTGAATTTAAGATCGGGTATTGGCAAGAAGCGAGGAGTACGACCACACCCTAAGGTGAGGGATATCCCACATGGCTTCATCATTTCATGAAATTCTAAAATAATGGTAGAAAGATATTATAATTGTGCGAATAGTAGTTGTGTCCCTTTTACTTTGAATTGACATGAATGAACATGTGGGAATGCCTCAATTTATGTTACTCTAACATATCTTATGAGATTTGAATTAAGATTACCGTGCCATATTTGGAATTGCTTATGTATACGTACATTTCTACTTGTCGCACATTCATTATGCCACATTTGAAAATACTTAAGTACAAATATACATCTTCTAATTGCATTAAATGTAAGAGTTCTTGTTTCCACTACAATAATAAGCTTGTGCCATTTCTCATTATATGAGTTAGAATTGTTATAATTTGATACAAATGAATATCTCTTTTCTTAAGATGCGCAGTAATCCTGTTACTATCCTAATGTGTTTGAAATGTCATATTAGAGCCATCTTTGACTTTGGGAAAGTAAATGAAATTCTATTGAACTCATATTTGAATATCAGATATCCTACTAAAGGACTACAAGTCTTGATTATGCTTGTGAGAGTAATCTTCTAAATTCTATGGAATGTGCACGAGCATCATGATACATGACATTCATGCATGACATATGAGCTTTTTCGAGTGCTCGATGTAAGTCACACTCTGATTGAATTACTGAAGGCTCTAGTGCTTCAGCTAAACTCACAGAGCATGTGCATTTGAGTCACTTTAGGTGCTCTTTCTTTTCATAAGGCTTTTCCGGGATTAGACACTCCTCGGGTGTATCCTGTGTATTTTTTCAGGAGATATCCTTGGGCGCACTCACTTACATGGCTTTTTCCAAGTAGATAATCTACCGCGGGCGGTCTGCATGGTCTTTTCTGGGTAGCTAGTTCTCCTTGGGCGTACCTATGAGTATTTTTTCGGGTGACTAGTCCGCCTTGGGCGACCCTTTATTTTGATAGCTGGATGTGCATCCTCATATCTGTGACTTGAACATACATTCATACAACCATACATTCATTTGAAATTTCTTGATTAGTCTCCTTGAAATTTGAATATGTGATTTAAACTGTTTTGGAATGACATGATATGTATGAATCCTTGCAGGAAATTCCCATTGAGTTTTCACTCATCCAATCATGCGGTTGCACCAAATAGATGCAGGAATGAGGACAGGTGGGGATCTCTACGATGGGTTTCCAGGGATGGCTGAGGTGGAGTTTGGTGAAGAATAGTTCTATGTGAATGTTGCTGAGCCATTGGAGCCCAACTGATACTTTAGGATTTACTGGCTTTCATATTCCAGGTTATGTGTTTTGTTTTAGTTGTAAAAATATTTCTCCTGTTGTGGGATTTCATTTTGCTTCCATTAAACTCCTTTCTTGTTACTCATCATATCCTTAATTTATGCAGTAATTACTTTACCTTGTGTCTTGAGAATTGTCATTAATTAGCGGTATGATAGTCCACTTTATAAAGTAATACTTGGGTTCTCAATGAGGAGCGACTATCCTCGGGTTTTGAGAACCAGGGTGTTACAGTCTAAGACCATACTTATTTGGTTGACTTCTTTCCCAAGTCCGAAGTTACGCATAACCTCTGCTACACCTATGAGAGACATGCCCAGGACATCGTAAGGACGAGCAGGTCGCATCTTTTTTGTTGTCGCACTCCCATCACGAGTACTATCGGATTCGGTTCCACGGCTGAGAGTGTTTTGAAAAGGCCTATTTTCCCTTAATTGACTTGCAATTGAATGGCTATAAAAAATCCAGGTGAGTGATGGAGATTTTCATCAGATAAGTCCACGGTAGCATCAAGATCCTCGTCCAGATCTGTCCACACTTCATTCAAGTCTCTAGTAACACGAGACAATGATGCTGCCATGTTCCTACTCCCTTGCGAATACCGTCCCATAGCCTGGTCAGAAGCTACAATGACTGCTAAATCATCCATCCGTTCAATTCACTTGCCACGCAACCTCTCAGCTCTCGGATGAGACTACAACTAATGAAGAATTTAGTCATTAGATTGAACACAGTGGTTTCAAATCATAAATATAGAAGGTATGTTACTTGACAATTAAGTTTCTTAAATCACAGTTAGAGGGATTCTTACTTTTAGATATTCATCCCACACTCCGTCCGGTGTAGTCAAGACCATGTGCTCACTGTCCCAACCGAAGCCGCTCACAGCCAGTATGTCCCTTACATCGTTGTACTCCCATTTGTGATACCTCAATTTGTTCTAGACATTTTGCCAATTGACAAGGATTTGAGTCTGTTTATGCACCTCGTCGGTGGCTGCTTGATAGGCTTCTCTTTTGAAGCTATTATCACCCTTTCGACCTAATGCAATCTGCTCACTCAAGGTGTCGAACAAAACTTGATCCATACAACTGGTCCATTTGATTTTGTCAGCGCGAGAGAATGGCTCTGCAAGGGATTTGACGGACTTCTCACGAGGTGAAGAACGCGTCGGTATGGTCGGGGTCCTCACAGGTGACTGCATTAGAGTCGGTGTAGAACCTCCCCAAACGTCTGACATCTCACCTATGTATACATGCGAACGCAGTTACAAGTGAAAACATTTCGAGTTATAAACCATTCAATCAGTTCATATGTTAATGAGAGTTAGTCGAACAACAGATACTGTTTCCTGATATTTTATCAAACTCAAATATAAATATGAAACAAATGCATATAGAACTTATACATATTTCAACATATCCATTATGCATCGCATAACATGTAAGAAACTTAGTAAACCTATAGAATCCTACTACTGTTTTGGCTGACTGCCCACATGTGCTCCTCAATCCTCTCACGAGTTCTGATCCACTCATCTTTCTCTCGTTGAGTGGCTTGGACAAGCCATTGCCTTTCATCAACTGATGATACCTCATTTGGGGTAGTATTAGCCTCATCGTCACCCATAGGTACACCAATATCACGTAAATCTTGATGGATTCATCTTCTTTTCGTATGAAATTATGTAGTACACAACAAGCAACAACAATTTTGACTTGCGTTTCGAAAGGATATTGCACAGCCATCTTCAAAATTGAAAATCTCCCGTTCATCACACTGAAACATCGCTCAATTGCGTTTCGCAATTGCGCATGTCGATAGTTAAATAATTCTTTCATATTCATAAGAGCTCTCTCAGTATGATACTCTTGCAAATGGAATCAAAGTCCACGATAAGGGGCCATGAACCCTGGTGAATGAGCGTAACCTGCATCGACGACGAAGTATTTTCCTACATAATTGCAGGAATGGTTCTTTCAGTCTTGCACCAACACGATAATACGCAATAAATGATGAGCGAATGATGATGAATATTATTTACCATGTGGCACAATCAGATGATCATTTCGCGTCATGACGTTATGTAGGACCTTGTATCTGACATTGAGCCTTCCCATCCGGCTAACACGTATAATATTTTCATATCAAACGAACAAGCAACAAGTACATTTTAAGATAATACACCATTTTGATTGCGGAAGCTTGCATGTTCTGAAGCTGGTATATGTGTAGGAATATCTGTCCCGTCAATTGCACCTACACAATCCTATAGTGGAGGATTTGTCGAGCCCATAAGATTAGTATGAATGATGCAAAATATGAGATCCAAGCCTGTGTGACCGGCTGGATTGAATAAGACTAAAAGGAATGGGATAGTAAAATATGAGGATATCCCATCTTGCCTAATCCCATTCAATCCGGCCGGCCAAACACGCCCTAGATTCAAGAATGAACCGTTGGTCGATAATGGTACCTGAAAATAGCTGGCCCAATATGTATTTTATTGAATCTCATTCGGGGTTTTTGCGCCGGCTTGCTTAATATAATCATCGTAAAGAGAGACAACAACATCTAGAACTCGGTGAAAGTGACAGCTTATAGTTTCACCCGAATGACAAAATCTGTGTCCTATCACGTGATTACGCACATTATGTCCAATCGTATGGAGGAACACTACTAATTGTTCCTCCAAACTAACATTACGTGTGTCGCGTATGGTCGTCTTCTCACGCAGTACTTCACATAGAGAGAAAAATGCATCATGTTTCATCCTAAGTTGAGTAATGCAGTTCCTATCACCATTGCGGATAATGGAGTTAATAAATCTGGCCCGTGGGCCCCACAGAATTTCCCATAGGAAAGACTCTATGGGGCCCACTATAATCTATGTATTGAACCACACCGTAGGAAGCGGTGGTGACAATAAGATCCACCGTCGAAACCTTCCTATGGCCCATAGTGACGGTGATGTTTATTTGTGATCTTGCCCCCACTAAAAACCAAAAAATGCCAGGTGTAAGGGTATTTGCGTCTTACAAATCACAAATCACAAATCGCATATATATATATATACATATATTGTATTTCTTCCCTATCCAAAAGGACCAAAACCCTAAAAAACTGGAGAAAGCTTTGAGCGAAAAACCCTTATGAGAAAGCTCTGAGCGGCTTCTCCTGCTGGGGCCTGCTCCAGAAATGGTAGAAGTCGCCCTCCCTCATTCGCCGATGGAGCCATCACTTTTGTAAAATGTAAGAAATGTAAATGTCATTATCTTTTTATTATTATTTAAAATCATATTTTTCTTTTTGAAAATGCAGGGATGATTGATGTTGCTAGCAAGGTCAGTGTTACTTTCATCATTGCTTTAGGCGTAGATAGTTTTTTGATAGCTAAGAAATACAAATGGGAAGGAATTGTTTTGTTTATCGCAGTAATCACGACAATTTTCTGGTTGCTATTCAATTTTTATGCAAAAAATCGTCCTGCTGGTGGCAATCCAGACCATCTCGATAATCCCACGTCAACTGGTGCGCCAGCTTGTGGCAATTCGGCACCAGTTGCTGGCAATGCAGACCATCCTAATAATCCGACGCCAGCTGGTGACGACCGTTCTGATAATGAAGAAGCAGGTGCCGCTGAAGAGCGGGATAGAGATTTGACTGTGGTACCTTCTGGTACGGAACAGGCTCCAAGGCCGAATGAAAATGCTTCTGGCTCGACATCTGGACAGAAATCGGCACCGAAAAAGCGGGAAGTTAAAGGCTCAACTTGATGAAATAGTAACACAGTGATAACTGGCTACTTGAATGTCATTCTCTTTTACTAGTGTTTGGTTTCAGTGTTCTTTCAGGGATTGTTTGGCCGGACCGATCCCATGGAGTTACGAGAGCGTACTCCCTGTTCCTTCTTCCAAACCTGTCTGAATAAGCCAAGTCTGGTTCCTTATCCATTTCTTCCCGCACCTATAGAGGAAGAGGGATCCTTTAGTATGGAAAAAACTAAAAACCTTTAGCACTATCAGAACTTGCAGTAAAAACAAATAAAGAAACTAATAATTGAACGAAGATCGCTATAACATCAATTGAATAAATGTAGGTGGAGCAATTCGAAAACACTATACGATGGAGTCAATTTAACATGGAAGTATAAAATGACGATTGTGAATGAAGATGAATTATGGGTCCTGCTCAGCAACAAGCATACATTTCTCTAACACAAATTATCTCATTACTACATCTGTGGGCGTCATTTGGTGATCCAACCATTAATCTGATGAGATACACGACTCATTGAGGCTGCCTCAAAAATCTTCACGAATAGAAGATCGCAACCTTTTCTTATCAATGGTCCATAAAAGAGAAATAAGGAACTCGACCATATTCAAAGTAAAATAGTTCACGATCAAGGGATCGAAATATTCCAATTAAAGATTTTCTGCGTGTCTGGTGAAGCTCATCATATGAACAGACTCGATAATTGAAACATGTCCCCACATGTATGTAATCCACTAATCCTCCACATCCACAAACAATATGTTTACTGAGTAGGATTCTATGATTTCTCATGAAGGAAAGCCAGAGCGAGCAGATGTAAGAGAAAAGCGCCCGTGTGGCTTGTTCAGTAGATCAAGCTGCAAACAACTTGAGCTGGCTCCATGAAATCATAAGCCACTTGAGGTAGGGCTCACAGATGTTTATTCCCTGTCCGATCCTCCCCATGCTTGTTCAATAAAGCTTGCACGCACATTCGTGCGAGATCTAATCCATCCATCAAGTTGGTCTGACCTTGTGCACTTTTCCCAAGAAATAAAACCTGGCCCAATCAGCATGTAGGCCCTAATATTGGAAAACGGTTGATGGGTTGGAAAACTTCGATCCAAGTTTTTCAGAGCCTTTTGCAGACTGTGGCCCACCTGATCAGTGGATCAACCTGATTCTTTCGCTTTTTTTTTCCCAAAGATAACTAAACTTCATTAAAACAAAGATCCAGAAAGTCTAATTACAACATCGGAGGTGACCAACTCAACATTAATTTGGATAAAAGGATACAAACACAAAAACAAGAAAAACAGAAAAGGGCCCTGCTACTGACAAAAACATCAGCTAGAATCACCAAAATTTCCATCTCAATCATGGTGTGCTGTAAAGGCTGTTACGTAAAGGTAACGGTGGCAACCGTTATGCGTTATATGGTCATAACGATCGTAACAAACATTATGAAAAAAAGACCCATAATTGCCATTAATGGCACGTTACATCCCCTTTAAAGGCCATAACAACCCCGTAATGGTTTATTACAGGGCATATACAAGTTTTTTCATACTTTTCAAACAACATTACGGGGCACATACAGGTTTTTCGAGGTTTTTGTCAATAGAAATAATTAAAAAAAAAATCATAATGACCGTTATGCCCTGTATCATAAAGGTAACAATGGTGGCTATTATAGCCACTGTTACCGTTATGGAATACCTTGATCCCAATCTCTCAACAGGCTAAAAAATGTGTAGCTATTGAAATCATGCCTCACCAAGGCCCAATTAATAATCACTGCCAATATGTTTCTCTTCAAAATTACGTTAGGCCCATTCTTACAGATTAGAGCTAGTTGCTATAACTATGATCTACTCTGGACCATTCGTACAAATCGGAGCTAGTAGCTGTATCGATGGTTTTGGCACGTACCCACCAGCCAGTTACATCAGTCAATCAACTTCCCTCCTAGGCTCAATGAAAGTATACAATCAACATTGTACATGTGTCAGTGGCAATGATAAATCGGAACCCTTCATCTATTGGGATGTAACGTAAATTGCTTCAATTCAAGTGATCATACTGATCAAACGCATAATCCATCTGTTCTTTATGTAAACGAAAAACCAATTAATAAAGTTAACTTTCAGCGGAGAATTACGTGTAAATGAATGGCTAAGATCGTCTGATCATGCAATTTCACCGTTCCCTGCATTTCCACCGTAGAAGACAGGTTGCATGGAAGCACTGAGTGGAGTGGATCAACTGCTCGTATTCATGTTATCATAATACAAGCATCTGATCCTCACTGTGTCCAACTTGTAAATCTACTAATAAACAGTATAAAAACAAAAGTGAGAAAATCTTAATTAACCAATGTTGTTAAGATATCTTGAAGGAACATTGTTGAGATACCTTGGCCCATCCTGAGATTCATTTTCAGCTTTTCGTCTTTCTCATTTTTAGGTTCATGTCCTAAAATGAGCAGGAAAAACAGATGAAACAGTACATGGCAACGGTGGACATTTAAGTCCATGGTAACGTTTGCTCAACTTAGTGGAGTCCAACTTGATTTTTGTGACAAATCCACTCCACTTTTAGCTTTTTATCTACCTTAGTTTTAAACCCATATCTTAAAATGAGTTGAGAAAACAAATGAACGGGGTGGATTTCTAACAACATAAAAGTGGGCCTCAGATACAGTTAGGGTTTCATTTTCACAGCAGTTAATGCCAATCAATGTAATAGTCGCGGAGATTTAGGTACATGGGGTGAGAGTTGCTTGATCAATATTGGTGGGCCATAATAATATTTGTGACAAATCCACTTAGTCGGTCTATTTTGCCTCCTCATTTTGAGGCGCGGGGAAAAAATTGAGGCTAATGTAGAGCAAAGTGGGTCATATGAACACGAAACATTTGGAATTAAATGACCGTTATTGAAATATTGTGGGGCCATAAGATGTTGTGAGAAATCCACCTTGACCATCTGTTAGACTGGATTGAAAAACGAGTACAATAACAATATCTAGTGAGATAATTGACAGGAAACAATGGGGAATGATCACTACCGTTGAAAATTCCTCGGGCTATATATATATATATATATATATATATATATATATATATATATATATATGTATGTATGGCCCATTGTTATTCTGAACCTATGGTGAGCTCAAAAATTATATGAATGGTGTGAATTTCTCATAAATAACTAGGTAGGCCCCACGTACGGTCGAGTTTAGGTGGCACGCATGTGAATCCACCATCACGAAAGGAGATCGCAGGGTGCAGTAAAGTGAGGGTAGTTTTGTCAATATCAAAATCTAATATATTATTCATATAGAAAAATTCTTATTAATTTTGAAGTGTCTATCAGGCATCATATGCAGTCAAAATATATCAAATAAATAATTAAACATAAATTATATTTAAAAAATATGTATAAAATATTTACTTACCTTTTCCTATACCACCCATTCCAAATTTTACATCCCAAATAATCCTGCATTAAAGAAATAGAGACATATTAACCCTTTAAAATTCCACTAGTGTGAGTGCGTGGGGTGTGTGCGCGCGTGTGTAAAGAAATAAAGATATATTAACCCTTTACCCTTTCCATCAAGGTTCCGCATTAGTAAAATAAGTATCATAGCTTGCATGAATTTAGGGCTAATGTTTTTGGAGCATTTGAGTGGCTCCTAAATCAATGACAATATTCATTCAAGTTTAACTTAAGGCTAAATCATTTATGCACTGTCTAAATTATCAATTCAATGCATATTTCATTTATTTATTTATTTAAAGCTAGTCAAAACAAGTTTAGTTCGATTCCATACACATCTCAATAAGAAACTTGCTATATGAAATCAAGCCAAGTTCTTCCATGCATATTCTCACCCAAAAGCAAATCATGTCAAAACAATCTATTTTCAATTCCATAACAGTAAAAATTATAAAATCAGAGCTGCCACCCTATAAAAAGGAAATCACCAAAATCGAAATGGTAGACAACATCCTAAAATGCAAATCAACTACAAATAGAGGAGCTTTCACAATGCATGTAGAAAGTTCTTTGAAAAAAGAAGAAAAAAAAAAAGAGCCTCACAATTATTAGTGGATTTACAAAAAATAAAAAGCAGCCTACACCTCAATCATTCTATGTTGGCCATCTCTTTCTAAAAAAGTCTCAATGGGCCGGTCATGCACATGTATCATTAAAACATCACATAAACCAAATCCCACATGCTATATTTTAGAAAGATAAAAATAAAAATCAGCCAACCTAGCTTTGATTAGTTAATAAGGGTAAAAAAAAGTCCCAACATACATAAAATCTTTATTCCTTCTTTTTCTTCTTTAACCTAAGGTTTTCTGAACATGACTCTTGGACATGGCAGTGAGAATTAAGGGAGAAAGAGGCAAGAATAGACATATAGACATGGGACTTTGGGAGAAAGCCGGAGTGGTGAGAGAACGAGGGGAGAGTGAGGAGTTTATATAGTAAGAAAGGGAAGGTGGAGACAAGTAGACAAGTAAGGGTAGGTGAAACTTAATCATTTGATACTCTGGCAGAGCATGATGCTTGCTACACATGCACTTAACGATTATACAAATGTACTAATTCAAATTAGAACAACTCAATTGTGGAAGTAGTCACACTCCTAAAATGGTTTAATCGTTAAATCCTAACCTATCATTCATGGACACTATTGGATATTTTCACTTTTAACCATTGAATAAATGTCCACCAATATACTAATCACATAATAAGTAAAGTGGTATTTTTTTTTTTTAAAATTATCATGATAAATTTTAAAACAATACTCATATTTTAAACAGTTCAGTTTATGCTGACTACTTGAGTTATGAATCTCTTTAGATTTTAGGATTTAGGCCTAAAAGGGTACTTGATGGATGGGTTGGATAGCACTCTCATCATCTGATGGCCAGACCTAGTCTACTCTGTGTGAAAAAGTACACGTGGTTTGTATGTAACTCAAATCAGACCGTCCAAATCATGAGGCCCACAGTAGATAGGTTACAAGCCTTAAATGGTATTAATTAAATAACTTTATTATCTGGTGTCGGAGAAATCTGTTTCTTGATTTCTAGCCATTGGTTAATTTTTAATTTTAACTATCCTATAGATATTAACTAATTAACTAGTTAAGGCATCACTTTGGGGTCCGCTATCTGGATACTACCATTTGAGTTAAACATGTCAAATGTACGGTATCTCAGTGTCTGTCTGTGTATCATCCATCACACTTTGCCGGAGTATCAAAGTGTAAATACTACATTCAAAGTCACAATTCCTTTTCTACTTTTATCTCTCCGGATGGGTCGCGGATTGCGTCTGCCCTGCTTGGACGGACCCGGTCCAGGCAGAGCTCTGTGAGGTCTACACTGATGTATAGGTTTCATCCCTGCCGTCCATCCATCTTGCCAGATCATTTTAGGGTATGAGCTTAAAAATGAGGCAGATCTAAGACTCGAGTGGACCACACTACAGGAATCAATAGTGATAATAACACCCACTATTGAAATCTTGGTGCAGCCCACCATGATGTTTATTTGCCATTCAACCTGTCAAAAAGGTCACGTAGACATGGAAACACAAATATCAGCTTGTCAAAACTTCTGTAGCTCCTGGGTAGTTTTTAATAGTGGGCGTTCATCTCCACTCTGTGGTCCACTTAAGCCTTGGATGTCTCATTTTTGGGCTCAACATTATGGTGGGTCCCACAGAGCTACCTGTACGCAATCCGCATCCTACAGCATGACGCACCATGTTGTATGTGTTATATCTGCGCAGTTCATCTGTTTTGCCACGTTGTTTCAGGTCACGGACCGTGGAAGCAGTGGGGAAAATGAAAATGATGTCCACCGTTGAAACTTCCCCAGGGTCTATTATTATGTTTATTTGCCATCCAACCCATTTTCATAATATTGTTCGGGACCTGGATAAGAAAAAAACACAAATATCAGCTTGATCCAAAACTTTCATGTCCCTAAAAAGGTTTTAATGGTGGATTTCAATCCCTACTGTTTCATGTGGTGTGGTCAGCACGAGCTTTAGATCTACCTAGTGATTAGTGTAACTATTTAAACTAAGCTTGCAAACCGGATGGATGGATTTGATTCAACATATACATAACATTGGGCCCCACAAAGCCTAGGGCTGCACGAATCCTGACTGCAGGCAATCCGTGTCCTCTCCCATGCACAAAGCAGCTTGCAATTGGACGCGGATTGGCCAGCGTCACTCGCAGGGCGCGGTTTGGGCGCATCCCTAACTTTAGGGATCGCTGTGATGTATGTGACTTGCATCACACCGTCCATCCATTTTGAAAGAACATTTTATTGCATGTTCCAAAAAATGATGCAAAATCTTAGGTGAACCTAAGACAGAAAATAGCCGTGATTGAATCCTCACCATTAAAAAAAATTCATGGGGTCATCCAAATGTTTATTTTCCATCCAACTCTTTGATAAGGTCAGAAAGCCTTGCATGAAGAGACCACACATATATCAGCTTAATCCAGAACTTTTGCAGCCGACGAGATGTAGAACTTTTGCAGCCGACGAGATGTTTTTCTATAGGCGATTAACCCTGTTTCCTATACTATGATCCTGTCTGAGATTTGGATCTGCTTCATTTTCAGGGTCTTGACCTAAAATGAGTTTTCAAAAGGTATAGATGGCGTGGATATAAGGCACATATACTACGGTGGGCCCTGCGGTCCGGGATCCCACCTACAACTACCACTCGTGGATTTGTAACACATATAGTATGGTGAGCCCGACGGTCGGGGATCCCGCCTACCGCTGCCACGCGTGGGTTTGCAACCCCATGTGCTAAGCATGGTTGTTATAAGCTCGCAAAAATATATGCTTTGCTTGAAAATGATGAAATTCCAAGTCTGGCATGGATAGGCCACAAACATAAGATCATGTCCCGTGCTTATCATCATATTAAAGTAATTATAGTTATGTAATTGATAATCAATTTTTTTTTTTGATATCATTAGTGGGCTATGTGCCCAATAGAAAGATTGTCCAGTGACACACATGTTACACAACTATTGAAAGGATTTTAGCTGTAATCTAAACTCTGACAGTGAATTTCAAACCCTATCTGGATTTACCTCCAAGCTCTCATCGTGGATTTCAAACCCTTTGAAACCACTGGTTACTTTATGCTATCAACAGCCAGATCCCCAAATCCATGGTGCAAACGTCCTCTTAGGTTACTTTTTTAACTCAAGTTAGTTGGGTAAGCATCAATGTAAAAATGTTACCTCTTTTAGTGGACGGTCCACATTATAGGTGAGGCTCATATGGTGGACAATCCACATTAAAGGTGTGGCATCACACAACTCTCACAGAGTAGGACTTGAAAAAAAAAAAATAGCGGTCCTAAGAGAGTATTTAAGTATGCACACACTAGAGGGTTTGGATGTCCTCGACCATCACAGTGGGCTTCAAATGTAATCAGAAAGTTTTTAATGGTAGATATCCCATCCTTCCTTGGTGTGGTTCATTTGATAATCAATGAGCTATTTCTTTAGGACCATATGAGGAAGTATATGATGAATATATTGGATGTATCATACATAGTGGGTCCCACGTATCATGAGTATATATATATATATATATATATATATATATATATATATATATATATATCAACTATTGTATTCTACTAGCTATAAAAACTTTACCAATGATACGAAACAGGCTAAAAGTTGTAATCTATTACAGCCTGTAACCCAAAGGGCTTCAGGGCATCTAAACGACCCGTGAGAGAAAAAGAAAAAGGAAGAGAGAGAGATACATTCATTGATTAGGCTTTTCATCCACAAAGATATTGCACTTCCGAGGTGGCCCAACATAACGCCCCGTCCCACGTCATCCTTAGCCCGGCCGGAATTCAACTGTCACGTTCTCACAGGAAATACTTCCACTAGTTGTGGAGAAAGTAAATATACTTTATCCGAACAAGCAATTCAACTTGGAAATCCACGCCCCGAGTAATAGCTTTTCCCAGACCATGGACTCAGCCACATCCACATCTAAGCTCTCCGAGTGGGCCATGAGGCGGGTTTGGAGAGTCACATGCCCCGACAGGTGCACATACAAAGGAGGGATGGAGACCTGTGATAAGAGGTGGGACCCATAGTATATGAATGACTGGACACGATCATAGTTAATTTCTTTCCGCATGTCATAGTTCTTGATATAGAAGGAGATATTCCAGGCAGCGGTTAATCGCGACGAAGAGATGTTGAAAGGATCTACGGTGGCTAATCGCGACGAGGAGATGTTGAAGGGATCAACGGTGGCAGAAGAGACAGTGTATGAAGACAATGAATTGATCCGCAGATAAAGTAACCAGGCCGGGGAATACGGTTATCTACATCACAATAATTATTACGATATCGGCAGGCATTGTGGTATAACCTACTTAGAAGAGAGGTGAAAATATAAGTTGTGGGGACTGGAATTTTTAATTTAATTTAATTTAATTTAATTTTATTATTTTATTATTTTAAGTTATAAGGATACCAGATTCGGTGCGGTCCCAACCTCAACGGACATGGATTTCGGAAGTTCCTCAGTTGGGATGATTAAGTGAGGCTAAACGTGATGTTTGTTAGAAATCCAATCCGCCCATCTGTATTTTCAGATAATTTTAGGATACTTAATTAAAAAATTCAACTGAATCCAAAACTCAAAGGCGGTCATACAAGAGGGAACAGCGGTAAACAACTTACTACGGTCGAAACGTTCCTGGGCTCCACCGTGATGTTTATATGCCATCCAAACCGTTTATAAGGTCATTTCCATTATTAGGTGAAAATACAAAAAATTATTAGCCTGATACGAAAATTTTGTATCCATATAAATGTTTCAACAGCGGTCACTGAATCGCTGTTTCCTTTCGTATTGCTACCATTAGTTTTGAATACAACTGATTTTCGGTGCCCTGTGCTAAAATCATCAGTAAAAACAGATGGACGGAGTGGATTTCCCTCAAAGATCAAGATAGCCCGACCTAAGCATCCCATGCAGCAACTTCTGCTAAAGGCTTTCGCAGGCAATCCGCGTCCCCAAGATTCACGCGGATGGCGTCCTACCCCCGCCCGTCTCCAGCTGATGTATGGGTTTTATCCACACTGTACATCCATTTTTTTAAAATTATATATATATATATATATATATATATATATATATATATATATATATATATATATATATATTATTTTCGAATATATGATCAAAACTGATGCAGATACAAGACACAAGTGGGCTACAAAATGGGTATTACACTTTTACCGTTGAAAACTTATTGGGGTCACAGAAGTTTTTTATCTTCATCCAGGTCTATATGACTTTATGAAGAGGTTGAATGGCAAATAAGAGTCGTGGTGAGCATTAGAAAAGTTTCAACGGTGATGATCATTACCACCGCTGCTACCTGTGGTGTGGTCCACTTAAGGCTTGTATCTTCCTAAATTTTGATCCTGTGGTGTGGCCCATCTAGGCCCATTTATGGACCTGCATTTTATTTTCTATTTTAATTTTAACCACATATTTAATAGCGATGCAATATATAGACGGTTAGGATATTCTGATCGCTAGCTATGATTTTATAAACATGTGCTCCATCAATAATTTGGACGATGTGGATGTCATCCACATCAAATAACAGGATAATTCCACAGCACTGGAAAGCCTTATACGTGTGATGAGTCAGCACCATGGATGACTTGAATGCAAATTGTAGATCAAACTGCCAGGATTGCTTGTGAAAAGAATCCAACTTTGATCAATGACCATTGAAGGTCCAAGAAGCTACAAGCTATAGATGATTTATAAGAGCATGGTGTACTAGTGGGGCCCACAGTTATTTTAGACGTACGCACTATGCGCATTGTGTCACTAACGGAATCGGATTGTGTACTGAGTAACTCGGTACGCTAAGGGGTACTGAGTTGATGTGTTACAACCCCATTGGCTCTAAGATGTGGGGCCGCTTCCCTCCTCCAAATGGCAAAACCAACTCCGCTAGCATCTCTCTTTCTCTCTCCTCCGTGCAAGGAGGAAACGTAAAAGGATCAACAGCTGCTTAGAGAGGTTTTAGTGGTACTTAGTAAACTATGTTGGGCATACTGTAAATGGATGTACTCTATCCACGCTGTCCATCCGTTTTTCAAACACATTTTAATGATTGATATCAAAATTGAATCATTTCCAATGCTCAAGTGGACCATGGAACAGGAAACATTGGGAATAATAACTTCCACCGTTGAAACATCACAGTGGCCCTTAGAAAGGTTTCAATGGTAGATGTCATTATCACCGCTGCTTCTTTTGGTGTGGTTCACTGGAGATTTGAATCTGCTTAATTTTCTGGATCATGTAGTAAAATTATCTTAGAAAAGTTATTAACGGTGTGGATAAAATCCTTAAATCATGATGAACCACACAGAGCCCTGGCGGGGTAGGACGCAATCTGCTTGCATTGCATCCCGGGTAACTCATTAGGCTTAGCGTGCTGATTAAATTCTGTGACGTTCATCATGATTTATGTATTTTATCCGCTTCGTTCATCTATTTTACCATATAATTTCAAAAATTGAGCACAAAAATAAATCATATATAAAGTTTAAATGGACCACACTATTAAAACAGTGTGAATTGAATGTCTACCGTTGAAAAATTCTTAGGGCCACAAAAGTTTTGGATCAAGCTTATATCTGTGTTTTCCTTTCATCCATGTCTTCATGATATCAAGAACATGTTAGAAGATAAATAAAAATCACAGTAGGGCCTAGAAAGGTTTCAACGGTGGAAATCATTACTTCTACTGTTTCCTATAATATGATCCACTTAATCTTTGGATATGCTTAAATTTTGAGATGAATGCCTTAAATAATCTATAAAAACTAATGGACGGTGTGGATAGACCACATACATTCAAGGTGGGCACTCTCTACCATAAAACCATACTTAGTAATTCGATAATCAATCCGAGCGGTAGATCCTCCTACGTTTCCTCCTTTCACGACGGAAGAGAGAGAAAGAAAGAGAAGCTAAGGTTGTTTGTTTTTGCATTTGGAGGAGGGAAGCGGCCACATCTTAAAGCCAATAAGTTGGTGACACGTCAACTCATTACCCCTTACCGTACCGAGTTACTCCGTACACAATCCGATTCAGCCACTGACACGGTCTTTTTGCAAATCGGATTGCGTTGTCAGTTACTCAGTATGCTTTTATCGTACTGAGTAAACTCAGTTGGACCCACTGTGAATGTGTGTGGTTTATCCACACCGTCTATCCATTTTTCCTGCTAATTTGAATGGTTGATCCTAAAATCGAAGTACATCCAAAGCTCAAGTGGACCATGCCACAGGAAACAATGTCGAATAATGATTTCCACCATTGAAACCTTCCTAGGGCCCACAGTAATGTTTGTTTGTCATCCAACCTGTTCATAAGATCACAAATATATGGATGAAGAGAAAGCACAATCATCAGCTTGATCCAAAACTTCTGTGGCGTCCAAGAATTTTTCAATGGTAGAGGTTCAATCACACTGTTTCCTGTGGTGTGGTCACTTGCGCTTTGTATGTGCTTCTGTTTTGGGCTAACGCCCTAAAATTATCTGTTAATATCGATTAATGGAGTGGATAAAATAAATAAATAAAGATGGAGCCCACAGAGTTTACTCAATACGCTACGGGTACTGAGTTACTCAGTACGCAATCCACTTCCGTCTTTTTGCTATCTGTTCGTCGCAGGCATTCCATGCCGGTACATCACACCCGTTGAAGGATTCTCCTCCTACGCGAAAGTGCATCTCGCCAGGGCCTGTTATGATGTTAAGTGCACCAATTCGTGGCTGATCCACTACGCCGTAGATGCAGCAAGGAATGAAGATGCCAGCATCATTTTGGTCGGTCTAGATCTGTCCATTGAGGCCGAGAACAGGGATCGGACGGATCTCCTCCTTCCAGGTTACCAAACAGAGCTGATCAACAAAGTCACCGAAGCCGCTGCTGGCCCAGTCATTCTCGTGATCCTCTCTGGAGGAGGTGTGGACATCTCCTTCGCTAAGAACAATCCCAAGATCAAGGCCATCTTGTGGACAGGCGATCGTAGACTTTGTTTATGGAAAATACAATCCCGGTGAGTGTTCAACCATCAACATTCGATAAATGGACGGTTAGGATTGCAATTTGTGGCCCAGATAATTTTTTCTACTTCTACAATACACTCATCCTATGGCATTTTATCATTTTGATGCTCTGCCACAAAATTCATCCCATGTTAGATGAAAATACGGGCCCCACATGTAAATCAACATTAGTATCCCATCTCAACTATTGCTGATGGTGTGGTCCTGAATTTTGGGTCTCCCTGACTTTTTGACCCCTACCCAAAAAAATGAGGACGCATATGATGAACGGTCTGGATGTACATGTAAATCAACTAGTATCCCATCTCAACTTTTGCTGCTGGTGTGGTGTACCTGAATTTTGGGTTTCCCTGATTTTTTTAAACCCCTGATCAAACAAATGAGGGTGCATCTGATGAACGGTCTGGATGTTATCCATATATTGCATGGAACCCATTGTCATCCGTTTCCACTATATTTACTATTTCTGAACATTTTTATCAGGTGGGAGACTACGACTTACATGGTACAACGCAGACTACGTAGACCAACTGCCCATAACATCCATCAGACTCGGGCCAGTTGATGAACTAGGCTACCCTGGCCGAACCTACAAATTCTACAATGGTTCGACGGTCTACCCATTCAGTTACGGCCTCAGCTACACTCGGTTCAACTACAACCTAAACTGCGACTCCCAAAATTCCATCATCCAGATACTGGCCCCACACCAGCATTGCCATGACATGCTGCTCTACACGCCTAGCACGGACGCACCACCATGTCCGTCTGTCCTGATCGATGATCTAGATTGCAACCTCAACGTCGAAATCGATTTTGAGGTGAACAATATCGGTGATGTGGATGGGACCCACGTCGTGTTGATATACACACAGCCACCCAAGAACTACGTGGGCTTGCCGTTGTAACAGCTGGTACCATTCGAGAGAGAGTTCGTAAATGCAGGCGAGACTCGGAAGAGGAAGCTTTCTCTGAACGTGTGTAAGAGCTTCGCTGTTGTATCGCACACGTTACTGTCCACGTGGACTTTTTGTATTAGAAGGTTGGTTTGGAGAGAATGAGTTTTTAGGTATTAGGACAATGGTTTATGGAGAATGTATTTTTATGGGTTTTATTTTTTATTTTTTATTTATATAAATTATATAGATGTACTTTTTGTGGTGTTCAACAAAGGGTTGAACGGTTAGGATTTGTTTTTACGACAATAAAAGAGATGCATTTAGGCTAACTTACAAATGCACTTATATGCACTTAAATACACTTACATAAATTAAGTGCATCTAAGTACAATGCTTTGAACTCAAACAGTTACAAATGCACTAATATGCATTGGATGTATGTCTATTATCAATGGATTACTTTACGTTACGTTTCTTACTGGTTTTCAATGGACTACTAACAAGGGATTGGCTACTTTCTTGGGCTCCGCGTGATTTTTATATGAAATCTACTCCAACCAGCATGTCTGTCATCTCAAGCTTAGACCCTGGGCTCAAAAATCACCCTCATCCATTATTTTGGTGGACCACACAATTTTAAATAGCGTAAAGGGTAACTCTTACCCTCCTCTACATTCTTTCCCTAGGTGTAGCTCACCTGATTTATTGATAGTCTAATTTTGGACCTAGGCCTAAATTTTGGCTTGGATTCTAATGGTTAGAGTTGATTTCATACAATCTTTATGATTGCCCTGTGAAAATCAAGGGCAGCTCTCTCCCAATTATTAGCCATTTCTCTCCCAACTATTTCCTTTGGTGTGGAATCATCTACCAACTGTTTTGTTTGGCCACTGTCCACCTGGATCATCTCCCAACTGATTCCTTAGCTGTGGCCATGGCCCACTGAATCTTGATTTTTTTTTAATTTTTTTTATTTTTTTGGTCTCCAAGGCTAAGATAAGATTACATGTCTAAAGTAGATGCATCCAAGTGGGCTACATTAATAATAATAATAATATAATAATAATAATAATAATAATAATAATAAAATAAATAAATAAAAATCTAAGGGTGGCATCACCTAAAGTGCATTTCTTTCTTAAGAGAATGTGTACAAAGTCCAGTGGGTTGGACTAAGAGTTATGATCCTTTTAAGAATAACCTTTAACTTATTAATAGAATGCAACATCTTATGCTTTCAACAAGTCAGCCTTATTTACACCCATTTTTGGCGTCCTAGCATGGACCAATGAAAGGCTGTCATATTTTGATACTATGGACCTAATATTGGCAGAAACCTAACTCTTGCTCCAGTATCTTCTTATATCTTTCTTCAGCTATATGCGTTCGGCTATTAATGTAAAGGTATATACCCTTATGTTTGCCATTAGAAAAATTAATTAAAAAGATGCCACGTGGCCACATTTACTGTAGAGATATTGATAACACACATGGAGTTAATGGTATTTCATAACTAATAGATTGAGCAGCAGCTCGTAGACCACCTGAAAAGGAATATTTATTATTTGATCCATATCCTGACATAAGAAGTCCAATAGGAGCAATACTGGAAATAGCGATCCATAAAAAAACACCTATACTGAGATCGGCTAGAACAAGACGATAGCCCAAGGTCCTTTCAAAATAAGAGATCTTTCCTTACATGTTTGAAGACAGCATTCGAGAAGGTTCTAAATATTGAAAGATCGAACCGATACCCAAGAGAACCCACTACGAATTGGACCCAAGTCCGGAGAGACAGATACATACGGTAGTCGAGTGATTCAATACCAACCCGTTGTTGAATCAAAATGAAGAGAATGAGAGAACTAGATGGAAGATCCGGCTGGGCCCATTCTAGTGTCAGATCCCTTTCAGTGAGCCACAGCCACACTATTGGAAAAGGTGGTGAATAACAATATTAAAAGCTTTTTAAGTCACAAAAGTTTCGGATCAAGCTAATCTTTCCATTTTACCTTTTTCCTGTTGTGGTTGACCTTATCAATAGAGTTTTGGATAAACTAATCTTTCCATTTTACCTTCGTCCTGTTGTGGTTGACCTTATCAATGGATTGGGTGACAAATAAACATTACAGATCGTCTTACAAGGGGCCTTGGGAAGTTTTTAATGATGAATGTTCCATCACCACTGTTTCTTATGGTGTGGCTCACTTGAAGTTTGGATGTGCTTAATGTTTGGGATCGCATCCTAAAACAAGCTGGAGAAGTATACAAAATATAATCAAGGTGGGCCCTATGGTAAGGGTAACACCCGCTAATCTGTTAACCTGGTAACACCTAATCCGTGCCAATATATTGTACATACACTGTCTACCAGATTTTAGAGTTCAATTTAGGACATGGTCCTAAAAATAATGTAAATCCAAATGTCAAGTAGTGGAACACGGTGATTGAACACCCACCATTAAAAACTTTTTATGACCTACATAAAGTTTACTTGCCATCTGTTGTTAAGGTCACGAACTTGGATGAAGACAAAATGCCAAATCAGTTTTATCCACAACTTTTGTTGCCATCAAGAAATTTTTAATGGTGGGAACTGTCTCATTTCTGGGCTCATATCTTAAAATCATCCCAAAAAATAGATAGACTGTTGATAAAATGGGCGGGGCGCACCTGTGTGTTCAGTCAGGTCGTTGTGGTCCATTGATTGTGGCCCGATATTTGTTCCAGATGACCATCATGGTGCGGCCGAAAACATGGTGCGGCCCACAGCAATGACATGTTAGCCGAAAACATGGTACGGTAATGCAGGTGACAGAAAAGACGATTCGATGTGCACATCCGAACTGTTGGCTGTTCAAGCCGGATTTGTTTGCAGAAGGAAAAGAGAAAAGAAGATCTAACGGAAAACTATTAAAAACAATAAAATAAAATCTTTCAAACTGTTTTTACTGCTTCACTTCTCTTGCTTCAACTGGATACACAAAAACTTTTGTATGAGAGGTGAAAAGACTATAATAACCTTACTAGGACATTAAATATTTCTAGAAATGACACAACCCTAACATCTTCCAAACAACAACACGAGGACTGGTACAGCTGCATTGGGAGATCAAAAGAACTGTTTTGGTTTGCAACTTCAATAAGAACACGCTACAAATGAGCAGCATCTGGACCATTCATCAGATGTGGCCCACATCTAACACGCCTTGACTAAGAATTAGGTTGATCCACTCACGAGGTGGGCCATAAACATGACAAAGATAGAAAAGTGGCCCACATTCTACAGTCAGTACATGGTGGAGTAATGGCTTGGATTTTTGGTCAATGCATGATTAAATCGGAGTGGGTCCTGAGGAGCCACCGTGATGTATAGGATTTATCCATACCGTCCATCCATTTTCCATATTTTTTTTTGATACAAGACAAAAAATGTGTCAGTTATGAGGTCTAAGTGGACCACACAGTTTGGATTAAACATCTACCATTGAAAAGTTTTTGGAGGCGACAGAAGTTTTGGATCAAGATATATTTATGTTTTCGCTTCATCCAGGTCTATTTGACTTTATGAAACAGGTTGGATGGAAATTAATCATCATGGTGGCCCTAAGAAGGTTTCAACGGTTGGTTTCATTACCAAGTGGTGTGGTCCACTTGAGCCTCAGCCTTGGATCTACCTCGTTTATGGGCTTACAGCCAAAATGATGTTGCAAAATGTATGGACAGTGTGGATGTATGGTGGCTTCTCAGAGGAAATGTACGTTACTATCTAATGACAGGTGGGGTAGGAAGCAGATTGCGTGGTGAGTAACTCAAAATGAATGGACCGTGTGGATAGACTACATACATTCAAGGTGGGCCCAACTGAGTTTACTCAGTACGATAAGAGCGTAATGAGTTACTCAGTTCACAATCCGATTTCGGTGGGGTAATCACTTAGGTAAGTAATTATTACATATTTACAATGTAGTTATATGATATTTGGATAAATCAAATAGGTCCTTAAGTAATGTTGTGCTCAACAGAGATTAAACAGGTCAAGTTAGGGTCAAACCAAGATCTATTCAAGCCCAGTCCGCATTTTCCAACATATGCCTGAGTTCGGCCAAGGCCCATTACAAGCCAAAATGTTCCGGTCGAAGCACTAGTGTTTCTCTTATTTGGAAAACAAGTAGGGCTGAAAGTTGGGTGGGTTGAACCCGACCAACCCATGACCGACCCGACATTGGGTTGGGCTTGGGTAGGATGTATTGAGTCTGATCTCGGGCTTAGGCTATACATACACCAACCTGATAAAACTTGGGTCGGGCTCGGGTTGAGGTCTTGGGTTGCCCGACCCAACCCAAACCCGATCAATATATAAGTTATTTATAAATTATAATTGAGTGTGAATCGTATGTGTTGAACGCATATGAAATTCCGGTGCTGTCGGGTGACTCAAGCTAACAAGAAATGCATGATTTCTCTCCCAAATAGATTGTGTGCCAGACAATATGACTTTTAAATGTGTAATTGTCTTATATTTTAACTTGTTTGTTTGGAATAAAATAAGTTCATTACAATAAATAACTACATATATAATTAATAAAATTATAGATATAAAAAATAAGACATGTATTGAAATATAATAAACTAATGCAATCTTTAAAATATTAGCATGTATCCACATGAGCAACTGACCAACCCGATCAAACCCGCCTGGGTTGGGCTTGGGTTGAGAATTCCCAACTTGAGGTTGGGTTGGCTTGGGTTGGGATGAGGTACAAGAACCTTGGGTTGGGCTAGGGTTGAGCACCAACCCGACCCACTCTAATAACAAGTGAGAAAGACAGAGAGTAGGAGAGGGTCCTGTTTAAGCTGAGAATTGCGTCAGATTCGGGTGGATCTGAATATGTGACGGTTTTAGCCGTAGGTGAACATTGAAGGAAGTTAGGAAGAGAAAAGATCTTGAAAAATATAAAAGATAAAGATTAAGAAAGATTTTGTAGCTTAAAGATGTGAGAAAGAGAGATAAAGGCTTGGATTGGAACATGGAAAGATTGTGGGAAGGGATGAGGGAAAAAAGAATGACCAACAAGTGCTAATTAACGAATTGGAGGCTCGGGGGCCTTAACCATTATGTTCAGGTGAAAATCCACCTTCGAATGGTGCATAGAGCAACACAAACCCTTCAATTCACTGCAAGAAAGGTGGGAATTCCCGACGCATTTTTACCGGCAGCCCGTAGTGTGGGAAACCGTGGCCGGTGAAATAAGCGCTTAGGCTCTCTCTCTCAGAATAAAAAGTTGTTTTCTCCCCTTTTTAACTTCTTACGTCAAAAGCTCTCCTTTTCCAAACCCTAACCCTCTTCTTCTCCAAACCCCTGATCGTTGCTATCTCCAAACCCTAACCCTCCTCTTCTCCAAACTTTCGCAGTCGCCTGCCGCACCACCATCACAAGCAGAGTACCATGTCTGTTTTACTTTCTACTCCAAACCCTAACCCATCAACCGATATGGATTCTTGATGTAAATCTCGCTATTCCGAGCTCTGTGGTTCGATTTCAGCTGAATCGAGCTCCAGTGGTTGAGCGAAAGCTCTGTCATTCGATTACGAGAAGAGTTACAGGGGATTTTGGGAGAAATCTGCAGATTTTGAGCTCCTTTTGCATTGGTTTTGGCCGAAATGGAGAATCCAGAGGTTTGAAATTGGGATTTGTGAGAGAAACTTAGAGATTCAAGGAGTTTCTGTGTAGCGAAGCTCTCTGCGGCTTTAATGGCGGACCTGCAGCATCCTTATGCAGTTCTTTGAAGGAAATGCTTGCAGATTTCAGATCTCTCGTTGCTTCTTTTAAAGGTATGTTCCTCTGTTCTTCCCTTGTCTTGTTACGGCCGTATATTTTGTAGGAATGCTAGTGAAGATATCTAGATTTGGGGCATTTTTCTGTGTTATTTTGAGCTTTCAGCATCGGAATTTGAACTTTGGCTGTAGTAGCTATCGCTTGAAGATTTTATACAAATGTAATTAATGATCACAAGGAATATACGGTACTGTTACACCGAATTTACACAAATGTGGCCTTAATTCGCTAATCCAGAATGTAGATTTTATAGGACCCACCACATATTTGGGCTGAACGGAAACTCTTCCTGATTGGAAGATCCTAGCCCTAGCTGGAGTGTCATCCCTGTTTGGTATCATTCTCCCCTGTTTTGCTGCATCCTTTGATTGCTTCTGGTATTAGTATTTGAAGATGCTTATTCTGCCAATATATGCTATTGTGGGATTGATTCCTTCAGGGCTGGTGGAGCTATCTGCTGGTGGCTTGGTTTCTAGTGTTTGGCTAGTAGAGGTGTGGCTGGAGAATCCAATGCTCTCAGGAAGCCTGGCTTTTCCTGCTTTCGGGTTTTTGGTGCAATGGAGAAGGCTTGGTCGGGAGTTGTAGCTTTTCCCAAGTGAAGTGAGCTCCTCTTAGGCCCAAGAAGAGATGGTGGAAGGGTTGTTTTTTTTTTTTTTTTTTCTTTCGGAATTGAAAATCAGCCTGTTTAATATTAAATCAAATGACCAAAAACGTGTTAATATATGGGTCAAGAAATGTTTGGATCATGTGAAAACTATGGCAAAACTCTCATATGTATGGTATAAGTTTGGCGGAAGTAATCTAAAAATCATGATAGGCTGAAACGATGTAACTGCTGGAAATGGAGACCTTACAGGCTTGTTATTATCATGAAGAGCCTATGGTTCTGTACATTGGCTAAGTTATGAAGTCTCTAATGTATGTGGGTTTAGAGTAATAAATTTTAAAGATATTTGATAGTATTGATATGTCTAAATGGTTTTTGTGATCTCGGACATTAAGATGGGACTGCTTACCTAAAAGACATCTGAAAATAAAGAATAAGGATAACACCGCTCTAAGTTTAAAACTATGATAAAAGTCTAGTCGACCTATGACGAGGCTAAAATCATAAGAAAGGCATAGTGGGGCCTAAATCGTGTACAACTTAAACCATTTACCACCATCCAAACAACCACTTAGGTATTGATTTGTTTCAAGTTTTCAGATATTTGGCATGGAAACATACCCATCTTATCAGGTTTTGTAGACGTCAGTTTGTTAGAATGCAATCCTTTATTTAGACCCCCGTTGGTTCCAAAGCCTATTTTTAATTGTGGGTTTCAATATGAATCTTCATTTTTGGCTTTTGGTTATGGAAATTGTTAATACCTGTCGTTAAAACCTCAGTTTTAGAAGTCTTACAATTTCATGTCTGCATTTTGTTTGCTGATTCTCACTATATTTTAGCTCTTTTTTTTTCCCCTGCTTTCATGAGGCAGATTTCCAGATCTTGCAGACCTTGAACATGTTAGCTTTCAAGGGTTCGAGTACCAACGGTGGTGAAATCCCACGGCATGCGTGTGTGGGGGTGTGTGTGCGTGTCAATTAGACTAAAAGAATGTGCAAAAATCAGGTTGAACATGTTAGCTTACTTGAATTTCTCTGTTTTGTTCTTTACATAGTTTCCTGTATCAGTTGCGCAAAGGAGCTGCTCATTGTCACAGCCATGGAGTGCTACACAGGTTACCTTTTTGTTGGTTATTCACTGGTGGGTACAAGTATTTGCTAATCTATAATGCTTGTTTATATATGCAGATGCTGTTTATAAATACTTTTTATGCACTCTCTGAACATAGCAATTGTGTTGTTTTTTTTTTTCCTTGAAATTTCATTTATTTATTTATTTATTTTGTTAATTTCTTCTTCCTCATCATCTTATGTCTACTACTGATAATGCAATCATATTGGTGCATGTCATAATCTCAAAGAAGGGTTTCTTCTGTGCCAGAAACAATGTTTATACCCATCCTGTATGTAGATGATTATGCTTGAAGGTGCAAAGGCAACAACAGAAACTGTAGATGCTCTGAGGACAGGAGCATCAGCAATAAAGTCTATCCAGATCTCTTTGTAAGTTAAATCCTAACTAGCCTTATATTTACTATGTTTTTCCATTCATTGTGTGCATGCTGGCTGGGGTTATTACTTCATTTATTAAAGAATGCTTGCACCATATTGTTCTAGGTTTTGGTTTGTACAATTGGGGCCCATGATTTAGTGATCTGGACTACTGGTATATGGCCACGCTTTATATTGGCATGTACCAAAATCTCCAAGATGGAAAGATCCTGGCCCTTTAGTAAAGTGGCCAACAATTACAAAGGGAAGAAAGATAGTATAACAATTAATGGTTACATTCAACCAAAAATCAATATTCCATTGTATCTTCTATTTTTTTTTATTCAAGTCCATATAGAGTGTCCGAGGATATTGTATCCTTGATTCAAGTCTTTTTAACTCTCTTTTATAAACTTAAATTGCAGATTGAAAAGTATCATACTAACTATACTTATTTGATAAGGGATCTTCCACACCTTATACCCTACTCTTTACCCTTTACACTTTACATTTTGGTAAAGCAAAAGAATGGGAGAGAGCTTCAGACATCTATAAACCCAGTTCCAAGTAGTTGTAGGATGGAGGAGTTTAAAATTCATCAAGACTCCTCTTCTAATCCATCACATTTAAAGGTTCTATTCCTTTTTTTTAAATCAGTGCGTGTATCACTTTCAAAGCACACCACCTCTTATGCGAATGTGTACCATTAAGCTAGGCAGGGGCGGCTCTAAGGGGTAGGCAGGTGAGGCAATCGCCTAAGGCCCCCTAATTATGAAGGCCCAGGATTATAGGAATAGGCTTTTAATACTCTGATAGCGTTTGGTAATCTATACACATGCGTTGAGAAATTGCAACCTTTGAACATTTTAAAATTAAATTAAACAGATATAAAAGTGGGTCCCAATTTAGATGGTTCATGAAAAACAAAAACAAAAACACACAATGGCTGGATCTCCTAACTAGTTGATTCTTGTATACTAAACAAATTATTTGAATTCAACGTACAAATTCCCACTAATTGGAAGATAGAATAGTTAAATCAATGGATTTTTTGTAATTTAGCCTATCTAGAATGGATCACCTAATTTAGACGGTTTGGATGGAGTCAAAATATGCTATATTAATAATCTAGGAGTGACTATTTATTAACTATAACACTGCTAGAGTACTATACAATTCTAAATTCATTATTCTCACAGTAGACGTGGATTGCACCACTTTAGGGATTCCCAGCTCCACATTATTATATGTGTTATATCTATTCCGTTGATCCATTTCTTTATCCCATTTTAGAATATTAGAAAAAACATGAAGAAGAACATAAGCTCAAGTGGACCACAACGTAGAAGAAAAGTGGATATTGAATGCTCACCATTAAAAACTTTTCAAGTGTTAAATTTTGGATAAGCTGATATTTATGTTTTCCTTTCATCCATCTAGGATTCACCTTATGAACGGTTTAACAATTTTATCCATCGAAATTGATTTATTGGGTAAACTTGAATACGAAAGTTTAATTAGTAATTTTGCATCTAAAAAGTCAAGAAGCAAATTTATGGTTTAATTTTAAATTTATTATTAAAAAAAAAAAAAAAAAAACTAAAAAGCCTCATCTTTGTGACTTGCCTAAGGCCCCCAAGAATGTTGAGCCGCCCCTGAAGCTAGGGGGTGGAATCATCTTAATCTACTCTTTACTCTTCTTCTTCTTCTTCTTCTTATTATTTTTAATTATTATACACATGCATTCACACCTCAACACACCCACGTACTCTTGAAGCACTCTCTTCATTTGAACAAGGTACAAAAGGTGAAGCATGGGTTCGGCATGAGGGTTCTAAGATCAATGTTGAGGTTCTTCAATCAGTGAGAAATTTCCATGTAAGCCATATTGGTCTTGTTTCGAGTCTATAAAATAGTTGCATAGGTTGACCCATTTTCTACCTTACGGTGATAGCAGTGTTTTAAATAGTGGTAGCGTGATGCGTAGCGCTCAACCCTCTATACCGTGTAGCGTAAATACGTAGCGTGTAGCGTAAGCTACACGATACTTCTATTTTTTAATTTAAAAATAGGATAAATATAATAAATAGTGAAAAAAAAGGAAAAAAATATAAAAATGCCTAAAAGATGATTCATTTGATCAATTATAAGCATGTTCAAAAAAGTTATTAGTTATCATTTATCAAAAGACAATCCACATATATAAGCCAAATCAAATAATTATCACATCAACAACTTTCTAAGCAAACCACTTTAATTAATAATGTCTAATTGAAACCACAAGTCACAATTATGAAAAGAAATAAAAATCCCATAGGTTAGAAAGTATCAAGTACAATACAAGTGTCACATTTCTCAACATTAGAAACAAAGAAAATCTGAAAAAATAATAAAAAACTAAAATAGTAAAAAAATACATTGTAGCTTACGCTACGGACGCTACGCGCTACGTAGCTGTAGCGTACGCTATGACCCCTGTAGCGTACGCTACAGGGGATTTACGCTATTTGGGACGCTACGTAGCGCTACAGCCACGCTACGCTACGTAGCGTACGCTACCACTACGCTACTGGCACTATTTGAAACACTGGGTGATAGGTATGAACTACTACTCGGCATGAAAAAAAGGAACTGCAAGTCAGGTTTGTGGTATTACTATTCCTTTATATACACAATTTGGTTTTGATTGCCCCGTATGCATCTGATATGGTTTCTGTTTTAGTTGGTCTTTGGCTCTTTCATTAGCTGTGTCTATAGAAACCATCTGCCGGTGAGATTCAAATGTTGATACCATAACCTACAAATGTGTGAGATTTCCTAGTAGCTTAATTTAGCACTATTTGTCTATGTAAATTAACTTATGAGCAGCATGTTTTGCTCAATGTTGTTTAAATCCTACGGTTTTCTATTCGGATCCTATGATCTAATTGAAATCTCAGAGGGGGCTGAATTGCCTTTAGGGAAGATGATGAAATGTCTGAAATCCCAAAGAATGAAGAAAACGTCTGATGGACAGCCCGGATCTCTTACAATGTGCTATGTTGGAACATCGGCAGCATCTGGGTTGTGGTAACTGTAGATGGTGGATGCAAGAATGCATTGTTTCTACATTTGAATGTGTCTAGATGCCCAATAGAAATGTCATTTATGTATAGACTGTTGTGGTCGCTTATGCTGTTTCTAATCCGGTTGTGTTTGAGTGGTTTTGCTTCTTTGCAGCTGCAGTCATCGGGATGGAAGACGGAACGTCTTCTATCGCCTTCAATTGTTTGGAGGGCACATTGGATTCATGGTCCTTTGAATGAAAAGATCAACTAGGTAAGCCTCTGCTCTGTTATATCCCCTTGTGCGTTCGATCCTTGCTCATGCCCCCAATGCAGAATAGAGGAATTATATCCTGTACAGCAGTACACGACTGTTTCTTGCTGCATGGCCCACGTTTCAGCAATCCATAACATTGAGCTGATGGCCCCACTTGGAATTGAGACACCCAAGAAATATTCCACAATGGGTGATCATACAATGCCACGAGGGCAGAAAAGTCTCGTTACATGGGTGAGACTCAAACCATCAATATTTCTATTTATTATAGTGTCATATTAATTTCTGAGTGTTAGAAGTGATCATCGATAGAAAGTGTTTTGTCTAATATTGGTGAGTAAGTGGAATCCTCATTTGACAGTATCAAATTTCCTCATTTTCTGCTAGAAAATCAATGTTCTACTTGTTTCAAGTAGGACATGAGACAAGCGAACTATTACTTTGGTGGAATTGAGCACCCATATGGATTTCAAGATGAGAGAATGAAGCTCTTGCAAGGCCTTGTTCCTGGTTGTGACAAGGTGAATTTAAGCAAATTTTTAATTAATAGATACACATGCATGCATACGTATGTACATGTGCGATGCATTCATCATCAATTGGGACACTTGGATCCAGGTCCGACATACCTTTCAATGGCTTCCATGAAAGAATCACATGGCTGGTCGGATGATCAAATCCATCCCTAATATGACCTTTTTTTTATGGCCATTCGTTTTTCAACCCATGAATGGATGGTTAGGATGACCTGATCAAAAGTCATTTGATAAAATCATAATCGTAGTTGTCCCAACAAATAAATGTATCAGATGGTTGGTTGACCTATTTTTAGATAAATGATCACGACTGTCTATTTTTTTTGGCTGTTGACTGGATGGTTAGAATGGTATAATGGGTGTGACTTTTTCATGGTAGCCCATGAAATGTACATGCATCAAATGGACGGACTAGATCCATCGATGGACCATAATTTTTTACTGATTGTGAACAGGTGACTGGGAAGGCTCTTATGTTGGATGAAATTATCAACTATGTCCAGTCATTGCAAAATCAAGTAGAGGTATACATTTCTAACAAGATAGTTTCATGGCTTATTTTATTTTATTTTATTTTTCTAACCTAAGTATTTCATGGCCTTTTAATGATTTTTATTTTTTATTTATTTATTTTTACAGTTCCTCTCCACGAAGCTTGCCTTCGTGAATCTTGTCTTTTACGACTTCAGCGTGGATTTAGATGACCATACGTCCAAATCAGAGGTACAAACATCACCACCTCCATAACTGATGTTCTCTCACCCATGTGTTTTTGGTGCATGCATCTCCTCTTCTACAAAGAGAATGTCTCACATCCTACTAGCTGTATATGAGAAAAACACACAACTGGCCTAGTGTGGGGTCCACCTCCTTATGTATATGGCATCCAAGCTGTCCACAGGAGTGGACCACTATTAAAGTGGGATACCCAAAAACCATTACGCTGGATTTGGAGGTCTCTAGGTGATTGTCTGTTCTTTTCTATGGTGTGGCCCAGTAGATGATGTGACCATTCTAACGTCGCATCCAACCTTCTTTTCTTTCTTTTTTTTTTTTTTTTTTTTTTTTTTTTTTTTTTTTTTTTTTTTAATTTAAGAAACCTACATGCGCATGCACCACTCTTTGTGGCACAGGGCGTGTGTTTATATCCACCAAATGCATTAAATAGTTAAAATTATCTTCCTTATTTAATACATCTAGAAACACCATACAGGAGTGCAGGCACCATTAGTTAACTGTTGTAGATTGACAAAACTTATTTTCATGCATAGTTTCAACCAGAATCTCCCAGAAAATCGTTATCATATGAAAGATAAAGGTTCCTCATAAAAAATTAATCTCATTAGTGCCACTTGTTTAATTATATATTAGTTTATTACCTAACTGCTTATGTTATTTTCTTATATTGCAATTCTTTAACATCTTTGTATATGTAATAGTCTCATGGAATTTAGTTTATTAGTTTATTCTCTCATCTATTTTCTTCTTCTGTCTTCTTTTCTTTTATATTAAAAAAAGAAAAGAAAAAAAGTTTACCAGATGATTTTTGTAACATCATGGATTTTTGCTATTTTAGATTTTTTTTTTTTAAAAAAAAAAAAAAAAAAAAAAACCTTGAAAATTTTCAATATAATTAACATATGTTGTCACTTACGACCATTGACACTCGATGTTAGCCTATATGTGGTTTGTACCAATAAAGAACCGCACAAATTCGATTAATTGGAGGCTCGATGGCCCTAACCATGATGTTTAGGTAAAAATCCACCTTCGAATGGTGCATAGAGCAACACAAACCCTTCAAACTATTTTTTGTTAACTCTGTCCAACTGAATTATATATATGAGCTTGAATTTTGTATCTCATGCTTAATTTTGAGTGTAGGGTCTAATGGTTGGATTATGGTTGGATTAAATTTCATATAATTGTCACTATAAGTTCTGCAAAAATCAAGAGTAGATGTATTTTCTCAATTTTTTTCATTTGGCGTGGGGGACACAAATGAAAAGTATGCTTAATTTTTTGGCCATGTTCAACAGGGAATACACATCTCATGCACAGGAGTAGATTTCACGTACACATCATTGATGGAATTATAGTTTTAATATAAAAGCAGAAATCTAAACATGCAACTTTCTTTTTTTCGTCGGGAGAGGAAAACCCCTTGATTTATTGTGAACTCACAATGATGTATATGAATCCACTTTAATTATTACATGTGTAATCCGATTTTAGGAGCAAGGCTTAAAAATCAGGTTAACAAATAATTATAGGAGCAAGGCTTAAAAATCAGGTTAACAAATAATTAATGCGGGCCACACCAAAGAAATAATTGTAAGAGAGATATCCACTCTTAATTTTTATAAGGCTGACGGTGACGATTACATGAAATCCACGCCGACCATTAGAACTCACACTAAAATTTAGGCATGTAAACTAAAATTCAGGCCCATAAGTGCTTCAGGTGGCTACATTATGGGATACAGATGTTTCCAATCATGAGGTCCACTTTTTTTTTCAAAAGGCGGGTCTCTCCCTAATGTCATTGAAATTTGAACAAGCCTCACCTATCATAAACCTAATAGGTAGGAGGAAAGGAAAAAAACGAAGAGAGATCCAATCTAGCTTCTCCGATGAACGAGGAGAACCGGATGAGGAAAACGCCTCGAGAAGGATCAAGCACCGCAAAGAGCTACGGCGCGAAGAAACACTATGCCAAGAGCCCCCATCAACCAGCTCTAATAGCACCCAACCCCACTCTATCTAGGAACAGAAGCCCTCTAACTTGAGGGGCGCGAAGGGACTGAATACTGGATGGGTTGTTTTCTGTTTTCCAATCGTGTGGTCGGAGTGGATTTCACACAGACACAAAGGTGGGGATTATCCGATCCTGCCAGCATTAGTCTCCCTACATAGTTTTTTTCCTAGGAATTAAAAAAAAAAATCATATTGCCGCCTGAGCATTGGGCTATTGACCTCCTTTCCTTTTTCCCCGTTAGTTGAAAAACATCACAACTTACTCTCGGCTAGGTGTGCCCACCATATTATTTTTTGTGACAAATCCACTCCATTCACCCATTTCTCTAGATCATTTTAGGGCGTGGGCCCAAAAGTTAAGTAAATCCAAATCTCAAGTGGGTCACACCGAAGGAAACAGTTAGAGGGCAATGCTTATAGTTGAAACCTTCTTGGATCCACTGTGGTATTTATATGCCATCCAAACCATCCATAAGGTCATTCAAACTGTTCATAATGTCATTCCCACTGAGATTAACTGAAAATGATAAAATAGAAGCTTGGTCCAAAACTTTCGTGGTCCCACGAGCATATCAACAATGGGCAGTCAATATCCACTGTTTTCGCTATGTGGCCTACTTTAAATTTTGATCTGACTCATCTTTGGATTCATGCCTTGATATCATCAACCAAACTGATGAAGGGGTGGATTTCTCACAAACTTACGGTGGGCCTCATAACTGTTTGACTGGTGGGTTTTCAATCTCCACTGTCCAGATCTATTTTTTCTTCCTCTTATGCACGCCCA